>CM077080.1:38493296-39892831 GCA_039513925.1 Platanthera zijinensis
TACTCCTTCCCTTATCGTTTTCTTTTTCTTTCTCCTAATCTTCTTATTATTTTCAACTTCTTCATATACTTCCCTCCTAATCTTCTCCTCCTAATCCTCTTCTTCTTTTCCCTAATCTTCTTATTTTTCTCTTTTTTTTTTCCTCCCCTAATCTTCTACTTTCTCTTCTTCTTCCTCCTAATTTTATTCTTCTTCTTATTCTCCCCATAATCTTCTTCTTCTTCTCCTCTAATCTTTTTCTTCTTCCCCCTAATCTTCTTTTTTCTTCCCTCCTAATCTTTTTCTTTTTCCACTTAATCTTCTTCTTCCATCATCTTAATTTTGTTCTTCCAATCTTCTATTCCCCCTAATCTTCTTTTTCCCTTGTCTTCTTCTTTCTCCCTAATCTTATTATTCCCCCTAATATTCTTCTTCTTCCCATAGTCTTTTTCTTCCTCCATAATCGTTTTCCCCATAATCTTCTTTTTCCCATTGAATCCACTTCTTCCCCACTAATCTTCTTCTTCCTCCTCCAATCTTCTTCTTCTTCCCACCAAATCTCCTTTTTTCCATCCTAATCTTTCTTCTTCTTTCACACTAAACTTTTTCTTCTTCATCTCCTCCTAATCTTCTTCCTCTGCTTCCCCTTAATCTTGTTCTTCCCACTAATCTTCTTATTTCTCTCTTAATATTCTTCCTCACCCCGTAATCTTCTTCTTCTTTCTCATAATTTTTTTCTCTTCTTTTTCCTTATAATATTCTTCTTATTTCTCATAATCTTCTTTTTCTTTCCCACAATCATCTTCTTCATTTTTTTCCCTTAATTTTTTTTTGTCGTCTTCCCCTTTATTTTCTTCTTTTCCCCCAATTTTCTTCTTCTTCTACCATAATCTTCATATTCTTCTTTCTTAATCTTCTTTTTTTCTTAATCTTCTTCTTCCCTAATCTTCTTCTTCTATATTCTTCTATCTCATATTCTTCTTTTTCCCTAATCTTCTTCTTCCATAATATTCTTATTCTCTAATCTTTTCCCCCTAATCTTCTTCTTCTTCCCTACTCTCCTTCTTCGCTAATCTTTTTCTTCCCTCGTCTTTTTTTCTCCATCTTCTTTAGTTTTTTCTTCTTCCTCAATCTTTCTTCTTCTTCTTCCCCTAATCTCTTTTATTCCCTAATATTCGTTATTTCTCTCTTCTTTCATTCTTCCCTAATAACTTCATATCCCCTAATCCTACTTAATTTCTTCTTCATCTTCTTCTTTAATCTCTTTCCTAATATTTTATTCTTCCTAATCTTTCTTCTTCTCTCCCCTCTAATCTTCTCTTTCCATAATATTTTTCCCTAATCTTCTCTCTTCTCCTCTATTTTCTTTTCCCCTTAATCTTCTCACCCACCTCATAATATTCTTCATTTTCTTTCCATAATCTTCTTCTTTTCCCCCTATCTCTTCTTCTCTAATCTCCTAATCTTTTATCCTAGGCTTACCCCCCTAATCTTTCTCTTCCATCTCACTTCCATAGACTCCCTTCTTTCTATTCTTCCTTATAAACCTTTTTTTAGTCTCCCTCATAATTTCTTCTTCTTCCTCCCAGGTCCTTCTTTCTCTCTTTCTCTTTAGTTCTCTGGCTCCTTCTTTTTTTTTCATTTTGGGCCTTCTAGGTCTTCTCATAAGCTCCCTCCTGGCTTGTTCCTCCATAGGTCTTCTCTCTTCTAGGTTCCAATGGCTTCTTCTAATGTTCTTTCTTCTTCCCTTATCATAGGTCCCCTCTCGCCTTCCTCCCTAATTTTCTTATTCTATCACCTTCCTAATCTTTTCTTTTTTTCTTCTCTCTCCTTCTTTCCTTTTCAATCTTTTCTTCCTTTCTTCTTTAATCTTCTTCACTAATCTTCTCTTCTGTAATCCTTCTTCCATAATCTTCTTCTTCTTTTAATCTATTTCTCTTTCTTCTCCCTTTTAATTTTTTCACTTTCATTCTTTTCCATAATCTTCTTCTCTCCCCTAATCTTCTTCTTTTCTTCCATCAATCTTCTTCCCTTATCTTTTTTCTCTTCTGATTCTTTTTCTTCTCTTTCAATCTATTCTTCTTCCCTTAATCTTTTCTCTACTTTTTCCCTATCATCATTCTTTCATAATCTTTTTTTTCGTTTTTTCCTTATTCTTCTTCCCCATAATCATCTTTGTCTTCTTCCCCCTAATCTTCTTCTTTGTCCTCTCAATATTCTTCTTCTTCCCAATTAATCTTTTTCTTTCTTCGTCCCTCTCAATCTCATTCTTCTTTTTCTTCCTTTTTTTCTTTCTCCCCATAATCTTCTTCTTCTCTAAACCTTATTCTATTCTTCGCCCCCTTAATTTCTTCCCCATAATCTTTCTTCTTCTCCTTATTCTATTCTTCTTATTTTTCCATTAATCTTCATTCCCCCTAATCTCCCATAATCTCTTCCTCTTCTCTTCTTCTTCCCTCATAACCTTCACCTTCATCTCCACTAATCATTTTTTTCTTTTTTCCCTTAATCTTTTTTTTTTCTTCTCCCTCATAATCTTCACCTTCCTCTCCCTCTAATTTTCTTCTTCTTCTTTCCACCTAATTTTCTTTTTTTCAACCAATCTTTTTCTTCTAACTCCCTAATCTTATATTATTCTTCTTCTTTTCTTCCTCCTTTACCTCTTAATCTTTTTCTTCGCCACACTAATTTTCTTTTTCTACCCGTAATTTTCTTCTTCTCCCCTTATCTTCTTATTATACCCTTAATCTTCTTATTCTTTTCACATAATCTTTTCTTCTTTCCCTCTTGTGTTATCAAGGTGCGCGCCTGAGGTGCTGGTCAGACCGGGCGCGCCCACCCTAGACACGCCCTCCCGAGGTGTGCTCGAGGTGCCCAATTCACTAAGTTTCCATGAATTGGACGCCCACGTTTATTGATTTTATCGAGGTCCTTTTTCATGCATTTTGTGTCTTAATAACATAGTGCTCAGGCGCGTTTCTGCACTTTGTGCTTAAGCTCGAGGTCTTTTTCCCCTCAGTGCATCTTCATTTCCCATTTTCCTCCTAATCTCTTTTCTCTACTTTTCCTCTTCCCGTCTCTTCTTTCCCCCAAACTCTTCATTTCCCATAATCTTTAATTTTCCTCTCCCCTAAATTTTTTTAAAAATCTTTCTTTACATCAATCTTCCCTTCTTACCAAAAAAACTCAAATCTTCCTCTCGTCCCCTAAATTCATTTCTTCTTCTCACCTAATCTACTTCTACTTCCCCTCTTCTCTTATTATTATTCTTAAATCCTTCTCCTCTAATCTTCTGCTCCCCTTATCTTCTTAATCTTTCTTAAATCTCCTTCTAATCTATATCTTTTCTCTCTAATCCCTAAATCTACTTTCCTCACCCAAATCTTCTTCTTCCAACCTTTAACCTAAAAATTCTTTCTTCAACCAATATTTCTTCTTCCCCTTCCCCTAACAAAACCTTCTTCTTTTCCCCTAATCTGTTATTCTTTGCCTAATATCTCCCTTAATGTTCTTCTTCCCCACCCTAATTTCTTCTTCTTATTCCCAAGTTCACCCTAATCGCCCTATATCTTTTCTTCTCTCCCCCCGCCCAAATTTACTCAATTTTCTTTTTCCCTAAAATCTTCTTCTTCTTCATTTCCCCTATCTTTTTCTCTTCATCCCATAATCTTATTCTTTTCTCAATCTTCTTTTTTCCATTCCATTTTAATCTTCTTCTTTCTCTCTTTTTTATTCTTCTTCCCCCTAATTTTCTTATTATTTTTCCTCCCCCCCAATCATTTTTCTTCTTTCCCCTAATCTTCTTTTCATCTTATTTTTCTTTCCCCTAATCTTCTTTTTCATCTTTCTCACTATTATTCTCATTAATCTTCTTCTTCTTCCCCATAATCTTCTTTGTTCTTCTCCCCCCTAATCTTCTTATTCTTTTCCCCTAATCTTTTTCTTCTTCCCACGAATCTTCTTCCTCCCCCTTGTTCTTTTTTCCGTCTTCTTCCTCCCTAGCCTTCTTCGTCTTTCTTCTAATCTTCTTCTTTCTTATTCTCCCCCCATAATCTTCTTCTTCTTCTCCATTATTATTCTTTTTATTCCCATTAATCTTCCTTTTCTTCTCTCCATAATCTTTTTCTTTTTTACTTTCACCTAATTTTCTTCTTCTTATTCTTCGTCCTCTTTAATCTTCTTCTTTTCTCTTAATTTTTTTCTCCTAATCTTCTTCTTCTCTCCCTAATCTTCTTCTTTTTCTCCCTAATCTTCTTCTTATTCTTTGCCCATAACATTCTTTTTTCCTCTCTAATTTTTTTTTTCTTCCACCTTAATCTTCTTTGTCTTCCCTCCTAATCTTTTTCTTCTTCCTCATAATCATTTTTTGTCATCCTCTTTAATCCTAATCTTCTTCTTCCCCCTAATCTTTTTCTTCTTCCCTCCTAATCTTTTTTTCTTCTTCTCCCATAATATTTTTTTTTCTTCCCCCAGAATCTTCATCTTCACCTATAATCTTTTTTTTCTTTCTCGCACTTATTTTTCTTCTTCTTCTTTCTCCTTAATGTTCTTCTTCTTCCCCCCTAATTTTCTATTTCTTTCCCCTCAATCTTCTTATTCCCCCTAATTTTTTCTTCTTATTTCGCCTAATCTTCTTCTTCCCCCCTTAGCTTCTTCTTCACTCCAATGTTCTTCTCTCACCCTATTCTTTTTCTTCTTTTCTCCTATTCTTCTTATCTTCTAATATTCTTATCTTTCTTTCCTAATATTCATCTTTCCCCTTAATCTTCTTCTTCTTTCCCGCTAATCTACTTCTTCTTACCCCTTTAATCTTCTTCTTATTACCCCGTGAATCTTCTTCTTTCTTGTAATTTACTTCGTCTTCTTCTCCCCCCTAAACTTGTTCTTATTTTTTCCTTGTAATGCTCTTCTTCTTCCTCTCTAATTTTCTTTTTCTTCCCCTTTAATCTTTTTTTATTTCCCAATAATCTTCTTCTCTCCCCATAATATTTTACTCTCCCCCTAATCTTTTCTTCTTCTCCCATAATCTTCTTCATCTTCTCCCTCATAATTTCTTTTTCCTCTGATAATTTTCTTTTTTCTCATAATCTTCTTCTTTTTTCTCCCTAATTTTCTACTTCTTCCTCCCTAATCTTGTTCTTTTTTGTCTTAATATTCTTCTTCTTCTCCCCCCTAGGCTTCTTTTGTCTTCTCAATCTTCTTCCCCCCCTTACTCTTTTCAACTCTTCTCTTCCCCCCAATCATTTTTCTTTTCTAATTGTTTTTCTTTTTCCCCCTACTTTCTCTTATTCTTTGTAATCTTTCTCCCTCTAAATCCTAGTAATCTTCCTTTAATCTTCTTCCCTTCACGTCTTCTTTTCTTAATCACTCCAATCTTTTCTTATTTTTGTCAATATTCCCCCAAATATAAACCCTTAATTCTTCTTTTAATTTCTACCGTCTAGTTCCCTATCTCAATATCTTCGTCTTCTCTCCTCTCTCTCTGTTCAATCCTCATCTTTCTCTTCCCTTCTCTATCTTTTTATTTTCTCTTCATATTTTTAGCTCTTATCCTTCATCTCTTTTTCTCTCCCTAATCTCCTACCCCCCATTTTTTTTTCTTTCTTCCCCCATTCTTCATATTTTCTTTCTTCTTTTTTCCTAATCTTCTTCCCCCCCCCCCCCTTCTTCTCCTAATTGTCTCCTTCTCTAATTTTCTTCTTTTTTACCATAATATCCTACTTTCCTCTAATTTTATTTTTCTTCTACCCTCTTAATATTCATCTTTCTTAATTTTCTTCTTCTTTCCCCTAATTTTATTTTTCATCTTCTTCCACTAAAATCTCCTTCTTCTTCCACCACATACAATCTTCTTCTTCTTCCTCATAATCTTCTTCTTCTTCCTCATAATCTTCTTCTTCCTCCTCAGAAATTTCTTCTTTCCCCAATCTTCTTTTGCTTCCCCTTAATCTTCTTTTTCCCTAGTCTTCTTCTCCCTCTAATCTTCTTCTTTTTTCACATAATCTTATTCTTCACTCCTAATCTTCTAATTCTTCCCACCTAATCTTTTTCTTCTCCTAGCTTTCTTCTTTCATAATCTTCTCCACTATAGTATTCTTCTTTCCCCTAGTTTTTCTTCCCCACTAATCTTCTTCTCTCCTCTAATCTTCTTCTCCCCTCTAATCTTCTTTTTCTTTCCCCATATTTTTCTTTTTTCTTTTTCCCTTAATCTTCTTCTTAACCCTAATTTTTTTTTCTTCCCCTGGTCTTTTTCCCCCCAATCTTTTTCTTCCCTTCTAATCTACTTCTTTCCCTCTAATCTTCTTCATATTCCCCTAATCTTCTTTTTCCCCTATTCTTCTGCTCCCCCTTAATTTTCTTTTTCTTCTTCTTCCCCTTTATTTTCTTTTTCTTTTTCTTCCCCTTTATTTTCTTCTTTCTCCTCCTAATCTTCTTTTTGTACTTCTTCCTCATAATCTTTTTCCTCTACTTCTTTTTTCTAATTTTTTTCTTCCTAATCTTTTTCTTTTCTATTTTTCCTCTTCCCTAATCTTCTTATTTTTCCTTAATCTTTTTTTTCTTTCTCTTTCATAATCTTCTTCCCCTTATTCTTATTCTTTTTGCTCTCAATCTTCTCCTTCCTCTTAATTTTTTTCTTCTTCCCCCTAATCTTTTTCTTCTTTCCTAATTTTTTTTTGTTCTTCTCTTTTGTTCTTATTTTTCCTATTCTTCTTTTTCCCATATAATCTTCTTCTCTTCCCTTAAATTTCCTCCCTAATTTTATTCTCTCTTTTGTTCTTCTTCTTCTTTCCCTAATCTTTTTCTTTTCTCCCTAATCTTCTTCTTTTTCTTCTCCCCCAATCTTTTTCTTCTTTCCTCCTAATCTTCTTTTTCTTCCCCTTAATTTTATTCTTCATATTCCACCCTAACTTCTTATTCTACTTTTCCCTTAATTTCTTATTATTTTTCTTCCCCCTAATCATTTTTTTCTTCTTTCTAATCTTCTTGTTCTTCTTTCCCACTAATCTTCTTCCCCATTATCTTCTTCTTCGTCTCCCTAATCTTCTTCTTCATCCTAATCTTCTTCTTCTCACCAATCTTCTTCTCCCCCCTTAATCTTTGTCTTCCTCTTCCCTCTAGTCTTCTTTTTCTTTCTCATATTCTTCTTTTTTTCTTATTCTCTCATAATTTTCTTTTTTTTCTCCCCTCTTAATCTTCTTGTTCTTCTTCCTCTTAATCTTCATTTTCTTTTCTCTTCTAATCTTTTTCTTCTTCTTTCCAATTTTTTTCTTCCTCTTTTTCTTCGTTCTCCTTTATCTCCTTCTTTCCCCCCTAATTTTTTTATTCTCCCCTTAATTTTCTTCTTCCTATTCTTCCCCTTAATCTTCTTCTTCTTCTCCCCCCTAATCTTCTTTTTTTTTCTTTCCCCATAATCTTCTTCATCTTCCCTAATTTTTTGTCTTCTTCCTCCCTAATCTTGTTCGTCTTCCCCCCCCCCCTTAATATTTTTCTTCTTCCCCTATAATCAATTTCTTCTTCATCTTCTTCCACCCTATTCTTCTTCTTCTTTTCCCTTAATTTTCTTCTTATTTCCCCCTACTTTTCTTCTTTTTCTTTTTTTCCCTCTTAATCTTCTTCTCTACCTATAATCTTCTTATTCTTCTTCGCACATATTCTTCATCTTCTTCTTTCTTGATCTTCTTTTCTTCCCCTCCTAATCTTTTTTTTCTCCCCCCAATTTTCTTCTTCTACTCTCTAATTTTCTTCTCCCTTTATTCTTATTCTTCTCCCCTAATCTTCTTCTTTTCTTCTCCTAATATTTTTCATCTTCTTCCCCCCTAATCTTCTTCTTCTTCCCCAATAATCATCATCTTCTTTTTAATCCATTAATTTTATTCTTCTTCTTTCTCGTAATCTTCTTCGTATTCTCCTCCCTCCTAATCTTGTTCTTCTTTTTCCTCATAATCTTTTTCTTCTCCCATCTAATCTTCTATTTCTTCTTCCTCTTAATCTTCTTCTTCCGGCCTAGTTCTTCTTTTTCCCCATAATCTTTTTCTTCTCCTATCTAATCTTCTCTTTCTTCTTCCTCTTAATCTTCTTATTTCGGCCTAATCTTTTTCTTCTTCCACCTAATCTTCCTTTTCTTTTTCTTAATCTTCTTTTTCATCCCCCTGATACAAATCTGAGAGGAATCCGGCAAGGAGGAGAGCCAACGGAGGCGATGGAGAGAAAGGAGGAGGGAATGAGAAGAAAACCTAGAGATCAACCCTAAATTCCATACATCCAAGCATAAATGAAAAAAATATTGTTACAAATACAACGCAACCATTTATAGGTGCAGGGTACAAAAAATGAAAAGCAACAAAAAAATAAAGCATACACATAAATTAAAATAACATAATGAATGCAAATAAAGTAATCATGGAGGCGAATGCGTCTTCGGCCCCTTCTCCTCCAGACAGCCCAACATCGTCTCCCTCCGTGTGCGGACTCGCCACAGTGTTTCATCGGCGTGTGTGTGTCCCTTCGGCATGTGCAACCATAACACCCCCCAAATCTTTTTTTTTCCTAATCTTCTTCTTCCCCCCCCCCCTAATCGTTTTCTCTCTTGTAATATTCTTCATCTTTCCGCATATTCTTCTTTTTCTTTCCCCTAATCTTCTTTTTCTTCTTCTCTAATTTTTTTATTTACTCTTCTCCAAGAATCTTCTTCTCTCATAATTTTTTCTTCTCACCCAATCTACTTTTTCTCCCCTAATCTTCTTTTTCTTCTCCCCTAATCTTTTTCTTCTTTCCCACTCTTCTTCGTCCCCTCCTCTAATCTTCTTCTTCTCCTCCTCTAATCTCCTTCTTCTCTCATACTCTTCTTCTTCCCCCAATCTTTTTTTTTTCTCATATTTTTCATATTCTTCTCCCCCTAATCTTCTTATTTTATTTCTTCCTCTCTATTTTTTCTTCTTTTCCCTATTCTTCTTATTCTTCCCCATATTCTTCTTTTTTTCTCCTAATTTCCTTTTCACCACCCTAATCGTCTTCTTTTTTCCCCTAATCTTTTTCTTCCCTCTAATCTTCTTCTTCACCATAATCTTCTTCTTCTTTCCCTCTAATCATATTCTTCTTCGTATACCCCATTAATCTTCTTTCTTTTTAATTTTCTTTTTTTCTCCCTAATCTTATTCTTCTTCTTCTTTCACCATAATCTTTTTCTTCTTATGTCTAATCTTCTTCTTTCTCATAATCTTCTTCTTCCTCATAGTTTTCTTCTTCTTTCTCATAATCTTCTTCTTTCCCCGAATCTTTTTCTTCCCATAATTTTCTTCTTCTTCCACCTAATATTCTTCTTCTTCCACCTAATATTTTTCTTCTTTTCACATAATCTTCTCATGCTTCTCACCTAATCTTCTTCTTCTTCTAGTCTTTTTCTTCTCTCATAATCTTCTTTTTTCCGTAATATTTTCCATCTTTTTCTCCCCAATTTTCTTCTCATAGTCTTCTTCCTCTTCTCTCATAATCTTCTTCTCCCTCCTTAATCTTCTTCTTCTCCCTCTCTTATTTTCTTCTTGTTCTTCTTCTTCCTCTTATCTTCTTCCCTCTAATCTTCTTTCTCATAATCTTCTTCTTCCCCTATAATCTTCTTCTACCTCTTAATTATCTTCTTCCCTCTAATCTTCTTCTTATTTCCCCTTAAACTTCTTTTTTCACTAATCTTCTTCTTCCCCCTAATCTTTTTTCCCTCATAATCTTCTTCTTTTCCCCCCTAATCTTCTTCTTCTT
This sequence comes from Platanthera zijinensis, assembly GCA_039513925.1. Lineage (NCBI taxonomy): Eukaryota > Viridiplantae > Streptophyta > Magnoliopsida > Asparagales > Orchidaceae > Platanthera > Platanthera zijinensis. Next base: position 38,503,029 of record CM077080.1, read on the forward strand.
AATCCCAATCTTCCTCTTTTTCCCTAGTCTTTTTCCCCCCTCCAATCTTATTCCTCCCTTCTAATGTTCTTCTTTCCCTCTAATCTTCTTCTTCTGCCCCTAATCTTCTTCTTCCCTCATAATCTTCATTTTCTTTTTCTTCCTTTTAAATTTCTTCTTCTTTCCCTTAATCTTTTTCTTCCGTCTAATCTTCTTTTTTCTTCTAATCTTCTTCCACTATGTCTCCCCCCTAATCTTTTTTCTCTCATAATCTTCTTCTTTTTCCCCTAATCTTCTTCTTCTTAATCTCAGTCTTCCTCTTTTGCCCTAGTCTTTTTCCTCCCCCTCCAATCTTATTCCTCCCTTCTAATGTTCTTCTTTCTCTCTAATCTTCTTCTTCTGCCTCTAATCTTCTTCTTCCCTCATAATCTTTCTTTTCTTCTTCCTCTTAAATTTCTTCTTCTTTCCCTTAATCTTTTTCTTCCATCTAATCTTCTTCTTTCCTCTAATCTTCTTACACTATGTCTCCCCCCTAATCTTCTTTTCCTTCCCCTAATTTTCTTTCTCTACTTCTTCTCCCTAATCTTCTTCATCTACTTCTTCCTTTTTAATCTTCTTCTTCCCTAATTTTTCTCTTTTATAATCTTCTTTTTTTTTATTTTTTCTTCCTCTTCCATATTCTTCTTCCCTTTAATATTCTTCTTCTCCGTAATCTTTTTATTCTTCCTCCTAATCTTCTTCCTATACTTCTATCATCCTAATCTTTTCCTTCTCTTTTTTTCTCTCCTATTCTTTTTCCCCTATTCTTCTTTTTCCTAATCTTCTTCTTTCTAATTTTCTTCTTTCCTAATCTTCTCTTCCATAATCTTCTTCTTCCGTAATCTTTTCTTCTTTCTCTTTCATAACCTTCTCATATTCTTTGTTTTTTTGCTATCTTCTTCTTTTTTTCAAATCTTCTTCTTCCTTAAATTTTTTTCTTCTGAAATCTTCTTCTTTTGTAATTTTCTTCTTCTTCTTTATTCTTTCTTCTTCGATAATTTTTCTTCTTCTTCTTTGATGCTCGTTTTCCACAATCTTCTTTTTTTGTAATCATCTGCATCTACTTCATCTTTTTCCATAATATTCTTCTTCTGCTTCTTCTATAATCTTCTTCATTAATCTTATTTCGTAATCTTCATCATTAATTTTTTTTTTGTAATCGTCTTTATTAATCTTTTTCTGTAATCTTCTTCATTAATCTTTTTTTGTAATTTTTTTCTTCTGTAATAATCAATATCATTTTCTTCTTTCGTAATCATCATCTTCATCTTCTTCTTTCGTGATCTTTTTTTGCGGTAATCTTCTTCTTCTGTAATCTATGTCTTTCGTAGTATTCTTTTTTCATAATCTTCTTTCTCTGTAATATTCTTTCTCCGTAATCTTCTTTCTCCGCATTTTTTCTTTCTCCATATTCTTCTTTCTCTGTATTCTTCTTCATTCGTATTGTTCTTCATCTGTATTCTTCTTGCTCAGTATTCTTCTTCCTCCATAATATTCTTCTTCCTTCGTATTCTTCTTCCTCCGTATTCTTCTTTTATCATATTCTTCTTCTGTCATATTCTTCTTCCTCCATAATCTTATTCCCCGAAATCTTATTCCTCGTAATCGTTTTCTCCTAAATATTCTTCCTCTTAATCTTCTTCTTCTTTCCCCATATTTGCTTTTCTTCTTTTTCGTATACTTCTCTTCTTCTAACGTATTCTTCTTCCTCTTCCCTACTAATCTTCTTCTTCTCCCCTCTAATTTTCTTCTTTTTCTTCTTCTTCTTCTTCCTTCTAATTTTTATTTCTTATTCTCTCATAATCTTCTTTTCCCCCTCTAATCTTCTCCTTTCCCCTAATCTTTTTCTTATCTCCTCTAATTTTTTTTATTCTTTCCCTTAATCTTTTTTTTCTCTCATCTAATCTTCTTCTTCTCCCCCCTAATCTTCTTTTTCTTTCGCCCCCTAATCTTCTTCTTCTCCCCTAATTTTCTTCTTCTTCCCCTCAATCTTCTTCTTCCCCTTAATATTCTTATTCGCCCTTAATATTCTTCTTCCCCTTAAATTTTTTCTTCTCCTCCCGTAATCTTCTTCTTCCCACTATTGCTCTTTTTTGTTCCCCATAATCTTCTTCTTTTTCCACATGATCTTCTTCTTCCCCATAATCTTCTTCTTCCTCTAATCTTCTTTTTCTTTACCTCTAATTTTCTTCTTCTTCTCATTTTCTTCCATAGGCTCTTCCTCTTTCTTCTTTTCTTCCATAGGCTCGCCCTTCTTTTTCTTTTTTAGTCTCCCTCTTTTTTTGTTTCATTGACTCCCTATTTTTCTTCTTCTTTCATAGAATCCTTTTTCTTCTTCTTTTTTTATTTCTATATGCTCCATCTTTTTCTTCATTTCCTACTTTTTCCATAAGCTTCATCTTTTTCTTCGTCCATATGCTCTCTCTCTCTCTCTCTGTCTTCTTCTTTTTCCATAAACTCCATTTTCTTCTTCTTTCATAGGTTCCATCTTCTTCTTCCAAAGGCTCCCTCCTCTTTTCCTATTGTAGGCTCTCTCTCTTCTTCTTTTTTTACATGCTTCCTTTTCTTTTTACTCTTCTTCCATAGACTTCTTCATCTTCTTTCATCGTCTCCCTCTTCTTTTTCTTTCATAGGTTCTTTCTTCTTCTTCTTCATCATTCCCCCTAATCTTCCTCTCCTTCTTTTTCTTCCCCTTAATCTTCTTCTTCTTCCCCATGATATTCGTTATCTTTTTCTTCTTCTTATACTTTTCTCCTAATTTTCTTCTTCTCCCAATATTCTTCTTCTTTCCCCTCTAATCTCCTTTTCACCTAATCTTCTTCTTATTCTTCCCCTTAATCTTCTTCTTGTGTCTCTTAATTTTCTTCTTACCCCCTTCTTAATCTTGTTCTGCCTTCCCCAATTTTCTTCTTCTTCTCCTTAATCTTCTTCTTTTTCTACTCTAATATTTTTTCTCTAATCTTTTTCTTCTTCCCCCTAATCTTCTTCTTCTTCCCCTAGTCTTCTTCTTCCCCTAGTCTTCTTCTTCTTCCTTCTTAATTTTCTTCTGCCCCTCTCATCTACTACTTCCTCCCTAATCTTCTTCACCTGCTTATTTTCTTCTTCTTCACCATAATCTTCTTCCCCATCCAACCTTCTTCTTTTTCCCTTAATTTTCTCTTCTTCTTCCCCTGAATCATCTTCCTTCTTATTATTTTCTCCTTAATCTTGTTTTTCTCCCTCCTTAATCTTCTTTTTTTCCCTTTAATCTTCTTCTTTCATCCTAATCTTTTTTTTCTTTCCTCCTAATCTTCTTCTTTTGTCATGTTAATAATCTTCTTCTTTTTCTTTCCCCTAATATTCTTCTTTTTATTCCCCCATATTCTTCTTCTCCTTTTTCTTCACCCTAATATTATTCTTCATCTCTCTAATCTTATTTTTCTTCTCCCCCTCCAAATCTTCTTTGTCTTCTTCTTTTTCTTCCTAATTCCATTCTTCTTCTTCCCACTAATCTTATTCTCCCCCCCCCTAATCTTCTTCTCTCTCCTAATCTACTTCTTCTTATTCTTCTTCCCCCCTGATCTTCTTCTTGCTCTCTAATTTTATTTTTCTTCTTCTTTCCTCTTAATCTTCTTCTTTTTCACCCTAGATTTTTTATTTTGGTCATAATCTTCTTTTTATTCCCTCTAATCTTCTTCTTTCCTCCTAATTTTTTCTTCCCCCTAATCTTTTTTCACTCCTTATCTTTTTCTTCCCCTTAATCCTCTTCCCCCCTAATTTTCTTTTTTGTTCCCCCTTGATCTTATCCTTGTCTTCTTCTTACCCCTTAATCTTCTTTTTGTTCTTCTTCTTTTCCATAATCTTTTTCTTCTCCTTTGATCTTCATCTTCCCTCCTATTTTTCTTCTCCCCATAATCTTCTTCTTCTCTCATCTAATCTTTTCCTTTTTTTTCTTCTAGTCTTCTTCTTCCTAACTCCTAATCTTCTTGTTCTTCTTCCACCCTAATCTTGTTTTTCTTCTTTTTCTCTTCTTATTTTCTCTAATCTTCTTCTTCCCTCTAATCATCTCTTTCTTCTTCTTCACCCTAATCATTTTTCCTTCTTCCCCCCAATCTTCTTCTTTCTTCTTTTTTGTCCTCCCTAACTTCTTCTTCCCCCGAATCTTCTTATTCTCCACTAATTTTTTTCATCAAACTAATTTTCATCTCCCCCCCCCAATCTTTTTTTTCTTCTCCCCCTAATTTTCTTTCCTCTTAATCTTTTTCTTTTTCCCATCTAATCTTTTTCTTTTTCTCCCCATATTCTTCATCTTCTTCCCCCCTAATATTTGTCTTCACCCTCTTCCCCCTTAATATTCTTCTTCTTCCACCTCCATTAATTTTTTTCTTCTCCTCTAATTTTTTTTCTTCCTCTTAATATTCTTCTCCCTAATAATCTTCTTCTTTTCTTCTCATCCCCTCTATCCCCCTAATCTTTTTTTGTCCCACTGATATTTTTCTACTCGTAATCTTTTTCTTCTTACCTAATTTTCTTATTCTTCCCCTAATCTTCTTATTCTTTCCACCTAATTTTTTTATTCTTTCACCCAATCTACTTCTTTTTCCTCTTTATCTACTTCTCCTTATTCTTTTTCTTCTCCACTTAATTTTCTTCTTCCCAACTAATTTTCTTCTTCCCAACTAACCTTCTTCTTCTAACCCCTCTAATCTAATCTTCTTCTTCTTTTTCCCCCTTTATTCTTCTAATGTTCTTCTTCGCCACACTACCTAATTTTCTTATTCTTCCTCTAATCTTCATATTCTTTCCTTCAATCTTCTTCTTTTTCCTCTTTATCTACTTCTCCTTATTCTTTTTCTTCTCCTCTTAATTTTCTTCTTCCCAACTAATTTTCTTCTTCTCAACTAATCTTCTTCTTCTAACCCCTCTAATCTAATCTTCTTCTTCTTTTTCCCCCTTTATTCTTCTAATGTTCTTCTTCGCCACACTAATATTCTTCTTCTACTCGTAATCTTCTTCTCCTCCCAATCTTCTTATTCTCCATAGTTTTCTTATTCTATCCACATAATCTTCTTATTCTTTTCCTCTAATCTTTTTCTTTTTTCCTAATCTCGTCCTCCTTAATCTTCTTATTCTCCTCCTAATATTCTTCTTCTTCCCACCTAATTTTCTTCTTCCTAACCAATCTTCTTCTTCTAAACCCATAATTTTCTTTTTCTTTCTCCTAATCTTATTTTTTCATCTAATCTTTTTCTTCTTATCCTCTAATCTTCTTATCTTTCTCGCTAATCTTATTCTTCTTTTTCTATAATCTTCTTCTTCTCCCCTAATCTTTTTTTCTTCTCATAATCTTCTTCCATTTCTTCTCCCCTAATCATCATCTTCTTCTCTCTTAATCTTTTTCTACTAGTTTCTAACGGTGGCAAACGTTCTTGGACGCGACCGGGTTATTCAATACTACTGTGAGGTTCGTAATGATGCGTTGGTGGGGACTTGCAGGATTTCGCACACGTAGGAGACTTTTAGGAATAACCGACAAAACATCTTCTTTCCTAGAGCGTTGTGGACTTAGATGAATTCTCGGGTGGCTCATGGGAGAATTTCGACAGAGCTCCAGCCTGAGGTAGTAAAAAATTGGGAGAAAAAAATATTAGAAATGAGAAGGGTCTGGGGGCCTTTTTATAGGCCTCAGTTGGTGGTTATAGTAATTATGCGGCTATCTGCACATCGTAACCACCTAAATTACTAAGTACAAACCGTATTTAACATAGTTTTAAGTGTGTAATATTCCTACAATATATTTTATGTGCACACCGTAAATAAATAAATTTCCCCACAAATGATGGTGGTTACGCGGGTGGTTACTCACAGAACATACGACGACGATCGCGATGGAACAATCAGACAGTGGAGAGGGATCGCCGTCTACGAGCAACAATTCCTTGGTGGAGGGAGGTCGTCGGGGGGGGGGGAGTCGCGGCCTACGGAACGGCCTGCTGCAGGCGATCAAGGAGGGCGGCCGGCCTTAGAGTCGGTCGCGGCGCCAGCAACCCTAATATTCTTCTCCCTCATAGTCTTCTTCTTCTATCCCACCCAATCTTCTTTTTCTTCCCCCGAATCTTCTTTTTTTCACCTTTAATCTTTTTCTTTTTCTCTCATAATCTTCTTCTTCTTCTATAATCTTTTTCTCTCATAAAATTGTTTTCTTATTCTCTCTTGATTTTCTTTTTCTCCCCTAATCATCTTTTTTTCTCCGTCTCCCATAATCTTCTTTTTATTCTCCCAAAATCTTCTTCTCTTTTTCCCCTAATCTTCTTTTTCCCCCAATATTCTTTTTTTTCTTCCCCATATTTTTTTTCTTCTTCCCTCTAATTTTATTCTGTTTATTCTTCCGCTCTAATCTTTTTTTCTTCTTCCCTTTACTTTTTTTCCCAATCTTCTTCATTTTCCTGATCATCTATTTTTGTTCTCCCTAATCTTCTGCTTTCCTTTATTCTTTTTCTTCTTCCCCTCTAACCATCTTCTTATTTCTCTATATTCTTTTTTTTTTCTACTCCCTTATTCTTCTTCTTCTTCCTACTTAATTTTCTTTTTCTTTCCCGTAATTTTTTTCTTCTTCATCATCCACCACAATCTTTTTTTTTCTTCCCTCTAATCTTGTTCTTCTTCCCGTTAATCTTCTTCCCTCTAAATTTATTCTTCTCTCTAATCTTCTTCATTCCCCTAATCTTCCTCTCCCCTAATCTGCATCTTCTTGTTTCACCTAATCTTCTTCTTTCACCTAACTTTCTTCTTCTTCCCACCTAATCTTCTTTCTTTAGTCTTCTTCTTCTCTCTCATAATCTTCTTATTATTATTTTCTTATAATCTTCTTCTTCCTCCTAATCTCCATCTTCCCCCATAATTTTTTTCTTTTTTTTAATCTTCTTCTACTTCCTAATTTTCTTCTTCCCCCTAATCTTCTTTCCCCCTCTTAATCTTCATTTTTCCCTAGCTTTTTTTCCCTTAATATTTTTATTCCCTTAATTTTTTTCTTCTTTCCCATAATCTTTTTCTTCATAACCCTAATTTTCTTTTTCTTCTCCGTAATCTTTTTCTTCCCTTCTAATCTTCATTTTTCTCTACATTTTTCTTCTTTCACCCTAATCTTTTTCTGTCCCTAATTTTCTTCTTCTTCTCCCTAATCTTCTGTTACCCCTTAATCTTTTTCTTCCCCCAAAATGTCTTCTTCTTCTTTCTCGTAATCTTTTGTTTCTTCTCCCTAATCTTTTTCTACTTCCAAATCTTCTTTTTCTCCCTCATCTTTTTCCCCTACTTCTTTTTTAAGCTTCTTCTTCCCTCCTTTTTTCCCTATTCTTTCTTAATCTTTTTTCCCATAATTTTCTTTTTCTTCTCTAATTTTTCTCTTCGTCAATCTCCTTCATCTTTTGTAATCTTTTTATTCTTCTTCTTCCATAATTTTCTCCTAATCTTCATTTTCTTTTCTAATCGTTTTTTCTGTAATCTTCTTCTTCTTCCGTTTTTTTCTTTGATATTTTTTTCGATAATCTTTTTCTTTCGTAATTTTTTCCTTCTCCCTTCATAATTTTCATTTTCTTTCCTAATCATTTTTCTTCTATTTCCCTAATCATCTTTTTCTGTAATCTTATTCTTCTTCGGTAGTTTTTTTCTCCAACAATCTTTTTCTTCTTCGATAATCTTTTTTTTGATAATTTTTCTTCTTCTTCTTCTATAATTTTCTTCTTTCATAATCTTCTTCTTCTCTATTTTTTTTCTTCTGTAATCTTCTTCTTTCGTAATCATCTTCATCTACTTAATCTTCTTATGTTATATTCTTTTTCTTATTCCCCCCTAATTTTCTTCTTCCCTTCATCCCCCCACTTATTTCCACCCTCAATTTTTTTTCTTCTTCCCCCTAATTCTTTTTTTCTTCTTCCCTCTAATCTTTTACTTCTTCATTGTAATATTCTTATATTTCCCCTAATCTTCTACTTCTCTCCCCTAATCTACTTCTTCTTCTCCCCTAACCTTCTTCTTCTTCTTATTCTCCCCCTCATCTTCTGCTTCCACCTAATCTTCAGCTTTTACCTAATCTTCTTCTTCTTTCCCTCTAATTTTCTTTTTTTTCTTTGTTAATCTTCTTCTTCCCTTAATGTTCTTTTTTTCTTCTCTAATCTTTTTCTTCTTCCACTTTAATCATTTTTTTCGTTAATTTTCTTCTTCTTCCCCTTAAATTTCTTCCCTCAATCTTTTTCTTTACACTACATTCTTCTTCTTCTTCTTTCCACCTCATTCTTCTTCTCCCCCCTAAATTTCTTCTCCCCTCATTCTTCTTCTTCTTCTCCCTTAATCTCCGTTTTCTCTTCCTCTAATATTCTTTGTCATGTTCTCCCTAATCTTCTTCTTCTTTCTCGCTTATCTTCTTCTTCTTCCTACCCCTTAATTTTCTTCTTTCTCATAATTTTTTTGTCTTCTTCGCCCTCTTAATTTTGTTCTTCTTTTTCTCCGTAATCTTTTTCTTCTTCACATAATCTCCTTCTTCTCCCCCCTAATCTTCTCCTTAATCTTCTTCTTCTTCTCTACTAATCTTTTTCTTCTTCCCCTAATATTCTTTTTCTTTCCCCCTAGTCTTCTTCTTCTTCCTCCAATCTTTTTCTTCTTCCTCATAATCTTCTTCTTCCCCCTAATCTTTTTCTCTCTCATAATCTTCTTCTTCTTTTATTCTACTAATTTTCTTTTTCTTCTTCTCTAATATTTTTCTTCTTCTCCTCTAATCTTTTTCTTCTCCTCTCATTATCTTCTTTTTCTTCTTCCATAATCTTTTTCTCTCATTAATTTTTCTTCTTCTTCTAATCTAATTTTTTTTCTCCCATAATCCTCTTCTTCTTTCCTAATTTTTTTCTTTTACTTCTCCACTAATCTTCTTCTTCTCCTCCTCTCATACTCTTTTTCTTCCCTCAATCTTCTTTTTCTTTCTCATATTCTTTGAATTCTTCTCCCCCTAATCTTCTTTTATTTTTTCCCTCTATTTTTTTTTCTTATTCTTTCTCCTAATCTTCTTCTTATTCCCTTTAATCTTCTTCTTCAGCCCATCTAATCATTGTTTTCTTCCTCCCTAATCTTTTGCTTCTCTATAATCTTCTTCTTCCCTAATCTTCTTCCTTCGCAATCTTCTTCCTTCGTATTCTTCTTTCTCCGTATTATTCTTCCTTCTTATTCTTCTTTCTTCATATTCTTCTTTCTTCATATTATTCTTCCTTCACATTCTTCTTCCTCCGCATTCTTCTTCCATCGCATTTTTCTTTCTTTGTTTTCTTCTTCCGTTGTATTCTTCTTCATTCGTATTTTTTTTTCTCTATAATCTTCTTCCTCCATATCCTTCTTCTTTTGTATCCTTCTTCCTTCGTGTCCTTCTTCCTTCATATCTTTCTTCTTTCGTATATTTCTTCCTCCGTATTTTTCTTCCTCCGTAACCTTCTCCATCTATAATCTTCTTCTATAATCTTTTTCTTCTATAATCTTATTCTTCTGTAATCTTTTTCTCGTAATCTTCTTCACTCAATTCTTCTTCCCCCTTATCTTCTTCTTCTTCCCCCTAATCTCTTTCTTCTTCTCCCTCAATATTCTTTTACTTTTTTCCCCTAATCTTCTTTCCTCTCCTAATCATTTTCTTCCCTTATAATCTTTTTCTCCTTCTTCTTCTTCCTCTTAATCTTCTTCTTCCATCTAATCTTCTTATTCCTTTTTCTTCCTACTCTTCTTCCCAAATCTTCTTCTTATTCTCCCCTCTAATTTTCTTCTTTTTTTCTTCCTTCACCTATTTTTTCATCATATTCTGCCTAATCTTCTTCTTCTCCTTCTTAAACTTCTTCTTCCCCCTTAAACTTCTTCTCCTCCCATAATCTTCTTTTTTCCCTCTAATCTTCTTCCCCCTAATCTTCTTCTTCTTCCCCGCTTAATTTTCCTCTTCTTCATTCTCTTCAATAGGCTTCCCCTTTTTCTTCTTATCTTTCATAGGCTCCCTCTTCTTCTTCCTTAGTCCCCATCTTCTTCTTCTTACATTGACTCCCTCTACTTCTTTTTCTTAGGCTCTCTTTTCTTCTTCTTTCATACACTCCCTCTTCTTCTTATTCCATAGGATCCCTCTTCTTACTCCTTCACAAGGTCCCTCTTCTTCTTCCTTCGTAGACTCTCTGATGCGGAGCAGAGACGAGGACACGTTTTGGGCCCGTTCGGGGCTGATTTGGCAACTTTCCATATATGGCGTGCCCGGATCGACGATTGGACTCCGCTATTGCGTCCAGAGCGTCGCCGCGAGTCAAAATACTATATTACTTTATTTTTTCCAATTTATTTTGATGTATTTTTATGGGCGAACCCACCGGCCAATCATAGCCGTTGATGGGGATACCCTAGCTTCTCTTTTATTATAAATAGGATGTAGAGGGGATGAATTCAGTCATTGCTGGATTTGGGGAAGAAGCATTCCCGGATTCCAGCGATCCCTCCCCGGTGCCGATGTCGTGGAACCATAGGTGACGACTCCTAGGCCGTCAAACTCCTCCCCAAGGTAATCCCTACCCCCACCTTCGTTTTCCACCCTTCAAATCCCACTTCCAGCCACCGAAAATCACCCAAACCCCTCCCCAATACCGCTGTCCAGGATTTCCGAGTATTGTGAATGGTACTGTTCACTCGCACTGTTCACGTGTACTGTTCACGACAGAACACTGTTCACCTGAACCCTATTCACCTGAAACACTGTTCAAGCATGCCTCCACCTTCCCCTCCCAAATCCGCCAACTCCCCTCCGTGGATCCACCATCCTAACAACCCTAAAATTCTAGATCAGTCCAGATCTAGGATTCTAGCCACCCGATCCGTTATTTCCATCGCACAAACCTTCCATTCTTGTCCGGATCCGCTCCTAAATAGCGGATCTACCCATCCCCGACTCAGATCTACTCATTCGTGGCCGGATCCGCCGTTTTACCATCCGTTATCACCATTTTCCGCCGAGGGCAGCCACCGTCACCGTCGTCTCGCCACCGGTTCCACCTTCGATCGCCCGTCTTTACATCCGGCCCTCAAATCCTTCAGTGTCTCGGTTCAGCCCTCTACGTTGTGAGCATTTATGGTATTGTATTCCATGACTTGACATTTTCATTTGGTTGTTTATCTATATTGTGTTGCGATTATGGTTGTGTAGTAGTTGTTTCTTTTATGCTAATAATTGCAGGAGAAATTATTCGTCGCGCACTTGCTTAGGCCCTCCGAGCGGAGGAAGCCGTTGCTAAATTGCTAAAAATTAATTACTTGTTTCTTTATTTCAATTATTTGCATGACGTTATTAATTTCATTGCTTATGGTAATCATCGTTGCTGACCGACGGCCACCTTGCATGTAGCATAACATTAGTGTGTCACCCCTACACTTGCACGTAGAGTTGTAGTTTCCGAGCACCACTAGCCTACCCTACATCACTCTCTCTTCTTCTTCTTTCATAGGCTCTCACTTCATCTTCCTCCATAGGCTCCCACTTCATCTTCCTTTGTATTCTCCCTCCTCTTCTTCTTCTTCTTCAATAGGCTCCACTTCTTCTCCTTCCATAGGCTCCCACTTCCTCTTCTTCCATAAACTCCCACCTTTTCTTCTTCCATAAGCTACATCTTCTTCTTCTTCTTGCATAGGCTCCCTCTCCATCTTCTATTTCCATAGGTTCCCTCTCCATCTTCTATTTCCATAGGTTCCATCTTCTTATTCAAATTTTGCTTCTTCCATTAGCTCCATCTTCTTTTTCTTCCATATGCTCCTTCTTTATCTTCTTCTTACTGCTAATCTCCTTCTTCCCACATAATCCTCTTCTTCCACTTAATCTTCTTCTTCTTCTCCGTAATCTTCTTCTTCCCCCTAATCTTCTTTCCCCTCATTAATCTTCTTTTCTCTTAGTCTTCTTCTCCGCATAATCTCCCCCCTAATCTTTTCTTTTTTCTGTTAATCTTCTTCTTCTTCCCCCCCCCCCCCCGATAATCTTTTACTTTCTCCTAATTTTCTTCTTCTTTTCCCCCCCAATCTTTCGCTTCTCTCTATTTTTTTTCTTTCCCTAATTTTCTTCTTCCTCAACTTCTTCCCAAATATTTCTCTTCCATAATCTTTTTTTCATCCTCTTCTATAATCTTTCACCACAATCTTCTTCTTCCCCTCTAATCTTTTTCTTTTTCTTCTTCTTCTTCCCTTCTAATTTTCTTTCTTTTCTTCTCATCTGTTCTTCTTTCCCCTTGGTCTTCCTCTTTTTCCTCCCAAACTTTTTTCCCCATAATTTTTTTCTTCTTCTTGCTCTTAATTTTCTTCTTCTTCTTCTCCATAATCTTATTCTTCCTCCTTAATCTTCTTGTTCCCCCCAAATCATCTTTTCTTCTTCTTCCCCCTTAATCTCCATCTTCCACTATAAATTTTTTTCTTCCTCTATTCTTCTTTTTCTTCTTCTCCCTTAATCTTCTTACGACTTCCCTTATCTTCTTATTCTTATCCCCTACTCTTTATCTTCTTCCCCACCTAGTCTTCTTCTTCTCGTTCTTCCCCGCTAAACTTCTTCTTCGTCCCTCGCTAATCTTTTTTTTCTTCCCCAGCTACTCATCATCTTCTTCTTTCCCGTTAATCTTCTTCTTTCCCGCTAATCTTCTTCTTCTTTCTCGTAATCTTCTTTGTCTTCTTCTCCCCACAATCTTGTTCTTATTTTTCCATATACTCTGTCTTCTTCTATAGTCTTCTTTTTCTTCCCCCTAATCTTCATATTTTCTTCCTCTCTAATTTTTCCCCTCTAATATTCTTCTTCTCCCCCCTAATCTTCTTTTTCTTCCCCCCTAATCTTCTACTTCTTTCCCCCGATAATCTTTTACTTTCTTTTAGTCTTCTTATTTTTCTTCCCACTAATCTTGTTCTTCTTTTTTCCTTGTAATCTTCTTGTTCTTCTTTTTTCCACATATTCTTCTTCTTCTTTCCCATAATCTTCTTTTTCTCCTCTCCTTAATCTTCTTCTTCTTCCTCGTAATCTTTTTCTTCTCCACTAATCTTCTTCTTCTTCCCCCTATTCTTCTTCTTCTTCCCCCTAATCTTTTTTTTCTCACTAATATTCTCATTCTTCTTCCCCCTAATCTTCTTTTTTTCCTAATTTTCTTCTTCTCCATAATCTTCTTCTTCCCACTAATTTTTTTTTCCTAATCTTTTCATTCCTCTAATCTTCCTCTCCCCCTAATTTTCTTCTTCATTCCTCTAATCTTATTCTTTTCTTCTAATCTTCTTTTTCATCCCCATAATCATCTTCTTTTTTTCCTTAATCTTTTGTTTCCATTTACTTTTCTTCTTATTCCTCTCTAATCATCTTCTTATTTCCCTCTATTTTATCCTTTTTCTTCTACCCTCTTAATCTTTTTCTAATTTCTCATTAATTTTCTTTTTTTCTCCTAATCTTCTTTTTCTTTTCCTTCCCCCTAATCTTCTTCTTCTTTTTCTCATAATTTTTGTTTTCCCATAATCTTCTTCTTTCCCCTAATCTTCCTTTCCCCTTAATCTTGTTCTTCTTTTTTCGTTAAATCTTCTTCTTTCACCCATTCTTCTTCTTCTTCCTCTTCTTTCTCTAGTCTTCTTTTTCTCCCCCCCCCCCACACAATATTCTTCTTTTTTCTTCTCCCCTAATCTTCTTCTTCCCCCTCTAATCTTCATCTTCTTCTCCCTTCGTTATCTTCTTCTTGTTCTTCTTTTTTCCCGCTAATCTCCTTCCTCTTCCCCCCCCCCCCATAATATTCTTCTTCTCCTTAATCTTTTTTTCCCCTCTAATCTTCTTCTTCCCTCTAATCTTCTTCCCTCACCTTAATTTTATTTTTCCCCTAATCTTCTTCTTCCCCCTAATCTTCTTCTTCTCTTATTCTTCTTCTTCACCCCTAATTATCTTCTTCTTTTCCCCCTAACCTTTTGCTTCCCTCTAATCATCTTCTCTTTTTCCTCTAATCTTATTCTTCTTCTATCCCCTTAATCTTATTTATTCTTAATTTTCTTTTTCTTCCCCTTAATCATATCCCTCTCTAATCTTCTTCTTTCCTGTAATCTTCTTTTTCCCCATAATCTTCTTCTTCCCCATAATTTTCTTCTCATTTCTTATATTCTTCTTCTTTTTCATAACCTTCTTCTTTCCCCTAATTTTCTTTTTCCTCTAATCTTATTCTTCTTCCACCTAATCTTCTTCTTCTTTTCACTTAATTTTCTTCTTCTCCTAGTCTTTCTCTTCCCTAATTTTTTCTCCACATAATATTTTTCTTCTTTTTCCCAATCTTCTTCTTCCCCGTAGTCTTCTTCATCTCTCATAATCTTTTTCTCCCCTCTTAATCTTCTTCTTCTCCCACCCTTATCTTCTTCTTGTTCTTTTTCTTCCCTCTTCATCTTCTTCTTCCCCTTAATCTTCTTCCCCATAATCTTGTTCTTCCCCCTAATCTTCTTCTTCTCCTCCCCTTAATCTTCTTTTTTCCTTGTTTTTCTCTCTCCTCTTAACTTTTCTCCCTCATAATCTTCTTCTTTTTAACTCTAATCTTTTTCCATTCCCTTAGTCTTGTTCTTCTTCCCCACTCCAAGCTTAATATTGTAATGTTAAGCTTATTTCTCCCTTCTAATCAATCTGATGTTTCCGATAGACCATCGGGATACTTTGGAGGAGATTTTGCTCAAAATCTAATTGCGGCGAAGTCGCCGTTGTGATGCCCCTTAGCTTCGTATGAGAACAAATGTTGGATAGGGCGGGGAAATGTAGATGATGGATTGTAATGTTTGTTTCTGTGTGAAGGTGTGGTTTTGTCTTTGTGATCGGCTGACTTATCCCGTGATGTTATGATTCACGTGTGGAGGGTGTCCCGGCAAGACAAGTCCCCCCTTGTGGAAACAGACGAGAATGTCTGTGCTTTTGGACAAGCCTGATGGTGTTGTGATCCATGTGCGGGTGGGGTCTAAGCGAGAGTTCTTAGCATCGATTGTGTGTACTTGGTGCAATTGACAAGAACGAAGGAGCTGATGGATAAGCCTGATAGTGTTGTGATCCATGTGCGAGTGAGATCTCAGCAAGAGTTCTCGGCCTTGGGCTTGTATGTCTTTGGGGAAATGAGAGTACCCATGTGATTGATATGGCATGTTGATGTGTGATGATGTGTTAGACTCATACACGTTGTAGGATGCCTTGGGTGAAAGCCGGGTTTGCATACATACTGCAGTGTATGCCCATTTTATTTATATGTTCAACATAGAAACTTGTTTGATGTTTGAGACAACAAATCATGTTGTTTCTGTGTTAGTTTATGTTTTATTATATGTGCATACGAAGTGCTAACCTGCAAGAGTGATGGAGTGCCCTGGGGTCCGCTAGGGACGGTCGGGAGGAGGGGTGTTGGTTACACAGTTGAGGTCAGCCTTTGCTGACCCACATTATAACAAATTTTTGCAGGGCAAGGATTGCAAGCTCGAGCCGGCTCCCTGGCCAAAAAGGCCTTAAGCCTCGTGAAGTGTTCCACCTCCTGTTTTGGTAGTTTGTTATGTTTCCTTTGATTTATTTCCGGCTTGCATATCGAGGTAGCATAGGACTGTTGTACTCTTGATTGGTTTAATGTTGATGATGATTTGGACTTTTGAATTATGTAAGACCTTAAGGCCATTTTGGACTCTTATGTTCTCGTGGACAACTTCTAGTCGTTGTTGAAATGTTTTCGTGGTTTTTATTCTGAATTTTGAGATGGGTAATACTTTTATATCACTTTATAATACTAAAGCTGGGGCATCTATATGTTGTGGGGTCCTGGCCGGACCCATATTATATAGACATTGCAGGGGAGATATTGCATTATCCCCTTGAATGAGTCTTAGGTCCTTTTCTTGGGGGTTTCGACGTTGTGGGGGAGGTACGAACCAGCTTGCGAGTGCTTTAAAAAGACATTCCGGGTGAACATATTCGTTGAATGACCTAGCATTGATAGGGGTAGCATTAACATTATGCTAAGAAGGCGTTTGACTCTAAAGAAAATTTAAGCTTAATTTCTTAATAGCAGGTTCGTGCCCTAAGTGTATGGTCCACCAAAGATTAACTTCACCTTGTAAGAGGAAAGCTGTTAGTGGAACCTTTTTGTTCTCTGGACACTGCACCAAATTCAGTAAATCACAAGTCATTATTAACCAGTCATCGGTTTTCATTGGAGTTTCTTCCCCTCTAAAGTTGGAGGGGTGAAGGTCTCTAAAGTTCCACAAATAACGGTCCATCCTGATCTCCACGGCAACTGGTGCAGGGGTTGGTGTTAGGAACCCCACAAGAAGAGCATTCTTGAACTCCAATAAAGCTAGGGTTACTGCCCTAGTAATTTGAGTTGCAAAGTCAGTAAGTGTTGGCGATATTAGCGCGGCTGGCGTATTAGCATCATCCAAGACGATCTCAAGAGTTGTGTTTTATGTGAAGGCTCACATGTCTCGCCACTATGGAGTGCCAATAAGAGGTGAAGAAAAAATTTATAAATATGAGTGACATAAACGAAGGATCTATTAATGAGGATATTTTCATACACAAGCATAATTAAGAACTAGAAGAAACTTGATGACTCTAACGCCGAAGGAGTGATTCAGATACAATCCTAAGGTAAAGTGAATTTTTTGGATCACGAGATCCTAAACTTGTCTTTGATATCAATTATAACACTCCAATCTTGTTTAACAGCAATCAACAGCCGGTCAAAACACGTAAAAATAAATAAACTAAAAAACGGTACTAAAATTGATACATAACTGGCATGAATAAGAGTACTAAATAAAAAACTTACAGCAAAAGTAAATAAGCAGCAAAGGGTAGAATGGGCACCTCAAGTTTTGATTCACAGAGCCAACTAGAAATAAAAAGAGTTATAAATCTAAATTATTGAAATCTTAACCCAAGTCTGAATGATAACTGGATGAAAGATAACTTTTAAAAATTCCAATACATTTAGGTCATAATTAAAAAATAATAACTGAATGAAAGATAAATGGAAGGAAAGACAAAAAAAAATATGATGAGCTGCAATGCTTATCCTAAGCGCAACTTCCCACCGGTGACCCCTAAAAAGAAAGATCTGAAGATGGGTCAGCCCACTAGAGAGTAAGAAAGATTCCTCCCAATAACACTAAGAAAAAATACAAAAATAGTTTGTATGTAAGAATATGAGTTTTGATTATTAATGCATGCTTCTAAATAAATTGTCTATAATTTAATCAGTTATTTTTTGTCTTGGTGCATTATTGATTCTGTTTTATTATCTGCTTTCTTGCATGTATTGATTTTTCGTACCTTGGACTCTTTCCAAAATTTAGGTAATTAGATTTCATGTTTTATGATTTATTGCACTAAATTTGATTATGGAGCCCAAATGACGATCTGAAGGTGCCCCAAACTGAAGTGCTACCTGAGTGGAACATGGGCTCACATCTCCAAGTCTGGAAATGTGGTAGGCTACCTCACGTCTTAGGCACATATAGACTGTTGTCCAAATGAGTATGAGGAAACTGATCTGCGATTTATTACGAATTTAAGCTTTTCCTTTTCACTTAATTATATTTTACACACTAAATTGTGTTTGTTCTTACTGTGAAATATACGTAATCGCATATCGTTTTGTATGTTATATCATGTTAAATTACTGCACTTTATTATGCATTACTAAATTATATGTTCTTTGATTTCTAGGTAATCTGACGTAATCTAATTAATTTGCTAGTTGTCAACTAGGAGTTGAATCATTAAATTATACGAGCATTCTTAAGTAACTTAGTTAATGTAATTATAGGTGATATGTCTAGACAAGATGAGTTGAATTTCTTACCTCAATGGTACGACGTTCGCTAACACGACTGCATAGTTTCTCAGGATTGTGCTAAAAAATCCACACAGTCGGATTCCTCTTCTCTCATAGTGTTACAATGAGCACTCGTTATTAATAAGCCGACAAGGAGGAGAATATCTAACACAGAAATAAATAATTGATTGTCCCTTGTATTAAACACATGAATTGCTTATGACGCGGCCGAAACAAAGTTAAGGAGCCTTCGTCGAAATTCCCAAGTGATCTTTTTCGTTGCTAGGGTTTCTCTGAACCTATAAGAAAACAACCTGATGAGATAATAAGGATTGAGAATCTCCTTCTCCTAGGAGATCATAACTTAGAAACAACATTCCCTGCGAGGGGAGAAGCCAAACAGTGTTGCTACAGAGTGGAAAACGCTTACCCCTTCGCCAAGATAAGCTTTAGTATGCAAGGAAATCGATTTTGATGTATCCAACAATTAAGGGGAGCCTCGGATCTCACAAGGGGACTGTTGAAATTACTGGAGAAGGAAAACCAAAACTTGAAAATGACTGAACATCACCAAGGAAGAAGAGAGACATTAAACTAAGAAAACGATCTCTGGACTGAAATTTAGGGCTTACCTTGGACAAACGACAACTAGAGAGAGTTGAACGCAAACCAGAGCACGATCTACCTGATCGACGGGTCTCTGCAGGCCGTATGAGAGAGCCATCTGAGGTTGTAGCAGAGAGGAGAGGGGGAGAGGAGGTGGATGAAGCCTGGGGAAGAGACTGGCGGCGGCTCAAGTGTGAGGAGATGGTGAGGGGATCATTGAAGGCGTTCGACCGAGGCTTCTCTGACGTGCGGTTGAGGAAAGCGAAGCTAGGTTTCAAATAAGACATGGGAGAAGAAATTAAACCGTGACTCATGGTTTTAAGATGTGGAAAATTGAGGGGGAAATTAATTCCTCCCTCTTAAGTTGTCAATTCTGCCCTCACCAATTAAAATCATCTAATTTAGTACACTACACTCCTTAGAATTTTGAATTGAGATGAGAAATAATACACAATATATTATTTTATGACATTACATTTTTAAATAATGCAATGAAATGCCGAAATTGCAAAATGCAATCAATTACCTTTGTCCGCTGACAACACATGAATTTTTACTCGCGCTCGAGCTTTGCAATAAAGATCATCTTCACATTTAAATTTACGTCTGTTACAGATGATGGGGTTGAAGCTAGTCAAGGAAGAGCAAAATGGTTCCTCAAAGGCATACAAAAGAATCATATGTCGAAGGAGCAAAAAAAAATAGAGGATCCATCAAAAGTACAAGTAAAGATGTTATAATAATAATGTCAAGGACATTCAAGGAGGGAGATTTGTCTGGTTAAACCTGGATATAGATCGATTCTATATTCAGCGAGAATCTGAAATCGTTCAAGGTATTGCATATGGCTAACTGATGCAGAACAGAATCTATAGGCGGCGGAAAATCGGCAACCTAAACCCTACATGCTATGCAAATCCCGACGGTTAGATCACAATTAGATAATAAACTTTAACATCATCTCACACATAAATTCACAGCAAACCACAATAATTAATTAATGCGAGACAAGCTTAGGCTCTCATTCGCATGGAGGGTCAAAGCAAGAGGGCGGGACAAATAAACCCTGCAAATCACAATATTTACCCAAGCAAACAACTACCATACAAGAGATCTACAACAAGCATAAGATCCAATCCAGTATAAATATGCTGAAAATAATAATTTAATGCAACGAAAATTCACCAAGTAACGGTTTAACCAAGGCACTGAAGATTTTGGAGCCGGAAATGCGTGAACGGCGATCAATCGTGGAACCGGCGGCGTGGAAATGATGGCAGTGGTTGTCCTCGACAGTGGATGGCGAGATCTGGGCGGCGGTACTTTGTCCGTTTCGATACTGACAGTTACCCTTTCTTTTGTAGTTGTTGAAGGGTGGCGTTCCTCCGCGGTTGATGCGTCTCCCGTCAACTCTGAACCTTGTTCACGTGAGCAGTTGGAGGAAGCGCTTTGAAATCTTGAAGGATGTGGAGGTTGTGATACCTTCTCCACTGGAGCGCCTTCAGCACCCTCCCCGGGGTCACTTCACGATTACGAAGGGATGTTTAAAGGTAGGATTCCGGGTTCCTCCAACCGAAGAGGCTATTGCAGTGTTCTAGTTTTGCGGCGTTCTGGTGACGCGGTTCTCACTTGGGGCTGACAAGGATCATGGGATTGTTTTGCTTCTTCTGGGAGCATGGTTCCTAGATGTCGGTTCGGCTCTTCTGGGAGTGGTGTGAAGTCTGTCATGGCCCTAGTGATCGGGTTGAGGTGCGGAGCAACAATATGTGGTTGTAATTTGAGGACAAGACCGATCATCGCCATGTGAGATCGTTGTTTGGGTTTGTCAAAAATCCATGTGGGCTTCCTGGGATGTGGCGGGATCCTCTGGAATGGTATCGCCGCCTAGCAGGGTGGGAGTACGATTTCACTCCGTTGTTCGGTTTTGACGATCCACATGAGTTGAACGTCATTCTTCATAAGATCAACGTGTTTGTTGTTGAGAAGCGGTTGGTTCTTGCGGGCCTTTCGACGGATGTTGGGCGTAGTTGCGTCGTGCCGCTGGTGCGCGGAAAGAAGAGGAAACTGGATTTTTTGCAGCGTAAGAGAGGAGGCGGCCCATCCTGTGTTGCTCTCACAGTTGTCATTGAGGTCGCCGATGATTGCCTAGATGGCCTGGTTAATGAGCTTCCGCCTGCAGAGACCGAGGATCCCACGGAGCTCCCTGCGACCGAGCCGATTTCTTGAGAGATTCCTGAGCGACCGTTTGTGGCTGTGAAGGGGAAAGAGTGGGGATATTCTTCTTGTCGAGCGCTTCTCCCGAAGGTATGTTGGTTTCACCCAATGCTTTTCCACCTTTAGTTTGTGTCGTATCTTAAATAACTTGGCCCTTGTCTTCGCAGCTAGACGAGATACGCGACATCACGTATTCCTATAACAGTAGCTACGTGACCACGAAGGATGATTTCCTTTCTCTGCGGACAAAGTTGGTCGTATCCGAGGATTCTTTGTCAGATGATCGGAGGAAGAAGAAAGAAGTTGTCTCCTGGTTGCTTAACACGGAGTCCCAGCTGTCCACTTCCCAGGCTGAGGTTGAGGTGTTGCGGGCGAAGCTGAGTGCCGCCGATACAGAGATCGAGGCCCTTCACGGAAGGTTGGTTTCTTCTGAGGCGACCCTCGCGGAGTCGCTCCGCTGTACCGAGGCGGTTGATGTTGCGATTTCTCAGCAGGAGGCGAAGGTCGAGCAACTTAAGAAAGAGACGGTACAACTGGTCGCGGAGCGGGAGGAAGTCGGGGTCGTGCGGGCGGTCGCGGTGGCTGAGTACAAAGCCTCTCATGACTTTGAGGTGGAGCGATCTCGCATTGCAGAGGAGGCCCGCTCTGAGATGATGGCGACCGAGGTTGATTCCTTTGTGGAGGACGAGCGTGAAGCGACGTACTGCTTGGGCTTTGGCAAGGAGTTTCGGGCGGCTCGGAGGCTTCCGGAGCGTGATGATCTGGGCATGGAGGATGCCTTAGATGACGACGTTGGCGTTGACGTCGATGGATGATCCAATGGACCCCCTTCTTTTTCCTTGTATGTTGATTTTGCTTTGTAGGCGCATTTCTGTGTCGTTGCATGTTTTTTTGTTTTTCATGATGTTGTAGCACGTGGGCCATTTTTTATTTGAGTGGAGACGTTGGCGGAGTAGCGACTTGCTTGAGTGTGGGTACTTCAAATAGCTTGCCAGTGGGAGGTACTCGTCCATTCGCGTTTTGGGAGGGTCGGAGGCCGATTAGGATGTGGAGGCGAGTATCCCTTGTCCGTTTATGCCTTAGGAGGAACGACATTCGTCGGAGTAGAAGTGGAAAAGAACCTTTGTTCGTTCGCAGCTTAGGAGAACCAAGGTTCGTCCGAGTGGAGATGGAAAAGAACCTTTGTTCGTTTGTGCCTTAGGAGAACCGTGGTTCGTCCGAGTGGAGGTGGAAAAGAACCTTTGTTCGTTCGCGCCTTAGGAGAACCGTGGTTCGTCCGAGTGGAGGTGGAAAAGAACCTTTGTTCGTTCGCGCCTTAGGAGAACCGTTGTTCGTCCAAGTGGAGTTGGCAAATAACCATTGTTTTTTCGCGCCTTAATTTAACCGGGGTTCATCCGAGTGGAGATGGCGAAAAACCTTTGTCCGTTCGCACCTCAGGAGTACTGGGGTTCGTCAGAGTGGAGGTGGAGAAGAACCTTTATTCGTTCACGTCTCAGGAGAACTGGGGATCTTCCAAGTAGAGGTGGTGAAGAACCTTTGTTTGTTCGCGCCTCAGGAGAACGGGCGTTTTTCGATCAGAGGTGGTGAAGAAACTTTGTTCATTTGCATCTCCGGAGGACCGGGGTCCGTCCGAGTGGAGGTGAAGAAGAACCTTTGTTCGTTCGCGCCTCAAGAGGACCGGGGTCCGTCCGGGTAGAGGTGGCGAAAAATCTTTGTTCGTTCGCGCCTCAGGAGAAACGAGGCCCGTCCAGGTGGAGGTGGCGAAAAAACTTTATTCGTTTGCGGCTCAGGAGGACCGGGGTCCGTCCGGGTCAGGATGGTGAAGAACCTTTGCTCGTTCGCGGCTCAGGAGAACCAGGGTTCGTCTAAGTGAAGGTATAGACGGACCTTTGTCCATCTCACCTGGGAGGTGCAGACAGACCTTTGTTTGTCTCGTCAAACGTGCAGAAGGGTTTTTGTCAATCTCGTCTGAGGTGCAGAAAGTCTTTCGCCGATGTCGCCTGAAAGGTGCAGAAAGACTTTTGTTTATCTCATCTGGGAGGTGCAGAAGGGCTTTCGCCGATCTCGCTAGGGGTGTGCTTCGTTCACTGTGGAAGTGAAATCAAATACTTCATTGCTTGAAAGGGAAGATACAGATACTCGTGGATTTCCTCCCATGACTTATTCTTCGGAATGCATGGAAAGTTGTAAATAGTAAGGGGGCGTTGGCTTAAGCTGTGCCCGAACTTTCACGTCTCGGATCCTTTGGGAGACGCGTATTACGAGCGGACGTCCAGCGTGATGTCTTGAGCTAACATGTCAGCATAAAGCGCCCTTAACATTGGTTCCATGAGGATGGCGTCGCAGGTTGAGGTGTCTTGGATGATGATGAACTGAACGTCGTACGTGGCTAGCACCGGGGAGACTCCCAGAGTTACTGGAAGGATGATACTTCCCATGATGGGTATTGTTGGGTGTCCCGTAACATGCGCACCTTCCGAGCCAAGCTGGACATCTCTCCCAGAGATTCCAAGATGGAGTTGCGTTGATAGGAATAACATGTTGGTAGATACGTCATCATCAATTAATATCCTAGCCACCTCGATTGGCGGGCTGTCGAGGGTTTCCCGGATGTGCTGAGGGAAAGATCCAAGTGTGTTGGGTGCAAATAACAAGAGGTTTTTTTATGTAGAAAACCCGGAAATGGTGAAAAACCACGTGGTTGGATCTGTGTCGAGCCAAAATCCACTAGTTCCTTTGAGTTTATAAGCATTGAGATTTGATCTCGGAGGGTGACAAGTCGCTTCTCTGTTACAATTGCAAAGTACAAAAATGAGTGAATGAAACTAAGTCCTCAGAGCCTTAATGGAAGCGCTCCAGCCTTGGAAAAATGTTAAGTCCACGAAACCTCGATGGAAGCGTCCCGACTTGAAAATTTGGCTAAGTCTACGAAACCTCAATGGAAGAGTTCTGGCCTGAAAATTTGGCTAAGTTCACGGAACCTCGATAAAAGCGTTCCGGCCTGGAAATTTAGCTCGAGTGCATGGAACCTTGATGGAAGCGTTCCGACTGGGAAAATCTCTAAGTTCACGGAGCCTTTGCGCAAGAAGAGGGGCAGAGTGAATTCATAAGTGGAGGATCGGCCTAAGTCCATTATCTCACCGGAAAATCTCAGAGCTCTTCCTTCCCTCTGTAGTCGCTTGTCTTCAAATTGCAGTACGGTAAAACGTTTCCTTAAGTTTTAGTGGTACTTTACAATCGCATAAGATCCCTGACGCGCCTCTCCACTTCAACCAACCCGCTTGGATTCTATGTGTCACATCTTTATCAATACCTTCATCTTTTTGAACTATCGATCCAAGATATTTAAAACACTCACTATGGGAAATATCTTGATCACCCAACTTAATAATGAAGTCATCTGTCCTTCTTGTACTGCTAAATTTAAGCTTCATATGCTCTGTCTTTGCCCTGCTCAACCTAAAACCCTTATTTTCTAAAGTATTTCGTCAAGATTCAAGTTTTGTGTTTACACCCTCACGCGTCTCATCAACCAAGACGATATCATTCGCAAACAATAAACACCAAGGTATTGTTTGTTGGATATGTCTGGTGAGCTCATCTAAGATAAGGGTAAAGAGATAAAGGGCTTAAAGCTGAACCTTGATGTGATCCAACAGTGATAGGAAATTCTTATGTTAATCCTCCAGATGTCCTCACCCTTGTCGCTGAATTTGTATATATATCTTTGATTATGTCAATATATGATACATTTACACCTTTCTTTTCTAAGACTCTCCATATTATGATAAAAATGTCTTTTTTATATATTTTGTGGTTGATAATTAATTTATTGAAGAAAAAAAAATCGCTCAAAACTCTATTTTGTTTTCAGAAAAAATGTCAATTTGTAAATTAATTACACTACATGTTCATTATTAGGTTATGTATCCTGTAACATAATCACTCAACATTTTAGGTCTCCACATGAGGGAGGAGAAGAAATAATAGTGACTTGGTCCCGCACATCTACCATTATACCAACAATGATTGGCCACCTTTAGTCCTCAGTGGCAGTTATAATCATGTTAGTATAGTCGCTATAATTGATTCTAATCACGTATTGTTGTGCGGTTCGTGTGCGGGGGCGACTGACTTGGAAGATGGTGTATGATTGATTCTCTTTGAGATTGGCCCCACCACCCACGTACATAAAAGTCTAATAAGAAATGAGTTATATGCACGACTCATATTGTGCATGGTCTTGATTAATTTATTTTGACTTGGGATCAATAATTAACAGAAGTCGTCACAAAGTCATCCCTGGTCTTGCACCGCAAGAACTATAATTAATATAATTATTTTTTAGGGTCATAATTACAAGGATCTCCCCAATATTTTTCAAAATTACCTCTCACTCTCATCTAATTTTAATAGATGGAGAGGTCTTTGTAATTATGTAAAGTTAGAGAAAAATTTTTTCATAACAATTCTGTATTATTTCTGAACAAATTGACCACAAGGAAGAATCTTAAACTGGAACTTCTTGTTTTTTATCATCAACTACTGCTTCTTTCTTTGTGAAATCTGCTGAAACAAAGTCCGAAGCTGAAAATAATGGAGTTTTTAAGAAGGCAGATATCGGCCCCATTTGGCACGGTGGTGGCGGTCGTAAACGCATGGGTTAAACCGTCATTTCATAAGGATCACCTAACAAACATCATCCGTTTGAACATAAACATTAACGAATGACAATTTAATCCTCACGTTCACGACAGCCACCACTGTGCCAAACAGAGCAATCATTTTCAACATAACCACATCAAATCATACAATAGTTGAACTAATGTTGTTTATAAATTATTTTTAATTGAGATTGTCAACGGTTGAGTTCCGGATATTGGTAATATATTGCTCATCACATTGATGAACTGGTAATTGTAAAGCCCAACAAAGCCAGAATGAGAGGGAAAACGGCAAATAGGATTACTATTGCGATCATGGGAATTAGTTGAGAATCTGAATCATTTCTGAATTAAGGCGGAATCAAGGAATGTGTGCTTGGTTTGGAGCATCCCAGTAATTGGTCTGTTAGCCATAAATAATAGGGTCGATCATTGCTGCATTGATGAGAATTTTAGGGTCCCTTTGGGCAGTGGTGTTGGTGAAAAAAGAGGTGACTGATTTCTTAGTGGTGGGAAAAGTATTTGTGTCTAAAAGGTGTTTTGAGGACTTTTTGAAAAGCAATGAACCTCCCATTTCCATAAAAGCTAAAAGGAGTTTCCCGCTTCTTCGTGCTTCTCTTCTCGTAGCTCAACATTTCCCTTCTCCTCCTACTGTTTTCCTACCACCGTTTTTTTGACAGCTCTAATCCAAACACTGATTTCTCACTGGCATCCCAAATAGAGGCTCAATAGGACCATTCTTTCGAGAGTATTTCTTTCCATGGAGCTCCAAATCGGATCCTCTGCTGAATACTCGGGAGAGTACGACTGGCAAAATATGAAGAATAGTTTGTAGCAATTGTGGTAAGTCGATTGGCTGTTTTCGCCATTGTCAAATATTTGTTTCAGACAATCTATGTCAAGTATCTTTCTATAGACTTTGTTCTTTTTTAACTCGTGGCTTTGGAAAGCAAGTTTGTGATGGGCCATGCATGGCTCTTTAGTCGACAATGGGGTTTCTTAGTCTTCTTTAATGACATTAGCTTTTCCAAATTCTCCATCTTATCAGGATAAAGAAAATTCGTGAGTAGGAAGGGTACGACAGATCCTTCGACTAATCTCGATTTCAAACATTAGTAAACCACTCACGATGATGAGAGATGTTGAATGATTCATTGAGATGATAAGTATAACTGCATTGAAGTTTACATGAGTTTACCCCCAATTTATTCCGAGGAAGTTTCTCGAAGTACCTAGATACCTCGATGATCATGCGTGCATTCATGACACCCTTTTTAAGATACCTGGCGACTTATTAAATAAATCACAGTCAGAAAAATTCAGAATGTTATGTTTCAGGAAGATTTCTCCATGAAGCAAACTGACATGAACATCCAAAGTTCAATGAAGGAGATAGAGCATGGGAAGCAAGATGATCAAAATAAAAAATAAAACTGACACGGCATTTTAAATAAAATAAAGCTGCAACAAAATCACTACAAAAGAAAACCAAAACTATAATTTTAGCAGATTCAATGGAATATAATGAAATGGTTCCAAATATTTTGAAATGTTAGTGATGGAAGTAATTAAATACAAGAACCAAAATTAGCAGACTTTATGGTGCTGGCAGTTAAACAAACAAATCAAGTAATATGCTTCCATATAGAAAAAGACAGCTTTTTTTTACACTTACCAGAAAGGCAGCAATCACATGTCCAGTAACTTTCAAATATATGCTCAACGCACTTGTTAGACATCAACCACAGACGTCCCAGATTTTGATCCAACGTCCCCAAATGAAGGAAAGCTAATGAATGCCGCTCAAGATCCAAAGGCTGTCAAGGCGCCCCATCTCAGTAGAAGACAAAACTCAATGCACTGAGATCCAAAGGAGGATGAAGCAGCTGCATTTAATCCAATGGCGACATCCCAATGCATCATAGACAGTAGTAGCCTCAAAGACTCAAGAACCCTTGGATCATCTACAGAAAGCGACAATAGAGGGTCATGTTGGACAAATAACACAACAAAGTGAAGGATTTTGCACTATTATGAAAATAACAAACTAATCAAGTTGTAGCAGTATAAATATGAACTTGTGATACTAGAAACAATAGGCAAATACAATGGAAATTCTACATTCTTCATCTCAACTCCTCTTCTTCCCAAACTATTCTCATTTTCAAGAAGTTGCTAATTCACAGAGTTTAAACCCTGACATTAGTGCTCAATGGCAAGCTTGGGTGCAAATCTCTCTCTGATTATGGATAATGTATAATATTAAATTGTGACGATCTAGCAGGCAGTTACATTGGTATCATGTGATGAGTCTGTGTTTATCGCTTCGTTTCTACAATAGTAAAACTTGAAAATGATTTTGAGTTGTTTTCTCTAGACATTCTGGTTCAATAGAAGTGGTTGAATGGATAGGAGGATGACATGGTGGGGGAAAGGGTAGAGGAATAGATATTGAACTCACTTTCAATATAGGTAAGGGCTCCCCCTGAAGTGAGGGAAAATTCACCAATGTGACATCCATGATGAAAAAAGTCTTTTTGGTCGCGGGATGGAAGCATTTGTAATCTTTTTGAGTGGAAGAATACCCATGAATACACATTTCAGAGCCCTAGAATCAAGTTCAGTTTTACGATGTACATAAACAAAACACAAACCTTCAAAGACTCGGGGATGTATTTAAGTATGAGTCGTCTGGAGGGTAGTGAAGGGGGCTTTGTTCCTGTAAAATCATGCATGTACAAATAATATAGCATAAGCACTATATAGACACAATATAGACATTATATCCGGTCGGGGTCCCACGACATGACATGCACACAATATAGACATTATATAAGACACATAAATAAAAACTAAACAAAGAGAGTAAGCACTCATGGACGCTTAGTTCAAAATTACGAATGCCCACAATTATTAAGAAATGTTTCACCCAAAAAGGTGTCGGCATTATGGTCCTACATCACATCAAGAGTATCAAAGCAATAAACAACAACAATGATCCAAAACATCGGCTCGCAGGCCGGACTAATAAAAGTGGTAAACAGACAAAGCAACTTTCTTTTAACATTTGTGGTTTTTGGTTTTAAGTCCACTATACTCTGCTACGCTCTGCGGCACCTACACCAAACACGAGGTAAACGAGGGTGAGCTATGAGCTGAACACAAAATCATGTAACGATACCTCCCCCCCCCCCGGGATATCTTAACGGACTCACAGGCCGGGATGCCGCTCAACTGCAAGTACGCCACAACAAGCAATATATAATCAAATTGAAAGTACAACTAAACTACAAAAGGTGAAAGCTCAAGCACAATCAATCTTCTAGGTTGGGCATAAAAATGGGGGACCTAGGTATGCAATTGATGATGGTTGGGTTCACCCGAAGATTTACCCATAACCGCCTAAGCAACATCGCAGTAAGCTAACAAGACATCATCCAACAATTTTGCCCGCAATTATTAAGAAATATTTCACCCAAAAAGGTGTCGGCATTATGGTCTTGCATCACAACAATGTTCAAAAACATCGGCTCACAGGCCAGACAACTAAAATCGGTAAACAGCCAAAGCAACTTTCTTTTAACATTTGCAGCTTTGGGTTTTAAGCCCGCTATACTCTGCTACGCTCTGCGGCACCTACACCAAACACAAGAGGTAAGCGAGGGTGAGTTATGAGCTGACCACAAAACCTTGTAACGATACCTCCCCCCCCCCCCCCAGACATCCTAGCGGACTCCAGGGCGGGATACCGCTCACTTGCAAGTACACCACAACAAGCAATATGTAATCAAATTGAAAGTACAACTAAACTACAAAAGGTGAAAGCTCAAGTACAGTCAATCTTCTAGGTTGGGCATAAGAAATGGGGGACCTAGGTATGCAAATGATGATGGTTGGGTTCACCCGAAGATTTCCCCATAACCACCTAAGCAACATCGCATTAAGTTAACAAGACATCATCCAACAATTCAACATTCGCGGGTCCTCGTGACCACACGAGTTCATGCTGATGTAGGGTAGGGTGTGTAGTGGACTCCTAGAATGCACACTAGCGGTGAGTGAGGGTTGACTCTCAACTTTCCATTGACTCAATGCATGCAATACTTGCAGTTAAGCGTGAATAATTAACACAAGCAATAAAACAGCATAACTAACATATCAATTCATAAACAAGAGAAGTATTTTCTTTTAAGCTTAAGGCAATGACTTTCCTCCGCACGGAGGGCCAAAAACAAGCGTGCGGCGATTCACTCCTTCCTGTAGTTAGAGATTTATCGTTGAGCAAATGATATAATAAACTATAATCTTAAACAAGCATATAATAATAAAACCATAACAATATTTTACAACCAATAGCCAATACAAAACACAACACAAAATATTAGGGTTATTGTAATAAAAGTAGATTTGAACGTCGGAGGGCTAAAAGAGAGGCGCTGATGGTGGGTGGACTGGATCGGGTAAGGGGAAGGCCGGTTGGGGATTGGGAGGGTTGGATCAGGGAGGAGGATGACTAGATCTGGGATGGAATGCTCAAATCTATGCAGATCTAATGGTGGAAGGAGGTTTGGAGGTGGTTCCACGTGAAGGGGGGGTGATTGCAGCAATTAGGCAGAGACGGGGCGGCTAGAACTGGGTTGGAATGCCTAGATCTGGACTAGTTCAGGGCTGAAAACAGCCAAGCGGCTATAGGGTTGTGGGTAGCACCTCCTGGGATGAGGGGTAGGGCCGACGACCTTGTTGGAAGGTATGGAGGGGGATTTGAAGTAGTTGGTTGGCTGGATCTGGGGAAACAACAGGAACGGCGGTCTGTTTGGGGGTGGACGGGCTGGATAGGAGGGGCGAGTGTAGGGGGAGGGGCAGCGGCTGGAGGGAAACCTGAGGGTGAGCGGTGGTTGGACAGCAGGAGGGAAGGGTGGAGGTTGGGAAAAATTCAAAAGATACAAAGCTTACCCGAGGAGTCATCACCAAGGGATTCCACGAAGTCGGCACCGCAGAGGGGATCACCGGAAATAAGAAATAACTCTCCAACTTTCAGCAATGAGAATAAAGTGCAGCCCTAACATCCTATTCACAAGAAACTGAAATTAGGGCACCCAGATTCAACGGCTATGATTGGTTGATGATTTCGGAGCCAAAAATACATGAAATAATGTCCGAAAAATATAAAGTTATATATGAAAAAACATCGGATCAACGAGCCAGACGCATCCGCGGTGGCGGATCTCCGATTCGATCAAGTCCAACTGCGTGAATAAACAAAGGTGGGGTACGCCTTGCGCCGAGTCATGCCAGATGTTCCCCCATCACATGCACTCATGCCACACACTAGGAGTACTCTACCACACCACTACAACTACTCTGAGATATACAATCTCAGTTAATGTTTGAGTATTTGTCGGGTTGGGCAATCACGTCGATCACGGACTATCCCATGATCATTCAGCAATCATGAGGTCTTGTCTCGTGCCAAATTGCATGGTGTGGATTTAGTTCGGCTTATGTCTGTTGCTCAATTCACTGTGATGCCTCCACGATGCGGGTGCGGTTTTACCTCTGTTGTAAGCATTTAACAAACAATAACATATTACGCACCTAATCTGTGCATGGGTACATATACTTCATATGCTGAACAAACACTGTCATACTACGCACCTAATCCACACGAGAGGATATAATGCTTCATATGCACTACATAAATTATTATACTATGCACCTAATCTGCACATGGGGGCATATGCTTCATATGCATATCCCAACAAAGGAGGTCCAAGTCAACGCCTCTACGAAGTAGGGTGAAGATCTAAGCTCCACTCCAATCACATTCCTAATTTCACGGTCAACGATAACGACTAATACTACACAAAATTGGATTTGCGATGTGGTAACTTCCAAGGGCCAAATAAGAGACCACCAACCTAGGGCTTTCGACAGGGACATCAAGAGCTTCCACATTCCTAAAACCCGCAAGCAATATAACACATTTGACGGAGTCACTTTTGCGACACACATATTAGGGCAAACCAAAATGCAACGTCAATCAAGGCATCACAGATCCGGGCCTACAGCCATGGGTAGGCTTCACACACAATGCGTAAATTCACAACAATTACCGGATTTATACATGATTTCATGTCGGGAACGAACACAATCGACCCAAGGTTTTAGCAAACTAAAGGAGGTCATACCCTCTACTAATTAGAAGATGAGACTCTTCCAATGCAAGCAAAAATAATATAAAATGGATAAGCACCATCCTAAAACCGGTGAGAAGAATTGTTACCCTTGGAGCCGGCTTTGGCACCATGGAACGAAGAATGAGACGGATGAAATCAATCGCAACGGACTCCTCTCTGTGGATCTGGGATCGGCTCGAAGTTTAAAGCTTCGGAGCTCCTCCAATGGCGGGATTTGCTCCTCCTTCCTCCTTTTGCTCTTCTCTTTCTCAAACTTAAGAGAGATTTTATAGAAATGAGGTTGTAAACCCCTCATTCTCGACCTAATAGGCTCATGAAACAACCCCAGCTATCAGATCTCGAATCACCCCATCGGACGATTCAAAATTCATGTTTAAAATGAGTTCACACCCCGTACATGGCGTGACACACGGTTGTGTGCCAGTCAGTGTCAATCTACTTAAGTTCATAGAGTTTTATACAGGTTTGTGCACGCCTGTGTCCCTGGTCGTGCCTGCTGACACGACCACATACACGGCCACGTCAATTAATTTGACAAGTTGTATGGCTTACTGGATATAACTCCCTTAAACGGGCTCATTCCTGGGACTCTACACATCCATGGACATGCCCGTGACCTAGGTCGTGTTGGCTGACACGGCTCTATACATGGTTGTGTAAATTAAATCATCAAGTTGTGTGACTCTCGAGTAAACTGGGTTTTGGACATAGCATACACACGCTCTTGGACATGCTCGTATCTCAGGACATATACAACCTTCAAGGCTATAAATGACCTCCAAAGCACACCCAATCAACCTCAAACCTCCATTAAACTTCCCTATAGCTCTTAGATTTCTCATGACCTCTTTTAATTCGGGTTTTTCGGGGTGTTACAACTCTCTTCCTCTTAAATGAATTTCGTCACGAAATTTTAAGAATAGAAAATCTCTAAAACATTTCATACCTAAAGGAACAACTTGGGATACTCCTCAAGCATGGTTTGGTCTCACTCCCAATAGAGCTCTTCTCGACCGCAGTTATCCCACCAAACTTTAACCATCTTTATTGCTTTGTTGCGTGACTGCTGGAATTCCGTGTATTTGATGTGCATGGGTTTGACCTTAGTCGATAGCCCACCATCGACCATCACATTGTAAGCAGCAACAATCTAAGTAGACTATTGCACCTCCTTCCTTAATACGGATACATGAAATAAAGCGTGTAGACCGCTTAGCTCTGTTAATAAAGAAATCCGATAAGCAGTGTCTCCAATGCACTTTATGATCTTAAATGGTCTCAAGTACCTCAAACTTAGCTTTTCAAGTGTCTGATTCTTAAGATCCCTTTGAACGATTTGATCTTTAGATAAACTTAGTCGCCTACGACGAACTCTATGTTTTGATGCTTATGCTTGACATTATAGTACTTCGTATGTCTATCATGGGCAATTAGCAGTCTCTCACGTATCACCTAAATTGTCATATTTGTCTCTTCAATTTTCTTACGTTTCAACAGTGCCCATTTCCTCCCAAGCCAAGTGCGTACGACACTTCCTAAGACGAGCCTTGGAGGGCGTCATCTAAATGCTAGTTTGGTAGTTGTTGTTGTAAGCGAACTTAATCATATAGAGGTGGCCTTCCCATCTCTTTTCAAAATTTAGGGCACGCATTCGGAGCATATCCTTGATAGTCTTGTTGGTCCTTCCCCTCTGCCCATCAGTTTGTGGATGAAAGACTGTGTTAAACTTCAATTTGGTAATCAATATGTGATGAATAAGTATCCAATCTTTTGACGCAAAACGCTCATATTGGTCACTTACAATGCTCTGGGGAACACTGTGTAACTGCACTATGTTATCAACTTACATCTTCACGAGTTTCACCACAGAATCTTCCTTTCGGTTCGGAATGAAGTGTGACATATTTGTCAAACGATCAACAATCACCCAGAAGGCGGTGTTGCCCTGTTGAGACCTCGGCAGTCTGTGCACAAAGTTCATTGATATGTCGTCAAACTTTCATTTTGGAATCGACAAAGACTTAAGAAACACACCGGGTCGATGAAATGAAGAATGAGACGAATGAAATCGACCGCAACGGACTCCTCTCCGCGGATCCGGGTCGATGGAATGAAGAACGTGACGGATGAAATCGACCGCAATGGACTCCTATCCGCAGATATGGGCTCGGCTTGAAGGTTGGAGCACTGAAGCTCCTCCAATAGCGGGATCTCTTCCTTCCTCCTCTCTTTCTCAAACCTGAGAGAGAGAGAGAGGGATTTGAGAAAGGAGGTTGAAACCCCTCATTCCCGACCCAATAGACTCAGGAAACAACCCTAGCCATCAGATTTAGAATCACCCCATCAGACAGCTCAGAATTCGTGTTTAAAAAGAGTTCATGGCCCCGTACACGGGTTGGCACATGGTCGTATGCCAAACCGTGTAGATCTACTTAAGTTCCTAGAGCTGTACACGGGTTAGTAAATGCTCGTATCTCTAGTCATGGTTGCTGACACGACCACCTACACGGCCTTGTCAATTAATTTGACAAGTCGTGTAGCTTACTGGACAAAACTCCCTTACACGGGTTCATTCTTGAGTATCTACACGCCAGTATCCTAGGTAGTGTCGGCTGACATAGATCTATACACGGCCGTGTAAATTAAATCATTAAGTCGCGACGCTCTCAAGTAAATTGGGTTTTGGACAAAACATGCACACGCCCTTGGACACGCCCGTATCTCAGGCCGTGTACAGCCTTAAAAGCTCTAAATGACCTCCAAAGCACACCCAATCAGTCCCAAACCTCCACGGGACTTCCCTAAGCCTCTTAGGTTTTTCATGACCTCTTTTAATTCAGGTTTTTTGGGTGTTACAGTTCCAAAGGCCCCGGGTAGACAGATAGTTAATAAGATAAGTTGTAATAAAAGCATCTCCCCAATAATATTTAGGGTGGTGCATCATGAGCAAGAGACATCTGGCGATTTCAATAAGTTGATGATTCTTTTGCTTTGCAACCTCATTCTAGGCTAGAGAGTAAACACAAGAGGTTTGATGGATAAAGCCGAGGTAACTAAGATATCTCAAAGTGAAAATCAATATACTCACGATCATTATTACTACGTAAAATTTAAATTTTGGTATTGAACTGGATGAATATCAAATTCTAAATTATTTAAGAATAGGAAACACCTGGTTTTTATTTTTCATCAAATAAACTCACATAGTACGAAAAAAAAATCTATGAAGGCAACAAACCAAAAACATCTAGAGATAGGAGCCACGAGACAAGGTCCTCATACATCAGTATGAATAATAACAAAAGGAGAAGTGCTAGGCCAGGAAACATGACTAAATGAAGCAAGATAATGTTTACTAAGTTCACACATATCACAGATAAAAGTTTCAAAATAAAAGCAGGCATACTAGGAAATAAGTGTTTCATAATAGAGATACATTTTTGGCATGTGACTATCAGGTAAGTGTTTTATTAAGACTGGTTAAAATTCATTGTTTAATTAGGTAAATCTTCGTCATCATTAGCCTTAACCCAACATAAACAGCATAAATAGGGTACGTGCGCTTCATAAAATTTACCTTAAAAACCAAATATTTGATTCCAGATCTCAAATGTCATTGTGCACTAAGAGATTCATATTGTGTTATATGTTACAGCAAGAAATCCAACATACTCTCTATTTTTTTAACAATTTTTGGACATTTATTAATAGAGAAAACCGCTAAGGACAAATACAAAAGGATGCATAGTAATCGAAAAACTGGAAATAAACTTGGAAGACTCCTCCATAACATGATTAATTTTCAAAACACAAATGTAAGAACATCTGGAAGCAGTTCGGAGGGATGAGACATCATTCAAAAAGTACTTTTAATTGGGTCACACATAATCCTCCATGCGCAGTGGAGGGCATCATGCTCCAGATGTTGGGAGTAGTGGTCAATCCTTCACTTAGGAAGAGTCGCTCCAATGGCTTTGGATTTATTTGAAATCCACTTGTTATATACAAAAAGTTACTTTTGAGAAAAAGTCATGGCCTGCTAGTGAACTTGAGCGGAAGAAACTGAAGAAAACTGTCACAGAGTACGGTGAGTTGAGAATAAAACATATAAGAGCTAAATCAGATATCTTTAATCTTGATCCTTCAAAAACAGGATTAGCTTTTATAGCCGGAGGCCCGGAAGAGACTGCAATTATAAGTTGTCTTCATCTTCACAATGAAGACCAACAGTTGAAGCTGAGTTGTCCAAAAGCTTGAAACGGTAACCCTTTCTCGAATACAATGGGATCAATACAGTTCATTGCTGAAATAGGCTACAAATATTCCGCCTGAATGTTATCCAAAAATTGCATGGGAGACAAATCTCTCTCACTGGTACAAAATATGTTGCTCATAATGCCAGTTATTCCATTACATATTGCATTTATGAACGAAGAATCTCAAAGATAAAAAGATAAACTTCATAAAACTTTTGCATTCAAAATTCTTCACGTCGAATTGCCAGAAATATAATTCTGACTCTACAATACCATGTGTATATAGTCCATTTCTCCGTTCACTTCAGGACTTTTGCCAAGTACCATTTTTCAAATTCTCGCAATGCAACTCAAGTTTTGTACAACATGCCAATCTCCATTATCCCTTGAAGTGGAAATCCGATAGCAGGTAAAGCAGATCTACAGTTTCCATGCAAAAACTCATAAAACCCAAGTAAAATCTTTTCCTGCAATCTGGTATGTTTATCGATATGAAATCTAGTCTTACCACGAACATGAACAATTCCGAGCAATGCCGCATTTGCCAACTGCGAAATTTCCTCTTTCAAAGCATTTGGCGAACTTCCATCAAAATTTTGCCAAATGTGTTCTTTCAAACTATTTGTGACTAGGGAGACGTAGTCGTCTCTCTCCACATTCAGTGAATCAGCATACCCATACTGAATTATGCAGCCATATAGGCCATCAATTCCAAGCTTCCTTATGATAACTCTCTCGCTAAGATTCACTTTAGGAACCATTAGATACCTAAATGTGGTAAAGATGGTCACCTTGTGCAAGGATCTCATGTTGCTCACATAGTGACCAAGTACTGGGGTAAGCCCTTCCTGTATATTAGTATAGAAAAAGCACAACCCTGTGGCTCTTTGAATCTCCAAGGATGAGAGGAGTCCCCTGAGGTGATCCACTGTTATTCTGTTTTCAATCTCATACTCAATCTTTCTTTGCCTACCGTAGTACCACACAAACATCATAAATGCCAGGATGATCGATACGACAAATGGTAGCCATCCTCCTTCAGGAATCTTAGTAAAAGTTGCACTAACATAGATGCCTTCTAGGATGAAAAATGGAATGAAGTACAACATGGCTATCACCAACGGAGCTCGCCAAACGATAATCATAACTAAAGTCAACAGAAATGTGGTGATGAACATAACAAGTATAACCACAACACCTGGAGCAAAATATTTGGATTAGCAGGTTCTCGTAACATTACTTTCAACCAATGCAAAAGAAATAAATTAGCGTTGGGAACATACCGAACGCGTTCGCAATAACCTTATCATCACCAAAACCAACAATAACCAATAAGCATAAAACCATGAGGATGTAGTTGGTTTCTGGAGAATATACCTCACCCTCTTTGTGTTGGGATGTGTGAACCACCTGAACACGAGGAAAGTAATCCAAAACTACAGATTGTTTGATAACAGAAAAGGTCGCAGATATTAAAGATTGGCTTGCAACAATTGCAGCGAGTGTCGAAACAACAAACATGGGCCAATATACTGGAGTAGGCACAAATTTGTAAAACCCGTCGATGTGATCATCGAGATGTTTGATTAGATAGGCAGTCTGTCCAGCATATGTGAGGACCAATGAAGGATATATAGTGAGAAGGAAAGCCATCTACATACAGAAGATCATATATTATTTATGCATCAAGAACAAAATATATGGGTTCAATAAGAAGCTTAAACATGGAAAGTGATCTTTAAAAAATAATAAAAAGATATGAAAATGGTAAAACAGATAGATGAACCTGGATAGACCTTTTGCTGAAATGTCCTAGATCAGCAAACATTGCTTCTGCACCTGGATAAATGGAAAAGGAAAGTGTGATTCAGTAACAACAAACACAAAAAATCAAAAAAGAATGCAAAAAAGGTTTAGAATTTTTGCAATAGCTACCTGTAATACATAAGATAGTCCCCCCAAGTAATTTCCAACCTTTTCCTTTATTTCTTAGAAAAAAATGAACTATGTAATGAGGTGACAAGGCTTGGAATATGCTTGGATAGTATCGCAAGAAACTATATATACCAATGATTGGTGTAGTAAATGTCCAGGCAGCCATGATTGGAGAAAATAGAAAACTAACTTTGGCAGTTCCATGCTTCTGTAAGAGGAAAAGAGCTAGCAACACAATAGCAGAAAGAGCTTCCACAACAGCTACAACATTGAAAAATTATAGAATTGGAATGAGTAGCAATATTGAGGGAAATTTTTGAAGACAAAATCAACAAATTTATTACACTTGTTTACTGAAGGGAAAGGTCCTCTAAGTCCATCAATTGCTGATAAAACTATGCAAAATCAAATTGATACATATCAGTAAACATAAACATGAGCTTCAATGCTGAAATAATCGAGTAACAGGTACCAGAAATAGCAGGTGTAAGTATGCCATCGCCAATAAGCATGGACATTCCTAGCATTGCCAGGAGAAGCAATAGCCTTCGTGCTGTTATACTTTCCTCAAGAAACTTTACCAATTTACTTTTTTCACGACTCAATAATTGATCAGAATGTGAAAGATCCATGCTTGAGCTGGCACTTTTTAATTTATGAGTGCCAATATTGATGTGCCGGCATAGTAGTGAATATAAAGCGAAAGTGCCACCTGAAATTATAAATTCAAAAAGTAAATAAAGTTCCTAAAATTGAAATATCATTCAATACTAAACTTTGTACTTATAAACGCCCGAAGCATAAGAAAATATGCTTGATCTGACACATTTTTTGTTAATTCTATTTAAATTCAACAAAAACTTATAGGAATTTTCAAACTGGTGCTTTCATGTAATGATTCCTCTGTTGCTCGCTGCTTTTGTAGTAGGTGCATGCGAAAGGACAAGGACATAAATACATGTAATTCATATACCATTTTATAGCTGAATATATGAAATGCTTAGGTATCTATTGTTGGGAATATAATCTCATATGGGAATGTAGGGTAGGGTTTGTAGTGGACTCCTAGAATGCACGCTAATGGTGAGTGAAGGTGATTCCCGACTTCTCAACGACTCAATGTTGCACTACTTGCAATTATGTACTAATAATTAACTCCAACCAATTAAATAGAATAATTAACATTGCATCAAATTATAAACGAGAGTAAATTTTCTTTTAGGCTAAATGTGTGGCTTTCCTCCGCAAGGAGAACCAAAAACAAGCGTGCGGCGAATTAATCTTTTCTGCAGTTAAGGATTTATCCAAGAGCAAATACTATATTAACTGAAATCCAAACAAGCATATAATAACCAAATCGCAACAATGTTTACAACCAATTAACCAATGCAAAAACACAACAAAAATATTAGGGTTGTTGTAAATAAAATAGATCTGAACGTGGAGGGCTCAAAGAGGGGTTCCAGGGGTGGGTGGACCGGGTTGGGTAAGGGGAAGGCTAGTTGGGGGTTGGGATGGATGGATCGGGGAGGAGAGGGGATGGATCGTGGAGGAGAGGGGTTGGATCTAGGCTGAATTGCCCAAATCTGGGTAGATCTAATGGTGGATGGCTGTTTGGAGGTGGCTCCACGTGGTGGGGGCGGTAGCAGTTAGGGGAAGGAGAGGGGGCTGGATCTTGGGGTTTCAGGGGGTGGCGGCCTGTTTTGGAAAGTGCGGGAGGTGGAGGAAGGCGCGGCGGCTTAGGGGGAGATGGTTGGAGGGATGTGTGAGGGCGGCGGCTGGACAGCACAGGGAAGGGGGAATGTTGAAGGGGGGCGGCGGCTGGACCGAACAAGGGAGGGGGAGTGTTGAAGGGGGAGGCAACTGGACAGAACAAGGGAGGGCTTCCCTGTGGGGGGCGATGGCTGGACAGAACAGGAGAGGGGTATATGGAGGGGGGGAAGAACCAAAATACAAAAGTTTACCCAAAAAGTCGTCACAAAGGGGTTCCACGGAGTCGGCACCGCGGAGGGAATCACCGGAAATGAGGAAGAAGCTCTCCAAATTTCAGCAATGAGAATAAAGTGCAGCACTAAACATCCTATTTATAAGAAACTGAAAATTAGGGCACCCGGAATCAACAACTATGATTGGCTGATGGTTTCTGGGCCAAAAATACATGAAATAATATCCGAAAAATATAAATCTATATATGAAAAAACATCGAAACGACGATCTGGACGCATCCGCGGTGGCGGATCGCAGATTCGATCAAGTCCACCTGTGCTTGCGCCAAGTCACGCCAGATGGTCCCCCATCGACTCCCCACGACTGAAAAGCCTTCATTTACGATGAATGGAGACGATTGTATGGTGGTCGAAGCCCAAAGGCGAGTCGATCAAGCTCTGCTGCAGCAATCCAGGTGTCGTCGGTAAAAGGTCGCTCGTGCCAACGAACCAAGTAGCGGTACACAAGACCATCCGTGGAAGGGACGTACTCATGCGTAATGATCTCAGTGTTATGCTCATCGCTCAACACTTAAGTAGGATGAGAATACTCATTAGGTGCAAAATATGGCGTCAGGTCCTCGACATTGAACATGGGATGGATACCCATGCTCGCAAGGATGTCTAGCTCATAAGCATTTGTCCCGATGCGTCTCAGGACTGTGTAGGGACCGATCCATCTAGCGCTTAGTTTCTTAGCAGGCCCCTGAGGGAGCCTCTCAGTGCAGACTCTTACCATCACTTGTTCACCTACTAGAAAGATCCTTTCTCGTCTATGTTTTTCTACATGTTCCTTATAATATTCATTGCTTGAATTGATTTTATGCCTAACTGACTCATGCAACTCTTGCAAATGCGAAGGACTCAGCAGACTCACTAGGGCGTGACTCGCTTAGGATGGGAATAAGATCAATTGGCTTCCTAGGGTCATAACCTGATACTATATGAAATTGAGTCAACCCTGTAGACCTATTGATGGAACTGTTATATACAAACTCCGCGATAGGGAGCACCGAATCCCAACTAGATTCATATTCTCCTACCAGACATCTAAGTAGATAGCCTAGACTTGTATTCACTGCCACAGCCTGACCATCCGTCTAAGGGTGGTAAGCGGATGAAAACTTTAGGGTAGTCCCGATTTTTCGCCACAAGGTCTTCCATAAATAACTAATGAACCTCACGCCCCGATCAGACACAATGGATTTCAGGAGGCCATATAATCTAAAGACAACACTAACAAATAAGGTCGCGACGTGGGGGCGTCAGCAGTCTTGCTACACACAATAAAGTGAGTCATCTTAGAAAACCGGTTAACCACGATGAAGATCAAATCATGCTTCCTCAGGGTGCAGGGAAGCCCGAGCATAAAATTCATACTAATGTCCTCCCAAGTACGGTGGGGAACGGGTAGAGGGGTATACAGACCAGTGTTCTATTTCGGACCCTTGGCCATTTGACAGATACGGCAGTGTCGCACTATGCGGGCTACATCCTTATTCAAGCTCGGCCAATAAAAACGATCCTCGGCAATAGCTATCGACTTGTCTCTCCCGAAATGGCCGGTGACACCGCCCGCGTGTAACTCTCATACTAAGTAGTCTCGATAAGAAGGCTCGGGTACGCATAGGAAGGAGCCCCAAAATAGGTACCCGTCGATAATCTGAAACCCCTCGATGGGATCTAAAGGATCCCTTGACAGCGCGGCATGTACCTCGCCAAAATCCGGACAGGTTGGATAGTCTGTGATCAATTTCTCGAATCCGTCCACTCAGGCTCTCATCGTCTTTAAGAGCATAACTCGGCGGCTTAGTGCATCCGCGGGTTTGTTCTCAACACCAACGCGGTGTTTGAGAACATAGTGAAACTCCTGTAGATACTCAACCCACTTGGTGTTTCGATGCCCTAACTTGCACTGCGAGTCTAGGTAACGCAACGCATGGCGATCGGAGTAGAGCACAAACTCCCGGGGTAGGAGATAGTGCCTCTGGTAGCACAGAGACTGGACAATGGCATAAAATCCTCGATCGTAGTTCGAGAATTATTGTTTTGCCTCATTCAGTTTCTCACTAAAGTAAAAAACTGAGTGTCCATCTTGGCTCAACACGCCACCAATACCGATATCGGACGCATCATGCACAACCTCAAATGCGCGACTAAAGTCAGGGAGTCTCAATACAGGAGTCGTCGTCAATCTCTCCTTAATTTTCTCGAATGCTCTAGTGGACACGACGGTCTACTGAAACTGGCCCTTTCAAAGGCAACTCGTGAATGGCGCCATGATTGTGTTGAAGCCCTTGACAAACCTCCTATAGAAGGTGGCAAACCCATGAAAGTTGTGGGCCCCATGGATATTTGTTGGCACGGACCAATCGCGGATGGATTTGACCTTCTCGGGGTCAACAGATACGCCAGTGGACGACACGATAAATCCTAGAAAATGGACAGACTCCGATAGGAAGGAACATTTCCTCAGGTTCACATACAATTTCTCATGGCGTAAGGTGTCAAAGAGAAGCCTCATATGGTGGAGATGCTCGGCCTGGGTCTGGCTATAAATCAGTATGTCGTCAAAGTATACAACCAGAAACTTGCCCATACAGGGTCGTAGCATCTGATTTATGACCCGCATAAACATGTTCGGGGCGTTTAATAGCCCAAATGGTATGACTAGCCACTCATATAGACCATCATTGGTCTTAAAGGTCGTCTTCCACTCGTCTCCCTCGCAAACTCGAATCTGGTGGTACTCACTACGGAGATCGATTTTGGAAACGATCTGGGCACCAGACATAGTATCCAATACGTTATTGAGTCGTGGGATGGGGAAACGATACTTGACCATAATGTTATTGATTGCCCTACTATCAATGCACATATGTCCACTTCCGTCCTTCTTAGGGGTAAGAAGGGTGGGGACTGCACACAGACTCAAACTCTCTCGAATGAATTGCTTCCAAAGAAGCTCATCAACTTGCCTCTTGAGCTCAGCATGCTCATCAGGATGCATGCGGTAGTGGGGCAGGTTCAGGAGAGAAGTCCCCCGAATCATGTCAATGGCGTGTTGAATGTCACGTGGAGGTGGCAACTTGTTAGGGAGCTCGTCAGGCATGTATGCAAACTCATCTAAAGGGGAAGCACCACAGTGGGTGGTCAGACGAGCACTCAGAAGCCATAGTAGCAGGTATCACATAAATCATGTCGGACTCAATGTTGTCCCACAGAAACTCGCCTCGCCTCAAGATATGTAGGGGCCTCGAAGAGCTCGTGCTCACGAAAGGCTCAATATGACCCTTGGATTTCTCCTTGGGTTAGGTAGGAGACAGTGTGATCTCCCGCCCCTTCTCATAAAACACACACGTGTTCAAGGCCGAAACACGTGACGTCGCGATCAAATAGTCAGGGGCGGCCTAGCAGAACATGGGCGACGTACATGGGAATGACATCGCACTAGACCCG
The DNA here is from genome assembly GCA_039513925.1 of Platanthera zijinensis. NCBI lineage: Eukaryota > Viridiplantae > Streptophyta > Magnoliopsida > Asparagales > Orchidaceae > Platanthera > Platanthera zijinensis. The sequence continues at coordinate 38,546,188 of CM077080.1, forward strand.
ATCCTCGAATGAAGAGATGTTGATCGGTACGAGACAACGCTGGATAACCTGAATCATCGTTTTATCTGCCCAAACGACACGATAAGGGTGTGGGTGGGTGAGTGAGGCTCGACCTTCACCTGCATACGGTCAAGACCCTTTTGGGCCACAATATTCACGCAACTAACACTGTCGATGGCTAACTTGCAGGGACAACCTGCACTAGAAAAGTACGTGTAGAATATGGTAGTATGACACCAATCCTCATCTACACGTGGGGTGTGTAGGAGGCACCTAATCACTCCCATCTCTAACGACCGCTTAGCGTCACTCTCTCATTCGTCCTCGACAGTGGCTATGATCTCCTCAGTAGCCTCCTCTTCTCCTTTTAAACTTGGCTCCACATCCTCAACTAGAAGGCTTCGCGTGGGGCACTGCACCACCACGTGTCATCTGCTGAAACATCTATAACACTGAATACCCCCAGATCGCCGGCCATCAATGGTGAAGGCCTTGCCCTTCGTGTCCGCGGGAACACGTGGGGGCGCAGCCGCGGTAGTCTGAGGCAGAGCGGGTTTCCTATATGTCGAGGTATCATTCCGAGAGGGGAACTGTCTTGTGCTAGACGAGCGGAGATACTGCTTGTACTCTGGGGCGAGCTGAAATATCTGGTCGACGATCTCGATACGATGGGAAATCAACTCTCTCAGAATCTCAAAACGTAGACCAACTTTGAAATGTGAGGCGGTGGAAATGGGCTCCTCCGAGATGTCATTCCTGACGACAAGCTCGTTGAAGAGAGCCTTATACTCGGCAACAGTAAGTGTCCCCTGTCATAAGTTTTGCAACTGAACAAGCAATTGTCCTCAGTAAGATGCAGGAAGTTACTTGTCTTTCAGTCTTTGCTTCATATCATCCCATTGGGTGATAGGATAATAGACATCCCTCTTAACGACTCTCTCTACACTAATCTAGAATACCTTGCCCTGCCCGACCAGCTTCATTTTGGTGAAGCGAACACAACGTGTTGGGTCCAGCGTTCCTTCACTTGACCCGTAGCGCCCTTCCGTTGATATAAAGATTTGGTAGCGCCCTTACCAACAGTCCGGGCTTTTGGCTCAAGCGGTAGGCGCCGGTCCTCTCAATTGGTATCAGAGGGAGGTTACGGGTTCGAGGCCGAGGGGGCGCTGATAATTCCTGAAATTCTCTCTACCTGTGTGGGTCCTGGCGGGTCAGGCGGCCGCAGCTATGTGGAGCACCTCTGAGCCTGCGGGCCATGTGTCAAGCCACCTCTGAGCTTGCGGGTCGTGCTGGACGCTGGGGGGGGGATTGTTGGGTCCAGCGTTCCTTCACTTGACCCGTAGCGCCCTTCCGTTGATATAAAGATTTGGTAGCGCCCTTACCAACAGTCCGGGCTTTTGGCTCAAGCGGTAGGCGCCGGTCCTCTCACAACGCTTGTCACTCATGTCATACCACTCAAAATAATGGTCCATATCAAGGAGTCAATCGCTAAAAGTCTTCAGGTCCATGCGGTCATTGAATGAAGGAGCGTTGAGGCGAATGCGCCTGGTGACGTCATTCTTATACTGGTAATCGCCTCTCGGTGCTCCGGATATTCCTCATAATACTCGTCTCGGAAGTAATCACGTCGAGCGGGTAGGGGCCCACGCTCTCTACGACCTGGGCCAAAATAGTCAACGCGACCAAGATCACGACGACCGTGCTGCGGTGTACGAGCTTTAAAATCTTGAGGTACTGCTCGAGGTCTATCGCGCTAAGGGGGGTACTTATCATAATCAGGGCCTTTTCGACGCTCAGAAGCGGGGCTCCGACAGGGAGCATCACGAGAGTATCGCTTAGAAGGTGGTGGTGCGCCCCTCTGACGTAAGTCCGGTCCAGGAGGAATTTCAGGCTCATCCTCACGAGGTTCCCCTCGTTGAGATGGCGCGTCACTCTGATTTTCTAGGTGCCCTGACCGGTTATTGATCTTTGTGAGCTCACGACGAAACCCGAAAACTGGGTACCCATGGTATCTAAACGATCAAGGACAAGCCGCTGAAATTTAGTAAGGGTCGCACCCGAGTTCGAACTATTTGTTCGATCATCAGTGACGTTAGAGTCAGACATTGGGGATCTATAAGCCCAAACCTTGGGCTCTGATACAGAGCATAGACATACAGATCATCAATGGTATCTACCACTACAGAGCATAGACATGACCCAAATCTTGGGCTCTGATACCAACTAATGTAAGGTAGGGTGTGTGGTGGACTCCTAGAATGCACATTAGAGGTGAGTGAAGGTGATTCCCGACTTCTCAACAACTCAATGCATGCACTACTTGCAATTATGGGCTAATAATTAACTCCAAACAATTAAATAGCATAATTATAAACGAGAGTAAAATTTCATCCGCAAGGAGGGACAAAAACAAGCGCGCGGCAAATTAATCCTTCCTGCAATTATGGATTTATCCAAGAGAAAATACATTAACTGAAATCCAAACAAGCATATAATAACCAAATCGCAACAATGTTTACAACCAGTTAATGAAAGTAATCCTATCCAAAGTGATCTAACTCTATTTTCTTGTTTTGATAGAAAATATCACTGAGGAACAAATAAAAGTAATCACAAGAAATCAAACTCAAGTTTAATGGATTCCAAATAAGAGAAAGTGCAAAAGAACATGCATGGATCGATAGGTTTTTCTCCCATCAATCAAAAAAACAGATGTCAGGAGCTACCTTCACCATCGTCATCAGCGTTTAGAGCAATACATGCGTACTTCACAACCCCAATTAGAGTTAGAGTCCAGAATATGATGCTGTAAATTCCCAAATAATCGTCTTCTGTGGGGGAGTTCAAGTTCATGGACGGATAAACATACAGAGGAGATGTGACCAGACCCCCAAACACCACCCCCAGTGTCTCATAAGCAAGAATAAAATCTCTCCAATGCCTACATTTCTGCTAAGAAATTAAACTTATAAGCACAAACCATAAATAATAAGAAAATTAAGTAAATACTGAAAAACCCTAAACAAAAGAAATTTTAGGACAAACCAATTGGTGATAAGAAGCGAAAGAATTTCATAGTTAAGCGTGTTCGGGCTGGAGTAGTCTTGGGATCTTTTGAAAAGTCCCAATGTTGCCCGCTTAACTTGAGGTTCATCATCAAAAGGGAGACCGCGGCCTCCAACAACCCGTCTTTGAGCATGATGAGGGGGGGTTGAGTATATCACAGCAGGGGGCATGTGCCAAGGAGGGTACTCAACAAAACGATCCTCCACTTTCTTTACAAAACAAAAATGTGTGGTATAGATGATTATACATCAACCGGAAAATTAAGAAAACGAAAGGTAGCAACTAATCTGAAAACATCAGTGGCTAGATTGAAGAGGCACGGAGGCAGGATAATCATAAAAACTCCTTAAAAACCCTAGAAAAATCAGCGGGAGCTAAAAAAACGAAAACTATCCCATGTCGAATTTTAGTAGGAGTATCAAGTAAATCTACAAAAACAAATTCAATCAAACTGATCCCTATAAAGACTTCAGAACTGACGTTACGCTGCCCGATGACATCTCTTCCATAATTCTGCTTGCCCGAAGGCGATCTGCCGTCCGATATGAGCCCCGGCGTAGGACTTCCGGCCTCCACGTCCATGGCAACGGGAAGAATGTTAGGGGTAGAAGGGCAAAACGGTGAAATTGGAACGATGGACGAGCGAGTGTTATATTCGGGATTCGGCGTATATATAGAGAGAGAGAGAGGCACCTCGGCGCGAAACGGTGAATATTATTATACTGGATTTGAAGAGGGAGTTGTCTCACCGCACTCACACAGTCACACTAGTTTGAAAATTGAGTTTATTGTGATGATATTGGGCTTGCCAGATCCACTGTTCGCCGGAGAAAGGGACTGAGCTTGTAGGGCTCGAGGACGGCAAGGATGTTAGCGAGAGACTCGACAAAGTATCGGCTTCGCGTATGGAGAGCTGCTCGACGAGGACGTTTGCTACTTTGTAGTTCTCTTGTTGCGCTGCCTCAGAGCATGTCGTTGTGGGCGTCAATTAGACGGATGTCGACCTCCAACATATCCACCGGCAGCTCCAGTTTCGTTTCATATTTGATCTTTCCTCTCCAAGTAATAGCTTTTGGATCTAATTTTTTGAAGTTTTGGATTGTTATGAAATGTGTGATTGTTGGTGTTTGAGTTTGATGGGAATGAAATCTCATTTATAGGTTTGGGTGTGCACTTAGCCATCTCCCCCATGATCTCTACTATTGTGGGGATCATGGTTTTGACTAGTCAACCCACTCCCCCATGATCTCCACCGCAATAGAAGAGATCATGGTGGTCTCCTACTCAACAACTACCGCCGGCTGCCGCCCGCCGTCCATCGCCGACTGCCGCCGACCACCACTGGCCGCCGCCGCCGCCGCCGTTATTTCCCGACTCCACGACCGCCATCGTCGTCCGTTCCTCCCGCGGCCGCCGCCGCCGCCGTCTCCCAACGCCGCGGCCGCCGTCGCCGTCTCCCAACGCCGCGGCCGCCGTCGCCGTCTCCCAAAGCCGCGGCCGCTGTCGCCGTTATTTTACAATTCCACGACCGCCGTCGTCGTTCGTTTCTCTCGTGGTCGTCGCCGCCGTCTCCCAACGCCGCGGCCGCCGTCACCGTTATTTTACAATTCCACGGCCGTCGTCGCCGTTATTTCCCAATTCCACGACCGCCGTCGTCGATCTTTTCTCTCGCCACCACCGCCGCCGCCATCTCCCAACGTCGCGGCCGCCGCCGCCATTATTTCCCGGCTCCACGGCCGCCGCCGTCGTCGTCCGTTTCTCCCGCGGCTGCCGCCGCCGCCGTCGTCATTGTTCGCCGCCGTCGTCGTCGTTCGCCGCCGTCGTCGTCGTTCGCCTCCGCCGCCGCCGTCGATCATGATTTTCCTCCGCCGTCCGATCGCGCTCCCGCGATCGCCGCCATCGATTGCGTGGGTAACCACCCATGTAATTACCCCCCATAATCTTTCGTAGTGGAGAAATGCGCGGCTAAAAATAAACTAGTCTGCGGTTAGTATAATTACTAAATATTATATGTGTATATTATGTCATGAGTGGGCCTATTAATAGCATTCATGGTGTTTATGGGCTGCGAATAACCTCCTGACCTCCATAACCACCCATGAAGCCTATAAATAAGACTCTTTTTCCCTCTTTTAATTCATTCTCTTCTTGGAAAAATCCTCCTAGGAATTCTCTCTCTCTCCTTCCTCCTTCATCTTCTTCATCTCCTCCACATTCGAAGATCTTCAAGCATTCTTTGAAGATCTCCTTCGTCTTCGAAGATCATCATCTTCTCCGCTCGGAATTTCTCTCTCCTCATCGTCTCCTTACGCGCTCCCCCGCTCGCCTCCTCCTGACGCGCACTCGTGCGTGCCGCCTCTTTGCGCACTCTTACGCGCATTTCCCCCTTGCGCACTCCCGTGCGCGCCGCCTCCTTGCGCTCTCCCGCACGCATTTCTCCCTCGCGCGCTCCAGCGCGTGCCGCCACCTTGCACGTTATCACGCCCGTCTCTCCCCTGCACGCTCTCGCGCGTTATCACACAAGTTGCTCCCTTGCACAGGTCTCTTCCCTCAGCGCTCCACGCGCTCTTCTCCAACAAGCGCCCAACGCACTCTCTTTATCAGCAAGCGCTTCACGCGCCCTCTTTCATCTAGCGCTTTGTGCGCTCTCCTCCAGCAAGCGCCCAGCAATATCTTTGCCAACAAGCGTCCTACGCGCTCAAGAACAAGCGTTCAGTCTACCGATAAGATAACCAAACGACGCTTCTTCAAAAGACAATCAGAGATAAGAAGCGGAAGATAACGTGCACTGAGCGCACCTCCGAGCTTCAAAGCACCGGACATCTGAACGTGTATAGCAAGCTACTCTCGCCTCCAGAAATTATTAGAAGACTTCAGAATATACGAGCGCATTGCTCCCCGCAGCACTCGAAGAAATAATTAGCTCTGTGAGTGGTGGTCTGTCACCCTCCAGGTTCTCTCTCTCTCCCCAGTAATTGTAACGAGAGGCGGCATGTCACCCTGGAGTTCTTGAAAAAGCCTGTAACAACACTCAGATCTAGTGGAGGTTTGGTCTGCACAGATCCGGCCACGTGGTTTTTCACCTCTTTTCGGGATTTTACACGTCAAAAAAAATTACCTTGTCAACTTTCCATTTTCATTGACTGTGTGCGCGCTCGACCGTTCCGAGAGCTAAGACGGTCTAAGAATTCTGATCCGACCGGGACATCGAGTTAGTCCGCAACAGAGTTCAATTTTATTGGTTGCTTTTTATAATGGTTTATGGTTTAGCAATTATTATTTTATGTTTTTTTATTTTTACTTAAAATTAATTTGTATTTGTTTTTTTTTTTATATAGGAATTTGAAGACTATGATGATCAAGAACAAAATTGATGACTTTTGTTTACAATAATTTGTCTTTTTTGCTAAAATAATTTGTTCAATGACTTTTCATTTTTATTGAAATTTAAGTTGATGTGTTTTTAAAGATATTGTGGTGCAATTAACAAGTTTAGGTATCTTTGGGTATTGTCAACAATACATGAGAGAGTGTGATACCTTTAACGAAATAGTACAGTAAGGTGTTTTTAACAATTCACATCAAAAAAAAACAATAGTTTATTAAAGCTTATTTCATTAAAAGTTGGCGCATTACAAATATTTTTATTTTATATAATTTAAAATATTTTACTTTTTATAATGCAACATGTTATCATGCTCATAAGGTCATTAGTCATTACATAATTATTTATGCTGGATGAACTTTATAAATGTTTACAAAATCTTGAACTATGAAAATTTCATTTTACACATCAAATGAAAGTAAGATTCTGTTTGGAGGGACTTATTTTTACCGGTCAAGCAGTTACGACCGCATGAACTGGACCTTAATTGTAATCGTTTGACCGGTGAAAATAAGTCCCCCTCAAACGGAGCCTAAGGCTCGATGCAGTGACGGGCATGGACGCGATGATTATGAATCGTCGTTCGTGAATGTCCAGCCTCATTTAAGGAACTTCATTCACGGTTATGATCAAAACTAATTTCCTTTTTTTGGTGTCAGTCATAAAAATTGTCATGTCAAACACATATTTTATGATGATGAATTTTTTTATCAAATTCATCTGTGGAGGAGCCTAAAAGATTGCTATTCTTAGAAGAAGAAAAAATATACCGTAAATGTCACCTTCTTAATTGTCATCTATAATAGGCTAGTACTTCAACAGTGCAAAAAAGCCCAATGGGACCAGGCTAGGCTCGGGTTGGGGCCGGGTTTTGTTTGTGTTGTGCCCAGAACGAGCACGAGCCTCGCTACAATATGGGGTTCTATCTGAGTCCATCAGATCGGGCTCAATCAGTCCTCCAAAAGAGCCACCCAGCATTTTAAAATGTTGGGCGGCGCAATTTTAAAATACTGGGTGGTGCTGAGCATTTTTAAGCTGGGCCCACTGTCCAGTATTTTATAATGTGGGGCACACTTCCAACATTTTATAAAGCTGGACACGATGCCCAGCATTATAATGGCCCAAAATTAAAAATGGTGGTCCCAGCACTAAACAATGCTAGTAGCCCAACTATACCCAACGAGCTTTTAGGGGGGTCTTGGCCCGGGTCTGGCCGGGTCAGGCAACAATTCGGACCTTAGTCAAAAATAAGGGGACCCGGTGAGTCCCCCTTAAGCCCGGATCTATTCCGGGCCTAACCAGGATTTAGACCCGAGCAAATCCGAGCCGAGTAAAAAGGCCAGAGCCAAATTTGAATCTCAAACTACGTGTAAAAGTCTTTTTTGCGACAATAATAAATGAATTGGAACCTTAACCAATGTAAAAAAAAAGTGAGTGTTATCCGCACTACAGTTTTGGTTATCCGCACTTTTTTTCCCAATTTTTCGCGCCTTTTAGAAATACGTCTTGTACATGCATTTTTATGAAAAGTGTTCAACACCAAAGTTGTAGATCTCATCGAGATCTACAACTTTCGTGTTGAACACTTTTCCTGAAAATGCATGTACAAGACGTATTTCTAAAAGGCGCGAAATCTGGGTGTATTTCCAAAGTACGTCTTGTACATGCATTTTCAGGAAAAGTGTTCAACACGAAAGTTGTAGATCTCGATGAGATCTACAACTTTTGTGTTGAACACTTTTCCTGAAAATGCATATACAAGACGTATTTCCAAAAGGCGCGAAAAATTAGAAAAAAAATATTTGCGAATAATCAAAACTGCAGTGCGGATAACAATCACCAAAAAAATGGAAAGGTCTCACGAGTCACAAATAGTTTTTACTTTTTTTAAGTATTTTTATTTTTTTAGTATTAGTATTTAAGTTTATTTCAAATAATGATGACAAACAAATTTTAATTGCAAATTGCAATTGAGTTCATTCTTAATTTTATTGATCACAGACTCCAAAATAAATAAAAAAATTGATTTCATTATAAAATATTGTATGTTTCTATATAAATATATATTTTTCTTGTTTTCAAAACTCTTACAATAAAATAATAGATGAAGAAACGATATGATAATAAAACTTGTATAAAGAGAGCGTTGAGAAATTAACCACGTTGATGTGGTGCTCTTAAATATTTAAGTGCAAGGATAAGCAACGCTAAACGCACCCCTATGTGTGGGATGCAAATATCAAAAATCTTCCCACTAACGGGATAACCACCCGATAGTGGGGAGCGATCAGGGAGTAACTGCCATGGTCTAACCGCTTGAGTCGGACAACATCGTGGCCGCCCATCCCCTCGTTGCCCGGGACGGACGCCCTCTTGACCGCCCGTCCCCACGCCTGTCCGGGATGGATGCCCTCTTGACCGCCCTCCCCTCGCCGACGCCCAGACTGGGGGCAAGGCCGCCCGAATTGGGTGGCCTCTTTGCCGCCAAGGTCGGACGGCCTTTTGGCTGCCCGACTCTTCGTCGGCGCCCGGCCGAGAGCATGTGGCCGCCCCCCAGAAGCCGATCTCCTTGACTGCCTAAATTGGACGGTCGGGCCGCCCATTAGACCCATGCCGCACAGGGGAGAGTCCGTCATATTCATAACAACAGCAATCCACGAGCAAATGCTCCAATCCGAGCATTCATATTTGTCTGTCTGGTAGTTACCGGAGGAAAATTACCGGGTCGCTCATCCCAAAATCTATAAAAGGGGCCCTAAGGCCCTCATTTTAGAGGGAAGAAAGAAGGGGACGTGTAGGAGCTTAAGGGGGAAAATCTTCTAAGTTTCGCAAGCTATGTTCCAAGTGCACTTCCGCGCGCTCCACTCCAAGTGCGACGCCACGCGCTCCACTCCATAGCGCGCCCTCGCGCTCTCTGCTCCATAGCGCGCCCCGCGCGTGTCGCTCCCAAGCGCGCGCTCCGCTCCCAAGTGTGCCCCCGTGCACTCTACTCTATTGTGCTCTTCCAAGCGCTCCGCTTCCAAGTGTGCCTCTGTGCACTCTGCTCCCAAGCGCTCCACTCCAAAGTGCGGTTTTGCTCCGAAGCGGCCCCGGCAATCCACAAGACCTATTTTAGAGCAGACTGGGCGCCTCTCAGGCATACTTGGTTCGCACTCCGCCGCAAGCAAGACACATTTTTGTGTGCACCGTAACAGACATTCCACACAGCATTCCCCGTGCCCTTAACTCAACATCGGGCCCTCTAGTCAACAACAAGTTAACCATTCCAGTCCCCTCTTAACGCAACAGGAGACAAGCCGCAGAGACTAAGGCGCACAGAACGCGTCGCTCAAACCCCCGAGCAACAGTCAAAGTCTCTAGTGCGCCCAAAGCGCAGCTCCCCCATTGTATCCAACAAAGGACTTGGCTCTTGAGCAGTTGCATGTCACCCTCCATGCGCAGCTCTCTCTCCCCAACAATTGTAACGAGGAGCGGCCTGTCGCCCTCACATTCTTTAAAAGCTTTGTTACAACATCCAAAACTAATAGAAGTTTGGTCGGCACAGATCCGACCACATGATTTTTCACCTATTTCTAGGGTTTTCCACGTTTAAAAAATCGTCCTGTCAGTCGTCACCTTAACTCTGACTGTTTGCATGCTCGGCCGCTCTCGGGCTAAGACAGTCTAATCTATTCTGACATCAGGGGCCTCGAGTGAGCCGCAACACACATAATAATTATAACAATTATAATTAGTTGGCTTTAATTGTGTAAAGAAACGTTAGATTTTCAACATATATGATTAATGACAACAAAACGTGCGCAGGAAGCGAGCAAAAATTTTTACGCTCAATGACTGCGAAAGAGAAAAGTCGGCGGGTGGTGTCTATAATAACTCATTTGTCTATTGTAATAATCATTCAATGATCTGTATGTCGAATTATGCTAATTAAATCGACATTTAATATAAATTCATAAACTTACTTAGGAGCGTAGGGAAATTTCTTAAGGATCTTATAACATCTTGAACCACATTATTCACATTACTGACATACGACTGTTAAACTATAATTCACTATTTTCATTTATTCATAATGTGTTTTTCATAGTTACGTGTAATACATTCTGTTGAAGTCGAGAAGATTTTCTACTCCAAAAATTGAATTAATGCAGCCTAAGGTGCGATATCTAACTATTGTTAGCAGCATCTCCTTGTACTGCCATATATTTACATGCTGAGGTGAACGTGTCATGTAAAATAATGGACGTGGAGATATCGCAAGCGATAGCTCGCTATCTTCTGGCAATACTGCAAGTCATGTTCGTCGGCTTGGATCGTGTGGAACATGACTACCATCAGTATAACGTCACTGACGATATCTAACTATCGCCCGCGATAGTACTTGTAAATCTGGCTTTTCTAGATTGTAGATGACCTCATTCTCTTCTCCGTAATGGGGTGGTCCGTTTCATAATTTTTTCTAAATTGAAAGTTACGGTTGTTTGAAATTCAACAGTCAATACTCGTCTTTTTGTTGTTTCTAAAGTGTGCATGTGCTTGGGTCGTGCCCATGACTAAGGGTTTGTCTCCTCATTTAATTTATGTTTATACATGTATGACATGCACACTATAAACATACATAAAATTAGATCAAATACATTAAAATATTTGTTATTCTCAAATAAAGAGATACAGAACTCATGCTTCAATAATAAGCAGTTTCACAAGCATAAGTCCTATTAAATCCATTCTATCTAACGCACAAAATAATGCATTCATTGTCTTAGCATCATTTTTGCACCTTAACTTATCTAGATCATCTCATTTGTCGGTAGATTTTTCCATGAAAATATTTCCAACTATAAATGTAGGAGAAGTGTAACATTGTTCTATCATGTTCCAGATATTAATATCTAAAGCAATTAGAAAACATCGCATTCGTGTTTTCTAGTAGTTATAATCAGTGCTAGCGAATAAAGGAGGTCTATTAAATCCTCGCCCCACAAAAAATGCATGGTAATGATGTGTCATTATTCCCAGTAGTGAAACCGTTTTGAAATAACCTACCTCTGATACCAAGTGTTGGATCTTATGATGCCCTTAGAGGTTGGAGAGGATGAATAAGGATATTTTTACCTTTTAAAAAACTTAAGAATTTTTTTGCAAATAATCAAAGACACAAAGACAATTTGTTTTGATAAAAACTTATAACAAAATGATACTTAAAAAAATAATTTGAAAAATGAAAAAAAATTTTTGTCAAAGAAAAGTATACTAATGATTATTTTAATAAAGCTTGAAATAAATGTTATATAAGAAAAAAAATTTTTGACGAATTCATCGATTCTTCGCCTAAATATCGGCCGGCTATAACTTATCTCTTCCTAAATATAGATTCTAGGAATGTTACACTTTGCTGCAAACTTTCCGCTTACTGCAGACTTGTATATTCTTGTTGCTGACTTGTATATGCTTGCTGCTTACTCGCACAAATCATTAGTAGGCATGCTGGTTTGTATAGTCCATTATTAGATTTTTCGAGATTGGAACAGACATCCACAAATCTGTTGGGGTTCAGCCCCTAAAGCTGATGGTTGTGCAGAAATCTAGGAGTTGCAACTTGATTTTTGGGGTTACAACTCCTTTTCTGCTGTTTTTTGCTCTTGAACCGGTTTGGGGGGGGGGGCGGCAGTTTTTCTTTAAAAAACCTGTGAACCGGTTTTTTTAGTGTGGCCTTTTTAAAAACCCCCTCCCCTCCCCGATAACATAATTAGGTCAAGAAGGATCGGTGGAAGCCTCCCCCTGTTTGCGGTTCGCGTAGAAGGATCGGCGGGAGCCCTGTTCGCCGTTCGGGAAGGAGGAGATCGGCGCTGGTGTCGCCGGGAGTTCGCCGCCGCTGTTGCCAGGTTTGTGCTGCTGTTGCCTGGGTTTTTTCCGCTGCCGTAGGGCTGGTTTTGCTGCTGATGTAGGCAGGAGTTCGCTGCTTGGACGAGGTGTTTCCTCTGTGCTATTGGAAGGAGTTTCCTCTACCGCTTCAAGGGCTTCTTCGTCTACGTTTCAGGTGTACCCTTTCTTGTCTTCGTTTGCTATTGTGCTTGAAGAGAGAGTAAAGTTTTTATCCTGTTGTAGAGGAATTGTTGTTTGTCTTGGTGGTAGAGAGGAGTGGATTTGTGTGTCAAATCCAGAGGGCTTTCTAGGTTTGGGCAAACCTAGATAAATTTCTGTAATCCTTATTTACTAGAGTGGATTTTTCGTTGTGCCGTGTCCCGTGGTTTTTGACCTTCAAGTGGTGAAGGTTTTCCACGTATATCTTTGTGTTCACTTGTGTTGTTGATTTGTTTTATTTCTTATTGCTTTGGCTCTACTGATCGGTGGGAGTTGCCGTTATCTTCGGACCCCCTTTCCCTAACAAGTGGTATCAGATGGAGGTTCTTTGGCTAGTCGTTTTTATTCCTCGGTTTCTAACTTGGTGCGGTAGGTGACGACCATCGGTCCGCTCTCTATCCTCTCTTGTTAATCCCTTGAAATAAATCAACTTGTGGACCGTAATAGAGTTACTTGTTTGAGAAAGCAATGGAACAGAACACAAGGATGGTCATTATGAATGGCAAGAATTGGAGCATCTGGAAGCCTCAGATGGAGGATCTCTTATATTGTAAAGATCTTCATGCTCCGTTGACGGGGAGACCTGCTTCAGTTATGGATGATGAAGAGTGGAAGAAAATGGATCAAAAGGCAGTAGGGTTCATTAGATAGTGGATTGATGACTCTGTTTTTCATCATGTTTCCACGGAGACCTCGGCTCAGGTCTTATGGAAAAAGCTTGAAGCCTTGTACGAGCGGAAGACTGTAGGTAACAAGGCATTTCTGATTAGGAAGCTTGTCAATTTGAAGTACCGGGAAGGTTCACAAATGACTGAGCATCTGAACCTTACTCAAAGTATTATCAATCAGTTGGAGTCCATGAAGATCACTTTGGAAGATGAACTTCAAGATCTGATGATCCTTAGTTCTTTACCCGAGAGTTGGGAGACTCTAGTAGTGTCGTTGAGCAACTCAGCACCTGATGGCGTGGTAACCATGGAGATGGTGTCTGGCTGTCTCCTGAACGAAGAGCTGAGAAGGAAGGATTCTGGATCTTCCATTTCGGGTGTTTTTCTCATGGAGGGAAAAGGCTGGTCTGTGAAGAAGGATGTGAAGCACAGGGACAGTTCCAGGAGTAAGTCCAGGGGAAAGTCTAAGAAGGACATTGAGTGCTACTATTGTAAGAAGAAGGGTCATTTCAAGAAGGATTGCTTCCAAATGAAAAGAGACCTGAAGGGAAAGACCAAGGAGGTGGTAGAATCCACTGGTGATGCGATGACTTCGATTGTGGATGCTGAGCCGTTATGCTTGCAGTGCAGTGGGTCATCTTGCCAGGACTGCGTTGACACAGACTGGATCGTGGACGGAGGTGCATCCTATCATTGCACTCCTCACATAGATTACTTCTATACCTATTATGCGAGAGATCTTGGTGTGATCCGGATGGCAAATTCCGGTGAGTCGTTGATTGTTGGCAGTGGTGATGTCCATCTGGAGACTGAATTGGGGAAGATTGTTCTCAAGGGCGACAGACATATTCCTGACTTGAGAATGAATCTGATTTCCATTGGTAGGCTTGATGATGGTGGTTTCACGAGCATTGAAGGTGGAGGGACCTGGAGGTTGTTGAAGGGCTCTTTGGTGGTAGCCAGAGGAAGGAAGTGTTGTGGCCTTTATCGTACTAAAGCCAAGATCTGTGGTCCAAGTGTGAATGCAGCAGAGAGCGACTCTATGGAGTTATGGCATCGCAGACTTGGGCATATCAGCGAGAAGAACTTGAAGATCTTGGTGAAGAATAAGGTCCTTCCGGAGCTATCAGGAGGGCTTCCTGATACGTATGCGCACTGCTTGGCCGGTAAGCAAAAACGTGTTTCCTTTGCTGATTCTGAACCAAAGAGGAAGTCGGAGTTACTATACTTGATACACACTGATGTGTGTGGTCCTATTGAGCCCAAATCTGTGGGCGGAGCCGCTTACTTTGTCACGTTCATTGACGATCACTCCAGAAAAGTCTGGGCATATTCTGTGAAGCAGAAGAGTGATGTTCTAGCAAAGTTTGAAGAGTTCAGAGCGAAGGTGGAGAAGATGACCGGAAATAAATAAAGCGAGTTCGATTTGACAACGGGGGAGAGTACACTGGTGCCTTCGACGCTTGCTGCAGAAGGCATGACATAGTACATGAAAGGACAATCCCGAGGACACCGCAACAGAATGGGTTAGCATAAAGGATGAACATGACGATTATTGAGAAGATCAAATGTATGATTTCTCAAGCTGACATTAGCCAACAGTTTTGGGCTGAAGCTGTTCAAACTGCTGTACATCTGATAAATCTGTCTCCTTCTGCACCTCTGAATGGTGATATTTCAGAGCGTGTTTGGTCCGGGAAGGAAGTGTCGTACGGACATGTGCGAGTGTTTGGGGTGCAAAGTTCACGTTCATGTCCCCAAGAAAGAGAGATCGAAGCTTGATGAGAAGTCCCGGGAGTGCATCTTGATGGGATTTCCCCATGAGGAGTTTGGTTATAGACTCTGGAATCCTGTGAACAAGAAAATGATCAGAAGCAGAGATGTGATCTTTGTTGAAGATCAAGTGGTTGGTGAGCAGAATCATGCAGAATCATAGGTTCCACAGTTTCCACCTGCGGAGGAGAGACTTTATGCTGATGATGGGCCAGTAGAGACTGCTGCTGATGATGGGCATGCTGAGGAGGAAGTTGGTGAGCTTATTCCTGATGAGGAGATGATTCCGGATGCAGGGGGAGCTCTGCCAGTTGATGTACCACCTGTGGTGGAGGTTCCTCTTGTCAGATCTGAGAGAGTCAGAAGGCCCAATACCAGGTATTCCCCTTATGAGTATATTTTGCTTATAGATAGTGGAGAGCCTAAGTCCTATGTGGAGGCTCAGAGTGCTGAAGATCGTGAGGCTTGGACAGATGCTATGGAAGAGGAGTTGTACTCCCTTCAGAAGAACGAGACGTATGATTTAGTCTCATTGCCTTAAGGGAAGAGAGCTTTGAAGAACAAGTGGGTCTTCAAGCTAAAGTTGGATGAAAATCGCTCTCAGCCAAGGTACAAGGCGAGACTTGTGGTGAAAGGTTTCAGTCAGAAACAATGTGTCGATTTCGACGAGATTTTTTCCCCAGTGGTAAAAATGTCCTATATCAGACTGGTGTTGGATATGGCCGCCTCCATGGATCTTGAAGTCGAGCAGATGGACGTCAAGACGGCATTTCTGCATGGCGATTTGGAGGGAGTTATATATGGAGCAGCCCCAAGGCTTTGTGGCTAAGGGGAAGCATCATCTAGTCTGCCGACTCAAGAAGAGCCTTTATGGGTTGAAGCAGGCACCCAGGCAGTGGTATAGTAAATTTGACTCTTTCATGATGAAGAGCAAATTCCAACGGACTAGGGTTGATCACTGTGCATATGTGAAGAGGACTGAGAAGACGTTCACTATTCTGTTGTTGTACGTAGATGATATGCTGATTGTTGGGGATGATAAGGCCAACATAGCTGAGTTGAAGAAGGAGCTCAGTGAGTCCTTTGAAATGAAGGATTTGGGACCGACAAGGAAGATCCTTGGAATGAAAATTATCAGGGACAGTAGTGCTGGTCAACTATGGCTGTCTCAGTCTTAGTATGTGGAGAAAGTGCTGAAGAGGTTCATGATGGACAAGGTAAAACCCGTTGCTACTCCTCTGGCCGGGCACTTCAGACTTTCTAGTTCTCAAAGCCCCTCATCTGAGAAGGAGGTGGAAGAGATGAGCCAAATTCCTTATGCATCTGCAGTGGGGAGCCTGATGTATGCTATGGTCTGCACTAGGCCAGACATAGCTCACGTTGTTGGGTCTGTGAGCCGTTACTTGGCAAACCCAGGGAAAGTCCACTGGAGTGCTGTGAAATGGATACTCCGCTATCTTCGAGGTACCTCAGACGTTTGTTTACAGTTTGGTGGAGGTCCACATAAACTTATTGGGTACTCGGGTTCGGATATGTCAGGAGATGTTGACACGAGGAGATCTACTTCTGGATTCGTGGTCACTTTTGGAGGGGGAGTAGTGTCATGGCAGTCAAGGCTTCAGAAGTGCGTGACATTGTCGACGACAGAGGCTGAATATATTGCGTTGACTGAGGCGTCAAAGGAGCTTATTTGGATGAAGAAGTTCATGCTAGAGCTTGATCTCCGACAGGATGTGTACACAGTTTTCTGTGACAGTCAGAGTGCTATATTTTTGACCAAGAATCCCGCTTTTCACTCCAGGTCGAAGCACATTGACGTGAAGTATCACTGGATTCAGGAGGCTGTGGAGGAGAAGATGTTGATGGTGGAGAAGATCCACACGGATGAAAATCCTTCGGATATGATGACGAAGGTCGTCCCAAGGGAAAAACATGATTTCTGTCGGCGGTTGATCAGCATGATCCCCACCTGAAGGAGTCAAGGTGGGATACTCCCCTTTATGGTCTGAAGGGGGAGTTTGTTGGGGTTCAGCCCCTAAAGTTGATGGTTATGCAGAAATCTAGGAGTTGCAACCTGGTTTTTGGGGTTACAACTCCTTTTCTGCTGTTTTTTGCTCTTGAACCGGTTTGGGGGAGGGGCGGCAGTTTTTCTTTAAAAAACCTGTGAACCGGTTTTTTTTAGTGTGGCCTTTTTTAAAACCCCCTCCCCTCCCCGATAACATAATTAGGTCAAGAAGGATCGGTGGAAGCCTCCCCCTGTTCGCAGTTCGCGTAGAAGGATCGGCGGAAGCCCTGTTCGCCGTTCGGGAAGGAGGAGATCGGCGCTGGTGTCGCCGGGAGTTCGCCGCCACTGTTGCCAGTTTGTGCTGCTGTTTCCTGGGTTTTTTCCGCTGCCGTAGGGCTGGTTTTGCTGCTGCTATAGGCGGGAGTTCGCTGCTTGGACGAGGTGTTTCCTCTGTGCTATTGGAAGGATTTCCTCTACCGCTTCAAGGGCTTCTTCGTCTACGTTTCAGGTGTATCATTTCTTGTCTTCATTTGCTATTGTGCTTGAAGAGAGAGTAGAGTTTTTATCCTGTTGTAGAGGAGTTGTTGTTTGTCTTGGTGGTAGAGAGGAGTAGATTTGTGTGTCAAATCCGGAGGGCTTTCTAGGTTTGGGCAAACCTAGATAAATTTCTGTAATCCTTATTTACTAGAGTGGATTTTTCGTTGTGCCGTGTCCCGTGATTTTTGACCTTCAAGTGGTGAAGGTTTTCCACGTATATCTTTGTGTTCACTTGTGTTGTTGATTTGTTTTGTTTCTTATTGCTTTGACATTGATCGGCGGGAGTTGCCGTTATCTTCGGACCCCCTTTCCCTAACAAAATCATCCGTATAGTGTTTTTGACACATTTTTTATTTGGATATGTTTAACATTATATTTTGTTATGTCCAAAGACTTTTTTTTTGAAGTTTCTTAATTTTTGAGTGAAATGCTCTTCTTAATAATTGGTGTGTCCATAGTCTGTTGACGTGTTCATAGTTGAATTTGGGTGTACTTAAATTTTGGCTGTCCATAGCTCAGTTGGGCATCAGGAGCTCTCTCAAGGCCTTTAAAGGAGGTTCCGGATTCGATCCGCGGCCTCAACAACCTACTCCTTTCAGCAGTGGTCAAAGTCCTGACGAGAGTTAGCACAGGGGTGATTTGGTTGGGATGCTTGAACTGCAGTTCGGTCGGATTTGATGCTTGACCGCCATGCCCCCGCCCTTCGACAAAAGATCTGACCTGACCGGATTGCAGTCCAAGCATCCCAACCAAATCACCCCCGAGTTAACCCTCATCAGGATTTTGACCACTGTTGAAAGGGGTGGGTTGTTGAGGCCGGGGATCGAACTCGGAACCTTCTTTATCATGGCCTTGAGAGAGCTCCTGATACCCAACTGAAAGGGGTAGGTTATTGAGGCCGGGGATCGAACCCGGAACCTCCTTTATAAGGAGCTCTCTCAAGGCCTTGATAAAGGAGGTTTCGGGTTCGATCCCAACAACCTATCCCTTTCAACGGTGGTCAAAATCCCGAGAGGGTTAGCCGGGGGTGATTTGGTTGGGATGCTTGGAATGCAGTCCGGTTGGGTCGGATGTTTGGCTGCCATGCCCCCGTCCTTCAACACAAACCTACCACTCCCAGTCCATGCTGCAATTGCACGCCGCTCTCTCCCCCTCGCCATTTCCACGCTATTCTATGCCAACACGGTTCCACGCCTCCACGCTTCTCTCCGATCAATATCTCGCAAGCAACGATCGGCTAAGCAAGGATCTCAAGAGCACCTCTTCCAACCACCGCTCAGGCTTTCGACATCCTCAACCTCCTCTATCCAGCCCACAGCTCCTCGCAAAACAGTAAGCCATAAATCATCTCACTTCTCACCTGCAAACTCCTCACTCCATTTCACCAGCCATGCTTAACATTGATTCGTTTAGGGCAGTCTACTGATTTCAGGGGATTGCTCTTGCTATGCTCTGCATGACCCCCTCAAAATGCATCGTCCTGGAACACCTGCACCGGTCTCTCAATTACATATCTTTTAACAGAGGTAATCTACTTCACTCACTTTAAAAAAGCTTTAGTCTTCGTTGTTGGTTTTGGATTATTGGTTCGGATCCGGATCCAACCCGGATCCGGAACCTTTAAAGTTTTTAATTAAAAAACTTTAAGCCGGCCCCTGTTCACCTGCTCCGCCAGAACCGCCTGCACCTTTTGGAAGAGACAGTGCCGCCCCTTGCCTTTTTTGATTGGGGGCATAGTAGCCCGTAAAAAGGCTGCTTCATTTTGAACAGTAAACCGCCTGTAGCAACTTTGGGGTAGCCGGCCAAGGAGGAAGATCAACCCCTCTCTCTCTCTCTTCTCATCTCTCTCTCGCTCGTGCACTCGGAGAGGCCGCCGGCCTTGGGTGTAGTCGCCGGTCTTGGAGGAGATATCCGCCGGCGTAGAGAGAGGTGTTGCCGCCGGGCTTGGTGAAGTTTCTCACCGGCGTTGCAGTGGACTTTCTAGGGAGTGGAGAGGCGCGGTGTCGATGGCGTGCGCGTGTGCAGTTAGCCTCGACAGAGGTTTCTCTCCGGTGGTGGCGTTGTTCTCCGGTGGTTGCGGTGGTTGCGGTTCAACGTCGGATATTGACGTTGAAGGTTCCAACGAACCTTGTGCGTCCGTTAGTCGGATTGCAGTCCAGATTTCTACACTCACGCGGATCGTGCGCGTCCGGCGCATTCGCGGATTTCATCGGACGGTCCATTCTCTCTCACCTTGTTTTGTATTTGTATGCATTTACTTTGTTGATATACACTGCGTGGTTGTGTCTCGGTGGGATTGCCGAGTGTCTGCATTTAATTTCATATTGTTGTTGCTTGTATTTTCCTGTATTATATATAGCGGTGCCGTTAGCAGTGCCTGTTTCTCAACAAGTGGTATCAGAGCCAGGTTCTCCGCAGGGTGACTGATTGGACGTTCCGGTTTGAGTTTGGGTCAACGGTAGGTGACGACATTGGTCCGCTCCCTACCTTCTCAGGCTTGTTCCGTGAATTAATCAGATTGCCGAGGAGCCGATCGTGGTACTGTTGGCAGCTATGTCAGGGAAGAATGCAATTTTGGACAGATTTTCAGTAGAGAAGTTCGATGGCAGTGGGAATTTCAGCCTATGGCAGATTCGAGTTAAGGATATGTTGGTTCAACAAGGTTTGATTCGAGTCTTGCGGGGGCGCGACAAATTAACCACGACAGTAAAAGATGAGGAATGGAAGGATCTTGATGAAAAAGCCACGAGCACAATCAGGATGTGTGTTGCTGACCAGGTGCTCTTCAACATAGGGACTGAAGAGACGACAGTCGAGCTTTGGGAGAAGCTGGAGCGACTGTACTTGGCAAAATCCGTGACGACAAGATTGTTGCTGAAGCAGCGCCTCTATGCGCTGAAGATGCAGGAAGGTGGCAACCTGCAGGAACACTTCAATGTGTTCAACGGTCTTCTGAGCCAATTGCACGTGGTTGGCTCGAAGGTAGAGGAAGAAGACAAAGCCCTCTTGCTTCTTACCTCGCTCCCAGCGTCATACAAGCACATGGTGACTACGCTCCTATATGGGAAGGATACGGTGGGGCTAGAAGAAGTCACGTCGGCGCTGTTATCCAGTCAGATGCTAAAGGACCCCACTCCTAGGGGTGACCAGATCTTGGTAGCGCATGAACGCGGGAGGAGTTTTAACAAAGGATCGAGCAGTGCACGAGCTCGGTCGGCGTCGAAGAAGGCAGTGACGTGTTACCACTGCAGACAGGTTGGTCATATTAGGAGAAATTGTCCGCAGCGTGCAGGAAGTTCTGGAACATCGAAGGATGTCCAAGATGCGGGCTTGGTGACACTCGACCTGGAAGGAGATGACGGATTTTATTGCGTCACTGAGAGTCAGAGTGACTCTGATAGCTGGATTTTGGATTCGGGTGCATCGCAGCACGTTTGCTCAGATGCAGGGATGTTTAGTTCTCTGGAGGTGACGACTGGGTCAGTCTTTCTTGGTGACGGCTCAGTATGTGAGGTCACGGGGACAGGGACTGTGGACATTCAGACGTATGACGGAGCAGTGCGCAGGCTTGAGCGGGTACACCTGGTACCTAAGTTGCGCAGAAATCTGATATCGTTGGGCAGATTGGATTCCAGTGGTTGCAGTTTTGCAGCGAGAGATGGAATTCTGATGGTGAGGCGAGGGCGCACCGTGCTCATGCGAGCTTTGCAGCACGGTAGTTTGTACCGACTGATGGGGACCACGATGCGAGGTGGTGAGCCCATGTTTTCTGCAGCCGATAGAGGTGACAGTCGTGGTGGTGCAGTGGATCGCCTTCCAGGGACTCGGGTTCGACGAGTCAGTTTTTGCGATCCGGTTGCGACGACGTTCAGAGGTTGAGCCGAGCAGGGATGAGTCGACTGGAGCAGGTCGGCTGACGCCTCAGGTCCTTGAGGTGGTGCTTAGTGCAGACTGGTGCTTCGTGCAGATCGTGCTACGTGCAGTTTTGCTTCGCGCAGTTGATGCTTAGTGCAGATGGTGTTGTGCAGGGAGTGCTTCGTGC
This sequence comes from Platanthera zijinensis, assembly GCA_039513925.1. Classification (NCBI taxonomy): domain Eukaryota; kingdom Viridiplantae; phylum Streptophyta; class Magnoliopsida; order Asparagales; family Orchidaceae; genus Platanthera; species Platanthera zijinensis. The sequence goes on from CM077080.1 coordinate 38,567,748, forward strand.
AGGTGGTGGCTCCGGATCCCGAACCAAGGTGGTGGATTGTTGGTTTTGGATTATTGGTTCGGATCCGGATCCAACCCGGATCCGGAACCTTTAAAGTTTTTAATTAAAAAACTTTAAGCCGGCCCCTGTTCACCTGCTCCGCCAGAACCGCCTGCACCTTTTGGAAGAGACAGTGCCGCCCCTTGCCTTTTTTGATTGGGGGCATAGTAGCCCGTAAAAAGGCTGCTTCATTTTGAACAGTAAACCGCCTGTAGCAACTTTGGGGTAGCCGGCCAAGGAGGAAGATCAACCCCTCTCTCTCTCTCTTCTCATCTCTCTCTCGCTCGTGCACTCGGAGAGGCCGCCGGCCTTGGGTGTAGTCGCCGGTCTTGGAGGAGATATCCGCCGGCGTAGAGAGAGGTGTTGCCGCCGGGCTTGGTGAAGTTTCTCACCGGCGTTGCAGTGGACTTTCTAGGGAGTGGAGAGGCGCGGTGTCGACGGCGTGCGCGTGTGCAGTTAGCCTCGACAGAGGTTTCTCTCCGGTGGTGGCGTTGTTCTCCGGTGGTTGCGGTGGTTGCGGTTCAACGTCGGATATTGACGTTGAAGGTTCCAACGAACCTTGTGCGTCCGTTAGTCGGATTGCAGTCCAGATTTCTACACTCACGCGGATCGTGCGCGTCCGGCGCATTCGCGGATTTCATCGGACGGTCCATTCTCTCTCACCTTGTTTTGTATTTGTATGCATTTACTTTGTTGATATACACTGCGTGGTTGTGTCTCGGTGGGATTGCCGAGTGTCTGCATTTAATTTCATATTGTTGTTGCTTGTATTTTCCTGTATTATATATAGCGGTGCCGTTAGCAGTGCCTGTTTCTCAACATTCGTTTCTTCATAAGCTTGCTTTGCTTATGGGCACAACATTACTGGATGAAAACATGAAATTAAGACTTCGTTTGGTTCGGCATTTCGCCGCCTTTGTTTGGAGCAAACATCGCCAGACGGCGGGTAAACAAACGGTCTCCGGCAGCATTTGCAAAATGGCGTTTCGACCTACCGGATGCACCCGCCACCGCCGAACCAATTATAGCCTAAATCTTTTTTCTCCCCCTATTATTGATGCAAACATGAAATTAATTCTCTCTCCTCCTCATAGGCTATTACTGAAGAAAACATGGAATTTATGTCAGTTCTTAATCTTGATGGTCCATTGACAATGGATATTTCAACATTGATCAAAACAGTTACTTCCATATATTTAATGCAATTTCTTTAATGATTCCACATCCACAAACACTCATTTTGTCTGATGAAATGCCCAAGAGAATTTTTGAAAAACATTTATACGAACACCAAGCAACAACACTATTACTAAATGGACAGCACTATTCCTGTTAAAAGCACCTACTCATTTGCTACCACGGCTTAATTATTTATGTCAATTATAAATTCAAATGGAAGAATCGAAACTAAAAAGAAAACTTGCTTTCCTTCCCATAAAAATGGGCAGACTAACACCATATATTTTTATATTGGTTTTAATTTCCAATACACTCTATTTTTATATTAAGTAATTAAATTAGAATATTAATAAAATCAAATGTGTTGTTTAAAAACATTAAATTTTAATATGTTTCGCTAACTCAATATTGCTGATTGTAGAAGCTCTCGGTTATTAGTCCTGTTCCAAGCTTTCAACTGCACTTTTGGCAAATCATTGGCTAATAGCATTACCTGAAAAATCATGAGTTGCAATTGAGTTCATTATTAGAGACTCCAAAACACACAATAATGTTGATTTTAAATTTTTTTGATTGCAATTGAGTTCATTATTATTTTATTTTATGCATATTATATTATAAATAGGGCGGTATTTAAGACACACCTAAACTGGCTATATGCACATCATTTAATTTTAAATGCAGGTCATATTCTTAAATATACACCAGCACCAAAAAACAAATATATTTGTCATTTCTGTTGGGGTTGTGGAACACTTTCGGTTCTCTTGTTTCTCACACCGGGTTAGCCCACGTGAGCTTAGAGGAATCGAAGTGTGATCCCCCTCCGACATATCTGGCGCCGACGACAGCGGGGGTCCGGGAGCAGCCGCCCCCGGCGGAGGTCCCGCTGTCGAACTGGGGGTGTTTTTCCCCAAGCGTCGAACTGGGTTCGACGTTCGTCGAACTCAGCTCGACGTTCGTCGAACGGGCCAAGTTCAACGAACGTCGAGCGCAGCTCGACGAACGTCGCCCGCCGCTCGACGATCTGTCGAACGGGCTGAGTTCGACGACTCGTCGAGCGCCGTTCGACGATCGTCGGCGTTCGACGATCGTCGGCGTTCGACGTTCGACATCGCCGAACGTCGAGCGCAGGTCGACGATGTGGCCTTTTGGATGCCTATTTAAGGCGTTTTCTGGTTTTTTTAGGGTACGACGGGAAAACGACGGTTTTGGCGGCGGTAGTCTTTTGGAGGCGATCCAGAAGGTATTCTTCTACGGTTTTCTTCTTGTCCAGAAGTGTAAGAAGGTAGGATCAGGTTTTAGATCCTTGTAACCTTTTGGTGTAAACTGTATTGTTCTGGTGAATACAAAAAGGGAGAAGAAGAGGAGAGAGGACGTAGCCCGGTTTGGGTGAACCTCTGTATATCTCTGTGTCTGTGATCGCTCTGTTTTGCTCTGTGTTTTGTTATTCGTTTTCGAATTTCCTCTTCTCGGCACTCCGGATTTCCTTTCAATTTCGTCCTGACACTCATAGGAAAATATGTTGGTGCTTCTTTTGGGATTCATTCAATAGTAAGACTACTGTGCAAAAATAAATTGTTTAGTTATAAATAACGCAAAATAATATATTCAAAACATTGATGTAACGATATCATCTTGACCCGCATGTTATAAAAAATATGGTAATTAGTTTCAATATTTTGGGTAGGAATAGATAATTAAACATGTTCGGCTTGACAGCAATTAGAAGTGGATTCTTTGGTAATAGAGATGCTAGGTTAGAACATCTACATGGAACAACACCTAATAGGAACAATAAATGGAGAACATTAGGAAACTCTAAGATCAACAATGCATTTAACCCTAAATGTAAGAAATGCGGTAAGTATACTTACAAAAGGGGAAGACTGGAACAAAATTTTGGCCTCGAACAATAGAAGGAGGAGGTCGCCTTGAGCGGAGGAGTTCGTCGACTTGAAAGGAAGAGGTCGTTGGCCGAAAAGGAGGAGGATGTTGTCGACCGTAAAGGAGGAGGAGGTCGCCAGCTCGAGTAGAGGAGGCGGACACGACCCAGGGCAAATTTTCTGATAGCACGTGAAGGCAGAGGTATCAGGTGAGACTTTTTTATTTTTTGGGGTGTGCATTTAACTAGTACCCCCTAAAGAGTAAGAGTGGGATTTTCTAAAAACTGATGTGCATATAGCCAATTTAGGTGAGCGCCTGTGCAGCCTAAAACTACCGGTCTGATGTCGTCACTGAAACGAAGCGAGGGGATCGGCGGAGTGGAAGACATCAGAGCTGGAGGAGTCATTGGAGTGATCCGCGCGAGAGGGAATTGTAATCGCTGCGAATAGGATTTTGCGAGTAGCCGAGGATTGAGAAGGCGCAAGTGAGCGGGATGTGTGGAGCAACGGGAGATGCCCGTGGTAGGGTTTCACGAACGCAGAAGAAGGGATCGGGAGAGGACGATGCAGTGACGGGACGATGGCGGGATGCTTTCGGTGTGATGCGTGATGAGTAATGTTAAAACCCTCAAGATTTACATAAATATTACCATAAACATCTTTTATGGTAGCGGAAAGACCATAATGCCCTCAAGTTAAAGGCAAAAAACATGTTCTTATGAGGACATTTTAGGATTTAAATGTTACACCATAATGTGTTTAGGAGTTTGCTTATATAATAAAGATAATCCTTACGTTGATAACAATTGTAATTTTTTTATCATCTTTCTTACATCAGACGTCTTCTAAGTTTTTTTGGAGCATTATTATTTCAAGTCTATTTCAAATTGACACCGGGAATTCAGTTCACATGTTGGAGCCAAGATTTCGACCTGCAGAAGCCGAGGTCTCAGCGCGCAAATTTTGAATTATAGGTTTGCCACCGGTTACTTTTTCACGAGCGACCACCACAACATGAGACAAAGAAGAGAACACTTTTATTACTTGACGAGGTGGTTGTGTCAATTTGACATAGTTTATAAGAAATTGACCTGATTGTGTCTTGTCATATTGGGTTAACCAGACCCATGCAAAGTTGATTATGGGTCAACCCTAAGCTTATTAGGTCCCGGCATATCTGTGAGGGTCATGCCAGCCCATTCTGCCACAGGGTACCCTTCCGGTAAAGGTCAAGATGGATAGAAGTGGTGGGCCATGGAATTGGAGGTGGTCGGTTTTGGCCTTGAAGTGGAGTGGAGGCGGAGGTCGAGTTTTGATTTGGAGGAGAGCTGCTCGCCGACGGCCTGCTCCTGTTCGTTTCTGCCTATAGGTTTTCTGGCAAATTTCTTCAACCAACCAGAGATCAAAGGGAGCGACTTTCAAGTAAGGGTTCTTCCCGCCATTTAGGATTCAATTTCTCCTTGGATTCCATTTTTTGTGAGGCTGGGGATCGAAAACATTGTTAATTTAGTTTAAGATTTTTTTCCAGTTCCTTTTTACTAAAGTTCTCCTTGTTAAGCATAGCGTTTGTAAATTTTTTAATGAATTTAGCTTAAGATTTTTTAAATGGATTTACCTAAAATGACGTGGCCGCAAAGAAAACTAGGACATAGTGCATGCGAGTAATTAATCCTGTCAGTGCTTTCAGCCTCCAGACAAGCAAATCTTGTCAGTACCATAAATAGCTGCAATTACATGTGCTCCATTTTTAATGGTTATTGTTATCCGCACTATAGTTTGATTATTCGCATATATTTTTTTCCTAAGTTTTCACGTCTTTTGGAAATACGTCTTGTACATGCATTTTTAAGAAAAGTGTTCAACATCAAAGTTGTAGATTTCATCGAGATCTACAACTTTCGTGTTGAACACTTTTCCTGAAAATGCATGTACAAGACGTACTTTGGAAATACACCCAAATTTCACGTCTTTTAGAAATACATCTTGCACATGCATTTTCAGGAAAAATGTTCAACACGAAAGTTGTAGATCTCGATGAGATCTACAACTTTGATGTTGAACACTTTTCGTAAAAATGCATGTACAAGATATATTTATAAAAGACACGAAAAATCAGGAAAAAATACTGCTTTTTTTGTTTCATAAAATCCTGTGAGTGCTTTATAGCTGAATAATTGTTGGCTTAATATATTATATTGATTTTATGCTCCTAGTAGATGACGTGACACTACTCCATGACTGATTGCAATTTCCAGTTTCTCTATTTCACATATTCATTTATTTCTGTTATTATCAATTTTTTTTGCAGGTATTCCCAATACGTACACTCAATTTGATTTCAAACTTTCCTTAAATTGAGGTAATGGTTAGTCGTTTGTCTAATTTTATTGTTGATTCTTGTTGAAGTAATTGGAAATTATGATTGTAGCTTAATATAACTCCTTGCTCCTTGATGATCACACAGCTTGGAAGGAGAGATGTGGGGTTGATCATGTTTTTTTGATGGTGCATTGATCCCATGCTTCCCCTCCTTCGCGCCGCCGCACTATCCGGGGACCTGCGTCTCGTCCTTCGATGCCATGCTCCCATTGTCACCTCCGGTGCCTCCTTCGACCGCTTCCTCGCCAACAATCTCATCACCGCTTACTCCCGCGGCGGCTCCCTCGTCTCGGCCCGTCAACTATTCGACAGAATGTCGCAACGGGATTCTGTCACCTGGAACTCACTCATCTCCGCCTACGCTCTCCACGGCGTCATTGCCGATGGCATAGCCGTCTTCAATCTCATGATTCGCTCCGCCATTCCACCAACTAACCTCACATTCACGCCCCTCCTTAAGCTCTGCTCAACCTCTCGGGATCTCCTCCCGACACTCCAATCCATTCATTGCCATGCCGCGAGGAATGGTCTGGAGTCGGATGCGCTGGTTTCAAGCGCTTTGGTGGGTTCTTATTCTAAAGTTGGCCTTTTAAAGGATGCTCGTCACCTGTTCGAGAGAATGCCTGAAAAGGATGTTGTGCTTTGGAATGTAATGATCAAGGGATATGCTAAGTTGGGTTTGGCTGACGATTCATTTCATTTGTTCTCCGAACTCCATAGGAGCTGTGATCTTCGTCCCGATGCCATTAGTATCTACTGTGCTCGAACGGGCATAGAATCAGGCCTAAGATTTGATCAACTCCATGCTTATGAAATCAAATCCTTCCTTCTCGGTGAAATCTCCGATGTTTTAACGTGGAATAAAACCATGTCTAACCACGCCGAGGCTGGGAACAATTACTCAGTTCTGAGTTGCTTCATAGAAATGAGGCGCCGTGATGTGGAAGATCACGTGACATTTGTTATTGTTCTAAGTGCGATCACAGGCCAAGAATCATTTGAAATTGGCAAACAGATCCACGCCTTAGCCGTAAAAACTGGTTTTTGTTTGGATGTTTGTGTTCTTAACAACCTCATTAACATGTACTCGAAGATGGGAAGTTTTCACTGTGCAAGGAAAGTGTTTGATGAAATTGAAGATTTGGATGTGGTCTCGTGGAATTCATTGATTTCAGGTGCTGCTCAGAATGGCTACTCAGAAGTATCAATTCGGCTCTTCATGGATATGCTAATGCACGACAGTCTTTCTGATCACTTCACTTTGGCAAGTGTTCTTCAGGCATGCACAACATTAAGCCGTGTCTCATCTTTACACGAACAAGTTCATTCTCGTGCTCTCAGAACGTGTTTGCTTGCCGATATATTCGTGTTGACGGCTTTAATTGATGTTTATGCAAAAAAGGGTTGTTTGGCGGAGGCTGAGTCCCTCCTTAATGGCATGGGCTGGTTTGATCTCACCTCCTTCAACGCGCTTCTCACTGGTTATGTTACAAACAATTGCAATCACAAGGCATTGGATCTTCTTGCATCGTTACATAGAAACGACTTTCGATTAAATCACTTCACTCTGGCTACTATTTTGAAGGCTTGCAGCAATTTAGTTTCCATAGAATGTGGCAAACAAGTTCATTCCCATGTAATAAAGCTCGGTTTTGATTCTGACCTTTGTGTCAGTAGCGGGTTAGTGGATGTGTACATCAAGTGTGGGAGTGTAAAGGAGGCCTCTTCCACGTTCGAGGACATCGTTGAACCGGATGATGTTGCTTGGACGACTATGATATCTGGCTGTGTGGATAACGGCGCCGAGGGCCATGCCCTCAGCCTCTACCGCCGGATGAGGCGGTCTGGGGCGTTTCCAGATGCATTTGCTGTAGCTTCGTTGGTCAAAGCCTGTTCTTGCTTATCTGTGTTGGGTTTGGGCAAACAAATCCACTCAGATGTGATCAAACTAGACTGCGCACACGATACCTTTGTCTGCACCTCCATCATAGACATGTACGCAAAGTGCGGGAGTATGAATGATTCTTTCCTCCTGTTCGAGAGGATGAACTCGAGAAGTATAGCTTCGTGGAATGCCATGATCTTAGGTTTAGCTCACCATGGAAATGGAAATGCAGCACTTATGCTTTTCAGGCAGATGGAGTTGGAGGGAATGATACCCGATAAGATTACCTTTGTTGGCATAATTTCTTCTTGCAGCCATGCTGGGTTGGTCCACGAGGCACAAACATATCTGAACTCCATGAACCGTGATTACGGCATTGTGCCGGAAATAGAGCACTATTCATGCTTAGTTGATGTGCTTGGGCGGGCGGGGCGTCTCGTGGAAGCAGAAGAAGTCATCAAAAACATGCCCTTTAAAGCTTCGGCGGCTATGCTGAGGGCTTTGCTTGGTGCCTGCAGAATCAAGGGAGACAAAGAAATAGGGAAAAGGGTGGCCACTGCTCTGCTGGAATTGGACCCAGATGACTCTTCTGCTTATGTTCTTCTCTCTAATTTATATGCTGCTGCCAGTCAGTGGGATGAAGTGTATGCTGCAAGGAACGACATGAAGAGAAGAAATTTGAAGAAGGATCCTGGATATAGTTGGATTGAGGAGAAGAAGAAAGTGCATTTATTCGTCGTTGATGATCGATCCCCCCCGAGGCTGCTGCCATTTTTGTCGAACTTGAAGATTTGATGCGGAGGATAAAGGATGAGGGCTATGTTCCCGATCCTGAGTTCGCACTTTTGGATGTTGAAGATGAGGAAAAAGAGCGCTCCCTCTATTATCACAGCGAGAAGTTGGCAATTGCTTATGGTCTCATCAGCACAAAACCACCCCAGGCTATTCGAGTGATCAAGAATCTCCGTGTCTGTGGTGACTGCCATAATGCAGTTAAGTATATATCGAGAGTCACTGGGCGCGAGATTGTGTTGAGGGATGCGAGTCGCTTCCATTGTTTTACGGACGGGGTTTGCACCTGTGGTGATTACTGGTAATAATGTTAAAAAATTTTCCTCTGTGCAAGCATGTTGTATCAGCCTCTGGACCTTCTCCTGGGAGTATACAAGCAAATCCTGTCAGTGCCGTAAATAGCTGCAATTACATGTACACCATTTTAAACTTTCTTTCTTGTGGTTGATCATTCTATTCATTTTAAAGCTTTCTTATGATTTTGTTTCATAAAACCCTACCTGTGCTTTATAGCTGAATAGTTGTTGGCTTGTTTACATCATCATTACAACCTTCTTGGAACTAATATATTATATTGATTTTATGATATTCTTACAAATATCAATTCTTTCATTTTTGTCCCTTAATTTTCAACGTAGCTCCTAGTAGATGATGTGACACTACTCCATGATTGATTGCAATTTCCAATTTCTCTAATGCATATATCCATTTATTTTTGTTATTATCAATTTTTTTGCAGGTATACCCAATGCACTCAATATGATTTCAAACTTTCATTTCCTTATACTATTGGGTTCTGCGATGCACAATATAGTGTGCATATAACAATTCACCGTGAGCCTCACTGTTGGTGGAATTTCATAGGTCCCGCACAATGCCAGGGACCCATACCCAAGAAATTTCGGTGTTATTGGGCTTATACTCTGCCATCTTGGGAATTACTTTAAATTGAGGTAATGCTTAGTCATTTTTATTGTTGATTCTTGTTGAAGTTAGAAAATTATGATTGTATCTTAATACTCCTTGCTCCTTGATGATTACCCAGCTTGGAAGGAGAGCTGTGGGGTTGATCATATTTTTTGGTTGGTTCATCATATACCATGCAGCGCCAAATGATGTTCGTCATGTTTGGGATCACTTACCTGTGAGTTAATTTGAAAACATTGTTCATGTATCTTTGTTGAAGAGTTGCATTTTTACTTTGAGATGTCGTCAATGCCAAACAAACTTCTGGAGCTTAGAGGGAGGCAATCATGTTTGGTTAGAATTGTTTGTCGGGTTTGTTGTTAGAATGACGTTTATGTTTTTCAGGTGAAGTTCATCTTTGACAATTCTGCCAGTCAACTTCTTCAACCTTTCTTCTCCAACTGCCATACAAGAAGCAGCCTTTTGCTTTTCAATAGCTTTTATTTGAGCGGTTTTGTGTTTGTTTCTGCAATAATTACTGCAACGGTGGTTTCTAAGTTTCTTACGTGTCTTTTGCAACTCACATTCATGCTAACTATTTTATCATTATGTATTTGGGGTAACTGTTAGACTTATTAAATAATTATAATGTTGGAATAAAATCAACTTTTATTTTGTCTTTTTTGCTTAAGGGTGCACATGCCCATGTGTATATTTAGCCAAAATTTCTAAGAGAATAAGAAAGACATGTCTGATTAATCCAATCATGCATGTAACACATAATTTATGCTTCTTAGTTGCCATGTATAATCATATGCTGCTGAAACCTTTATCTTATAGTCAATACTTGTGTTGAGATGAGTGTATTTTTATTATTATGCTTCCGTGTGTGGAGATTTAGTCCCACATTTCCTTTCTTCCTTTATGATCTTTTTGTATCCCTTTATATATATCCCCCATATGGATGAATAAAGTAATTATAAATTTTGTCTCTCAAATCAACATGGTATCAGAGCCTTAGGGCTTCCGATTCCGCGTCCGCCCCCTCCGCGATCGCCCGCTTGCCCACTTCCGCAAATAGCAGCCCGCCGCTCGCCCGCTCCCGCTCACGCGCCCTTTCCAGCAGTCGCTGGTATTCAACCTCTCCAGTAGCCTCTTCGTCCTCTGCCAGCGGCCTTCCCACTCTTCTTCGGCGGTCTCCATCCCCCTCCCGCATCGGCTAGCAGTCTTCGTAGCCATCCGATTCCTCTTTCTCCGTTCTTCGGCTCTTTACCAGCAGTGTGCGACCGTTTTTTCGTTCCTTTACATCAGAATGCTGCTCTAAACTGATGGCCTTTCCGGTGTCGGTCCTAACTGGAGGTTCCTTCATGATCTTGGTATCGTTCTTCCCTCTATGAGACAACCCTAGTTTCTATCTAGGTGTTTGTGGTGTTTCCTCTTGGTGGTTCTTGTTTTTGATTCTTGCATATCATGTCGGGGACTGACGAATCTACCTCTATCTCTTCTGGTGCCAGAATTTCCTCCGCTACCTTGCCGTCCGGTGGCTCAGCTCGGTCTTGTCATGACCACAATACCCCTCATATCACTACTTTACGACTGGATGGTTCCTATTTTCTCCCGTGATCTCGGGCTATTACCCTTGACTCGAAGAACAAACTTTTGTTCGGTTATGTTCTGGGGACTATTCCGACACCTACAAAGGATTCTCCAGAGTGGCTACAATGGGAGTATGAGAACTCCCTTGTGATGGCTTGGCTGACGAACACTATGGTTGAATCGATTGCCCCGAATTACTTATATTTGGAGACCGCAACGGATATTTGAAAGAGTGCCGAGGCTACTTACTCATGTAGGGGCAATGCTCCGCAGATTTTCCAGCTGCGTCGGAAGATCTTTCTCCTTTGTCAGAGTGATCACCCTCCGTTTGTCTACTACCAGGAGTTCACTCAATTTTATCAAGAGTATGCTCACTTTGACTCCCTCACTCGTGTCTTCTGAGGATGAGATCCTTATTCGAGCTCAAAAAGACATGAACCAAGTTTTTGAGTTTCTTCATAGTCTACATCGCAACTTCGATCAGATCATTGTTCAGATTCTTGGGCGTTCTCCTCTGTCGTCTCTTCCCGAGGTTTTCAGTTGTTGGAGCTTGAGGAGACCGGACGATCTTATGTCTAACCGCAACGGTCTTTTCTCAGCGGTCTGGCGGTTTGGCTCAGCGGTCTGATGGTGAACCTCAGCTAGCGGTCAGGAGGACAGCAACAGTGACAGTCTGAGGGATAGTCGCAACAGCGGTCTGGTGATTAACCGCGACAGCGGTCTGGAGGTTAACCACAACAACCTGGATGTAGCCGCAGCAGCAGAGTGTATGTTAGCTGCAGCGGTCTGGAGGAAGCCGCAACAGCGGACAGATGGTTAACTGCAACTGCGGTATGGTGGCAACCCGCAGTTGCGGTCTGGTGGTTTGCAGCAGCTGCGGTTTCATAGTTAGCCGCAATTGCGGTCTGGTAGCAACCCACAGTTGTGGTCTGGCGGCCTGAACCAGCGGTCTTCCCTGGCTATGTGGCGGATTTCCTTAGTTGCCGCTAGGTGTTCAGTTATTCGTTGTATAGTGTGTAGTTTGATAATGTCAAATCGCATAGGCCACCCGACTTGTATTTAGTCTCACATCGATTGTTGTACTCTCTCCCTCGTTTTCTATAAATAAGGGGGCATACCTATGTAATAATTATCTTTTTGGAGCAATAAAATTTACCGTTATTTAGCTCTTTTTACATGCTATCAGAGCTAATCGGTTCTTTGCTCCAGTTCACGCGACTTCTTTTTTGTTCGCGCGATTTCCCTCCCTTCCCTCCCTTGCTTGTTCTGTTCGCGCGACTTCTGTTCTATTCGCGCGATTTGCATTGCGAATAGTTCTGTTCGCGCGGTTTCCTTGCGGCTTGTTTTCCTCCTTCCTTTTTAGTCGCTTGTCTTTGCGACTTGTTCAGTTCGTGCGTGTTGTTTATCTCTACCCGTGCGGTTTCTTGTTGTTTTCTATGAACACTCCTGCTCTATCTTCTTCTTCTACTGTCTCTACCCCTTCTTCTGTTTCTACTTCTTCTTTCTCTGCTTCTGGTAATTTGGGTACTGTTTCGAAACTTATAGGACCCAATTACCCTGACTGGAGTGTGTCCTTTATTTTTCTATTACGGTCTCAGCTCAAACGTCATCATTTGACTGATGATCCCCCTCCTTCTGGCTCTATTGGTTTTGATGATTGGGATGCTTCTGATGCTTTGGTGCGTACCTGGTTGGCCAACAGTTTGTCTGATGAGTGCCTTCCTGTCATCCGACATGATCCGACTGTCAAGATTGCTTGGAATCATCCGTCCGCTTTATATTCCAAGGGAGCTCAAACTTCGCACATTTATACTTTTTATGCCGATCTTTTTGCTCGTCCAGTCATGACTCCTGCTTCTGCCTATCAGGAGGTTCAGGCTCTTTGTGCTGAACTTCTTCAGCATTGACCTTTTTCTGTTGATCATGCTGACTAACACAAGCATTTTCAGGAACTTCTTGTTGTTTGCTATCTTCTTCGCCTACCGGACTCTTATGATATGATTCGTCAGCAGATTCATGGAGAGGCGGATACTCCGACTCTGGATGCTACTGCTGTCAGAATTTCTGCTGTTACTACTCTTTTTCAGCGTTCTTTGCTTCCCTCTCCTTCTCTGTCTCCTGATGTTGTTGCTCATCCTGCTCGTCATGACATCTCTGGTGGTCGTGGTGGCCGTTCTGGTAGCCGACTAGCCGTGGTGGTGGCCGTGGTTATTCTAAGCATCTTTGTTCTCATTATGGCCGCCTTGGTCACTTGGTTGATCGTTGTTGGACCAAATATCCTCATCTTCGTCCAACGTCGGCGGATTCCTCCAAGCAATCTACTTCATCTCTCGCTACTTCGAGTGCTGCTCAGTTAACGACAACGGGTAGGTGGCTCATTGATTCCGGTGCTACTAATCATATGACAAACAATTCTCGCTTTTTCTCTTATCTTGACAAGAGCACTCGGTTACCTCCGGTTCTTATTGCGGGTTGTTCTCCATCTCCAGTTTTGTGTTCTGGCACCGTGCTTGTTACTCACTCTCTTCAGCTGCAGCCTGCAGGACACTCTTTATGTCCCGAATTTTCCGTGCAATCTTCTTTCTGTTACTGCTCTTTGCAAATAGTTGAAATGTGAAGCTATTTTTACTGTCTCTTCTTGTGCTTTTCAGATTCCTCTTTCCAAGTAGATGATTGCTACTGGGACTGAGAGCGGCGACTTGTTCTATCTTGATACTGCTTCTGCTTTTTCTGCGTCTTCTTCTCTACTTCAGTGACATCTTCGTCTTGGACATCCTCCTCCTCGGATTCTTTATCAGCTTATGCCGGATTTATCTCGCGGTGACTCTTCTCTTGATTGTGAAGCTTGTCAGTTTGACAAGCATCACTGGTCTACTTTTCCGGCTAAGCATGACCGCAGTTCTTCTCGTCCGTTTAACCTGGTTCATTCAGATATTTGGGGTCCTGCTCCCCTTCCAACTGTTGGTAGGGGTAGTTTGTATTTTGTTACATTCATAGATGATTTTTCTCGTTATACGTGGTTGTATTTGTTACGAGAACGCTCTGAGATTTTCTCTATTTTTTCTGCATTTTATAATGAAATTCGTACATAACTCAATACCCCTAACTCAATACCCCTATTAAAACTCTTCGCACTGATAATGCTAAGGAATATCTTAGTCATCAGTTTACTTCGTTTTGTTTAAATCATGACATTGTCCATCAAACTACTTGCTCTTACACTTCACAACAGAATGACGTTGCTGAACGTAAAAATCGCCATCTTCTGGATGTGGCTCGTAGTCTTCTCACTCATATGCATATTCCCCGGTCTTATTGGGGTCATGCGGTTCTTCTTTCCTGTTTTCTCATTAATTGAGTTTCGTCTTCGATTCTCGATGGCAAGACTCCTTTTTCTATTCTATATCCTGATGGGACACCATTTTTGTTACCTCCTCGTTTCTTTGGATGCACTGCGTTTGTTCATTCTCCTGCTTCTGGACGCGACAAACTCTCTTCTCGTTCTATCAAATGCGTCTTTTTGGGCTATTGTCCGACACAGAAAGGATATCGCTGTTTTGATCCTGTTCTTAGGAGACAGTATGTGTCAACGGATGCTACTTTCTTTGAGGATGCTCCATTTTTTTCTTCTCCCTCTCTTCTTCCTTCTTTTGATGGTTCTTCTTCTCTCAATGTATCGACACTTCTTCCGGGGCCTGCCCTGCTTTCTTCTCCTCCTATTTCTAGTATGTGTCAGCGGATGTTACTTTCTTTGAGGATGCTCCATTTTTTTCTTCTCCCTCTCTTCTTCCTTCTTCTGATGGTTCTTCTTTTCCCAATGTATCGACACCTCCTTCGGAGCCTGCCCTGCTTTCTTCTCCTCTTATTTCTGACTCTTCTACTGACCCTGATTCTTCTCAACCGCTGCAACCAGCTCCCAGTCCAGTGGTCTCTTCTTTGGATGAGTCTGCTATAGTAGACAAGTCAGATCTGGATCTTCCGATTGTTCTTCAGAAAGGTGTTCGCTCCTGCACCCAGCATCCTCTTCAGGCTGTGGTCTCTTATGCTCAGCTCTCTCCTTTGTCTAGGAGCTTTACTCTTATCCTCTCTGAAAATGTTGTTTCAACCTCGTATTAAGATGCTGTTGTTATCCCTCATTGGAAGGCTGCTATGGATGAAGAGATACGTACTCTTACTGAACGGGGTACTTGAACTCTTGTTCCTACTCCTCCAGGCGCTGATGTGGTTGGCTGTCGCTGGGTCTGTCATTAAGTTTCTCCCTGATGGCTCTATTGATCGTTACAAGACACGACTTGTTGCCAAAGGTTTTACGCAGACCTATGGTGTGGATTTCTTTGATACTTTTTCTCCTGTGGCAAAGATTACTACAATCCATGTACTCTTTTCAGTGGCTGTTAACAGAAACTGGGAGATGTCTCAGTTGGATGTAAAGAATGTCTTTCTTTATGGTGATTACAGGAAACTGTCTATATGGAGCAACCTCCTGGGTATATTGCTCAGAGGGAATCTCAAGTCTGTAAACTGCGAAAGACAATCTGCGGTCTTAAGCAAATTCCCAGGGCCTGGTTTGAGAAGTTCAATGAGATTATTTCTTTGGTTGGGTTTGCTCGAAGTGATGCGGATCACTCATTATTCATTCGCAAGACATCGACTGGACTTATTGTTCTTGCTGTTTATGTGGATGATATTTTTCTTACAGGGGATGATAAAGAAGGTGTGGATATGACAAAGAAGTATCTTCTTTAGCATTTTGTTACTAAAGATCTGAGATCTCCGAAATATTTCTTGGGCATTGAAATATCTAGGAAACCAGAGTCTATTGTTCTTTCACAACGAAAGTATGTCTTGGACCTCTTAAAAGAGACATGCCTCCTTAAGGCTAAACCTGCTCAATCTCCGATGTCGGTTGGAGATGACAAGTGTTGGAGTGATGACTCACCTCTTCTTGAGGATGTCACCAGGTACAGATGGCTTGTGGGGAAACTCATTTATCTGACAGCAATGTTGTGGTTATCGGTCGATATGTCCGACATGTCGGCCGACATGAAGGTTTTAGAGGTAAAACGCCACGAAACCGTTTTAAAATTGGGTTGTGTCGTTTTGAAAATAACGGGCCGATATGTCGGTTTTAAGTGACATATCGGGCCCAAAAAATTGAAATGTCGGCCGTTTTTTTGAATTAAAGTTTTTTATTTATTATTTTATTTACTCGCGCGTTGTCGGCACTCTATCTCTCTGGTTCTTTCTTCTCCCTGCTCGCTGGTGCTATCTAGCTCTCTGGTTCTATCCCTCTCTAGCTCACTGGTGCTTTCGATCTCGACACTCTCTCAGTTTGTGCATTCTTCTCCCTACCTCCCCCTCTTATTCTATCACTCTGCATTTTGTTTTTTTTTTATGTTGGTTGTTGTGCTAGCTGTCGGCTGTAGCATGGTGGCTGCCTT
This sequence comes from Platanthera zijinensis, assembly GCA_039513925.1. NCBI lineage: Eukaryota > Viridiplantae > Streptophyta > Magnoliopsida > Asparagales > Orchidaceae > Platanthera > Platanthera zijinensis. The sequence continues at coordinate 38,583,851 of CM077080.1, forward strand.
GTGGGTTGTTGCAGTCAATGACCCGTTTAGTTGTTGGTGGCTGCCCTGTTGCCTTATTAGTTCAACAAGGCATGGTGGTTGTCTTGTGACTGACTTGCTGGTTGTAGCATGGTGGCTGCCATGTTGCCTTATTTTTCTTATTAATTGCTGACTTATTTGTCTTATTAGTTGCTGCCTTATTTTTATTTGATATGTTTATTAATCAACAAATGATTTGAAATACCCATATTAATAGTTATTTATTCAACTTCATTTTGCAATCAATGATTCATGTATATCCAATCACATTTTTAGTTGTCTTACTGCTTTGTGCCTTTTGATATATAAAATGTGAGATATTTTGAAAGTTTGAATGATACTTGAATGTTTTGTTCATTTTGTTGGATACTTCGAAAGTTTGAATGATAGTTATAACTTTGTATACTAGTATACTACTGAGGATGCAAAATGTTGTTGGATAAATAAAATATTGCGTGAATAATATAAAAGATATCTGAAGATCTAACGATCTAATGAAGTTATGTGGCTTTTCTGATGTTGATTTTTTTCAACTAGTAATTTTTCTCGTGATGTAATCATGTAAAATATTTTTTCATTTCATCTAACTAATATTAATTTCATTTCTTGCCCTATTAGAATTGTTTCTTTTGCTGGATTAAGTGAGGTTCCCATATCACTGGTACCAACAGGTAGAGATCCGTTCTGGGCATTTGGTGAAAAGTTGGTTGCAAAGGACATCAGCCAAATCAAATGCAACTACCGCAAGCTGACAGTGAATGATGGAATTACACGTTGTATGACTCACACTATTAATCTACTGTTACAAGATATAGGAAAATTGAAGCCAATAAAAAGTGTTATCTCCTTGGGCCGCCAACTCTCTATATTCATCTATGGTCACACCATCTCGCTCGACATGTTTAGAGAGTCAACAAAGGACTTGGACTCTCATGAGCTTATTCGACCAGGTGTGACTAGATTTGCTATAACGTTTCTATCTTTAGAGAACATCTTAGAGAAGAAGAATCAATTGAGGGGTCTATTCACATCTGCAAAGTGGGCTGCAGCAAAGTTGGCCAGTAGTGTCAGGGGAAAACAGATAAAACTATTGCCTCTTTATTCATTTTATTTAAAATATATGTTTTGAAAGTTGCCATTTATAGTATTTTCTTAATATTTTATTTTGCATATGGTAGGCTGCAATGATAGTGATAAACGCTAGATTTTGGGCGAATGTTGAGCTGGTTGTTGGTATATTCACACCATTTGTGAAAGTTTTGAGAAGAGTCGACGGGGATACACCATCCATGGGGTGGTTATATGAGGATATCAAAAAAACTAAGGAAGAGGTTGCTGTTGTTCTCGATCACCAAGAGAACAAATATCTTTCTATATGGAAGTTGATTGATAGCAGATGGGAGAAGAAGATGAGCAGCCCTCTGCACCTTGCAGGTTATTACCTAAACCGACATCTTTAAGTAAGATAGCAGATATCAGATTGGTTGTTGTTTTACAAATTTTCATCTTTAAAGTGTTGTATGTTAAATGTTATATATATCTTTTAATATTTAAAAGTTCAATAGGTTGTAGAATAGGTAGTACTGTGACATGTATAAAAAATAACATTTAATTACATATATAATAAGTTAAATATTAAAATCCGATATATGATATATCCCCCGATATATAAAAAACCGACATGAAAACCCAAACCGACGTGTCCCCGACATCCGACATCTGCAACATTGTCTGACAGTCACAAAATCAGATATTTGTTATGCAGTGGGAAGAGTGAGCCAATTTATGCAAGCTCCTAAAGAGTGTCATCTTCAGTCGACAATGAAGATTCTAGAGTATGTGAAAGGTGCTCCAGGGAAAGGACTTCTGTTTCAGAAAATGGGATGTTTAAAAGTTGAGGCATATTCTGATGCCAGCTATGCAGATGATAAAGAAGATAGGAAGTCCACGTCTGGGTTCTGTATTTTTGTTGGCGGGAATTTGGTCAGCTGGAAGAGCAAGAAACAGGCTGTAGTCTCCATGTCAAGCACATAAGCTGAGTATAGGAGCATGGCTCTGACTACTTGCGAGCTGAAGTGGTTACAGACACTTATGCTTGATTTTGGAGAGCTTTATGATCATCATCTGCCAATGTTCTGTGACAACAAAACAACCATATATATTTCGAGGAATCCTGTCTTTCATGAGAAGACGAAGGATATCGAGGTTGATTGCCACTTCATTAGAGATGAGATTTTGAAGAATCAGATCTGCACTCTGTTTGTTACCTCAGAAAGAGAACTAGCTGATTTCTTCACCAAGCCGGTTACTCCTTCTGAGGATATTTGTAGCAAGCTGGGCATGGTAGATATATATGCTCCAGCTTGAGGGGGAGTGTTGGAGCTTGAGGAGACCAGACGGTCTTATGTCTAACTGCAGCGGTCTGCTTCTCTCAGCGGTCTGGCGGTTTGGCTCAGCGGTCTGATGGTGAACCTCAGCTAGTGGTCAGCGGGACAGCAGCAGTGGCGGTCTGAGGGATAGTCGCAACAGCGGTCTGGTGATTAACCGCAGCTGCGGTCTGGAGGTTAGCCGCAGCGGCCTGGATGTAGTCGCAGCAACAGAGTGTATGTTAGCCGCAGCGGTCTGGAGGAAGCTGCAGTAGCGGACAGATGGTTAACCGCAACTGCGGTATGGTGGCAACCCGCGGTTGCGGTCTGGTGGCTTGCAGCAGCTGCGGTTTGATAATTAGCCGCAAATGCGGTCTGGTGGTAACCCGCAGTTGCGGTCTGGCGGCCTGAACCAACGGTCTTCCCTGGCTATGTGGCGGATTTCCTTAGTTGCCGTTGGGTGTTCAGTTATTCGTTGTATAGTATGTAGTTTGACAATGTCAAACCGCATAGGCTGCCCGACTTGTATTTAGTCCCACATCGATTGTTGTATTCTCTCCCTCCCTCGTTTTCTATAAATAATGGAGAATACCTATGCAATAATTATCTTTTTGGAGCAGTAAAATTTACCGTTATTTAGCTCTTTACATCAGTCTTGTTTAGTAAGAATTTGATAGGCGACAAACTTGGACCCCTGACATTGTTCTAGAAGGGTCTGCCCTGGCTGTTCAGTTGGCAGTAGAGCTCTTCACGATTGCAGACTTAAGTCCATCAACAAAGACCATTTACTCTGTGATTACTGCGGGAAGTCCGGTCATACCCGAGACACCTGTTATTAAAGGCACAAAGTGCACCAAGGCGCAAAGAGGTCTTGGAGTTTAGGCGCAAGGCTCAAGTCGCAGGCGCGCGCCTGACAAAGGTAAGGCGCAATCACATCCATTTTAAATAATTATCATTAAACACCAATTCATCTTCCTGATCAGATTTTTCATTTATTCTACTAATTAATCATTCATTACTATCATTTATATTTCTTAAAAAATAAAATCAATGTTGTCATTAAAATCATATTTAAGTCTTGACGCTCAATTATGTTTCACAAATACTACATCATGCAAAAATGATTGAATTCTTACATTATTTCTTTTTTCATTTTGGAAAAGAAATTTATAGTAGAAATTTGACTCAGGTGCGCCTTTTGTGCTCCAAAGGCGCAAAATAGTCGCACGAAGGCGCAATCATCTGAGCCTATTGAGTCTGGAGCCTTAGGCGCGCCTTTTACAACTTAGGTGGGGGTCCTGCACCACGTGGAGGTCATGGTTACGGTCGCTCTCAGGGCTGCTCTACTCAGCCTCGCTCTGCTCACCTGTCTGATTCCTCCGAGGAGCCATCGCCTCCCACTATCCAGCCCGCTTCTCTGGCTTTGTATGCCGATGAGATCCATTCCTTCCGCCGCCTGATGCAACATCAATCTTTGGAGCCTTTTGCTTCTTCATCTTCCTATGCTCATCATGGACCCTCAGGTGCTCATAATGCGTCTTCTCGTCCTTCTACCCACTGGATTATCGATTCTGGAGCAACAGATCATATGACCGGCTGTGCTACAGGTTTTGTGTCTTACATCCCTTTGTTTGGTAGAGACAAGATGAGCATTACGAACGGTTCCTTATCTCCTATTGTTGGGAAAGGAACTATCTCCTGATTCTTTTTTACTCTTTCTTATGTTCTTCATGTACCAAAGTTTACTCGCAATCTTCTCTCCATTAGTGATTTGACAAACTTTATGAACTGTTCCGTGACTTTTTTCCCTCGTCTTTTGTATTTCAGGATCTGAAGATGGGAACGGTGATTGGCTTTGGTAGTCTGGTGGATGGGCTCTACGTGTTTAATTCTATCACTCCTGCTTCTCCTCCCCAGTCCCTTCATGCTGATCAGGCGACAACTTTGGAGTCCTGACATTGCCGCCTTGGACATCCTTCTATTATGTCTGTGAAACATTTATTTCCCGCTTTACCTGCTGTATTAGTTGATAGTTTTCATTGTGATTCTTGTGAACTTGGTAAACATCATCGTACTTTTAATCACGTTTCATCCCCTAGATCTGCACCTTTTCATCTTATTCACAGTGATGTTTGGGGGCCTTGCCCCGTCTCTTCCATTTCTGGTTGTCGTTGATTTGTAACTTTTATTGAACGTTTCTCCCCTACAACATGGGTTTATTTAATGAAGGTTAAAGATGAGGTTTTTCTTTTATTTCATCGATTTCACAAAATGGTTGCTATGCAATTTGATACCTCTATCAAAATTCTTCGCATCGACAATGGTCGCGAGTACATGGATTCCCAATTTGATCACTATCTTGCTCATCATGGCATTCTCCACCAAACGTCTTGCGTTCACTCCCCCGCTCAAAATGGGGTTGTCGAACGTAAGAATCGTCATCTTTTGGAAGTTGCCTGATATTTTCTTCTCAAAATGCACCTTCCAAAGTATTATTGAGGGGATGCTGTTCTCTCTGACGCCTACCTTATTAATCGTATGCCCTCACGTGTCCTTGGGTATAACTCTCCTCTTCACACTCTTCGGGTACCCCCTACTACTCTACAACCCCGTATATTCGACTGTGTTTGTTTTGTCCATATTCACCAAATGACTAAACTTAATCCTCGTGCTCATGAGTGTGTTTTCATAGGCTATGCTCATACTCAAAAAGGTTATAAATGTTTCGACCCGGTTCATAAGAAGGTCTTTGTTACCATGGACGTCACTTTCCTTGAATCTGAGAGCTATTAAGGGCCCTCACTTCGGGGGGGGGGGGGGGGGAACCTCTCCTATGTTGGAAGTGAGTTCCTTAACTTCGTTACCCATTCCTCTGTTTATCATTGCCCCTCGACTCTGTCTCCTATTGCTCCTGTGCCAACCCTTGCTGCTCCTGTGGTCAAACCCCTATAAGTGTACTCTCTCCGTCCCAAGGGAACACCCACACCAACCCCTATCAGAGTCCTAGAGCAGACATCTGATCCGTCATCAGGATCCATTACTCTATGGGAAGGTACTTCTACACAACACCCGTTATCTCAGTTCGTCTCCTATTCGTCCCTAACGGCTTCCCATATACCATAAGCAATCACCAACTTGTCACTGTAATAATAGATGGAGCGCTCTCTTTTCCTCGTATTCAACATCCTAAAGCGCTAACTAAGGATAAAAACCATAGCCCTCATCCTTTATCCTCCGTATCAAATCTTTGAGTTCGACAAAATGGACGAAACCTCGGGGTGGGATGGATCATCTTCTTCTCCTCAATCCAACTATATCCAGGATCATTCAAATTTCTTCTCTTCATGTCATTCCTTGCATCATGCACTTAGTCCCACTGACTGGCAACAACATACAAATTAGAGAGAAGAACATAAGCAGAAGAGTCATCTGAGTCCAATTCCAGCAGAGCAGTGGCCACCCTTTTCCTATTTCTTTGTCTCCCTTGATTTTGCAAGCACCAAGCAAAGCCCTCAGCATAGACGTCGAAGCTTCAAAAAGCATGTTTTTGGTGACTTATTTTACTTCCAAGATACACCCGAACGCCTGAGCACATCAACTAAGCACGAATAGTGCTCCACTTTTGGCTCGATGTCGTAATCTCGGTTCATGGAGTTTAGATACGCGTATGCCTCACGTACCAGCCCAGCATGGCTGCAAGAAGAAATTATGCCAACAAAGGTAATCTTATAGGGTCTCATTCCCCCCAACTCCATCTGCCTGAAAAGGCTGGTGCTGCATTTCCATTTCCATGGTGAACTAAACCCAAGATCATGATGTTCCACGAAGCTATACTTCTCGAGTTCTTCCTCTCGAACAGGAGGAAAGAGTCATCCATATTTCCACACTTTGTGTACACAAGGTATCATGGACAGTCTAATTTGATCGCATCCGAGTGAATTTACTTACCCAAACTCAACACAGATATCAAGAACCAATGAAGCTACAATGAACTCATCGGGGAATGCCTCAGACCGCCTCATACGGCGGTAGAGGCTGAGGGCATTGCCCTCATCGCTGTTGTCCACACAACCAAAGATCATAGATGTCCAAGCTACTTCATCCGGTTCAGCGATATCATCGGAAGTGGAAGAGGCCCCCTCTACACCCCGACACTTAATGTGCACATCCATGAACCTGCTATTGACACAGAGGTCGGAATCAAAACCGAGCTTTATCGCATGAGAAACGAAATTGTTGCAGGCCTTTAGAATAGTAGCCAGAGTGGATTGATTTGATCGATCACTGTTTTTATGTAATGATGCAAGAAGATCCAATGCCCTGTGATTGCCATTGTTTGTAACATAACCAGTGAGAAGCGCGTTGAAGGAGGTGATATTAAACCATCCATGCCATTGAAGAGGGACTTCGCCTTCTCCAGGTGACCCTTCTTTGCATAAACCTCAACTAAAGCTGTCAACACGAATATATCTGCGAGCCAACACGTTCAGAGAGCACGAGAATGAACTAGCTCGTGTAAATATGAGGCTCGGCTTAATGCTGCAGATGCCTGAAGAGCACTTGGCAAAGTGATGTAGTCAGAAAGAATGTCGCACATCAGCATCTCCTTGAAGATCTGAACTGATACTTCTGGGAGATCAATGAATTCCACGAGATCACATCCAAATCTTCGATTTCATCAAACACTTTCCTTGCACAGTGATAACTTCCCATCTTTGAATACATGTTAAAGAGATTGTTAAGAATGCAAACATCAAAACAAAAACCAGTTTTTGTTGCTAAGGCGTGGATCTGTTTACCAATTTCAAAAGATTCTTTGCCTGTGATCCCACTTAAAACAATAACAAATGTCACGTGATCATTTTCCACGCCACCCCCTCATTTCTGAGAAACTCAGAACTAAGTAATCGTTGCCAGCCTCGACGCGGTTAGACATGGTTTTATTCCTCGTTAACACATCATAGATTTCACCTAGAAGGAAGGATTTGATTCCATAGGCATGGAGTTGATCAAATTTTTGACCCGCTTCTGTGCTCGTTTGAGCGCAGTAGATATTGATGGCATCAGGACGAAGATCACATATCCTATGGAGTTCAGAGAACAAATGAAATGAATCGTTTGCCAAACCCAATCGAGCATATTCCTTGATCAGTACATTCCAAAGCACAACATCCTTTTTCAGGCATTCTCTCGAACAGTTGACGGTCATCGTTTAAAAGGCCAATTTTTGAATAAGAGCCCACCAAAGTGCTTGAAACCAACACGTCCGATTCCAAACCAATTCCCGCGGCATAGCAATGGATGGATTTTAGTGCCGGGAGGAGATCCCGAGAAGCTGAGCAGAGCTTAAGGAGGGGCGTTAATGTGAGGTTAGTTGGGGGAATGACTGAGCAATGCATGAGATTGAAGATGGCTATGCCATCAGCAACGATGTCGTGGAGAGCATAGGCGGAGATGAGTGAGTTCCAGGTGACAGAATCACGTTGCCACATTCCATCGAATAGTTGACGGGCTGAGGCGAGGGAGCTGCTACGGGAGTAAGCGGTGATGAGATTGCTGTCGAGAAAGCGAGCGAAGGAAGCACCTGGGGTGACAATGGAAGCATGGGATCGAAGGATCCCCGGAGAGCGTGGAGGCGTGGAGGAGGGGAAGCCATAGAGAGTCAGCAATGGATGAGCTGGAGAAACGACAGTGGGAGAGATAAGCAGGAAAACGACTTAACGGCGACGATTTCTTGGCGGTGATTTTACCAAGGAGGAGGGATTTGAGTGGGCTATGTGAGAATGTGCATCTGTGTTGAGCGGGGTTCATGATTGATGAGGAGCCATTGAGAAAATTCAGAAATTTCTATCTTCCATTATGAATAGGGTAAGGAAGATTAGTTTAAAACCCATCTTGTCATCCTCCAGCTGTTCTAAACTTCTAATTAGCGTAAATATCAAACTAGTCACTTAATTCTCAAACTAGTCACTTAATTCCAACATAATTTTAAACTATTGCTTACTCAAACCTTCATTGCATAATTACAAGTTACATCTTCTCTATCTTTTAAAATTACAAAAATTTCTTCATACATGCACAAAAATATTTTTGTGGACAGCTTTTCTCAAGGGGGTATTTTATATATGCACGTTACTAAATGTAAAATTATGAAGAAGATTTTTGTAATTTCAAAAGATAGTGATGTGCAATTGCTAAGTTTGCAAACTTAATTGTGCGGTCTTAGTAGTAAATGATCTTATTTTTGAAATGAATCCCTCAACTTTTTGTGCCGTCATGGGAATTCTTTAAATTGAGGTAATTGTTAGTCGTTTGTCTAGTTTTATTGTTGAATTAATTAGAAAGTTATGATTGTATCTTAATATAACTCCTTGCTCCTTGATGATTACCCAGCTTGGAAGGAGAGTTGTGGGGTTGGTCATGTTTTTTTGTTGTTGCATCGTTTTACCATGCAGCGCCAAATGATGTTCGTCTTGATTGGGATCTCTTACCTCTGACTCTGAGTTAATTTGAAAACATTGTTCATGTATCTTGGTTGAAGAGTTCCATTTGTACTTTGAGATGTCATCAATGCCAAATAAACTTCTGGAACTTTGAGGGAGGCAATCCTGTTTGGGTAGAATGGTTCGTCGGGTTTCTTGTTAGAATGAGGTTTATGTTTTGCATCTGAAGTTTATTTTTGTTAACAATTCTGCTAGTAACTTGATCAGCCTTTCTTCTCCAACTGCAGCCTTACAAGAAGCAGCCTTTTGCTTTTCAATATATTTTATTTGAGGGATTTTGTGTTTGTTTCTGCAACAATTACTGCAACGGTGGTTTCTATGTTTCTTCCGAGTCATTTGCAACTCACATTCATGTCAACTACCTTTGTATTTGGGGCAACTATTACACTCATCAAATAATTATAATGTTGGAATAAAATCAACTTTTTTTTTTCTTTTGTGCTTGAGGGTGCACATGTATGTGCCTATGTGTATATTTAGCCAAAATTTCTAAGAGAATAAGAAAGACAATACTCCTGATTAATCCAATCATGCATGTAACACATAATTTATGCTTCTTAGTTGCCATGTATAATTATATGCTTCTGAGACCTTTATCTTATAGTCAATACTTGGAACTAGCTTTTCAATGTTTTCTTTTAAGAAAATTTAGATTTATCATTCTTCTCATAGCTGATGTTATCTTAAACAGGGCATGCTGTGTGATCGGCACTGATTGTGAACGAGCCATGTGGTGGTGCAAGTGGAAAGAAGCCAGCTCAATGAGAACAATCTTTTTTTGTGCAGATTTTTTGGAACACATGATTTTGTAAGGTTTTTTCACCTTCTTTTACGTGTCTTTCATGATTTCCAATTTGTCTGAATATTGGATATTCGAGTCTTAGCATGCAATTTTGTTAGTTGGAATGCCTAGCCTCAACATATATTCTAATTTGGAACTTGGAAGTACCCATTAATACCCCTTCTACTTATTCATAATCTTTGATAACTATGAAGTCCATTTACTTGTTTGCTCCTTCTGTCGTCCAGGCTAACTTCTCAAGGAGGTTTTTCCATTTGACACGGGAGTTTATTATTCTCTTGACCTGAAATGCAAGCAAACCAGTTAGATTCGGAGCTTGGATGAAGTAAAGCTGTAAGTATTTTATGTATATTGGTATAATTCTTAAAATCGGAAGTAGCGCCGCAAATATTTAAGTATGTTGAAAAGGAAGGTCGACATTGCTCTTCATTTTATAGGTTTAATATAAATTTTACTTGGCATGTTTCATTGATCTTTCCCTTTTGTTGTTTCATTTTGTTAGCTATAGGCTCCGTTTGGGAGGACTTATTTTCACTGGTGAAGCGGTCATGATCGCATGAACAGGGACATATTTAAGTCCCGGTTCATGCGGTCATGACCGCTTGACCAGTGAAAATAAGTCCTCCCAAACGGAGCCATAGTCTCCGGGTTATATAAGATTTCAGTTTTCAATATCCTAGATTTAATATCATGCATATTAGTGCAGCCCTGCATTAATTTACCTTGTCAAACATATGCGCACAAAGGAATGCATTTATGTTCAATACTAATGCTGGCAAACAATCTACATTTATTGTTATTAAAAGTTACTTATTTGGCTGAGCTTTTGTTTGCGGACAAACCATCTAAAGAGCACTGGTATAGATATGAGAATTAGTACAACACGTATCCAACATGAACGTGCCCGGGTGTGCAAACAGCGAAATCCCGCCCTTCACTTAGTATTTCCTCGGCGTTTGTTTAAAACCTCGCTGGCTACCCAAACAAAAACCTCTAGTTTGTTGTTTTACCGTCTCCTCTCTCGCCAGACGCTAGTCCCGACTTCGCCAGACGCTAGTCCCGACTTCGCCAGATGCTAGTCCCGACTTCGCCAGATGCTAGTCCCGACTCCGCCAGATGCCAGTACGCTGTCATTGTCGACATTTATCTAGGCTATTTCCAGATGCAAGTCAGCCAGTCCTCTAGTCAAGTTCGCCTTCATCGCCAGACGTTTCAGGTCGTTTTGCATTTCAATTTCAATTTCCTAATCCATATCAAATTCCTCATCCATTTCGATTTCCATTTCTAGTTTATTTCCTGATTCCTCACCCATTTCCTTTCTCAGTTTTGGATTTCCCTAATCCCTAGCACTCTTGCTGTGGGCCAAACGCTTCTGGTCGATTTCCATTTCTCGTATGACATCACTCGATTTCGGTTCCCTAGCATCGATTTGCGGGTAATTTTTTTTTAGAGCATTTGATTTTTGCTATTTTATGATAATTGTAGTTAGTAGATTTATCAAGGAAGTCTTTTTAGGTATCAATTTTCTCAATGAATAGATTGGTTTGGTTGCATCGGTGAGTATTTGCCAGAAGTTTACTGTTTGGATTAGGCTTTATTGAACGGTGCAAGAGTTTTTGGTCTATAAAATTTAATATTCGTATTCAATTAGAAAAAGAATTCCCTTAAGCTTAATAAACTTTCTAATCTAGATGTTTTCCCGTTCATTGTTTTTGTAAATCGAACATAAAATCCTACTTCCCCCACTGTAAGTCAAACATAACATCCTATTCCCTAATCAAAAATAATATTTGTATATGGTGCCCGAGTCGAACTTAAATCCTAGTTCCGCCACTTCGTGCTGCAATAAGTTCTTGCATTGTAAATGACCGTTTTTATTTCTAGCAATTTTTTTAAAATGTAATATCTTTCTCAGCGTTTGTAAAACGAACGTCGCCAAAGTTGCGACGCTTTTTCTATACAAACGTCGCCAATACTGGCGCGACGTTCATGGAAATAAGCGTCCCCGAAGATTCATACTTATGATGACGTTTTTCATTAAACGTCGCGGAAACATCCACAACGATTTATACCGTGACGCCTTCCCAGCGTTTGAGAAAAGTCGCAAAAAGTGACGTAGTTTTAAAAGCGTCGCGGTAACCTTTAAAAAATGCCGCGAAAGATCAACTTTGTTATCATGATTTTTACTTTACGACTTTGTTTTAGTTTCTTTTTATTTTATTTAGAACGATTTTTTTTCTTTCAAATGATGACACTGAAGTATATTTATAGAAAATAATTGGATAGTTATAGCAAATTTGATGATCTAACATTCAAATATTAAAATGCTTAGTGAATAATATTGATATGCTGGTTGACATGTTGACACATTTATTATTAAATTTTCATAGTAAAAAAAGGACAATTTGTCTAGAAGATGTATTAATTTGGAAATGGAAATGTCCCCACCAAATTTTCCATTGCCAAGGCGCACATTAAAATGTGAAGAATCTGCCAACAAACTTTAAAACAAAAGAAATCAGAAGTTCTTGAAAGCACCGCTATGTGGAGCGAAGCACGAGAAAAATGATCACGAGAACATTTATCACAAACACCGCTGTCACCCCAAAAACGCGGAGTATGCATTTGCGTCTCTTGCTCCTCTCTGTCAAAGCCTCTCGAAGCTGTCCCATTTTGCTGTTGACAAAATTTCTTGCGCGGACTACATTTCCTTCAATCTCGTTCAGATGCTCTCCCTGCTTCTCCAAGAACATCTCCATGTCCAGAAATATAATCTCTAGTCTCTCCATGCTCCTTTGTAGATTCAATACCTCCCTACTAGTCCCGTCGATTTTGAAAATCATTTCGTTCAATCTCCCGCCGAAAATGTCATTTTATGCTACATATCCAAATATTATTTTGTCGATGAGATCATTACCCGGATACTCACCTATTGGAATCAAAAATTTTATCCTCGAATGTTCCTTCATCGAGAACATCCGAAATCTCGTGGTTGCCCGCTTTGGAATTGTCAGAGATTTCAATTCAGCGCTTGAAAGCGCTGACTTTGTGGAGGAAGACGGCCAGTACGAATCAATCTTGTCGGAGTTGCTGTGGATTTTCAAGTAATGGCCGAATTTATAATCCTGGTATAGGCTGCGGAGATCGAGGAGGAGATTGGAGATGCGGTCCCACTTCTTGGAAGAATAGGGAGAGGTTTTCTTCCTTGGCGGTGAGACATCCGGTTTCAAAAACTTGAGCTACATTGCGGATTTTTTCCTCGAGGAGTTACTTTTCGAGATCGACGTCATTTGTGAAGGATTTCAGAATGAGATTTCTCATCTTCTAACTCTATCGCCGCATGGTTTCAAATCTCTCTGTCTCTCTCGAAAAGCAATTCCTCTAGGAAGGTTGCATAATAAGGGATCAGAACACTAATGAGCACTAGCGGGGAATGTGCAACGACGAGAAGGATGTTCCAGGGGGCGGGGAATGACAGAGTGAGTGATTTGGAACCTTGCGACAATAGATTTGGAAGATGAGGAATCTCACGACGAAATCCTTCCCAAGCGACATCGATCTCAAAAAGATACTCCTCGAGGAAGAAACCCGCAATGCAGCTACAAATCTCGAGACCGGCCGCCTCAGCGCTATGGAAAAAACCTCTCCCTATTCTTCCAAGAAGTGGAGATCATCACGGATGATGTGGAAGGCATCTTCAATCTCCTTCTCGATCTTTACAGCCTATACCCGGACTATAAATTGTTCCATAGCCTGAAATTCCACCGCAAAATCTCCGACTAGATTGATTCGGACTTGGTCACCTTCCTCCACAAGGCCAGCGCTTCCAAACACCAAATTGAAATCCTCGATGATTGAAACCACGAGGTTTCAAATGTTTTCGGCGAAGGAACCTCCGTGGACCGTGCCGGGATCAACATCGCCTCGAGGATACAAATAAAACTTAGGAAAATAATGAATGAATTTCAAGAATTAAGACATCAAATTTTTGCTGATTAGATTGTAATACTGAGGATGATGCTCTTAATTGCGAATGGCGAGTCTCCGAGTAATGATCTCATCGACAAAATAATATTTGGATGCGTAGCAGAAGATGACGTTTTCGGTGGGAGGCTGACCGAAATGGTTTTGGAATTCGACGAGACAAATAGGGAGGTGTTGGGGCTACAGAGGAGCATGGATAGACTGAAGATTATATTTCAGGACATGGAGATGTTTTTGGAGAAGCAGGAGCATTTGAATGAGATTGTAGGAAATGTAGCCCGCGTAGAAAGTTGTCAGCAAAGGAACAAGGGAGCTTCGTGAGGCTTTGGCGGAGAGGAGCTGGAGACACAAATACATACTGTGCGGCAACGACATTTGTGATCGTTGTTCTCGTGATCATTTTTCTCATACCTAGCTCCACAAAATTCCTTACAAGCAAACCAACCAAAAATCATTATAATGCCAGTATATTCAATGAAATATAATGAATAAAGTTCTATAAACATTTCAAAAAGTTAGCGACAGAAACAACATGCCTCCACAGAGGGAAATAATGTTTTGTTAACATTATTACCAGTAATCTCCACAGGTGCAGACCTCATCCCTAAAACAGTGGAAGCGACTCACAGCCCTCAACACAATCTGGCGCCCAGTGACTCTTAATATATACTTAACGACATTATGACAGTCGCCGCAGACACAGATTCTTGATCACTCGAATCACTCATGACGGTTTTTTGCTAATGAGACCATAAGCAATCACCAACTTCTTGCTGTGATAATAGATGGAGTGCTCTTTTTCCCGTCTTCAACATCCAAAAGCGCGAACTCATGATCAGAAACATAGCCCTCATCTTTTATCCTCCGCGGTTTTGTGCTAATGAGACCATAAGCAATCACCAACTTCTCACCGTGATAATAGAGGGAGCGCTCTTTTTCCCGTCTTCAACATCCAAAGGCGCGAACTCATGATCAGAAACATAGCCCTCATCTTTTATCCTCCGCATCAAATCTCCGAGTTTGACAAAAATGGCCGTAACCTTGGGGTGGGATCGATCATCAACGACGAATAAATGCACTCTGTTCTTCTCCTCAATCCAACTATATCCAGCATCCTTCTTCAAATTTCTTCTCTTCATGCCAATCTTTGCAGCATGCACTTCATCCCATTGACCGGCAACATCATACAAATTAGAGAGAAGTATATAAGCAGAAAAATCATCTGAGTCCAATTCCAGCAGAGCATTGGCAACCCTTTTTCCTATTTCTTTGTCTCCCTTGATACTGCAGGCACCAAGCAAAACCCTCAGCAAAGCCGCCAAAGCTTCAAAAGCATGTTTTTTATGACTTCTTCTGCTTCCACGATACGCCCCGCCTGCCCGAGCACATCAACTAAGCACGAATAGTACTCTATTTCTGGCTCGATGCCGTAATCTCGGTTCATGGAGTTCAGATACGCTTGTGCCTCACGGACCAGTCCAGTACGACTGCAAGAGGAAATTATGCCAACAAAGGTATTCTTATTGGGTCTTATTCCCTCCAACTCCATCTGCCCTAAAATGCTGAGTGCTGCATTTCCATTCCATGCTGAGCTAAACCCAAGATCATGGCATTCCACGAAGCTATACTTCTCGAGTTCATCCTCTCAAATAGAAGGAAAGAGTCATCCATACTCCCGTACTTTGCGTACATGTCCACGATGGAGGTGCAAACAAAGGTATCGTGTGCACAGTCTAATTTGATCACATCCAAGTGGATTTGCTTGCCCAAATCCAACACATACAAGCAAGAAAAAGCTGACCAACAAAGCTACAATGATTTCATCGGAGAATTCCCCAGACTGCCTCATACGATGGTAGAGGCTGAGGGCATGGCCCTCTTTGCCGTTGTCCACACAGCCAAAGATCATAGATGTCCAAGTAACATCATCCGGTTCAACTATGTCCTTGAAAGTGGAAGAGGTCTCCTTTACACTCCCACCCTTAATCTACACATCCACTAACCCGCTAGTGACACATAGGTCGGAATCAAAACCGAGCTTTGTCCCATGAGAATGAATTTGTTTGCCGCATTCTTTGGAAACTAGATTACTGCAGGCCTTCAGAATAGTAGACAGTGAATTTATTTGATCGATCACCAGCCCATACCATTGAAGGAGACCCTTCTTTGCATAAACATCAATTAAAGCCGTCAACACGAATATATCAGCAAGCAAATACATTCTGAGTGCCCGAGAATGAACTTGCTCTTGTAAAGATGAGACTCGGCTTAAGGTTGCAGATGCCTGAAGAACACTTGCCAGAGTGAAGTGATCAGAAAGAGTGCCTCGCATCAGCATATCCATGAAGAGCTGTGCTGATACTTCTGGGGATCCATTTTGAGCAGCACCGGAGATCAATGAATTCTACGAGATCACATCAAAATCTTCGATTTCATCAAACACTTCCAGTTTTTGCGGTTAAAGCATGGATTTGTTCGCCAATTTCAAAAGATTCTTGGCCTGTAATCGCACTTAGAACAACAACAAATGTCAAGTGATCTTCCCATGCCATTGAGGGATTTTGTGTTTGTTTCTGCAATAATAAATGCAACGGTGGTTTCTAAGTTTCTTACGAGTCTTTTGCAACTCACATTCATGTCAACTACTTTATCATTATGTATTTGGAGTAACTGTTAGAGTCATCAAATAATTATAATGTTGGAATAAAATCAACTTTTATTCTGTCTTTTGGGCTTGAGGGTGCACAGGTATGTGCCTGTGTATATTTAGCCAAAATTTCTAAGAGAATAAGAAAGACATACCTGATTAATCCAATCATGCATGTCACACATAATTTATGCTTCTTAGTTGCCATGTATAATTATATGCTGCTGAGACCTTTGTATTATAGTCAATACTTGGAACTAGATTTTCCAATGTTTTCTTTTAAAAATTTTTAGATTTATCATTCTTCTCATAGCTGATGGTATCTTAAACAGCCCAGGCTGTGTGTTCGGCACTGATTGTGAACGAGCCATGTGGTGGTGCAAGTGGAGAAAAGCCAGTTCAACGAGAGCAATCTTTTTTTGTGCTGTTTTTTTGGAACACATGATTTTGTAAGGTTTTTTCGCCCTCTTTTACGTGTCATTCTTGATACCCAATTTGTCTGAATATTGGATATTCGATTCTTAGCTTGTAATTTTGTCAGAAGGAATGCCTAGTGACGGCGCGCCACGACCGACACACGTCTATTCTCGCAGGAGACGGTGATCCGCTACCCGGATGAACGGTCAGAGTCTGTGATTGCGTCCGGATGATCGATCCGAGTCGAGTTCATATGACTTTTTATGTTTTGAGATGTATTTTGTCCCCGATCGGTCTGAACAGTGTGAGCCGTCCGATTTAGGTTTTTTTTTTCTCAGTTATGATGTTCAGTTATTATTTAGGGTTATAAGTATGCAGGCTGTTCATCCAATGAAGGCTATGGTGGGTTTCACTTGAATTGGAACCATCGGACAACCATCGGACACCCTGGAGCGATTCCTGGAACCTCTCTTCCGGTGCTATGCCGGGAAACCTCCCTCTGTCTTCTTTCCTCTGGTGCGATGCCGGTAAGCCCCTCCACCACCCTCTTCATCTACACCCTTTCTGATCCCTCCCCTAGCCCCATCTGCAAACCAACCAGTCATGTCTTCCTGCTCCTGTTCCGTCGGATTCCTCCCGGCATCACCAAATTCAGCTTTTCATCGGATTCCTCTGATACGATCCAAAATAGTCTCAAGGCGAAATACGTCAAATGGATCGTAACATTGATAAGAAGGATTACAAGATAACCGATCTCACCTAAGGGCACCAACGCTGAACAACTCGATCTTCCGGCGAGGGGAGACTCTCCCGTGCTAGCCGATCTCACCTAAGGGCACCAGCCCTGAACAACTCGATCTTCCGGCGTGGGGAGACTCTCCCGTGCAGCCGCTAAGACACACCACAGACACAATACATTCAACCTATCTAATAAGACATAACAACTACTATATATAGAGATACATATATATAATATTACCAAACTACCTC
Organism: Platanthera zijinensis; assembly: GCA_039513925.1. NCBI lineage: Eukaryota > Viridiplantae > Streptophyta > Magnoliopsida > Asparagales > Orchidaceae > Platanthera > Platanthera zijinensis. The sequence continues at coordinate 38,601,578 of CM077080.1, forward strand.
TGAATATAAAATTGGGACACATCATCCTCCCTCTTCCTCCTCCCCTAATGCCCGCCAGCCACCGTGAGCCCCCCTTTTTCCTCTTCCCGGCGCCCACTCTACTCCCGTCGGCCTCCCCTTTTCCAACGTCAACCAGCCCCGTCGACCTCACTCGGCCCCAAAGCCGCTGCCATCCCAAATCCCGTCCAAATCCACCACTACCCAGCCCGATACCCCACCCTCAGCCCCACCAGGTACAACTGTGCGTTTTTCTGGTTCCCCGCACACTCCCAATATTTTCCCCTGATTATTTTAATTTCCTATTAAAATATTTTATCTACTATACTTGCAGCCACATATTATATCTACTATATTAATTACACTATTCATCTTCATCTCACCAACAATATCTGAACCCTCCTCTCCGTACTATTTCCACCCTGCTAACCTTGGATGCCTGCCGTCTGCCGCACGCCTAAGTTGTTAATTTGGATTATTATTTTCTATTGTTGTGTATTTGGCGCTATACTTACAGTGGTTCATTTTATTTGCTATTAGTGCCTACGCTCATGTGATTTGCAAGGTGTATTCCACTTGTGCTTAAGATTAATTGCGTCTCGCTTGTCTGTCAACATTTCTTGTTTTCCTTAATTAAAGTTTGCGAAAGTCTGTGCTTTTGTCAAAGTTTTATAATATTTAATTACTCGTTGCAATTTATCTGTGCGGGCCATTTCTTGCATTTTTTTTTCATATTTAGTTGCATTAAGGTTTGCTTTTCGAGGGTCCTCCTCTTGTTGGTCTTACCACTACATCGCCTAGGCTGAACATATAATCTAATATTGGAAGTACACACCAATACCCTTCTACCTTCAACATATAATGTAATGTTGGAAGGACACACCAATAACATTTCTTGCTTAAGGCTATCGTTTGAATTCACTGGAATGTTGAAAAAAACCCCTATGGTGGATGGATGTCATACTGACCATGTAATGCAGGAAATTTCCTGCATTACTCTTAACTATAAATCACCAAAAAATTCTGAGAACGCAACCAAACTAACCATTACATTTGCTTAGATTAATTTTTGCTGAGAACGCAACCATCGTTAAGTAGAATTAATTTTGGAGCAAGAAAAAACCCTACAAGCTATTGTTTGAAATTACAAAATAACCCAAAAGCAAGTTTTTTGCTGTGTTCAAAGCCCTAAATCACTAGGAAAATGCAAAGATAAAGATATTTAGGTGTATTCTGGGCAAAACCCTAAACCAAATGAACCACTACTCTTTGCAGAAATCATAACATGTTCTATTACCTGTCGGAGTCGATGCCGTGAACTCGCCGTGGATCAGTCTTAAGCCCAAGGAGCTTTGTCACCGAGTGCTTGTTGAAGAATCCGCCGTCGAACTCGCCGTGGATCGGTAGATTAGAGTGGTAGCGGTGGAGCTTTCACATGGTAGAATGGAGGAGCTGACTTGCGAAAATTGAATTGACGGAAAAGCCAAAATGTTAAAAAAGGTTGGGGATTTTTTTGATCAAAAAAAGTTGAACTGAGTTATTAAAGGAAAAGTTCGGGACTGAAATAGATTTTTTGTCAAATAACAAGTAACTTCATCACATCAGAACGCTAACTGGGAATAGCCGGGTAAGAATATTTTGGTGCTTTCAGACACAATCCTATGTGCATCATACACACTAAGGCTTTGTTTGGGGGGACTTATTTTCACCGATCAAGCGGTTACGACTGCATGTATCGAGCGGTTACGATCGCATGAACCAAACCTTAATTAAGGTTGGGTTCATGCGGTCGTAACCGCTTTACCGGTAAAAATAAGTCCTCTCAAACGGAGCCTAAATCTTATTTTTTGTCTAAATAAAAGTTTTTTTAGAAAAAAAACATATTAAATATTAATATTCTTTACGATCATTTTAAGTATCGTTTTAGTTACATGATGCACACATTATAATCGCAATGCACGCATTACGATTAGAAAATCATAGCATTACAATCGAATTTTGTAGTACTTAAAATCTGATGATAATGCATTATTTTCTGATCAAAAATTTGTAATGCATTATTTTCCAATCATAAAGCATTATTTTTCCGATCAGTTTTTTAAATAACATTCAAAATATAGTAAAAAATGATACTAAAAATATGAACATAAATTTGATAGTTATTTTTGTAAAAAAAATTTATTTAATTATAAACATAATAATTTAATGTATATAATGCATGTGTGTCCGGCATAATCGTGCACAAAAAAACCGTTTTAGCCGGTTCGATTAGGACCAGCTAGGGGTCCCAAGGAGTCTTCCTTTTTGCATTAAAAACCGGTCCCAAACCGATCCTGATAAAATACCTGTCTGATAAAACACAGATTTTCCTCATATTATAATTAAATATAATATTGATAATTTATTTTTAAAAATAAAAAAGATAAAAAAGACCGGTTAGGCCCAATCCTCCGGTCTCAGCCAGTCAAGAAGAGGAAAACCAGTCCTGGGCTGAGACTGATTTGAGCGGGACTAATAGGCCAAAAGATCGGTCTTTTAAAAGACCGGTCCCGGACCAGCCCGACAATCCTAATATGCACGACTTGTCGTCTCATCCCACCAAAAAACTCAAATTATATTATATATATTTTGAACAAGTGCATTTATTTATTGTTATATATAGTATCCGTGTGTAATTCTTGCCAGAGGGAATTGAATCAGCACCTCATACATACAATCACTAAAATGTCCCGTACCTCCAATCAAATGTCCAAAAATCTCTACTCTCCTAATACAAATATTCATCCTTATACATAAAAATAAACACAAAAAAAAAATGAAATAAAAAATAGAAGAAAGGTGGTGGGAGCAGAGGCGCATGGACGGGGCAGACAATTTCTCTCCAGCAAAGTTTTTTTTAACACCATCTCAAAGAAGCTGTTTCTCGTTCATTCGACCATCATTTTTGACGTAAAAGCCCAACAAGAGGAATTCAAATCTTCGCCCCTGGGTGGGGGTGTAGAGGGGGTTATCTTTGGATGCGAGAAATGGAGCGATTAAAAGAGACCATGCTGGATGCTGAAGCAGCAGAAGCCCTCCTCAAACGCCTCTGCCGATATCTCCATGCCACCTGAATCCTGGTAGCAGCAATATGTCTCCAGTAAGGTGATTCATTTCTGCTTGTTGTCCAACACAAATATCAGCATTCGTTAATGCCTGAGCAAGTAATGCAAATGCTGTATTTTTTTAAAGAGAACCTGGAGCTTTATGAGTAAAGGGCGCTATGCCTTCCAAGTTTAAAATGTGTATGGAAACCTAGGGTCTGAATTTGGTGCGTCCTACATTCACTCTTCACTCTTCTATGTGCGCCAAGGGCTTTTTATGCACAAAATCAATTTTCTCGATCTAAAAAATTGTTTTTAAAAAATCACAAAATATTAATTTTCTTATTTTTTTTTGATCATTTTAAGTACCATATTACTCATATTCCGATTATAACTGAACAAATTACGGCTATAAAATCATGCATTATGACCGTAAAATGACATTATGGTCGGAAAATGAAAATACGATCGCAATATCATTTTATGGATGATTTTACGGTCGTATTTTTTCTGTTATAATCGGAATATGAGTAATATGATACAATGAGTGTAAAAATAATAATATTAATATTTTGTGATTTTTAATTTTTTTTGAAATAAAAAAAAGTGATATTGTGCATAAAAAAACATTTAGGCACATAGAGTGAACTTTGGGCGCAATACAAATATGACATTCATATTGCCACCTACTCCTAGATTCCCTTTCAAATCATCTACTCCCTTAACACTGAGACACAATTTCTGTCATAGAAATTACTATCAAACCCTCCTATTTTCTCTTTAACAATAGGAGTTCTACAAGGAAGAATAAGGCAGTTAGGGGAGGGCCCGGGGAAAGGTCCCACCACAAGACATTACCCTGCATTTTTGCAAGAGGATCCGTGGCCTCAAGATCACATGAAACACCGTATCCAGTGCACGAAGGCTCCCCTTCCAAGGACAAGACAGTTGAAGAAATTAGTACTGGTTATCTTCTTAAATTTCACTGATTTAATTGCTCAAGGTTTTGGAACATACTTTGTATTTTAAATATTGTGGGACCAAAATTTATTGATCAATGAGGGGATCAGGGCTCAAATGTTTTCCAAGTTCATAAATTATTTAATACTATGATGTCAGCCAACAAATCACCAAGTTTAAATAAAGATAAAAAAACATTTAGCATTTACCTAATAGCGCCTTGAACGCGGGGGTTACGCAAGAACCGTGCATATGTTACAGTGACTTCCTCCAAATCAGCAACTCTAAGAGCAAATGCTTCCACATTAGTCAAGCACCTAACAGTTCGGTTGGAAAACAACCTTTGTCCAGACAAGTAAGTCCTCCCGCTTTCTGCAAGACAAAATAATCCAGAGTCAAACACCAAACAGGAAGGGTATTGGGAGGCAAACCACTTCAATCAGAAATTAAATTTATTTGATTCAAATAGAACTGATGGATTGTGAATTTTATTTGCTAGAAAAATTTCTTAAGTAAAAAGATATTTTTAATTCTCAAATGAGATTATTTACACATAAACACATAAAAATGTGTGTGCACAAAAATAGTTTTATAAGTTTATATATACATAAATGTACGATATTAATTTAATATACTCGTATGAATATCTACTTGAGTACATGTGCGATTCACAGATTCAAAGGGGTAATTTTAGAAGAGTAGGTGTTACACCAACGTCATGATTTCCGCTTACAGGTAGTAATTAAATAAACAAACCAATATTGAGTTGAATCAAACTAATTTTGAGTAAGCCATCCTGAAGTCAAAGCAAATTAATTTTGATAGTGTCTGATTATAATTCGAGCACATATTGAGCGATTTTCAAGAGCAAATGTTACCTTTATTTGCAGAGCGCTCCAAGCACCATGCGAGGAGTTCTTCACCACAAACATCACTTTCAGACAAAGGGGACACATTTCCATCTACTCCAATGCTCTCCAATTTACCCCTCACAATAAAGACCATCTTGTCTATGGGGCTTCCTTGATAAAGTATATCACTTCCTCTAATATACAATGTCTGCCTCAATTTTGCAAAAATAGCATCTAGAACTGGTTCATCCATAAGAGAGAACAGTCGAACCTACAAATCAAAGTATAAGAATATATAAAATTCTAAATGCTCCTGAATGTGCAAACATAACTTCTTTACATTTAACTTGGTAGGCCTAAATCCTCTAATTGACCAAGGTAACAACAGTTCCTAACATTTGTGATGCATCAATTTATGTAATACTTAAACTTTTCATGGGAGGTCAAATATCATATAATGATCCCTCTTTAAAATGCACTCTCCCATTAGATTATTATAAATTTCAGAGTATGATTTAATGTTGATTCATTAAGAATAGGAACCAAACTAAAACTATACGAAAACCGCACCAAAATCGCATAAAACCATACCAAATTGGTACTGAATAATTTAATTTTGGTTCTTGTTGAACTGGAACAGAAACCGTAGACACCATGATTCCAAAAAATTATGTTGGAATCGGAACCAGAATAAGAATAGACCAAACAAAATAAAGTTATGATTCTAATTTGAAGAATTGTTACCTTTACGGTTCGGTTTTTAGTTTTAACGGAATCAGAACCGGAACCAAACCAAAACCGTGAAAGTTTTTGTTGTGCTGCCACAACCAATGATACCAATCGACAAAATAAAGATTGCACTATAATCAAAAGTTCGATACAACCTCGGAAAGTATATTCGCATCAATCACTTGGGGGCTAGTTCCTCCTCAAGATCCTCTCCAAGTGAGTTGCAAAATCACTTGACAAAACTCCCCTACATTCACTACTCTCCCATATATAGAGGACAACTTTCTAGTGACTAAATTTACTAAAATAACTCTTGAATGCTAAAATTGCATAAGACAATATTAATATAAGGACATTGACAATAACAGAAAGACAACTCCAAGTCTTCAGTAGTCGTGCGGAAGATCGTCCATTATACATACCCATATCAATACTACTTTCCTCATAAGTGAACATGTGGGGAATCTTCGAGCTCAAGAACCTCAAAGTGCTTAAGGGTAAATGTATTTATCTTTGGCGCTGAGTAGCAGACACGATACTTTATTTGGACATTTGTAGGTTTGGAAGTAGGTATGCTTGCAAGGGAAACAATGGCCCCATCAGCGGAGGTCAGGGTATCTTGTTGTGACAATCAAAGTGGTGGCAGGTTCGACAAAATAAAGACCACGCTATAATCCAAAGGTGAATCTGAGGGCTGGTTCCCCTTAAGGATCCCTCGCCAAATGAGAGTTAAAAACCACTTGACAAAACCCCCTAAGACTCACCTCTCTCCCTTATATAAGGGAGAACTCTCTAGTGATTGATATTACTAAAATGCTCCTTGAAGGGGAGAAAAATACAAAAAACTCAATATTGACAAAAATACATGGACACTAACAGAAAGGTGGTTCCGAGTCTTCAGTAGTCATGTGGAAGGTCGTCCACTGTGTGTAGTCATATCAATATCCATGACTTATTTATATGTTTGGTAAACAGTTGGGAATTTTAAACACTCACAATTTTGGGACAAGTTTTTTAACGGATGTATACTAGAATTAATTTTTAAATGCTTGAAACAAAGTATAGTCATTTACTTTGTGATAATCGTAAAGCATGTTGAAGATAGAATGCCCACCACCAAGCAGCTTACCAAACTTGTGTTTAGAAACGTGTAATATATTTCAAAGGATGCATGTTAAATGAAGCGGACAGTTCAGTTCACTGCCTAGTGCCTCAAGATTCTATGGAAAAAAAGGTGATCACTTTAAGAAAACCAATACCATGCCAAGGCTCAACAAGACAATAAAATTTCAAGCATGAAAATCACAACTTTGATTTTCAAAATCCATAATGCATGCACAAGTCTTGAAAATGCATGTGCAAGTCTTGAAAAGGCATGCACAAATCTTGAAAAGGCATGCACAAATCTTGAAAAGGCATGACCAGAAAGTTAATATTTAATATATTTTCTTGTTTCTAATTAAAAGAATTTCATAACAAAAGTAACTGCACTGCAAACTCACTTTCTTGAGGAAATTGAAAAAATGGCGCCATATATCTCGTTGTAGGTCATCTGGTAAGTTCTCTAACAACTCTTCCTCATTAACTCCTCTGGTGGCTGCCCAACTAAATCGCTCTGCTTGCCTCACTTTCCTGTAATTCAACATAAATTAGCAAGTGTATCAAGCATTACATTACGTTCAAAAAGAAATGAGTAAAAACACTCGATGAGGATCAACCGCAGGATCGACAATGGAGATCGGGCCACCACTCAGTGGGGCCCACATTTGTGTACTCGCGCATGAGATGTTAATAAGGTCAGTGATCTGAGACCACGAGTGCGTCTAGAGTGTCGTTTTACAGTTTCTATGATTTTATTTTATTTTATTTTTTGGACTTTATTTAGTATTATTCGAACATCGGGAGTAACGATCAATCATGACCGTTCATGCCAAGTGCCCAATCCCCCTTTCATTATAAATAGGGGTGTTGGCTGCCATTGTGGGGACATTTTTAGCCTTTTGAAGAAATCCAGAGCCGACAATCATATCATGGTGTGACGCTGCGATCCCCGGGGTGTGAATTCCCAATTATGTTTTGAGTTTCTACCTAAACCCTCCTTTCGTAACCTCCACGCACGCCTTCGCCGCTAACCACAAGTTCTCCCCCACACATGCCTCGCTGCTAACTGCAAGTTCTCCTCCCCCGCAACATGCCCCACTAGCTGCGTCGTCCTTCCTCTCCGATCCCCGTTGCAAAAAGCACGCCGTTCCTCGTCCTCAAAAGCAAGCCATGTGACCTTTTCGATTTCTGGTTTCGCTGCATCGACGTCACCCACAACCATCACAAGTCCACCACTCCTTCCTTTACAACACTTGTGATCCTGCCTCCCATCTGCACCCTGTCACCACTTCGACGATTCCCAGTTGCCGCTCCACCCAAGAAGGCTTCAATTGGTTGAGCGTTTATCGCCATTACATTTCGATTAAACACAACTATGCCACTTTTTTTTTCATTTGTTTTACCGCCATCGTTTCGAACGATGACGTTTCATTGCAGGCGCAAAAAATGGCAGAACAAAACCCTCCCCGTGAGCTCCGTTTGCCAGCGTTATGTTAGGAGAAAAATCACGAATTGAAAAAAATCTTCCTGCCACTCTCCCATCGCCGCGAGATCCTTGTGAGCTCCGTTGCCCGCAGTACTTGTGATACTTGTGAGCTCCATCGCCACGAGTATTTTTCTAATATATATATATATATATTAAAAATAATAATTTAAAAATTATATAATAAAAAATATTTATAAAACGCCGCCGCTATTTTGCCAAACGGTCTCTGTTCTGAATAACTCTGCAAACACAGACTATCCAAACACATCTCCATTTCCAGCAACTAGTTCTCAACAGCTTCATTTACAAACCTGCATCTACAACAACTCCTTTTACAACCGCAACCGCTCTCCCAAATAAAGCCTAAGTCCATCTGCTTCTACCCGCAGACCCAAGTTTCGTTTTTTGTTTCCTATGACAAATCCGTGCCTCCAACCATAGTTTCCTTCTTTCAATTCCTCTCCATTCCCAGCCTCCCACCATCAAAGCCATCTCCAACTTACAATAACCACCCGCCAAGATCTCACGCTGCCGAATCTCCTTACTCGTAAGTATCCCGCGCCACTTGTCTAGGGAATGTTCAGTGTCATCGATGTTCTAGCATGGGCCATATGGGAACCCAGTGCTCCACGAAAAATTTATTGGATGAAGAAGGCAAGACCAATGTTGATGCTGAGGAGGTCGTTGATGATGAGATTGTTGCCACCGTCGAGGATGGTTGGGAGAGCAATATTGAGCGCTCCCTTGAGGTCAGTGTTATTTGATGTTTTCTCTACACTCCGCGTACCAATGAAGATTGACATTGCATTACTATCTTCTACACCATCTTTCCCAGTGTAGGTGACCCCTACAAGTTGTCCATCGATAGCGGGAGTTGTGTGAATATTGTGCTCAGAGGACCTTAGAGTGGATGCAAGTGATCAATAGCCTCATCCTAATCCTTATTGTGTGATTTGGGTCGATAAGATGGCTATAAAGGTTACCCATAGATGCTCGATTCCAATATCTCTTGGCTCGTTTGAGAACAGTGTTTGGTGCGACATCATCCCCATGGAATGTCTCTCAAAGAAGGTCTTGGCTCTTTGATCATGATGTTACGTGGTTTGGTTGCTCGAACACATGCGTATTATACAACAAGGGTCGTAAGATTACATTGATACCAACTTAACCCAAGGAGAAATCCAAGGGGAAGGTTACACCCTCCACTAGCACGAGTTCACCTAGGTTGTTCCACATTCTACATTGTAGTGAGTTTTTGAGAGAGACAGCCAACACAAGCATATTTTATGTAGTGGTTGTCATCATGGCTCCTAAGGGCGCTACATAGATTCCTGAGCCACACCCTCAGATTCAGCGTCTTCTTGATGAGTATGCTGATATTATGTCAGATGATTTTCTCAACGAGTTACTCTATTGCGTGACGTCAAACACGATGTAAATCTGACACCAGGAGCTACACTCATGAACCTAACACATTATCAGATGGACCCTGACAAGCATGCTGGACTAAAGAGACTGGTCGATGAGCTGATGAGGAAGCAACTCATACCTGAGATCCTGAGCCCCTGCATAGTCCCTGCCCTTCTCACCTCAAATAAGGGAGGGAGCTGGCATATGTGTATCGATAACAGGGAAATCAGTAAAATCACTATTAAGTATCATTTCCACATCCCCTAGTTGGACGGATTGCTTGACACTATGAATGCTCATAATTTTTCAAAAATTAATCTTCGTAACGGGTATCACCAGATTAGGGTTTGTGAGGGAGACAGATGGAAGACGACTTTTAAGACCAAATATGGTCTTATGAGTGGTTGGTCATGCCTTTTGGGCTGCCCAACGCCCCAATAACTTTCATACGGTTCATGACCCAGATTCCGCGGTCCTGCGTGGGCAAATTACCGGTCTTCTATTTGATGACATCTTAATTTATAACAACTCCCCATCGATCACCTGAGCCATCTAAGGCCACTGTTTGGGATTCTCCATAAGGAGAAGTTATTTGTGACCTGAAGAAGTACTCCTTCCAGATTGATTATGTGCAATTTCTCAGGTTTATCATATTCGTGTCCAACAAATTTGTTGACCCCCTTAAAGTCTGTTCCATTCATGAGTGGCCCGCTCCTTCCACCATTACTGAGGCTCGTAGCTTTCACACCCTAACTACCTTTTATTAGAGATTTGTCCGAGGCTTTAACAATGTCATGACCCCCTTTACGAGCTATCTGCGGGAGGGATATTTCCAGTGGATGCAGGACGCCACACGAGCTTCCAAAGAGATTAAGGAAAGACTGACGACTGCCATAGTTCTGGGATTTTCTTGATTTCTCTAAGGTGTTTGAAGTGTCTTGCGGCGCCAGCACTGACATTGTTCGAAGAGGTGGGACTTTCATGTGGCTCCGGTGCGAGTGTTAAGGGGGCGGTAGATGTGCACCGGCTTTTGGACATGATAGCAGATGGAAGATGAAATGTGAACTGCCCAGGGTACTAATGGTAGAAGGGGAAAAATAAGCTCCTGCGTGTGATTGCTCCTTTCCTTCGGTGTATGCTTCAGAATGGGGAGTTTTGGGACTATGGGGGTCGATTGCTTCATCTCCTCTCTCATTGGTGGGGGAACATCCTCCTACAGTTCCTCGGCGAGGGCCATCGTGGTTCTATCCACAGCAGCTAAGAGTGTCACCACAGGCTCAAGAATGAGGACTGTGTCTTAGAGTGAGGACAAGGAGTGTTGTTGCCCTCCCTACAGGTCGCAAATGATCTAGGTCATACGTCTTGTCGAAATGTGTAGCCGTCATGGTGACAACTAGGGGGTAGAGGATGCAAGCTTGAAGCGATTCGATCGAGTGAATCTAGCTTGGCATGGATAATGACATAGGTGACCTTGATGTGATCACAAAGGACAAAGGTGTCAGGCTGGATAGCTCTCAACGACGATAAGGGAATTGGGCGACGAGCGACTGGTTGGACGGAGACCACTGTTACCTGTGGTTGAAATAAGGGTTGACGGGAATTCGACGTCAAATACCACAATAGGAAAAGCAACAGGTCAAACCAATCGTTATGAACAAGAATCTTTGATGAGCGACCTACTCAAAGCAATGTGTGCGTGCGTACGAGAGAGGGAGACTCAATGCTCAAAACAATCAGACAGAAAGGGCGGACTCATAGCGAAGAACATTCCATTTGCATTTATAATAAAGATACATATGAGATATAGAGATAAATATTCATAAGGAGAGAGATCAAGAGAGATTAATGCATTAGTGATCTTTCAGAATCCCCAAACACTCATGACTCTCTGTCTTATATAGATAAGGGAGGGCATATATACATGATACTTGAATTAGTATAACTAACCAAATTAATATTAATTAATATCAACTAGTTAAGTAGTAGTAATTAATTATAAAATATTATATTCCACCATGAATTTACCATAGTGATTTCCATATGAGCGCTTCCATGGTTCCAATGAGGGGGATCCACTTGGGTAAATGTGTGTGTAATATTGTTGGCGAGCCACCATGGATGAGGCTCAGCCATATAATAGCGGGGTACGTGGACTCTTATTCCTACCCAACCTGGAGGTGATATAGTTGGTCATCGATGAGTCATCATCATCAAATTTCTTCCTGACATCATTGTGGATCAGTATAAATCTCGTATGGTTCCTAAGGGAATCACCCAACCAGATGAAGTGGATTTTTTTTAACACATTCTCTTTTATTGCCCATATCAACATTATTCGTGTTCTTTTCTCTATTGTTGTCAAACAAGAATGAAAAATATTTTATCTGGATGTCAAAAATATCTTCGTATATGGATATTTGCACAAAATAGTCTATATGGAGCAACCTCTTGGTCATGTTGCCTAGGGGACATCAATAAAAGGTCATCTATAGTCTTAAATAAATCCCCAAGGAATGGTTTGACAAGTTCAGCCATGTTGTTTCTGATAGCAATTGGAATGAATCAATCTATACACTATGAACCAATGTAATATATATAAGTACAAACTAGGGTGATCCCAACACCCATGGTGACTCTAAGCTATCTCCACCATTCATAATGAACATCATATCTAACCCCCCACCCCCCAACTCACGGGGATCATAAACCAAGAGTTTGGATAGTAGATAGACATGTTGGGTCCTCGTCCGCTGCTTTGTTATCAAATCTGCAATCTGCTGCTCGGAAGGAATAAAGAAGGGAGCAAGAGTATCACTACCATAATGCTCACATAGGAAGAAAACATTCACCCCGATATGCTTGAAGAGAGTGCTTCATCGAGTTTAAAGTATCTAAATGACACCAGTGTTATCACGGTAGAGTGGGATCAGGAGAAGAAACATCAAGGTCCTCAAGAAGCCAACGAAGCCAATATATCCTCAGCAGTGGTAATCATGGTCCGAAGCTCAGCCTCAGTGTGGGAATAAGAGATACCAGTTTGTTTCTTGGATTTCCATGCAATAAGTGAAGAACTCGAGAACAGACAAAAACCATTGACAGAGCGTCGGTCAACAAGATCATTGGCCCAGCTAGGATCTGAATAAGCACGGAGCTGTAGAGAACTATTGCTGGAAAAGAAGAGACCACAAGAAATCGTCGCCTGTAGATAAAGCAGGAGCCACAACAGGTGACCGTAATGCATAGAGGTGAGCGCACTAACGAACTAGCTCAACACATGAACAACATGAGCAAAGTCGGGCCGAGTAATGATGAGGTAGACGAGACTTCCAATGAGGTGGCGGTAGCAAGTAAGATTAGAGAGTGAAATCTCATCATCAGGACGTAACTGAAGGTGAAGCTTCATAGGGGTGTATATTGTACGAGAGTCAGAGAGAGCAACTCGAGCTGGCAGATCTGATGTGTAACGTTGCTGAGAGAGGTGAAAACTACAGTCTATAGAACTGACCTCAAGTCCCAAGAAGTAGCTCAACTGTCCAAGGTCAGTTATCGAAAACTGCCGCTGAAGGTGATGCTTGACGAAGGCCACATAAGAAAGATCATCACCAATAATGATCATATCATCCACATAAAGTAACAACAAAATCCGACCACGAGAGGAGTGCACAAACATAGCTAGATCACGTGGACTTGGCTGAAAACCAACGTCTGTAACGACTGAGCTGAAACGAGCAAACCACGCGCAGGGTGCCTGCTTGAGCCCATAAAGAGCTCGCCTCAAATGGCAGATAAGGCATGGAGGATAGGATAGACCTGGAGGAGGAAGCATGTATACTTCCTGCTGAAAATCACCGTGAAGAAAGACATTCCTCACGTCGAGCTGAGACAGAGACCAATGACGAACATCTGCAACTGCAATAAGAGTCAGAACCGTAGTCATATGTGTGACTGTATAAAAAGTCTCATCATAATCACTCCTCAGCTCCTGCTGAAAAGCACGAGCAACTAGCCAAGCCTTGTACCTCTCTACAAAATCATCAGAGCGAGTCTTGACCTTGAAGACCCACTTGCAAGTAATAGGAACAACACCATGCAGAAGAGGAACAAGGTCACATGTACGAGTGTGCTCAAGCGCCGCCAACTCAATGACATAACAACCTGCCACTCAGGTATCTGAACAAGCTCACGATAGGAAGTTGGCTTTGGAGTAGTACAAACAGAAGCATGAAGGGCAGGTAGGTCCAACGGTAGTGTAGCAAGGCTAAGGCGGTCGGGAGGACGTCACGAGGTGGGTTGCAACGCACTGGTAGATTATCTACAGGGCACTCACTGGAGGAGACAGGCACTGAGTCTGGGGGAATTGGAGACGAGCGCAGGAGGAGGACGACGAGTGTAGTGATATGGGAGGGGGTGACAAGCGCATCAAAGGGATATGTAGGTGGCGAAGGGGATGAGTGATAAGATGACAAAGTAGACTGTGGCAAGGGAAGAGGAGGTGGACATACCAGAGGGAAGGATACATGAGGCGGGGAGATGAGAAGAGTGAGAAACTGTACACCAGAGGGAGTAACAGATGAGTGTGAGGTTGAAGGAACATAAGATACAAAGAAAGGGTGAGACTCGCCAAAAGTGACATCACGTGAGATGTGGAGTCGACGTACAACAGGGTCATAACATCAATAACCCTTGTGCTCAGAGCTGTATCTAAGAAAGGCACAAGGAGCAGACTGAGCAGAGAACTTTGTACGCTTACGTGGAGGAAAAAGAACATAACACCGACAACCAAAAATATGGAGATGAGTGTAACGTGGGGGTCTAGAGTACAAACACTCACCATGACATTGGCCCTGAAGAAAAGTGGAAGGTTGCAGGTTAATAAGATAGACAGCGGTGGAAACAACCTCGGCCCAAAAATGAGGAGGCACGTGAGAGGAGATAAGAAGGGTGCGGGCAGTCTCAATAATGTGGTGATGCTTCCTTTCAGCGTTGTTATTCTGAGCATGAGCACCGAGACAGACAAGTTGAGGGAGTGTGTCGTGGGTAGCTAGCAGATCTCGAAAAGCATGAAAGAGGTACTCTCCCCCTAAATCTGAATAAAAAATACGTATGAATGCAGAGAACTGTGTGCGTACCATAGCAAAAAAGGTAACATAAGTCTGAAAAAACTCAGAGCGAGAATGCATAAAAGAAACCCAACTATAAGGAGAAAAATCATCGACAAAAATAACATAATACTGGTGTCCACCCTTGGATACAAAAGGTGTGGGACCCCATACATCAGAGTGAACTAGATCAAAAGGACGTTGAGACCTAGACTCACTAGACGGATATGAGAGTTGTAGCTGTTTACCAAGCTTATAACCCGTGCAAGAGTGAGACTGATCAACAAGAACACGACCAAGGATGCCATGACTAATGAGAGTCGCGAGACGCGAACCACTAAGATGACCAAGACGATAATGCCACTGAGAGAAGCTCACCGAAGGAAGACAAAGAGTAGAAGCTATCGGTGACGAGGTAGTGGATGGAAGATGGAGGCGATCAAGGACGTACACCCCGCTACGATGATGACCGGCTCTAAGGAGTGCCCCAGGCATACGATCCTGCATACGACATGTAAACTCATCAAAGGTAGCAAGACAACCATGAGATGTGAGTTGGCTAGCAGATATGAGGTTCATGGATAACTTGGGTATGTATGCAACATCGAGAACATGAAAGTGGCTAGTATAAAGGAAGCCATGACTAGTGATGTGGTAAATGATGTAATCTGCTACCATGATACTAAGGGCAGAGGAGACAGACTGACAGGACAAGAGGTGGGTAGCATCATATGTCATGTGAAAAGAAGCTCTAGAGTCGAGCAACCAGACAGAGGGAGAGATACCTGTAAGAGCGGAGGCATCCAGCTAAGAGGCAGAGGCATCAGAAGCATCCGGTAGAAGTACGGATGCAGGGGAGCGAGACCGTGGAACATGTTGGGAGAACTGTCGGACAATCAACTGAGCCAGCTCAGATATAGAGGGAGACCGCGCCGAAGCTGAAAAGAGAATGAAAGGTGCACTAGAAGCATGCTGCTGACCAGACTGCTGATGAGAAGTACTGAACTGAGTTGTCGAAGGTGTCGGAGGAGGACGAGCACCGAATGTCATAAATCAATGACGCAGAGCCGAGATGATCAACCAAGGATGACGAGGCTGCGACGGCGGCAAAATCAATTGATCTGGAAAAAGAGATGTCACTGATGCTAGATCTCTCCAAGATGTAGATCAACAAGCTACACGAGTTCTTTCTGACGACAAATATGCGAACTGAGAAGGCCGGGAAACTCCTTCCCGACAAGGTAAAAAGCGAACAATGACTACGACGGAAGACGCAAACGGATAACTTCTCGACGACGACGGGGAAAGAAAACGCGCAGCGAAAAACAGAAATCAGCGAAAATACGGGATCGGCCAGCGAGAAGAGAACAACGATGGGATCAAATCGATTAGAGAAGCGCAGTCGAGGGCAGCAGCGAGATCGATCTTTGCCCCAACGGGATAGATCGACAGAAACTGTGATCGAATCGGCAGAAGCAGCGGCGGGAAGGTCGCGAAAATAGGGATCAGATCGAGCGGAAATAGCGACGGGAAGATCAGCCGAAGCAGTGTCGAGGACAATCCGCGGGAAAGATCGAGGAAGATGAGTCGACTAGGTTAACCTAGCTCTGATACCATGATAGGAATTGGAACGAATCAATCTATACCCTATGAACCAATGTAATATATATACAAGTACAAAATAAGGTGATCCCAACACTCATGGTAACTCTAAGCTATCTCTACCACTCATAATGAACATTGTATCTAACAGTTTCATTCTCTCTTCATATGGAAGACCGACCAGGGGATGGTTATTCTTGTTGTATATGTTGATGACATTCTTCTCACTGCAGATAACTTCTCTTATATTTTTTGAGGATTGAAATTGTGAGACACAACAATGGAGTGGTTCTTTCGTAATGAAAGTATGCTTTAGATCTAATTGAAGAATCAGATCTTTTTGGCATGATGCATACCTGAAATCCAATGTTTATGGGCACTGATAGACTTAGGATGAGAGATCTCCTCCTTCCCTCAAATATATTACTTGTTACAAGTGTCTAGCCAGACCTGACATTTCTTTTGTTGTTGAAAAAATCACTTATTTCTGTAGGCTTCTAGAAAGAGTCATCTTGAAGCTGCATAAAAGATATTGAAATATATCAAAGGATCTCTCGACAAGGTGATTTTGTTTAGAAGAAATAATCACTTATGTATTGAAGTCTATTCAGACACAAGATATGCTGATGATAAAAGAGATTGAAAATCCACTTCAGGATATTGTACTTATGTAGAAGAAATCTTATCACTTTAACAGGTAAGAAACAAACAGTTGTATCCAGGTCAAGTGCGGAAGTTGAATACAGAAGCACGACGCAAACTTCTTGAGTTAAAATAGTTGAGGATACTTCTGAAAGATTTTGGTGAAACTCACAACCACCCTCTATCGTGAAAATAAAATTGCAACCCACATGTATAAAAATCTTGTGCTCCATGGAAGAACAAAGCATATACAAGTGGATTGTCACTTCATAAGAAGGTTATTGTTATGGTACCATACGGCCCGATATCTAGTTTAATTATTTATGTCTGCGTCTTTTAGGTTTCAATACATGTTTCAATTTATGTTCGCATCTTTTAATTATCATGTGTGAGTCAGTTAATTATTAGGCGTTTTTTAGTATTTTATGAAAAGTCCATATGTTCAGACTTATTATGTTTTATGCCACTATGTAATGTTATATATAGACCTTAGGGCCATGAATGAAATTATGCAAGAATTAACAGTCTCCTTTTCCCTCTAAGTTCTCCTCTCTCTAGTTTTTCTTCCCCTCTCTCTAGTTCTTTACTCTCCATCCCCATTCTAAGGTTAGGGCGAGCAAAACTCCCCACTTCCTCCTCCTTCGTCCTCCATCGAGTGAGCTCGACTCCCTTGTATCTTCGCCTCCTCCACCACCACCATCTCTGACGAGATCCCGAAGACATTGTAAGCTAGGCTCATAACAGTTATCAACAAATGTGAATGCCCTCTGTTTGTAACGTCAGATAAAGAGTTGGCCAACATGTTCACAAAACTTATTTCTTCACCTTTTGGTGATATTCAGATTAAGCTGGAATGCCTGATATATACGCTCCAGCTCGAGATAAAATCTCATAAAAGGGTCAATTGTAGACTCTTCTTCTATCTTATATTTAGTCTCACATCTCTTAATAAAGAATATTCCTCTTCCTCTACTTTATAAAGTGAGTTCCCCATTAATACTTGGTTTTTTTTGGAATAATACAATTTATATTTTAGATTCTCACATTTATTAACATATGATCAAAAGGGACTATCATGTTTTTCTTGTTTATGTTGACAATATTAACATCAATTGTAATAATTCAAAAGGTATAATTGCTATAAGTAACACATTTTATAAGAATTTCAATGAAAGATCTTGGACCTCTTTGTTTACCTTGTAAGTACAGAGAACATTTGCACCAAGAATGAATATCTTCTTCTCCGTTATTGTTATACTCTCCAAGAATGGATTACCCATAAATCCAAATGTCAAAGTGCAAGCCCACACTATTGACCACTTTTTAGATGCTATCAGTTACATGTAACACATTGGAAAACTAGTCTTTATGTTTTACAAGACCCGACAACTCTTATGTTGCAAGTTGTGTCAGCTGAAGACCCCTACCATTTGTTTACCATTAGTAATGCTGAAAATAATTATCCGATAAAACAAAGACTCACTAAGTAGTGGGCTGATCAATGCAATGAAGAGTTCAGAGCCGGATGTGTTTTGACGGCGATCCAATGTGGAACCGGAGGCGTGAAAATATCGTAGGTGGCTGTCCTCGACAGTGGAAGGTGGAATTGGACCGGAAATGGATAGATCCGACCACGTATGGGTAGATCCGGGCGGGGAAGGGTAGATACGATAATTTGAGATCGGATACGGGCTAAAATTTCCAGATCTGGGTTGATCCGGACGGGGGGGGGGGGGGGATTATGGGAGGTGGTTCCACGGGAGGAGGGGTTGGCGGCAAGGAAATTTAGGGTTGAAAGGGGGCTGCTGCTGCAGGAAATAATGGGGGCTGGCGGTGCTGTAGAGGGGGATGGAGGGGAGGTTGGTTGCTGGAAACAGTGGGGGGGGGGGGGGAGGGAATAAACCAGCGGCAAGGGGGGTGGTTCCGGATGGCCTGGGCGGTAGCAGGAAGGGGGGTAGTGGTGGTACGTTGGGCGCTGGTCTGATTTGGAGGCAACAGTAGTGGATCAAGGGGGAAAAGGGTGGATAGGAGGTTCCACGATAGGGAGAAATATCCTGGGTGGCTGGGCGGTTGGCAGCAGCAAAGCACAGGGGCCGATGGCTTTGTGAGGTTGTGGAAGAGGCGGCTTGAGGTTTTGACGTGGGAGAATGGAGGCTAGGGTTAGAGGGAATCTTGGGGAGGAAGATACCAACCTAGGAGTCATCAACTAGAGTTCCACAGAATCGACACCATGACGGAATCACGGGAATTCAGGAATATAAGTCTCCAAATTCTGCAATGTCTTTAATCAGCATGATCTATTTATAGTAAAGAGGAGGCTAGACTATAATTGGTCAGAGGTGGGGTCACCCAAATACATCAAAATAATTGCAAACATAATAAACTAATATATAAAATCGATTAGCAACGCGAATCCGGACGCATCTGCAGAGTCCGATCATCGATCCGGGGACGCCTTATATGATAAGTCGCCAATCGGCCCCGAACGGGCCCAAAACTTGTCCTCCACTGCAAGTCCACGTCTCCGCTCCGCATCACATATCCTTTGATATATAACAAAAGCTCTGGACAAGGTATGCTATTAAAACCAGGAAACTCCTTAAGCTCTAGAATACTTTGAAGGTAATTGAGTTTTGTTAATGTCCGTAAGTCTACTATGGGTACCTTGTCCTCATAGTCTGTGACACAATTTCATATAAAAGAAATATGTAAATTGCATTTACTCGTTCAAGAGCTAAAATAGAATATCGAGTAATTAAATACCTTATTTCATCTATTTTATGATTGTGTTCCCGACTACAAGAGACTTTTATTACAACTTTCCCTATGTAAATTGCATTTGTTCGTTCAAGGGGTAAAATAGAATACCGAGTAATTAAATACCTTATTTCATCTATTTTATGATTGTGTTCCCGACTACAAGAGACTTTTATTACAACTTCCCCTCGAGTTTCCTTTATGCGAGAATCAAGCTGTCATGAACATTCGTTTTTATAAGCTTTATATGCCATCTATTGTGTTTTTTTCCTTTAATTTGTTACCTGGAATTTATAAATCATGGTGGCGAGATGCAGTCACATTTAAGACTAGTTACAAGGGATGCTGAGTTCCTAATTGTGGTATGTTCAGATTCTGAAAGTAGCTTTTAAAACTTTATTCAATCAGTATTCTTGAAGAATGTACTTCATAATTTAGTTGTATTGCAACTAAGGATTCTCTTGTTAAATAATTCCATAGACAGTTTAGGTTATCCTTACAGGATTTAGACAATGTAATCAGGTTCTGTAATATTAGGCATATGATCTAAGCTCAATTGACAACTTTCTAAATCATGTGGTCTCAAAAACGGCTACTAGGTAACAGGTTTCTTGAACAGTACCAAGAATTGTGAGGAGGAATGGAGACGCGGACTTGCCGCGGAGGACGAGTTTTGGGCCCGTTCAGGGCTCTGATTAGCTACTTACCATATATGGCGTATCTGGATCGATAATCCGACTCCACGAATGCGTCTGGCTCGTCGCTTGCAGTCAATTTCATATATTACTTTATTGTTTTTATTCACTTTTATTGTAATCGACCCCTCCGCATCAACGGCCAATCATTGCCATTAATGTCGGGTGTCCTAATTAGGTTTGCTTATAAATAAGAGACATGAAGGCTGCTTGGAGGCTATTGTAGATTTTGGAGAAGAATAAATCCCAAAATCCGGCGATCCCTCCATAGTGCTGACTCCGTGAAACCCTAAGTGATGACCCCTAGGCCCTCTCCCGCTCCCCAACGGTAACCCTAACCCTTAGCCACCTTCCTCCACCTCTACATCCCCCTCCCGTAGACCGCAGCCCCTGTTGGTGATTCCAACAATTTCCACTCTTTCCAGAAGCTGTTGTTTTTTCTGCCACCTTTAATAATGTTGATTTCCATGTTTCTGTGATCTAAACATTGTTATTTTCCTGTTCCGTGAATTGAATATCGCTGATTTACAGTTACCTCAATCCTGTTACCGCTCCAACAACCTCCCTGCTACTGTTCCCTGCATACAACCGCCTCCCCAAGCCCTCCCAGCAGCTCGCTATCCCCTCTGATTCCCTCCTCCCGCTGCCACCCTCCCCTGTGAACCTGTTGCCGCCAGCCATCCCTTGCTCCCGCCGCCATCCTCCCCTGTAATCCCGTTCTCGCCAGCCACTCTCAGCCATAGCCCCTCGTCCGTGGAGCCACCACCAGCCCTCCCGTTGTTCGATTTACCTCCCACCACCCAGATCTGTACCCACAGCCTAGATCTGCCTCCCTACAATCGGATATACCATCCCACAACCCGGATCCTCCTCTACACAGCCGGATCTACCCAACTAGCCCTTGTTTCCTGCCCGGATCGTCTCCACCGCGCCGTGCTTCACCGGATCTCTACACCTCTGACAGCCCCCACACTTTGCGAGTATTCATATGTTGTATGAAACTTAAATTCTCAATATTAACGTATGAGGTTATGATTTCATGTTTGTTTGGATCTCAAAGTAGTTGTTTGTTTTAGATTATTCATGTGATTTGCATGGTTTATTCGCCGCACGCTCATGCTTTGGCCCTCCATGTGGAGGAAAGCCTAAGTTTGCTTTGCCCTATAGAATTATTTTGCCATTGCTAAAGTTATGTATGTGTGATTAAATTATTTATTGCAGATTTTGATTTATCCGTTGGGCTTTGTATTGCATGAAGGGTTAGGATATTGTTCATCCGCCGCCTATAGATTCCCCCTGCATCACATTATAAGACATTCTACATTTTTGGAAACCATTTAGTCCAAAATATGCTATAAAATAGACATAGGTCATAGATAAACCTCAGTAAGAAACTATTTAGTTGATATCCTTTGTTAAACACTGATATGATATGATTAACAAACACTGTACGAAAGAGCGTCAGCAGGAAGAAGAAAATTTGATGCAGTATCAAAGATAAATAACTTCTTATAAACTACCAAAAAAGGAATTTATTTTCACCTGGATCTCACATACCAACAGAATCAGCCATTATTACACTTCTAGTAAGATCTTAGGAAATATAAATTGAAACAAACCTCCTTAATTCTTCAGGTAGTCGCCGATGACACATCCACTGCTCTACATCTCGGCGTCTTAGTTGCATTTCTAGCCTCCTTCAAAAAAAACAAAAAAAATGATGTAAGAAACAAGTAGCACTGAAGCTGTAAAGAAAAAGATGCAACTTTATGATTGTTAAAATCCAAAGATGAAAATCCCAAAGAAAGGGCCCATTGTATATTTTTTCTCTTGTACTTAATCTTACATCTCTAATTGCATAATCTTCCTCCTTTATTCTATATAAAGAGGGATATTCGATTGTAAATGTTAAGAATTTTTGGAATAATATTTCTTTATATTTCAAATTCTCACATGGTATCTCATGTGAATTCTCGGCCTCGCCTGAATTTTTTCCGATCTCGTGTGAACACTACCAGCCTCACACAAAATTTCCAACCCACTGCTCCTGCGCCAATTCGTGCTTCCGTATTCATGGAAACTAGCCAACTCCTTATTGTACTCGCAGTTCGCGATTCTCACGTCAATTGGGATCAACGCTCAAACTAGGCCTTCCCCATGAATGTTTATAGACCACTCCAGCTTCTACAACATCTGTGAACTTCGCACACAACATCAGTGCCTTCTCCAGTCTGCGACCCCTCCACCAACGCCTGCTACCTCAATGTCCTGCGACTTCTCCAACCTCGACGACATCTCCAACGTCTGCGAATCTCTCCAGCAGCATCTGCACCCTTTCCAGTCTGCAACTTCTCTACCAGCATCTGCGACCTCCCCGCCCCGCGATTTCTCCAACCTCGATGACATCTTCAACATCTGCGAATTTTTCCAGCAACATTCGTGCCTTCTTTGACAGTGTCTGTGGCTTCTGAGATCCGTCCCACTCCTCCCATGATCTTCACGTGAGTCCTCACCAGCGTCTGCACTTTCGTCATGCGAGCTCTTTGGATCCATCTCTCGCCGACCCCCCCCCCCCACCACACGAAATCCTCTTTATCTAACTGGGAATTTGCAGCTCTGTTTTCGCACTTAGCCTGTGTTTTTAAAGCTTGCAAAAATTCTTCCTCGAGCTCACATACAACCCTTGCTCATAGAGACTCATTTACCAAGCTCATCAAACTCATATCACTGATCTATGGAGACACCTCCAACCACTCAAGCTCCTACACCCACGATTCTTTCCAGAACATCTAGAAATCTTGGGATAACTTCCAACTTAATGTGCCCAAATTATCCATATTGGAGTGTCTCTTTCACCATTCTTTTGTGCTCTCACGGATACCCCATCTGAACTCGCGTCTCCCACCTATGCTGACTGGGACGCTAGTGATGCTCTTTTCTGCACCAGGCTTGCAACAGTCTCTCTAAATGTCGTAGATGTTGGCCGACATGAGGTTTTGGATCCAAACTGCAATGAAATCGATATTTTGGTGAGAAATTGTGTTTTGAAAAATATCGTGATATATCACGCGAGATATCGACAACTGATATATCGAATGCAATTTAAAATTTAAAAAATGTGATTGTTTCAATTAAACGACTCATTTGTCCCGGCTGACAGCGTCTCGTCTAGTTAATTAAATCATAGGAACGACTCATTTCAGTCATCTTGCTCTAGGTTACGAGTGGCGACTCCCTCGTTTTCTCCCTTTCGGTGCTCTGACTGTGTTTTTGATGGTGATTCTCTCGATTTAATTCTGTCATTGTTTTGACGGTTCTTCCTCTTCCCTAGCGTCAACGCTTCTACCTCTGTCGGTCTACTACTTTGCCCTAACTTCTTCTCTTACGACACAACACTTTGAGCTTCTATCTTAGTGTTCTCTTTTTTCTGGCATTTCTTTTTATTTGTTATGACATTTTTTCATTTCTTCTGGCATTTTTAGCATTTCTTCTGGAAATTTTAGCATTTATTCTGGCTTTTTTAGCATTTCTTCTGGAATTTTAGGTATTTTTTCTGACATTGGCCCTTTTATTTGGTGTGGTAGCTGCTCTGAATTTTTTATCATTTCTTCTGGCAATTTAGGTATTTTTTCGGCCGGTAGCGTCTTCTTCAGGCATTTTAGACTAACGGGTATTGGTAGGGGCTCATAGTTGAGATTATTATATTAGTATTAATATGTGTGAGTGGGTTTAGTCTCATATCTTGTTTTAGGCTGTCCCTTGTAATGCTATAAATATTCTCCTATGTGGATGAATGTAATGCACTGGTTATTATTCCCCTCATTTCTAATTCTACTTGGTATCAAAGTTGAGTAAATTTTCTCCGTGCCCTAATCCCGTAAGCTGTCGACTCTATCGCTGGCTCGTCCCGCTTCTCCCATTTCACTGTCTGATTTCATCACACGAGATCTCTTCCGCTCCCGTCGACGGGACCAACATCTGATTCCGTCGAGCTCGTTTGCTCCTTCATTCGCCATCCCGTCGGTGCATCTGCTTCTCGCATCGACGATCCCGTCGACCATCGTTTCCGCTGAAGCTTCTCCCGTCGAGCTCGTTTGCTCCGAATCGCTTCTCCCGTCACTACTTCTCCTGACGTCGCATCCTGCAGATATTGCTGCACTCCTCATTGATGGAACTGCTCCTCTCCTCCTTTGATCCAGTCCAACGTCCCTGTTCCATCCCGTCGAGCAACTGCTGCGCCTATTCCCCTCCACGGAATCCTGGCTCCTGATTCTGTGATCTTCTGCGTTCCCGCTGATCAATCGCGTGCCCTTTTCCCGTGTCTGACAACAACATTTGCACCCTTACCGACTGGAGATGGTCTCGTCTACTAATTCATGTGCCGATCTTGTCGGCTTCTTCCGTCTGCCGCTTGTGCCAGCAGCCATCTATGCTCGGAATTCTACCCGTTGTTGTTCTCGTCTTTAATGACTGCTCGTATGTCTCTTCAACGACCCGATGACTTTCGTTACTGCTGCGCCTGATGCAACTCTCTTCCGAGCCGGTTCCTATTGCTAATCTCTTGCAGATGCTAGTGCTTGTGTTATTTTTTGCTGTTTTTTATCTGGCATGTGTTGTTTGTCTCGCGTTATATGCCTATATGTACATGCTTTCCACATGAGGGGGAGTGCTTGGGACGAAAGCGACTCAGATGATTTTTCCCGACCTTTCGCCTTCATTCCACACGTCCTCTAAGCGTATGTCGAGTGTTGTTTCTGTCTCCCCAAGTTTTTTCTTGATGATTGGTAGGTGGTATGGTCTTTGGTGGTTGTCTTTTTTCCTTTCTCTGTTATCCCCGCGGTCACATAGACCTGTGTGTGAGGTGTTATTCCCGCAATCTCGTAGATTCGTGTGTGGTGTACTATCCTCGCGGTCACGTAGACCTGTGTGTGTGGTTTTCTCTGTTATCTCTGCGGTCCCATAGATCCGTGCGTGTGTAGTGTTATCCCCGCGGTCTTATGGATTCGTGCGTGTGAGAGTATCCCCGATCACCCGTCCTGTCCCACCATTGTCTACCGCATTTACCCTTTTCGTTGATGTTGTCAAGCTGGAGGTTTTCCCTCTAGCTTGAGGGGGAGAGTTGAAATTATTATATTAGTATTTATATGTGTGAGTAGGTTTAGTCCCACATCTTGTGTTAGGCTTAGTGAGTCCCTTGTAATGTTATAAATATTCCCCCATGTGGATGAATGTAATGCACCAGTTATTATTCCCCTCATTTATAATTCTACTATCATTACATTCTAAAATAGGGTTAATTACCGGGACCTCCAATGGGAGTTTGCATAATTATAGGTTGCACCCCTCTATCTTCAAAAATTACATTTACCTCCCCTCTAAGTTTTCTCGGTTTACAAAAATGCCCCTTCTGTTAGAAATATTGATGGTAAATGATAAAAGCAGCCAAATTATTTTATGATATTTCAATTTAATCATTTTATAATGATTCTAG
This sequence comes from Platanthera zijinensis, assembly GCA_039513925.1. Lineage (NCBI taxonomy): Eukaryota > Viridiplantae > Streptophyta > Magnoliopsida > Asparagales > Orchidaceae > Platanthera > Platanthera zijinensis. The sequence goes on from CM077080.1 coordinate 38,627,481, forward strand.
ATTCATTACAAAGGGTGAAATGTAAAACATACCCTTCAATGTAGAGTTATTACAATAGTTAAAATTGGAATATCATAAAAAATTTTGGCATATTTGATCACTTTCCCTCTATACTTTTATTGGAAAAGATCACACATTTCAATTTAGAGTAGTTACAATGGATAAAATTGAATATCATAAAAGAATTTCACTGATTTTATCATTCTCCATCAATATTTCTAACAGAAGGGGCATTTTTGTAAACCGGGAAAACTTAAGGGGTGGTAAACGTAATATTGAAAGATAGAGGGGTGGAACCTGTAATTATGCAAACTCCCAGGGGAGGTCCCGGTAATTAACCCTTCTAAAATATCATTACATTCCAGCCCGACTTCATTACATTCTATTGCATTTTAGATATTTACAACTTGCTCTCAATCTGCTATTGTTGTTGCTCTCCATCTGCTTTAAAATATCCACTCTTAGTAAGCTGTCGGCTGGAATGGAAATTTAAAGATGTTTTCATAAGGCCTTTGATCATAATCTAACAAAAGATATTTGCATGTCACCTATACAGTATGATGCCGATGCTTGGTACATCCAATTTGTTGGAATAATGATATCTTTCTAGGTATTTTGAATAAGTTCAACATCATTTTATGATCATTTGATACATTCAATTTGTTGGTATTAGGATACTTGCAAGAGTTCGTGTTACCATAACCTTCACTTATTATATACTCAGGATAAATATACTGTAAAAGGACTCTTAAATGGAGGATTTAAGAGGCCTTCCTGTCCAATTTTACCTAATTACATCTCTTTTAGTTTTTTTTTCAAATTGCTGAAATTCAATTTAATACAAAAATTATTTTTAATGGTCATGTTATCTTATCAAATTCATTCACAGCAAACAATGCATCTAATTCCCTTTGTGTTTAAAGTTTTGTTCAAGCATACACCCAAGGTTAATGAGCATCTATTGCATGCACATATCACCACATTTTATACTCTTAGACGAGACAAATGATAAAATCATGATTCATGAATATCATATTTAAATAATCCAAACTTTTACAATACTTTGCAACATATGATCCATGATGATGGGGATCCATCAGAGCATGCACCAGGAGGGATTCGCCGCAAGGCGGGACCCATGTTCGAGTACTCGCGCAGGAGGACTTGATCAGATCGCCGATTCGACCCCGCGAATGAGTCCAGATCCGCGTTCCGACACAATTTCATATATTATATTGTAATTTTTGCTTTTATTTTGATGTAATCGGGCTACCCCATCTTTAGCCAATCATAGTCATTGATGGTGGGACACCCTAGTGTCTCTTTATTATAAATAGAGGTGTAGGAGGATGTTTGAAGGGATTGCGGATTTTGGGGAAGTGAATTCCCGGAATCCCGTGATCACTCCACGGTGCGGACTCCGTGGAACCCTAGGTGACGACCCTTAGGCCCTCTCTCGCTTCCCAAAGGTAACTCTAACCCTTAGCCATCTTCCTCAACCTCCAAAAGCACTTACCGCCACTCATATTCCCTGTTTCCCGCCACCGTCGTTGTTTCCTTCTACTGTCAGCCTCACCTGGCGCTGAGCCCCCACCGCCGCCCCTATTGGCATTTTCTCCTACCGCCGCCCGCCGTTTCTCTATTCCCTGCTACCACCGCCCACCTTTTTCGCCTCCTGCTACTGTCGCAGCCCTCTTCTCGCCTCCTGCTACCGCCGCCCATCTGTTTTAAGATTCCCGCTACCACCGCCCCTTCCCCACCATGGTTTCTTGCTACCGTGGTTACCTTCCTTGGATCAGCCACTAGCCTCGCCACATCCAGATCTCCCCCCCATATTCCGGATTCACCTCTAATAGTCGAGTCCACCCTCCCGCAGTCCGGATCCGCCACCATACAACTGAATCTATCTTCCCACCGCCCGAATCCACCTCCATACGGCCGGATTTACCTTTGCTGGCCTGATCCCGCTTCCCACAGTCAGATCCAGCCGTCTCCCTCATTGTCCCGCCTCCAGTTCTGCCTCAGATCTCCGTCAAAGCACATCCTTCCTCGGGATCTCCATTGCCTTAGACAGCCCCCTTATTCGGCGAGCCACTTGTTGTATTGGATTATTATTTTCGACATTATATTATAGTTTTGGATCTCATACTTGCTTAGATAAAATTTCCTGTGAATAGATCACTCTAGATTGCTAGTGATTTGCAAGTGACACTTATTTGCCACGCGCTTTGCTTTGGCACTCCAAGCGGAGGAAAACCATTAAATGTTTATCTAACCGGTTTTTGTTTCTCCTTTACATATTATTGTGTGGATGGTTATTATTACTCATACTGATTTGTCTCTATCATCGTTGATTGCATTGCATATAGAATAGAGATCAATACGTCCAGTAGTCATTTCCCACCCCTAGTAGTCTCGAATTTGTGCACCCCCATAGCCTACCCTACATCACATGCGGTGCTTCTTTGTGCGAGATTTATGCATACATAAGAGTATTGATTATTGAATGAATGGCAATTGGTGAAATATGAATATATGATTAATTGAATATTAATTAATCATTATTGAATGATGAATAGATGATTTTGAGACTTTGAGTAAATTTATAAATTATGAACAGGTTGGGACAAGATATGGTGGTGCTTATTATTTTAGGGATTAAAAATCTATGTTACTGATGTTGCAAAAATAGTATAGTTTTTTGGGTTATGCCAAACTGACAAAATATTACTAATGTTACAATTATTTAATTTATATCATTATATTAATTTTGGATTTGGCCCTATGTGTTTTGACATTTGATCCATTCACATTATTTGTTTATTTTTGAATCATAGAATGAACTCCCATTCTTCTATTAAAGCCCTCAGCGCACCAATTCCTACCGGTAAAGATGTCCTTAGGATATTTGGAGAGAAAGTGATTGCAATGGATACCAATAGAATTTGTTTCAATTACTGCAAGAAAGTTGTAAATGGGGGTATAACAAGGTTCAAACATCATTTGGCGGATTAAGGGCAATGTAAAGTCATGCCCTCACGTTCCAACTGATGACAGAGCAAAAGCTGAAGCAACCCTTGTAGCCGCACAAATTAGTAAGCTAATGAAAAGTACTAGCATACATAGTATCTTAGATGAGGTTGTTATTGGAAAGGATGTAGATCCTGACTGTTAAAAGGAATATATTTGCAGGAGTTGGGAGTAAAAAGATCCAATGGACTAATTTCTTGAGTCAAGAAAAAGTTCACAAAACACTATTGAGGGCAAAATTTAAGAAGAAAGCAAGAGATTACACCGATTTATATATTGCTAGGTGGGCATACGAGATGGGCATTCTTTTCAATGCTCTATATAGCATATCCTTTAAACGAATGTTGCATGTATGTCAATGTGTCCCTGAGATGAAAGGACCAACTCCGTATGAAATGAGGGATAAGTTTTTACAGAAGGAAGTTCAATGAACCAAGAAAATGCTAAGCAGTTTCACTATACCCATCCAACATGTGGGTTGCATGAGTGTAGTATTTTGACAGACACATGGACATATCGCAAAGGCAAAAGTGTCATGAATATTTTTGTGCACACGGTTGATGGAGTAGCCTTTTCGTTACCGAATAATGTATCATCATCTACACATGATGGTAAGTTCATATATGAGTTTGTAGATGATGCAATCAATTGAGGGGGATGACCATGAGGATATTAAGCTTGACCACAAGTTCATCTGGATGCAAGAGAAATTGGAGCACGTTCGAAATGGTAGTAGTACATGCATCCAATTTATTTTAAATTTTAAAGAGATACTAATTATTTAAATATTTTAATTTGTAGATCTATTTGAAAAACTGGAATACACTTGAGAGCAAACAATTAAATGATTTTATCTTTGTGAAGTTTAATGTTATGCTCAAGTTTAAGCATGTTGATATCTTTCGAGATCCAATATCTACAAAAAGTTCCGATGAAAGAAAGGCTGCAGAGTGACTTGTAGGTTCAAGTGAAGGTGATAATGATAATGAATAGGAAGTGTTTCCTGAAGGACTAACTTGGCAATAACTTGGAAACATTGTGGATGTTGATTTGGGACCAAGAAGAGCACCAAGCTTTCTAACCAACAATCACAAACTGAAAGTTTAAAGTGGTCGTGGAGAAAGATGATGAAGATGCAGGGCTATCAAATGATGATATGCAAGCTCCACTGTTAGACACAACTTTTGAAGACTATGAAATAGAGGAAGAGTTATGAAATGTAAGCCTTTATTAGAGAATAAAATTATAAATCAATTTATTTAATATGACTTTACTCATTCATAAATAATCTAATTATATGAGTGATGATGTTTCTCTTGATGCAAGCATACATATGGAGCTCATCGTGGTCGTGGAGGCCGCAATGGGGGCCATGTAAGACATCACCCCATTTACGGGAAGCTTGGACATCTAGTCGAGCGCTTTGCAACCACCCTCACCTCCGTCCTCGAGCTCATCTCAGTACTGCGGAGTAAGAGCCTTCTCCACATCCCTCTATTTCATAGCCAGAATCCGGCTAATGGTTCTCTTTTGCAGATATTGAGGCCCTCATTAGTGCTTCCAAGTAATCTACCTCAATTGCCACCTCTTCAAGTAGCGTACATGTTGCTACAAGGTAGGTGACTTATCAACTTTGGTGCCACCAATCATATGAATGAGAACTCTCTTGTCTTCTATCAGCTAGAGAAGCACAATTGATTACCACCGATTTTTGTATCTGATAGCTCTTTATCTCCATTTGTGTAACTGGAATTTTCACTACCAACTTTCTTTTGTAGCTGAACGACACTCTCTTCGTCTCAAATTTTCCTTGTAATTTATTATCCTCTAGTGCTCTTTCATGAAAATTACAGTGCTTTAACTTATTTTCTCATACTAATTGAAATTTTCAGGATCTTCACTCCAAGAGGGAGATTGCTATTGGGACTGAACGCGATGGTTTCTATTACCTCGACGATCTGCCTACTCTCTCTGTATTTGTGGTATCCACTTTTCTGCTCTAGTGGCATCATCGACTCGGTTATCCTTCACTATGTCTCCTCTACCAGCTTCTGCCATCTTTAAAGTTAGCACACTTCACTTTAGAATGTGAGATTTGCAAATACGGCAAACATCAACGTATTTCTTTACCTATTAAGTTTTGTAATAGTTTTGTTTGTCTGTTTGACCTTGTTCACTCAGACATCTGTGGTTCTAGTTCCACAAGGTATGTTGGTTAAGGAAGTCTTTACTTTGTAACTTTTATTCATGATTTTTCTCTATATACTAGGGTATATCTTCCAAAAGAACGCTATATAATTTACTCTATATTCTCTACCTTTTATAATGAAATTTGCACAAAAATTGGTTTACCTTTAAAAACCATTAGAATCGATAATGCAAAAGAATATATGAGCAAACAATTTTACTCCTTTTGCACCTCTCACGGTATTATTCATCAGACCAGTTATGCACATACGTCCCAACAAGATGGAGTTACAGGGAGGAAGAATCGTCATCTCCTCGATATTGCTCGGACACTCTTATGTCAAATGAATGTTCATAGCTCCTATTGTTGTCCTCATTTCTTGATTTCTCATTAACCATGTACCTTCTTCCACTCTTTAGGGTAAGACACCACTTTCTCTTCTTTACCCAGATACACATTTTTCACTTACCCCTCGTGTGTTTGGTTGTACTGCTTTCGTCCACACTCCTGCCTCGGGACGAGAAAAACACTCAACTCGTGCCACTAAATGCATCTTTGTAGGGTATTCCCCAACTCATAAGGGGTATACGTGTTTTGATTTTATCTCTAAACATCAATATGTCGTTGTTGATGTTAAAGTTTTTGAGTCTACTTCCGTTTTTTCCACGAACGGTGAGACACTCACTCTCGAGGCTCCACCTCCTCCCCTCCTATCTCTGTTTCTTCTTTTCCTATCATTCACGTGCCTCTACTAGATCTCCCACAACTGCCACCACCTACTGAACATATACCTCATATTTCACCCCCTTTCTTATCATTATCGTTGTCGTACAGCTTTCCGCAAACCATCATTCCTTCCACTCAAGAGTCCCACTGCCAATTCCCATACCATCTCTCTCCTCTTCTGAAGGTTCTTCTCCTCAGTAAACCCCGGTCTAGATATTCCCATCACTTTGCACAAGGGGTTAAGTGGGAGTACTTAACATCCAATTACTCATATTGTGTCTTATGCAAATTTTAGACATTCTTGAATCAAAATTACTTTGACAATCCCTACCACAACCATCCAGACTACCTATCATGACGCCCTTCATATACCTTCTTGGAAGGAGACTATGGATGAAGAAACGTTAGCATTAACATCATGAAGTACTTGGACACTTGTTCCTATACTGTATGGTACTGATATTGTAGGTTGTTGATGGGTCTTTGTCATCAAATTTTTTTTACAACATCGTGGATAGTTATAAGGCCCATCTAGTTTCCAAGGGCTTCACCCAAACTTACGTTGTTGATTTCTTTGACACATTCTATACAGTTGCTCATATAAGTACTATCCGGGTATGGTTCAAAAGACTATTTATGGTCTAAAGCAAATCTATCGAGCATAGTTTGGCAAAATCATCTAGGTCGTTATTACCAATGTTTTATTCCAAAAGTACTGCTTATCACTCTCTCTTTATACGGAGGACCAACCACTGACTAATAATTCTTGTTGTCTATGCTGATGATATTCTTCTCATTGGAGATGAATCCAATGGAATGAAGATAACAAAGAAACATTTTCATGAACATTTTGTCACTAAAGATATGAATCATCCCAGATACTTTTTGAGAACTAAAATTGTAAGATGCAATAACTTTATTGTTCTACCGTCTGCTAACTTATTAACTGCATGTATTCCTTTGTTCTAAACTTTACGACGTCAATTTCCATCCTCTTCCCCCTCACCCCTCCCGTCGTCTTGGCGCCTTGTATCTTTGGCAATTTCTGTTTTGTCCACCATCTTGTCCGTAACATAGACAAGCTGGCTCCTTGTGCTACCAAGTATATGTTTGTTGAGCATTCTCTCACCCAAAAGGGCTACATATGTTACTCCTCACCTAATCGAAAACTTTTCATCTTCGCCGATGTCACCTTCCTTGAGAATCGACCCTTAACTCCCCTCCAACCCAGGCCTTCCACGCCCATACGTGACTACAACCACAAAATCTCCCCCTCTCCCATCGCTAACTCCTCCTCTTTGTGTCTACACTTGACCACTTCCTCAGTCTACTGCCTCACGAGATCCACCCCTACCCGCTGATACTTCATTAGTCGTTGATCTGACACCAACCTCCACTGCTCATCCTTTTTCAAATTATGTTTCATTGCATCACTTATCTCCGACGCTTCACAAGTTTGCAACTTTTTTGTCTTCTATCTCCATCCCATCTTCTTTGTTGGAGTCTCTTCATCATTTGGGGTGACGGGTCATCATGGATGAGAAAATGACTGCTTTATGAGCTAATCGCACCTGGGACCTTGTTCTTCTTCTTTCTGGCCAGACTTATGTTGGTTGTAAGTGGGTCTTCACTGTGAAGCACGACCCTTATGGAGCGGTTGAAAGTCTAAAAGTTCGACTGATAGCTCGGGGCTTTATTTAACAACATGACCTCGACTATGAAGAGTCATTTTCACCCAATGCAAATTTGAATACTGTCCGAGTCTTGATCTCCTTGGCCGTTCATCGACATTGGTCGTTGCACCAACTTCACATCAAAAATGTTTTTCTGAATGGCAATCTCGATGAGTCTTGTTGCGAGAATTAAAACTATATTTGAATTACTAAGGCTCTGTTTGGCAGGGCGTTTAGGACATCGGGTGTCGCGACGATTGGAGAAGTCCCGCCAAACAATCTTTGTGAGCCTGCGACTGGAATCACACCCGCTTCGTAATCGCCATTTTATGTCGTTCCGGAGTCGTGGAAAATTATCACGACTCCGGAAACGCGCCAGCACCCTCGATCCCGATCCAAAACCCTCGCTCCTCCTGTTCTTCGCCGAAGGAGAGGAATCATGCAGCTCTGCCACAGGCGCCATCGTCGATCGATCTGTGAAGCGTGATTCCCATTCGATATGGCATATTTGCGGTTTACCTCGCCGTCGACCTGCTTGCTTGTTATTGGATAGCCCGATTTCTTCTTCGATTTCAACGCCTATCCGTCCCCATTTCGGTAAGCATAAACTATCTTCCATCTTCGATCTTCATTTCCTTTCCTGCTTCTTTATTCATTGGTGATCAAAGTTTCAGCTTGATTTTTAGGGTTTATATTTTGTCCACTTTGAACAAAATTTCAGGGTTATCTTTTCTCCATGTTCGATCTTCATTTACAGGCGAGTCATGCAACTCTTTGATGAAGTTAAGCAACAATTTGTTAAGATCTTCATTTTTAGGGTTATCTTTGAACAACTTTGATGTTTGTACTTTGATCCGTGAGATAGATTTTCAGTTACAACTTTGATTGAAGTTACAACTTGATGTAGTTCTTTGATGCAGTTCTTTGATGAAGTTACAGCTTGATGTTTGTACTTGATTGAAGTTACAACTTTGATGTTTATACCAAAAGTGTAGCAAATATATAGGGTTATGACTTTGATGTTTGTAGTTTGTTTAAAATTTTCAGTTGGAATCAATTTCTCCCTCATTACAGTACATAATTAGTTTTGTTTAAGTTCCGGAAAAATGAACTGCGCACCGCATAAATGTTTTGCCAAACAGATTAAACAGTTTCTCCGTTTGAAACAGCTCTGCAAAAGCTGTTCATCCAAACAGTTTTACAAATTTTGCCAACACTCTGCAAAACAACTGATTATTTCACCACTGTTTCTCACCACTGCTTCTGCAGTCGCTGCAGCTGAGCCAAACAGAGCCTAAGAAAGAGCTCTAATCTCCTCTATATATGGAGGCGGATCAGGATAACAAATACAATATTACAAGACACATAAAATAAACCGTACATAATAACACACATATGTAACACTCCCCCTCAAGTTGGACGTGAGATGTTAATTATGTTCCACCTGACAACAATTCTTCCAAAGGTACTCCCACTCAGTACTTTCGTGAGTATATCAACAAGCTGTCAATCTGAGGGAACAAAAGGAGTACATACAGTAGAGAGAAAAAATGGGAATCTTCTTCGATCCTCATAACCAGGTCCCTTACTCATATATATACATGAGTAAGGGAAAACCTAAAAACACGGAAAAAGACAAAACTACCCCGACCAGGGGGAAACACGACTTGTACATAACATTTCATAACTCAACTCTCCCCCTCAAGTCGGACGGAAGATATCAGTCATCCCAATTTTTTGGATAGCATCAGTAAACACATCACACCCCAAGCTTTTTGTGAATACATCAGCCAGCTGTTCCCGGGACTGAACAAATAGAGTAACAACTATTTTCTTATCCAAGTGATCCTTAATAAAGTGTCGATCCACTTCGACATGCTTTGTCCTGTCATGTTTGACCGAGTTATGAACAATACTAATTGCTGCCTTATTGTCACAGAATAAGGAAAAAGGGGCTATCACAGGGAAACCCAAATCCTGTAACACGGTACGCATCCATAATCCCTCACATAAGCCTTGGGCCATGCCACGATATTCTGCCTCTACACTTGACCTGGCCACCACATTCTGCTTCTTGCTCCGCCACGTTACAAGGTTACCACCAACAAAGGAGTAGTATCCAGTTGTGAACTTTCTGTCATCCTGACAACCAGCCCAATCAGCGTCAGTAAAAACTTCAATCTTAAAGTTGTTGTTCCTAGAGAATAGGAGGCCACGACCAGGAGCTTTCTTTAAGTACCGCAGTAGACGATACACCGCTTCTTGATGTCTGATTCTAGGAGAATTCATATATCTGCTAAGAATACCAACTGCATACGTAATGTCAGGACGAGTATGAGATAGGTATATAAGTTTTCCGACCAACCTTTGGTAACGTAATGCATCAGCATGATCACCATCACCATTTTCATCAATCATGTGATTTTCCTCCATAGGGGTGTTCGCAGGAACACAACCAAGCATACAAGTTTCCTTTAGAAGATCCAAAATGTACTTCCGTTGAGATATAAAGATACCCCGCTCAGATTTAACCACTTCGATGCCCAGGAAGTACCGTAACCTTCCCAAGTCCTTCACTTCAAATTCAGCCGATAGAAGGGTCTTGAGGTTGACAATCTCCTCTGTATCATTTCCAGTAATCACGATGTCATCCACGTAGACAATGAGAATCACAACATGCTGTTCATGTCTCCGGATGAACATGGTATGATCCGATTGGGCTTGCTTGTACCCAAACTTGAGCATTGTTGTGAGGAATCTTCCAAACTAGGCCCTTGGAGATTATTCAGGTCATATAAATATTTCCTAAGGCGGCAGACACGTCCTTCAGTTCCTTCACAAAACCAGGAGGGAATTTCATGTACACCTCCTCCTCAAGCTCATCATAGAGAAAAGCATTTTTCACGTCCAATTGATGAAGTTTCCAGTCCAGACAAGCAGCACATGACAACAGAACCCGAATAGAGTCCATTTTTGCTACATGAGCAAAAGCCTCATGATAATCAACTCATTGAGTTTGGGTGTATCCTTGAGCAATAAGACTCGCTTTGAACCGTTCCACCTTGCCATCTTGGTTGTGCTTAAAAGAGAAGACCCATCGGGAACCTATATCTTTCTTTCCCGAAGGGAGAGCAGAGATATCCCACGTATGATTTTTATCTAAGGCGGACATCTCATCACGCATAGCCTGTGTCCAAGCCGGTATTACCAATGCTTCCTGTCATGTCTTAGGAATAACAACTAGAGAAAGAGATGAAACAAAAGTCTGATGACTTGGAGTAAGATGATGATAAGCCACATGATTAGAAATCGGATGTTGTGTGGAAGTATATTTACCCTTTTTCAGCAAGGCAAGAGGCATATGCAGGTCAACATCATCAGAATCTGAGTCCGAAGTCGGCACCGGTAGAGAAGGAGCGGCGGTGACCTGTATACCTGAACGACGGTGGTATACATGGGGAAAAGGAGAGAGCATAGTAAGGAGTCCGATATCGGGATAGGAGGAGCTCTGGGTACCAGAGTGGAAGGAGGTGAAGGTATGGAGGAAGAGGACGGAAGAAGAGGCAAAGGGACAACAATAACATCATCTGTAGTACTACTCTCCCCCTGACGAAGGTCATGAGTTGAGAACGGAAAGTAGGACTCCCTCTCACGAAAGGTAACATCCATGGTACAGAACATACGCCGGGAGGGGGGGGGGTGATAACAGTGATATCCTTTGGTCGTGGAGGAATAACCCAGGAAGACACAACGTTGAGCCAGAGGGTCAAGTTTGTCACGTTGAGGTTGGTGCACATGCACGTAACAGATGCACCCAAAAAACACGGGGTGACAAATGGGAAGTATGAGTCACGCCAGAGGTAGAGAGACGGGCTAGAGGAGTAGTATAGGAGAGAACACGAGAAGGAAGAAGATTGATAAGATGTGCAGCAATAAGCACCGAATCACCCCAATATGGTTAAGGAAGATGCGTCGTTAAGAGGAGACAACGGGCAACCTCGAGAAGATGCCGATTTTTCCGTTCGGTCACTCCGTTCTGAGTAGATGTGTATGCACAAGTTTTCTGGTGGATGATACCGTGAGAAGTGAGGTAAGCGCCAAAGGAACCACGATCGTCATACTCCCCTCCATTATCACTTCGAAGAATACGGATAGTGACATTAAATTGATTTTTCACCATGTTATGAAAGACTTGAAAGCACAAAAAAACATTACTTTTCTTTTTTAATAGATAAACTCACGTAGTACGCGAAAAACAATTAATAAAGGTGACGAACCAGCGAAAACCAGTCAACGATACAACGGGAGATGACCCCCAAACATCAGAATGAATAACATCAAAAAAAGTGCTACTAGAAAAAGAAAATGTGAAGAGGTCTGTCGCACATGTTTAGACCGATCACAAATATCACAAAAGAAATTCTGAAGAAAAGGTAAAAAATAGGAAATAATTTTTGCAGGTAGGCGGAGGACGGGTGTCCCAAACGCAGATGCCAACGGTGAACATCCTCTGCAGTAACAGTAGAACTGGAAAGAGCCTGAGAACGAGGTGGAGTGTCCAGGTAGTACAAGCCGCCACCGCACCTACCACTGTCAATGTTCCGCTTCGTACCAAGTTCCTGAAAAACACAAGAATCAGGAAAGAATGTTACGAAGCAGTTAAGAGATTTCGTAATATTGCTGATGGAAAGTAAATTGCGTGGAAAGGAGGGGACGAAAAGCACAGAGGTAAGGGATATGGACGGAGAACAAGAAATATTGTCCTTGCCCGTAATGGAGAACAACGATCCATTAGCAGAAATAACTTTCTCCTTACCAAACAAAAGAGTATAAGAGAGAAAACCTGAAGAGGACCCAGTCATGTGGTGGGTGGCACCGGAGTCGAGCACCCACTCAGAAGGTGAGATGGTGGCCGCATGAGCACTGGGCATGGCAACAGTGGCAAGAGAAGTAGAGCTTCCAGTGACCGGGTCGGACTGAGCGTGAAGCAAGCGGCGAAATGCATCCAACTCATGTGTAGTAAGAGAGGAGGAAGCTCAAGACTGAGACTCATCATAGCAATCAGTAATGTAAGCAGTGTCATGAGAACGGTAGACACTGTGCCTATGGCCCCCACGACCAGGTCCACAGCCCCGACCACGACCACGACCAGGAGGAGCCAAATGCGGATGAAGTTTGAAGCAGGCATCCCGAGAGTGTACCCGTCGACCACAATAATCGCAGATGGGCACAGAAGATGCAGGAGTAGGGATGAGGCCACAGCCAACACTCGTCAAGGCAAAAAGATCCGGAAGAGTCATAACACTGAGATACTTGCGGGGGTCTTCATCACCCAGAATCAAGCTGAACGCCTCTCGAAGGGAGGGAAGAGGAGAACGGTGTAGAACATGAGTCCGGACTACATCAAATTTCATATTCAATCCCATTAAGAAGACATGAAGGCGGAAGCGAACCTCTCGTTGCTTTAACAGGACGGCATCCGCAGTACACGCTGGAGTGAAATGTGCAAAGTAGTCCAGTTCTTGATACAAGCGCTCAAACTTCGAAAAAAAGGATGAGACAGTCATCGACCCTTGACGCAACTCCAAAATGCGGCGAGTGAGCTCATATAACTGGGTGGAACTACCAATCTGAGAATAAGTTTCACAAGCACGAGTCCAAATCTCAAATGCAGAGTCCATCAGCATATAGCTTCGATAAACCTTGGGCGACATCGAATGCAGGAGCCAAGACACAACCAGAGAGTTGTCTGAATCTCAGCGCTTACAGGAGGGATCAGTCACTGGAGGCTCCGTAATCGACCCATCGATATAGCCAAACATCTATTGACTACGGATGACATGTTGAGCAGCACGAGACCATTCCAGGTAATTCGTGTCATCCAGAGGAACCGTGGTAATCTTCAAGGAGCTAGATTAGCCATGAGGCCGCTTAGGCTCAACCATCGGAGGCTGGATCACGCCTGGAGAAGAAACTGATGAATCGGGTTCACCCATACCGACACAAGAAGCACAGGAGAAGGACACCTTATTTTGCCATACAGATCAGCAGTATCAGCAGCGGCACAGTAGCAGGACAACGGCCAGGCATCGACATGGGAGCAGGGCAGCGACACGAGAGCAGGACAGCGACGCTGTAGCAGGACACCTTCTTCCGAACAGGCAGCGACACGAGCGCAGGACCTGGACGCGTGAGCAGGACAATGACACGGTTGTTTTTCATGAAGGAGAGGCAGACTGCTTCATGGAGGAACGACGACGGCGTTCCTCTCAGCAGCCTGCACTGTTGCCTCCCGACATCACGAAGACGGGAAGAGCTACGGTGAAGCGCGACGCGCGACGGTGAAGCGAGGTGGGAGACAATGCGGGAAGAAGAGCGGCGGTGAAGCGGGAGCCGGGCGACGATGAGTATCGGGAAGAAGCGTGGCGGGAGACGGGCGATCCGATCGACGGCTAGGGCACGGGGTTTTTCACCTCTGATACCAAGTAGAGAGAAAAAAAACGGGAATCTTCTTCGATCCTCATAAGGAGGTCCCTTACTCATATATATACATGAGTAAGGGAAAACCTAAAAACACGAAAAAAGACAAAACTACCTCGACAAGGGGGAAACACGACTTGTACATAACACTTCATAACTCAACTCATACAACCCCCTTTTCAATATTCTCTTTGATGAAATGACGATCCACTTCAATATGTATAGTTCGATCATGTTGAACAGAGTTATGGACGATGTTGATCAGCAGTCTTGTTATCACAATACAACCGAATGAGCTCATCTTATGAGAGTCTCGGGTCACTTAGCAAAGAGCGCAACCAAAGACTTTCACAAACACCATTAGCCATAGCCCGAAACTCTGCTTCAGCACTAGATCTTGTCACAACATGTTTTTTACTTCTCCAAGTAACAAGATTCCCACCAACAAGAGAACATTACCCTGAGGTAGATCGCCGATCGTCGATTGACCCGGCCCAATCAGCATCAGTGTAGACTTCAATTTTTAGAGTTTAATTTGGGAAAAACAAGATCTCACTCCCAGGTGAGGACTTGAGATACCTGAGAATCCTGTGGGCAGCATCTGCATGACGAGTCTTCGGAGCATGCATAAACTTGCTAACAACACTTACAACGTAAGCAATATCAGGACGGGTATGAGCCACGGGCAGATCATCCTCCCTACCAATCTCTGAAATTCAGGAACATTTTCAATCTCCTTTTCATCATCACGACCCATTCTGTGGTCCGCTTCAATTGGGGTATCAACTGGTCTACAACCACTAATCCTAGTCTTCTTAAGCAGGTCCCAGAGTACACTTCCTTTGGGAGATGAAAATTTCATGTTTGGACTTTGCCATTTCAATACCAAGGAAATATTTGAGTGCACGAAGTCCTTGACCTCGATCTCAGAAGCCAATTTTTGTTTTAGGAGCTTGATCTCTTCCACATCGCCACCTGTTATAAAAATATCATCAAAATAAACAATGAGAGTTGTGAGTTTACCGACCCGATGTTTGATAAACAATGTATGATCAGCATTGCCCTAATGATACCCAAATGACAACACGACTCTGTGAAATCTCCCAAACCAAGCTCTTGGAGATTGTTTCAGCTCATATAGGGGTTTCTTTAACTTGTAGACATTTTCTATTGAACCTTTAGGAGTAAGGCATAGTGGAAGGGACATGTAAACTTTCTCATCAAGATCCTCATGGAGGAAAGCATTTTTCACGTCAAGTTGTCAAAGGTCTCATCCTTTGGAGGCAACACAAGATAAAATGACTCTGATAGTGTTCATCTTTGCTACAGGGGCGAACGTCTCCTGATAGTCAATCTCAAGGGTTTGGGTATACCCTATTGTCACCAGTTTTGCTTTACACCTTTCAACAACACCTTGAGAGTTTTGTTTAACAGAGAACACTCATTTGCATTCAACCGGCTTTTTTCTATGGGGAAGATACACCAAATCCCATGTGTTGTTCTTTTTCAGAGCAATCATTTCCTTAAGCATCACCTCTCTCCACACGGGAATCTCCAAAGCACTCTGCCAAGATGTTGGTACAGATAGGGAAGCGAGGGAAGACACAAAGGTCTTATGGGAAGTAGAAAATAAGACATAAGAAACATAATTGGAAAGAAGATGTTGAGTACATGATCAAATACCTTTCCTGAGAGTAATGAGAGATTCAAAAGGCCCTGAGTCAGGATCCAGTATTTGATCTGGTTGCACAGTCAGGTCAAGTGTGTTGGTGGTTCTCTATTTTCGTCTCGTGTACACCTGCAAACTAGGAGCAATAGGAGCAGTAGGACGAAGAGCAGGAGAATCACTCACTTCCAACAGTATAAGCCCCCCCTGAAGTGAGGGATAATGTGGAGGAACGGATAGCGGTACAGAAGAAGGCAAAAGAGGAGAGGGGAAAGAAGGGGTGTCACCCGGGGCAGGATAATATGCCTCATATTCACGGAACGTGACATCCATGGTGACAAAGACCTTCATAGGAGCATGAAAACACTTGTATCCTTATTGCATAGGAGAGTACCCAATAAATACACACCTTAGTGCACGTGGATCAAATTTGATGGGAGGAGGGTGATGGATGTGAACAAAGCAGACACAATCCAACACCTTATGAGGAAGCTGAGAGGAAGGGACTCGAAGAGTGCCAAGGGGTGTGGCATTACCAAGAATATGTGATGGCATGCGATAAATGAGATTTGTCGTAGTAAGGACAACATCGCCCAGTAGTATTTGAGAAGATGCATTATAAATAAAAGACAGCGAGCCACCTCCAACAGGTGATGATTCTTAAGCTCTGCAAAACCATTTTGAGCAGGAGATTAAACACAAGCAGTTTGATGAATAATGTCATGATCAATCAGGTACTGAGCAAACTGCGAGTCTAGATATTCACGGTCATTGTTACTGCGAAGAATCTAAATTTTGGTGTGAATCTGAGTGCAGATCATGTTATGAAAATTTTTGAAGGTAGTAAAAACATCACTTTGCTTTCACAGTAAATATAACCATGTAGTGTGAGAAAAAACAATTAATAAAAGTGACAAACCAAATACAGTCAGAAATAGAAGATACAAGACAAAGTCCACAAACATCAGAATGAATCACAAAAAAAGGGATAAAGCATGAAAACGAAACATGATTAAATGTAGTTCGACAGTGTTTGTCAACAATACAAACATCACACACAAAGAAATTAGAAACAGTAGTAAGCATAACAGAAGACAATAACTTCATAACGAAATAAACGGGTGACCTAAGCAATAATGCCAATAATATAAATCAGATATGCTGGAGTGAAGAGCCAAATGAGGTGTCACTGGACCGGAGTCAAGTACATATAGACCATTGACCAAGCTACCAGAGCCAATCACCGTCTCCGTCTTCAGATCCTGAAAATACAAGAGGAATGATGAAAGGTTACATAACCGTTCATGAAATTAGTCAAATGGCTAATAAAGAGTAGATTACATGTGAAGTTTGGGATATGCAAAACGGATGATAAGGTGAGAAAGGAACAAGAGACGAAGCCTTTCCCAACAATAGAAGAAAGAGACCCATCATCATGACCAGAGAGAGAGTATAGGATATGAAACCTGAGGCGAAGCCAGTCATATGGTCAGCGGCTCCGGAGTCGATGATCCATTGAGGTGAAGTAGCAGAGTGAGCACCTAGAATCCCTGTGTGGGTGTACGAGGTCAAGGCAGTGGATTTCGTGTAAAGCCCTTGCATCATATTGCGAAGTGCAAGAACTTCATCAGCTGAAAAACACCAAGGAGGATAGAAGGATCGACACCAAATAAAGCAGAAGAAGCATTCATAGCAGCATCAGTGAGATGGGCAAAACGAGGAGTATGTCAACCAGGGAAGTGCCTGAAGTCACGACCACCATGAGGAGAAGCACCACCTCTCGGTGGAGGAAAACCATGAAGTCTGAAACAAATGTCTCTAGTATGACGAGTCTTCCCACAATAATCACATAGGATGTAACAACCCATATAAAATAAGACCATTCATAATGGCATTTTGGAAATACCCCCCCCCCCCCAGACATCCGGATTACGCTTATTTCCCGCATCCCGCAAGAAAACCCTGCTCCCGATTCCTCCCCTGTCTCCCGCAGGTCGCGCCGCAAGCCCCGCTCCCTGCTGCCGCCAACGCCTTCTCCGACTCCTCCTCTTGTCGTGGTCTCCGGCTTCTCCTCTTGCTCTGCCCGACGGCTTCACCTCCTCAAGCCGGCTTCATCCTTGCCTCCCTCCCATGCGTCCCCTTCTCTAGACGACAGACCCGCCGCCTCCTGCTCTTCCCCAGGCCAACAACACTTCGTCTCCTCCTTTTCTTGAGGGCCAACAACAACTTCTCCTCCAAAGAGGTCAGCAACCCTCTTCCTCGTCGTTTGGGTCGGTGTTTGTGAAAGGGACAACTATGGTTTCCTCCCCTCTCCTCCTTGAGCCCGGATTTGATCTCCTTGGGCAAGGTTTTCTCGTTCCCCCTCTTTATTCATATTTGTTTGACCTTATTTTGCAAGATTATGCCCCAATTTGTGTATGTTTTTGTGGATCCAAGATTTTTGTCCCCCTTCGTAATCGTCTAATCTCGTCGCATTTCTAATTTCCAGCGCAACTCCTCGACTCAAGTGATGGAATTCCTCTAAATCCCTCTCCGAATTAGGGTTTCCCCTATCCAAACGTCGTCAAGTCTCTGCTTCTGCGTGGTAAATTTCTAAACTCTGTTCTTGCTTGAGTCTTGCGTTAGATAAATTGTCTGTGTTAGCGTAGTGGTAATTTGTTATAACGCTTTTGTCGTTCTTGAATAGGTTCGCTTGAGGAGTGTCAATTTTGCTAGCGCCGCTCAGCCGCCTCCGTCAGATTCAGGCTCATTTAAGGCAAGTAGAGATCCCTCTCTGTTGCAACATTGAGTTATTTTATTGCATCTATTCTTTTAACTGTTTGGTCACATTCTTGAATATATCGATTTGTCAAATGAATTGATATCTTAAAGGCTAAATCCGATAAGTTAATAATTTTAGGGTTTAATATGTTCAAAATTATATGAGTTTGTAATCGTAGATAATCTTTTTGTTTGGATATTGCTTAGAATAACATGTGTTAAGGAACGAAAGTGATTTTGGATTGGATTTCCACTTAGATGAATTTTCGGCTCATTTGATGAATAATGGAGAGACTATTAGTTCTTTTTTAGCATGATCAGTAATTATTATGACGATAAATGCCACAATTTTTTGCTAGCAAATAACTGAATGATGTTTTATAAAAAATATTCAAATCATACACATGTTTACTTGAAAGATAATTGTGTCTTGTAGTGGTTCAAAAAATGAACAATTGGGATCCCAGGAAAATGATGCATAGTAATAGTCATACCACTCGTAAATACTTGAATCCCACAAAATATATTGCTCTTTATCTAGTTTTGTTTGTATCGTCGAATCTTGTGTCATCGAAATCTGATTTCTTAGGTCTGTCTGGTTCTAAGACTTGAGTGAATATTGCTCCATAGCTTAATTTTTCTCTTGACGCGTTTATATGAACTCAAATCTTGTACAGCTGAACCGCTAAATTTGTATCAGGTCTTGATAAGTTACGAATCTCCTAAATCATGAATCCTTAAAGTCATTAATGTCACAAGCAACTAATGAAAGATAAAGTTAAATTGATGTGAAGCTTTAACTCGAGTTTCCGCTTGACTGACAACGAAAACCAACAAATGGTCATAGCAAGCACAATTATTTTGATAAGACTTGCATTTAGACTTACATTAGAATCTCGTGCATCAAATAAAACACTTCCACCTTTCACTGATTACAGCTAATGACATTTCTTGATCTGTTTGCATGTTATACCCCGGAGTATTATAATAAACCAACTTGTTTTGTTTAGCTCATTTATTTGCTTGTCTCGAATAGTTTTGTTTCATGAGAAACTGATACACTCATACATTTCTGCCACTATTACTAATCTGTACTTTATTTTGCTCACTCTGCTTATTTCAATGTTCTGAGACTTTTCTTTTCTGTTTTGGAATTGTCTTAGTGTTCTTGCAGCACCGCCAGGTACTCGAGCCCGATTAGCATTAAGTTCCAGGTTCTATGTCTACAATTTTTTTACTGTCAAATATTTCTTTTATGTAATAATTGCAATCAGACATTTTCTCTGATAACATCTAAGTTATCAAAGGCGCAAGGCGTACCGAGACGCAAAGGGCCCCTGGAGCCTAGGCGCAGGCGTGCGCCTGAGGCACGTGAGGAGCAAAAAGGGGGGGAAAAAGGAAATTGAGCGAATTGAGCGCCCAAATCGCAGAAATTGCGCGAATTGGGCGCCCAATTCGCTGAAATTGCGCGAATTGGGCGCCCAATTCGCTGAAATTGCGCGAATTGGGCGCCCAATTCGATGAAATTGCGCGAATTGGGCGCCCAATTCGCGCAATTTCAGCGAATTGGACGCCCAAGTGCGTCTAGGGGTGTCTCAGGTGCGTCTAAGAACATGTTTTTGCCCATATATAATTTTTTTTTAAAAAAATAGCTTGAAAGGCTCGGGCGCGCCTGGGAGCCTGTAAGGCGCGCGCCTGGGGCACATCGCCCGCCTCAGCCGTGCTGAGGCGCGGCGGGCTGCGCCTGGTGCGCCCGGCTGCGCCTGGTGCGCCCAGCGCCTCAGGCGCGCCTAGGCGCGCGCCTTAATAATAAAGGGTATCATGGACAACTGCTAGACTATTTAAATATTTATGTACTAGAATTTGAAATTAATGCATGTACACCCTTTGTTGAATCATGATTGCAAGAAAACTATAGTAGTGGCCTGTAAAATATGATTTTTACAAAATACATGTGCATCTAAAATTCTCACCGTTTTAAAATCATAAAAACTTCCGCAATAAAATCAAACTGTTTTTCTCCAAATTAATTATTTTAAAACTATTTTAGGTATTCTCTGCATCCGCCTTAGCAGACATAGATTTCTTTCTGCCCATGCATGTGGCATCATGGCCCGCCCGAAGCGCACTCTAGCTTTCGTCGAGACGGGTCGTGACAGTTGGTATCAGAGGGAGGTTAGTTTCAAGAGATAAAGTATTTTGTAATTATTAAATATTTTGAACTTTATTATAAAATTAAATATGCATGCATCATTCCTTCACTCAGCTTGTCATTATTTGTTGTTCGCGGCTGAAACACGCACACACTCACTTATAAGCATGAGTAGTATGCACACGAATGTTAAGGGAGTATGATCAAACTAAACATTTTCGTGCATATGAATTTTCACTAGGATATACACCGCTTGCGAATATTAAATTGTATGAGTAGTTTAATATTTTCAAGTGCGCTGACATTAGAGTCCTAATATGCATGATATGTTAAGTGATATGGACGCTTAAATGACATGTGTATCCATTCATTTGTATTCATATCATAAATCATTGCACAAGTGTGAAGCAAAGAACAACAATAATGATTGTACACACATGAATTTTCTATTTGCTTGACATTGTACATGATCTTGGTATTGTACTTGCATAATTATTACCTAGAGTTGTCCAATGAAAATGCTGTAATTATTACATAATTTATGTACCTGACAGTAGAAAATGTGTTAGAATTTCTTGTCTTAAGTCTCCGGTATTCGTATTCAGTCTACTTATTCTGCTCGACTAATAATCTTATTTGGTGCTCCTGTATCTCCTTCTAGATAGCTTCTGAGTATCGGCAAAAAAAAGTGAGTTTCTCCTTGTAAATTGCTCTGCAGAATTACTTCAGCGTTGTCTTGTGAATCTCCAACTCCAGTTTGACTCGCTCCTGTCGATACCCAATCGTCATTCTGTTTCTTTTCCCCGTTGATGTTTTATCTTCGCTTCGTGCAAGATTTTTTCGCTCTCAAATCCTTGAGTCTTACCTTTCAATTTTGAGCTAACTGAGGCAATTCCTGTGCTCCATGAAATCAATCTTTCGTATCTGTCTGAACCCGCTAAGTCTGAAGAGTTCTCTTGAGAACTTGAATCTGATCTTGGTAAGTCTCTTCGATTGTTCTTCTTTTTATATCTTAATAATTCGCTTTCATGCCTCGATCTGCAAACCTTGTTGGAATGAATGTCATCTGAATCTTCGCCCTAAGAGTCCCCATTCAGAGAGTTTCTCAGAAAGTTTCGGGACGAAATTTCTTAAGTAGGGGAGAATGTAACAACCCATATAAAATAAGACCATTCACAATGGCATTTTGGTAATACCCCCCCAATCTAATCTCCTCATCTACTGAATCTAAACCCGAGTCAGGCATCCCGATTACGCTTATTTCCCGCAAGCCGCAAGAAAACCCTGTTCCCGATTCCTCCCCCGTCTCCCGCAGGTCGTGCCGCAAGCCCAGCTCCCTGCCGTCGTCGACGCCTTCTCCGACTCCTCTTGTCATGGCCTCCGGCTTCTCCTCTTGCTCTGCCTGACGGCTTCCCCTCCTCAAGCCGGCTTCATCCTCGTCTCCCTGCCGTGCGTCCCCTTCTCTGGACGACAGACCCGCCGCCTCCTGCTCCTCCCCAGGCCGACAACACTTCGTCTCCTCCTTTTCTTGAGGGCCAGCAACAACTCCTCCAAAGAGGTCGGCAACCCTCTTCCTCTCTGTTTGGGTCGGTGTTTGTGAAAGGGACAACTATGGTTTCCTCCCATCTCCTCCTTGAGCCCGAATTTGATCTCCTTGGGTAAGGTTTTTTCGTTCCCCCCTCTTTATTCATATTTGCTTGACCTTATTTTGCAAGATTATGCCCCAATTTGCATATGTTTTGTGGATCAAAGATTTTTTCCCCCCTTCGTAATCGTCTAATCTCGTCGCATTTCTGATTTCCAGCGCAACTCCTTGACTCAAGTGATGGAATTCCTCTAAATCCCTGTCCGAATTAGGGTTTCCCTATCCAAACGTCGTCAAGTCTCCGCTTCTGCGTGGTAAATTTCTAAACTCTGTTCTTGCTTGAGTCTTGCGTTAGATCAATTGCTTGTGTTAACGTAGTGGTAATTTGTTATAGCGCTTTCGTCGTTCTTGAACAGGTTCGCCTGAGGAGTGTCAATTTTGCTAGCGCCGCTCAGCCGCCTCCGTCAGATTCATGCTCATTTAAGGCAAGTAGAGATCCCTATCTCTTGCAACATTGAGTTATTTTATTGCATCTGTTCTTTTAACTGTTTGGCCACATTCTTGAATATATCGATCTCTCAAATGAATTGATATCTTAAAGGCTAAATCCGATAAGTTAATAATTTTAGGGTTTAATATGTTCAAAATTATATGAGTTTGTAATCGTAGATAATCTTTTTGTTTGGATATTTGCTTCAAATAACATGTGTTAAGGAACGAAAGTGATTTTGGATTGGATTTTCACTTAGATGAATTTTCGGCTCATTTGATGAATAATGGAGAGACTAGTAGTTTTTTTTGAGCATGATCAGTAATTATTATGACGATAAATATCACAATTTTTTGCTAGCAAATAACTGAATGATGTTTTATAAAAAATATTCAAATCATACACATGTTTACTTGAAAGATAATCGTACCTTGTAGTGGTTCAATCTAAATGAACAATTGGTATCCCAGGAAAATGATGCATAGTAATAGTCATACCACTCGTAAATACTTGAATCTAGGGCTGTTCACGAACCGAATCGAATCGAATATCTCTTCAATCGAATCCAAATTTCACATATAATGCAGAGATTCGGATTCGGATTCGGATTTGTTCGAATATTCGGGTTCGGATTCGGATTCGAATTCGATATGAAATGCTGGATTCGAATTCGGGTTCGAATTAAGATTCGAATTCGGATTCGAACACGGATTCGAATTCGAATTCGATTTTTTCTATTAAGAATAATTAAATATATAATTTTATTAAATATATATAATTTTATTTAAGTAATTTTACTATTCGCGAACTATTCGCGAATACTTCGAATAGGGATAATTTTATTCGGATTCGGATTCGAAAATTATTCGAATTCGATTTTGGATTCGAATCCGGATTCGAATTCGAAAATTAAGAATATTTATCGAATCTTCACGAATCGAATCTCGAATTATTCACGAACTATACTATTTGTTAACAGCCCTACTTGAATCCCGCAAAATATATTGCTCTCTATCTAGTTTTATTTGTATCGTCGAATCTTGTGTCATCGAAATCTGATTTTTTAGGTCTGTCTGGTTCTAAGACTTGAGCGAATGTTGCTCCATAGCTCAATTCCTCTCTTGACACGTTTATGAACTCAAATCTTGTACAGCTGAATCGCTAAATTTGTATCAGGTTTTGATATGTTACGAATCTCCTAAATCATGAATCCTTAAAGTCATTAATGTCATAAGCAACTAATGAAATGTAGTGTTAAATTGATGTGACGCTTTGACTCGAGTTTCCACTTGACTGACAACGAAAACCAACAAATGGTCATAACAAGCACAACTATTTTGATAAGACTTGCATTTAGACTTACATTAGAATCTCGTCCATCAAAAAAAACATTTTCACCTTTCACTGATTACAGCTGATGACATTTCTTGATCTGTTTGTATGTTATACTCCGGAGTAGTCTAATAAACTAACTTGTTCTGTTTAGCTTTTTTATTTGTTTGTCTCGAATAGTTTTGCTTCATGAGAAACTGGTGCACTCATATATTTCTGCCTCTATTACTGTTCTGTACTTTATTTTGCTCACTCTGCTTATTTCAATGTTCTGATGCTTTTCCTTTCTGTTTTGGAATTGCCTTAGTGTTCGTGCAGCGCCGCCAAGTACTCGAGTCCGATCAGCATTAAGTTCCAGATTCTATATTTACATTTCTTTTACTGTCAAATATTTCTTTTATGTAATAATTACAATCAGACATTTTCTCGGGTATCATGGACAACTGCTAGGCTATTTAAATTTTTATGTACTAGAATTTGAAATTAATGCATGTGCACCCTCTGTTGAATCATGATTGCATGAAAAATATAGTAGTGACATGTAAAATATGATTTTTACAAAATATATGTGCATCTAAAATTCTCACCATTTTAAAATCCTAAAAGCTTCCGCAATAAAATCAAAATATTTTTCTTCAAATTAACAATTTTAAAACTATTTTAAGTATTCTCTGCATCCGCCTTAGCATACATGAATTTCTTTCTGCCCATGCCTGTGGCATCACGGCCCGCCCGAAGCGCACTCTGACTTTCGTCGAGACGGGTCGTGACATAGGAGATAGTCTTTATCACTACCCTTTAGCTTAGAATCACGAGTTGGACAATCCCCCCGCAAAGAAAGGGTACCAGTAGCAAGAGCAGAACTCTCAGGAGCTGGGTCAGGAAGTAGAGTCTGGCGACAATCAAATTCTTGTCGAACAATGCTATGAACCTTCGAAAGAGACGGAACGACAAACCCCCTAAAATCTGAACACTAATCTGATCAAAATCCTGATGAAGACAATGAAGGAACTCAAAGATGCAGTTGCGATCCTCCCGAGCCCGAACCATAGCCTCATCCGCCGGGCTAACAAAGGTGAGGGAATCAGAATGATCATACTCCTGATACAACAGAGTAAACTCCAAATAGTAAACAGATGGAGGACGATCACCATGACGGAGTAAGGATATCTTTAGTCTCAACTGAAAGATCTGGACAGCATTATCCTTTCGAGAATAAGTAGCATCTGCACGCCGCCAAATATCAACAACAGTATCAAGGAATAAGTAGTTGCGGGCGATGGACTCTTGTATGGAATTCGTTAGCCAAGACATGACTAAGAAATTTTCTGAAACCCATTGAGGCCAATCAGGGGCATTCATCTCCGGTTCCTTAGTTTGCCCAGTGACATAACCAAAGAGGTTACGGCTCTTAAGTGCAAGAGTGATAGAGCGAGACCATGAGAGATAATTAGAATCATCTAACCGAATAATAGTAATTCACGAAGTATTGTGATCATGACTCCCACAAAGAGAACTTGAAGGAGGAGGAACCGGCGAGGAGAAGATATCACTGAGAGAAGACAGTGGCTCAAGAATAGAAATCTGGAGACCACACTCCACATAGGGCATTAAAAAACGACCGATTACACTTAACACATATAAGTGTAGAAGAGGAGAGGAATATAAATCCATTCCATACAATGGCAGAGAAAACAAGTGGCGCCAGAAGGAAGCAAATGCTTCACGGCATGTCCGGTGCCGGAAGGAGAGGGGCTACAAACCCTAGAGAGGAGGAGAAGAAGAAGAACGGGTGGAAGAAGAAGAAGGCAGGCTGGAGAGTCTGGAGGTCCCGGGAAAGCTGACAAAGGAGTGTTGTGAGAAGCCGACGAAGGAGCGCCGCCGGAAGAGGAGAAAGGGAGGCGCAGTTGGAAACAGGAGAGGAACCCGCGACGGGATTAGTAGGCGGGAGCAGATCCGACACACGCAGCGACAACCGGCGAACGACGCGACACACGCAACAAACTACGTCGAACGAAAAAACAGATTGAGCGGCGGCTAGGTCACCAAAAGTCCTTGATTTGATACCATGTTGTGGGAATGAAAAATAGACTTGAATTACTAAGAAAAATCCCTAATCCCCTTTATATCTAGAGGCGGATCGGGATAACAAATACAATATTATAAGACACATAAAATAAACCTCACATAATAACACACATATTGTAACAAGTCTATCTACATGCAGTAGCCTCCTGGTTATGAGACCACATGAGAGTTTCTTGAATGTCACCTCAAGAAATCTCTTTATGGTCTCAAACGGTCCCTTCAGGCTGGGTTTGATAAGTTCAGTAAGGTCGTTCGTGATGTTGGCTACACTCGAAGCTCAAATGACTTCTTTCTATTACTTATCATCGCCTGACATACATAGTGATACTTTTGGTATATGTTGATGATATCCTCATCACAGACGATGATCTAGATGGTATAACTATAGTCAAGAAGCACCTGACATCCGTGTTTCAGAGGATTTGGGGCATCTCTGGTATTTTCTTGGCATTGCGGTGGCCCGTCGACTTGATGGTCTCGCTCTGTCTCAAAGAAAGTACTTTCCTCAGCTTCTTTATGATGTTGACTACTCTAGATGCAAGCCCGCTGACACACCTATGGGTGACAACCATAAGCTCTGCACCCATGCTTCCGACTTTGATCTTCTCCTCCCTAATCTGGAGTACTATCATTGTCTTGTGAGCAAGTTAATTTATCTTACAATTACAAGACCTGATATATCCTTCGTTGTTGGGTGGTCAGTTGTTTTACGCATGCACTACGAATCTCCCATCTCTAAGAGGTTGAGCGCATTCTTTGGTACCTAAAGAATGCTCCAAGATAAGGACTTGGGTATAAGCCCTCTCTCTCCTTATTGCTTGTTAACTATGATGTTGATTATGTTATCTCTCTAGATGATCGTCAATCCACAAGTGAGCACTCAACATACTTTGGTGGACATCTTGTCACCAGACTGAGCAATAAGCAAACTGTTGTCGCACGTTCATCTGTAGACGCTGAGTATCGGTCAATGACTTCGGTTGTTTCTGAACTTATATGACTGGAGAGCCCTTCGAATGATCTGGGTGTAAAACCTTTCTCTCCGACCACTCTCTTCTGCGACAACCAAGCAGCTATTCATATTATTAAGAATCCAATGTTTCATGAACGCACCAAGTACATCGAGGTCGATTATCATTTTGTTCGGGAAAATATGTAATTTAATAAATTAAACTTGTGGCATGTGTCTACTGCTGTGCAAATTGCGGGCATCCTCACTAAGGCCTTACCTCGACCACTATATCATCTGTTTCTTCCCAAGCTTAGCTCTTATGATTTGTATGCCCCAGCTTGCGGGAGAGTGTTAAAATAAGTTGTATAAAGGCCCATCAAATGGCTCATTGGAGGGCCCATTATTGTTTAGTGATTAGTCCTACATCTTAGAATAGAGAATTGAATATGTGTTTAAGTTTAATTTTTTTCCGCACTGTTACACGTGATATGTCACGTGTGGTTCCTCCTATATATATACTCCAACCCTTGCATTAGGGAAACATAATAATATTCCTATTCTCCACTTGGTATCAAATCCAAACATCTTGATCCCGTCGCGCTTGTTTCATCGCTCGTCTCGATCAACGCTTCAATCTCGTCTCTTATTCGACGTTCGACGCTCGCCGCTCTTTCCTGTTCAACGTTTGATGCTCACCGGCTCTGTCGATCGGCCTCTGGCGATCTAGGGCTCGCTCTGCCTCGATTCCCCGCTTTCGTCAAGGGCTCCCTACAGGGCCGCCGCTCCTCCAAGCGTCGTCGCTCCTCCAACATAACAACCTCCTCCTCTTCATCTTCCTCTTCCTCATCTTCTTCCTCTTCTTCTTGTTCTTCCACAGAGGATGTTGCTGGCAGCTGGCAGACCTTCGATCGACGAACGACTTCGACATCAGTGATGGAAGAAGGGATCGGGAGCGGGCGAGCAACAAGCAGTGGTGTCGCGCGTGTCTGCACGTACAGTACGTGTATCTGTACCGGAAATGCATCTCGTACGGGTACACGCCTAAAATAGGCATGTTCATGCTTCCTAGATCTCAGTGCTACATAGTGATAATGGTAAAGAGTATGATGATCGGGGGGGGGGGGAGTTTGATGCATATCTTGTCGAACATGACATTCTTTGTCAGGCCACCTGTGTCCACACTTTTCCTAAAAACGGGGCAGCGGAACAAAAAAATAAACACTTACTGGAGGTTGCTTGTCGTTTGTTAATTGACATGCACCTTTCTAAGTCCTATTGGGGTGATGTTGTTTTGACTGCAACTCATCTCATTAATCGTCGTCCCTCTCGCTCTCGTCACTACGATACTCCTCTTTCCCGTTTATCCCAAAAACACATTGCCCACACTTCACTCATCTCTCCTCGCATATTCGATTCTGTCTGTTTTGTTCATGTCGATACTCCTCATCGAGAAAAATTAAAAGTTCGTTCTCTTAAATGTGTTTTTGTGGAGTACTTTCCTACCACCAAAGGTTACAGGTATTATCACCCTCCTACACGTCGCTTCTACTGCACCATTGATGTTACTTTTCGTGAGGGGAAGTCGTATTTTGGTCTTCGTCAAGGGGAGATGAATAGTAATATTGACGGGACCTCTGACTCTCCTCTTCCGATAGTTGCTTCCCCTCACATTCCACCTACTCCTATTCGTCTCATTACTACGTTTATTCCTCCCAGTACCGTTCTTTCTACCATTCCTCCTTCTATATTATATCCATACTCACACAAGCCTTGTACCGCTGAGCAAGTACTGTCCTTGGATGTTCAACCAGTGCCAGTGCCCGCTTCTACTCCAGATTCAGATGATCACCTCCATATTCCCCAGATTTTCTTAAAGGTAACACTGGTGGCACCAAACACCTCATTGCCAACAACATTTTTTACCATCACTTCTCTTATGTACACAAAACTTTTATCTCGTCTCTTTCCTCTATTGTGATTCCTAAGACCTGGTAGGAGACAATTCAAATACCTGAGTGAAAACATGATAAGAAAGAAGAAATGCATGCTTTAGAGAAAATAAGACATGACAAGTTGTGTGTCTTCCCCCTGGGAAGCGAACAGTTGGATCACGCTGGGTTTTCTCTGGTCAGCAGAATCAAGATGGGGTGGCGGGGCGATATAAAGCGCGGTTAGTGGCTCAAGAGTACACCCAAATCCAAAGAATTGACTACCAAGAAACTTTTACCTCTGTTGCAAGATGAATTATATTCATTTGATCCTCTCATGCATTACTTGTCTTGGGTGAGAGTTAAAACAACTTGATGTCAAAAATGTCTTCTTACATGGTAAACTAGCAGAAGTCGACATGACTATTCCCCGGGGCTTTACCAAAATAGGGTCTATAAAAAGGTTTGTCGTCTGCAGAAGTTCCTATATGCCTTAAAACAATCCCTAGAGCCTGGTTTGGACAGTTTCACAAAATTATGTTATAACTAGGTTATACTCAAAATTGTGTTGATCATACTCTCTTTATCAAGATGAGAGGAACTCGAATATCAATACTCATTGTATACATGGATGTCATCATTATTACAGAAAATGGCATGGAGGAAATCACATACTTGAGAGAACAGTTGAGCAAAGAATTTGAAGTCAAGGACTAGGAAAGTTGAAATACTTCCTTAGAATTGAAGTATTAAGGTCTTGTCGGGGATCCTCATCTCTCAGAGAAAATACTCTTTATCCCCTGGAGGAAACTGACATGCTTTTGTGTGCTCCCGTGAATACACTCATTGAGGCTAATCACAAGAATGATGCAGATACTAAATGTGAGAAAGTTGGCATCTCAAGGTACCAGAGATTGGTTGGGAGACTCATACTTATCTCATACTCACCACGATATTACATATATCGTGGGTGACCTAAGTAGATTCATGCACTCTCCTATAATTCGTCATCAGTAGGTTGTATATCATGTGTTAAGGTACCTCAAGAAATCTCTAGGACGGGGAATCTTGCTCTCTGCTGATCAATCTTTAAAGATTGAAGTGTTTATTGATGTTGATTGGGCTGATAGCCAAGATGATAGGAAATCTACTACCAGATATTGCTCATTTGTAGGTGGAAATCTCGTCTCTTGGAAGAGCAAGAAACATAATATTTTTGCTCGCTCAAGCACAGAAGTAGTCACAATGAGTATGTGAGGGATTATGGTTGAAAATAATTCTTCTGGATGTGGGGCTTTAAATGAACAAATTTGTTACAATCTATTACAACAACAAAGTTGTCATCAGTATCGCTCACAATTCGGTTCAACATGATAGGGCGAAGCATGTTAAGGCTGATAGACATTTTATCAAAGATCACATAGACAAAGACTATCTATACACCTTTTGTGAATTCTCAAGATCAACTGGCCGATGTCTTCGCCAAAAGACTTAGTCATGACAACTTTACGGACAATACTGCCAAGTTGGCAATGATTGATATAAGCACCAAACTTGATGGGGAGAAGGGGAGACTTGAATATATGTGTTTAAGTTTAATTTGTCCGCACTATTTTACACGTGATATGTCATATGTGGTACATGTATTCCAACCCTTGCATTAGGGCAACATAATAATAATATTCCTATTCTCCACCTAGAGTTGAGCATTCACTCATATATATATATATATATATATATATATATATATATATACATTCTCTTGTTGTAAAGTGAGCTCTTTTATAAGTAAATAATAAAATCTTATATTTTTCTTTTAATTGTTGTGCATTTCTACATATTATCAGAGCCTTCTGATACATTTGATTCAAACCTTGCATGATTGAACCCGTGCTCTAGTGGATTTGGTCATTTCTGAGGGAGATGTTACAACAATGTACCGGCCAAAGTAATAGAGTGAATGTGTAGGGTTGTCGAATTCTCAGGAAGCGTGGATGAAGATACACAAAAGTCCAATAATGTTGACTAGAAAAGCTAAACGATTAATAAGGGGTATTAAATCTAACACTAAAAACTGTTTCTTCTAACCACCACAAGCATGAATAATCCAAAGGAAGGAGGGATATCATTCCATCACACAAAAACTAAGTAAATATCAAACCAATTTCATCAAATCAATATCCAATACAAGGCATGACTTGTACCATTAAAAGTTTAAAAGTTAGCTTACAACCAATGTGTTGAAGCATCAGGAGGCCGGGCGGTTTGATGTCTAGCCGCAACGGTCAGCTTGTCTCCCCGATCTGGCGGTTTGGCTAAACGGTCTGCTGGGTAGCCACATCAGTGGCTGTTGGTAAGCCGCAGCGGCTGTTGGTAAGCCGCAGCGGCTGTTGGTAAGCTACAATGGCGGTCTGGAGATTAGCCGCAATCGCGGTCTGTTGGCAAGCCGCAGTTGCGGTCTGGCGGCCTCCCTCTGTTGCTTCTGGGTGATCTTCAGTTGTTCTTTGTATAGTGTGCAGTTTGACCTTGTCAACCCGCATAGGCCGCGCGGATTGTATTTAGTCCCACATCGCTTGTTGTATTCTCTCATCTCCCCCATTTTTTATAAATATGGGGGCATACCTTTGTATTGTTTATCTTTTTGGAGCAACAAAATTTGTGGTTTATTTACCCTGTTGCGGTTTATTCAGCTCCTTTTCACATGGTATCAGAGGGAAACCGATCCTTTGCTCTAAAGAGATAGCGGTTTGTTTTTCTAACCACTTCCAGTTAGCCTTTTTTCGGCCTTCTTTTGTCCTGCTTCCGGTCTGTTTCTTCCCGCCCTGCCCTCCCTTCTAGTCGTTGTTTCTGCTACTTGTTTCCTTGCGAACTTGTCTGTTCGCGCGGCCTTCCTTGCTAGCCGCTCTGCCTTGCTCTTTCTTGCTTGTGGCTGCTTGTTTGCGCGGCCTTTGCGGGTTCATTGTCGTGTCCCTTCTTTGCTAGTCGCTCTTCTTTGCGACTTGTTTTGTTCGCACAACTTCCTTTCTGTTCGCGTGGCTTTCTTTGTTAGTCGCTTGTCTTTGCGATTTGTTGTGTTCGCATGGTTTGTTGTGCGGCTTGTTTTGTCCTTGCCGCCTTCTTTGTTCGTCGCTCTTCTTTGCGACTTGTTATACTCGCGTGACTTCTTGCCTGTTTGCGCTTTCTTCTTTCTCCTTTCTTCCCGCGAGTTGTTTCTTCCTACGGGCTCCGCATTTTGGTCGCGGCATCTTTCTTGCCGCTGGTGTGTTGTCATCGTGACCGTGCGGTCTCTTTTCCTCTTCTAGCGCGGGTTGTTGTCTCTACTCGTGTGGTCTCTCCTTGGTTTGCTCCTGTTTGGTGGCAGGTTCTCTCTGTGATCTGTCCTTTTCCGGCTTCTCACTCTAACTGTGCAGTTAAAGTCTCTCAGCTAGCTTTCTTTTCTTGGTCGCCTGTTCGTTGCCCTTTGTTCGAGCGATTTGTTCTGTTAAACCGTGCGGTTTACAGTTGTTTTCTTTGGCCATCCCATCTTCCACTTCTTCTCTTGCTACTTCTGCTCAGTTGACCACTACCGGAAGGTGGCTCATTGATTCTGGTGCCACTAATCATATGACGGGGAATTCTTGTCTTTTCTCTTATCTTGACAAGAGTAATCATTTGCCTCCGGTTCTTATTGTGGATGGTTCCCCATCTTTGGTTAGTGAGTCTGGCACGGTGCATGTTACTCCCTCTCTTGAGCTTCAGGACACTCTTTATGTCCTGAGTTTTCCGTGCAATCTTCTTTCTGTCACTGCTCTCTGCAAACAGTTGAACTGTGAAGCTATTTTTACCGCTTCTACCTGTGTGTTTCGGGTCCCTCACTCCCAGGAGTCGATTGCTACTAGGACTGCAAGCGGTGGGTTGTTCTACTTGATACCGCTTCGGATTTTTCCTCTTTCTCTTTACTTCAGTGGCATCTTCGCCTTGGGCATCCTCCTCCCAGGGTTCTTTATTAGTATCTACCTGATTTACCTCGCGAGGATTCCTCCCTTAATTGTGAGGCGTGTCAATTTGGTAAACATCACCACTCTACTTTTCCCGCTAAAAATAGACGCAGTTCTTCACGCCCTTTTGATCTTGTTCATTCAGATGTTTGGGGTCCTGCTCCCCTTCCGACTGTTGGGAGCGATAACATGTATTTTGTTACATTTATTGATGATTTCTTTTGGTGTACGTGGTTGTACTTGTTACATGACCGCTCTGAAATATTTTCTATTTTTTCTGCGTTCTATAATGAGATTCGTACACAATTTGATACTCTCATTAAAATTCTTCGCACTGATAATGCTAAAGAGTATTGTAGTCATCAGTTCACGTCATTCTGTTTGAATCAAGGCATTGTCTATCAAACAACTTGTCCTTACACTTCTCAACAGAATGGTGTTGCTGAACGTAAAAATCGTCATCTTCTGGATGTGGCTCATAGCCTTCTCACCCATATGCATGTTCCTCGGTCGTATTGGGGTCATGTTGTTCTTCTCTCTTGTTTTCTCATTAATCGAGTTCCGTCTTCGGTTCTCGGTGGCAAGACTCCATTTTCTATCTTGTATCCTGATAGGACTCTGTTTCTTTTATCTCCTCGTGTCTTTGGATGCATAGGGTTTGTTCACTCACCTTCTTCTGGTCATGACAAACTCTCTCCTCGTTCTATTAAGTGCATCTTTCTAGGTTATTGCCCGACACAAAAAGGATACCGGTGTTTTGATCCCGTTCTCCGAAAACAATATGTTTCAGCAGATGTTACTTTCTTTGAGGATGTTCCGTTCTTTTCTTCTCCCTCAGTTCTACCTTCTTCTAATGATTCTGCTTCTCCTCTTGTATTGGCACCTCTTCCAGAGCCTGCACCTATTCCATCTCCTTCTATTTCTAATTCTCTTACTGTCTCTGATTCTTCTCCTGAGCTGCCGCCACCAGCTCCTGCGCCAACAATCCCTTCTTCGGATGGTACTGATACTATAGACCAGATAGACTTTGATCTTCCGATTGCTCTTCAGAAAGGTGTTCGGTCATGCACTCAACATCCTCTTCATGATGTGGTTTCTTATGCGCGGTTATCTCCTTCGTCTCAGAGCTTTGCTCTCGCTCTATCAGCAAATGTTGTTTCAGCTTCCTATAAATATGCTCATGTTATTCCGCATTGGAAAGCTGTTATGGATGAAGAGATGAACACTCTCACTGAACGGGGTACTTGGACTCTTGTTCCAACCCTTCCAGGAGTTGATGTGGTTGGCTGTCGCTGGGTCTTTGTCATCAAATTTCTTCCTGATGGTACTATTGATCGTTACAAAGTCCGGCTTGTTGCCAAAGGGTTTACGCAAACCTACGGTGTGGATTTCTTTGATATTTTCTCTCCTGTTGCTCGGATTACTACAATCCTTGTTCTCTTTTCGATGGCTGTCAATAGGGATTGGGACATGTCTCAGTTGGATGTGAAGAATGCCTTTCTTTATGGGAATTTACAGGAAAAGTCTATATGGAACAACCTCCTGGGTATGTTGCTCAGGGGAAGTCTCATGTCTGTAAACTGCGAAAGATAATCTATGGTCTTAAGCAAAGTCCCAGGGCCTGGTTTGACAAGTTTAACGAAGTTATTTCTATAATTGGATTTTCTCGAAGTGCTGCAGATCATTCTTTGTTCATCCGCAAAACCTCGGCTTGTCTTGTTATTCTTGCGGTTTATGTGGATGACATTTTTCTTACAGGGGATGATAGAAATGGTATTAACATGACAAAGAAGCATCTGCTTCAGCATTTTTTTACCAAAGATATGGGGTCTCCTAAGTACTTTCTGGGGATTGAGATATCTCGGAAATCTGGTTCTATTGTTCTTTCACAGCAAAAGTATGCATTAGATCTCTTGAAAGAGACAGGACTTCTTGGAGCTAAACCCGCTCGGACTCCAATGGCTGTTGGAGATAACAAATGTTGGAATGAGAATTCTCCTATTCTTGAAGATGTTACCAGATACATGCGTCTTGTGGATAAACTCATTTATCTGACAGTTACAAGACCAGATATTTGATATGCAGTAGGAAAAATGAGTCAGTTTATGCAAGCCCCCAAAGAATGTCATCTGCAGTCAGCTCTAAAGATTTTAGAGTATGTAAAAGGTGCACCGGGAAAATGTCTCTTGTTTTAGAAAAGAGGACATTTGAATGTTGAGGCTTATTTTGATGCTAGCTACGCAGATGATAAGTAAGATAAGAGGTCTACATCTGGTTTCTGGACTTTTGTTGGAGGTAATCTAGTCAGCTGGAAGAGCAAGAAACAGACTGTAGTTATCAGGTCAAGTGCAGAAGCTGAATATAGAAGCATGGCTCAGACTGCTTGTGAGTTGAAGTGGCTACGGACACTCTTACTTGATCTGAGAGAGTTTTATGATCATCTCTTACCTATGTTCTGTGACAATAAGGCAGCCATATATATTTCGAGAAATCCAGTCTTTCATGAGAGAACAAAGCATATCAAGGTGGATTGTCATTTCATCAGAGATGAGATTTTGAAGAATCAGATCTGCACACCGTTTGTTACTTCAGAGAGAGAACTAGTTGATTTCTTCACCAAACCGGCTACTTATTTTGGGGAGGTTTGTAGCAAGCTGAGCATGGTGGATTTATATGCTCCAGCTCGAGGGGGAGTGTTGAAGCATCAGGAGACCGGGCGATTTGATGTCTAGCCACAGCGGTCAGCTTGTCTCCCCGGTTTGGCTGTTTGGCTAAACGGTCTGCTGGGTAGCCTCATCAGCGGCTGTTGGTAAGCCGCAGCTGCGGTCTGGAGATTATCTGCAACCGTGGTCTGTTGGCAAGCCGCAGTTGCGGTCTGGAGGCCTGCACCAACGGTCTAGCGGTCTTCCCTGGCGATCTGTCGGCCTTCCTCCGTTGCTTCTGAATGATCTTCAGTTGTTCTTTGTATAGTGTGTGGTTTGACAGTTTGACCATGTCAAACCGCATAGGGCGCGCGGATTGTATTTAATCTCACATCGCTTGTTGTATTCTCTCATATCCCCCATTTTCTATAAATATGAGGACATACCTTTGTACTGTTTATCTTTTTTAAGCAATAGAATTTTTGGAGCAATGAAAGTCCAATAATGTTGACTAGAAAAGCTAAATGATTAATAAGGGGTATTAAATTTCTTCTAACCACCACAAGCATGAATAATCCAAAGGAAGGAGGGATATTATTCCATCACACAAAAACTAAGTAAACATCAAACCAATTTCATCAAATCAATATCCAATACAAGGCATGATTTGTACCATTAAAAGTTTAAAAGTTAGCTTACAACCAATGAAAGTGGAACTCCTTGGGCAAATGAGGATTGAGGTGAAGGTTGCAATGAAGATACGAAAAGAGAGGAGAGACTTCTTCTCGAATGTGGAAGAAAGAGTCGCGGGTCGTCAATCTGGCCTATCCTCATCCCTTTGGCGCATTCGGGGTAAAGGAGCAACAATCACCACGCTCTTAACGGTACAACTTCTCTCCATGTGCAATCTATTCCACATCTTTGCCGCATACACCTTCTAACAGACCCCTTGCCTTTGGATTTCTCTCCTTGAAGAAATGATTAGAGTGGAAGATGGTCCTCTTACGACCTCAAACAAGAAACAAAAATGAAAGATCCAGAATTCGGCCCTAATTCCCCGTATTTATACTAGCAGAAAAATGACAGCGCAAGGTCGAGCTGCACAGTCTTGCTCCCGATCGTGCGCGAACCATGAAATTTTGGTTGGAAAAATCACGGTGTCGAAAGTGACGGTAGTCTGTCAGAAGATAAGGCATGTTCATGCGCACAAGGTGGCATGACCATGCCATTATTCGCACACCAGGCCTAAAATGTAGACTACTCGTGCGCCAGCGCACGATCGTGCGTGGGGGAAGTGCATGGGAAAAACTCAGAAATCAGATTTTTAAACATGAATTAAATTTTGCTCAATTGTGATCGTTCCTGATGGATAAGCATGGTCGTGGCGATTATGCAAAAAAGATTGCCAAACAGCTTGTGGGCCCGAGCACAGTCATGCTCGAAAGATCCGCTCAGGCATTTTCTAGAACTCTAAATTTCCGGTTGATTTGTGAATTGTTCAAGGACGACCAAGCTCGAAGAATGAGCACGGTCGTGCCAATTTTACAGATTAAGCACATCAGATGTTCGTTCCCCAAGGAACGGTAGTGCCTGAAGAAGCTCACGAGCAAATTCCATAACATGCAATTTGGGCAAAATGATGAGTTGCTCATGCACGATCGCGCGTATAAGGAGGCACAACTGTGTTCTCATTGCAGAAAACTAAAAGAGTATCTCTACAATTGCACAAAACACCGCAACCTGTTATTTGCAACAGGAAATTCCCAATAACAATGCATCACATACAAATGGAATAAACATTTGAATTTCCACACAAATCAAGGATAAAATAAGCTAACAGCTGGCAAATAACAGTACAAAGTATATATAAAAAATACACTTGTCAATGCTGACCCACCTCCATGGGGGCGTGTAATCCTCGATGTTGGTACCGTAGTGCAACCGAGCTTTCTTTAAGTCATCAGACCTTGTAGCAGCGACTGCGAGTGATCAAAATGAAATCCATGAGATAGTGTGAATGATGTGTGAGGTAACAATAACATCAGTGGCAATGATCCAGATAGCGCTAGCACAATTCTATGAACATTTGAAACCCCCAGGGCCCGATAGGGATCAGGGTCCGATCAACACTATGAACAAAGAGTACCCGCCAATCTTTGCCTATAAAGTCACATCATTGTCGGCTCCCACAATCTCCATCAAAACACCTACTCTCCAGCAACAGATACCGCCGGCTTCGTGCTTTGCATCACATGTCCCGCTTACCACTCTCGAATCATTCCTTCTAACGATTGCTCAGCCATCAGCGCCACTATATAAGATCATCACAACTCACATTCCGCAGGCTCCTCAATCCCCCTCGACCTTCCACATTCATTGGACACCCTTGCCCCGACTTTACATATTAGTTCCAACAATCTCCATCCAACATTGTACTCCCTAACTACAAATATAACCGACTTCGAGCTCTACGCCACATGTTTCGCCAATCATTCAACATTCATTACTTTTGGTGATTGCTAACCAGCCAGAACCGCTACTCCTACCCACCGTGTTTCCCATTTTGCAGGCTCATTAGTCTCCCTGGAGTAACCACAGCCACCGGGAACCTATGAAGCACCGACACTTCAAAATGACTAGCGTGTCAGTGTCGGACTCTCTGACACGCGTCCGACTCTCCGACACGTGTGTCAGAAGGCCAACACGCTAGCTCACGTGGGACTTGCGTGTCCCGCTCAATTAGACACGCGTGTCCCTAAGCTAGCTACTCATGGTGAGGCGGGAGGCAATTTATTTTGGAAGTGCAATTTTTGTGAAAACTATTTTATAAGTTCATATACAAGAATGAGAGTGCATTTGTTAATGATTGATGAAAAAGGAATTGGAAAGTTTGTAATTGTCTCAAGAAGTGATTTATTTGAGATGAAAAAACTGAAAGAAGTGGTGAATGCTAGAATAGCGAGTTGTGCTCCTAAAAGTGTTTTTGCCGCCTTATAATATTTCAAGTAGTGAAGGTGGATCTACTAGTGGGGTAGATATTTTCTCTAGAAAAAAGAAGATTGAAAGTGAGGGAAAAGATTTGCTTGATATTTAATATATGTGTCTCAGCGTGTCGAAATATGGTATTTTTTGAGAATTGACGAGTCGCGTGTCATGTCGCGTGTCGGTGTCGGTGCAACACAACCGAAGACTCTTTCCCTGACTCCAGTCACCCAGTCGTCAAGATCACTGCTACTGCACATTGTCCTCTTTCCTTCTACATCTACACCAACATCGCCCCCGACACATCATCATCAACGTTTGTGTCAACCGCGAGCATGGTAGAGCCTTTCCGCTCGATGATGCATCAACTACAACAACACGCTATAAGGAGTGACTGTAGAGAGAAATCAAGGAGTCGAAGAAACCCTCTCACAAGATTTTATATCATCCGTGAGCTTGAGGACAAGCTCAACGTGAAGGAGGGGTCGGATGTTATGGGCTCATTATCTATAATTCGTTACTTTTATATATGTTTTATTAAGTCGTTATTTAGAATTGTTGGGAATGCCGCTTTATTTTATATTGGGTCGGTGCATGTTGCGTCTTTATGTTTGTGTCATGCTAGGAAGCACCGGTACGAGTACGGGTACCGGGTACGATACGTATCCGGTACGACGGTACGACAAAATTTTAAAATCAAGGATACGCGTACGCCGGGATACGTTGTATTAAATTTAATAAATATATATGCATATATCACAAATACAATTATAAATTCTCGAAACAATAAAACATGGAGCATAAATAATCAATTGAAGTACAAGTCTGTAACTAATGCAATATAACATGAAGTACTTAGACATAAGCTGTTCATAATTATTTCAAATAAAATGATGTTCATCACTCATTTTCTTCATCTTCCTCCATATTGTTGGAGATCAAGACATCTTCAATTTCCGGCTCATCTAAAGACAAGTTGGCAACCGTAAGCATGCTAACTCCATCAAAAGGATTTGCCCATGCATCTCCTCCTATATCCCACATTCTACTCCTTTGATAATAAGCGTAGATTACTATGCACGTACACCAAATCATCAGCTCGTTGTGGTAGAATTTTGTTTCTTCTCAATGAGTGAATGAATATGTGCTCCAATTTCTCTCGCAGCAGGACGATGAAGAAGGTTGACCTAACAACTTCAAGGCAATTTTTTGTAATTTAGGTGTCGAAGTTTCATAGTAACTCCACCAATCTTTGGGCAATAATGAATCTCTACTCTCCAAACTATTTGGCTCACTAAAAGCTTGATCAAATCCCGTGAACCTAGAGAACTCATTGATTACTATATTCCTCTCCACCACATCAGGAAAATATCTTCTTAAGCCGGAGCAGGAGCAGGGATCGGGAGCAGGAGCGGCGACGGGAGCCGGAGCGGGGAGCGGCGACGGGAGCCGGAGCGGGGAGCGGCGACGGGAGCCGGAGCGGGGAGCGGCGACGGGAACCGGAGCAGGGAGCGGCGACGGGAGCCGGAGCGGGGAGCGGCGACGGGAGCCGGAGCGGGGAGCGGCGACGGGAGCCAGAGCGGGGAGCGGCGACGGGAGCCGGAGCGGGGAGCGGCGACGGGAGCCGGAGCGGGGAGCGGCGACGGGAGCCGGAGCGGGGAGCGGCGACAGGAGCAGGAGCGGGGAGCGGCGACGGGAGCCGGGCGGGATCAGAAGAAATGAAACCTAAAAAACTAAAAGCGCAATAATATCGAACCCAGCCGTGCGGTACGCATATCCATACCGAAAACGTACCCGATACGGGTACGGCCCTATTTTTGGTGTATCAGTGCTTCCTAGGTGTCATGTATTAATTATTTAAGGACCCCTAGGGAGATGAGAAAAATAAACAATGAATGAATATTAAATCTCTATATATCTTTCTTAGTTCTCTTCTACCATCTGTCATTAAGCTAG
This sequence comes from Platanthera zijinensis, assembly GCA_039513925.1. Lineage (NCBI taxonomy): Eukaryota > Viridiplantae > Streptophyta > Magnoliopsida > Asparagales > Orchidaceae > Platanthera > Platanthera zijinensis. Next base: position 38,668,088 of record CM077080.1, read on the forward strand.
GGTTTGGGTTGAACATGGCTCCCCTCTTCCGCATTAGTCCCCCATCTTCTCATCTGGCTGAGCACGACTCTCTTGTATCTCCGCCACCTCCACCACCTTCGACGTATTGATGTGCTACGAGTTAGCCTATAACAGGCAGGTGTTGCATTGAAAGGGAAGAAATCTTTCGTATCATAGAAGAAGATAGAAGCATAGGGACTGGATTATGTTAGCGGAGTGGAAAAATAAGTGCATTTTATAATAATTACTGTTGACTAAAAGAGATTTCTAGAGTGAGAAAGAAAGAGGAAGCGGTTGGCAATACAAACAAACACTATGGATAAGGAGGGGCAAGAGACAACAAACGAAACTGATTACAGGGAGCACGGAGGTGTTCTCAATCAGCTAGTAGTAGATTTGTGAATGAGAAAGGAGGGCGGCGGCGATCGAATTCCTGCTGGACAAGGTTGTACACCTCTGGTAAAGAAGAAAAAGGAGAGAGTCTGAGGATCTGAATGCTAAAATCCCGATGCAAGCCGTGAAGAAATTTGAACATGCAATTCTGTTCTTACCTGGATCTCACAAGCACCTCATCTTCAGGAGACATCAGGGTCAGAGAATCGAAGTGATCGTACTCCTGATAGAGTTGGGTGAACTCTGAGTAGTAGGCAGATGAGGGTCGATCACCCTGAAGCGGGACAAATAGCCTGCGTCAGAGCTGATAGATCTGTGTCGCATTTCTACGACATGAGTAGATAGTCTCTACACGCTTCCAGATATCTGCTGCAGTATCCAAGAAGAGATAATTCTGAGTGATGGCGTCCAACATAAAGTTGAGCAACCAAGACATCATCAGGGAGTTCTCAGACTCCCATTAAGGCCACTCAAGAGAAGAAGCATAATGATAGAGCGTGCCACTGATAGAGCGTGCCACTGACAACCAAATAACTGGCGACTGACATGATAGAGCGTGCCATTACGACATGATAGAGCGTGCCACTGACATAACCAAATAACTGGCGACTTTTGAGGGCAAGAATGATAGAGCGTGCCTAAGGGAGGTAGTTGGAGCCATCAAACTTCATAGTAGTGATTTGAAGGGTGCTATGCTTCGAATTTACATGGCAAGATCCAATGGAGGTCGGAGGAGGAGTAGCTCCATCAGAAGACATGTCTGTAGAGGAATCACTCCCCGCCATAGAAGACCCTGAATAGAAATCAAGGGCACACACAAGAGATCACAACGGATGTCGGAAGATAAGGGTAGCCCTCATATAAAAAGGGGAAAAACTCACACGCCCAATAGAAGGCGAGAGAGGAAAAAAGGAAAAGGAACGTTGGAAATGAGGGACTCAAGAATCCATGAGACCGACACCCCTAGAAGATGGGAGAGCACGAAAGAGAGAGTCGGAGAGGAGGCGAGTGGACACCCGAGCGCCCTTAGAGGAAAGCAGAAGCGGAAACGCAGAAGAAGGCGGACGGCGGAAAGCATAAGAAGCTCACGAGTTGAAGTCGAAGAGCGTGCGGGCTAGCGGCAGAACTTGCAAACCCTAGCCTAGCTCTGATAACATGTTAGAATGTTGGGAGAGGGAAAATGAAACCGGTTTATTCTCCATAGGAGGCTATATATAGATGATTACATTTATCCAACTAATAAACTCTAATAATTAAGAAAAGACTAATTTATCCAACACTATGCTATAATTGAAAACGTGCACAACACAAATTTAAGACATCAAACTTGGTGATTGGAACCAATAGCATTTTATTAGCTCTCTCACTCATGCATAAAAATGTGGATCTCTTTGTCAACTAATAATTAGAGTTGTCACTTAAAACCGAAAATCGTAAACTAAACCAAAACGGAACCGGAACCACAAAGAATCAGACCGAACCGTTCGAGAATTTTTCAGGTTCCGGTTTTAATTTTGGAACCATGAACAAGAATGGTTCGCGTGCGGTTCATTCTTTTTATTATCCGGACCGAAAACAGAACCAGAACTGAAACATAAATGTCTTGAGCGGTTTCAGAATTTTTAGACCCGATCCGGACTGGACCAAACCAGAACCGAACCACAATCCGTTTACTATTATTAATAATATATATATATATATTTATTACATTAATAGTATATATATTTATTATTATTATATTAATAATATATATTTATTATCTATACGACTATACATATAGTAGTCATCCCATTGTAACGTCGTCAATTGCAGCCGTACTAAGTGATGGACCCTGCCAACATACAAAATTGGTATTTGGTAGTTGTTATTTAATTTTGCTAAAGATTATATTATCTACTTTATGCATGTTTATGTTTGTTATTCCTCATCTACTTAGATAGAGCGACTATTTTTAACATAACATTGAGTATTACAATGTTACTTGTTGTCCATCATGCTAATGATCATGTTTATGTTAATTATTTTTTTGATGATTTACTATAATCATACAATGTAACTCATTCTTTTTTTATTCAGTGCGTTAAATCAGATATTATTGCATGCATATTTGTATTAGTACAATTTTTATATATTTAGACTTAAAAAACTATGAAATTATTACTCCAATCATTTGAATTCCAATTTCCTTTTTAAATATACATTTTTAAAGAGATAATCTGTGAATGTGTCTAATAACTCAAATTATATAGTTAAAAATGATTAAAACTATAACACAGAACCGATTGGAACCGGACCGAACGGCATAGAACCGTACTGAACCGTTAGTGACCGGTTTGGTTTTGTTCTTGTTGAACTGGATCTTTGAGAAGGTCCTAAATTATATCTCCAGGCAAGCAACATTACATTTTTTATTTGTCAAAGACAAATGTTAAACTATTCCCACTTTTCCAACAGTAAAAATATAAATTCCAAAAGGAAAACAAATTAATCATGTAAATAATGTACCTTCTACCGAGTGCTAGAAGAAAGTTCTGCATATTTCCAATAAGCAATGCAAAAAGCAGCAGCCCTAATCCAACGATGGACATAGTAAATAGAACTTCCCACTCAAAATAACTTGGGACTAGGCTACCGGCCAACGTACTGATTTGCTGTGAGCAAATTTAGAAGATAAGTACGTTAAACACATCAAGATATAATGCTAGTGCTGAAATAAAAAAATTTATCAAAGAATCAACAGTCACGTTGTCACCAATAAAAACTTAACAAGGAATGAAAATTTTGCAAGGACAGATATGTGATAAAAGGATGTTTCAAAAAAAAAACAGCGGATGGACAGCTGCAAAAACAGACTCCAGCCATTCTTTTCACTGGCATGCAATATGCTGTGAACAGAATGATTTTTTGACGGCATAATGTTTTAGAGTAAATCTAATATGCAATGTAGAAAGAACCGTAACAAACATAGAAGTTCCATAGGACAAATATTTAATTTATAGGACCTATTTCTATTTTTGATGAAAACATTAAAATCCAGTTCATGCAAAATATCATGGCCATAAACTAGAAAATCAGGATCATAAAAAGTCATACTCGTAATTGAAATTTCATGCAACAAAAGGAGGTACCTATAGCACATCAGTCTAAACTCAATCTCACTTTCAACTACCAATAGAAAGAGATCATCGTGAAAAGAAGAGGAACAAGAAAAGAGTTGAAATCAAGTCAGTTTATATGTGTATGGGTTGTTTGTATTTTAACACTCATAAGAATGTTTTAGTCTTGTATGTGTTTTTCCCTTACTCTATATATAAGAGTATAGAATTGTTTAATGGCATTATCATTCGATTGCATCTCTCAACTTGGTATCAAAGGAAAAAACGCGAGTCGACCTAATCCCGTGTATATCTCTCTCGTTCGACCACGCCGCCGCTCCCCGCTTCGCTCGACACTCCGCCCGACGCCTCCTTCTGCGGATTTGTCTCCCAGTCCATGGTGAGTCGCGACTCTCCCACCGACATATGAGTGCGCTGAAGGAGCCAGCCTCCCCTCCTCATGATGCGTGTTTTGTTCCGTCGTTCCCGTTCTTGATCCGGTGGTTTCAGCGCCGGCAGATGCAGCGCAGGCCGTTCCTGCTCTTTAAGATCCGGTAGATCCAGCGACGGCCCTGTTCCCGCTCCCGTTCTTGTTGCACTTTCAGATCCGGTAGCTCTTGTGACGGGCTTGTCGTCCCGGAGGCTCCTGCTGCTCTGTCTTCCCGGACCTCTAGTCGTGCCCTGCTGTTGTTTCATGTCCCGCTTCTGGTCTTGATGATGCCTCAACTTGGTTTCATGCCCTGCTGCTGTAAGTCTTTCCGTTCTTTCGATGCCAAGTCCGGATCGAGATCCATTGTAATGGTGTTCTTCTAATCCAGTAATTGTTTGGTATTTTTTTGTTCCGTTTTTTTCTCATGGATGATTCTTCGGCTGCGGTTGATTCTTCATCGTCAAGTGTTGTGGCTTCCCGGATGGGTGACCCCCAGGGGCCCTCTGGTCATACTGGCACTTTGAAGATCACCATTATTCCCTAGATGGGACAAATTATCTAGAATGGTCTCGTGCGGCTCAGCATGTCATTCACAGTCATCAGCTGTTTGGATACATTGATGGAACTAAGGTGGAACCCCCTCTGGATGATCCTACCTGGCAGCGTTGGGACTCGAAAAATTATGGGAGGCCTTTAGCATGGTTCTTGGTGACGAAGAACGTCGAAGGTCCCTCGGCACATCTGTCCCTCCTCCTTCTGATCGCTCTGCCTTTACTATTGTCGGTCATGGTGGCTCCAACCAGACCAATGATGTTCCTACTTATGAGTACTGTGGTCGCAGAGGTCATACTCGGGACGCGAGCTTCAAGCTCCATCCTCACCTTGCTCCACCTGGATCAGGCCGTGGACGAGTAAGTGGACATGGCCCAAAACGAGGGGGATACCGTCAGAGTGATTCTCACCCTCCCGATGCTGCTTACTCCACTGAGGTTCATGACGATCCTCATGGTCAGATCCTAGGACATCTTACCACGTCGAAATTGGATGTTATTCGTCGCCTCCTACACTCCCAGTCAGACACTTCCCCAAGTGGTTCTTCTGCTTCCTTTGCTACTGCTGCTATGCCCAGTTCCAATGCTGCTGCGACAACCCCATCTGAGTGGATTATTGACTTGGGAGTTACCAGTCACATGAATGGCTCCTCCTCAGGTTTCTCTTTCTACACTCCTTTGTCTGGTAAGGATAAGGTTATCTCCGCTAATAACACCTTGTCCCATATTGTGGGCTAGGACAACATTTCATGCTCATCCTCTCCGTGTCTTTCTTCTGTCCTGCATGTACCTTCTTTTCCTCACAGCCTTCTTTCTATTAGCAACCTTACTCGGTCTCTTAACTGCTCTGTAACCTTCTTCTCTGATTCTTGTGTTTTTCAGGAACTGCGTACGAAGCGGATCATGGGCAGTGGTAGGAACTGCGGTGGCTTGTGCTATCTAGATGCTACTTCCTCGTCCTTTGCCCTCTCATCTTCCGTTGTTACTACTGTTGATGCTCAATGCTGGCAATTGCGTCTGGTTCATCCTTCTCCAGTTTATCTTTCAAAGTTATTTCTTGTTTTATCACAATTTGTTCAAACTTTAAAATATGATGTTTGTGCAAAGTCAAAACATGTTCGTCATTCATCGTCACATTTATCTTCTCCTAGTACTACTACTTTTGTTATTATACATTCTGATGTGTGGGGGTCTTCCTCTGTTGTGTCTTTAACTAGTTATCGCTGGTTTGTTACTTTTATAGATTGTTTCTCTCTCACTACTTGGGTTTACCTTTTAAAGAAAAAAATGAAGTGTTTTCCGTTTTTCAAACCTTTCATAAAATGGTTCAAACTCAGTTCAATGGAACTATCCGTGTTCTTTGTAGTGATAATGGGGGAGAATACGATGATCGTGACGTGTTTGGATCATACCTCACTAACCATGGAATTATTCATCAAATCACTTGTGTTTACACCTCCACACAAAACGGCGTGGCATAGGAAAAACCGGCTTATCCTGAATGTTTCCCGGTGTCTTCTCACAACAATGCACCTCCCGAAATCATATTGGGGTGATGATATTCTCACAACTACTCATCTTATCAACCGCCTCCCTTCACGGGTTCTCGACTATACTAACCCTCCCGCTCGTCTCTCCTCTACTTCCGTTGTTCAAACCGCTCATCTTCCACCCCGCGTGTTTGGGTGATTTTGTTTTGTTCACATCCATCAGCCTCATCGTGACAAGCTTGACCCTCGGGCTCTCCGTTGTGTCTTTCTTGGCTATTCTGCCACCACTAAGGAGTATCGGTGTTATTACCACCCTTCCAGACATGTTTACTGTACTATGGACGTGACTTTCCGCGAGGAGCAATCTTACTACTTGTAGTCGACTCACTCCACTCGTCAGGGGGAGAATGATGTCATCGATTCGGTGCCTCTCGCTCTGATTCCTCCTATACCTATCATTCCTACATCTGCTTCTCCTTCACCTACACCCCCTTCGTCACCAACACCTCCGTCGTTTTCTTCCATATATCATCATTCGTCCCTCATCTCTCATTTTCCTCATATATATCATCGTCGGCAAATAGGTAAACAATCCACCGTTGTTCCATTGCTGTCGGTGCCGCCTTTGGACTCAGATTCTGATGTTGATCTGCATGTTCCCCTTGCTGTGCTCAGAGGTAAGACTGTGTGTACGGAACACCCTATCTCTAATCGTGTTGCTTATGATCACCTTTCTCAGCTTCATCAGAGTTTTATATCTTCCTTGTCCATGGTCAGTATTCCTAAGACGTGGTAGGAGGCGGTTTACATTCTGGCATGGGCTCAAGCAATGAAGGAGGAAATGTTTGCCTTGGATAAAAATCATACATGGGATGTCTCTTCCCTTCCTCCTGACAAGAAGGTCATCGGCTCTAGGTGGATTTTCTCCATTAAGCAAAATCAGGATGTTAAAGTTGAGCGATATAAAGCCCGTCTGGTGGCTCGTGGTTATGCCCAGACTCAGGGAGTTGGCTACTAGGAGACCTTTGCCTCGGTAGCAAAGATGGACTCTGTTCGTGTGATTCTACCTTGTGTTGCATGCTTGGACTGGGATCTGCATCAACTGGACGTCAAAAATGCGTTTCTGCGTGGTGAGTGGTGGTCTCGATGAAGAGGTGTACATGACCTTTCCCCCAGGCTTTGCGAAGAGGGGACAAGAAGGTCTGGTCTACTTAAGGAAGTTATTGTACGGGCTGAAGCAGTCTCCCAGGGCTTGGTTTGGAAGATTATACAAGGCCATGATCAAGTTTGGCTACAAAAAAGGACATTCTGATCATATCTTGTTCGTCGGGAAGAATACAGGAAAAATTGTCGTTCTTATTGTCTATGTTGATGACAATGTGAAGGCTTCGTTACTTCCTAGGCTGACAGAAGAGCCTTCAACTGAGTTTGAAGTAAAGGATTTGGGAAGGCTTCGTTACTTCCTAGGCTTCGTTACTTCCTAAGAATTTCTAATTAGAATTTTTTCCCAATAATTATAAGATCCTATTTATGCATAAAAAATGTTTTAAAAATATCTGGTCAGACATCTAGCTTTGTTAAAATCCAACCAGAAATCCAATCGGACATCGTGTTTTGTTGGCGGTCCGATAGCAGATCGGATGGATAACATTTCACCCGCACGGTTCTCACTTACGCTACCCATACGTAAAAATTGCTCCTGCCAAAGTGGAAAGCATCGACGCCCCATAGCAATCACATCAACCGTCGTAAAAAGACTTAAGAATTTACGACAATCACATTAAAATCGCAGTAAGAGTTATTTGATAGGGATGTACTTCCAACCTGAGATCCACAGTGTCCGGGTCCAACTTCGTCGAAGCGGCCTAGGATTTAGGGACTCAACCTTGTCCCAGTGACTTAGTCGAGGGTCCAATGACTTAGTCGAGGGTTCGATGAATCGGTCTCGTGCACAACAACAAAGGAAAATAACAAGTATATAATACCCTATCAACTTCAACAATGGTATTGAATCACTATGTGACAATAATACTAGCTTGAATTTTAACATGATTAGGATCAACTGAGGTACTAACAAAATTAACTCAAATTATTTTGTTTCAGTGCAGAACATATTTTCTTTGATAGATTATGAAATTGCTATCAAATTTAGAGATCTAAAATCCTAGGAAATACTAAAGTAGGCTCAAATTTTTAATTTCAAATGAAGGCCAATGTTTACTTGAACATGTTGTTCATAAGTCTCATGTGATACTGTGATAATAATATCATTAGCATGGGCAATCAGGATGGTGGTATGGTTGATAGTCCTATAAATGAAAACATAGTGATCATAAATACTTTTAGAGAACTCCATACTCATGTGTTTGATATTCAGCTTCTCAAATCACACATAAGGAGATTGTTTTAGACCATATATAGATTTTTTACGGAGGCATGCATGACCTTCATCCACTTATATTCTGGGGGGGCACCGTAGAGTGTCATGTAGGAATGCATTCTTCAAGTGAAGTTGATGAAGTTGTCAAGCCTTCTAGGTTGTTATAAACAAAAGTGTAACATCCGTATTTATGACTCGACAATATAATTTAATTGTAGGGTCTGATACCGAGCGATTTTGATCAAGCCAGCGTTTTGCCGAGGTACGAGGTTAATATGGTTAAAATCGTGTACGTTATTTAATGGAGTAATTTTAGGCGTGGAGTGTTTGTACGACATTGTTATTTATTTTATTTTATTTTTAGCGCAAGGGCGTAGCGAAAATATTCTAAGCGTTGAAGAGTAATGGCAATTTAGTAATTAAGTGGAAATGCCGAGTTTATTTGGTCTATTAATGCCGGTTCATTCTTCCATTTTTCGTAACCGCGCCAGGGCACAACTCCTATATTAATCCCGTGAAATTCATCCTAGCCGGTATTACCCATCTTTTCTCGATAGTAACCGCCGCTTTTCTTTCTTCCTCTCTCAGCTCGCGCGCGATTAAGGGGTTAGGGTGTTCTCGCCTTTGTAAATAGGCGGCATCCCAATGTTCCAGCGACCGATATCGGGGTTCCTCCGTCCAGTTCCTGTACGCAGAGCGCCCGGCTGAAACCCTTTTTTCTGCGGTTGAAGCTGTCAACACATTTCCCCCTTCTTGTAGATCTCGTCGATTTTTCCTCTGCAGTCCAGAAGGGCATCGTCAGTCAGTTATAAGTACATCTTTCCCCTTCCATGTATCAGCAAAGTCTGCGCTTTCTGTTGTTGTGGTGGATTCCTTTTCTATTTCTTTTTGGTGGTCGTTTCCCCCCTACAGTACCAACAACCTCGTGAATTTTTCTTTCCTTCTAGAGTAAAAAGGGGATTCCACAACCCTAATCTTCAGACGCAACAAAGTTTTGTGGTCTTTGGGGAAATCGCTCTTCTACCAAGGTAAACTTTCTTTGATCTCCTTCACATGTAAATCGTAACTATGAAAATTTCATTCTAGCCTGTGGTTATTTGACTTAATGAATGACTTTTGCAGTTACGGCCCTAAATTTAGAAATGGTGTTTATAACCTTTTCGGTTCCTTTAGGGTTGTAGGGAGGAGTAGAAAGAAAGGTTTGAGCACTTTCAAGTAACAAAAAAACAACGTCGCCGCGTCGTGTGTACGAGCGACAAAATACAACTGTAAGAAATTCTTATTCCCCTTGGTTAGACATATCAGATAGTGTAGCGTAGTCAATGTTTTAAATATCGGATGTCGGAGACATATCGGATTGAGTTTTTAAATGTCGGATTTCGGAAGTCGGAGACATGTCGGGGATATTTTAAAATATCGGATTTCCATATCTTATAAATAAAATTTTTATTTTTATGTATACTAACTATAATTATATGTTATAAAAATAGAAAAATAATATAACAAATAAATAAAAATGAGTCATTTATATTACAAAATAAAATCGAATAATAATTAAGGTAAAATATTATTAACAAATACATAATGATACATTGTAAAATATATTTAATAGTATGCAATAAAATTACTTTGATAATAATAAGTTTATTGGAAATAAAGAAAATTTAAAAGTTAAAAATCTTTGATTAATTATAAGTCTTTCCAAACTTATAAATTTATTTTAAAAACATGCAAACATTCAAATAATAAAGGTATTAAATATTTTAATATTTTTTATAATATAAAATTAAAAATTGTGAAACAATTATATAAAATTGGTAGTAAGAATAAAATGTTAAAAAATAAAAACAATAAGTGTAATCGATTTAAACATACATAAAATAATATTCATAGGCGATTTAAATATATGTTGCTAGTATGCTAATATAACATAAAATAAAATAACGGACGATATATTTAAAAATCGTGTCGGCCAATATATCGAAAAAAATCGGACATGTAGGCCTATATTTTACAAAAGGACATAATCTATTTTTTTAGAAAAATATATCGTTTTGCCCTAAAAAATGACATGTCGGGAGACATGTCGGACATGTCGGAGGACATTTAAAACAACGAGCGTAGTAATACTCATCATTATTCAAAATAGCATATCCAAAACAGTATATTTCATCGCAAATTAGACTTTCATAAAACCTAGGAAAATTTATGAAAACATGTTACTGCATAAATAGTTAGGGTGCGGGTAAATATCTGAATTATGGATTTGGATGTTAGAGAGTAATCAATAAGAGTCACTACTCAAAACACGCAAATGAGAACGTAAGCAGGGTAGCACCAGATAGTATATGATTAGTAAGCACGATTGAAGCTTCTTCTCGTGCTAGATAGAGGCGCACGGTCTTAATCATAGGGTGTAGTGTACCTTATGTATCTCAAAGGTGGGAGATGTTATCCCCTATTTAAAAAATTACTAGATTCGAGTCTGTGTCCACGAGACACTAGAATACTTGACTTCGTTAGTAGGACTCAGATCGTCAGACTAGTACTGCGCGATAGAAGTTACTCTGCCTGGAGCTCTAATGAAGGGTAACCATAAGTGATTTTAGAACTCAAATTTAGACTGAACCTTAAAAACTCCTAGTTAACCAAACTATTTGGAACTTGAGTTAACTACACACAATATGATTAATTAGAACAGCCATTTTTTTTTCTAGTTCTATTTTAGAAAATCATGCATAGTACACTGGCATACAATTTTTCTATAGCAAATTTTTTTTTTTCAAAAACATGCATATATTTCTTTCAAAACAATTTTAGTGTCACTAGCAGGAATAATTTTTCTTACTCTCCTTTTGGGCTGACCCATTTTTGGGCATGTTTTTACAGGGGACTCTGGTGGGAAATTGCACCTAGGATGAACGTGATATTGGAGTTTCTACTAAAGTTTGTTTTCCCTTTCAATTGTTGTTTACTTTTTGTACTGTACTGTTTAGTATTGGACTCTTGTAATATTAATATTTTAGAGTTTCTCTTTGTACCAAACATATTACAGTATTTTAGATAATAAGTTATTTGACTTTTCATCTTATAGTGACTCTGTGAATTTAGCTTCATGAGGTACAAATTTACCCTTAGTTGTACCTTTACTTCTGCCGTCAGTTCATTTCAGATCTTTTCTATTTTACCTGCTATGTACTAGTTTAAATACCGTTTCTTAATTTACTGTTTATTGCTAAACCCGACCGGACTGCTGATTTGTTGTTAAACTAGGAGGGGGTGTTATAAAATGTATACACACAGAATTAAGCTTGGAAATTGGAGTAGAGGTCTCTTGAAATCTAATGTTATCAATTTGAGTGAAGCATTTAGCAACTAATACGACTTTATAACAATTAGGTGTGTCAACTTGTAGATACTTATTAGTATACACCCACCTACATGTTAGTGTTTCTATGGTGATGTGGGAGTAATCAAACAGTTAGTCTCGCTGCCAACGCAATATGAGTCTATAGGGTCGCACATAAGAGCGTTTGGAGAAATTGGAGGAAATATTGTGTTGACCTCACTCATATAGGATATAGGTAAAGGACCAGTCCATTGACATGAAAAAGACTAACGGGCTGCACCGAGTACGTATCAACGCACGTCGAGTGTGTATCGACGCACGTCGAGTGTGTATCGACGCACGTCAACTAGCTGTTAATGCAGTCGAACTTAAAGTTGACGTGGATCCTTAGTCGACGCTACGTCGGGTAGATGTCGACGTTACATCGACTTCTATTCGACACAGATGCGTCGACTTCTATTCAACGCAGGTGCGTTGACTGCGTGTCGACGCAGGTTGCGTCGAATGCTTCTCGACGTTGCGTTGAGTTCTTATCGACGCACGTCAACTGCATGTGATATCAACACAAGTTGAGTTTTAAAGGATTTCTAAAGGGGCTATTGTTCGTTTGATATCCTTGGGTATAAATAGACTTGGGAAAAGGTTTTCCTGTGTGCCTTCTGTGTGCTTTTGAAGCCGTCACTTGAGCCAGACCCTAGATCCGGTCGTGACTTCTTCTTGTTGCCGCCTCTCTTGGAAACGAATCTAGCAATTCGTGGAGACGCAGAGAGCACTCTTTCTCTGACCTGGTTCTTGTGTGACAAGCTCTTGGGTTTTTCTTTCACTCGTGTGGATATATGTAGAGTCGCAGATCTAATTCTGTGTGGATTCAGCCGCCTGCTGTTAGACAAAGTTTTCTGGACTAAATCTTTGGAGCATCATGGTTGAGTAAAAACTCAATCCCTCTTAGGTACTATGCATTTGTTGTTCACTTTGTTTCTTGATTCATGGAGATCGTAAGTTCCTTTATTGTTTAAGGTTTTTCCTGTATATTTATTCCACTGCGCACATATGATGTATTGTTTCACTCATGTATAAAAAACCCAACACTACATCCCACATTGTGACAACTCTTGGGAATATGCACAATCTCCAAGTGTCTTGCATCTGAAGAGCTTTCAATTTACATGGCTTTCCACCAATGAGAACTAGAATTTACATCTGAAAAAAATATTAGCAATGACAACTAAAGAAATAGAAGCAAAATAAGACTTCAAAGATGAGGAAACATGATGATACCCAACATACTGCTTAATAGTATACTTATGCCAACTATGAATCTAGGGCACAATATGTTCAACTCTTGGAGTCATCTCAGTACCTGGACATTGTGAAGCAGGAATGGTCAACGGAACATGAGTACTAATAAGTTGATATAACGTTACGATTTGTTTCTATATAAACTTGACACTTTCTTTTATTATAAACATGAATGGTTGCGGTCACAGCCCCTTCTTCAGGAGGCCCACAAATAACCTTGTCTTGAAGGACGTCCACAAGAACAGGCAAAGAAGGCATACCATTATCACTTCTAGGCTTTGTTTGGATGGGCATTTTCACGCCGGCGCGGGAGCAATCGCCGCCGCAAGGCGGGAAACAAACGTGTGCGGCGGGCTGGCGGCGGCGGTTGCTCCCACAGCCTTTGCAAAATGGCAATAAAATCCCCGTCTCCATCCGGACCATCCCCGCCTGGCCACCTCCGTCTCCAACCCCGCCCGATTCCCGCCGCCCATCCAAATGAAGCCTTAGTTTCTTTAGATGCTTGACACCTGATATTTTTCCTGTCTTCAAAGTAAAACGGAATATGTTCAAAGAAAGTAACATATTTGGAAATAAACCTCTTATATATATGAGGACAAAACCACTTGCAACCCTTTTGATTGACATTGTTGGGAAACTTCCTTGGATTTGATAAAACAAATTAGTTATAAAGTGATATATATTTGTTATGGTCATTGTATAGAAAGATTATGTTCTTTGTGTTATTGTAGTAGGCAGAGATCAAAAGTTGGGAATTTGCTAAGTGTAATGATTCGTCGAATACATGCTACGTTCGTAGACTATATTCGACAAATTTCTTCAGTAATTTCCAATTCTCCTGCCTTGATCACTGCCGGCAAAATATACATAACATATCTAAATAAAGTCTTATATGGTGTCAAGTAAGCATTCATAGCTTGGTATAAGATTCACTCTGTTTTTCTTTTTAAAACTCCTTTTTCAGAGGAGAAGTTGACAAGAATTTATCCATTATGAAGCATAAGGACAAACTCCCTTTAATACAAATCTATGTTGATGACTTAAAGTTTGTAGATGACAAAATTGGTAAGAGATTTGCAAATCTTATGCAAAGTTTGAGATGGGTAATATGAGTGAGCCATATTCCTTTGAACTTCAAGTGAAATAGGATAATGAAAGAATTTCATATCTCAATCTAAGTACACTAAGAAACCTCTCAAGAAGTTTGGGATGAAAAATGTCTCTATCATGAAGACGCTCATGGCTATGACAATTGTAATAAACAAGGATGAATCAGGAATATATGTGGATCAAAACACCTATAGAGGAACCATAGGTTTCATTCTCTATTTTACAGCTAATAGACTTAATATCATGTTCTATACATGCATATGTGCTAGATATCAGGTATCATATAAGGAATCGCACATGACCCATGTGAAGAGTATTCTGAGACACCTTAAGGGAATAACTGAACTAGGCTTGTAGTATCCTAGAGAATCAGGTTTTTAACTAATAGGATATTTAGATGTAGAATAAGCATCACACCTGCCTGCCACCCCAGAGACCCACCAAGGGGCCCACCTTGGAGTCGCACCAAGGCGGCTTTATCAAGCCTGTGGGTCATACACCCCAACCCATCTCATCGGTCCAACCACAGGGTCGGTAGGTTGTTGAGGCCGAGATTCCATCTTGAAACCTCCTTGATAAAGAGCTCTCATGCGAGCTCTCATCCAAGATTGTCAGAATCGAGATCCTAGGTAGGAAAGTTTTCAGGTTGGATCGGATCGGATCGAGGATCGTAAGATCCTACAAAAATCATAAATTAAGACTTAAAATATGTAAATACATTTTTTATCATCCAATTACACACAATTAACACATAAGAAACTATAAAACTAATAAACATTTGAGTATTTATATCAAAAATAAACTAATGAACAACAAAACCCAAAAATAACATAAAGTTCACATCAGCCATGCCCTAATATAAATCCTTAACATATGTTCGTCAGACCGATACAAAATCACTGATACAAATCCTTAACAACTACATCAGTCATATCCTCATCATCAAGTTCTACATTCTCTTCAGCGTCATCATCACCACAGTCATTGTGATCATCATCCCATTCAGCATCACTAATATAATCGTCAGCATCAAGTTCATTGCGTCTTTTGGTGAGATCGTTGTTATGCCCCCACACCCGCTTGGGTTCTCGGGACATAAATACTCGCGGCGGATCAAGGAGCGCGCGCAGGACAACGGGGCTGAACCATCCAGTTCAGTCCCCATTCATTAAATCAGCCAGAAGGGGGGCTGAACCACTCCGGTTCAGCCCCATTTGGGGGGGCCGGCCGTCCACCTCCTTTCCCCGGGTATTTATAGCCCGGGGCTGCTTTGGGGAGGATCATTGAAGACATATCAGGTTTCTTTCTCTTCTCTCCCTCAACCCTAACCCTAGTCTTCTCTTTCTCTCTAGTATCTCTATTTCCTCTCTTCTTCTTCTTGCAAGTTCATATCCTTTGGTATCAGAGCATCCTTCCTGCGACCATGGTGACACGCTAGGAGGCGGAGACCGCACGATTGGCTACCCTAGAGGAGAACTACGTAGGGTTGGCGGATTCGGTGACGGCCATGGAAGCCCGCTTGAACACGTCCACAAAAAACATGGAGGAACGCATGGATGGACGTATGGAGGAGATCAAGACGTTGTTGATGCAATCGTTGAAGGGCAAGGCGGTTCAAGGCAGCGATTCTGAAGCCGAGGCGCCACAAAATGCTCGACCGACTGGCAACGGAGGAAGTACGGGGTCGGGACATTTCTGTCCCGACGGAATCGGGACCGATCCGGGCCGCACGGAACCAGCGGGCGCCGGATCGGCCCCCGCTTGGATCGGGGCGCCGCACACCTACCCGGGTTGGTCGACAGTGGCCTACGGGACCGGCGGGAGCCGTCCAGGGGGCGCCTACACCGTCCGCCACCCTGCGGCCTGGACCGGCCAGCAAACGCCGCATCCGGGCGTGCAGGCTGGGAGCGGGGCAGGCGGACCGTCCGCCGCCCAGGAAGGGGCCGCGGCTGACCTTTGGAGGACACGGGAGGCTCCAGCGGCTCCCTTGAGACTACCGGGGGCTGTTGACGCCAATTTCAGAGGGAGAACGGGCCTTCTACCGACGCCGCAGCACATGGGGGGCCGATGAGGTTTGGGAACGGCGAGACATGGGCCGAGCAGCCACGCCGTCAGGGATTTCAAGGCGGGGGACAGCAATGGGGCGGCAGCCAAGGGGGAGCGAATTTCTATGACCCTTTCGGCCGACCACAGCACGGACCGGAGTTCAACGGGAGACATGGGGATATGCAACAATGGCCCTACATGCCTCCGAAGAGAACTCGCATGAATTTCCCTAAGTTCCGCGGCGGGGATGCCTTGGAATGGGTGCAAAAGGCGGAGTTATTTTTCACTTATCAGGAGATACCGAATGATCAGTGGGTGCAGTTGGCCTCTTTCCATCTGGAAGAGGACGCATATCAGTGGGCTCAGTGGTTCATACGGGCCTACGGATACGCAACATGGGCGAATTTTGTGGAAGGGTTCGTGGCACGTTTTGGGCCGTTGGAGTACGAGGATGTGGAGGCTACGCTACAGAAACTCCGCCAGAAGGGCACAGTGATGGAGTACCGAGCGGATTTCGAGAAGCTAGCAAATCGGGTTAATTGGGAGGAGAAGACGCTCCTCAGTTGTTTCATATCCGGCCTGCAGGACCATTTGAGGGATGAGGTCCATGCGTATATGCCCCGCAATCTAAGCCATGTCATCAGTCTGGCCCGCATACAGGAGGAGCGCTTCAACCGCCAGAGAAATCGAGCCCCACCAAGGGCTCCACCCGCCCCTGCAATGGGCAGAAGGGAGCAGGCACCGGCAGCCTGGCCGACAGTGACGCGGCTTACTTGTCCTGAGCTGCAGGCCAGGAAGGAGAAAGGATTGTGTTTTAACTGCGACGAGAAATACGCACCGGGGCATCGATGCCAAAAGGTGCAGGTCTTCATGCTGCGAGAGGAGGACGAGGAGGAGGGCTACCCGAGCCTCGAGGCCGAGTTGGATCTGGCTGAGTTTGGCGTTTCGATTCAGGCCATGGAGGGATGTGTGGCACCCACCACTATGCGGATCAAGGGCAGGATTGGCAAGGAAAGGGTCACCATTCTCATTGATAGTAGGAGCACCCACAATTTCATCAACCCTGTGGTGGCGCTGAAGACAGGACATCCAGTTGACAGGAACGCGGCGTTCCAGGTGATGGTCGCGGATGGCAGCAAACTGCGGTGCGAAGGGGCACTAAAGGGCGTGGAGATACATCTTACAGGATATGTGTGTCGCACCGACGTCTACCTCCTTCCGATTAAAGGGTTTGATATGGTGTTGGGGGTACAGTGGCTCCGCCAACTGAGGCGGGTGACCACGGACTGGGACCGCATGACACTGGAGTTCACGCAGCAGGGGACTGATTACTGTTTGCACGGTATCCGATCCTCCCCTCTCAAGGAGATCTCCCTACGGAGCCTGCAGAGACTGGAGGAGCAGGGTAGTATGATGGCCATGATACTCGGGGTGGCGGCAGAGGGGACCGACATGCAGGTGGCGTCGGATCCGATACAGCTTCTTTTAGCTCAGTACGAGGACGTCTTTCAGGAGCCGCACACTCTTCCTCCATCGCGTTTCCGGGATCACAAGATACAGCTGAAGACAGGGACGGACCCTACCAATATTCGTCCCTACCGCTACCCGTACGTTCAGAAGGCGGAGATCGAGCGTAGCGTACGGGAGATGCTAGCGACAGGCATTATTCGGCCCAGCACCAGCGCGTTCTCTTCTCCGATCATCTTGGTCAAGAAGGACGGCTCCTGGCGATTCTGCGTCGATTACCGGGGGCTGAATAGCTCCACCATCAAGGACAAGTTTCCCATTCCTATGATTGAGGAGTTGCTGGATGAGCTGCATGGAGCGAGTCTGTTCACCAAACTGGACCTCCGATCCGGTTATCATCAAATTCGGATGAAGGAGGAGGATGTCCACAAAACGGCGTTCCGCACCCACGACGGTCACTACGAGTTCTTGGTGATGCCGTTCGGGTTGGCCAACGCTCCCTCCACCTTCCAGGCTGTGATGAACGAGATCTTTCGCCCACTTCTTCGCCGGTATGTCCTGGTATTTTTTGATGATATACTAATTTATAGCAGGACTAGGGACGACCATTTGGAGCACGTGCGACATGTCCTCACCATACTACGGGAGCACCAGTTATTCGCCAAAAAGTCCAAGTGCTCGTACGTACAGAGTCAGGTCGAGTATCTGGGGCACCTTGTGTCCGCCCGTGGGGTCCAGGCGGACCCACAGAAGATTGGGAGTATGGTGTCGTGGCCCCAGCCCACGCCGGTGCGAGCCTTGCGTGGCTTCCTCGGGCTGACGGGGTACTACCGCCGTTTTGTAAAGGATTACGGCAAGATTGCTCGACCTCTGACACAGCTGTTGCAGAAGGATGCGTTCCAGTGGAGCACCGAGGCGGACGAGGCCTTCCAGGCTTTAAAGCAGGCCATGACCACTACACCGGTGTTGGCGCTGCCGGATTTTACCAAGGAGTTTGTGGTGGAGACTGATGCCTCGGGCGTCGGCCTCGGGGCAGTCTAGATGCAGGAGGGTCGGCCGCTCGCTTATTTCAGCAAGGCCTTGGCCCCACGGACGTTGGGGCTTTCAACGTACGAGAAGATGTTGGCAATTACACATGCGATCGAGATGCGGCGACCCTATCTTCTGGGCCAGCACTTCCAGGTCCGTACGGATCACCAGAGCTTGAAACACTTCCTAGAGCAGCGCTTGGCGTCTCCACTGCAGCAGAAGTGGTTGACCAAGCTGATGGGGTATGATTACGAGATTGTGTACAAGCAGGGCAGAGATAATGTGGTCGCCGACGCACTCTCCCGCCTACCTGAGAGCTCTCTCTCATGTGTCGGGGTCGGTGATCACCACCTTGGACGAGATACAGGCAGCGGTACTCCAGGACCCCGAGCTACGCACCATTGTAGAGACACTACAGCAAGGTCAGGCCACGGAGCCGGGCTACCATCTTCAGGGCCAGTGGCTGTACTTTCAGGGCAGAGTAGTCATTCCCTCCGCGTCGCCATGGCGGACGGCGATGATGCAGGATTTTCACGCCTCGCCCACAGGCGGCCATGCAGGGATTTTACGAACACTTCAGCGGCTCCGAGCAAATGTCTTCTGGAAGGGGATGCGTCGCGATGTCCAGCAATTTGTGCGGGACTGTGAAATTTTCCAGCGGCAGAAGTACGAGACTACATCACCGGCGGGGCTTCTTACACCGCTCGAGATCCCGCACCAGGTTTGGGACACCATTTCCATGGATTTCATTGATGGGTTGCCCAAGTCCCAAGGAAAGTCCGTCATACTGGTGGTGGTAGACAAGCTTTCCAAGTATGGTCATTTCCTACCATTGAGCCATCCGTACACGGGGGAGACAGTTGCAGAGTTATTTACGCGGGAGATTGTGCGCCTCCATGGCCTTCCACGCTCCATTTCCGACAGGGATCCGGTCTTTATCAGCAGTTTTTGGAGGGAGCTCTTTCGGCTCCAGGGCACGACGCTACGCATGAGCACCGCCCACCATCCCCAGACGGATGGACAGACAGAGGTCCTCAACAGGGGGGTGGAGACCTACTTACGGTGTTTTGTGATGGACGAGCCGCGCACGTGGACCCGTTGGTTGCATTGGGCGGAGTACTGTTACAACACGTCCTTCCACACAGCAAGCAAGATCACCCCCTTCGAGGTGGTCTACGACCGCCCTCCCCTACTTTGAGTTCTTATGAGCCTTCCAGCACCGCTCTTCCAGCCGTGGAACGGACACTTCAGGATAGGGATCGCACTTTAGCCTTGCTTCGGGACAATTTGCAGGTCGCTCAGGACCGCATGAAGGCACAGGCAGACAAGCACCATACAGAGCGAGAGTTCGCAGTGGGCGATGAGGTTTTCCTCAAGCTCCAACCTTACCGCCAGCTGTCAGTCTCTCGGAGGATGAATCAGAAACTCACCCCACGTTACTACGGGCCATTCCGCATTCTGCGTCGTGTGGGCCAAGTGGCCTACACCTTGGATCTTCCAGCGGGGTCTCGTATCCACCCGACATTCCATGTCTCTGTTTTGAAGAGAAAGCTCGGGGCTTCCGTTCAGGCCAGCCCTTTCCTTCCCGAGGCGACCAGCATGGGTGAGTTGCGGCCGTCACCGGAGGCCATTTTGCTAACCAAATGGAAGAAGTCGGGCACGGAATATCGACCAGCGGTGCTCGTCAAATGGAAGCAGCTGGACGCCGTGCACAACTCATGGGTTGACTTGTTGGAGTTTCGCGAGCGGTTTCCGGACTTCCACCTTGAGGACAAGCTGGTGCTTGATGGGGAGGGGAATGTTATGCCCCCACACCCGCTTGGGTTCTCGGGACATAAATACTCGCGGCGGATCAAGGAGCGCGCGCAATACAATGGGGCTGAACCATCCGGTTCAGCCCCCATTCATTAAATCAGCCAGAAGGGGGGCTGAACCACTCCGGTTCAGCCCCATTTGGGGGGGCCGGCCGGCCCCCTCCTTTCCCCGGGTATTTATAGCCCGGGGCTGCTTTGGGGAGGATCATTGAAGACATATCAGGTTTCTTTCTCTTCTCTCCCTCAATCCTAACCCTAGTCTTCTCTTTCTCTCTAGTATCTCTATTTCCTCTCTTCTTCTTCTTGCAAGTTCATATCAATCGTATACTCCACCTAAAATAAAAAGGTTTTAATTACGATACACAATATAGTTTAATGATTTTGCATTTTCAAATTAAATAATATCAAACTTACATTCATCAGCTACGACTGCAACGAATTCTTCAACATTCCTTCCCGCACTATCATCATTATTGGTTTCTTGGGCATCTCTACTTTGAAGAATCTTCAACCAATTGCCCTTACGGGGAAGAACAAGATCTTCCTTCTCGATGATTCATTCATCATCTGAAAGGATATCCTCAAAGTTTAAAAACTTCTCCTTTAGATGCACATCTCTTCTATCTTGTCATTCCATCTTATTCATATTGCACATCACCGGGGAACAGTTCCTCTGACTCCCTCCTTGTCTTTGAGTTCAGTTCTTCATGTTTCCAAACTTGCTTTAAATCTTCTTTCTGTTAGTCAATTGACTCGTTCGATGCACTGCTCAGTGACATTTTTTCCTTCTGGCTGTGTTTTTCAGGACCTGACCACGAGGAGGACTTTTGGCTACGGCTGTGAGCGCAACGGGCTATACCAGCTGGATCTTCCACCTCCTTCGTCCTGGACCTCACCCCCATCCATCGCTGCTGCTACTACTTCACCTGCTCTTTGGCATGCTAAACTGGGGCATGCGAGTCCCCAGATTGTGTCGTCACTTTTTTCAAGTGTCTCGTTTGAGAACTCTTTTCAGTGTGATGTGTGTCAGCTTAGCAAACATACACGCACTTCTTATCCTATTTCTGTTTCTCGTAGTTCTGCATCGTTTGATATTATTCATTCAGATGTTAGGGGGTCTGCCCCGGTTGTTTTTTTATGATGAATTTTGGTATTTTGTTACTTTTATAGATGATTTTACTCGTTGTTGTTGGGTCTATCTTATGCGTGTCAAATCTGATGTCTTTGATTTATATACCCAGCTTACTAATATGGTTAAGACTCAATTTTCATCTCGTATTCGGGTCCTTCGCTCCGATAACGGGGGAGAGTGTATCTCTTCCTCTTTCACTGCTTTCCTTGCTAGCCAAGGAACCCTTCATCAATTCTTTTGTCCCTATACGCCAGAACAAAACGGCGTGGCGGAACGCAAGAATCGTCATCTCTTGAATGTGACCCGGTCTCTTCTGCGTGGATCTCATGTCCCCAAGTCATTTTGGAGTGCTGCTCTTCTTACGGGGACCTTCTTGGTCAACCGTCTGCCTTGTCAGCCTTTAGCGGGTCAGATACCCCTCAGTTTTCTATCTCCACGTCGCCCTCTGTTTCCCGTCCCTCTCCGAGTGTTTGGGTGTGTGTTTTGTCCGGGACCGTCGTCCGAATCGGACAAAGCTTGATGACAAAGCTATCTGGTGCTTATTTTTAGGATATTCCTCCTCTTCCAAGGGCTATCGGTGTTTTGACCCCTCTTCTCGCAGGACTTTTCACTCCCTAGATGTTACGTTCTTTGAGGATGTCCCCTTCTATGGTACTTCCCCTGTCCATGTTGCTCCTGCTCCGCCACAGCCGGCTCCGGTTGCCCTTGCTCCGATGCACGACTCTCTTCCGTTGCAGACATACACTCGTGGCCCACGCGGGCCCTCCCATGTCCACCCCATTCTTCGGGATCCACTGGTTACGCCCAGCTCACGGGAACTTGTGCCACATCCTCTAACAGGTGATGCTCTTCCCTCCTCTGACTTACCCATTGCACTTCGCATGGGTAAGCGCTCTTGTGTTACTGACCATCCTGTGGCAAGCTATGTGTCATACCAGCGTCTTTCTCAGGGTTACCAGGCTTTCTTGACTTCTCTCGACCAGATCAGAGCTCCGAGTTCGATGACTGAGGCATTCCACCACCCTGAGTGGGTGGCGGCCATGGAGGATGAGATGTCTGCACTACAGAAGGCGGGCACCTGGCATTTGGTCCCTCTTCCTGCTGGTTGGAAAACTGTTGGCTGTCGTTGGGTTTACACTGTCAAGTATAATGTCGATGGTTCTCTTGACCGCTACAAGGCTCGTCTTGTCGCGAAGGTCTTCACTCAGACTCCTGGGGATTACAGCTTGATCTTTGCACCGGTGGCCAAGCTTCATATTGTCCGTCTGCTTGTCTCTCTCGCTGCCTGCCATGGGTGGCCTCTTCATCAGATGGATGTGAAGAATGTTTTCCTCAATGACGATCTTGCTGAGGAAGTTTATATGGATCCGCCCCCCGGTTACAAGTTTCAGGGGGAGTATTTGGGCCATGTTTGCCTTTTGCAGAAGTTCTTGTATGGGCTGAAGCAGTCTCCTCGTGCATGATTTGAGCGGTTCGGTACTGTTGTGCTTCAGAGTGGGTTCACTAGATGTCATGCCGACCACACGTGCTTTGTTCGGACTGCTGTGGATGGTCGGAGGGTCACTATTCTTGTCTATGTGGATGATATCATACTTACCAGTGATGATAAATCGGGGATACTTCAGATCAATGGGGTTCTTCAGAAGGCATTTGAAGTGAAAAATTTGGGGCCTCTGAAATATTTTCTCGGGATTAAGGTTGCAAGATCTCAACAAAGGATTTCTTTGTCTCAGCGCAAGTATACACTCGACCTCTTAAGTGACACTGGCCTTCTTGGGTGCTCTCATGTGTTTACACCCATGGATCCAAACCACCGTCTTCACGCCGAGTCTGGCAATCCTCTCCCTGAACCGGGCAGATATCAGCGTCTTGTTGGCAGACTTATCTACCTGACCAACACTAGCCCTGACATTAGCTTTGTTGTGAGTGTGGTCAGTCAGTTCATGCATGCTCCCCGGACTTCTCACCTAGATGCAACATTTTGGATCCTCCACTACTTGAAGGGATCTCCTGGCTTGGGGCTCTTCTATCGTTCATCTCCGGCCCTTGGCCTCACTTGTTACACGGATTCTGACTATGCTGGTTCCCTCACTGATCGACGTTCTACTTCGGGGATGTGCACTTTCTATGGTGGCAATCTTATTTCCTGGAAGAGCAAGAAGTAGAGTGTTATCTCCCGCTCGTCTGCTGAGACTGAGTACCGGGTGATGACCCATGGCGCTACTGAGCTACTTTGGATGTGCACTCTCTTGACCGAGCTTGGCTATCCTCCCTCTGGTTCCTCGACTCTTGTGTGCGATAACCAATCCGCTCTCATGCTTGCCTCTGACTCAGTTCTGCACGAGCGGACTAAGCATATTGAGGTTGATATTAACTTTCTCAGGGAACACATCCGTTCAGGGACTCTTGAAGCGTCATATGTTCCCTCCGCAGAGCAGATTGCAGATGCCTTCACCAAGGCAGTTGAGCCTTCCAAACTTCTTTCTACATGTGGCAAGTTGGGCTTGCTTGACCTCTTCACGCCAGCTTGAGGGGGAGTATTGGCGTATTATTTTTATATCTACTTATTTGTATATCTCATATATATATTTATGTTTGCCCACTAAGAGGATGAATACAACAATATTTTCCTCTCATTTGATTCTTTTTTCTTTTGTAGGATTCCACAATTTAAGATTAATATAGAAAATAAGATTGATCTCGACTCATTTAGTGTGGCAGAGCCCAGGTTCAAGGTTCTCTCCAAGCTCTAAGATAATAAGCTTAATATAACTCTATCAGCGCGGTCCAGAATCTTGGAGGTAGAGCTTGCAGGATTCCAAAGATAATGCGATTAAGAGCTATGTGAAAGGGACCCAGATTAGGGTTACTCCAACCCTAATCTATAAAGTGTTTGAGTTGGAATCCCGGGCAAAACAGATCTTGACAGGATTCTAAGTGAAAGGAGGTGCAGAGATGAACTGAGGCTCTATTTGTTTGGGCGTTTCGCTGCTTTGTTTTGGGAAAACGCCGCCGGAAGGAGGGTAAACAAATGAACCTCCGGCGGCGTTTGCTCCGTTTCCACCCGCCCGCCTTGAGAAACGCCCCAAAAAGTTCCGTTTGGAGCAGTCACCTCCCCCTTCCGATTCGAATACTCCGTTTCCACCCGCCGGATCGACCCGCCACCGCCAAACCAAATGGAGCCTGAATCTCATATTAGAATTAGAGGGAAAATTGATGAGCTTATGTAATAATTCAGATCCTTAAATATCTGAGGTGCCTCTACAAAGCAATTCGTGGAGTGGTGTTGGAAACTTCATATTTAAGCATGCTCCGATGGGAGTAATCCTAGGATGGGTGGCCTCCTAGAAAATGCTCGTGGGCCACCAATATAAATGGATAAAACCGTGCGGTTTAACTCAGTATGGGCTAGGTTAAACCAAAGTGGACAATACTTTTGATGTGAGGGATGGGCCGTTACAAATTTACTATGATATCCAAAAAAATCACTCATGAGACATAAAAGCATGCTCAATTTAAAGTTGATAAATCCCAACATGATATTTCTCCTTAGAAAAGTTTCTTTCAACCAAGTTTCACATCACTTTTGTACTCAAACTGAATATAAATGGACTACAATGTGTATAGGCCTACGTAGACTAGATAGGAGAAGTATTGAAGAGGTCGGCACTTGACGAATTGGTATATAATCGTCGACCGGCGCTCGACGAGTGGGCACTTGCTTGACGACTAGATGTTTGATCGTAGATCATGCTCAACGAAGAGGTACTTAATGACTGGGTATCGATCGCCGATCGTGCTCGACGAAGAGGTACTTAATGACTGGGTATCGATCGTCGATCGTGCTCGACGAAGAGGTACTTAATGACTGGGTATCGATCGTCGATCGTGCTCGACGAAGAGGTACTTAATGACTGGGTATCGATCGTCAATCGACGCTAGACTAGATATATGATCGTCGATCAGTGGGCACTTGCTCGATGATTATGTATTTGATTTTCTGCATTCTACGCAGTTCAAAAATTGCTCTGCGACAACAATCTAATCTAAGGGATCAGTGTCGTCAAATGCAGAGATTTGGAGCCTTTAAAGATGGCTCGGGTTGGGTCTAATGATGGGTTGGAGGAAAGTGGGGGACTCTAGGTATTGTCGTAAGGGTAAAATTTGAATGTGGTGGTTAGTGGGGGGATATGTGGTTATGAAAGGCATTGTTGATGGCGTTGGGAAACCGATAAGAAAAGTGTGAATCCCTTGCACATTGTCATGGAGACAAAATAGGTTTGTCTCGGTGAGATCCATGTGGTTTGAAAAGGAGGCGACCATGAGAGGTAAATTTTCTCCATGGACGATTATGGAAGGGTGACGAGTATGATCAATCGGGACCCTAGGGGTGATATTTCAAGAAGAAAACGCGCACAGTGTGAAGAATCGTGGGATAACTAGAGTCACACGATAAATCATCATGTATCTCCTGGTCGTAGGAAGCTTAGTTATTAAAGGCGCAAAGGAGTCTTGGAGCCTGAACGCAAGGCTCAAGGCGCAGGCGCGCGTCTGACGAAGGCAAGACGCAACCACATCCATTTTAAATAATCAGCATCAAACATCATTTCAGTTTCTCGATCAAATTTTTCATCTAGTCTACTAATTAATCATTCATTACTATCGTTTATATCTCTTTAAAAATAAAATAAATGTTGTCATTTATATCATATCTAAGGATCAATGCACAATTATCTTTCACAAACACTAAATCAATAAAAAATTATTAAGCTCTTGCATTATTTTTTCTTAATTTTTGAAGAAAAAGATTTACAATAAAAATTTCACTGGAGCACGCCTTTTATATTCTAAAGGCGCACAAAGGCGCAAACTTCTGAGACTGGGACGCGAGGCGCGCCTTTAATAACATAGGTAGGAAGCACATATTTGATAGCCTTAGGTTGATGAAAGGGATCAATAAAAGTAAGTGACTGGGTAGTGTGCAGACTAAGATCATACATCGTTGTTTAAGCAAGCAATGATGAAAAATGTTTGGAAACGATCGGGGTGAAGAATACTATGGTTGGAAGGCCTAGCCTAACGGCAAGGTGCAGTTGGGAGCTCATGTTAAATGTCTTGTTGATTAAACAACAAGTAAAACCGCTGGATGAGCTCTGGTGTGGTGGTCGAAGCATGCAGATCCGTAGATAGAAACTTGATAGGAAAGCCTCCTTCTTAAGAACAAATGCTTGCTTTCAATTGGGTAAAAGGAGTATAGGAAATTTGACAATACAAATTCTCCATATATATGCTTAATGAAAAGGGAAAAAGATTTGAAATTAAAACAAGGCTCTCATGTCCCGGAGTCTAAGATATGTTAGGTGACAATCATCCACTCTTTTTTGTGCAAGCAATGTAATAGGAGCAACACAACCTTAGTGATAAGAAATATCTTTTTGCCTGAGATCGGGATTTTCGTTGGCACTACGTCCAGAAGCGCACTAGTGCATGCATGGATTTAGTGGAAAATTCATATTTACCATTTTATCCTTCTCCTTGAATGCATGGTTCTAGTGAAAAATGAAAACTGACTCTTAAATAATTCCACATCTTCTCAGTAAGAATTTTTTTGATATTGTAAGGCCCCGGTCTATTGTGGGTGCGCTACATGTCTGCAGACCAGTGATCCCAAACCATCTCTACGGATCTGATTGGCTGCAACTGTTATTTCCAATGGTGGATTGTTGAGACTGGGGCTTGAACCCCAGATCTCCTAGATAAGGGAGCTCTAAAAAGGTCCTCACCACCAACTGATAGTGGTTGCGGCCAATAAGATCTGTGGAGATGGATTGGGTTCACTGGTCTGCAAACCTATAGCGCACCCACAGTAGACTGGGGCATTGCAGATATCATGTCTTACATAGTAGATCTGTAGCGCAACCATGTTAGAAGAGAGAAATAATTAGACAGTGCAAATATATTCATCCACAATAGAGCATTATATAGGAGTTTACATGGACACAACACTCGACTCACGTTGTGGGACTAAACCCCCTCACTACTACAAAACACTAATAAACCGACATTGCGTGACATTTCCAACAAGATCTAATTTTTCAAATATTGCACATTGAAATGTAACGTAAAATTTTCAAAAAAGTAATAATTGATTGTTATTCACATAAAGTTCAATGTGGGTACTTATACCTCGATCTATATAATTTTATGCAGTATTAAAATATTAAAAAATACAAACTAAGAAAATGCATAGGATTGCCTCGGTAAAAATATATTAAGAAAATAAAATCATAATGCAACCTCATTAAGTGGCATTCATTGTGATGGCTATAAACTTGGAACTCTTGTTCTCCAAGCTCAAGGTAAATGTGTCATGCTTCATTGGGGTGTTTCAAAAAAACAAGTATTAATAGAAAGGGTATAAGTCATAAAAATGTCAAGCAATTTCAAGAAAACATGCATGTTTTAGATTAACCATAATATTCTAAGAATAATTCTGATGCACAAAAGTAAAATAATTAAATTATAGCCCTCATTATCTAAAATAAGAATTGAATAGACTGAAAGATAAATGAGTCACTCCTCGAATTAACTACAATGCCAAAAATAGTATCATAATGTCCATAACTTTGCTGGTTTATTTTATGTCCTCATAAAATTGTATGGAAGTATCTCATCCTTGAAACTTGAATGGCAAACTCCATAAAGGATTACTAATTACAGCTTCCAAGTAGTAGCATGGTTCAAAGAAGTAGCAAAGACCATGACAGAACCAGTCAGAATGTTTTGCCTCACAAAATTTAAAACTTATTAAGATACAGTCATACAAGTATAATTTGCATAGCTTCACTATTCAAAAGTATGATTATGAAAATTCTACTAATAAACTGCCAAGGGTTAAAAATTCAGTAACATAAATTGTGGCAAGATGTGTAGAAAAGTCAGAACTGAAAACCGAGAACTCTTGTTAAGAATAAACTTTTAGGCACATTTGACAAACTATTTTTCAATTAAATCTTGAATCCACATTTGAAGCTCAGAAATAGAAGAAAACCTGGAATCCCCAACACAAGGAATACACATAACGTGTAACCACGCTGTGTTTTGTAGTTAGATTAACAACTTGTTGGTAAATTCCATATTCAAAACCTCCATCCTTAGAGAAGCAAGCACTAGCATTTGGGTTATCCAACCAGTCTGTCCAGTTAGTTGGAGAAGTAATTGTTCCAGTAAAGTTTCCACTCCCACAATCAACAAATGGAAGGCATGAAGGGTTCTTTGAATCAAAGCATGCATTCCTTAAGCACTGGTTTACTCTCTGCAAGAAGAAAAGAAGACCACAATGTAATACAAAACTTAAATGAAATTACACTGTTTGGCTCTTCTGAAAATTAAAAGAAAATATTTGCCAACAAAAAATTTAAGAATTATGAAAACAAATGCAAACATGTAGAAAAGAGGGAATATTCACCCTTCAAAATGAAAATTATACATGCAGCAGTAAATTTCATAAAAAAATTTTAAAAATAAGGCATTCAGAAAGTGAATTAGACTTCGAAGTTCATAGCTACTGCAAAAAATGGAGTCAAGTATGAAATGATTTCTCCTTTTCATCATCATTTTCATTAACCATATGGCCCTATTCCAACTATGTACCTTCAATTTTGTGAACATCACTCTCAATTCACACATTTTGACCATGGTGCCATTCTAACCCTAAAAAGCACCATAAATCCATCGTTGAGAGTAGCCACTGAGAGCAAGATCAAAAAAGGTTAGTATTCCGCTAACAGGGAGGAGGTTAGTGGTTTGCAGTAGAAGCTGGACCAACCCCGAGAACAATAGAAGCAAAACCCTTGACCAATAATTCATTAAATGAATTTACATCTCCCTATCCAATCAAATATCTTGAAAAAACTGACAGTGATCCCCACTACCTTTTTTATATTATACCTTCTTCAACACACATTTCACATTTTGCATAGCACATTTCACATACAAAAGTACTACGAAAGGATTGACAATCCCTGCTAAAGTAATTGCACGCAGAATAATATGAAGTAAATGGAAGAGAAATAAAGACAATTAGAGAAAAAAGTGTCAAATGCTAGTTATGGGTTAATTGAGTACCTCTCCTCCCTTATATACCGGTTAAAGGGATGAATAAATTTGCTCTTTAACACTCTTCCTCTCTCTCTCTCTCACTAACATGTTATGAGAGAAAAGTTATTAACCTGAGCTTTCTCCCCAAACTCAATTTCATAATTCTGCTCGATTGCAACTTCCTTCAAGAATTTTCTTGAACTTTCCCATTGCGGAGAGCATAGTCGAGGTCTCGCAAGAGCTCTCGCTCGCACTTCCCACAAAGTCAAAGCTCACACTCAACCTGATCGACATCTTGTCGTGACAAGTGACGACCTCCTGCATTTCAGCAACATCAATGATAACTTCTCGCAGTGTCTTCTATTCATCATCTCCTTTTTTCCATAAATCATGTTGGACATTGTCACCACTACCAAGTCTCTTCTCCATGTTATCTTGCTGGGTCCAAACTAGCGCATTTAGACTCTTGTAGTTAAGACACATCTACAAAGTGTACACCCCTCGGACACAGATGGAAGAACTCCCCGGCCGTGACCTGCCTTCATGGGAGTCAACTTTACGCATGGACCTACAACGAGCATCAAGCCATTGATGTCATTATTCAATTCGTCTCTCCGACCATTATGCTCCAACTGGAATCTTACGATGTGGGCACTACCGTGTGGACTCATTTGTCGCAACACTCTGCTCAGAATGATAGTGATTCGAGTCTCTACTAACGAACATTGGTGTTCTAGTGTCTCTCGGTCACGGACACTAACTCGCATCTACTAATTTTTTATATGTAATGTCGACTCCACAACTTGAGGCTAATATGATCTGCAAAGCCCTATGAGTAAGATAACGTGTCTCTATCTGTGACGACCCAAAAATGCGCCAAATAATTTTGGGTAAATCAAACTTTTTACGAATAATTTTCCCATTTTCGTTTACGCTTCATTTCATTTAATTGGTTACATTTACTACATTTATTCATTTTGGGTGCCAATAGCTAAGTGGGTTTGTAAGTGGGCTGCCTTTAGTGGTGGGCTGACTGAATTTGAGTTAGTGTGTTTGCTGAATTTTATGTGTGTTGGCTGGTTTTGACACTTGGATAGCCAAGTGTTGGTGTGTTGTACTTTGGGTTGATTTGGTGACACCTCTAAGAGGTGCAATAACTCTCTTAATTGGATATTTTGTCTTATAACCTCTTATCTCTTATTATAAATAGAGCTGAACTTCTCTCATTTTTTCACTCCCTCCTCTCTTCCTCTCCTGCCCTTTGTGTGGTTGTGCTGTCCCCAAATAGCTGTTGTTCCCTTGCTGATCTTTGCTGCCCCAAGCTGTTGTTCCCTCCCTGCTGCTGCTCTAAGGCTCCCTGCTGCTCCCTGCTGTTCCCAAGCTGTTGTTGTTCCCTGCTGTTGTTTCTTGTTGTTGTCCCTGAACTGCTGCTTCTCCCGAACTGCTGCTCCTCCCTGCTGCTGCTCTCGAACTGCTGCTGTTCCCGAATTGCTGTTGGCTCCCCCGTTGTGCTGCCTTCTGTGTAGCTGTTGTGTTGTGAGCTGCCCCTTCTCCTCTCCTCCCTTCACTGGTTTGGTCATTCCTCCTCTATTATAGTACCTATATTTAAGACTATTTTGAGATAATTTTGTTATCATTTTGAGCTATTTTTGTGGGATGTTTTGAGGTAGCTTTGTGGCTATTTTGTAGGCTGTTTTGGTATTCAAATCTTGTTGATTTTAGAGGGCTGATATGAATATTTTTTGGGACTATTTTGCGCTTCTTTTTACGCTATTTAGACATTGTTTTTGTGTTAATTAAATGGCTGACTTTGAGACTGTTTTTGAGCTATTTAAGAGCCGTTTTGGCTATTTTGTGTCGTTTGGCGGTTGAGTTTGAGATTCACAGTCTCGGTTGAGGACTGTCTTGGTTGGACAGCTCGTATTAAGATTTCTTTTGAAGTTTATGTTTACTTTTGGATTTTAACGGGTTTTAAACGCCTTTTAAAAACATTAACGCTATGAATATCAAGTGACACAACCCAAATAAAAAGTGCGTACGATTTCAGTGGTTTCCGAGGCCCAGGAACAAGAGGATGGTGTCACAAGATAATCGTGACAATAATGCGAACAAAAGTACTGATAAAGGCAAGGCCTTGGTGAGATTCTTATTTCTTGAATTAAGTTTATTCACGTAATTTCCTATTCTTGTTTACCTTTTTAATAAACATTGTTTGTGCATATGAGTTTAACTTATTATCGCTATGAAATAATTATGAGCAAGGGAAATTGAAAGCAATACAACTTTCTGATGGGAAATTTTATGTTAAAGCACACGTTTTTATGTAAATTACGTTAAGAGAAGAATAATAAAACTCTGCATAAAGAAATGAGAAGGATTCGAATCTGATGATGTAGAGGTTATCTACTGATGGATTCACCAGTAGGGGTGAGCCTACACTACGCCCTTCAGGGGCGGGGCCCAATTCAAGTTTGTATGTCAGAGCATTTCCTATTTTATGTAATTAAAATTAAGGGACAAGTTAAGATTTAGTATTGAGAGTAAATGAAATTGATGATTTATTGTAATGTATGCATATTGCTAACTCCCCTTGTTTGCATGTATAACTATTCACGAAATATTTTTCTCCCTTAGTTATAATTTTTATGATTAACTCATTGTGGACCCATTTTTTTAGGCAACAGGAACCACTCCGAGGACTCGGAAAAGGATTCCACCGGAAAAGATGGCGAAGGTATGATTGAAAATCTTTATAGGCATTGACGAAGCTCATAAAAGACACAAAGCCTCGTGTACTGATCCCGATTGTGATTTTTGTATTGAGTATAAATGAATACTTGTAGTCTCTTAATCGTCGGATGTAAATAAACAAATGAATTAATAAAATTTCTTATGTTCATGTTCTTTGTACTGTGATGTTGCGACCTTATTTATTGAAAAATATGTTCGATTTTCGAATCATTTGGGAATCCCGAAAAAAAGGTGTTCACACTATCTACCACGAGAGGAAACTTAGATCGTGCCTCCTAGTTTTCTTATATTAGTATTTCATTAATACTTTACACTTATGATAGGGATGACGTGAATAATCATAAAGGAATTCTTGCATATGAGTACAATATTAACTACGAATTTCATCTTGTTTTCGTTTTATGACATGTCTTATCATTAACGATATCAATATGATGAATTAACTATATTGTGATAGTAAATTTTTTGGGTTCAGAGCATTCATATCTCTTACGCGTGATTGTACAGAAATTTCAATACGAAGTTTCTTACATCCTAATTTACATTAAGCATATCATTACAACATAATGATTAAACTACGAATTCCTTATGCTTTTATTTAGGAGGTAGTTTTTCATAATTTCATGTGGCTCATTTACTCTTCTTAATATATGATAATTCATAATTTCATTAGAATATTAACATACATAATTCACATGATATGCCTAGTTAAAAGGGATGAAATTACTTTCCTCGGTATTACGACGTTCATAAACGCGACGCGGCGGAATGATTCCTTGTAAGCTTATTCTGAAGGTACAATTGTTCTCTGATTACTAACAAGGCTTCCTTTTCTAACCTCCTTCAAAAATCCTAGGAGAAAAAATTCATGTAATACTTCTAGGATGTTTTGATAGAGAAGAGGAAATTGCATTACAATAAACGATAAAAGATACGATCGAGAACGAGTTCTCGTCAAACATCCGGAGGCTGGGTCCTCCTTGATACTCCACTCTCCAAGAGAGCCAAAACCCTAGACTTTCAAAAGTGCCTCCCTAAAGAAACTACCACTCATATATATAGGTGAGTGGGGGAAATACAAATTACAAATTGCCCATGGGCTACATAAATTAAATAGCACGTGGCGGCCACTTTGTATCATCACATCCCGCTCGAAAACGACCTTGTCCTCAAAGTCGAGGGCCAAATGGGTCATCAGAAAGCGTCAGCGGGTCCAGTTCCCAAGAGTCGGGATCGGTATCTTCAGCTCCAAGCATTACACATAAGTTCCTGTGAGGGCAGACGTGGGTGGGTGAGAACGGTAGCTGGCAGTGAAAGCAGAGACCCTTGCGGCGAAGCTCTTCTTGTTGTTGATAGGACAGATGATAGGGTCGTCGAAGGGCCAGTGGACGTGGAGCAGGCGGATACGCGGGCGGAGTCAATAGTTCGGACCCAAGTAGGGGAAGAGTGTCCCGGGCGGAAGAGGTGGCGGTAGTGGCCGCGACGGTGGGGGAGGCCGTGTCGAGGAGGATGGTGGGGCTGGGTAGAGTTCCTCGTCAAGATACCTAGCCTATTCCATTGCGCGGGAAAAAGTATTCGGGTTGTGGACCCGAAGGCGCGCGCGGAGGTGGGGGTGCAGAACCGCTAGAAAATAGCCCAAGTAGTGATCGGGGGCTAGGTTGGGGCATGCGTAGCGACCGGGATGAATTCGTCGATGTAAGTTGCCACCGAGTCAGACTGGCGCACGGAACTGAGGCGCTCAAATGCATTACCCGTTTGGCGGCTGTCGTAGTGGAGGAAGAGTTTCTCCTTCAATGTGGGCTAGGAAATGTCAGGTGCCTGTTGGCGCATCCAACGCGCCGATCCTTCCATATAGATAGTGGCGAGGGGGACCTTCTAGTCGGCGGGGGTGGCCTGCAAGTCGAAGAACTGTTCGGCGCGGGCGATCCACCCGAGAGGGTCGGTCCCATCGAACACCGGAATCTCAATCCAGCGGAGGTGGACCGGGGCACAGTCTGTAGTCGGGTGCAAAAACCCCATGTGGTCGGGAACGATCGGCAATGGTGGCGGTGTAGGAGGGGTCGAGGGGCAATTAATTGCTATGGTAAGTCCTCGAAGGAGGAGCGTGAGGTCCACCAGTTGGGCTTCAATGTGATTCATGCGCTGAGAGTCCGAGTTGGCAGTGGTCGAGGCGTTATTGTCAGCGTGGAGGGCCATGGTCTGAGTCTTGGGAATGAAACGCGGCTAGAAGTAGCGGAAATGAGTGCCGGGTAGCGACAATCGCTGGAAGAGGGCGGCCCGACCCGTCGGAAGGATGGGAGAAGGGGACGCAGCCGCTGAAAGGCCGCCAAAGCCGCAGGAGGGCCTCCGGAAGGCGGGGAAGACACGAGAGGGCGCTGGAAGCATATGTAAATTGAAGGAAGCGGCACCGACCGAGGATGATGGCACTGAACTCGGCGGATTTGCTGCAGAGGGAAACCGACGATGGAGGGTTGGAGCGGCCCGCGGAAGCAATTCCTAGATGGTTGGAGGGCTGGCGCTGGCGTGCGGATCAGAGAGCTGAGCAGAGGGCTGGCACTGGTGTACCGGAGCAGCCGCTGGAAGGGCCGAAGGAGAAGTCAGGCCGAAGGCGTTGCAGTCGGAAGGGATGAAGGCGAGGCATTCGGCATTGTCGTAGGAGAAAACGGCGATGTGGTCGGTGGAAGGAGCATGCGGATCGAGGAGGATCGATAACAGCGTGGCAGCAGCGCAATTGGTTCTGGATCGCGGGATCGGTCACGGCTCGCGGATCGCGGAACGGGAGCTTCGTCCGCAGGCAGGAGGAGGAATTAGGGCTCGTTAAAACCCTAATAGCAGGTTGGACCATGGGCTACATATATAGGTGAGTGGGGGAAAATACAAATACAAATTACAAAATTGCCCATGGGCTACATAAATTAAAATAGCATGTGGCAGCCGCTTCGTATCATATCTTAATTTCAGGGTCAATAACCGATGAAGAGGGGGCAATCACTAATAGAAAATTACTTAATAGGGAAAATCTCACCTTGCTCCATTGATAACGGAATTGTCCGGGGACGAAGTTCCTGTAATCGGAGAGGTAAATTTCTTCGACGTGGGACAATGACCTAGCTTGGAACCTCCAATTGACTGTGCATAAAGGCTACATGTGTATTAGGAGGAACAAAATAGGAATCAATATAATTACAAGATACTCACTGAGAACAAAAAATAAGCCTACCTGAATATTCCTCCTCACGACAGGGTCGATCAAAGTCGACGGAGAGGTTGTGAAAAAAACTCCCACTCGACCACTGCAGGAAAAATAAGGCGCACGGCTGCTGGAATTTTTGCAAGAGGAGAAAGCATATGTCTTATTTCTGAAATTTAGAACTAGGGAGCGGGAGAAACATAAACTCAAGGGAGACACGGTTCTGGCTAATACCTAGTGCAAACAGAGGCTGTGGAAATTGGATGTTTGCTTAGTTATTAAAGGCTCAAGGAGCACAAGGCACAAAAGAGTCTTGGAGCCTAGGTGCAAGGCTTAAGGTGCAGGCGCACGCCTGACGAGGGCAAGGTGCAATCATATTCATTTTAAATAATCAGCATCAAACACCAGTTCATCTTCGTAATTAAATTTTTCATCTATTCTACTAATTAATCATTCATTACTATCACTTATATCACTTAAAAATAGAATCAGTGTGGTCACTTGCATCATATATAAGTCTCAACCTCGATTATGTTTCAAAAAAACTAAATCATACAAAAAGTATTGAGCTCTTACATTATTTCATTTTTTTATTTTGAAAAAAAAGGACAACATAAATCTTACCAAGACACCTTTATTCTTCAAAGGTGCAAACCTTTGAGCCTGGTGAGCATTGAGCCTTAGATGCACCTTTAACAACATAGGTCGAGAGTCGAAAAACAGTAAGAAGAAGTCGTCGGGTCTCCTCGAGTAACAGGGGATCAGATTCTAGCTCTTCCAAAAAAGAAGCAGGTTCTGGTGCCTGCTTTCGTCAACGAACAAGGAGAAGGAGATGCTTGTGAAGTCGGACACCTAAAACGAGAGAAGAGTACCCTAACTTCTCGCTCGGCCATGAAAGGGAAAAAATGTGTGTGACAAACAAAATGTGTGTGGCTCTCAATTAAAAAACCATGGCCGGAGGATAATCAATTTCCCCTAAATTACAATCTTGCCATTGCACTTCAAAAATTACCATTTAGGGGTGTTACATTCTAGCTCACCGTAAATAATCGTGTCGAACGGAACTCTTATTAAATGACAATTATTGAAAATTACCGGTTGGCTCGTAAATTAACCATACATGAAAATAGTACCTCGATTCGTCGGTGACACCGAGTGATTGTTGGAAAGAAAAAAGAGAATAGAAGAGTACTGTATTCATACCACAAAGGGGGTATTTAAATGACATATATGGACTCAATAACTCACATACACAATGCGGGACTAAAGACTTAAATATTACGATAAAACTAATAACTCCAATACTCTCCCTCAAGCTGAAGGGAGAATCTTCAGCTTGAAAACATCAAATAATGAAAATGGAGGTAGGTAATGTGGGACAAACAACAGAGGAGCCACCGGGGGAAATTCCAAACCGGGGAATCAAGCCTAGGACATAGCCACACGCAATGCTGACCCACACACGACGCAGGGCCCACACACGACATGAACTCGTTGGAAACCGGTCAACCAACATCACTTACACACACAACATGTGAAAGAGAACGAAAGATGTGGAGACAAATAATCAAACAAGTGATCGGGGATAATCCGTCGGGGATAATCTGTCGGGGATAATCCGCACAAAGGGTGGTCCCTCACGTCACAGTTTCGTAAGACAACGTCCCACACGACACAACCCGCTGAGATTGGAACACCAACATCAGTCGTGACCCAACACATGATCAATCAAAAGACAAACAGGGGGAGACACAAACAACATAAACCAGGAGGCTAAGTTATCAAGGCACGCACCTGAGGCGCCGGGGGCACAGCATAGCGCTTGGACACGGGCGAGGCAGGTGAGTTTGCTCGGGCGCGCCCCAGGCGCGCCTTGCAAGCATTTCGGGCGCGGGTTAGGCGCGCCTAGGCGTTCTTCGATTTAGGCGCAGCCGGTTTGGGGTTTTTTCGGCCTGGACTATAAGAAGAGAGCTTAAATTAATCTACTTCACGACGAATTCATTTAGGGTTGAAATCTCGCCGCTCCTGTGCTTCCTTCGCCGCTCCTGTGCTTCCTTCCCCGCTCCTGTGCTTCCTTCGCCGCTACTCTGCTTCGATCGCCGCTCGCGTGCCTTCATTCACCGCTCCTGTAGTTCGTGTTCGCTGCTCCTGTGCTTCCTTCGCCGCTCCTCTGCTTCGCTTGCCGCTCCTGTGCTTCCTTCGCCGCTCCTCTGCTTCGCTCGCCGCTCGCATGCCTTCGTTTGCCGCTCCTGTGCTTCCTTCGCCACTCCTCTGATTCGTTCGCCGCTCCTCTCCCGCTCGTCGGCCGCCACTAAATATTTTGGTAACTTCTTCTTCTCATTGCATTACTTCTTCTAGGATAATGGCTACCAGCTGCCATTTTTGTTCGTCGCTCCTCTTCAGCTCGCCTTTCACCGCTCCTCTAGGATAATACCACCGGCTTTCAGTTCACCGTTTTACAGTGAACTGGAGTTCACTGTAAAACAGTGAACTGGTGGCATCCAGTTCATCGGTGTTAGCATATGGTTTTTTTAACAACTAAAACACTGCTACCTTGCAGTCCTCCTAATTTATGAGAAGAAATGGTGGCAAAATCTAAGTCTAATTCTTAACTTCTTTTACTATATTTCTTACTTCTATTCCAAAGCGAAAAGTGATTCTCTAATTGTTCACTATTTATAGTTAAATCTTTTGTTAATAATGAAGTCGATAATAATCCTGCAATAAGCGTATCATTAATTGGACAAATCGTTGACAATATTTCTACTATTTCTAGAGCGTAATTGCTACTATTGCCTTGACGAATAATATAATCAATAGCCTCTTGTAACCCTTTTTCCCAAAAAGTAATATTGTAAGCAATAGGTGATTTTCCTTCAGGGTTCCATTGATAGCCTAAGATTGTATTTTCTATAATAATAATACTTTTTAAATGTTTATCCTCAGTTGGTAAGTAATAGATTTTAGCATTTTCCGAGAAGATTGGATATAATCCCATACTTTTTTCATTATTGCTGGCTTTTATAATATTTTCTACATCATATCTGCACTTCTGCCAGTTCACTGTTTTACAGTAAAACAGTGAATTGGAAGCCCAGTTCATAGTAAAACAGTGAACTAGACGCTACAGTTTTCACTAATTATCTTGTTCTATGTAATAATTTTTTTGTAAAATGTTTTAATAGCTGGAAATGGACGCGAGTGTATCTGGTTCATCCAGTGTCCAATCTAGGATTGATCCAGGTTGGAAGTATGTGCGGCAGACATCTGTCACTAATAAAAATGATTTGATTTGCATTTTCTGTGAGAAAGTAACAAATGGTGGAATTTATCGTGCGAAGCAACATCTAGTGGGGTGATTTAGAAATACCAAAGTCTGTCTCAAATGTCCACAACATGTAAGGACAGAAATTCAAGATTATATGCAAAAGAAAATGGTTGTAAGCAATACAATGCAAGAAGGCAAGACTACAACACTCCCCTTTTGGATCGGTCGCACCAGTTGGTGATGAGGGCAAGCGTTAAGTGCCTCTTATCAAGGAGGTCGAGAAATCAAGCCCTCACCTCAACACCCCGCCGCACCGAGAACACATGCGGAGATGGGTTGGGGTGCGTATGGGCCCCACGGACCCATTTGTGGCGCCAGCTGTAAGGGCGGGATTCTGGATCCAAAAGGGGAGCAGCTCCCAGACCTCCGGCCCACAACAAATACACACACATAGGATTTTGAACCATACCCCCCCCCCCCCCCCGATATCTTCTATATCACTTGCAAATGAATGTATAAGCCCAAGATTTTAGTAAATGACATCACTGATAGTAACAAGCCCATATTTGTTGCTCAAGGTTTTCTTCAGATGAAATTGATTCTGATGAGATTCACTTATGTTGCAAAGATAACAACAATTGGGACTATCCTTGTTTTTGCTTCTGTTAATTCTTGATTTGTGTTCCAGTTGGTCATAAAGGAAGTCTTTCTTCATAGCAAGTTGCATTAGGATATTTACATGACATCCTCTCGGGTCGCTCACTATTGGGAGGGTCTATGATCTCCGCAAAGCCCTTTATGGTCTTAAGCAGGTTCTTTGAGCTGGGTTTTCTAGATTCATCACAACTATTCTTGTTGTTAGTTTCCTTGTGAGCTCCTATGATCATGTCATGTTCACACACTCTGAAGACTTTCCATTTATTGTACATCGATGACATGAATATTATTGGACAAAATCCATTGCATATTCTGGAAGTAAAGATACATTTGTCCACTCAGTTGAAATGAAAGATCTCAGTCAATTCCATTATTTCCTTGGTGTTGATCATTCTCCTCAAGGATATCTTCACGCACACCAGAAGTTCGTTAATGAGATACTTAACAAATCAAATCTTATTGATGATTATATGGCACCTACACCACTTGGGCGGAATCTAAAATTGCAACCTTAGGATTGTGACGGTCTTTCTGCCCCTTTTTAGATAACGGCAATTTGTTGACACGCTAGTTTATCTCACTATCGATTGTCATAACATCTTCCATGTTGTTAACATTGTCAATCAATTTGTTTTTGAGCCATGTTAGAAACCCAAACCGGTGGGACCGGGCGCCACATGGCGGAATCCGATTACTCAAGACCGGGGGGGCCGACTGCATTCGAATGGCAAAAATCTCCAACCAAATCTCCCGGGGCCCACAACTTGGAGAAATCTCCGGTAGGTTGTTGAGGCCCGGGGTTTGATCCCGGGACCTCCTTTATAAGAGGGGACTAACACCACCTCTCATACCCAAGTGTGTTGCAGCACATTTGGATATGAGAGGTGGTGTTAGTTCCCTCTTATAAAGGAGGTACCAGGATCAAGCCCCGGGCCTCAACAAACTACCAGTGGTTTCCGTAAAGTTGCACCCTGGAGATTTGGTTGGGGATGTTATTCGTCATTCGACTACAGTCGGCTAGGACCGTATTTGACCCAATATTCTCGTTTCATTCGGAGCCTTGGGGCCGGCCTAGTTTCTAACAAATCTCCTGGGGCCCACAACTTGGAGAAATACCTGATAGGTTGTTGAGGACCGGGGCTTGATCCCGGGACCTCCTTTATCAGGCTCCTAAGCGGAGTCATGACACCCAAGTGTGTTGCAGCACACTTGGGTGTCAGGACTCCGGTTAGGAGCCTGCTAAAGGAGGTACCGGGATCAAGCCCCGGGCCTCAACAACCTATCTGGGATTTCTCCAAGCTGTGGGCCCCGAGAGATTTGGTTGGAGATGTTTTCTATTCGACTGCAGTCGGCAAACTTCCGGATTATGCCACGTGGTGCCCGACCTGTATTCTAACAAAAGATGGACATCTTTTTTTAGAAACCCAAACCGATGGGGTCGGGCGTCACGTGCCGGAATCCGATTACCCAAGAACGGGGGGCCGACTGCAGTGGAATGGCAAACATCTCCAACCAAATCTCCCGGAGCCCACAGCTTGGGAGGAATCCCAAGTAGGATGTTGAGACTCGGGGCTTGATCCCGGGACCTCCTTTATAAGAGGGGACTAATACCACCTCTCATACACAAGATGAGAGGTAGTGTTAGTCCCCTCTTATAAAGGAGGTCCCGGGATCAAGCCCCGGGGCTCAACAACCTACCCGGGATTCCCCCCAATTGTGGGCCCCGGGAGATTTGGTTGGGGATGTTCTTAGCCATTCGACTACAGTCGTCCAGCTTCCGGATTTCGCCACGTGGCGTCCGGCCTGGTTTATAACAAGCCTCATACAAGTCATTATTCTGTGTTATTGCAAATCATATGATACATGTGAGGCACCATATCTTGATCATTATTTTTTTCCTCGATCTCTCACCTTGAGTTTAGTGCTTATTTTGATGTAGACTAGGCATGCGATGTCTCAGATCGACGATTTACTACCAGGTATTATGCATTTCTTGACAATTCATTGATTTCTTAAAATCAAAAAGTGAGATGTGATTTCTCGATCAAGTGCTAAAGCTGAATACAAAACTATGGCTACTACTACTACTACTGCTACTGAAGTCACTTGGTTGCAACTTTTTAGTGATCCGACCATCTTGATTTCAATTCCTACACCCTTATATTATGACAACACAAGCACTACTCAATGTGCATCTCTTGTTTTTGTGAACATCAAAACACATAGAAATTGATTCTCACTATGATAGACATTAGTAGCCTTGTAAGGCTACTTCACTATCGCACATTTCAACTCAGATAGTTGACTACTTCACCAAAGCGGACACCGTTCAGAAGTATAGATTTTCCTTGGGAAAACTCCCAATGGTTAATCCTCATGCATTTCAAGAAATACACGAGGTTATATTTTTCTTTCGTTTTATTGCCCTTTCAAGAAAAATATGAGGCCACCTCCGCCAAGGCTCTACCACCTCAAAACTCCTTTATCGCCACGTTATAATTTCCCTTCTTTTCAGTTTTCCGATGATCGTTGGAAACCACTTTCGACCACCACCACCTCCTCAAAAGTCCACCACCAGTTAAATTCACTTTACTTCTCAGTTTTCCATCGGTCGTCAGAAACCACCTCCAGCTACCACTACCACTTCCCTCTAGCAACCCATGGTCGGCCACCACCCTCCACCACCGTGGTCACTTCCCAGCCAACTCCCCACTACCTCACTACTCCACTACAACCACCTTCCAAAACAATAGGATCACTACTCTCAGATTTACTCCCCTTTCCTATTTCTCCATTTTCCCCATTTCCTTCCTCACCAGTCACGACAATACCCCATTTTCCTCCAAACCGAGCCTCTGTCTCACTCCCACAATCAGCCCTAGTGTGTCCACTCCTCCAGGCCCATTTTTCACTGTCTCGGTTCTGTCCAGAGTAAAATAGTCGTCTGCTTTCTTTAGCCCCTTGCGGCCGACCTGATCTCTCCTATTTCAACCCCCCAGCATCCATTATCCTGCCAACTGAATAGAGAGGCCACTTCCTAGAAGTCCCTCCACTTCGCCACCACCCTAAAATGCAGGATTGGTGCCCAGAAATGAACCTGCACTGGAGAAAGCGCCCGTCCACCTCATCAGCCAGCCTCATTGCCATCCTTCTTTGCTGTCAGCACCTCGAGGGTCTTCCTTCCACTCCACTACAGCATCCACATCACACTGCACCCGACTTCCAGGCACCTCCGGTCTCTCCACAGCCACCAGCCCATCTCTGACCGCCCCAAACAGCCACCTCCAGCCCTTCCTAGTAACTGATTTCCTCTCACCCAGCCCTGCGGGCCTGCGGCAGTCCAACCCAGTAATTTGAGTTCATGGGGATACAAATCCAGCCTAATTCCCTCATTTCGGCCATCAGAGACTTGTCAGATACCCACCTAGCCCCCTACGCCCTAGTTGTGTAGTTCTTCAAGTTTGTTCATTTTCTGTGTTGAATTAGTGTCCATCAACTGCTAAATTATATAAGTTCGTAGTCATTGTCTCCAAACTTTTAGTAGAAATATATTAAGTCCGGTTTATATATGTTTTTTGTATTTTACCATCATAAGAGTGTTTTGGTCTTTGTATGTTTTTTCCTTACTCAATATATATGATTATAGGGCTAATAATAAATCATTCTGGTTTTTTCCCTCTCTCAACTTGGTATCAAAGCAAAACCTAATCTCTCGTGCCCGCACCGTCTTTCTCCGCTCCGCCGCTTCTCCCGTGCTCGCTTTGCTAGTTTGAGGACCTCCGTCATGCTATTCCGCGGTGATCTTGTCGGTCGTTGTCCGCGCTGAAGGAGCCCGCTGCCCCTCCTTATGATGCGCTTTGATGGACCGCCTCTCCTCCAACTAACTTCTTCCAGCGCCGACGTTTCTTTTTTTCGATCCGTCTGCTTCCGCTCTCCAGCGCCGGCTACGTTTTCTCCCACCGACTTCCTCAGCGATCTTCCTCAGCAATCTTGCTTCTCCAGCCTGCTTCCTCAGCGATCCAGATCCAGCGCTGACTGCATCAGATCCAGGCGTCTCCAGCCTTCTTGCTCCAACTTCCCCGGCCTGCTTCTGGTAGGGCTTCTGGTTTCTCCAGGCCGACTGCTTCTCTGGCCGACTATCTCCAGGCCGACAGTCATGGCTCTTGCTGTGATGTTCTCAGAGATCTTGTCCAGTATGAGTAATCAGTCACAATAGTGCTGCCCAAATACTCAAATAGGCCTTCTTCCAGTTTTTGTTTTGGATTGTTTTCGTCGGTCTGTCATGGATAATTCTCCTGTC
Organism: Platanthera zijinensis; assembly: GCA_039513925.1. Taxonomy (NCBI): domain Eukaryota; kingdom Viridiplantae; phylum Streptophyta; class Magnoliopsida; order Asparagales; family Orchidaceae; genus Platanthera; species Platanthera zijinensis. The sequence goes on from CM077080.1 coordinate 38,711,939, forward strand.
ATGGTTGATTCTTCTACCTCCTCGCCAAGTGTTATAATGCCCCAGATGAGTGACCCTCAGTGGACTCATGGCCACACTGGCTCCTTGAAGATCACTATTGTTCCTCTAGATGGGGCGAATTATCTAGAACGGTCTTGTGTTGCTCAGCATGTTATTCGCAGTCATCAGATGTTCATATATATTGATGGGACAATCGTGGCTCCTCCGGATGATCCAACTTGGAAGCGTTGGGATTCTGAAAATTCTCTTGTTGTCACCTGGCTCCTTCATTCCATGTCCCATAAGGTGTACCGGAATTAAATGTGGATGGATTCTGCCTATGAGATCTGAACTCGGACATGTGAGACATACTCTCAGATCGGCAATTTCACTAAGATTTATGAGCTGACGCGTCGTATGCTGGAGTTAAGACAGGGAACCATGACAGTGTCTACTTACTTCTCTGAGTTCGAGCGTATCTCTCAGGAATTAGATTATTTTGAACCGTTATTCCCGCCTGTACTGCCGATGGAGTTCTGTTGCAGAAAAGGGTCGAACAATTTCGTCTTCGTGTGTTTTTGATGGGCTTGAACGTGGAACTGGATATGGTTCGAACAAATATTTTGCACCAATCTCCCCTCTCATAACTTCAGGAGGCCTTTAACATGGTTCTTGGCGATGAAGACCGTTGGAGGTCCCTCAGCACGGCTGCTCCTTCTGATCGCTCTGCCTTTACTAGTGTTGGTCGAGGTGACTCCAACCATACCAATGATGTTCCTACATGTGATTACTGTGGTCGCAGGGGACATACTCGGAAGGTGTGCATCAAGCTCCATCCTCACCTTGCTCCACCTGGATCTGGCCGTGGACGAGGACGTGGTCGTGGCCCGGGACGAGGGGGAGCCCGTCAGAGTGGTTCTCGCCCTTATGATGCTACTAGTACTCCACTGAGGTTCATGACGACCATCATGGTCAGCCCCCGGGACATGTTACCACGTCGGAATTAGATGCTCTTGTCGCCTCGTGCACTCCCAGTCAGATTCTTCCCAGAGTGGTACTTCTACTTCCTTTGCTACTGTTGTTATGCCCAGTGCCCATACTGTTGTGATACCTCCGTCTGAGTGGATCATAGACTCGAGAGCTACCGATCACATGACCGTCTCCTCACTCCCTTATCTGGTAAGGGCAATGTTATCTCTGCAAAAGGAACCTTGTCCCCCATTGCGGGCAAGGGCAACATTTCTTGTTCCTCCTCTCTTTCCCTTTCTTTTGTCTTGCATGTTCCTTCTTTTCCTCGCAGTCTTCTTTCCATTAGCAATCTCACTCGGTCTCTTAATTGTTATGTAACATTCTTCTCTGATTCTTGTTTTTTTCAGGAAAAGCGGATTATTGGCAGTGGTAGGAAGCGCGGTGGCATGTACTATCTGGATGCTACTTCATCATCCCTTGCCCTCTCTTCTTCCACTGTTACTGCTGCTGAGGCTCGACGGTGGCATTTGCGTCCTGGTCATCCTTCTCCAGTGTACCTTCAGAAACTATTTCCTACTTTATTGTTGTTTATTAAAATTTTAAAATGTAATGTTCGTGAAAGGTCAAAACATATTCGACATTCATCGTCGCATTTATCTTCTCCTATTACTACTCCTTTTGCTATTATACATTATGATGTTTGGGGGCTTTCCCATGTTGTATCTTTAACTGGTTATCGTTGGTTTGTCACATTTATTGATTGTTTTTTCCGCACTACTTAGGTGTATCTTTTAAAGAAAAAAACGAAGTGTTTCCGGTTTTTCAAACCTTCCATAAAATGGTGTAAACCCAGTTCAATGGTAATATTCGTGTTCTCCGTAGTGATAATGGAGGAGAATACAATGATTGTGGAGTGTTTGGCTCATACCTCACTAGTCATGGGATTATACACCAAACCACTTGCGTTTATACCTCCACCCAAAATGGTGTTGCTGAACGGAAAAACCGACATCTCCTTGATGTTGCCTGGTGCCTCCTTACCACCATGCACCTCCCGAAATCATATTGGGGTGATGTCATCCTAACTTCTACTCATCTTATCAATCGTCTTCCTTCACGGGTTCTAGACTATACTACACCTCTAGCACGTCTTTCCTCTATTTCTATTGTCCACACCTCTTGTTAGAAACCACGGTGGGACCCTCGTCGGGTACATGAACCCAGATCCGTGGCCGACTGCAGTCGAATGGCGAGAACATCCCCAACCAAATCTCCTGGGCGCGTGTGGGACCCTCGTCGGGTACATGAACCCAGATCACGCGAAATAAATTCCCAGGTAGGTAGTTGAGGCCCGGGACCTCCTTTATCAAGCTCCTAAGCAGAGACTTGATACCCAACTGAGCTGCATCTTTTGCTAGAAACCACAGTGGGACCTTCGACGGGTACATGAATCCAGATTCGCAGCCGACTGCAGTCGAATGGCGAGAACATCCCCAACCAAATCTGTTGGGCGTGTGTGGGACCCTCGTCGGGTACATGAACCCAGATCACACGGAATAAATTCTCAGGTAGGTTGTTGAGGCCCGAGAAAGAACCCGGGACCTCCTTTATCAAGCTCCTAAGTGGAGACCTGATACCCAACTGAGCCGGATTTGGGTTTATGTACCATGGTGGGACCCTCGTCGGGTACATGAACCCAGATCTGTGGCCAGTTGAATGGCAAGAACATCCTCAACCAAATCTCCTTGGCGCGTGTGGGACCCTCGTTCATGCGGAATAATTTCTCAGATAGGTTTTTGAGGCCCGGGATAGAACCCGAGACCTCCTTTATCAAGCTCCTAAGCATTGGGTATCAAGACTCCGCTTAGGAGCTTGATAAAAGAGGTCCCGGGTTCTATCCTTGCCCTCAACAACCTACCTGAGAATTTATTTCGCGTGATCTGGGTTCATGTACCCGACGAGGGTCTCACACGCGCCAAGGAGATTTGGTTGGGGATGTTCTCGCCATTCGACTGCAGTCGGCCACGGATCGGGGTTCATGTACCCGACGAGGGTCCCACCGTGGTTTCTAACACCTCTCATCTTCCATCTCGTGTTTTTGGGTGTGTTTGTTTTGTTCACGTCTATCAGCCTCATCGTGAAAAGATTGACCCTCGGACTCTCTGTTGTGTCTTTCTTAGCTATTCTGCCACTACTAAAAGGTCTTATCACCCCCCCCCCTTCCAGACTTGTTTTTTGTACCATGGATGTGACCTTTCGCGAGAAGGAATCTTACTACTTGGAATCGACTCACTCCACTCGTCAGGGGGAGAATGATGTCACAGATTCAGTGTCACTCCCTCTGATTCCTCCTACACCTCCTGTCTTCCATCATAGCTACTCTTCCTTCACCTCCTTCATCTCCTCTGACACCTACACCCATTCATCACCTACGCCTATTTCGTTTTCTCCTATATACCATCATCCGTCTCTCTCTCTCATCTCTCCTTTTCCTCATAGATATCCTCATCGGCAAACAGGTAAACAGTCCTCCGTTGTCCCTTCGCTGCCAGTGCCGTCTTTGGACTCATATTCTGATGTTGATCTGCATGTTCCCCTCGTTGTGCTAAGAGGTAAGGTTGTGTGCACGGAACACCCTATCTCTAATCATGTTGCTTATGATCACTTTTCTCAGCTTCGTCAGAGTTTTATATCTTCCTTGTCCATGATCATTATTCTTAAGACGTGGCAGGAGGCGGTTTGCATTCTGGTATGGGCTCAAGCAATGAAAGAGGAAATGTCTGTCTTGGAGAAGAATCATACATGGGATGTCTCTCCCCTTCCTCATGACAAGAAAGTCATCGGTCCAAGGTGGATTTCTCCATTAAGCAAAGTTGAACGATATAAAGTCCGCCTGGTGGCTCGTGGATACGCCCAGACTCGGGGAGTCGACTACCAGAAGATCTTTGCCCCAGTTGCAAAGATGGGCTCTGTTCGTGTTATTCTATCTTGTGTTGTGTGCTTGGGCTGGGATCTACATCAACTGGACGTCGAAAATGCATTTTTGCACGGCGATCTCGATGAAGAGGCGTACATGACATTTCCCCAAGTTTTGTGAAGAAGGGACAAGAAGGACTTGTTCGTCACTTAAGGAAATCTCTGTACGGGCCAAAGCAGTCTCCCAGGGATTGGTTTGGCAGATTCCACAAGGTCATGATCAAGTTTGGCTACAAACAGGGATTCAGATCATACTTTGTTTGTCAGGAAGAATGAGGGAAAAATTGTAGTTCTTATTGTCTATGTTGATGACATTGTGATCACCGGAGATGACTCGAATGAAATCTCAAAGCTACTTCTGTTAATTGAGTTTGAAGTAAAGGACTTAAGAAGGCTTCTCTACTTTCTAGGAATTGAAGTGACTCATTCTAATCAGTGTATCTTCATCTCACAACGTGAGTATGTGTTGGATTTGTTAAAAGAGACTGAGATGTTTGGTTGTGTCTCTGCTAACACCCCAAAGGAGGAAAACCATAGGATCGATGAAGATAGCGATGACGATCGCACGGATGCTTCAAGTTATCAGAGATTGGTTAGGAAGATTTTATACTTCTCACACACTCATCCCGACATCACATATGCGGTTGGAATCTTGAGTAGATATATGCATCCCCCCAGGATCAGACATCAAGATTTTGCCCACCGCGTACTATGGTACTTAAAGAAGGCTCCGGGTCGGGGACTGATGTTTTCAAAGAACCATTTAAATATTGATGTTTTACTGATGCGGATTGGGCCGGAAGCCGAGATGACAGGAAATCTCAACGGGGTATTCCACCTTCGTTGGTGGAAATTTGGTCATGTGACGTAGCAAGAAGCAAAATGTTGTGGCCAGATCTAGTGCTGAAGCCGAGTATCGGTCAATGTCTCAAGGCCTCTGTGAAGGTTTATGGTTGCGCACCTTATTGCAAGACCTAAACCTTCAGGACGATGCTCTCATCTCTCTGTTCTGCGACAACAAAGCTGCTATCAGCATAGCTCACAACCTGTTCAACATGAAAGAACTAAGCATGTCGAGGTTGATCGTCATTTTATCAAAGACCATCTGGAAAAAGGAAACTTAGTCACCCCTTTCGTTCACTCCAAAGATCAGTTGGCTTCACTAAGAGCTTACGGTGCGATGTTTTTATTGATGATATCCATAGTTCAGAATGACAGATATCTACCGTTCGACTTGAGGGGGAGAGTTGAAATATATATCAAGCTTGATTTATATATATTTTTTGTATTTTACCCTCAAAAGGGTGTTTTGGTCTTTGTATGTTTTTCCCTTACTCGATATATATGAGTATAGGGCTAATAATAAATCATTCCGGTTTTTTCCTCTCTCAACTCTTTTATGATATTGTATGTTCTTATTTACTTGCATAACATATTTACCCTCTTGCATTTATACAATGTTTTTCTTTGTTAAGCTTTGTCACTGTGATTTATATAGCATCAATTTTCATAAAGATTTATTATTGCAAGTTAATTGTTGGATTTGTGCCCCATTAGACCGTTACTCTACATCAATTATAGTGTTCATGTTGCTCTTTCAGAATAATTTTTTTTTACTAAATCTCACATTTAATAATATCAAATAACAGAATTCCTAAGGGTTGGGTCCAAAACAGTAGTCAAGCTGTTTTTGAGGGTCCCACATTTAAGTCACAGAAACAGCGTCTCAGCAAGTTTGCGGTTAAAGTAGCATGCATAAATTCCTCCTCAAGCATCACATCGAAGGGAGATCCATGCATTAGATACACGCTTAAAAAGCGTTCTGTTGTATTAATTAGTGTTATCGCATTATTAGAGTCCTTTGGGAGTGTTTGGGTTTACTCTCACATTGTAGTTTCTATTTTATGAGTCATTGTAAATCCTTTAAATACCTCATTTGAGGGATGAATAAAATGCACCATTGATTTCTTTTTCTCTATTTCAACATGGTATCTGAGGAGAAATTGAATCCTCGATTCGACGCCATAAAAATGTTGGCGATCTAAATTTCTTGGTGGCTTCCGCTCGTGCCAGCTGTTGATTTCATTGTAGAGCTCGTCTCATGCTTCCTCTCATTCCTCGTCGACAACGACATTCCTTGTTGCTCCCGCCGAAAAGTCCACAGCTTCTGCTCCAATCGACGTTTCCCTCACTAATCTCAGGTACAGCTTCTGATCTCGTTGACGAGACTGGCTTCTGATTTCGTCGACGGGAATGGCTTCTGAACCCCACCACGACATCCGCGACGGAGGTCTCTGCGTTCTTCGTCGCACCTCGTATGCGTTCTTCGTCATCAATCCCACTCCTGATCCTGGTTGCTTCTCACGGCTTTGCGTTCTGCGCTGCAACCCGTCGGTGCGCATTCTGATGGGTTCATCGAGCCCATTGATATTTCCTCTATGTTGATCCTATCGTTCTCCCATTACTTCCGGGCGCAGATTCTGGAATTCTCCTGTGCCGATCCCGCAGCCTGGAGTAGATCTCGTCTGTCCCGCCTGAATGTGGGCCTGATTGTCGGCAAAGAAAAAGACGCATGGCTTCTTCTTAGATCTCGGTTGCTGCTCACGATGAGCTTTTTCCTGCATGAGCCGATCTCAGCTCGGTCGAGCCTCTGCCAACACATTCTCCGGACTTTCCATTGTCGAGCTCTTCTTTGATGCAACCTGTTGTCGTCCATCCATTTTGTGCGATGTCGCTGCTTCCTCCAGCCGCTGCTCTCATGTATTTATCAATTCCGGTGGCTGCACCCCCTTCCAGGGTGATATCCTCAAGCAGATGTTGAAACCTTGAGATTTTTTGTTGTCGTTGTTTTTTCATGTCTTTGTTGAAACCTTGAGATTTTGTTGCTTGATTCTTGTCTTGTTGTTATTGCTTGATTCTTGTCTTGTTGTTATGCCTTCTTGCACGTGTACTCCATGTGTGAGAGAGTTTGGGAAGAAGGTGACTCGAATGATATTTCCCAACTTTCGCATTAGTCTCAAATGTCCCTTCAGGATTATTTATTAGGTTGTCTGTCTCACAAATTTTCTTCATTGTTGGGTAGGTGATATGGTCTTTGTTGATTGACCTTATTCCAGTGGGTTGTATCGTGTGCGACTATCCTCGGTAACCCGTCTGTTGATTTTTATCCAACGGGTTGTGCCGTGTGGGAGTGTCCCCGGTCACCCGTCTGTTGATTTTTATCCAACGAGTTGTATCGTGCAGGATCGTGACGTGTGAGACCGTGTCGTGTGAGACCGCCCTTTGTGCGGATTATCCTCGACGCATTATTCTTGATGGATTCTCCCTGATGGCTCGATTATCGATTTGTCCCACTTAGCCTACAACCCTTGCCTTTCTTTTTTATGATGTTTTCAAGCTGGAGGTTTCCCCTCTAGCTTGAAGGGGAGTGTTGAAATTATTAGTGTTATCGCATTATTAGAGTCTTTTATGAGTGATTTGGTTTAGTCCCACATTGTAGTTTCTTCTTTATGAATCCTTATAAGCCCTGTAAATACCCCCTTGTAATTCCTTCAACATGTTCCATATTCCCTTCATGTTTTCATGCATATTTAAGATCCATCTTCCCTTTGCAAACATCTAACTTGGTCGAAGCATACCCTCATGGTAGTGGGGTTATTTTTTCGGCAAGCTCCAAAGATTTAAGCAATTTTCATATTTGCTAAAAAGGTAAAAATAGCATCATATGTTGTCGGAGGGTCTAAATGTTTATGTAACTAAAAACAAGTAGAGTGAATGACAAAGTTTAACCAAACTGACCTGTAAACCAAAGAGATACCAACATGAACCCACAACATGCCCGGTCAATACAAACATAAGAAGATTGATAATAAAATTGGCCCAAGCTGACTCAAAGAGGAAGCCACTTGCAGACTGACCAGCGAGAAGTGGAAGAAACCTGATGATTCTAGGTATATATTGAATAAGAACTGTAACACGTAAAAGATTTTTTGCGTAGTTTGCAGATGATGTTCCAACATATTTTGGTATAATAACCAATATCATAACCTGCAATGAAGACAGCGTAGTGAAAAGAAGATCCATCAGGTATAGTGTAAAAAATAAAGAAGAGTAAAAGAATAAAACCTAGATCAGAATTTAAGTTATCTTACATAAATAAATTGATTACCAAGTGAAAAATTTGCCATTATTAGATATTGAAAACTCAAACGAGATTGTTAGTAGTATGTTATAGTATAATTATTTCAAGATATTTTCCATTACATTCACAATCTCTTCCCTTCTAAGAATATAAACAATATAATGATGTAGGTTAACCAAAGGAATTGTGAAAACAACAAAAAACACAAGGAAATAAAGAAAATGTATCAAATAACAAATCCTCAAATTGTTGATGGTAAATACTTAAGCATGGGACGGACCACAAAACCATATGAATATATGATATGTACCCTATGGAGGGAAAGTTGAATAAATTGGGAGAAAATAATTGAATGATTTATTCTTCCTCAAAGAGGCTATTTATAATGTTACAACGAGGTGACACGTCATCAATCCGTGTGCACCAATAATTCCTAAATAGGAATCGCACTATTTAGGATACAAAAATATTCTCTGAATATTCTCTAATTAAATATATTATTATATATAGAATATTCTCTAATTAAATATTATACGAATATTCAACTCTCCCCCTCAAGTTGGGAATATATATTGACCATTCCCAACTTGTCAATATTATCCTTGAAGTTGTCACTGCTTAGCCCCTTGGTAAAGACATCGGCAAGTTGATCAAATGAGTTTACAAAAGGAGTGTAGATATTTCCCTTGTCAAGGTGGTCTCTAATGAAGTGTCTATCAACTTCCACGTGTTTGGTCCTGTCATGCTGAACTGGATTGTGTGCAATACTAATGGCAGCCTTGTTGTCACAGTAGATAGTAATAGGATTGTTCCCTTGAAAGCCCATATCTCGAAGAATAGCTTTCAGCCACAGTCCCTCGCAAACACCTTGTGTCATAGCCCTATACTCTGCTTCGGCACTTGATCGGGCAACCACATTCTGTTTCTTGCTTTTCCACGAAACCAGGTTGCCTCCTACAAAAGTGCAATACCCGGTGGTAGACTTTCTATCATCTTGACTACCAGCCCAATCAGCATCAGTAAATACTTCAACCTTTAGTGATTGGTTTTTTTTGAAAAGAATTCCACGTCGTGGTGCCTTTTTTAGATACCTTAACACCCTGAAGGCCGCCTGCTGATGTCGAATCGAAGGAGAGTGCATATACCTGTTTAGAACACCCACAACATATGTAATGTCAGGTCGTGTATGAGACAAGTATATGAGTCGTCCAACCAAGCGTTGATATTTTGAGGCATCAACCTTTTCTCCACCAGTATCTGCATCAATTCTGTGATTAGCCTCAATAGGGGTGTCCACGGGGGCACACCCAAGCATCCCAGTTTCTTCAAGAAGATCCAAAGTGTACTTTCTTTGAGAGATGAAGATCCCTTGTTGAGATCTTGCAACTTCAATTCCTAAGAAATACCTCAGCTTTCCAAGAAATTTAACTTCAACTTCTCAGCTTAGTTGCTCTTTCAAGTGGATGATCTCCTCCAAGTAATCCCTAGTAATGATGATGTCATCCACATATACAATAAGGATAGAGATCAGGTTACCCTTCCTCTTGATAAAGAGAGTGTGATCAGCTTGGCTTTGAATGTATTCAAGTTTCAGCATGAAATTGTAGAACCGTCTGAACCATGCCCTCGGCGACTGTTTCAAGACGTACAAGGCTTTTAGAACACGACATACCTTTCTCTCGGACCCTTTGATAACAAGGTCAGGGGGAATGTCCATGTAAACTTCCTCTTCCAGATCACCGTTCAAAAAAGCATTCTTGATGTCGAACAGAAGAAGATCCCATCTTCGACTCGCAGCACAAGAGAAAAGTATACGGATTGTGTTCATCTTTGTAACAGGAGCAAAAGTATCCTGGTAGTCAATACCCAGAGCCTGTGTATAGCCCTGAGCCACCAAACGGGCTTTGTACCGTTCCACTATACCATCTTGGTTTTGTTTGACTGTGAAGACCCAACAGGATCCAACCGTTCGCTTCCCAGGAGGAAGATCTACAAGCTTTCATGTGTTATTTTTGTGCAAGGCACGCAATTCCTCATCCATTGCCTGTTTCCACTCAGGTACCTGAACAGCCTCCTGTCATGTCTTAGGGATCATAATAGATGAAAGAGATGAAATAAAAGCTTTATGGGCCGGAGAGAGGTGAGAATAACAGATGTAGTTGGCAATAGGGTGTTTGGTGCTACCCTGTTTACCTATAAGCCTGGCAAGAGGAATATGAAGATCATCATCGGAATCTGGTGTGGAGACGGTCACCGGTACTGGAGAAACATCCTCAGTCTGTACTTGCTCGACATTTTTGGGACGGCGAGAGTAAGTGTATAATATAGGTGGAGCGGAAGTGGAAGCAATAGGAAGGGGAGACTAGATGGGAGCTGCGGGAGAAGAAAGAGGAGAAGTGGCAACAATAGGAAGGCGATGGTCTCGTCACTGGTAGTAGAGATCTCCCCCTGACGAGGACCAAAGTAGGACTCCCCCACACGAAAGGTAACATCCACCGTGCAATAGTAGTGACGAGTCGGAGGATGATAACACCGATACCCTTTGGTGGTAGGGGAGTATCCAACGAAAACACATCGGAGGGAACGCGCATCCAGTTTATCGCGATACGGCGTATGAACATGGACAAAGCAAACAGAGCCAAAGATACGTGGAGGAAGATGAGAAGTGTGGACTACGTGGTTTTTTGCAAGATGTGAGAGAGGCATATCAAAGGAGAGAGCACGAGACGGAAGACGATTAATGAGATACGCGGCCGTGAGAACGGCATCACCCCAGTAGGATTTGGGAAGGTGCATTGCAAGGAGTAAACACTGAGCCACTTCCAGCAAGTGCCGATTCTTCCACTCAGCCACCCCATTTTGGGTAGAAGTATGAACACACGTGGTTTGATGTAGGATGCCATGATCGGCAAGATAGGCTCCGAATGCACCCCGGTCATCATACTCCCCACCATTATCACTACGAAACACACAAATTTTCCCGCCAAATTGTTGGGAGACCATTTTATGAAATTTTTGAAAACAGGAAAAAACATCACTTTTTTGTTTCAGCAGATATAACCACGTAGTGCGTGAGTGACAATCAATAAACGTAACAAACCATTTATAGCCAGATAAGGATGTGACACTGGATGGTCCCCAAACATCAGAATGAATAACATCAAATGAGTGTAAACTAGGAACAGAAAGATGACTAGTTTTGTGACGAACATGCTTAGACTGCTCACAAGCATCACAAGAAAAAGACTGAATTACATGATTAAAGGCAGGAAACAGTTTAGTAAGATATAAAGTGGAGGGATGACCAAGGCGTTGATGTCAGCGTCGGACATCATGGAGAGTAGGAGTTTTGGTGGATGATAGAGCACTGGGAGAAGTTTGGTTTAGCAAGTACAGTCCGACAATATTTCTACCACTGCCAAGCGTCTGCCTCGTAGCCAGATCCTGAAATACACAAACATCACGGAAAAAGGTTACAGAACAGTTCAACGAAGTAGTCAAGTGACTAATAGAAAGCAAATTGCGAGGAAAAGATGGGACATGTAAAACAGAGGACAGGGATAGGTCGGGAGAACAAGTGACAATCCCTTTACCAGCAATGACTGAGAGGGAGCCATTAGCAGCAATAACCTTATCTCGACCAGAAAGAGGAGTATACGAGATAAAACCTGAGGCAGAGCCAGTCATGTGGTTCGTCGCACCGGAGTCGATAATCCACTCGGAAGACAGAGCATGAGCACTGGACAGACCTAAAGTGGCAACAGCAGCATGAGAGGCAGCAGTAGTAGACTCTGTGTGGGAGCGCAACATACGTCGGAAGGCCTCTAACTCGGTCGCAGACAAACCACCAGAGGTGTCCTCCAGAACCTCAGTAGAGTGTGCAGAAGACTGAACACGGTCACCAGAAGAGCGGCCACCTCCACGATATCCACCTCTACCACGAGTACTAGAACCTCGACCGGCTAGTGCAAGGTGCAGATGCAGGCGAAAGCAGGAGTCTTTGATATGACCTTTTTTTCCGCAGTGACTGCAAACAGGAGGGGGACCGCGGGAAATCCCAGCGAGCGCAGAGTGGTCAGTAGTAGAGCCAAGAGTGCGGCGACGGTTCTCATCACTGAGGAGCATGACGAAGGCCTACCGAAGAGAAGGAAGAGGCTCGCGGTGAAGGACATGCAGACGAACAGCGTCAAACTCCATGTTGAGCCCCATAAGGAACACGTGAACACGGAAGCGATCTTTATCTTTCTGGAGGGCCTTTGCATCAGCAGTACAAGCAGCAGTAAAAGTGTTGAAGAAATCCAACTCCTGATAAAGACGCTAAAACTCAGAGTAGTATGCGGCAACGGTCATCGTACCCTGTTTTAGCTCAAGAACACGGCGAGTGAGCTCATACACTTGCATCGAACTGCCTGCCTGAGAGTAGGTATCACGGGCCCGGATCCAGATATCATAGACGGAGTCAAACAGCATATAACTGCGATACAACTGAGGGGACATCGAGTGAAGTAACCACGAGACCACCAGAGAATTGTCCGCATCCCATTTTTCCATGAGGGATCGGTACACGGGGGCTCAGTCGTGGTACCATCAATAAGTCCATATAACTGGTGACTGCGAATAGCATGTTGGGCTGCCCTGGACCATTCCAGGTAATTCGTGTCATCCAAGGCAACTGTGGTGATCTTCAATGAGCCAGATGGGCCATGACTCCGGGGTGGATCGACAGTCGAGCCGGCATGAGCGCCGGTCAGAGGGGCCGAGATTCCGGGAAGAGTACCGGATTGGGAAGCCGAGGAGACAACAGATTGATCATCCATCAAGGTGAAACACAGATCTGAACAAGCAGACGAACAAACGGTACACCCTACGAGTGTCCTTAGATCATGACGCCAGACGGAACACCGGAGGGCGAGAGCACGACGTGTCCGACTGCATCCATGGTATTCAAAAACGGACGAGACACCGGAGACATAGGAGAAGAAGGTAGAAATCCCTAGGGGTCCGAGATTCCGGCGAGGGCCGGCCATTCAGGCCATCTCCTGGACCAGGCGACACCGTCGACCCCGCGAGAACAGGCGACGGAACCCGCGAGATGTGCGAACCCGCAGGATTCCGCCGCAAGGACTGCGTCCGCCGCTAGATCTGCGTCTGGCGTCGGCGTCAGGGGAAAAAAGGGGGGGCTCGGTCGACGGAAGTCGGCGACGCAGGAGCGACACAGTCGAGCGGGATTAGACGGAAGGGCGCGGGATTCAACCTGGGACCTGTGGGTTATGGGATTAGACGGAATCTCTCTGATACCAAGTTGAATAAATTGGGAGAAAATAATTGAATGATTTATTCTTCCTCAAATGGGCTATTTATAATGTTACAACGAGGTGACACGTCATCAATCCGTGTGCACCAATAATTCCTAAATAGGAATCGCACTATTTAGGATACAAAAATATTCTCTGAATATTCTCTAATTAAATATATTATTATATATAGAATATTCTCTGAATATTCTCTAATTAAATATTATACGAATATTCAACTGGGAAAGTGTCTCTTGCACGATCCTTTCAACTTATGGCTCAAATTTCACTCATCCAAGATAAAACTAACACATACATGCAATGTTGTTAGGATCGAGATCCTAGATGAGATCGTTTCGAGGTTGGATCGGATCAGATGGTAGGATTGGATCGAGTATCGCTTTACAAAATCTGGATCAATTTACAAAATATGGATCGTAAGATCATATGATCCGGATCGCGATCCTGACAGTCATGCATACATGAGACCTCATATATAGGTCCCGCTTAGAAACTAAAATGCGGCGTAAAATAAAATTACAAAAGTGACAATAAAAAAAGAATCAATTAATTAGCTAATTAATTAATTGTCGACATTGCTAGTGATATGCAATCTGCCCCGATCTTCGACATCGTGAGTAGACTCGTCAAATTTGATTAGAAGCCATGTTGTCACATTCCTTCATAATTGTAGAAGAATGGTTCAAACCTTGTATATCCTTATTGAATACCAAAATGCAAGTATGAGTACAAATATATAGGAGAGAAGAGAGAGAGAGAATCTTATACACAAGATGCGGCACTAAACCAAAAACTTAAAATGAGTCATATTAATGGGTTTTTACATCAGTTTTCCTAATATTCTCTAACACTCCCCGCAAGTTGGAGCATACAAGTCGTAGGCACCAAACTTGGATAAGAACTGATGGTACATTTGTCGTGGTAATGTCTTGGTGAGAATGTCAGCAAATTGCCCAGAAGCAAGAACAGGTTCCAACTCTAACTTCTTCAATTGAAACTTTTCACGAACGAAGTGACAGTCAACTTCAATGTGTTTAGTCCGCTCATGGAACACAGGATTCTTTGCAATATGGATCGCAGCCTGACTGTCGCAAAACAAAGTTGTTGGTGAGAATAGAGTGACCCCCAAATCACCAAGGAGGCCCTCAAGCCAGGTAAGTTCAGATACAACGGCCTCCATTGCACGATACTCGGCTTCAGCAGAAGAGCGAGCAACCACAGACTGTTTCTTGCTACGCTAAGTGATAAGATTCCCTCCAAAGTAGGTACAGAAACCCATAGTGGAACGTCGATCATCCAGGGAGGCCACATAGTCCACATCTGAATATGCAATAAGAGATAGAGAGCAGGATGACTTATATACCAACCTTTGTCCAGAAGCAGTCTTCAAATATCTGAGGATGCGTTCTAATGCCTGGAGATGAGAGATCCGAGGAGCATGCATAAATCGGCTGACCACTCCAACAACAAAAGAGATATCAGGTCTTGTAACTGTCAGATATATCAGTTTTCCTACAAGACGTCGATAATAATCAGGGTTCGTAAGCAGCGAATCAGAGTCAATCTCAAGAGCACATAACTTGTGATTGGCATCCATCGGGGTTTCCACGAGTTTGCACCCGGAGTAGACATCATCTTGAAGGAGATCAAGGCACTACTTTCGTTGTGAGAGGACAAGACCATCAGGTCGTCTTGCAACCTCAAGTCCCAGAAAGTATCGGAGAGCCCCCAAATCTTTTGTTTGGAAGACGGAGTTTAAGTGTTAAGTTGTTGTATCCATGTGGCGTCAGCGCCAGTAAATAAAATATCATCCACATAAACCAGGAGAATGACAGTCCCAGCTGATTGATGACGAGTGAAAAAAGAGAAGTCAACCAAGCTCCTCTTGAATCCAACTTCGCGAACGGCCTTACTAAATTTGTCAAACCAAGCTCTGGGAGACTGTTTAAGACCGTCTCGAGAAGGTCGTCATTCAAAAACGCAATCTTGATATCAAGCTGGTGGAGAGGTCAGTGGCGATGAACAACTAAGGAGAGCAGAACCCGAACTGAGTTTAACTTGGCGAGGGGGGAGAAAGTTTAATCATAATCAAGACCCTGTTGTTGAGTGAACCTCCGAGCCACAAGCCGGGCTTTGAGGCGTTCAACTGTCCCTTCCGGAGCATGTTTGATAGCAAACACCCACTTGCAACTGACAAAAGATTGCCCAGGAGGAAGAGGGACCAGATCCCAAGTCTGGTTGGACCAAAGAGCAGTCATTTCATCATCCATAGCCGCACGCTACCCTGGGTGAAGAAGGGCCTCCTGCACAAAGTTAGGAATAGAGATGGAGGAAAGAGAGAGTGCAAACTTGCGTAGAGGTGGAGACATGCGATGCAGAGATACATAATTCGCCATGGGATGAGCGGTAGATGTTGATGCTGGATTGTCAGTCTGCGGGATAGCACTGGTGAAAGACGGCTACTGTCAGGCTCCAGAGGGTGGGGTACGACGAGTATAAACACGAAGAAGAGGCGATTTGGGTGGTATAGATGGAACAGATGCCGGAAGTGGAGTGGGAAGAAGAGGCGGTAGAGAGGACGTGACAGGAACGGCCGGATGAGGTACGGGAGAAGAGAAAGGGGGAGCAGAAGGTGAAGCATGAAATGGTTGATCTTCAAGAAAGGTCACATCGACGGAGACGATCACTTTGTCAGTAGTAAGAGAATAACACACAGCCTTTTGAGTCCGAGAGTTACCCCATAAACAGACATTTGCTAGCACGGGGAGCAAACTTATCCGTGGATGGACCGAGATTGTGGACGTAACAAGTACATCCGAACACACGAGGTGTGAGGGTAAACGAGAACTTGGAAGGAAACAGGAGACTGAACGGAGTGGCAAAGTTGAGCATAGAGGAGGGCATGCGATTTATGAGGTAGAATGTGGCAGACACAGTAAAATTTCAATATAGTGTGGGTACTTGCATTTGAATCAGTGACCGAGAGACATCAAGAAGATGACGATTCTTTCGGTCGGACACACCATTCTGTTGAGGTGTATACGCACAGGATGTTTGATGTATAATGTCAAATTCAGTGCATAGATTTGAGAACGTCCGGCTAATGTATTCCCGAGCATTATAATTGTGAATGACTTTTAAGGGTAAGGAGAACTGAGTGCGAGTTTCTGTAATAAATGCACGAAATGTAAAGGTCAGTTCAGTACGATTCCGAAGTAAGTATAACCAGGTCACGCGAGAGTAATCATCAATAAAAATGACAAAGTAATGAAAACCAAACATACTAGGGGTTTTATATGATCCTCAAATATTAGAGTGCACTAAAGATAGAGGAGTATCACTCCGAGTACAAGAAGGATGAAAAGAAACACGGTGTTGTTTGCCAAAGATACAAGATTCACAAGTAAACGTTTGCAGGGAGACATCCAGAAGAGCTTTCTTGAGAATTTGGAGGGGAGCATGCCCAAGGCGACGATTCCGATAGTGGAGACGACGGAGAGAGCAGAGGGAGAAACATCTAGGAGGTAGAGCTCATTCAACAGCTAACCCCTACCAAAGATAGTCTGTGTTTGTTGATCCTGCACAACAAAGGTAGAGGGTGAAAATGTAATACAACAATTAAGATCTTGAGTAAGGCGGCTAACAGAAAGAAAATTGGATGGTGATCCCGAAACATGAAGAGCAGAAGACAAAGAGAGTGGGTGTGAGAGATATCAGCAGCGCCATACACTGGGGCGGTATCATTATTAGCCACAGTGATAAACTTAGGATGGGCAGTCAGCAAATATTACGGAGGTCGCTATGAAGTAATATGGTGTGTGGCTCCTAAATCCACAATCCAGTGAGAGCTCTGGGAGAGACAGGATATACCTTCATTGGAAATTGACGCAACAGATCCAGAGGAGCGAGAAATCACCCCTTGGAGTTGGTGGAGTTGGGTGCGTCGAGCATTGATGTCTTCACGGGCAGAAGTGACAGTCTTTTGCAGGAGAAGTGGGAGGATCAGCTGTAGCAGAAGCAGCAAGATGTGGGGGCAGACCATGTTTGCGATAGCAGGTGGCCTCAAGGTGACCATCTCATCCGCAATACGTGCATTTAAAAGAAGACCTTCCAGTACGGCCACGTCCCCAAGACGTGTTGCGACCCCCACAGGCTTAGTTATTAAAGGCGCAAGGCACACCAAGGCGCAAAGAGGTCTTGGAGCCTAGCCGCAAGGCGCAGGCGCGCGCCCGAAGAAGGCAAGGCGCAACCACATTCTTTTTAAATAATCAGCATCAAACATCAGTTCATCTTTTTGAACATGTTCTTTATATATTCTACTCATTAGTCATTTATTACTATCATTTATATCTCTCAAAAAATAAAATCAAAATGGTCTCTTGGATTATATCAAAGTCTCAACGATCGATTATGTTTCAAGAATACTAAATCGTATAAAAATTAATTAGTTCTTACATTATTTTTTTCATTATTTTGAAAACAAAAGGTTTACATCAAAAATTGCATTCATGCACGCCTTTAATGTCCAAAGGCGCAAAAAAGGCGCATGAAGGCGCAAACCTCTGAGCCTGGTGAGCCTGGATCCTTAGGCGCGCCTGAGGCGCGCCTTTAACAACATAACCCACAGGCCGAGGAACCTCGAGCTGGCAGAACGAGTGTAGGGTGTTGTAGAAGAGCCGGAGAGAGAGTCATAGGAGCATCCAGGGGCAGTGTGACCTTCAGAAGCATAGAGAAAACATCTGACAGAGAGGGAGTTGTAGAGGAAGAGAGGATTTGAGCCCGAACACTATGCACATAGGAGGAACTCGAGCCATCATCATTGCAATCCCGACTGCTTCTTTCTGCGTCCGTTGAGTAACCAAATCTATAGTAGGAGGCTGATGCTGAATCCAGGCCTCAACCAAGGTCTTGGCCTTGGCAACAAAGAAGATCATATCACCGGGAGACCCGGGGATCAAGGTTTTAAAGATCCGGGATGATGTCGAACAAGTGCTAAAGATTATTCTGCCCAGAGTAGGAGTGGAGCTCCTCCCACATTGCCTTTGTCGTTTCATGATACATAGCCATCCTGTAGGGCTCAGTGTCCATGGAGTTGAGTAACCATGACTGGACCCGACCATCATCACGAAGCCACTCATCAGTGAGGGAAGTAGGAGTAACATGAGTCAAGTGATGAAAAAGACCTTTTATTTGCAATACTCGATGAACAGAGTGCACCCACTCCACGAAATTTCGCTTCCCGCTGAGGGAGATAGTAGTAATTCGGATTTCATCACGATGTTCGGGAACCGGATCCGCAATACAAGCAGGAAGAGCAGAATTAGCATTGGAATCCTCGGAACCCATGAACGGATGGCACGGATTGGTGCGGCTAGAGAGGGTAGGAAGGATACTGGAGAGAGGGGAACCAGATAAAGGAGAGGTGGCTAGAAAAGAGACCGCAGCGGTTAAGAAGGCAACGACAAGGACAGACCACACCAGCGGCTAGAAAAGAGACCGCATCGGCTAGAAAAGAGACCGCATCGGCTAGAAAAGAGACCGCAGCGGCTAGAAAAGAGACTGCGGCGGCAAGGCGAGACCACACCAGTGGTAAGAAGGAGGGCCCGCAACGGATAGAAACAGCGGGTAAAAAAACAGTAGGGGAACCCGCAGCGGTTAAGAAGGCAACCCGCAATGGCAATATGAGAGCACATCGGCGACTTGGTAGAGCCGTGGTTAGAAGCACAACGAGCCGAGACTCAGCGGCTAGGCAGAGAGACCGCAAGCCGCGAGAAGACGCCGGTAATACGCGAGAAGCCGAGCAGACAGAAGCAGCGGAAAGTAAGATCGAGGAGCGGCTAGCAGTGCCCGCAGCGATTAGAAGAACAAGCAGCGAGGCGAACAGAAGCACAACGGCTAGGCGAACAGACCACAATCCGCGAGAAGAGACACCGCAAGAGCGCAACAACTAACACGGGGAGACCGCAGCAGCTAGACAACCCGCAACGGTTAGAAAAGCACTAGCGGGAAGAAAAGGAGAAGGAGGCTGAGCGGATAGCCGAGCGGTCAGAAGCACGGGGGTGGGGTCTACTTGTCAGAGGAAGAAGGCTATAAAATAGCGAATAAGAGTAAGAAGAAGTGGAAGCCACGAGAGAGACTAGCAGAAGCGGGTAGACTGGAGAAACGGCGGAAACTTGCGGGTAGAGGAGGCCGAGCGGATATCAGCGGTCGCACAAAAACGTACCCGCTCAGAGAACGGATAGCAGCGGTCACAAAAGAGGTATCCGCTCAGAGGAAGATCGGCGCCTCTGATATCATGTAGAAGAATGGTTCAAACCCTGTATATCCTTATTGAATACCAAAATGCAAGTATGAGTACAAATATATAGGAGAGAAAAGAAAAAAAGAATCTTATACACAAGATGTGGGACTAACCCGAAACTTAAAATAGGTCATATTAATGGGTCTTTACATCAGTTTTCCTAATATTCTCTAACAATAATAATATTTTTCGCTGAGGAATTCGTCTTGTCCTCAAGGCAAAAACTCAAAAACTGGAGCTGCAAATCACCGCAATCCATCCAAGTGCAATCTGTGACAGGGTGATTCTTCCATTATAACCTGAGAGATTGGAGTGTCTTTAGGTGTGCTAGCACGTGTGACCATGATGACCTCGGGATCATATGAACGAATAGAGTCCACTGCAAGTTCGCCAGGAATAATGACTTTGACAACGTGATCCTTGATCACACGTTTGAGTTGAGAGACATGAAATACGAGATGTATGTAGCTCTATGAAGGAAGCTAAAGGGGGTAGGCCACTTAGTCTATGCGGTCCATAATGGGGAAAGGTCGTAGAAGCGTGTCTATAACTGGGGGTGAACCTGGATGGCACATGTGATATGGCAGTGTTGTCGTAGCTTGACGAATATATTGTCACCTATCTCTGGTGGTGCGTGCTTGCAGCGCTTGCTCTCCTGAATAGTCATTTGTTATTGGGATCGATGAAGATAATACTTCAGCTTGCGCATGATCTCATCGATGTCCTCGAGTTGGTGAGCTAAGCTTTCCACTTGGCATTTCCTTGGAAGGTGGTCGAGCAAGGTAGAGGATGGAGGCTCATAAACCACCTTGAATGTGGTAATGTTTGTTGAAGTGTGGAAAGAGGTGTTCTATTGGTATTCATCCCAATCAAGCCAAGTCGCACACTTGCATAGCTACTCAGATGTGAAGCAACATAAATATGTTTCCAATACCTGATTAAGGACTTTTTGACCATTTGTTTGTGTATGAGAAGTCATACTCATCTGAAATGTTGTACCATGTAATTTGAGCAATGATCAAATGAGGGAACCCATGAAGTCATACCACTTAATCCAAGAATACAATCGCGATTGTGTCAATTGTGAAAGGGTGCCACAGGGGAATGAAATGAGCACACTTTATGAGGTGATCTATAGTGAGGTACATGCAATCATACCCACTGGAATTTTGTAGCTTTGTGATGAAATCAATGGAATTTCATTCCATATGCACTCCGAAATTAGTATGGACTAAAACAAACCTACCAGAGGCGTCACCTCACATTTGGTGTTTTGGCATGTGAGGCAAGATGCCACGAACTGCTCAACATTGTGGAGCATATAGACATATAGAGTCAGTTAAAGAAAGTTGCAAGTTGTCTATATGTACAAAAGGATCCGGTGTGTCTTGTTGTAAGGGTTGAGTGGAACTTGATCAGTATGCGGTGGAAATAAGATTAAATGATCGCCATAACCAAACAGCCCTAATAATAAAGGTAATCCACAACAAGAGAAAATATTGGTTTGGAGGCGGGGTTGCGCTCCATTGTTGCATGTATCCCACTGAGGTGGGGGTTGGTCTCGGCTTCTTGCCGAATGACGTCTACATATGCCCAAAGAGGCCTTGAGATTGTCATAAGTGCAACGGGCTCGGTCTGTCAAGAGAGAGCGTATGGCGCCTGATTAGATTAAGCATCCTTGTACTCCACGCAAAATTCATATCTCAGAGTATATCTGAAGGCTGAACATGTCAAGGGTGTCTCTAGAATCCAAAGGAAGAAGAAGTTGAGTCCAAGGTTCATTGGTCCATTCGAAGTACTAGAGCGCATTGGTTAGGTTGCCTACATGGTGCCTTACCCGGGGAAATGAGTGGATTACATGGCGTATTCCACGTCTCCTATCTAAGGAGAGCAGTCAGAGAATCTAGTCAGGAGATCAGTACTGAGGTTTCACCAATCGAATCAAATCTAAGTATCAGTGTTAAGCCAGTCAGGATAGTGGACTCAAGAATTCAAAAGCTCGAGAACAGAGTGATTTGTTTTGTAAAGGTCCTTTAGAAAAACTGCGGTCGACCAGATATACTTGGGAAAGAAAAGAGGAACTTCAAAGTACTGAACACTATGCCTTCCTTTTTGACCCAAGTATGATTGTAATTTTCGAGAATGAAAATTTTATTATGAGGAAAGATTTGTGACACCCTAAATTTTAATATAGAATATTCGTAAATTACAAAATCTGATTCGAATGGTTACGAACAACGTCAACTCTGATCAATGTATCTATATCTCTTACCATAAATTTCTTGATTTAACCTTAATACAATTAAGTTATGAATTTTGGTGTCGGCACATTTTTAAATTTGCGTGAGGGCTTAGCACATAGATTTATCATATTAGAGAGGAATGACGATTTTGTCGAAATACAAAATTCCCCTTTATAATAAAAGCTTAGCAGCAACTTTCCATCCTTATCTTATGATCGATTAGGAACTTTAATCGCAACTGTAGGCACCCCTTCCATACGAGTCGCAGCAGCCCAGTTTTAAGAACCGCAACTCTCCCACGACTTGTACAAAGGGGATTAGGGCTTTCCGCCTTCCACTCCTGCAAGTCGACGACACATCACCACTTCGTGTGCGTTTTTGTTGGCGACAGCAGTGTGGGCTCCTCCCCCTCCTCCAGAAAGCAACCGGCACATGTACTCCTTCAATCAACCTCAGCCGACAACCTCTCGATAGAATACAACACCTCCAGGCCGCAAAACCCTTTCATTCGGTGCTCTAGGTGGCCGACTGAACCCTCAAAGCAATGTTTTGACTTCTCCTTGCCAGGTAACTACCAGTCCCTTCTCCAGCAAGGCATTTCCTACTTGTTCAAGCCTCCTCTTTCCTCTCTTGATGAAGTTCAGATATTCAGCGATCAATTTCTCCTATTCAAGCAATTTCAGAAAATCTTGTGGGACTCCACAGTAGAGATTTGTGGTCAATCGACCCATCCCTTCGAGATTGCACAAGTATCATGTCTCCTCTTTTCATCTCCAGTCAACATTTTTTTATAACCCCCCTTATAAGCTAATTATGGTTTGGTTTAGTAACACCAAGCGTAGGCGATGATGTTGTCGTATAGAAATAACAACCCCCACTATTAGAGAAGTGATAAGTGTATTTATTTCATTATAAAACAATATTCTTTAAATTTTGAAAAGATTTATAAATAATTTAAATGTCCTTTTAGGTCGCTTAAGGAAATAAGCCTCGTAGTTAATCAAAGAACACGTTAGTGCTCCAGAATACTTCTTATAAGGAAACATGCCGCCTCACCACGTCTATGAACGCCTCACCGTTGGGGTAAGACACTCTAATTTTTTTTGGCTAGACATACCAGATAGAATTGCATAAAACGGTTCTTTATTATTCAAAAAATTCTTAAAGTTATAAGAAATCGCAATTATTGTTATGTAATAATAGTTTATGATAGAAAGTCATAACTCAGCAAACGTCCAGTCGATATATGTAGATCGTAAATAATATATATTTTCTTATAGTTAGACTTCCAATAATTGGGAAAATTTACGGAACATATACTTGTTAACCCCAAAATCGGCAATCCTCTCCAAGGTGCCCATTTTTTCTGCTTTTCTCCTACAGGTTCCCATACGCAAGGAGCAGGCTACCCCTGATGTCCACCGTGTCCGCGCAAGGCGGACTGCCGGGTCGAAAGTCGCTCAAGGACGGATGCTCCGCTAGCCGCCCGCCAGGGGCGGCCTCCATCTGTCGGGCGGACTCCTCCTGGAATCCGCCCAGGCCGCCCGCTAGGGGGCGGCCTCCACCAGTCGGGCGGACTCCCCCTGGAGTCCGCCCAGGCCGCCCGCTAGGGGGCGGTCTCCGCCAGCCGGGCAGACTCCTCCTGGAGTCTGCCCAGGCCGCCCGCTAGGGGGAGGCCTCCGCCAGCCGGGCGGACTCCCCCTGGAGTCCGCCCAGGCCGCCCGCTAGGGGGCAGCCTCCGCCAGCAGGGCGGACTCCTCCTGGAGTCCGCCCAGGCCGCCCGCTAGGGGGCGGCCTCTGCCCGCCGGGCGGACTCCCCCTGGAGTCCGCCCAGGCCGCCCGCTAGGGGGCGGCCTCCGCCCGCCGGGCGGACTCCCCCTGGAGTCCGCCCAGGCCGCCCGCTAGGGGGCGGCCTCCGCCCGCCGGGCGGACTCCCCCTGGAGTCCGCCCAGGCCGCCCGCTAGGGGGCGGCCTCCGCCCACCGGGCGGACTCCCCCTGGAGTCCGCCCAGGCCGCCCGCTAGGGGGCGGCCTCCGCCCGCCGGGCGGACTCCCCCTGGAGTCCGCCCAGGCCGCCCGCTAGGGGGCGGCCTCCGCCAGCCGGGCGGACTCCCCCTGGAGTCCGCCCAGGCCGCCCGCTAGGGGGCGGCCTCCGCCCGCCGGGCGGACTCCCCCTGGAGTCCGCCCAGGCCGCCCGCTAAGGGGCGGCCTCCGCTAGCTTGGCGGACTCCAGGCCGCTCGCTAGAGGGCGGCCTCCGCTCCGTCAGGGGCGGACTCCCCCTGGAGTCCGCCCAGATCGCTCAGGATCCATCTGCTTGCTCCTCAGGTCGCTCAGCCTGCCTGCCCTCTTCTAGCTGCCAACCGGAAGTCTGCCCCAGCAAAGAAAGGGCCAGTCCGCGGAGTCCGCCAAGGTCGTCGACCTCATTTTCTCAGTCCGCCGAGGTCGTCGATGATGACGTCACTGGGCCCGCTTCAAGAAGATTCTCCCTGGGCCTATAAATAGCCCCCAAGGCCTCTCATTCGTGGCGCGCGAGAGGAGAACTGCCACCTTGATCAAAGTCTGCGGACTCAGTTTTCCAGTCCGTCAAAGTTGATCAAGCAAGATCCGCGGCCTCAAATCTCCAGTCCGCCCAGGTCGTCAAGGGCTGTGGACTTAGTTTTTTCTGCCCTCAGCAGGAAGCTTGAGCAGCATCTGCAGCCTCAGTTCTCCAGTCCTCTGCAGCATCTTTTACTTAGTCTCTGGCAACTCTTTTTCTCAGCCGCCAGCTTCCCCTTGTACCCTTTACCGTTTTACATGTAATGGTGAACTAGCCAATTGTAAACTTGCTTTTTGATTAAAGGGAAAACCCGCCGCAAGAGTGGCATTCAGGCCGCGGCGGGCGAAGTCTGTTGTTGTCGCTGCTAGCGGCCATCCCTTCTCTTTTCTTCTCCCAGCCTAATCATCAGAGCTCAGCCGCCAAAGTAATGTCTGCTCGATAGTTCCTGATCAAGCTTCTCTGTTGATCAATCAAGCTTCTCTGTTGATCAATCAAGCTTCTCTGTTGATCAATCAAGCTTCTCTGTTGATCAATCAAGCTTCTCTGTTGATCAATCAAGCTTCTCTGTTGATCAATCAAGCTTCTCTGTTGATCAATCAAGCTTCTCTGTTGATCAATCAAGCTTCTCTGCTGATCGTCAACCTTCCCGGCTGCTCTCAGCAAACCTCTTCGCTATCCCCGCAACTCTCTTCTTCTAGCTTGTGAGATCGAACAACCCGTTAACTGGAGGACGCATTTCGTGCGTCAACAATACTCACGTAAATATTTAGAATGCGGAAAATATCAATCATATGAATATGAATTTTAACTGATTAACTAATAAGAGGAACTGTCTAAGGTACGCAGATGAATACATAAGAAAAGTAGCACTGAACAAAAATTATTAGGAGGCACGATTGAGACCTCCTCTCGTGATAGATAGAGCCGCACTATCTTACTCATAGACCGAAGTAGATCGTATGAGCCTCAATTTTGGGGAGATGGCACCCCCTCCTTTAGAATATTAGTAGATGTGAATCTGTGAGACATTAGAACTCCAGCGTTTGTTAGTAGGGACTCAGATCGTTAGAATTATGCATCAGAAGCTACTCAACATAAAATATAAAAAACAAGCATAAGCCACATAGAACTCAAGTATAGGCCGAAGTTTAGAAATCATCATAGTTAGCCAATTTTCAGAACTTGAGTAAATATGTTTAATATGATTACACTAGAACATACATTTTTGTTCCTAGTATTATTTTAGAAAAACATGCATAGTATAATAATGTATATTTTTCTATAGTATTAAAACTTTATTTCAAAAAGCATGCATACATGTTATTTCAACACATTTTTTGTGTCACTAGGAAAAATGATTTTTCTTACTCTCCAATTAGGCTGATCCGTTTTCGGACATTTCATTATAGGAATCACAGGTGGGGAGTTGCGCATAGGATGAGCGCTTTTGCGGGCTTCCTCCTATAGAATGCTTTTCATTCATTAGTCTTTCTTTTCAGTACTGTACTGTTTTCTTTTCAAGAACTCGGAGAAATCTAAATGTTAAAATTTTCTGTCACTATATATTATTTCAGAAATTCAAATATATGGTTCATTTTTTATTATTGTCTCTGTGAATTCAGAAATGATGAGGTACACTTTTACCCTTAACTGCATCATCTACTTCCGCGTTAAGTTCCTTTCAGTATTTTTATTTTTACCTGCTACGTATTAATTTAAATATTGTTGCTTAGTTTATCGTGGAACTCAGCCGGATTGTTGATTTATTATTAAACTAGGTTGGGTTACATTAAACTGCTCTAAAAACCCAAGACTAGATCATGTGAAATGCAAGAATATCATTCCTAGCCAGGAAAGGAAAAAGAAGGATACCCACTTTAAAGTGAGGGCAAGTAGATAAATTCCATACAAGACTTCATAAATACATGTACGCTGTAGAAAAACTTAATACAGGTAAGGTGTATGTGTTAGCATGTATTAGTTTTGTATTTTCTTGTTTCCTTTTATGTATTTTTCTCCGCCTCCCCTCGCTAATATGTATATATATATATATATATATATATATATATATATATATATATACACACACACACACACACACACACACACACACACACACACGAGTGAGGCTCTTTGTAATAATCAATTAAATCATTTTACCATCTCTACAGTATGTTTGCCTTGAGGTGAAATATATCACAGCTTTTGAGATCCACCTTGCTATTTTCTATCTTTACAAAAACATCTTAAGATAATCAAACAAACATGAGCAAAAAAATTAGAGTAGAAGTTTTTACCTGTGGAAGTGGTAAAATAACAAATAAGTCCAACACGAAATAACCACGAAGATAATGCATAGCAATTTTCTTTGGCTGATCAACCAAATCCCCAGCACCAACCACTCTTGACTCAGGGGCAACATAAGCCAACCTAAACTGCAGTAAATGATTCACTATTAAGCCTTGCAACACTAAAAATAAGATTTGCAATCGGTATTTTTTCAACTAAACAGATCCTAAGAGAATGAGTAGCATTCCTTCTCATAGGTTTTATTACAAGCAAACAAGCACTACAAAAAAAATTTCAAAACCTTTTTGTGGACTTATATGTGTGTGTGTGTGATTAGTCCCATGTTTCCTATGAGTGTTTATCCATACCCCAAAGCTTCTAGATAAGTATGCAAATATTCTCATTTTAAATAAAGAGAATTTACTCTTCCGACAATTTCCAATGAAAATAAGTACAGAAATCTATGTTGGAAAGAAGATTAAATGTCAATACACATCATTAATCAAGCCCCTAATAATACAATACACTAGCTTGCATTCTTTCATTAAAATGGAACCTCCCACAAGTCTTTACATTTTATAGACATCAAAATACTAGCATATACAAGCAAAGAACTGAATACATAGATAAGATGTCGAACCAGTGTATCCTTCAAAAACTTGAAGAATGCATGTAGGCTATTCTGAATAAGGCTTCTCAAGCCAGAATAGTATACAAACTACAGGTAGCTGACAAGTACTGCCACACATACAGTTTTTTGCCACTCATTTTGCATCTAGGATAAACTTGGGAAAAAAAGGTATAACTAATCCACTGAATTCGCAACCAGGACAACTAATCCAAAAGGAAAAAATGCATAAAGCATTCGGGCATCCACTACTACCAGGACACTAATAAAATGGTAGTCAACCTAGTAAGAAAGGAAAATACTCTCATAAAAAATGGAGTTATTAAAAAAACTCAATTTTAATAATTATAATACTTTCTAGCCCGTGGCAAAGAAATCTAGAAGTGATTTGTGTAGAACAAGATAAATGAAAACTTTAAATAACAGAAAGGAGTAAAGGTAATGATTATGATTCCATATATATTATTTCCTATGATTCTAAAACAGTAATTGTCACCATAGGATCATTATTCCTTCAAGAAAGTAACTTTGAATTACTTGCAAGAGGCATCAGCAAGAAGCCAAGAATTAATTTAATTTATAGTACAATGCATTATGAACAAAAACAAAAGATTTTTTTCCTTTTGATATCAGGGATCAGAGGTGGCAAAATACTCTTATTCCTTGCGAATTTTTGCCCTTATACCAGTATATGGCAGTAAATAAGACTTACCTAGGCAAGTTATCCATTAATTATCCTGAGGGTTCTCCAATCTTTTATCTCAACACAAGCATACTTTAGATAATTTCATATGGTTCACAAAACCATTACCGTGACAATAGTCAACCTAACGATAAGTAATTTATCGTTTTACCAAGCATAAAATAATAAAGAGGTGGTGATATAGAGGAAACAACATAAAGAAATTCAAACTCTGTAAGAAAATAAAGGTTGGAAAAATATCAAAACACGATTTGGGATAAGTTATTTTAAGTTAGTTACCAGATAAAAATGCAGATTACCTGTAGGAGCATGTGCAGAAGATAAATGAAATCTGTAGCACTTCTCACAACGGTGATTGCAGTTGCTAACGACCAATTGAAAACTAAGCACTTATGATCCTGTGGAAGGCAAAAATGTAAGTTTAACTATCATAAAGACTGAATTTCTGTATGGCAGGCAGCTGACGCTAATGAGAGAAGATAAACATTAGAAACAGTACCCAAGGAAGAGCATAAACTAACATAATTTGCACTACAATAAGTATTGGATCACGGGATAAAAATCAAATATATAAACAACATGCATATGACAATGAGCAAAAGTTGTTAATATTATAACAAAGCAACCTTAAGTTGTTCCAAGAAACACATAAAAAGACAAAAGCAGTTCAAAGATGTGCCACTTTTCCAGTACAGGGTACACCTCATCCTTGAAAGCAGCAAGGAGAAGGTGCTAGAAAGTGATGTAGGGTAGGTTCTAACACGGTGTCGGAGACTAATTGGAATGCCCGTATGAACATGAAACGTATCTGACAACTAAACTTGCAATAAAAAGATTTATTGTGGCATAGAAAAACTATGTATAAGCCCAATGTAAAGGCACGCTTTCTTGACATCTTTCTCATGTATATAGATTGGTCTCACATCATGATTTGGAGTTAATATCTCACAACTCCCTCCTATATATATATAGGAATAATTACCAAAATTTTGCCTGAAAGATAGCACACAATTACAGCCAGCACCCCTCTTATTATGGAAATTACAAAAACCTCTCATCAATGTTACAAAACATAGCATTTACCTTCCCTAAAGTTTACATTTCGTAACATCTGTGCACAAAATACCCCCCCCCCCCCTTGGAAATGTACTCCAAAGGGGTATTTTTGTGCATGGATGTTATGAAATGTGTATTTTAGGGAAGGTAAATGTTATGTTTGTAACATTGATAGGAGGTTTTTGTAATTTTCACAATAAGAGGGGTGAAGTCAGTAATTTTTCAAAGTTAGAGGGGAGCTCCCAGTAAATGCCTCAATATATACACACACACACACTAGTATTTTAAGTGAAATGGAGCAATAATAAAAGGTTCAAGCTTCATATTTAATTTCCCTACATGGCATCAGAGAGACATGGTTCCTAAAGTAAAACTCGCATTTGTAACGACCCAACTCTCACTCGTAACGACCCAACCCTCACAATATCAGTAGTGTTCTCTTTGATTCATCAAAGCCCATACTGAGTTGAACCGCGCGGTTTTACAATTTTCCCCAGGTGGCCTAAGAGCACTTCCTAGGAGATCACCCATCCCAAGACTACTCCCATCGAAGCACGCTTAACCTTGGAGTATCCAACAGAACTCCACTAGTTGCTCTGAAAAGGCGTCTCTGATATTTGAGGATTTGATAATTACTTAAACCCAACAACTTTTCCTCCAAGTCTAATGTGAGCTCATGTTCATTCCTGCACCTCCTTTCACCTAAAAGCACATCATCCTAGAAGCCTGTCAGGAGCTAATTTGTTTGGGTGTCACTGCCCTCAGAGCACTTCGCTTCCTCACTAAACCGCCCTCATCGAATTCAGTATGTTACGTACCAACCATCCTTTTTGAAATATGCCTGCCACGTGCCCTTGTCGGTATGAGCCCATGAAGCTCGTTGGGCTATATTTTGAAGCTTGCGATTACTTTCCTAGGAGCTCGCCTCAATTCCCCTCTCCACTATTGTCGGAATTAGCACCTCTACCCGCCTTTTATAGGGAAACCAGTTGTTGCAGTGCTTGCTGGTCTCTGAACACAAACTCACAGATCACATCCCGCTAGTGTGCTCACTGACTTATCTAATACAGGTCACGCGACTTCCTTATGCCGCGGGACCAGCCACCTCTCGCGCCTGAGCTCGATACTTCCTCCTCTGGCAGGACTCACTGATCCTTCCAGACACAAGGCTCGCAGGACTCGCATCTTCTTCTGTCGTCCAGAATCCACTGCATCTTGAGCTCGCCACGGTCGATCGTCCTGGACTCGTCGCTTATCGCTTATTCCATAGCTCGCTAGATCCACAACACGCCTTCCACAACACACCGCAACCATCCATTCCCTGATTCGGTTTTCTGCAATTCTCATGCTTCCAAAACTCGCAATTTTTGAATCCCCTGCTTCCAAAATCGCCAATCTTGAATTCTCGTCGATTCCTTTAAGGGTCGTGCTCGCGGGAGTCGTTTGAGTTCTGTCCACCCTGCTTCCAGCAACTGCCTGATACGGTGCTTGAGTTCATTTAGTCCGTTGGTGCTCTTATCAGTCCCTCAGATGCAGAACTCGCTAATCTCTGATGGTTTGATCTTGAACTCGTCGATTATCACAACTCGCTAATCTCACTCTTTCTTTTCAGGACACGCAGGAGCGGCATGAGATCTCCCTATTTTTAGTGCTCATCTGACGTGTGGCTTGTGATTGCCCACAACTTGATCTAGCATATAACATGGGGATGAATGTTGAGTCCGCCTCCTACACTAATCCAACACTTACATAAGCTCCAATCTTTGACATTTATAAGGTACTGTGAATTACCATTATATCTCATAAAGCGAAGAAAAAATTTGTATGAGTGGGTCCACTCGGTGGGTTGAGTACTCTGGTCCAAAGGTCTTCTTCAACATTTGACTCACGACACACTTGTTGAGCCTACCGAGTAGTGGTCTTAGGATGATGGCACCGTTCAGTCATGGATTTTAAATTCCATAGATAGTGAGCCCCATCGAATGAATATGCACCACGAGACTGTAAAGGTCGTGTCACGTGTGTGATGAACTAAAATCTCTCTACTATGGACAAGATAGCCTTCAACACTTGTTCAATATCTATAGAGAACTTCAGACCGTTGAACCATGTTTGGATGGTGACCTGACCTCATTTGTAGCGCAGTGCATGACTCTCATCAAGGCTTGGATTCAACGTCAGTCTCCTACTTTGAATTTTTCTACTCAAAGGACTCAGAAGGAAGTAATTGGCATCGCGTTGATGCTAGCATAGTTACCACCACACATATACAGTCTCTGGGTCAACATCTTATCATCTCTCATTATTCTTATTAGAGTTAGTAGTATTTATATTATTGAGTTTAGTCCCACACCGTCTATCGGTGTTGGGTGTTTTGTTATATCTCCTATATTATGCCCCTTTTGTAGAAGAATAAATTACACATTTCATTTCTTTCTACATGGTATCAGAGGATCGATCTGAAACCTAAAATAATTTTTCCCGATTCCGCGTCCGCCACTATTTTCCCTTTCCCCCGACACGTGCTTCCGTTTCCGAGAGCTGCTAGGGCTCATGCCCGCCGCTCACGCCCGCCGCTCCCGCTCCTGTCGACAAAGTCGATCGTTGATCCTATCGATAGGAGCGGTTCTGATTCCGCCGTTGCTGCCATGTGTTGTTTCTGCCTGCGTCATCGACGCCGTGTGCTGCTTCCGCCGCTGCTTATGTCGTGTGTTGTCGTGCTACTTCGCCGAATGCTTCCGCCGTTGTTGTCGTGTGCTTCTTCCGCTTGCGTCATCGTCGGCTCCTTCTGCCTTCGTCGACGATCCCATCCAGCGCGCTGCTTCTCCAGACGACTTTACCGACTGCTTCTGCCATCGACGACTGCTGCGGAGCTTCCCCTTCTCCCTTCGACGGCATGTGGTGTTGCTGCTCTGCCCGGGCCTGCTTCTTCTCCGGCCCGGAAGGCTCCTTGTCGGCTGCTCCACTGCGCTCAACTTCTCCCGTCGGCCTTCTATTGTCATTGCGCCTCCTCCTCCAGCACCTCCATTTGTGCTAGATCTGCAGGACCGTGCCTCCTCCCGCCTGGTCTTACTGCTCCGGCCGTCGACAACTCTGGCTTGCTTCCTCCTCTTCCGACTTGGTGGATCCATGTTGTTGTTGCTCTTCCCTTCTGGTATTGCTGCTCCTGTTTTCCGACCGAGATCTGTTGGTCGTGCCTTGCTGCTGCTGCGCATGAGCCTCTTCTTCTTCCCAGTCTAGTTTTTTTGTAGCTGCTGTTTTTTAAAGTTATTTGTGGTTGTTGTGTTGTTGTTTGTGTCTAGTTACGATTTCGGCCTTCCTCCACATGATCTGGGTTCATGTACCCGACGAGAGTCTCACACGTGCACGTGGTCTACGTGAGGGAGAGTGTACGTCACGGCCTCCAGGCATAGTCTATGCCTTCATGCACGTATTCTGCGTGAGGGGGAGTGTACGTCGCGGCCTTCAAGCATAGTTTATGTTGTCATGCACGTATTCCACGTGCGGGGGAGTGTTTGTGATAACGGCGACTCGGATGCCTCTTTCCCGACTCCTGCCTTAGTCACGCATGGCCCCCAGGTTGAGTTCTTTTGTTGTTTGTGTCTCCCCGTTTCTTTTCTTCGCTTTGTGGTAGGAATGGTTTGCCATTCTTGGTTGACCTAGTTTCAGCTCCGGGTGTATCCAGCATCATGGTCGGTTTGTGGACCAACGTCGTGTGGCCTTTGCCTGGTTGTAGTATCCTCGGTGACACGCGGTTGGGCCTCGGTGCCTGCTATTTTGTCTCATGTTGCCAACCTTCTTTTACCTTCCGTTTTATGTTGTGTTCAAGCTATAGGTTTTCCCTCCAGCTTGAGGGAGAGTGTTAGAGCTAGTAGTATTTATATTATTGAGTTTAGTCTCACACCGCCTATCGGTGTTGGGTGTCTTGTTGTATCTCCTATATTATGCCCCTTTTGTGGAAGAATAAATTACACCTTTCATTTCTTTCTACAATTCTGACTCCATCTGATGTTATCTCCATGATTCTAAAGGTGACTCCCACCATTGATGTCTCCTTCACTCCCTCTCCTGTTTTGCTTCACCACTCTGTTGAAGCTATACCTTTATTTACTGGGTATCATGGAGGTCGTAATATGTCTCGAGGTGGAGGGTGTGATGGACACCCACATTCCAGGGAATAGAACACTTGCATGTGTACCCACTGTGGCTGGGCAAATCATACTGAAGCTACCTTTTATCGGAAACATGGGTTCCCGCAGCGGCTCCCTCGCAATGTTTATCCACTAGTGAATGCTCCCAGCACGTCCCGCGCTGAGATAAACACCATTCAGGAGAACTATGGCATCTGCAGGGGCTATTCAAACCCCCGGCTCCATTGCCTCTACATCTAATGGAGGTATATCTTGTTTTTCCCATGGCTTCTAATGGATGGTGAACTCTGGTGCCACAAATCACATTATTCCGCAAAAATCATCTCGGTACACAGGCACTGCTACTCCAAAATTTATCATTGTTGTCAATGGCGCTATTGCCATCACTTCGTTCATTTCTCTATGTTATGTACTTCATGTCCCTAGCTCACAATTTAATCTTTTCTCTGTCAGTCAATTTACTCATGATCATGACCGCTCCATTACTTTTAACCCTTCTTCATTTGTAGCACAGAATCGACGAACATGGAGTATCATTGGTAAAGGTTGATTGTCAAATGGGATCTACACACTTGATCTTCCCACCTTAACATTATCCTCTATTATTCATGTTGATTGACATTGGCGCTTTGGTCGTGCTCATTTTCCTATACTCCGAAAGGCTCTTCCAGATTTTACATTTTCTGAATTTACATATGAATCTTGTATCTACGGGAAACATCATTCTACCTTCTCCCATAATTGCACTAAGAGCTCTGCTCTATTTGCTTTAGCTCATTCAGATATTTAGGGTTCGTATAAAATTATGAGTTTATCAGGATATCGTTACTTCCTTTTATTGATGATAATTTTCGCATGACATGAGTATATTTACGATGTGATCGCTCTAAATTATTGTGTTTCTTTCACTCATTCAACGTTGAAACGGGCACTCAATATTTGAGTTCCATTAAAATTATTTAGACCAATAATGTTCGTGAATATACTAATCATGAATTACAAGAAATTTGAAACACCTTGGTTATTATTCACCAAAAATCACGTGCTTATACCCCACAACAAAAGGGTGTGAAGTGAAAGAACCGTCACCTTCTTGAGGTAGTTTGATCCATTATGTTTCAAATGCAGGTTCCCTAGAATAATTGGCACTTCGCTATTAACGTCGCGTGTCATTTATTTAATTGCATGCCTTTCACCATCCTAATCATTGTTATTCACCACGTCATCATGTTCCCATCCACACCTCCTTTCCCCTTACTTCCTCGTGTTTTCGAGTGTGTCTGCTTTGTTCATCATCTTGATCCTCTTGTGTAAAAGTTGGGCCCCCAAGCTACAAAATATATCTTTGTCAGGTACTCTCGCACATAGAATGGTCATGTGTGCTACTTTTCCACTGATCGAAAAATGATCACATCCGCTAATGTAACTTTTCTCGAGAATCAACCATTCTACTCATCGACTAATGATAACTTCCCACCTGTTATCTCGCGTCCAAACGCCCCTATCAACAAAACAACACCTCCCTTGCTCCCAACAACATCTCCCTACTCCACACACCACCTCCCGTGCTCCCAACACCACCTCCTCTTCTCTATGTGTACACTCACTGTCGTCCTTGGTCTAATTTCATGAAACAGTTGCCCCTTATTAATGACACTCCACAACCATCTGATCGAACTATGACTCCCACCCCGGATGCAGTCCCCACTACAACTCACTCTCTCTCTTTCACATCATGTCTCATTTCACTGCTTATCTCCAGAATTTCACAGGTTTGCAACTTTCTTGTCTTCGATTTTCACCACCACTTTTGTGCAAGAAGCTCTCCGACATCAGAAGTGGCAGGTCGCAATGGATGATGAAATGGTTGCCCCCTAGCCAATCAGACATGGGACCTTATCTCCCTTCCTCCTGACTAATCCCGTGTGGGATGTAAATGGGTCTTCACTATCAAACACCATCCTAATAGGATGATTGAGTGCCTTAAAACCCGTCTTGTGGCGCGCGGTTGAACTTAACAATATAGCTTATACTATAAAGAGATTCTCTCTAGCGCTAAGCTGAATATGGTTCGAGTATTGATCTCTTTGGTCGTCTGTCGTCATTGGCTGATGCATCAACTTGATATCAAGAATGCATTCCTTAATGACAATTTAGCGGAGATTGTTTATATGTAGCAACCAGATGGTTATGAAACCACAGGAAAGTCTCTTGTCTATCGCCTCAAGAATATAACTATGACCTCAAACTAGGAAGCACTGGTACGGGTACGAGTACCGGGCACGAATGTCCCCGGTACGGCGGCACGACAAAAATTAAAAAATAAAGATACGAGTACGCCATGATACGTCATAACAAATATTATTTATATATATATGGCTGGGTTCAAATGCGCAGAGATTGAAATGCGAAAGTGCGAACAACCCTTGTCCGACGTACGATTGGGTACTGTAGCTACCCAATCGGACGGCACAGCCGCCTCACAGCGTGTCCGTCGGCGGTTGTGGGCTCGCCGTCACCGGCCGCCCGGGGTTCGTCGGCGGCCACGCCAACGAACACCGGGCGGCTAGTGGCCGGCAAGCCTGCAGCCACCACCGAAGACGTCGTGAACCTGTCAATTTTTTTACAGCGTCGGCGCCGCCGGTTGCAGGCTCGTCAGTCGTTCGGCGTTCGGCAGCGTATCCGCCGACGAATCCCGGTCGGCCGATGGTCGACGAGCCCGTCGGTGTCGGCGTCGGCGCCGCTGCTGGGTTCGTCCCTCTTTGAACCTTTGCACGGTTCCTGTATTCGCACAGGAACCGGCCCTTATATATATATAAGTGCATAAATCAATGCAACATAACATGAAGTTTTCAAACATTAAGTATTTGTAAATATTACAAACTTTAACATCTTATATGTTTAACCAAAAGAGATAAAATTAAACTTATGTCCACTCATTAGTCTTTTTTTTCTTCTTCTTTATTGTTGGAGATCAACTTCATTATTGGAGATCAACTTCTTTAATCTCCGGATAGTCTAGAGACAAGTTAGTCGTTTTGTTAATAACTTGCATCGTATCAACACGTGCTTATAACAGAAACCTATCAGTGCCAGAATCATACTCGGTACAGATACACAACTTAATTGGACGTACCAACGTTTCCTAGCATATAGCTAACTTTTGTTTACTCTAGAAAAACAAACTCTTATCACAATATGCAGAATGATGTGCTAAGTCCAAGTGTATCCACATAATTGTATCCGTCAAATATCGGGTATGTATAGGTACCGGATACATCTCCGGTGCGAGTACGCTGCCTTCAGAGAAGTATTCGTGCTTCATAGACCTCAAACAATCCCTTTGGGATTGGTTTAGCAAAATTCAGTCAGTTCTTTCGGGATTTTGGATTCACTCGGAGTTTGGCAAACTACTCTTTATTTACTCTTCGTCTCTCAACATGCACTTTAATACTTGCGAAGTTTGAATAGAATTATCTTTTTCTTTTATTGTTTCTTTTATACCTTCGATTTATTTCTGATTTAGAATATTATCGAGTTCATATTCTGGTTATGAATTTTGATATTCGTTTTTGAATTCTAGTTAGCCGAAAGGTTCGTGCATACAAATCGATCGCTCAGAAATAAAAAGAGTTGATCGCAACCCTCGAAAGAGGATGATGTAAATCTTCTGGATATGAGTCAAATTCTATAGCGGGATTCACCTCGTTAA
Source organism: Platanthera zijinensis (assembly GCA_039513925.1). Lineage (NCBI taxonomy): Eukaryota > Viridiplantae > Streptophyta > Magnoliopsida > Asparagales > Orchidaceae > Platanthera > Platanthera zijinensis. The sequence goes on from CM077080.1 coordinate 38,748,938, forward strand.
AGCGTGTTTTAGGGATTTTGATTGAACGAAAGTTTGGTCAATCAACCTAACCTCAGGTGGGCGCATTTCTCGAAAGAGGCACGTTCATATTTTGGGAATCTCCACGGTTAAGGCATGAATTAAAGAGTTATAAATTATTGTTTATATTTCATTTTGAAGTTTGTTTTGATCAAGTTAGTTTTTCTTATTTCATATTTTAGTTTAAATATATTTTCTCTTAAAATTTTGATTGGTAAAATAATAGTTAGTTTTCTCAAAGTAGCAGTGCTCGATAGATCCGAGTTTTAATACGACATTGATATCTTTATATCCTATAATATACACGATATGTATGTTTTCCTTTATCGTTTATAGATTTGAAAAACACAAATTTTTTCTTATCAGAGTCTGATTCGGATCCGCTTCTCCCTAATCTGGAGTATTATCATTCTCTTGTTGGCAAGCTTATCTATCTGACTGTCACACGACCAAAAATCTCATTGGTTAATGGCGTGGTTAGCTGATTCATGCATGCTCCTCGGAGATCCCACATCCAAGATGTCGAGCGAATACTTTGTTGTTTGAAGAATGTTGCGGGACAAGGGCTTATAACCCCCCACCCGCTCTTCCCTATCATTAATTGCTTATTTTGATGTAGACTACGTTGGTACTCTCGATGATCATCATTTTACAAGTGGCTATTGCACATATTTTGGAAGAAACGTAGTCACTTGGCAACGCAAGAAGCAAACGGTGGTGGCACACTCCTCTGCAAAAGTTGAGTACCGTTCGAGGTGTCTGCCATTTTTGAACTCACATGGCTAAAAAGTTTTCCTACTGATCTTGGAGTTAAGCTCCCCTCTCCGAACATTCTCTACAACGATAATCAAGCTACCATCCATATCGCCGAGAATCCAATTTTTCATGACCATACCAAGCATATCAAAGTTGATTGTCACTTCATCCAGGAAAAAATTCAACATCGCAAAATTGATCTACAACATATACTATTTGCCGAGCGAATCATTGATATCCTCACCAAGGCCTTACCTCGCCCTCTATACCGACAATTCATTTTCAAACTTGGCATCTACAATCTGTAATCTTCAGCTTGTGGGGGAGTGACGGGAGTCTGGAAGAACTATGTATAAGCCCAATGCAAAGACCCACTTTCTTGGCCCATTAGGAAGTCTCTCTCATGTATATATTAGTCTCACACCTTAGTTTGAAGTTAATATCCTCCCTCCTATATATGTGTACAAATACTTGTATTTTTAAGTGAGGTGGAGAAATAATAAAATTATCAGGCTTGATATTTTGTTTTTATATAGAAAGAAACACACTAAAGTAAAATTCCAAACAAGGAAACAAGTATAGGAGCGCGCATACAAGAATGTGACACAGCAAATACATAAACGAGCAAAGTGTCGCAAGTCACAAAATGCCTTGGCACAAAGATTACTAGATAATATCCAAAGAAAAAGAGAATTAGTACAAGATTCAACGATAAAATTCTACAACCATAAAAGAACTCACAGTGACTAGAAGACTTCGGGATAGATGGCTTAGAGGGTGTAATGCTGAGGGAAAGCGTTCTGGAGAGGTGATAGTGGACTGAATTTGAACTGTTAAGGAGACAAAGGATGTGCAGAGGTAGGAGGCTGCAGTAGGAGGAATGGGGACTGGATAGGGGCATTCTCAGTACAGGGAATGGCTCTGCAGTTGATGGGAGGTTGTTGTGAACTGCTGAACAAAGTTTGGGTGGGGTTTGGGGGAGCTGTATGGATTATATGGGCAGTTGTAGGGGCTTCTAGTAATGAAAAGGAGTTTTGGGGGAGGAAAGTGGCCATGAGTTGTGGGGAAGAGTGTAGGCTGCTGCAGGAAATTGGTTGGGGAACTGGAAGTTTTGGGAGGCCTGGAGGGTTGGAGTCTTCCAGAGAAGGGAATGGGCAGTCAGTAAACTGAGAAGCGTGATTAGTTGTGAAGGTAGAGGATAGTGGCAATTTTTCTGCGTTTTACCTGAGACCTTAGTGGGAGTGGGCGGTTTCACAGTAAGTGCTGAGTGGGGAAGAAGACAGCTTTCAGGAAATAAGGGTGGCCGGCTGGGGTTGGTTAGGAGGTAATGAGTATAAGATTGCGGAGTTTAATGAGGATTGAGAGGAGAAGATGGAGAATTGGATAGTGTAGAACTGAATAAGCCCATATAAAAGCCCTATTTTCTAATGTATAGATTAGTTCCTTATCGGAGTTACTCGTTTCCTAACGTCTGAACTCTCATTGACTGAGTTTTTCTTGGCTGCAGTTTTTTTCTTTTTCATGTACTCGTAGCCGCCCCCTGGAGCTCGCCAAGTTCTTCTCCTCGACTAATGTTGGCTTGAGACCCCCTTGCCCCGCCTTTATAGACCATTAATCCTCTGCAGCTCTTGCTGACTGTTCACCTGGACTCGCCAACACTTGCGTCGTGCACAGAACTCGCCGCCTCCGCGCCTATACGCAGTGCAACCAAAACTCGCCACCTCCTATTCTGAACTTGCGGGAGCTCGTTTTGGAGCACGTTTCGGAACTCGCCGATTCTCCAACGTTTCTGAACTCGCGGAAGCCAGTGTCTGTACTCACGTCGGATTTCGGCCAGAAGGAGCGGATCTAGCTAAGGAAAGTCGAAACAAAAGGCTGGCGGCTTACGGCAAATCTAGCCAGAAATCAGTCGATCAGCGACGACACGGGTGCTGGAAGCGGCAACGGCGGCAGGCGGGTTGGACGGAAGTGTATCGCTCAGTTGATCCCGAGAGAAATCTGGGATCCGATGGAAGCAGGTCGGCGACAGGCGGATCAGGAATTTGGAATCGAGATTTGGGCGATCGGTGCAGAACTATTAGGGTTCTAGAGAAGAAGAGAGAACTAGAAAGCAATGTAGAGAGGAATTAGGGTTTAGGGAGAGGGAGAAGAGAATACATGTGATAATACTTGCTTGGCTCCAAAGATAGAGCCCCAGGTATAAATATACTCGGGCCCAAGAGGGGCCGGTCGGCCCCTCCCCATATGGGGCTAAACCGGGTGGTTCAACCACCAAGCCGGATGATCCTAAAGAGTGGGGGTTGAACCGGTTGGTTCAGCCCCGTTGTCGCTTATCTTCTCCTTCCGCTTGCGAGCATACTGACGCCCAGAGAACCATGCCAAGTTCGGGGGCGTAACATTCCCCTCTCCATCAAGAACCGGCTTGTCCCCAAGGTGGCAGTCCGGGTAGAGCTCCTGGAACTCCAGCAGATCAACCCAAGTATTGTGTGCCTCTGACAAGTGTTTCCATTTGACAAGGAGCTCGGGGCGGTACTCGATGCCCCTCTGTTTCCATTTGATCATCAAGATATCCTCGGGCATCGAGCGCAGTTCGCCCGCTATTGTTGCTTCTGGCACGAATGGGCTAGCCTGAACTGTGTTGCCGATCTTCTGTTTAAGGACACATGGAAGGTAGGATGGATGCGCGATCCCTCAGGGAGCGCCAAGGTGTAAGCCACTGGCCCCACTCGGCGGATAATATGAAAGGGCTCATAGTAACGTGGAGCCAATTTCTGGTTCATCCTGCGGGCCACTGACAACTGTCGGTAAGGTTGGAGCTTGAGGAAGACATAATCACCCACCACGAATTCCCTTTCCTTGTGATGTTTGTCTGCTTGGGCCTTCATGCGATCTTGTGTGGTTCAGAGGTTTGCACACAGCGTGGCTAAAGTGCGGTCTCGGTCGCGGAGTGCCCTATCAACGGTCGGCAAGGCCGTGCTGCCCGGTTCATAGCTGCCCAAGGATGGAGGAGGGCGGCCATAAACGACCTCGAACGGGGTCATCTTTCTGGCTAAATGGTAGGATGTGTTGGAATAATATTCGGCCCAGTGCAACCAGCCAATCCATGTCTGAGGCTCGTCCATCACAAAACAACGAAGGTATGTTTCCACGCCTCGATTGAGAACCTCCGTCTGGCCATTGGTTTGGGGGTGATTAGCCGTACTGAAGTGTAAGCAAGTCCCCTGCAGTCGAAAGAGCTTCCGCCAAAAATTACTCGCAAACGTCGAATCCCGGTCGAAAATGATAGCACGCGGAGCGCCATGAAGGCGGACAATTTCTCGAACAAAGAGATTGGCGACTGGCTCGCCTGTGTACGGGTGGCTAAATGCCAAAAAGTGTCCATATTCGGAGAGTTTGTCAATCACGACCAAGATAAAAAACTTGCCCTGAGACTTGGGCAATCCGTCGATGAAATCCATACACACTATATCATAAATGTGACGCGGGATCTCCAGAGGTGTAAGCACCCTGACAGGGATGGTTGTCTCATAATTATGTCGCTGGAACATCTCGCACTGTTGCACAAACTGCTGGATGTCGCGTTGTAATCCTTTCCAAAAAACATCTGCACGCGCCCGTTGGAGAATACAGAGTACTCCTGCATGACCGTCAGTCGGTAAAGAGTGGAACTCATGCATCATGACTGTCTTCCAAGCTGAGTTGGGAGGAATGATCACTCGGTCGTGATAATAAAGTCTTCCACTCTGAAGGTGATAGCCCGGTGCAGAGACCTCCCCTTGTCAAAGGGCTTCCACTAGGGCTCGTAATGCGGGGTCCCGCATGACCTCCTCCTGTATATCATCCAAGGAGTGGAATAGGGGGGCGGAAACTTGGGCAAAGGTGCTCTCCGGTAAGCGGGATAAGGCGCCAGCTACCACGTTCTCCTTGCTCTGCCTGTAGAGAATCTCATAATCATATCCCAACAGTTTCGTTACCCACTTCTGCTGGAGAGGAGATGAGACCCGTTGTTCCAAGAAATGCTTCAAGCTCTGATGGTCAGTGCGGATTTTGAAGTGTCGTCCCAACAAGTAAGGCCGTCACACGGACACCGCATGGATGATTGCCAGCATCTCTTTCACGTAAGTGGATAGCCCCAAAGTACGGGGGGCCAACGCCTTGATGTAGAAGGCTAATGGTCGGCCCTCCTGCATTAATACCGCGCCAATGCCAACGCCCGACGCATCAGTTTCAAGCACAAACTCCTTGTTGAAATTGGGGAGAGCGAGGACGGGAATGGTCTTCATGGCCCCCTCGAGGGCCTTGAATGCAGCCTCTGCCTCCTCCTGCCACGGGAAGGCATCCTTCTACAATAACGGAGTCAGGGGCCGTGCAATCTTGTCATAATCTTTCACAAATCGCCTGTAATATCTCATAAGACCCAGGAAGCCCCGTAATGCCCGAACTATATGAGGGCGAGGCCACGACAGCATGCTCACGATCTTCTTTGGGTCTGCTTTGACGCTGTGAGCGAAGACCAAATTCCCCAGGTACTCGACCTCTTCCTGTCCGAACGAACACTTGGATTGCTTGGCGTAAAGTTGGTGCTGGCAGACGACGGTGAAGACGTGCTCGACATGGGTCAGGTGCTCCTCCCAACTGGCGATATATATGAGTATATCATCAAAAAATATCAATACTGAGCGGCGGAAAAGAGAGCGAAAGATCTCATTCATAACTGTCTGGAACGTGGACGGGCGTTGGTAAGCCCAAAAGGCATCACAAGGAACTCATAGTGCCCATCATGCATGCGGAATGTTTTCTTGTGTATGTCCTCTCGCATTCGAATCTGGTGGTAGCCCGACCGGAGGTCGAGCTTGGTGAAAAGACGAGCGTCGTGCAATTCATCTAACAGTTCTTCGATCAAAGGTACGGGGAACTTAACCTTGATGGTCGAGTTGTTCAAGTCGTGGTAATCTGTACAAAATCGCCACGACTCATCCTTCTTCTTGACTAGGATGATGGGGGAAGAGAAGAAACTAGTACTGGGATGGATAATGTCGGCGATAAGCATTTCTATGACGTTGCGCTCAATCTCGGTCTTCTAGATGTACGGATAATGGTACGGCCGAATGTTGGTAGGCTCGACCCCCATCTTGAGTTGGATCTAATGGTCTCTGAACCTCGGTGGTGGAAGCGTACTGGGTTCCTGAAATATGCCCGCATACTGACCTAGCATTGTCTGCATCTGAACTGGTACTACTGGAGGAGCTGCGGGGGTCGGTGTAATCTCCATGATCACCTCCTTCGTGCTGCCCTGATCCCCTAGTCGCTCCAAACTTCGAAGGGAGATATCCTTCACCGGGGAGGATTTGAGGGCCCCCAAACAATACTGCTTCCCGTGTTGTAGGAACTCCATCGTCATCTGATCCCAATCAAAGGTCACCCGCCTCAACTGTCGCAGCCACTGTACCCCAAGCACCATGTCAGAGCCTCTGATAGGCAGGAGGTAGATGTAAGTTTGGCCCGAGTACCCCTGTATCTGGAGTTCCACCCCCTTCATAACTCCCTCGCACTGAAGTTTGCTTCCATCTGCCACCATGACATGGAAAGCGGCTCCCCGATCAATCACATGTCCCACACGCTGCGCCACATCGGGATGGATGAAGTTGTGGGTGCTCCCACTATCCACCAAGATCGTCGCCCGCTCCTGGAGAACCTTCCCTGCAATCCGCATAGTGAGGAGAGCGTGGCATCCCTCCATCGCCTGCATGAAAACGCCAAACTCGGTCAAATCCAAGTCCTCTTCCACTCCTGATGCGAGAGTGAGCTCATCCTCCACATCGTCATGTAACATATAAACCTGTATCTCTTGACATTTGTGCCCGGGCGTGTACTTGTCGTCGCAATTGAAACATAGACCATTCTCCTTCCGTGCCTGAAGCTCGGCCCATGATAGTCATGTCCCAGTTGGTTTGTCGGCCGTCGGTGGCTCTCTCCGGGCGACTGTCGGGGTAGTCGTGGTTCTCCCTGTAGTGTTGGTACGTTGCCTATTGAAGTGTTCCTCCTACATGCAGGCCAGGCTAATGACATGATTTAAACTGCGTGACATATACGAGTGAACCTCGTCACGCAAATGTTCCTTGAGTCCCGACACAAAACAACTAAGCAACGTTCTTTTTCCCAATGCGCTCTATTTGCCAACTTTTTGAACTTCGTGCGATACTCCATCACTGTCCCCTTCTATCGCAATTTTTGAAGGAGGGTATCGAAGTCCTCGTACTCCAGTGGCCCAAATCTGGCAATGAACCCCTCCACGAAATCAGCCCAAGCAACATAATCTTTGTCCCTCAGAAACCATTGTGTCCACTGAAAGGCATCATTCTCCAAGTGAAAAGACGCTAACTATACCCATTGGCCCTTCGAAACCTCCTGATAACTGAAAAAAAGTTCTGTCTTTTGCACCCATTCCAAAGTGTCCCGCCGTTGAACTTGGGAAAATTCATACGTGTCAATTTTGGGGGCATGTGAGATCGCGGAGTGGCCTGACCGTGCCACCCCGGTTCTTGTCCATACCATGTCGGGCTCCTTTGCTCTGTGGGATCGATATGTGCGCCCGAGTATCCTTGGTGGTGCATTGCGCCCATCGGTATAGGGTGACCACCCCAAGGAGTGGCGGTTCCGTAGCCCCCTGGCGGCCCACTGCCACGCAGGTGGGGAAGGAGACCCCCCGCACCCCCCATTAGAGGATGCGGAATTCTCGGGACCCGTCCGATTCCGCCCTGCTCCCCGCCGAAGCGCCTCCAGGGCGTGCGCCCAAATCCAGTCTCGCTGCCGATCTCACGCCCAGTGAGGTCCCGTGACCCCCCCCCCAATCCTTCTGTTGCAGGGGATCCCTCCCCTGCACGCGCGGTTTTCATCGATCCGGACATCTCGCCCCCTTGCGGTGCAAATGGGTGAGACCCCGTCATCTGTAGGACGGGGTTTTGCGAACCTCCCCGCTCGTTGTTGTCTTCTCTTTCAGATTTTGCGACAACAAAGCTTTGATTTCTTCCATACGGGCGTCGATCCGTTCCTCCAACCGCTGCGTGGAAACCCTCATCTTTTCCTCGATGGCGGCTACCGAATCCGTCAATCCGACATAGTTTTTCTCTAGGATTTCCAATCGGTTGATTTCCTCTTGCGAGCGAGTGGTAACCATGATCGTAGGAACGATGTTCTGATACCAAATGTTAGGGTTCTAGAGAAGAAGAGAGAACTAGAGAGGAATGTAGAGAGGAATTAGGGTTTAGGGAGAAGAATACCTATGATACTACTTGCTTGCCTCCCAAGATAGAGCCCCGGGTATAAATATACCCGGGCCCAAGAGGCGTCGGTCGGCCCCTCCCCATATGGGCTGAACCGGGTGATTCAGCCCCCAAGTCGGTCGATCCTAACGAGTGGGGGTTGAACCGATTGGTTCATCCCCATTGCCGCTTATCTTCTCCTTTCTCCTGCGAGCGTACTGGTGCCCAGAGAACCGTGCCAAGTTCGGGATTATAACAAGAACAAGCAAGCGGATAGTTCGGCGCACGCGGAAAGACGAACTAGTGCGACAGAGCGGCGCGGTTAACGGACCGGATTGGAACGACGGAGCAGCGGATCGGGGCGTTGTAGCCTCGACGCGACGGATGGAAACAGCGAACGCCGAATTGGGCACAGTAGCGGAAGTCGCGGAGTCGGCACCAATCGGGCGGAACAGCAGTGGTAGACGCTCCCAAGCACGAGCACCAGTGGCAAGATGGAGGGCGGTGAGGCAGGTCAAACCAAATTGATATGATCCCGGTGAGGAATCCGGCAAGGAGAAGGGCCGGTGGAGGTAAGGGAGAGGAAGGAGGAGAGAAAGAGAATAAAACCTAGAGAGCAATCCTAAATTTCATATATCCAAGCATAATGAAAAAGAGTACAGCGCAACTCTTTATAGATGCGGAGTGTGGATAACGAACACAGGACAAAATAAAACATGCATACAAATTAAAATAACATAACAAATGCAAATAAAGTGATCATGTCGGCGGCGCGTCTTTGGTCTCTCCTCCTCCAGACGGACCCGTCATCGTCTCCCTCCGCATGCGGACTCGCCACGGTGTCTCGTCGGCATGTGCGTGTCCGGTTGGTATGTGCAACCGTAACAATCCCACTGTCGTCATTGCCAAAAGAACTTGCTGCTATTGCTGACTCTTAGAAGTTTTGATATCATCATTGTTGATTATATTTTCATCATCCCCTAGCTTCTGTTGTTTCCACTTATGATTGTTGCCGCAGATCAACCAACCAAGAAAAGATTATGTTGGTTATTCCAACAACAATTATTTTCAAATCTAAGGGAAGACAGCATGCTCTCCTACCATCAAAATCCTCCCAAATCCAATTATAAGGGATCAACAATGAATTTCTTATTGTCACTAGGTTTATATTAAAGAAAGTGCAATTTAAGTATAACTAGAACATTTGAGACAACATATATGCATAATCATCAAAATGTCCACCTCAATAAAAATAGATCTCAAGGTATTACCTGAGCAATTGTAATCATGCTAGAATAAACATCAAATGACGAGTAATAAATTTATAGTGATTACAATGAGGAACTCAAACTACGCTTGAGAATATTGCAGAAGCAAGATATACAAAATGCTTACCGCTCGTGCTGCTAAAAGGAAGAAAAATAACGGATCGACGAAAATTGCAACCAAGCAAGATATAACAAAAAATTTGTTCCACTGCTGGACAACCTTGGTATGGGGGTTCATAATAGGAAAATATGTATTTAGAAATGCAATTGAGCCCTTTGCCCATTCATCGGCATCCCCATAAAGGATGTTGTGAAACTGCATAGAAAATCAACAAAAAAATCAGATACAGAGAAAAGGAGTTGTACCTCAAGCATAAAGGATGCAGAAAAAAATTAACAAAAAACATCAAAAAAAGAAAATAAAGATAAATAAATAAGCAATTCATGTAAAGAAAAACAAAATAAAATCTCAAAAAGAGCAGAAAAAGAATGACAAATAGTGAATTTGAGAGTCAAAAAGAGAACCAAGAATATTTTTCAGACCACATAAAATGTAATGCAAACTAAAGAGCAACTAATTGTCGTTAATAGCATGCATCAAACATTTGATAATTATTCTAGCTGGACAAAAAATTTGGCGTGCTCACCGTTAAGCCAGAAGAGGATGCTATAGAAAATGCACAAAGGGAATTGATCTAACATAATTGGATGTGACTAACGTGTCCTTTCCATCCGATCACAAGATGATTTGTGATCACTCCTTGAAAATTTGCCACAGAAGTCAACCGAAAGCATAGCAACATGTGTGGTAGAGAACATCATTCTTGTTTCCTGTCAAACTGGAAAAAGATACTACTGACTTCTTTAACAGTTGCAGAACATCTGCTACACATCACAGGAGTCAAAAGTATATTGCATCCTGTGGGCACAGAAATCAAACTATGCCTTACTACATACGAAAAGATTAAGCAACTATTTATGACTACAATAAGGGAGGTTAGAGATTGGCAGAGGTTGGTGATGCTAAAATTGATACGTGCAGGAGCAAGGATATTTCACCCAGGATGTATTGATGACAGCTTCTAGTTGAGAGCTTGCAAGCCCCACTTTTTACCAGGTAACACTTTTCATTTAATTACTTCTACACTTGAATTACACGAAGGTAATTTAAAATTCAAGATACAAGCATAAGCAGCCTAAGAAGTTCAAAGTAAACCCAATAGTCCTTGAAATTTTGGAGGAAAGCATGCTAGCGAATGGAGATCAACCGCGCCTCACGTGCATTTTAAGAATCGATGACTTTTGGATCATCAGATTGACAACTGGGGACTGTCATTGCGTTCGTCGCGATTTTTCATACATGTATGTTTTTTTTCTAACTTATACTTTAATAGGGTAAATGATCTGATCGGACAACTCGAGACATCAAATTCATTTACCTTAATTATCTCATTATATATATATATGATGTGAGATGTTAGGCAAGGGGATCGAGAGTTTTTATACATAATAAGTTGCTCGGTCCGTTCAGGTATTGAAACTCGATACCTCCTGGCGTCAACTCCAGGGGTTGCTTGCCAGCAACTACCGACCCTTCCAGCTATTGATGCATTTCTCAGTTAATTGCAATCATCATTTGCTTGCATAATTTGGAGTATCTGTGATCGATTGTGGTTCAATTGTGTGAGCTGCACATTTTATTATTAAATTAATTGCGTATTAGAAATACTTGCATTATTGAATCATTTTTAAGCATCGCATTAGAGTTCTTGTCATGTTAACCCGCCCATCTGATTGTGTGCTTTCATTCTTCCACGTCTTTATTTTAGGATTTGTTGTGGTTCCATTGCATTCACTATAGTTTTTGCGTTACATCTAGGGTTAGGGAATCTTGTGTCTGTTCACTAGTAAATTCTTCCTGCGTCATTAGCACTCTCAAGATCAATAACAAGTATGACCAAATTTTATATAAGCCTACCGTAAAGATGTTTGTCAATGTCTAACAGTTGGGAAACAACCACCGCCACTGATAGAAGAAATTGGAGTGCATGTAATCCCTAAAAATTGCTAAAGTAAATTAATCCTTCATACATCCCATTTATATTCATGCTTACATGATATATTGTTTTTATTATGCCAGAGCAACATGATTTCAATGCTTTTCGTATCGGTAATTTTTCCACTTTATGTCAATGACATTTTATTGAAGGGGAGCCTTGGCGCACCGGTTAAAGTGTCGCCGTGTCACCTTGAGGTTATGGGTTTGAGTCCTAGAAGCAGCATCTTGCAAAAATGTAGGATAAGGTTTGCCTAAATTCCACCCTTGTGGTGGGACACTTCCTCGGACCCTCCCTGCGTGGGGATTGCACCCGGCTGCCCTTTTTTATGTCAATGACATTTTATTAAATATAAAGTGATAACTAAGTTGGATAGATTTAAATATCTTGAATCAATTCAACAAAATAATGGGTTCACATATAAGCATATAACTCTAGAGCTAAGGTTCAATGATTAAAATCAAAAAGTGCTTCATAAGTATTATGCAATAAGAGAATATCAAAGAAATTTAAAGTTAAAACTTTATAAAACCGTAATTAGGCTGGATATGTTGGATGGAACCAATTGTTAGGTGGCGTGCAAATAGAGAAAAAAAAGGCCAATATTATAGTATTCTCATAATAATGTCACATAATACAATGTACAATAGGTCTACTTTTATAGAGAGGGGGAGAGAGCTAAATACAACTCAAGATGTGGGACTAAAGGAAAAGATTAAGAGGAGAGAGACCTTATGGGCCTAAATACATGGGCTTTATTTATTTAGAACTTGTAACACTCCCCTACAAGCTGAAGCGTTCAAGTCGTAAGTGCTAAACTTGGAGAGAAATTGTTAATATAGTGGGTGAGACAAGGCCTTAGTGAGAATATCAGAGATTCGACAACCCTAACATGTCGTAGAATAAATTTTCGAAGTTGAACCTTTTCCAGAACAAAATGACAATCAACTTCAATATGTTTTGTACGCTTATGAAACACAGGATTCTCTGCGATGTGAATAGCAGCTTGACTATCGCAAAAGAGAACAGTTGGTGATGGAAGTTTGACACCTAAATCAGTGATGAGACTTTCTAGGCATAAAAGTTCTGAGATGGTGGAAGTCATGGAGCAACCAACCACGGTCTGCTTCGTGCTTCGTCAAGTAACCAAGTTCCCGCAAAAATATGCGCAGTAGCCGCTCGTGGACCGACGATCAACCAGGCACCCAGTGTAACCAGCATCATTATATGCAATAAGAGAGAGAAGTAGAGGGCTTGCATACCATCCCATGTCCCGAAGCATTCTTCAAGTATCGAAGAATGCACTCAATGTCATGAAGATGAGAGACCTGAGGGGTATGCATGAAGTGACCGACCACACCGACCGCAAAAGAAATGTCAGGTCGTGTGACAATAAGATAAATTATCTTGCCAACAAGACGGAAATAATGCTCTGAATTAAGGGGAAGTTGATCAGAGCCCGAGCCATGAGCGCTGAGCTGATGATTTACATTCATAGATGTATCCACAAGCTTACATTCAGAGAAGCATGCATAATGAAGTAGATCGAGACAATACTTATGTTGAGACAAGACAATACTATCAGGTCGTCGGGCTACCTCAAATCCTCAATTCCCAGGAAGTAGCGGAGTCACCCAAAATCCTTAGTTTGAAAATGAGAGGCAAGATGTTGCATGATTTGAGTAATGTCGGGAAGATCATCACCAGTAACAAGAATATCATCAACGTAGACAAGAAGAATCATTGCGTCAGATGAACGTTGTCAAACAAATTGGGCAAAATCTGCCAAGCTTCGGGTGAAGCCAAACTCACGAACCGCTTGACTAAACTTCTCAAACCATGCCCGTGGAGACTGTTTGAGGCCATAGAGATATTTCTTCAAATGACAGACAAGGGACGCCCCCGTAGTTGTATAACTAGGAGGTTGTTGCATGTACACAGTCTCCACAAGATCGTCATGAAGAAAAGCATTTTTAATGTCAATCTGATGGAGTGACCAATGATGATGAACGACAAGTGAGAGTAGGACACGAGCGGTGTTGAGTTTTGCCACGGGAGAAAAGATTTCTTCATAGTAAAGGTCGTGTTGTTAAGTAAAACCTATGGCAACAAGACGGGCCTTAAGGCGATCAACAGTCTCATCTGAATGATGCTTCACAATGAATAGCCATTTGCAGCTCATTGTATGTTGATTAGGAGGAATAGAAACAAGGTCTCAACTGTGGTTGGCCCAAAGTACATCTATTTCCTCATCTATTGTTGCACGCCACCCCAAATGTTGAAGGGCCTCCTGCACATAAGAGGGAGTGGAAATAGAAGATAGAGAGGTCGCAAACATGCGCAAATCAGAGAAACGATGTAGGAAAACATAATTTGAGAGCGGATGCGTGGTGGAGGGTGTCGTCGGATCAGCAGTCAGCGAGTATCAATTGTATAAGGGGTTGTCACGAGGCCCAAGATCGAGGATAGCGGCGAGAGTAAGCATAAAGAGGAGGAGCCGAGACAAGTGGTGGTGTCGGTAGTAAAGGTGGTAAAGGAGATTGGTAGGAACAAATGGACGTGGTAGATCAAAAGGGGCATTGATGTGTTGTCAGATTGATGGAAAGACTGGTGTTCTAAGAAAGTGACATCAGCAGGCGTGATCAGCTTCCGAGTGGAGGGAGAATAACAGACACAGCCCTCCTGGGTGTGCAAATATCCAACGAATATGTAGTGTGTGGCACGAGGGGCCAGCTTATCAACGGGAGGACCCAGATGGTGAACGTAGCAGACACAGTCAAAGATCTGTAGGGTCAGGGGGAAGGGAGGGCGGTAGAGAGGAGGTCGCAAATTGGAGGACGGACGAGGACATGTCGTTGGTGAGATAACAAGCATTGGAGACAGCAAAATTCCAATAGGTAGTGGGAACCTGTATCTGGAATAAGAGAGACCGGGCAATTTCGAGAAGGTGACGGTTTTTTCGCTCAGCAACGCCATTTTGTTGTGGAGTATATGCGCTGGAGATTTGGTGGATAATGGACAATGAGCTGCAGAATTCCTGGAAAGCATGTCCAGTGTATTGCGCACATTATCAGTATGAAACTTTTGATAGCACGAGTAAATTACGTCTGGGTTTTTGCAGTAGAGGAGCAGAAAATGGACAAGAGCTCAGAGAGATGACGCATCATATATAAACAAGTCATGCATGAATAATCAACAATAAATGTAGCAAAGTAGTGATAACCAGATAAATTAGCAGTTTTGTAGGAACCCCAGATATTAGAATGTTCTAAATCAAAAGAAACAGCGCTCTGAGTATAGTGAAGAAGGAAAACAAAGTGACGGTGTTTCCCATAGATACACTATTCACAATTAAAAGGAGAAAAAGATACATCGGGGAGAGCCCTTTAGAGAATGGAAAGAGGAGCATGATCGAGAAGTCGGTGGCAAACAATAGAGCTGGTGGAAGAGAGAGCGGAGAAAGGAAGATTCAAAACGTAGAGCTCATTGCAAAGATGCTCATTACCAATGATATTTTGCATCTACCAATCCTGCACAACAAAGGAAGAAGAAGAGAAGGTAATTAGGCAATCATTATCATGAGCTAGGAGGCTGACAGAGAGTAAATTGAATTGGGATCTAGGAACATGAAGATCAGAGTGGAGAGATAGAGGAGTAACACAACGCCAGAGTCGGCGATGTAAATCAGAATTCTCGATTTGAGAGACTTTCACAAATGACGATAAGTAACAATCGATCTAGGGCTCGCACAAGCGCTTATACAGCCAACATTTGAGTATATAATTAAAAATGAATTAACGATCCATAGGCATACAAATAGATGAATGCAAATACACGAATATAAAAATTAACGACAAATAGGTTCACTGGAATCAGGATCTGCGCGTGAAAGATTCCTTCGAATGAAATTATGCATTGTCATTATCAGCGTTGTAATATCAGCTTGTTTTGCAAAACTATATAGATGCATCCCCCCTCAATATTGCTCATTTTCCCATACACCGAATGTTCGTTCTATCACGCCTCGCATTGATGAGGGCGCTTGATTAAATATCTCTTTGATCCTTTGATCGGACGATTACCGCAAGTAAAATCTGCCAGATGGTACCGAGTTTATGGATATATTTCAAATAACCGCATTATAGAGGATAACTAGCCTCAAACATGTAATATTTTTCTATGCACAAAATATGTACAATTGAATATTTTATATATAACAATAAATAAAGAAATCCGGTAGTTCCCTCGAAGTGGGTACGGGAAGTAGTATCCAGGATTGCTAATTGTAAAAGTAAAAATACGACTAGCGTGTGTTGATCGCTCCTATCCAACCATAACGAAGGTAAAGCGGATGTTGAAATCACAAGTAGCCATTATATTTTGTGTCGAAGTTACATATCGCCCAATATATGGAATTTGATCTTCGACCCGTATACAAGCATGAACATGAGTTCCATCAATTGCGTCGATACAATTTTTGAAGAAGGGCATGTAGCGATCATCATGCAAAATTTGTGGTGAACTACTAGTGAAGTACCGATCTGCTAGCTTTATAACATCTTCAGCTAATCGCGGAAGAGCATGAAACCCCGAGTCAAGTATTTGTTAATGATCTACGTTGAATGTTGAAAATGCTCACCGAATTTTTTCATGGTTTCATTATGTGACCAAATGTATAGTATAATTACAAGCACCTCTTAGTTGTGGTACGCGTGCGCCTAGATCCTTTTAATTCACAATTTGCTTGCAATGTTTGCAAAAGATCATGAAAAATCTGTTGTGACATCCTGAAAGCATTATAAAATCTAATAGGAGCACCTTTTAGTAGCACTCACACTCATTTATCACCAGTTTGCTTCGATGTCAAGCACGGTACTGGAGAGTTGAAAGTATAATTTGATGCTTGCATGGCTAATATAAACAATGTTAATACAAAATGATAGGTTGCACAATAATGTCTTCTTACAAGCTCATATTTTTCACTTGAACAGTCTCGGTCATCACCTGACATTGTGCTACTATAACAAAATAATTGTTCCGCGTGATAATATAAATATTAGATCCAGCATAAAAAGATAAACATGAACATACACAAGATAATATTTTCAAACATCTTAGTCAAGAGTTGATAAAACACATAAAAAGTACAGTTTCAGTAATAGATAAAGCATACACATGATAATATTTTCAAACATAAGCATGAAGTTTGTCCAGCTAAAAACATGAACATAAAAGTCCCTCCTGCTGTGACCTAGCCGTGTAACGAACGCATGGCCATTTGACCTTTAAGTCCTCCCCGAGGGACATAAAAATCTCTCTATGATTCTTGTCAATCAAGAACAGTAGCAAATTCGTATAACTCGTAATCTGCACAAAATTCTTGATGTTTGTTTAGCTCTTTCGGTGTCTGTGTAATGGTAAAATGGCACGAAGATTTGGGAGGCTCCATAAGACAACTGATAACTTTTGAAGATTCTACCAACTCATCTAGTCCTGAATGTGATGCTTTCTTATTCCCCTTCTTCTGTCTTTTACTGTCTTGAGATGAAGTTGCAGGATTACTTGGGCTTGCATTCTCGCTAACCTCAACCACTTCATTGTCACCCTTAGACATAACCCTCTCATCATTAATTTCTCTTGACACACTCCTAGAGTGAGGGGTGCACGCAGAATCTTCGGTTGCCACCACAGATCTAAACATCATGTTTATTTTTTCTTCCAACTCCGGGTTTATACCTCCATATCGAAATTTCTCCGCATTTGGCACCACCTAATTAAAGAATAAAATTAGGAACTTATAAAACATGCTTATGATATAATTAGAGATTTATTAAAGTTCACCTTTAACCTCTCATCCCACCAATCATATAATGAATCGATAGTTTTTCTCGAAGCATTCCAACCTAGCTCAATCTCTCCATGCTTCAACTCATGGCATAGTTTCCGTTCTTTTTTTAAATGATCCCACTTATTTTTCATCTGCACCTTATCAGAAGTCTTTCCTTTCCGCTCGTGGAATATCACCGCCAAATTATTTCACCCTTCCTTACTGAAATGGGACGCAGGCCTATTACAGAGCTCTATCTCTATGATGCATAAATCACATAAGGTATTCACGTAGGTTGATTCTCAAATAGTTGAGACAACTAAAAATAAAACTGAAACGATAAACTGATAGCTACAGCAAAACAACACATCTGAGCATTATTGATAGCTACAAAATAAAATTGGATGCATACAACATCAAAAAAAAAATCCTTTTTCAGATAGTATGAATGATAATTAATAAAGAAAATATTGTAAGCATGGGAACAGTATGAATCCACTGCCAAAATCCTTCATCCAACAAAGATCTGGAAGAAGACAATATGTAAGCTATGAAAATGCAGAACCTTATTGAGAATAAAACAAAAGGTAGGCAGAACCTTGTTCTTCCAGATCTTGAAACCTACAATTTTTGTTCTTCCAGATCTTGAAGAACAAGTTTTTGTTCTTCCAGATCTTGAAACCTCGAATGGAGGAGAACAAACAAACCTAGAAAATAATCTGTCGTGGCCTCGTGGGAGAAGGAAGAAGAAGCGCAACCCTATGGGCAAGGAGCAGATCTGGAGAATAGAAAGGAAGAGGCACGGTGAGTGAATCTGGAGCAAGCGCGATCGGGAAGGCTGACTAGTTCCGCCGCATGATCGGGAGGAGGAATAAATTGCAAAAGATCATGATCGGTTGGAAATAACCCTTTTTAAAATGCAAGGTTGCAGAAATTTTGCCGCAAACAGCGAAAAATTGGTAAACGGCGTTTTGGCGAAAATGTAATGGAAGCCTGCCCTAACCTTAACTTAAGGCAACTTTTTTTTTTTGCTTTCATTTTTTAAAATAATTCTAAATACAATGGGAAAATAAATATTTGTTTAATCTCATTTTATTTTAACTAATATAAAATATCTCTCTTTTGAGACTTCTTTGGGTATGTTTGCTTGAATTAACGTGTCACCTAATTTGACAAATCTTTTTATGCAGGGGCTTACTAGATGATCACCGCAATAAGCCATAACAACGAACGTGAACGATATGGGCGATATAAAATAAACGAGTACATGCGTGATAAAAATAAACAGCTGCTAAAATAAAGATATGTGAGTAAATTAAAGAAATAATGTGATGATGCAAAGCAAATTGCATCAGTCAGCAATAGGAGTGGTGTCAATGTTTGCCACTGAGAGTCGAAGCACAGAGATGGATTGTATGGAGAGACGTGATTGGTGGCCTCGAAGTCCACAATCCAGGGGATCCAAGGTAAAAGGTAGAGAGACCGGCATCGGAAGAGGAGGTTACGGAGCCAGAGTTGCAAATAGTCAGCTCCCGCAGGTTTCGGGTTTTGTCCCGTAGAATGTCAATTTCAGTGCTGGAACAGGGTGGTCAGTGCATCGACAGACGCAAAACCCATTGGAGGGAGTGCGGGTTGCGACAAAAGACGGACCGTTGTGCGGGCTAGAAGAATTCGCAGGTGTTCTCATGACTGATTGGCAACGAGAACCGACCACATGGGAGCAGGGTCGAGCATGGGACCAGACGGATGTAGCAAGCAGGAGCTCGGCAAGCAGGAGCTCGACAAGCAGGAGATCGAAAAGCAGGAGCTCGGCAAGAGGGAGCTCGGCAAATGGAGCCTGGCAGATGGAGCGCAGGAAAGCGGAGCACAAAACACATTAGGAGGAGGAGCTCGGAAAACAGCGGCAAAGAGGAGCTCGACACACAGCGGCAAAGAGGAGCTCGACACACAGCAGCACTGACGAGCATAGCATAGTATGCGAACACGAAAGGCCGCAGGAGGCAGAGCTGCAATTGGAGGGGAGAGCACGCACAGGGAAGCTCGCACGGGGGGAGCACGCAATCGACGAACACGATCAATTATGGTCTACGCCTGGGGCCGTAACCGAATATTGCAAAGCACACGACCACGAACGATAGGCAGGGAAACGGAAGAACGCACGGAAAAAAAAAACTGGCGGAAAAAAATGTGGGTCAGGCCGCATGAGGAGATGCGAGAGCAAGTCTCAATTGCAAAAATAAAACACGGACCGCAGGAACGCGTGGCTCTGATACTGTATGCAGATAGAGAATAAAAAAGGGACAATATTATATTATTCTCATAATAATTTCACATAATACAATGTATAATAGGTATCCTTTTATAGAAAGGGGGAAAGAAAGCTAGATACAACTGAAGATGTGGGACTAAATGAGGAGCTTAAGAGGAGAGAGGCCTTATGAGCCTAAATACATGGGCTTTATTCATTTATGTTAAGAGTGCCAAAACTGTGAACATTAAGCTAAATGTGTGGCAAAAGTAAGAAGGATAAATTAAAGAAATATTTTATTAGAGAAAGAGCACCAAATAGGCGAATAAATTAAAATAATATCAAAGCATTAGAAAGGAGAATGGTAGATCTATAGTAACATTGATGAAATTTGTTAAAAATCATTTGCATAGATTTGATTTAACACCTCAGGCACATTCAACAAGAATGATTTTAAAATAATGAATCATAAACATGATCTCAAATAATTGTGATAACATTATTGTTGACATGATGATGACACGACACAAACTTATGGTAAAGAGATGTTATTTAGCTCACTTGCTGATCAACTCACTTGCTGATCAATGGAAGGATGACAAAGTCTAATGCATCAAAGTATCAATCATTGGTGCTTCTCTACCACTGAATCATTGCATCACTCCATGACTCCACAAAGTAAAAATTTTCCAATCATCATTCATAACTTTTAGATCAAAAAATAGTGCCTAATCCAAACCTTTTCACTGATATGCATGTAACAAGTAGAGCATTGAGGTGAATAACATCATGCATGTGTAAATTTGCTGTTTTACCTACATCTTCTGCTAGAGAAGTAGGAAATGTTTTTTGCCTTTCAATGAGAAGAATCAGAGAAATTACTAACAATCAAAATAATTCAATCATTTTTTCATATCCAGCACATCATAGTAGAGTAAAAGCTAGAAAAGTACTATGCTTCCAATGAACAACAATAAATTAGTTTCTTGAAAACTGGCAGTCAAGTTCAAGGAAAAAACTAGAGACAAATAATACTATTGCATTCTCAAGGGAGAAAATCGGTAAATAAAAATATCCCATTAGTTTTTTAGAGCATCAAAATATATTGTTCAACATCAACAATGAAAATAATTCCAATTGAAGCTGCACATTTCCGAACAACGGTGAACCTACCTTGGTCTCTAGTGAACCTGAAGATCTATAGTAACTTCTTTTAGTCTTGTAATCTGCAGGACATTCGATGCAGTCAGGATCATTGCACAGTGCTAAAGGTCCAGACTTCCACAAATGTTCATGTCTTTGAGAATCACTAACGTATATCTGATCCACATCTTCTGGCATGATAGCACATGATTTGCCATGATACCTTCTGTGCTTATCCAAAGAAGAATGTTTGTGTGTTTGGCTCCTGCCGCTCATTGGTGAAAACTGGACCATCTTTTGACTAGACAACGGGCCAGTATGAGAAATAAGAGTGTCTTCCCTTTCATAGGATGCATTGAGAGGAACGGTCATTGATGCACTCCGAGTGGATACTCTCTGTAACTCACTTATGCTTAGTGACATGGTGCTAGGATCTTCATCAGAATAAGCCATCAAAATAAATTAGACCTGCAGTAAACTGAAAACAAATACAAGTAAGAACAAAAAACCAATATATTATATTTTAAATTATAAGTTAGATATAAAGAACAAGATTAGGAATAGAATATCCAAGCTGCTGTGCCCAAAATAAAAGCTCAAAATTACTTCATTTAAAGAGTAACAAGGAGTCTAGGATGCTTGCAAGGAAACAACCTAGATA
The DNA here is from genome assembly GCA_039513925.1 of Platanthera zijinensis. Taxonomy (NCBI): domain Eukaryota; kingdom Viridiplantae; phylum Streptophyta; class Magnoliopsida; order Asparagales; family Orchidaceae; genus Platanthera; species Platanthera zijinensis. The sequence goes on from CM077080.1 coordinate 38,770,178, forward strand.
CTTTCAACTAACATATTTTCATAATAATATAGCATTTCAACATAGTTTCTGAACATACAAGCTGAAAGGATTTTATCAGAGAAGCATAATCAGACATTTGATCAATTAGGAGTCACATAGCATAAAATTGAGAAGTTGATGTTTCATGGCATGAATAAAGCAGGGGATCAAAACTGATGAAGCATTTGACAGTAAATTTGTTTCATGGGATGAAGTTGCAGTAGATGGAGGCGCATTGCATCAATATCAGCACGAGTGGTAGAAGAGGTGTCGGTAGCAACATAGGCATTAGGAAGAGGAGGTAGACCATGTTTGTGGTAGCAAGTTACCTCAAGATGTCCATCCTTACCACAGTAGGTACACTTAGGCCTCGGCCAGCTACCACGACCCCTCCCGCGGGAGCCACAGCAAACTCCTCGGGAATAGGGAGGAGGGGGCGGCAGAGTACTGGAGAAGAGTCGGAGAGGGAGGGTCGTGAGCTTCAGGAGGTGGTGTAACCTTTAACAACATGGAGCAAACATCAGAGAATGAGGGAATAATATAGGAAGAGAGTATCTGAGCCCGAACATTGTGAAGATGAGGTGGGACACGAGCCATCATCGTGGCAATACTTTACAACCCATGTTTAAATCAATATAAAAGTGGTGGGTTTAATTTAGTGGCATATTTGTAATAAACAAAAAAAGAGAAGCATTTTAATCAATGACATACTTGTAAATATAAATTAGGTTTTCTCTTAATACCTAAACTGAGCATCCTCTTTTTTCCCGTAAACACTTCGGCCCATGATATCCCGCAAGCCGCAGCCCGCCTCTGCCGATCCTGCGCCTCCCGTCCCGCGTCGTTCTCCCGATCCTACTGGACTACAGCGCGTCCTCTTCCGGCCTCCTCTAGGATCAAGGTCGTCTCCCTCTGCTTCAGTTGATGCCTCCTCCTACTCCAGGCGCTGACAATTTTACTCCTTCCTATAGTCGGTGACCCCATCTCCTCCAGGCACCGACAGCAGCTCCCCCCCCCTATTCATATTTCCTTGAATTTTCTTAGAGTTTTTATCTCCAATTTTATGTATAACTTGTGTTTCTTGATTTTTGCCCTGTTATAATCGTCTAACCCCGTGGTATTTATGATTTTCGGCGCAGTTCGTCGAAACTGTCAGGGAATCTCTCCAAAGCCCTCTCCAATTTAGTGTTACTCTTAGCCAAAATATCCAATTTTTGCGTGGTAGCTCTTCTCTGGTTCTCCCCTCACTCTTGAAGGAGGTAATTTTTAAACCCTCTCATGTTTAAATTATTTGATGAAATGTCTGTGCTAGCATTGTGCTTCTTGCTAGATTAAATATCAATTTCATTGTTCTTTAACAGGTTCAAAATATGATTTCTGATTTTGCTTGTGTCATTTGTTCGTCGTCGTCAGTTTTATCGTCTTAAAGCAAGTACAGATCTCTCTCTCTCTCTTGCAAATATTGAACTTAAATTATTTTGTCTATTCTTATGATTATATGAATTCACCCTTGAATATTTGTTTTGTCAAATAAGTTTAGATCTTGAATGCCTAAATTGGCATGTTAGTGGGTTAAATATTTAATTCATTTGAAATAACATGAGTGTGTGATTATGATTGGTTTTTATTTGAATTTTCATATAATTGAATTGCGTCTCATTTGATGGATAATTGAAAGATGAGTTAATCAATGAAAGTGATTTTAACTGGATTCTCACTTAGATGAATTGTGTTTCATTTGATGGATAATTGGAAGACTATTAGTTTTTTATGAGCACGAACATTAATTGTTATAAAGATAAATGTTGAGATTTCTTGCTGGCAAATGGAAGATCTGTGTTTTATATATAATGTTTGGATTGTACACTTGTTTACTTGGAAGATATCGTGTCTTTGTATGGATTAATCTAAATGAATATTTGGCATCCTAGATAATGACGCATAATAATCTAATCACTCGTGAGTACTTGAACCCGCAAAAAAATATAAAACTCTCTATCTAGTTTCTTTTGTGTCATCGAATCTTGTTTTTTATGCATGTCTGGTTGCAAAACTTGAGTAAAATTTATTTCATGGTATGATTTTTTTCCCCTTTAACGTTAATCCGTTCCGGTTAGAATGACCACAATATGAATCTTTCAATCCATTAATATCATAAGCAATCAATGAAAGGTAGAGTTTAATTGGTGTAACTCCTTGCTTGCATGATCTTGACAAGCAAGAATTTTTTTTTCTAATAAAACTTGCATCTGAACTTGAGTGTGAACCATGTGCACCCACTATAAACATCTACACATTTTATTGATTACAGTTTATGGTATTATATGAGCAAATTTATGCTTTACTCCGGAGTAAGCTAATAATTCTAGTTATTTATGTTTGTCTCATTTGCTTGCTTCTCTTGTTAGTTTTGATTCACTAAAACTGGTACACAAGCATTTTCTGATTTTCATGCTCGTACTTTATTTTACTTTGCTCACTCTGTCTATTACAATGTTCTTAGGTTTTTTCTTTTTATTTTTTGGAATTTGCCTTGGTATCCATGTGTGCACCGTCTGCTACTCCGAGTTCAATTTGCGTCAAGCTTCTACTTTTGGAAGTTTATCCTCTCGCCATGTCAGGTTCTATGCATTTTAATTTCTTTACTGTCGGATATTTTTTATGTAATAATTATGATCTGTCATTTCCTCTATTATTATGGACAATTGCTATGCTAAATAATATATGTATTAAAATTTGACATGATTTGCATGTTCATTCATCTAAGATACAATCTATTTTCAAAACTTTATCAGGAGTTTTTATTAAAATACACGTGCATTTGATTTTCACTGTCATATTTTAAAACTTCCGCAAAATAAAAAAACTATTTTTACTCCAAAATAATTATTTTAACTCTAAATATCAGTATCTCAGCTCGCTCCTAACAGACATGGATTTTCTTTCCGCCTATGCCTGTGACATCACGACCTACCTGAAGCGCACTCTGACTTTTATTTAGATGAGTCGTGATAATTGGTATCAGAGCCAGATTAGCTTATAAAGATAAAGTATTTTTTAATTATCACATATTTTGAATCGTATTATATAAATATATGTGCATACATCATTCCTTAAATCATCTTGTTATTATTTATTGTTCGCGGCTGAAACACGCACACACTATACTCATAAACATGAGTAGTATGCACACAAATGTTAAGGGGTTATTGGCAAACTTAACATTTTTGTGCATATGAATTTTCACTAGGATATACATCGCTTGCGAATATTAAACAGATATATGCAGTTTAATATTTTCAAGTGAGACAACATTAGATCATAATATGCATGATATGTTAAGTGAAATGAGCACTTAACATGGCATGTGTATCTATTCATTGGCATGTGTATCTATTCATTGGCATGTGTATCTATTCATTTGCATTCATATCATAAATCATTACACAAGTGTCTAACTAAGAACAACAATAATGATTGTACACACATGAATTTATTATTTACTTGACATCGCACATGATCTCATTGTTGCGTTTGTATGATCATTACCAGGAATTGTCCAATGAAAAAATTGTAATTATTACATAATTTATGTACCTGATAGTATGAAATGTGATAGAATCTCTAGTTTCAAGTTCTCGGTATTTGTACTCAGTTCTTTCCGTTCTACTTGACTATCAATCTTAATTAATCCTTTGGTTTCCCCTTCTAGTTAGCTTTTAAGTGTCAGAGAGAAATGAGGGTATTTGTTACGGGCTTGCTTCGTTGCGGATGGTTGGAGTCGGAGATACAAGGGGCAAGCCCTAGAATGATGGAGGAGATGAGAAAGGAAGAAACTCTAGAGGGTAGGGGAAGGAGAGAAGAACTTAGAGAGAGAGGGAGAGGAATTTTAGAAAGAGAAAAGTAATTTCCTTCTTCATTGCTTACCTTCCCAAATACAATACAAGGCATATTTATAAGACATCGGGTGGCATACCCGTAATTACATAAGATGCATAAAATATTAAAACACTAAAACATTACGACGAGTCCACTAATTACTAATATGACTCAATACATAAGATAATAAGATAACTGACGGCGGATCCGTAACACTCCACCTGTCCTTCAATTTGAGCTTATCCTCAAGCTCAAACTCCAGTAGGATGTGCGGCTCCTCTGGCTCCTTAATCTCGCGCCAAAATAGTGCCTTGTAGCATATCACGGGGGAATTAGGTGCAAGGTGTAGCGGCGGCACTGTCGAAAAAACGATCGGCTGATGCATTGGGTTTGGCTGGTCTAGCGGAGGAAGAGCCGACAGAGGCGGCGGCGGTGGTGGCGGCGGCGGCGGTGGTGGCGGCGGCGGCGGAGGCTGTGGCGGCGGCGGCGGAGGCGGCGGCGGCGGAGGCGACGGTGGCAGTGGCGGCGACGACGGAGGCGACGGTGGCAATGCATCATGAACGACGGAGGTCGGTGGTGGCACCGGTAGCGACGGTGATGGCGGCACAAGCTGTGCGGGCTTGGAGGGCTCCGACACAGGAAGAAGAGGAAAGCCAAAGTGTTTGGAAGTCACCAATTTGTCGAGGGTAGCGTTGAGACGAGAGGTGGAAGCTTGAAAAGACGTCAACATGTTCCACAACGCCAAACAAAGGGTGACTTCGTCCGCGTCACGAAGTGGAATCTCTATATAATGTCAGAAGGGAAATAAAATAAAAGGGAAGAGGGTGGCGGCTGGGAAAAAAAGGAAGGAGAACTTTGTGTGGGGCCCACGGGATAAGAAATAAAGTCGATGAGAAGGAAGATAATTAAAGTAGAAAAGAAATAAAGTAGGTGGTGTGTAAGATAATTAAAAAGAGGGGACAGGCTTGTGCAGGATGAGATGTAATGTAATAATAATAAAAAGAGGGGACAGGCTTGTGCAGGAAGCGACAATGGAAAAGGCGTGCGATTTGGGGAGAGTCGCGGACTGAGCGCCAGGGATCGGGAAGCAGATGGGACTGATCGCCTATGAGCGGGAAGATGATGGCGGTACTGTACGGGGCTCCCTGCAGCAGAGGAGGAAGCACCGACGTCGGAGAAGTCGCGGGATTGACGCGCGAAGCGACGTCGTCAACGAAGCTGCGACGTGAGGACGATCCCGCCGCGTGAGGCGATGGGCGCTCCCGCAGCGTGAGGATGCAGGGCAGCGTTGGGGGGGAGTAACCTGCCCTGCGTTTTCCGGAATGATGTCGGGCTTGAGTTGGACGCAGAAGGCGAGGGAGAAGCGGAGGAAACAGCGGAGGCAGCGGCGATGGAGCAGCGAAAAAGAAAACAAAAATTGAGTCGAGGAAGGATTGCCTCTGATACCAAGTTGTTATGGGCTTGCTTCGTTGCGGATGGTTGGAGTCGGAGATACAAGGGGCAAGCCCTAGAATGGTGGAGGAGGAGATGAGAGAGGAAGAAACCCTAGAGGGTAGGGGAAGGAGAGAAGAACTTAGAGAGAGAGAGGGAGGAATTTTAGAAAGAGAAAAGTAATTTCCATCTTCATTGCTTACCTTCCCAAATACAAGACAAGGCCTATTTATAAGGCCTCGGGTGGCATACCCGTAATTACATAGGATGCATAAAATATTAAAACACTAAAACATTACGACGAGTCCACTAATTACTAATATGACTCAATACATAAGATAATAAGATAACTGACGGCGGATCCGTAACAGTATTCTTATAAATTATTCTACTGAATTACTTAAGCGTTGTTTTGTGCACGTTCATCCCTAGAGTGACTCGCTTCTGCTGACACTCAATTAACATTCAGCTTCTTTTTCTATTCGATGTTCTATCTTGTCTTCGTGCAAAGATTTTTTCCGCTCACGAGTTCTTGAGTCTTGTCTCTTAATTTTGAGCTAATTGAAGAAATTATTGTATTTCCTGAAGTCAATCTCTCGTATTCGGTCGTGCCCTCTAAGATCGTGGAGTATCAAGTATGCAGGCTACGAAAGAGAATCATTCCTATGGTAAGAGTGCTTTGGACGCATGACAAGTCTGAGGAGTACGCTTGAGAACTTGAATTTGACATGCGTAGGAAGTGTCCGCAAGTTTTCAATTGATCTTGGTAAGTTTTTGGGTTAGTCCTCCTTTTTGTTTCAGTAAATTCATAGTTAGCTTCTATGTCTTGATTTGTAGACCTTGGTGGAATGTATGTCATCTGAATCTTCATTATAAGAGACCCCAGTCAGGAATTCTTTAGAAGTTTCGGGACAAAACTTTTTAAGTAGAGAAGAATGTAACAACTCATGTTTTAAATCAAAATAAAAATGGTGAGTTTAATTTAGTGGCATATTTGTAATAAACAAAAAAAGAGAAGCATTTTAATCAATGACATACTTGTAAATATAAATTAGGCTTTCTCCTAATACCTAAACAGAGCATCCTCTTTTTTTCCTGTAAACCCTTCGGCCCAGGATATCCCGCAAGCCTCAGCCCGCCTTTGTCGATCCCACGCCTCCCGTCCCACGCCGTTCTCCAGCTCTCGCTGGACTCCAGCGCGTCCTCCTCCCGCCTCCTCTAGGGTCAATGTCGTCTTCCTCTACTTCAGCCGATGCCTCCTCCTGCTCCAGGAGCTAACGGTTTTCCTCCTTCCTCTGCTCGGTGACCCCATCTCCTCCAGACGTCGATAGCAGTTCTCCTCCCTTCTTCTATTCAAGGCCAGCAATTCTTCCTCCTCTCCAACGAACCGGCAACACCTCCTCTTGCTCCCTCTTTATTCATATTTCCTTGGATTTTCTTGGAATTTTTTGTCTCCAATTTTGCATATAACTTGTGTTTCTTAATTTTTGCCATGTTATAATCAACTAACCCCGTGGTATTTGTAATTTTCGGCGCAGTTTGTCGAAGCTGCCAGCGGAATCTCACCAGAGCCCTCTCTGATTTATGGTTTCTCCTACCCAAATGTCGTCAAGTCTCCAATTTCCGCGTGGTAATCTCTTCTCCCCTCACTCTTGAGGGTGGTAATTTTTAAACTCTCTCATGTTTAAATTATTTGATGAAATATCTGTGCCAGTGTTGTGCTTCTTGATAGGACAAATATCAATTTCATTGTTTTTTATCAGGTTCGAAATAGGGTTTCTGTTTTTTGCTTACATTATTTGGTCGTCGTCGTCAGTTTCAGTCTCATCTTAAGACAAGTAGAGATCTCTCTCTCTCTCTCTTGCAAACATTGAACTTAAATTATTTTATCTGTTCTTATGATTATATGAATTCACCCTTGAATGTTTGTTTTGTTAAATATCTTTAGATCTTAGATGTCTAAATTGACATGTTTGTGGGTTAAATATTTAATTCGTTTGGAATGGCATGAGTGTGTGATTATGATTGGTTTTTATTTGAATTTTCACATAGTTGAATTACGTCTCATTTGATGGATAATTGAAAGATGAGTGAATAAATGAAAGTGAGTTTAATTGGATTCTCACTTAGATGAATTGTGTCTCATTTGATAGATAATTGGAAGACTAGTAGTTCTTTATGAGCATAAGCATTAATTGTTATAACGATAAATGTTGAGATTTCTTGTTAACAAATGGATGATCTGTGTTTTATATAAAATATTTAGATTGTACACTTGTTTACTTGGAAGATAATCGTGTTTTGGAATGGATTAATCTAAATGAATATTTGATGTCCTAGAAAATGACGCATAATAATCTTATCACTAGTGAATACTTGAACCCGTAAAAAAATATAAAACTCTCTATCTATATTTTCGTGTCATCGAATCTTGGTTCTTATGCATGTTTGGTTGCAAAACTTGAGTAAAATTTGTTTCATGATCTGGGTTTTTTCCCTGTAACGTGAATTTGTTCTTGTTAGAATCACCACACTATGAATCCTTCAATCCATTAATATCATAAGCAATCATTGAAAGGTAGTGTTTAATTGGTGCAACTCCTTGCTTACATGGTCATGACAAGCAAAAAAAAATTTCTAATAAAACTTGCATCTGAACTTGAGTGTAAACCTTGTGCACTCATTATAAACACCTACACATTTTATTGATTACATCTTATGGTATTATATGAGCAAAGTTGTGCTTTACTCTGGAGTAAGCCAATAATTTTAATTATTTCTATTTATCTTACTTACTTGCTTATATTGTTAGTTTTGATTCATTAAAACTAGTACATAAACATTTTTTGATTTCCTGCTCGTATTTTATTTTACTTTGTTCACTCCGTTTATTTCAATGTTCTGAGGTTTTTCCTTCTTATTTTTTTGAAATCTGTCTTAGTAATCGGGCTTGTGCCGCCTGCTGCTCTGAGCCCGATCTGCGTCAAACTCCTGCTTCTGAAAGTTTATCTTCTTGTTGTGTTAAGTTTTATGCATTTTATTTTCTTTACTGTCGGATATTTTTTATGTACTAATTATAATTAGTCATTTTCTCTGTTATCATGGACAATTGTCAGGCTAAATAATATATGCACTAAAATTTGGCATGTTTTGCATGTTCATTCATCTGAGATTGTCGTTGCATACAATCTATTTTCAGAACTTGTATCATTGATTTTTATTAAAATACATGTGCATTTAATTTTCACTATCATAATTTAAAACTTCCGCATAAAAAAAATTATTTTTACTCTAAAGTAATTATTTAAACTCTAATTATCAGTATCTCAGCTCGCTCCTAACAGACATGGATTTTCTTTTCGCCCGTGCTTGTGCCATCACGACCCGCCCGAAGCGCACTTTAACTTTTGTTTAGACGGGTCGTGACAATACCAAGAGATTTCTTTTGAGCGCGCTGAGCAGTCAGATCAGTAGTAGGAGGTTAATGTTGAATTCAGACCTCAACCAGAGTTTTGGAACCGCAACAAAGGATATTAAGTCAGCAGAACTGCTTAAGTCAAGGGTTTGAAGATCGGTGATGATGTCAAACAAGTGTTCGAGACTGTCCTTGTCAGAGTAAAGGGAATGGAGTTCATCTCACATTGTCTTTGTTGTCTCATGATATATGGTCATACGGTAGGGTTCTCTATTCAGGGAGTTGATCTATTCAGGGAGTTGAGGAGCAAAGTCTGAACACAACCGTCGCCACTAAGCTACTCATCTGTAGGAGCAGAAGGGGTGTTCTTATTCAAATGGCACAGAAGACCCTTCATTTGGAGAACCTGGCGGACAGAGTGCACCCACTCAACAAAATTCTTCTTCTCACACAGAGAAATGGTAGTGATACGCAGCTCGCCATGGACCTCAGGAATAGGTATAATCGCACGAGCAGGAAGAGAAGGCGCATTAGAGGATACCATGAAGAGCGCAGACAGCTAGAACAACACACTGGCGGCCTGAAGGGTGACTAGGAAGCAGGGCAATAGCGGAAAGAAGACGCGGCTAGATACGGTCAGAGGGAGGTGATGGCGACAAGACCAATAGTATTCATAGCCAGGACAAGAGTGGATGTCAGCGGATAGAGTGTCAAGCAAGCTATGTTATTAAAGGCGCGTCTAAGGCTCAAGGCTCAACAGACTCAGAGGTTTGCACATTTGTGCGCCTTATGTGCGCCTTTAGAACATAGAAGGCGCGTCTGAGTGAGATTATTATTGTAAAAAAATTCAAAAATAAATAAAAAAAATAATGTAAGAACTCAATAATTTTTTATTGATTTAGTGTTTGCGAAAGATAATTGTGCGTTGTGACTTAGATATGATACAAGTGACCGCTCTGATTCTATTTTTTTTAAAATATAAACTATAATAATGAATGATTAATTAGTAGATTAGATAAAAAATTTGATCGAGAAGCTAAAATGATGTTTGATACTGATTATTTAAAATGGATTTGGTTGCGCCTTGTATTCATCGGGTGTGCGCTTGTGCCTTGATCCTTGCGCCTAAGCTCCAAGACCTGTTTGCACCTTAGTGCGCCTTGCGCCTTTAATAACTAAGCAAGCAATGGTAAAGAGCAGTTTGCGGCTAGAGAGCAGACGGCGGCGGATTGAGAGCAAACCATGTCTAGAGAGCAGATCGCGGCTAAAAAGTAGATTGCGGAAGAAGAGCAGACCGCGGTTAGAGAGCAGACCGCGGCTAGAGAGCAGACCGCAGCTAGAGAGTAGACCGCGTCTAGAGAGTAGACACGCGACTAGAGAGTAGACTGTGAATGGATAGCAGACCGCGGCTAAATAACAGACCGCGGCTAGAGAGCAGTCAGCGGCTAGAGAGTAGACCGCGAAGGATTTAGAGCAGATCGCGGTGGATTGAGAGCAGACTGCAGGGGGAAACACTGGCGACTAGGTAGGCAAGGGCGGCGGTAAGGGAGGTCGCGACAAGAGGCACAGAGACAGAGGGCCGGCGGCAAAACAAGGCAGACCGCAGCGAGAAGAGGAAAGTTGGTCCCACGCAACGCAAGAGAGAAGGCTATAAAAGGCCATGAGATGGGTGAAGCAAGAGGCAAGGGAGGGGGGAAGGGAGGGAGGCGGTTAGAAAAATTCTAACCGCAAATCCCCAGGCGACAAGAGAGAGGCAGTTAGAAGAGGGCTAGCCGCACACGCCGACAACAAGAGAAAAATTGATCGGTTGGCTCTGATACCATGTAGAAAAACACCCAGAATATTGGGAAATAATCTGAGAACTTTATTAATTGTTTCTCAATGTATAAATACAAGCATTTAGTGGGATAAAGGTTTGAATGTTGTTAAATGTTGTTGTTGTATAAATACAAGCATTTGTACATTTATATAGGAAGAGAAAGAGAGAGAGAGATCCTCATTCAAGATGTGGGCCTAAAACATAAGGAAGAAGAGGGCCGGAGATGGGCCTTTCTTTGGGCCTTTCTTTGGGCCTTTACAGGATTTTCTTCTAACAGACATCATCATCAAATTACAAAAAAACATAAAGTTCAAATGCTAAAGGGGTATATTCAACTTGTGTTGGTTTATCGCCAAGTCTTTATTTACTCATGATATTTAGTATTTCCACAGGAGCTGGTTACTGGAGTGAACTTTACAGTTGTTCCTATAATTTTTTTCCCTTTCACTGTCTTCCTCTCCTCCTATCAAGAATCTGCATTGTCTCTCTTTCTATCATCACTTGAGAGCGTGCACCGCAGAATTCCTCTCCTCCATCAAGGACCATAGTGGCCGTCTTCCTCTCCTTCGTCGAGAGCCACAATAGTTTTCATCCACTCTTCTCGTCAAGAATTGAAGACGATGGTCTTCTATCATTGCAGCCTTCCTCTCTAGACACTGAATAATATTGTGGTTGTTATCTCCCTCATCGTCTTCCTCTACGGAGTGGACTCCTTAGGCTGTAACAAAGAATAATTATCGAACAAATAACTTTCTACACCCTAATGTCCACTTTCTTCATCTTTTTCTTCAACCCATGATAGGTCTACAAACCTGCAACTTTTAGGAGAAGCCCATCATCCCCTGTCGTTTCCACCATTGAACTCGTCCTCCACGACATGCTCAAACTCGAAAGTCAAATTGATCTCATCAACCTCACCACCACTAGGATCCTCCAGTTATTAACTTCGATGGTAAGCCATAATCCACCCCTCCCAACCTCTGTTCTGAAAAACGGTGTCAAATCTGCTCTTCCTGACGTCATATGCATCTCTTAAAAAAAGGGAAGGCGAACTACGCACATGCAGAAACATCCATTAAAGATTAAAACAAGCCCTTGTAAATTATTTATATGCTTCTACGCTTAAAGTTCAAATTAGTAACACTATAGAACCACTGCAAGTGCATATGATTGTTTCGAGCAACAAGGTCTAAGAGAAAGCTTCGTCTTCTATTTTTAGCACCAGTGGAGGAAGGAATAGTACCAGGATAAAAATGAATACAACAGACATTCCAAACAAGCTATGGCGAAGAAACAATGAGAAAGCAGCAACTGCTCAAACTTGGATCCAAGCAAGGAGATGTTAAAGAAGCATACCAGACGGTGAAGCAGCCGAAACCTCAGAATCGTCAAAGGAAAACTTAGAGGAGATGAGTCTTCCCTTCAGTCTTCGAGGGCTTGTGAGGGGATTGGGAGAGAAGCTTCCCAAGAGCCGACGGGGAACTAGAGGCCGAACAAATGCCGAGTCGTCAGTCCTTCAGTTTTTAATTTTACTAAAGAGTCGAAATGCCGGCCGAGAGAGTGTTCCGGCAAAGACATTTGTCGAATGGCATGGAGCTTTAGAAGCATCGCGCAGCCTTCCGCCGGGTTATCAGGTGCACCGGCGGACAAAGAACACCCCCACATGGTTTCTGTGAAAATCTATGTTTTAGTGTTTAAAGTTTTATCACGCTCAATCAGAAATTTATTACAAACTGAGAGCAACTTCCATGGGATCCCTACATTTAGGGTCCGTTCAGCACACGGGAAATGTTTTTTTTGAATTGGCTTTGGCAATTAGTAATGGCATTTCTTGTGTTCGGCGTGACAAAATTGCAGCGGAATTGATATTTGAGTTAAATGCGTCAGTTTTAACTCTCTTCTAAAAATCCGATTCCCCAATTCATACCTCGTCATCGCCCGGGCCTGCCCACCCCCTCGTGATCGACGTCAATCAGAACGCAATCCGGTAAGATCATGCATGTGGTTTGAACGATCAAGCTCTTCATCGACCTTGCCTTTCTAAGACCCGACATCGCCCGGGTCTGCCCCCTCGCGATTAACACCAATCAAAAAAGGTCACGCAACACGATTGAGCACATACGCTCTATATCGTCATTGCAATCCTACATTTTGTCAGCCACTAGAATCTGTACAACAAAGGAGAAAGGAAGGGAAACAACAATATCATATAGATATAGGCGCAAACGCGCCGCCAATAACCACCAAAGGGCGATGATAAACATACATCACACTCGACTAAAGAAAGTAAATGTGTATTAACATACAAAAGTAAAAAAACGCAAACAGCCACTCGCCGGCTATGTCTACATAAATCAGGACTCGAGCCCTCGTCATCGGAGATATCATCTAAGCTAAGACCAGACAAGTCACACTTCAGGCTCTGGGCTACCAGACGAAAAGCTTTTGACACTCCACGCCTAAGTGCGACTTCGCCAACATCTTCCATCCGGGGCTCTACCTCTCTGGTCCAGACAATCAAGCAACGGTCGTGCATGTAGTCCAGAGAATCCATGCATGTACTCGGCAAGCCCAGCGGCCTTCAGCTCTGATACCCGATCATCGAAAGAAAGTCACTCCACTTGAGCCTTTCAAGCCCCAAGCTCTATCTCTAAATGAGAATTCTCCTCCTGAGCATCCTTCATCAACTGCGCTATCTTCTCCACTAGATACTTCTCCATCTGCAACGCCACTCGGGCCTCCTTCAGCTTTGCCTTCAGTTCCGTCCCGATATGCCGAAATCGAGATACATCTCGATCATGTTCAACTTTCGAGGCAGCAAGAGAGCCCTCTGTCATCCGAAGTTTCTCATGAAGAGACAGATATCCATCCTTCAAGCACACATAATGATCGTTCCATGTGGACGCAATGTAAGCTTGAGCATCACTCTGTAGCCAAAAGAAGAAAAAAGGGTTTGAGTTATGCTGGGAAGCCAAACTAAGTATCAAAGCGAACATATACTCACCATATCATTCATTTCCCTCAATGGGGAATATGCTCACCAACACACGGGCGCGCGCCCAGAAGAGCCAAGGAGCGCGCCCGGACGCGCGCGCACGCAAGGCGGTGCCCCGCGGCCAAGTGTGTGTGTTCCCCAGTGCGTGAGCGAGCCCACGCACCTAGGGCGTGCGGATGCAAGCGCAACACCGCACGTGCCCAGGTACGCGCGCGCCAGTGCACGCGCTCAGGTGCGCGCATGCCACCGCGCGCACGCGACCAGGCGTGCACGAGTGCGCGCGCCCGATTCCATGTAGGCACACACATGCGGATCTGCGCGCCCCAATGCGCCTCCGCCTCCAAGCACATCTTCCTCGTTTGAACAATTAACAACATACCTTTACATGCGCATCATCGCCCGTACCCCCGCAAACACCTTTTTGTTCTTCGACATCATGATCGCCGCATAAGAAGACACATAAAAATTCTCACTCTTCTCATGCTTTAGCTCTAAGCACTGAGAAATTTGGGGAAATGTGATGAGGTCATCATGATATTTATAAAACATTGAGGTGCAATTAACCCACTCCATATGATCCCACTAACTTAGTGGGATCATGGGGTTGACTGCCACGCATGTGATCGCCGCGCTCGATCCCCTGCGCACTGATCTCACTTCATGCACCATCTAAGCAACCCTCGCGGTCGACCGCTGGCGCCGCCATCGTCGGCGCCATGCGGCCCACTCCTGGGCGGCCCCTGCCAAAGCCGTGTTCGACCACCCATCCACGCTTCTGTCTCTCGTGGCCGCGGGGATCCTCCCTCATGGGAGGCCGCATCGCGGCCAACCCTCCCCGCAGTTGCCTCTCGCGACTGCCTCCCGCGACTGCGGGATCCATACGCAAGGGCGGCAGCACCGCGTCCGCGCCTTCCCGCGGCCGCCTCCCTCGGTCGTAGGAATTTGCCCGCAAGGGCGGCCGTGCCGCAACCGCCCCTCCCCGTGGCCGCCTCCCGCGGTTGCGAGGCTCTGCACGCAAGGGCGACCGCATCGCATTAACCCCTCCCCGTGGCCGCCTCCCGCAGTCGCGTTCTCTCCCTCCGCGGCCGGCCGTTCCATCGGTCGGGGTTCATCCTCTTCCTTCGTTGGCATCCTCTCGTCGTCAAGTTGGCCGCCAATTCACGGCGGGCCTTCCCCATTGTCCGATCATTCCATCATGATAGCCACCATCTATTTCATGGAAAACAACCTAATAACCACCACAGTTTGTGAGGGAATATCATTAATTAAATTATTGGTATGCGAATAACGAATATGATGAGCGAAACATATGCTCAAAACTATGCTAAAAATAATAATATTGGTGGTTGCGGTGTGCGAATAGCCGCATAACTACTGTAACCACTTCCTTGAGGCTACAAAAAGGCCCCAGGGCCTTTCTCATTCTGATCTTTTTTCTCCAAACTTTCTTCTTCCTTAGGTCAGAGCTCTGTCGGAATTCTCCTACGAGCCACCGCATCTCCACCGGAATTCTCCTACGTGCCACCGCCTCTCCACTAGAAATTCGTCCAAGTCCACCGTGAAGAGCGACTCTAGCCAACCGTTCAGAGAAGCCTCTTTGCACACTCCGCCAG
The DNA here is from genome assembly GCA_039513925.1 of Platanthera zijinensis. Lineage (NCBI taxonomy): Eukaryota > Viridiplantae > Streptophyta > Magnoliopsida > Asparagales > Orchidaceae > Platanthera > Platanthera zijinensis. Next base: position 38,785,330 of record CM077080.1, read on the forward strand.
CATCATTTCACCCGCTCCGCGACCATGTTTAGCATTCACGTGGTGCCTAGGAGAGCTCGCCACCGCCAAAAGTTGTTAAATTCAAGCTCTGCGTGAGGCAGTATGCCGCCCACCGGGCACGTCTATACTCTTTCTAGCTCGTCTAAAATTGTAACGAAGAGCGGCCTGTCGCCCTCGATTCTACAACAGATTTATAACCCGAAGCTCATAGTGAAGTTTGACCGACACAGATCCGGTCACGTGATTTTTTGCCGGTTGTGGGATTTTCCACGTTAAAATCATCGTGTGTACTTCTTATCTTGTTTTGTAACTGTGAGCACGCTCAGCGGGCTAAGACGACCAAGATTAGTCTGACCTGCCTAGAGTACTGAGTAGACCGCAACAGCTATATGCCCCTCTAATTATGCAGATCAAGAAAATGCCGCCTCCTGCATTTATTTTCTTTTTACTTTTTTTTTATTTTAATTATTTAAGTGTTTTTATCAATCCTCTTTAATTATTTATAACATTCCTAACTTCTAATATATTTGTCCAATTTTAACATGTAATATATCATTAAATCGTCTCATCGAGACTTACAAAACGAGAATAATATTGAATATATTTAAATTATTATTTATTATATTAATATTAAAATATTATTTTATTGTGTATATTTGTCTATACATATACTATAATTATACTATATATTTATACAAGTGACAGGCACGGGCCTTCGGCCCTGGGGGCATTCGGCGAGGGTGCGACAATCGGCGGGGTCCGACATTCGGCGGGATGCGACATTCGTCGGTGGCACGACATTCGTCGGTGGTGCGACATTTGTCGTGGGTGGCGATATTTGTCGTGGGCGGTGACATTTGTCGTGGGCGACGACATTTGTCGTTGGCGGCGACATTTGTCGTGGGCGGCGACATTTGTCGTGGACAGTACCCGCCCGCAACATATACATATGAGTACTCAAAATGACCGTAAAAAAATATAAATCAAGAATATAATTTTTATTTTGTAAAACAAATTATATTTTAACGTTAAAACATTAATCTTTCTTTTGTCATTTCTAGCTATAGGCCATAGGTTTAGGATACCTAGTATTTTTATTTTTTGTATTTAAATATTGCAAAGTTGTGTAATTACCTAAAAGGATATTGACTTTATAATATATTAATATAAAGTTATGTATATTTGTGTAATTATGAATACAACTATAAGGGCAATATAGGGATATTTGCAATGTTTCACCAAAGATTAGTTTTCGTATAATAGTAGAGATATACATGTACATATACATATATATGCGTGTGTATATACTCACATATATATTTAAAAAGATCATATTCTTCAAATATGAAGAACATGGTTAGAGTTGAAAAACATAATTCCTCATATTTAAAGAACCTAGTACAATGAGAATCTCTAAATATAGAGATCTGCATTAGAGATGCTTTTAGGTTCTTCAAACATGAAGAACTTGATTGTTCAACTTCAATCATCTTCTTCATATTTGAAAAACATTATGTTTTTTAATGTATATGCATATATATGGATATACAAATGTATATTTGTATATGCATATGTATACAATATTAAAATGGACAAGTTGTCTTTGGTGTAATATTGAAAAATGTCAACCATGCCTTCATTTTTATATTCTAATGACTTGACATATATTATAATTTATTTCAAACAAATAAAAATACAATGTCTATTCAAGTAATTACATCAACTCGAAATTAAAAGTAATGATGAAAATTCATTATAATCTTAAAAGGTGTTAGTATAGTCTTTACACTTACTATGGTAGGCTTTCATTAGTCATGCCATCAGTCTATTTAAGAAAGGTTGTCATTAGGCTTATCAGTATTTTGAGGAGCTACTATTAAACAAATCAATTTTTTAAAGTTGATTGACTGCTATATTGTATTTATTTTAAGTTGTATTAAATAATTGATCGATAGGGCGGATCCTCCAATTTATCGTAGTCGAGGTACTGTCGCGATAGACCGTAGAGGCAAAGTCTCGCGTCTGACACTTATATATATATATATATATATATATATAAATATAATTATAGAGAGATATATATATAAATTATTTTTTTATCAATTTATTTTTTGTATTATATTATTTTATTATATTTCATACAAAAAATTAAGTTTGCTTTTTTTTAAAATTTGACGCATAACTAAAATACAATAAGCATTACATAATTCAAAATAAAATAATATTACATTTGAAATTAATACTAATATTGTAGGAGATTATTGTTGATTTCGCTACGACTTTTGTGTGTGCTCCTATCATATTGTTCTCCTCCATACCCAGTTACTCCATAATCATTTCCTCCATACCGACTTCCTCCATGATGCTCTCTTTCAAACTGAGGTCCTCTATATTGGTCTCATCCATGCTGGCTTCCTCCGTACTGGCTTTCTCGATATTGGATTCCTCTAAATTGTGGTCCTCCATGCGAGTCTCCTCCATACTGACTTCCTCCATATTGGCTTCCTCTATGCTGGCCTCCACTAAACAAAGGTCCTCTATATTGGTCTCCGCCATAATGGCTTCCTCCGTACCCATTAACTTCATGCATGACTCCTCCATATTCGGTTCCTTCAAGTGGTGAAGATCATCCAAATAGCGGTCTTTACGTTTCTATTCATATTTTTTCTGTCGAAAACATTGCCACTCTAGATTTCCTTTTATATTTTTGAGATTTATCATCATGATATTGTGATCTTGTGTAGCACTCGAAAGATCTAGTTTTTTCTTTTCATTTTTGAGTTTTAACTTCAATAGTTGATGCATAAAAACATATCGATCATTTGTTTGTTGTTCTTGCCCTTTCTGTAAAATCTCTAAGATTTTTTTTTTCATTTTTTTAGTTTGGGTCTCAATATCACAACTCTTACTAATCATTAACTTGTATTCTCCTCTCATTTTCTTTTTTTCTTCCAGAAGTCTACTATTTGAATTTGAGATCGAGGGTTCTTCATCACCAAAACTAGTATGGTTCATTTCATTGATGTCTGTATTTAAGTCTATACTTTTTTGTTAAGTGAAAGAGTTAGAAACAAAAGTTTGTGACATGCCAATGTACAACCCGTATTTGACGAGGGGAGGCCCCACCACCGCCAGGTTATCAGAAGTCAAAGTCAACGATTCAAGACCGAAGTCAAGATCAAGCCGCGAGCCAGCAGATGGTATGGGCGAGTATGACGAGCTCTCCACGCATACTTGCCAGGTGGCGACTAAGGCGAGATACTCGCCTGTCCCGTGCGAGCTCCCCAGAAATTCGCCCGATCGCCAGGGTGGGGGTATAAGTAAGACCCCCCCCCCCTTTCTCTTTGGATTTCCCTATAAATAGGACCCCAGGGGTACGAAGGAGGGGACCGAAAACTCTCGGATAGTTACTCGCGAATTTCAGCTCGCGCATCTCCTTCGTATCTAGCTCGGCCATTCTGGTTGAGAAGGGGTTGCTTCACCTAAGCAACCGGGTATGTGGTGGGACCTTCCTGCCGCAGCGACTTGGGTCTTATTTCTTTTGCTCGTCCCTTTCGCATCTAGGGCCATCCGATTTCACTGCGAGACCGGTAACCTTAGGCCGCGTAGTCCGATTCTGAGGTCGGGATTTTCTCGGCTTCAACACTTGGTGCGGTGAGTGTGGATAGCAACCAAGGAGGAAAGTTTCGTAGTGGCGAAAGATGGTCAATGGTGGCGATCAAGGAGAGTTGGCGGACAACTCGGCAGGAGCAGGCACCTCGGAGCGAGGTGGCGGGTTTGTGACGGTAGCAGCTTTCGAGGAGTTCGCGAAGAGGATGGAGAAGGCGATACTTGTCGGATTCGCCAACCCCCCGGAGGTCACGACGACTTCTCCCCATCGCCTGACCCCGCCGGGCGAGGAGGAGCCAACCCGGCGAGCAGGAAAGGAGCCCGCCTGGGCGAGAGAGGAGCATTCGATACCGCCGCGTCATCACGCAGCGAGCAGCCAGGGCATCAGGTTCCGAGATCCTGAACTCTCGGCGAGGTATGGGAATACTCGCCGATGGAGTGAGTACGAGTATTCGAGTGAGGAGGATAATTGTCGTCGCCAGGAAGGGAGGAGCCCCTTCTGCGCTGAGATCCTCGCGGCCCCCGTCCCCGACAATTTCCGAGAGCCCGCCCTCACCTACTACTCCGGCAGAGATGACCCGGTAAGGCATCTTCAGTGGTTTGAGGACGTGGTCTCGATCCGCAACATGTCTGATGCCTTCAAGTGCCGCTTCTTCTCCATCACCTTCAAGGGGGGTGCAAGAGACTGGTTCCACCAACTGCCGGCAGGCTCCATCTACTACTTCTTCGACCTCCGTCAGGGTCTCATAGCGAGATTTGCGACATCCAAGAAGAGGAAGAATGAGGCGACAGCCCTCTTTAAGATCGTGCAGGGGCAGCACGAGAGTTTGGGTCGTTACATCGACCGGTTCTGGGAAGAGGTTTTGGAGGTGGAAGAGGTGGATGAGTTTACCTTGATGGTTGCCCTCATGTTTGGCCTGAAGCAGGGATTCTTCAATATGGAGATGGGGCACAGGACGCCGAGGTCGTTCGAAGAGATGGTGGAGAGGGCCAATGTCTTCATTCAGGGGGAGGAGAGGAACAAGGAGTTCCTGGCAAGGCTGGACGGGGATAAGCCACTAGGGGAGAATAAGGGAAGACTGTTGGAGAGGGAGAGGCGTCCGGAGAAACACGATGGCAGAAGACAGGAGGAGCCGAAGGGGAAAAGGAGAGAGGAGCCCAGGAGGGCGGAAGAGTTGAGGCAGGAGAGGCCTCGAAGACAGGAAGAAAGGAGGCTCGTCGAGGCCCCAGAAGGAAGGAGGGAAGAAAGAAGGTTCCAGTATCCGAGAGATCGTCCCCAGTGGAGGCGACCGATCCGCCAGGAAGAGAGGAGAAACAACAACCTTAGGGAGCAAGGAGGAGGAGGAAGGGAGGCGATGACCATAACGCAACGGGCCGCAAAACGCCGGCGAAAGGAGAAGCGACAGGAGAGGCAGCAGGAAGCGGCAATTCCCCTCTACTGCGATATCCATCGAGTAGAGGGGCATGGGACCTTGGCCTGCCCCGAGTTTTGGGAGGCAAGGAGGAGGTTGGAGGCGACAGAGGCAGAGAGAGCAGCCAAAGCAGGAGGCCCCAGTCAGACAGGTAGCCTTCCAAGCTCCGCAGAGGAGGAGGAATGAGGACAGGGTTGAACAGGGGGGTTGAGGAAACGTTATTCCCGGTCTGGGAGGCGGACACATCGGGGTGATCAATGGGGGCGCGGGGCTTGGAGCTTCCCGCAAGGGTAGTCTCCACCAGATCTACAAGAGGAGCGTCTCTTCGACGTCGCAGACTCCTCCACTGTTGAACGAGATAACCTTCTCGGAGGAGGACATGTTGTGGAACGAGAACCCCTTCCATGACGCGTTGGTGATATAAGCGGCCATCGAAGACTTCACCGTCGACTGAATCCTCGCGGACAACGGGAGCTCGGTGAATGTCATTTTCAAAAGAACCTTTGTGGGGCTTCAGGTGGAAGCATCCAGAGTCCAGGCCGCGGATGGGCCTCTCTTTGGCTTCTCGGGAGAGAAGAAAGAGGTGGAAGGGGGAGTGGAGCTACTGGTCACCCTCGGGGGTACTTCAATCCGGTGCCGGTTTGTCATCGTCGACGCACCCAGCGGCTACAACGCCATTTTCGGGCGGCCTCTCATCAACTACTTCAAGGTCGTCCCGTCGTCGTACCATCAATGCCTGAAGTACTGCCGGGATGACGTCCAAGTCCGAATCAGGGGGGATCCGAAGGCCTCCCGGGAGTGTTACCTGAACGCTGTCAGCACCATCAGCTGGATGGGTGACGCGGAGAGGCTGGAGAAGATGACGGAGCAGGAGGAGGGCCTGCAAGCTGCCGAAGAGCTAGAGGAAGTGGAGGTGATCTCCCCGAGAGGAGAGCCTGAGCTATTGAAGGTCGGAGGAGCCTTGCCCCAGGAAGGGAAGGCGGAGATAGCTGCTTGCCTGCAGGAGAATGCTGACATCTTCGCATGGAGTGCCGCCGAGATGCCAGGGATTGATGCTGATGTTGCCTGTCATCGCCTCAACCTGGATCCCGTGGTAGCTCCGGTTCGTCAAAGGCAGAGGAAGAGCGCCACCGCGCTGGCCGAGCTGATCAGGGAGGAAGTGAGGAAGCTGCTAGAGGCGGGGTTTGTCTCGGAGATCCAGTATCCAGGTTGGGTCTCCAATATTGTGATGGTAAAGAAGTCCGGAGGGGGCTGGAGGTTGTGTATCGACTTTTCCATATTGAATAAAGCTTGCCCGAAGGATTGTTATCTCTTGCCTCAGATCGACGCACTGGTTGATTCCGCCGTCGGGTTTCCTGTGATGAGTTTCCTTGATGCTTTTTCAGGGTGTCACCAGATCCGGATGCATCCCCCCGATTGCCGTGACGTCTCCTTCATCACCGGCAACAGGTGCTATAGCTACAAGATGATGCCCTTCGGGCTCAAAAATGTCGGCACAACGTATCAAAGAATGATGGACCAGGTGTTCAAAGAGCAAAAGGGGCGGAATTTGGAGGTTTATGTGGACGACCTTCTCGTCAAAAGCAAGAGCATCACGGAGCACGTAGCGGATTTGACAGAGACCTTCGCCACCCTGAGGAAGTACAAGATGCGGCTTAACCTGGCCAAATGTGTCTTCGGCGCGGGAAGGGGGAAGTTCCTGGGTCACCTCCTTACTCCTCGGGGGGTGGAGCCTATCCCCGACAAGGTGAAAGCCATCATGGAGATAGCCTCCCCAAGAGATTCCAAGGAGGTCCAGAGGCTGACTGGAAGGCTGGCGGGCCTTAGCCGTTTTCTCTCCAAGGCCGGAGAAAAGTGCTCCCCATTTTTTAAAGCCCTTCGGGGGAACCAGAGATTCGAGTGGACCGCGGAGTGCGAGGAGGCTTTCGAAAAGCTCAAACAACAACTAACCCGAGCTCTTCTCCTCCAAGGTCCACAGGGCAGCGAGGACCTCTTACTTTATCTGGGAGTGGGAGCTGAGGCGGTCAGTTCGGTGTTGGTTCGAGAAGAAGGAAGAAGACAGCTCCCCATCTATTACGTGAGCCGGGTGTTGCGGTAGGCAGAGACAAGGTACACTATCCTGGAGAAGCTAGTTTTCGCTTTGGTAGTTTCGGCTCGGCGGCTCTGCCCATATTTTCAAGCTCATTCCGTCAAGGTGGTCTCCGATCATCCCTTAAGGAGTATCTTGGATGGGGTGGAGCATTCTGGCAGGCTGGCCAAGTGGGCGGTGGAGCTAAGCGAGTTCGATATCTCATACTCTCCAAGGGTAGTAATCAAGGCCCAAGCGGTAGCAGATTTCCTGGCCGACTTCTCGGCCGAGGTAGAGGAAGACGTGGGCGCTTCCCGCCTAGTCTCTTGGAAGATGTTTGTGGACGGGGCATCCGACAAGTATTCCGTGGGAGCCGGAGTCGTGTTGGTTAGCCCCCAGGGAACCAGGATCGAATAAGCCATCGAGATCCTCTTCCCAGTTACGAATAATCAGGCGGAGTACGAAGCCATGGTGGCCGGCTTCCGTCTCACCAAGGAGCTGTCAATCATGGACATCCGAGCTTTCACCGATTCAATGATAGTCGCTTCCCAGATTCGGGGAGAGTTCGAGGTATATGACCCCATCCTGCAGCAATACCTGGTCAAGGTTAAGGGTCTGATCGGGGGGTTCCAGTCCTTCTTCGTCGAGCATGTGCCCCGAGAAGACAATGCCGAAGCTGACTACCTTGCCAAGTACGGTCCCCGGGCCGGGGGAACGGTCACCGAGCTGTTTCGACCATCCATCGAAGAAGGAGAGATGATGGAGATCGAGCAGCGGTCCTCGTGGAAGGATCCGTTCATTACGTTCTTAACGACGGGTCAGCTGCCCTCGGACGGGCAGGACCGAAGGAAATTCTGATACAAGGTCGTGTACTACCTGCTGTAAGATGCCGAGCTTTATCGCAAGACCATCTCGGGCCCCTTGGCCAGATGCTTGTCGGAAATCGAGGTCCCCCGAGTTCTCGAGGAGATTCACTCAGGGGAATGCGACAGCCATTCCGGGACTCACACTCTGGAGCAGAGAATCCTGAGGCATGGCTACTTCTGGCCCACCATCCGAAAGGACGCGGAGGCTTTCTCCAAAAAGTGCTCCCAGTGCCAGCTCTTCGCGCCCCTCCAGCTTCAATCGGCTCAACATCTCCGCTCGATCACTGCTCCGTGGCCCTTCGCCATCTGGGGGATGGACCTGGTCGGCCCATTCCCTCAAGCTAGTGGACAGAGGAAGTTCATACTGGTGATGATCGACTACTTCTCCAAGTGGATCGATGCCAAAGCCTTGGCCAAGACCACCTCCCAGATCGTCAAGAATTTTATCTGGGGGGAAATCGCGTGCAGGTTTGGGATCCCGCTGGCCATCGTCACCGACAATGGGTCGCAGTTCGCCAGCTTGGAGCTGGAGGACTTCTGCAAGCAATTGGGCACAGACCCTCGGTTCGCTTCAGTGCACCATCCTCGGAGCAACGGGCAAGTAGAAGCTGCCAACAAGCTCATTGTCAACCTACTGAAGAAGAAGGTCACCAATCTAAAAGGAAACTGGGCCGAACAGCTCCCCTTGGTCCTATGGGCTCTGAGAACGACCCCGAACTCGGCCACAGGGGAAACACCTTTCAAGTTATCCCACGGGTCTGAGGCACTCATCTCAGTAAAGTTCGAGGTGCGAAGTCCGAGAGTGGTTGCGGCCGAAGGAGGGAGCGAGGAATGGCGACTGGAGAACGAGGATGCCCAGAGGCTCTCCCTGGATTACATGGAAGAGCTTCGAGACTTGGCCTCCATACGCCAAGAGGAAGTCAAGAGGCGCATGGCGAGGCACTTCGACAAAAATGTCCGCCTAAAAAACTTCCTCGCAGGAGATCTGGTCATGAAGAAGGTAGACGCCGCTGGGCGGGGAGCCGCCGTAGGCAAGCTGCATCCCAATTGGGAAGGACCCTTCATTGTCCAAGAAGCCCTGGCCGCGGGGGCTATTACCTACAAGATCAAGCAGGGGAGCAGCTAAACGGAACCTGGAGTGGGGATGCTCTGAAAAGATTCTATCCCTAGTTGTAACACTTGTATCTATTTTTGTAAAGATGTTATTTAATATATAGTGGTGGCTGGATTGTTCTCCTTTTTGTGTTAAAAATGCCTCGAGGCTTCTGAGTGCTTCCAGGATCCGCCTCGTCATCGACTCCGGGAACCAGTGGTCGGTTTGTTCCTTGTACGTAGCCCAGTACGGATGATAGGACGATGCTTCGGGATTCTAAGCACTCTTGTAAGACCGAGCCTCTGCATTGTCGGCCGAGATCAGCTCCCCCCCTTGCATGTCGGCCTATGTCTCCCCGAGTGCATCTCTCTTCCAACTGTAGGAACTACGAGGAACAAATGTGCGCCCCGAAAACACCCGGACTCGAGGGGAGGCCGACTTCGTCAAGCACCCAGAAGAGGATCTCAAGAGATCGGCAAGGCTGGGTAACCCGCCTAAGAAAGGGCAGGGACGAGCCCAGGGCGGTGTGACGGCTCCGAGTGCGTTCAAAAAGGACCCTCGATGAACATCACCCCCCACCCGGACGCTGGCACTCGCGGCCATTAAGCGCGGCGGGAAGAGATCGTCACTACCAAATCGAGGGACGTGCCTTCGACCCGTTCTTACTAAATAACCCAGTATGGATGATAGGACGATGCTTCAGGACTTTAAGCGCTCTTGTAAGACCGAGCCTCTGCACTGTCGGCCTAGATCAGCTCCCCCCTTGCATGTCGACCTATGTCTCCCCGAGTGCATCTCTCTTCCGACTGGAGGAGTTCTTAAGAGCGGGTCTGGACGCCCCCCCCCCCCCCGATTTGGCAGGTTCAAGAGCATCTCCGAAAGGAGAAGGTTGCATTCTTACCGAGATGTCCATGCTATTAATTCTCAAACGTCTCCTAAGTGACAGGATCTCCTCGATTGAGATCAAGACTTCGAGTTGAGCAGTGTCGTAAGACCGGTATCCCCACGAGCTCCTCTCCTCGAGAATCGATCGATCTCCTCGATTGAGATCAAGACTTCGAGTTGAGCAGCGTCGTAAGACTGGTATCCCCACGAGCTCCTCTCCTCGGGAATCGGCCGATCTCCTCGATTGAGATCAAGACTTCGAGTTGAGCAGCGCCGTAAGACCGGTATCTCCACGAGCTCCTCTCCTCGGGAATCGGCCGATCTCCTCGATTGAGATCAAGACTTCGAGTTGAGCAGCGTCGTAAGACCGGTATCCCCACAAGCTCCTCTCCTCGGGAACCGGCAGATCTCCTCGATTGAGATCAAGACTTCGAGTTGAGCAGCGTCGTAAGACCGGTATCCCCACGAGCTCCTCTCCTCGGAAATCGGCCGATCTCCTCGATTGAGATCAAGACTTCGAGTTGAGCAGTGTCGTAAGACCGGTATCCCCACGAGCTCCTCTCCTCGGGAACCGGTCGATCTCCTCAATTGAGATTAAGACTTCGAGTTGAGCAGCGTCGTAAGACCGGTATCCCCACGAGCTCCTCTCCTCGGGAACCGGCCGATCTCCTCAATTGAGATCAAGACTTCGAGTTGAGCAGCGTCGTAAGACCGGTATCCCCACGAGCTCCTCTCCTCGGGAATCGGCCGATCTCCTCGATTGAGATCAAGACTTCGAGTTGAGCAGCGTCGTAAGACCGGTATCCCCACGAGCTCCTCTCCTCGGGAACCGACCGATCTCCTCGATTGAGATAAAGACTTCGAGTTGAGCAGCGTTGTAAGACCGGTATCCCCCCGATCTCCTCTCCTCGGGAACCGACCGATCTCCTCGATTGAGATCAAGACTTCGAGTTGAGCAGCGTCGTAAGACCGGTATCCCCACGAGCTCCTCTACTCGGGAACCGGCCGATCTCCTCTACTCGACGCCTGCTAAGCCCGGATTCGTTTCGAGGAGCGACTTTGCCTCGGGCGAGTAAGAGAGTAGGCGAGTATGTCCCGTGCGAGTAGGCGAGTATGTCCCGCACGAGTAGGCGAGTACGCCCCGCACGGGTAGGCGAGTTTCTCCCGGGCAAGCGGGCGAACGTTCCTTAGGCATACGGGAGAGTGCGTCACGATGAGCATGCGATCGGTGTTCAGAGCAGCATATAAACGAGATAAGCAGTCGTCTAGCGAGCACTCCTCCCCGAGCCTATGAGCCTAACGAGTAGTATCAGACCAGTGAAGAATGGAATGCTTATATAAATTTATATGGAGATGAATTACAAGCATCAAAAAATCAGTACACGGATGAATATCGGCGAGCAACTAGGACTCATCATCGCCAGTGTCTGGCCGATATTCCTCATCCCCGATATCCACCTTCTCATCATCATCACCGCTCTCGCTGTTGCCGCTTCCACCACTACTGCTGCTGGAGTCGCTGGAGCCAGACGATGGCGATGGAAGGCGATCGGGCGAGATTGTCCCCTCGGCAAGCAGCTCAGGAATGAGCTCGTCAACGGTGAGCGGCGTCTCCCCTTCACCGAGCTGACCGCTGAGCCTGAGCCGCGCGAGCATCACGTTCCCCGCCGCCCGTGCAATCTCGCGGCGGACGAACGATCTCTCCTCCCAGAGAAGGCGGGACCGTTTTACCGCCCACGCTGGATCGTCTTTTGGCCGCGACGCCTCCGGCAGCACAGCAGAGGAGCTCGCGCGTCCCTCGGCGGCAATCAGCCGCGTCTCCATCTCAGTCGCACGAACTTGAGCCGCCTCTAGCTCAGCTTGCGAGGTGGCGAGCTTCTCCTCACACTCGGACAACTTCTTCGCGGCCTCGATCTCGGCAGCCTGCGAGATATCAGACGTCAAGCCTTACCGACTGGATAAACCAGACATCACCACCCAAAGACTACTCACCTCGAAGTCCCTCCAGCGGGCCGACTGCATGCCAAGGTCTATGGCCTTCTTGGAGACGACCTTCAGAGTCTCCGTCGTCTCCAGCAGTTTTCTCGCCGAGTAATGACCTAGCTCGGTGGATCGCGCGAACGCACAGGCGGATTGGTGGCCGAGTTCCGACAGAGTCAGCTCCAACATCGACTCCGCGTCCACTTGCCCATACAGAGCGTGGAGAACGGCAAAGGCCTCCCCCTTGTCCTCCCAGTCCGTCGACCAGGACGGTAGGTTGGTGCTCAGCGACACCACATTCTCCTCCTCCGATCAGGTCACCAGCGGGCGACCGTGGGAGTCCACCACCCCGTGCCCAAGATTTTAATTGGGGTGGAAGCGAGGCGCCCGAGCGTCCATCGGTGACTCGCGGTCATCGGACTGAGGCGACGATACCTTCGCTTTCTTAATCGCAGGCCCCAGCGACCCGACCCTCGCCTTTCCCTTGGTCGTTCTCTTCTTCTCCCCAACGTCGGCCGGAGGGCGAGCTTCGAGGTGCGAGGTGGCGGCTTCCTTCGCCAAAGGGAGAGGCTTCTCCGGAAGCTCGTTGGGAACTGCGAGAGATACACCAAAAAAGTTAGTGCGAGCTTCAGTAAAGTACGCGAGCAAGTAAGAAGGTCGCAGCTCGTTCTCGCCTTACCCTCGTGGGGATGGAGCGCCTCCAGTGAGTTGACGTTGAGTCGCCAGAAGATCACGTCGAACCGACGACCCCGGAAGGATTCAAAGAGCTGCTCGCAAGCACCCTCTAGGATCGGCGGGAGGAAGGCGACATCGGCGGGTTGGTGCGGCCTCCCAAGGGCATCTCCGAAGTCGCCGTGGACAATAACCAGCTGCTCGCTCCAGCGATGGACTTTGTTAGCGGTCCCCACCAAAGTGCAGATGTGGCTGCTGAAAAAGACGACCCCCTCTGAAGTCGCGGCAAAGGCGAATACTCGGCGAAACACGGAGAGGTCAAAGGCAATCCTCTCCTCCCGAAGGAAGCAGAGGAATCCCATGATTATCGCCATGTCGTTGGGATTAATCTGCGCTGGGACGATCCCAAAATACCGGAGGATCTCGCAAAACTCAGGCCAGAAGGGAAGTCGTAAGCCGGCGTCAAAATGACGCAGCGACAAGACGAGCGCGCCCTCAACATTCGTGTTGAGTCGCTCACCGCTAGTAGGGAGTCTCACCGAGTATCCCTCCGACAATAGGCGCTCTTTGAAAGCCACCAGATCCCTTTTTGTGGTGATCGACTTCTTAAACGCCACGTCGACGAAGTTGATGGCGTGAGCCTGTCGGCGAGCGCTAGCGTCGTCACCAACCATGCCCGCGAACTGCACGCAAAGAAAAGAGAAAGAGGTGTGAGAAGATAGGCTACTCGCCGGGAGGAAGAGCTATTCACAGAACACTTATGACCCACCAACCCCTCCTATTTATAGACAAAGGCAAAGAGAAGGGGGGGGGGGTCTGCCCGTCACGACGAGCAGCAACGAAAGTCGCGCAATGTGGTAAAGGCGCCGCGATATTCGCCAAAACCTGCATAAAGCTGAATCGACACATCGAAGAAACGAAAATCGCGCACGGGGAAAATAAGAAGCATGGTCGCCAATATCCGAATAACTACAAAGTCGCCGATGGTGAGTCCAACTCAGAAGAGAAAAACGAAAACAAAACTACGTCCTAGAAGGCCGCTCCGGAGGATGAGGATGTCGCCCGGCCCAGCCCATCTCGTGCGCCCGCCGGTAGTGCTCCGTCGCCAGCGCCATTGCGTCATCACCATGCCGCAGCTGCTCCTCCATCCTCGCCAGTCGCCCCGCGGAACCCATACTCGCCCGGATGCCGGCTAGCTCATCAAGGACCAGCTGCAGGCGATGGTTGTTCAACTCCAGCTGGCGATCATTCTCTTTCACCATGTGAAAGCGATCCTCATAGCTCTCCAAGGTCGCCTGAAGCCCTTCCATCTTGGCCATCCTCGCCTCCAGAGCCGAGATTCATCGATGAGGGTCGCAGATGACGAGCTGATCGAACTTGCTCTCCAGCTCCATGTAGGCGCGGGATGCTGCATGGCGATACTCGCTCCCTGATAGGCCGATAGCATCTATAAAAGTTGCCCCGGGGGTCGCCGGGCGATGTGGAACAGGAAGACAAGTCGTCAGGACAACGGCTGACGACACGGTCAGAGAGGAAAAAACTCACCGCGACGAGGAGATCGGGACCGGCACGGCGAAAGGGCGTGACCAGAAGCATCTCGCCTCCCCGAAGATGAGCCGCCGGGGTTGACAGAAGATCTGCCCTGCCTGCGTCCTCCCGATCCACGACCGCCATAGTCGGAATCCCCAACTCGCGGGGGAAAGTAAGCCGGTCACGGCCTATCCGACTTCTTCAGAGGCGGCGGAGCCTGAGACGAACTTGCCGGTTGATGCGGAGCCTTCGCTGCAGGAGGCGGAGGATGTCACGGAAGGTCCGCTCTCTGCTGAGCAGACAAAGGCGGCGACGGAGGCAAGACGATACCCGGTGCCTGGCTAGGAGCAGCGACCAAGGGCGGCGGTGGCGGCAAAGGGACGCTGGTCGCTGGCAGCGACGCGTCGCCCACGGCAGCAGAAGCAAATTTACTCGCCCGGGGATCCTTGCTTACTGGAGCGACTTCCCTGGTGGGGAGGACCTTCGTCAGCATCTCTTTGCTCGTCGGGGGAATGTCTTTCGCTAGGGGAGCTCCCGAGGACCTCCTCGAGCCTAAATTCAACCGAACTGTGTGAGCGGTCCGGAGCGGCCTGTCAGCTGCCACTGTGAGCAAAGGGGCCGAGCTCAAGGGGGCGATGTCGAGAGGCGCATCCGCGACATTCAGAGGAGAATCTGCACAGTAAAAAAAATTAGCGAGAAGCATGCGATGACGAGCTAGTAGAAATGGAACTTTGAAGAATGGCGACCTGCCACGGTGACGACTTCGATCTGGGACGGCGCAGGCTCCTTGGCCGCTTCAGGATTCTCCAGCAGACTGTTCACGACCGACTCGGGAATGTCGTCGAGCCCGAGGTCGCTCAGAAGTTTCTGGGTGCTTGCAGGAGGCGTGAGATTCCCAGCCGCCGTCGCGACCAGCTCAGAAGGTGGAGGCAAGTCAACCACCGTGGTGGCGGGCTGTTTGGGCTTCTTAGCCTTTTTCCTTTTTGACGGCGGAACCTCAGAGGCGGCATCCTCTTCGGGCGGCCTTTTTGGTCTTGCGATACCGAGGAGGCCCGACAAGGCGGCGAGGCTGTCCTGAAGCATCTTTGCGTTAGCCTCCGACATTTTCGGCGAGATTCAAAGTCCGTCTCGGAAATCAACCCCCCCCCCCCCCATTTATAGACTTCACCAAGCCCCCGACAAGGCGAGCAACCCGGATACTCGGCAGGTGTACTCGCTGAATAAGTGTTGGATGTTTCTTTTAGGGCTCCTACGTCGCCCAAAAAGAGCGGGGATTGTGTACAACCCGTATTCGACGAGGGGAGGCCCCACCACCGTCAGGTCATCAGAAGTCAAAGTCAACGATTCAAGACCGAAGTCAAGATCAAGCCGCGAGCCAGCAGAAGGTATGGGCGAGTATGACGAGCTCCCCACGCATACTCGCTAGGTGGCGACTAAGGCGAGATACTCGCCTGTCCCGTGCGAGCTCCCCAAAAAATTGCCCGATCGCCAGGGTGGGGGTATAAGTAAGACCCCCCCTCTCTTTGGATTTCCCTATAAATAGGACCCCAGGGGTACGAAGGAGGGGACCAGAAACTCTCGGATAGTTACTCGCGAATTCCAGCTCGCGCATCTCCTTCGTATCTAGCTCGGCCATTCTGGTTGAGAAGGGGTTGCTTCACCTAAGCAATCGGATACGTGGTGGGACCTTCCTGCCGCAGCGCCTCAGGTCTTATTTCTTTTGCTTGTCCCTTTCGCATCTAGGGCCATCCAATTTCACTGCGAGACCGGTAACCTTAGGCCGCCTAGTCCGATTCTGAGGTCGGGATTTTCTCGGCTTCAACAGCCAATATTATAAGAGTTCATACCTATTGTAGACCGGGACGTACCTATCCATTTTTTTGTATTTTTCAAGATAAATCAAACATAATCAAACAAGTATTCTTTCTTCTCTTTCAGATCTTTTCCATGTAAAATTTTGGCGTGATTGAGCTACAAAAAAATAATTATTATAATAACATAGAAAGTAATGGATATAATATTTTAAATATAAATAAATAATTACAATATCGAGTTTAGATGCACCGCTGAGATTTTGTTTTTCAATCTGTCGAATATATCCTCCAATATGCTAGCCTTACTAAAAAAAGACTAACGACATGAGAGAGATTTTGGGGTTTTCTATCTTAAACAAGTACTAGATCTTGTGTTGTGAAATGTGACTGAAACTCATTCTAACATCTTGTGCTCTTTTTTATTGTTACTCATAACTGCATCCTCTAAGACCTCAAGTCATACATAACATAACGTTTGATCTTCTTTCGGTGAGAATGCTAGTCTATGTTTGGAAGACATGATGGGAAATAAAGGAAAGAGAAAGTGTTGGATTTGGAGAAAGAGTATTGGGCACTTATATAACCATGCTGATAAAGAAGGGATAAGAATCCAATGCTGGTGATTGAACAAAGCTTTGAAATTCGTATATGACTTGATTGATGAGGAGAAAGTGATATATTAGTAGATAAGAATCCAATGCTGGTGATAAAAATAAAGCCTCATAATTCACATATAAATTGATTGATGATGAGAAAATGATGTGTGAGTAGATAAGAATCCAACGTTAGTGATTAAAATTATGCCTTAAAGCTCGTATAGGACTTGATTGATGAACATAAAACGATATGTGAGTAGATAAGAATCCAATGATGGTGATAAAAACAGAGCCTCAGAATTCATATACGAATTGATTGATGGGGAGAAAATGATGTGTAAGAAAATATGAATCCAATGCTGGTGATAAAAAAAGGCTCGAAATTCGTATACGACTTGATTGATGAGGAGAAAGTGATATGTGGGTAGATAAGAATTCAATTTTGGTGATAAAAACAAAGCCTCAAGATAGAAAGATAATAATTCAATAAAGGTGTCGACAATGTTACCAAAAAATATATATAAACATCAATTCCCTTTTCAACTTCCGGCTAATTAACTATATTTCTCTTGTACACCAACAAACAAACTATGGAGTAGGTTCATCTCATTTGTGATCTTCATCTTCTTCAGATGATGAATTATTTTCTCAAGATATTCATCAGTGGAAAGAAGATACAAATGAGTGAGAGAAAGAAAATGGAATTGAGATATCATTCCCAACAATCTAAATTTTCCAACAGCCAACAATCTAGACTATTTGCTTTTTCACTCTTTATGGGTTTTCACGCTAAAATGTCTAATGTCATTGTTGCTCGGTTTTCATTTGACTGTTTGCACGATTAACTCACTCTCGAGCAAGGTTGTTAGGATCGAGATCCTATGTGGGATCGTTTCAGGGGTTGGATCGGATCGGATCGTAGGATCGGATCGAGGATCGTAAGATCCTACATCCTACTACATTCATAAAGCCAGACTTATAAAATAAAAATGAATTTGAAGTCATACAATTACACAAATAATTTATAAAAAAATTATATAGTTAATAATTTTCATTGGTTGACTCTAAGGCTAAGGCAAAATAAGAACATGAATAAAGAAACATTTATAATTATAAATGTACCTGAGTACTAGTGAATCTTCTGAGTTCTAACTCTACTTTAGCAACTGTAAAGCCAAGATGAGTATACTTTTTTGTCCTAATTGTCTCATCCTTTTCAAACTATCTTCAGTAACCAAGTTATGAAGATGAACCTACGAATGAGAAAACATAAATCTGAGAGATAATCATAAAGAAAAATCATCACATTGCCTAATAATCTAACCTCAGAAGCAAATGATGAAGCATCAGGAGCTACTTGACTAGGATGGAATCGTGGACTGTTGTAAGCTTGCATGACAAATTTCCTATTTAAGTTTATAGTTAAGACGATAACAATGCTAGCAGATCGTTACACTACTAGAAAACTGACTTTTAGCCACGGCAGATTGCCGTGGCTAAAAGTCCAAAACCGTGGCTAAAGACTTTTAGCCACGGTCTGCCCACGGAAAATGGGCGTGGGCAATACGAGCGTGGCTAAAAGTCCAAACCGTGGCTAAAAGTCCAAAACCGTGGCTAATACTGGACTTTTAGCCACGGTTCATTGCCGTGGCTAATAGTGGACTTTTAGCCACGGTTTAATCGTCGTGGTTAAAAGGCCACTCATAACATTAAAAATTCAGGCCGGCCGCCGCCACTGCCGCCGCCGCCCGGCCGCCGCCGCCCGGCCGCCGCCGCCGCCGCCCGGCCGCCGCCGCCGCCCCCCGGCCGCCGCCGCCCCCCCCGGCCGCCGCCGCCGCCCGGCCGCCGCCGCCCGGCCGCCGCCGCCGCCGCCCGGCCGCCGCCGCCGCCCCCCGGCCGCCGCCGCCCCCCCGGCCGCCGCCGCCGCCCGGCCGCCGCCGCCGCCCCGGCCGCCGCCGCCGCCCGGCCGCCGCCGCCGCCCGGCCGCCGCCGCCGCCATATTTATTTCAAAGGCTAATTGAAATAAATTCCTTATAAACCCAAAAATCTCATTTTTTTTGCCGATGTGGGACTAAACGATGCCACGACCTTTTGCCACGGTTCAGGCAAACCGTGGCTAATAGTAGACTTTTAGCCACGGTTCAGGCAAACCGTGGCTAAAAGTCCAGTATTAGCCACGGAATAAAACCGTGGCTAATACTCACTATTAGCCACGATTTTTCCCCGTGGCAAAAAAAACTGTGGCTAAAAGTCATTTTTCTAGTAGTGTTAATTTTGAAATATAAAATATAACAAAAAACAAAAATCATTAACAGCCACATCAAATAGAAGTTTTCCAACATATCAAATAGGAAATAAAAAAAAAGTCTAACACAAAATAACAAATCTAAGAGGTCCATGGTCTATCAAAAAATCATCAGAACAGATCATTAACAGACACATCAACCATATCTTCATCAGCAATAATCGCATCTTCCTCATCACCACCACTGGCATCCTCATCGTCATCCCATTCACCTTCACTAATATACTCAATAACTTCGAGATCACTGCGCCTTAAGGTCAGATCTTCGACTCCACCTATAAGAAGAAGAAGATAATTAAACGAGTTATTTACACTTGATACTAATAGTGAAAACTTGAATTTTATAAATATTCTTCATTAATTATAAAACTTACCTTCTTCATTTACTTTTTTAGTAGATTCTTCATCATTCTTTTCAACACTGTCATCACCATAAATTTCATGTGTACTGCGAAGGATCCCCAACCAGTTGCCCTTACGTGGAAGAACTGGATCTTCCCTCTCCGTGATCCATTCGTCATCTGAAGGGATATCCTCGAAATTATAAAACTTTTCCTTCAATTGTATATCCCTTCTATCTTGTCGTTCCATTAACCTCATGTTGTATATCACAAAAACCAGATCGTTCATTTTTTTTGATGCAAACGATTTCTTTTTTTGGAGTGCACCTATTAAATATCATGACAATTAAAAACAGTAAGAATACAAATATAAGAATTATTATTCATCATTCAAACAATTTCTTTATTTGAAGCTCACCATCTCAAATGCGCTCCAATTGCGTTCACATCCAGAAGAGCTACATGTCAAACTTAGAACGCGAATATCAATTTTTTTCAATTCCGGACAATTGTCACCATAGGAATCCCACCAATCAACTATAAAACACAATGTTGTAAACTTGTACTTGATTAAAATGATATTAGTTATTTAATATGCAAAATAATTAATAAACTAAAATATTTTATCTGGAGCTCTTTTACTTCTAGTTGCCTTTGCCGAGTCTAAGCCAAATAAGCCTCTTGCGTGTTTGAAATCATCCATCTGAATATCTATCTTTGTCCTCTCATCTTCGTTTGGAATCATCCGTTGGAGGCAACTATAAAAGCCAATTTTAACCTCTGCATCCGCTCTAAAACTCGGGCTAAAGTGATAATGTGGATTTAAATAATATGTTGCCGCATGCAATGGTCTATGAAGTTGGCTTGACCATCTCTCATCAATGATGGCCCATATTGGCTCATATCTGCATAAGAAACAATATTGTACATTGTTGCAAAACAAAAAAAATAAAATAACAATTGCATATATTATAAACACTTAAATTCAAAATAACCAACTTACTAACTTTTTTTTTGATGTTATCAAAATTGAGTTGAATTTTTTCCTTTGCTTTATCCATCTGTTCATATATAAATCCCATCATAGGCCCTTCTGAGTCAACCATTCTAAGCACCTTAATTAGTGGAAATGCTGCTTTCAAACATATGGTCACATGAGACCAAAAATGCCCCGTGTTTAAAACATTTTTTGAATCAATTTTCCCTCCTTAGAACCAGCAAATCTACTAGACTTCCATTTGACGGAAGTAAACATTGTCATCAAACCACCTTTGTTCTCCGAAAGACATCCCAATGTCAAGTAAGCAGTTGCAGATCTGGTCACTACAGGTCGAATCAATTCTCTCCCCTTTGTAAATTCAAGTAACCAAGCATGAACCAAAGTTCTAGAGTAGATATATGTTGTTATTTTTCCACCCTTTGCTATTGTTGATTTATGCAGCTCAAATTTTTTTTCAAAATCTTCTAACATCAAGTCAATACAGTGGGCAGCACATGGTGTCCAATATAAGTTTTTTCTCTTCTCCATCAACATATGACCGACCACCTTATAGTTCGATGCATTATCAGTTACTACTTGCTCAACGTTTTCCTCCCCGACCTTCTCCACAACCTCATCTAACATTTGAAAAACTTTTTCGGAGGTCTTAACAATGTCAGAAGTATCTATAGAAGACAAGAACACAGTACCTTTGGGATTATTTACCAAAAAGTTACATATAGATCTTCTTTTTCTATCTGACCATCCATCAGACATAATTGTGCAACCAACTGTTCTCCATTCTGCCTTGTAGTCCTCTAATCTTTGTAGAGTTAGGTCGACCTCCTATTTCAGGTATTTGACTCTTATGTCGTTATAAGATGGAGGTTTCATTCCGGGGCCATGTTGTCCGATCGCTTCAACCATACTTATGAATTCCGGATTCTTCACACAATTGAAGGGAATTGCACTTGTGTAGAAGAAACGAGCAATTTGTTGGCATGCTTTTTCGCGTGCATCTTTTTTAAATATAGCTCCAATTGTTGATTGACTGGTCTTTCTTACAAAAGCATTCATTGACTCTTTTCCCTTTGTTTTTTTTAGTTGCCCCAACTCAGCTTCGTAGTCAAATGTTGCTTCCTCAATATCTCTTTTCTTCTTTAAAGCGTCCTCTCCATGAGCTTGAAGAATGCTCAAAAATTGATTTCTCACTTTTTCAGGTACTTTAGTGCAGGCTTCCACGTTAAATTTTGTCCCTACTAGATGATGTTTCAACCTTTATATTCCACCGGATCTAATGACCAGACAATATTTACATTGTACTTTTTTTGTTGTGCTGTCTATTTCGATCCCATGCTCCCACCCAGGATCACTTCTAGAGCCGGATGCATTTTTTCTGGACTTTTGCTTATGGGATTTGACCTAGAAGGTCCAGAACCCGAGGTGGACATCTAAATATTAACAAAAATTAACTCATGATTTCTAGAATAAAATCAGTCCAGAAAATATAACCCATGAGTTCAGAAATCATCCAGAAAATATAGCATAGCAGTACAAAGAAGAAAGTAGAGCATAACAGTGCCAGTAATCATCCAGACTAGAGCAGAAATCATCCAGATTTCTGGATGATTTCTGGTCCAGAAATCTGGATGATTTCTGCCCAGAAATCATCCAGAAAACTGGATGATTTCCGGGCAGAAATCATCCAGTTTTCTGGAAGATTTCTGTCCGGAAATCATCCAGTTTTCTGGATGATTTCTGGGTAGAAATCAGTCCAGTTTTTGGACTGATTTCTGCCCTAGCTGACATTCAAGAACAGTCATTAAGAAATGACAGAAGAAGAAGAAGAAGAGCAGCAGGGAGCGTCGGGGTCGGGAGCAGCAGGGAG
Source organism: Platanthera zijinensis (assembly GCA_039513925.1). Classification (NCBI taxonomy): domain Eukaryota; kingdom Viridiplantae; phylum Streptophyta; class Magnoliopsida; order Asparagales; family Orchidaceae; genus Platanthera; species Platanthera zijinensis. The sequence goes on from CM077080.1 coordinate 38,807,368, forward strand.
CGTCGGGGTCGGGAGGGGAAATAGGGTTTAGAAGAAGAAGAAGAAGAAGAAGGAGGAGGAGGAGGACCTGAGCCGTGAGCCGTGAGCCGTCGCTGGAGCAGCAGGGAGCGTCGGTGTCGGGAGGGGAAATAGGGTTTAGGAAATGCGGGGTCGGGAGAGGGGAAATAGGATTAGGAAATGCTCAGCCCGCACCTTTTAACTATTCTGCCCGGATCGTGGAATCGGGCTTGCGGATCGCGATCCTACCGATTCCACGATCCGGATCGCGATCCCGCTTGATCTTACCCTGATTTTGATCCGGGTTAAGATCCGGATCGAAATGTAGGATCTGGATCGTATCGTCCGATCCTACGATCCGGATCACGATCCTGACAACATTGCTCTCGAGCTAAGCCAGTCCAATTCTCTGGATCGGTGGAAAACCGAGTGACCCAAACCATGTAAGTCTTTTTTTGTAGCAAGCAGGCTGCAAAAAGTTATTTTTAATAACTTTTATTTTTATTTAAATACAATTAAATTTCTTGATTTCATATTGACCCAATAAATTATGTAATATAGTAGATTGTCATAGCTTACGTAATATAGTGATTGTGTTTTCACCTCTCTAAATGCAAAATACTTTCGTCAGGGATGTCGAATTTGGTTGAGTGTAGTTTTTGGAAAGTGTATGTAATATACAATATATTTTGAGATTCAACTTTGAATTTTCAAGGTTACATTCAACTTGAGGTACCGTATATCATTTGTAATCATTGTTATCAAGTGTTTGCAACTTTACATGTTTTTATTTACTTGAGATATTTGATTGCGAACTCTCTAGCATTTATACTGCATCACTTGTTAAATTTTAACTATTATGATCTATCTATTATTATTTTATATAAAATATATTATTGCAAGTTATACCGCTAGATTATTGTCTGCATTTATAAATCACCCCTTAAGATCAATAGAACATTACCCTGCGTCACTTTTGATATCACAGACAAGTTTGAGCCATTTGAATGCTTTGTATCGGTAAGGAGTTTAGACATACTATGGCAGAGCCTCCTTTCTTAGATAACAAAACAATGACTAGTTTTAACATTAATATGTCAATGTTTGATTTTCAAAAAATGGGCCAATCTCTTGTATCAAATAGATGCACAATTTGATGATTCCAGTGAGCAATTTGGAATCCTCACTACTAGAGTGAATGATTTAGATCCCGTTAGGAACCCTCATCCCTGAGAAACCATTAGACCACATGTTATCCAGCATGAGGGTAATCGTGACATTGAAGGACTTCCCAACCATATGTTCATCAATCCATTTGCCCAGACTTCTCGATCCACCCTTCCACGGGGGTCGGAGCTAGCCAATGAGATTCGTAGAGATCCCACTGTTGGTCGACAACACCTTCCTCAAGAAGAATGACCTCAACCTCAATATCCTTTTCATAAAGATCGTGTTGTTCCCCATACATGGTTCGACCAAGATAAATATGATAGTTATATGGATTATCATGAGTCATGAAAATGTCATGTTTGTTGACGCAAATTTTAGTTGAGGGTGTTATTATTGATAGACAATGAGGTTACAAAGGAGTGACCACAGTTACAGGATATAGTCCGCAACTACTGAAGAGAGCCCACAATTACTGAAGAGTAACCTCCCCTACGGAGGTCACACACTGGAAGTGTTCCCGATTAGCATTCGCAGCAACCAAGAGCTCCTCCGAGAATTCTCAGGATTACTTCTACAAAACATCACCCCTTGTTTATATTAGTGGGGCCCCACTCGAACGAGTAGGTCCAAAAATTACGAGCTATTAGGATATAGGAGAGATGAGCAGGGATAGATGGTTACATTTGGAGTACTAATAACAAGAAAACCTAGGGAGCGTGGTTACACACGTCATAACCGCACGAACTATATGAGGAGAGCTGACTGAGACACTTAGCTCAGGCTGTTACTAGAATAGTGTCCGCCCACATTGTGGGAGACGAGACCTTGACTTGCTGGTAGCCTAGAGCATTAAGTTACATGATTATCGATGAAGTAGCCTCCTGGACTACTCGAGTAGTGATGTAACACTAGTCCACACAGATACAAAAATGTAACCTCCTGGATTGCTGCTTGATTTGTCGACGACAAAGATGCTAGATTGAGTTATCACAAGAAGTGTGCCCGCCCCTGCTGATGTAGAACAAGTTGTCCAGTTGAGCACTGAGAAGTCCATACACAATTTCACTGACTGTAATCGCCTATACTTACTCAATTGAGGGCCTTTTGCAGTTGCTTACTGTGATCGATGTATTATAGGCAAACATGATCCCTACATTTGTTCAAATCCGCGAGGTCTTTGGACATAGTAGTTTTAATCGTGAATACATTGATTTATACAGAAGGATATTGAAATACTTTGAATAATTCTTGAAATAACTATCCAGAAGAGAAAGGGCCGAGAATCGGCTATTCGCACAAAAAATTGTCGAAAATTGACTATCAACAAGGGAAAGATTTGAGAATCAACTATCCGCAAGAGAATGAGTTGAGAATCGGTTATCCGCAAGAAAAAGAGCCGATAATCTATTATTCGCAAGGAAAAGGCAAAGAATCTACTATCCGCAAGGGAAAGAGTCAATAATCAACTATCCACAGAAATGGTCGAGAATCAACTATCCACAAGGGAAATGGACGAGAATCGACAATCCGCAAGGGAAAAACCTAGAATCAACTATCAGCAAGAGAAAGGGTTGTATTTGTGATGACCAACGTTTGTATTCCAAAAAAATTGCTACCTATCATTTGTGAGTTTGAACATCTTAAGAGGTTTTCAATGACCACTGGCTATGGTGAACCTGATAGGCACTCAGAGTGAGCTCGTCCCAAGAGGTTTGCTAGCGTTTTTCATATCTCTGTTGATGATAGACAGAGCTTCACAACGATCGTCATGTAAGTTGTGAACATTTCAAAATGTGTAGTATATTTTCCTATACGATAATATAAAAAAAAAGTTAAATTAATCTCCACCCATCAATTTTAACCCCCATAATCTAAGTATATTTCTTAATAAATAATATATATGACAATCGCTCCTATTGAAACTCACAGGAATAATAAGTATTATTAGTTTCTTAATACATTTAAAAATGTTAAAATAACTTAAAATTATTATTTTATATCTAATTAAAACGAAAAACCTCTATATGTCATAAATAATGACATTAAATCATTTTAATCAATTTTAAATAAACTAAGTACTAATTATTCACACCAACGCCACAACACCGCATAAGTAGTACTAAATTGTCCAAGAACTTAATTTAACAATGCTCCATGGGCATATTTGTCATTTCTACATAAGAATGCAACTCTGCCATGCCTCCAATTCTCCAAGGCTCAGTTCATTTGACAGAAATTTGAATGCAGGAATTGGAATTGATCCAATTCCTATTCTCAGAGGAATTAAAATTTAAGTCAATTTTAATTCTATTATTCGGCTAATTATAGGAATTCTGTCATCAAAATTAGAATTAATAATTCTCATGTTTGACTGTATATTAGACTTCAGTAATTGGAATTGAAAATTTAAATTTATAACCTTAAAATTATCAAATTTTAATTTCGTGATTAAAATGAAGCTCATATTAACAAATATTGTCTCGCATAACTAAAGTCCAGAAAATTAAAAACATAAATTTACAGCATAACTAGACAATGCAACATGAGCCCTCATAAAATCAATCCTGTAAATATAAACGTAGCCAAGTCCTCCCAATTGACATCGACAAAGCCATGAACACGTCACTCTTCGTTTCGTCAACACTCAGCATGTCGATAGGGTGTAAGACCACATGATTAATCAGATTTGTAATAGCTGCAATTAGTCATGGCCAAAAAACCCAATAGGGTCGGGCTTCGCCAGGCCCGGACGGGCCCGGGCTTTTTCCAAATCGGGCTCGACCCGGACCCAGTTTAAACCGGGACGGGCTCAGGCTCCCTCTCAAAGGGGGAGCCCGGTTAGGCCCTTCGGGCCAGGCCAGGCCGGCCTGAATTCAAAGGGTTAATCAGGATTAGGCGGGATTTGAATCCCGCCTCATCAGGCAGGATTAAAAAATCCCGCCCGGCGGGATTAAAAATCCCGCCTAGCGAGATTTTAACCTTAGCCCGGTGCCGGGCTCGGGCTAGCGGGCAACAAGAAAAAATAGGGGCTCGATAAGGGCCCCAAGCCCGGCCGGGCCGAGCTTTTCCCGGGTCAGGCCTAGCCGGGCTTTTGCCGAGCCGGGCCCGGGCGAGCTTTTGTCGGACCGGGCCCGAGCGGGTTTTCGGGCTCGGGCTTTTTGCCCATGACTAACTCAATGACCACATATATCTTGTCTTCGCTTGAGATCAGCGGTGTCGGCTGAGAAGTCACACTGCTCTCGTGTTTCATGTTCCTCATTATTGCTGAAACAATATCTGCAATTATCTTTATCACAGATGTTTTCTTCTTCTTCTTGATCTCTGATCCGACCTCCTCTGCCACATTGTCGTCCACTGAATCATCAATATGGATCTCCATTATGCCTTAGATGCAGTCGCAACATTAGCTTTGGTAGCTCTATAAATCCCACACATCATAGTTAAGTTGTCTCAATTCACGATCACTTTGCTACGATAATGTTTTACTATTCGATGTGCCTACAAGTTTAGAGTAGATTAGGCTCATAAAATAATAAATTGACAAAAAATTTAATAAATAAATAAAATAAAATATTACCTGAACATAATTGGCTCAAACATCTTCATTGTCTACCTTCATTACATTTTGCTCTCATTCCTAACGGGGCTCACGTTTTTTATACCAGGGTGTGCATTTTTTGCTCAGGCTCGCATCTTCTGACGGGGCTCACGTTTTTTCGCCTAAGTGCGCATTTTCTCACTAGTGCCCATTTTTTGTGTCGGATGCGCATTTTTCCGTCCGGGCACGCGTTTTTCGATCAGGCATGGGTTTTTAGGCGAGAATATTTCTTCCCGAGTGCATTTTTTTCACCTGGGCGGGCATTTTCTGCCCGGGCATGCATTTTTCGCCACAACGCACATTTTTCGCATGGGCACATAATTTTTGTGCCAAACTCGGGTGCACATTTTCTGACTGGGCGCGCGTTTTTCGCATGAGCGCGCATTTTCCGCCTGGACGCACATTTTTCGTGTCGGGCGCCCATTTTTCGTGTCAGGCACACGTTTTTGGTGGCGGGCACGCGTTTTTCGCCCGAGTTCTTCTTTCGCCTAGGCGCCTGTTTTTCGGTTGGGCGTACTTTTTCCGCTCGGGCATGCGTTTTTTGTCCAGGCGTGGATTTTTTGTGCGAGACACGCGTATTTCGCTCGGGCCCTGGTTTTCTGCCCGAGGCTCGTTTTCCGCGCGGGCACGGGTTTTCCAGCCAGACACGCATTTTCACTCGGACACACGCTATTTCTCCCGACCACATGCATTTTTGATTGGACGCACGCTATTCTCCCGGTCACACACATTTTTCCCCGGGGATGTTTTTTTTTTTCAACCGGATTTACCTTTTTTATCTAGCCCGTGCAATCCTAAGATTAAATTTTATCTAACGAACGAATAACAAAATTAATCAATTCTACAATATTTTTTGTTAGGTAAACGTTGAAATTGAAATTAATTAGACCAATATCAAATTTCAATTCTATCCAAACGAACGGTACCCAAGTATTTTTTTTTTTTTTTGTAACTTAGAAGGGATGAGCTCCTATTTCATTTCACAAACTTCATGATGGGTAAGGAAATAATGTTGGGAAATGGCGCCTCTTCATGCACATTATGGATAATGATGATGTTTTCTTACAAATCATCAAAAACAGAAGGATAAACATTCTCTTCATTTGAGATCTTAAATGGAGGAATATTTCATGGTATGAATCCATTCTCATTAAATGAATCTTAAATGGAGGAATATTTCATGGTATGAATCCATTTTCATTTGATCTAATGATGCATAATTTTTTAATTAAAAGAAAAATATAAAATAATGAGATCAGTGAACTTACCACTTACCGGATCTATTTCTTATCGACTAGAAATAGATCTATGCCGTGAAATGAATACTATCCATTTTATTTATTCCAAATAAAGAGGATCCTGTCTCTGCTTCAGGGGTTGCATAACCTACTTCCATCCACAAATGATATTATGCTTATATAAAAATTACTTTGACTTCTTTATTTTGTTAATTCCATTTTTAACAGGCTAGAGAAAAAAAAAACTCAAATGACAGATTAAGGCTCCGTTTGGGAGGACTTATTTAAATAAGTCCCGATTCATATGATCATGACCGCTTGATCGGTGAAAATAAGTCCTCCCAAACGGAACCTAAAATATTGTCATAGAAAATAATTGGATAGTTGTGATAAATTTGATGATCTCAGGTTCAAATGTTAAAATGCTCAGCGAATTATATAGATATGTTGATGCATTGTACTAATAAATTTTCTTAGTAAATAGCTTTGGAAAATTATCAAGAGAATGTATTGATTTGGGAATGGAAATGCCCCCCAACCAAATTATTCATTGCCAAGGCACACATTAAAGTCTGAAGCAAATACCAACACAATTCAAAAAAAAAAAAAAAAACTTGGGCGCTGGTGAAATCACTCACTTAGGGAAGCAAAACAGGAAAAAGTGATCACCGCCGTCATCGCTGCCACCACCATAAGAAAACAGAGCATCCTGTTCCTTCTCCTCTTGCTCCTCTGAGCTAAAGGCTCGGCCGTTCCGCCACTCACAAAATTCTTCGCGCAGGCCACCTTCGCTTCAATGGCGTTCAGCATCTCCCCTTGTTTTTCCATCACCACCGCCTGCAGTGTGTGCAAGCTCCTCAGTATGTCCCTTCTCGTCTCGTCGGCTTCTAAATCCAATTCGTTCCGCATCCCTCCCAAAACCACGTCTTCCGCTACGCATGGAGATATTATTCCGTCGAGCAGACCATCACTCGGCAATTCACCATTCACAAGGAAGAACCACCACCTCAATTCATCCCTCTGATGAGCAACAATTTGCTCCCTCAGTTCTTCAAGTTCATTCATTATGACCCTAAGTTTAATTCTTAGCCAGGAGGTGACGAAGATCCTGTAACGGTCCTCCGAGCTTTCTTCGCCGAAAACATGGGAAATTTGGCGGTTGGCTGCGTTGGATTCATTGAGGAGTTTAAGACTCCGTTTTGGGGGGCTTATTTTCACCGGTCAGGCGGTCACGACCGCATGAATCAGATCATAATTAAGGTCCGGTTCATGCGGTCGTGACCGCTTGACCGATGCTTGATGGCTTTGGCCTTGCGGAGGAAGAGCTCCACATGGGATTCTATTTGGTCTGAGATTTCACAGGGGAGTTTTGGGCTGTGGGCGGATTTATACATGTGGTATAGGCGGCGGGGATTCAGGAGGGGATTGGAGATGCCGTCCACATTAAAATGAACCCTTAATCTTTCAATTAGGCTCTCTAGTTTCCAAAATTGGAGCACAATGAATGCTCCAGTTTTCTTTAAGAGAAAAAAAAAGATTGAAGGGGGGGTGGCGGTGACAGTGTAGACTGTAGAGGGGGTTTTCTCTCGATGAGCTAATTTTTTAATATGTTAAACGTACATAAGAATCATGCGTAAAATGAAAATTTCTTCCTATTAGTTTTTTGGATCACCAAAAAATCATAGAATATTTATTCTTGTATTTTTTATGATCATTTTAAGTAGTTATATATTTCGATTTGAAAATACATACGCAAAACATACTTTTACAACTGTATTTTAATATTTTTACAATACCATTTTACACTGAAAATGCAGTTCATTTGCAACTGTATTTTAGATTACAATTGTATTTTATACTGAAAATACAGTTTCGCAAGATCCTTTAGATATGTTATACGTATAAAATTATTGTTTCTTTGGATGAGAGAAGTGGAGTTATTAGAGGGCTTGCAGGTTGCAGATGCCCTCCCTCTACCTGGTTTCTTAGGCTTTGTTTTGGGGGTCTTATTTTCACCAGTCAAGCGGTTACGACCGAAAAGGTCCGGTTAATGCGGTCGTAACCGTTTGACCGGTGAAAATATATCCCCCCAAACAGACCCATGGTTAATAAATAAAAATGTTGCATTTTGTCTTTTTAGGCCTATTTGGCAATGGGGACATTGGGGAGGCAATCTCGAATGGATCCATTTGGAGATCTAATGGACAATACCCGCCTGCAATACATCTAGATGCAGATTTTTTTGATTTAAAGAAAAATATAAAAGGTTGGGGCAACTAAACCCATCATATCATCCTGCATTAAATCTGGACTCTAAAATGAATCCCCTCCATTTCTTTAGAAATGAAGATGATCCTAATTTGTCTCAAATATAGTTTGAGTCTTTGAGACAACCTTTCAAAATCTTCATTCATTTTTATGTTCAAAATTAGATTTTTTGTCTCCGTGGCAAATATAATTATTATCATGCCAAATACCTATTTTGTATCCTCACTTTTTTATTCAAATTTGCGGACCTCTTATCATTTTTTAAATAGTAATGTACAGATTTTGCTATGTTACTTTTTTGTCTATTTTTTATATTTAAAATTTCATTTTTATTTTATTCTATCAATTTTTTATTTTATTTTCTAATCTATTTTGTTTTATCTTATTTTATTAACTTTATAATTTTCTAATTCATTTTATTATATAATAAATTGAAAAATCTCAATTGAAAAGTCCAAATTTGAAAGCCTCCATCAAGATTACACAGCAATAGGAATTGCCTTTATTCTTAGCCACCAATACTTTCCAATTCTTTACAGCCATACGGAGCAGAAACACCTTGCCAAACGGAACCCCTTATCACGTTTTAAACAGTAATTCACTGTTTTTGGTCATTTTGCTATCTTGGTTTTTTATATTATGTTTACTAATTTTATTTTATCAATTTTTTACTTTTATTTTATCAAATTTTTTCTTTTATTTTCTATTTTATTTTGTTTTATCTTATTTTTTTAACTTTATAATTTTCCAAATTATTCTATCATAATTATTCTATCATAAATATTATTTGTCATCATTTTATACTATTTATATTATCTTAGTTTAGTGTAGTTTAACTTAAGTCATTTTTTAGTGTAGTTTAAACCGCAACGTGGATTTGACTTATCGCACCCCAATGTTAACCGCAACCCGGATAAATGGGGTGCGGCAAGCCAAATATTGGGTTGCGGATAAAATTCGGGTTGCGGTTAATATTGGGGTGCGGCATCTGCTGCAAGGATGTAATTTAGCAATGAAATTACACTCAAAGCTGGCCCTCCAGGTCTTTAGAATTTCATATCAGCAAAGATGTAATGAACAAATTTGGGAACTTGCTAAATGAAATTCCATAAACTTTCTAAAAGGGAACAAAAACATGTTTTTTTAATTACTACCATCCAGATTCTCGTAGAAGAGTATGTAGCCATGGTCGGTGTTGTTGGAATACTCCTGCGCCGAACCAAAGAATGTTTGCACATTGGACTCGCCCATCATCTCTAGCGGCTTCTGAGCGAGGAGAAGAGTCAGGAGTATGTAGCCATGGTCGACGACGCTTCTGAGCGAGGAGGAAGAGTTGGGAGGTAGCAATTTCTGAGCGAGGAGAAGAGTCGGGGGGGGGGGCAGCTGGAAGAAGAGCACTTGACGGCGTTCTGAGTGGTAGCAACGAGGTCGGGACGAACGCCTGCAGCGAGGTCGGGAGGAGCGGATGCAGCGAGGTCAGGAGGAGTGGTTGCAACGAGGTCGGGAGGAAAGGAAGCGGAAGATTTGGTTTAAGATTTTCTAGGTTGCGAGTAAATTTTATAAAGCAAGATATTTTTTTTAAATGGGGTGCTGATAGCCAAATCCGAGATGTGGTTAACAATCACCTTTTTATTGCTCCCTCTGCCTTTCCATCATCATCTTTTTTTATTGTAACCCAAACCTGACGTCTAGGGGTGTGCACGGTGTGGTTTGGTGCGGTTTTGGCCCAAACCGCAACCGCACCGTGAGGGCTCGGTTTTTGCACGAGCAAAACCGCACCGCACCGAAATTATGCGGTGCGGTTTCGGTTCGGTGCGGTTTTTTGCGGTGCGGTTGCGGTTTCGATGCGGTTTTTGCATGTATTTTACATAGATTACAGGTAAGCATCGCCCCCAGTAGCGTCAAGTTGAGCATTCTATTTGTAGAGAAACAGATTTTCTACTACTACAGATGCACCTTTTTAAAATGGTCATGCTATTTTAGTATTTTATCTCAAATTCCATTGAGTTCATTGAAGGTCATTCCTTTGATTGCTTTTGATGAAGATTTTTTTCTACATTGTTCTCTCTAGCCTTGATGTCGAACAACACAATTAATTCCATAACACCCATCGAATTTTCTCTTGTGAGTTTATCTCGGTCAAACAGTTCTTTGATCAAGTCACTGTTACTACTGTGACTCTTGACGAATTCTCAACTCTCATGACAATATCAAAGTAATCTATTATGGTTTGTACTTGTTGTATAAAAATCGAGGATGATTATCCACATTATCCACCTCCACCAAGTGTTGATAATGTTGATTCTCCACCTCCACTTCTTGGCATGATAATATCATGTATGATCTTAATCTTGCTCTAAGAAAGAGTAAGTGCGCATGCATCACTATTTATATTTCTAAATTTATCTCATTTACTTAATATACTTAAATGTGACGTCACATAGTTATAAAAAATTAAATATACAAAATATTCGGTGCGGTGCGGTGTGGTTTTTGCGGTTTTCAAAATCAAAAAATCGCACCGCACCGAACCGCGCTCGGTTTGTAAAAGTTCAAAACCGCACCGCACCTAAACTACGCGGTGCGGTTTAAAAATCGGTGCGGTTTTTGCGGTGCGGGCGGTTTTTGCGGTTTGCGGTTTTTCATGCTCACCCCTACCGACGTCCTACCAAATCTGATGCCCCACAACATGTACCCTCTACCAATGATCTCGCGCGGCCAGCTGAGCTGGCATCCTCCTCTACGACTCATCCCTTGACGAACTATGTATCCTTGGATCGCCTCTCCCCGCCTCTTCTCAAATTGGCACTGCATCTATCCTCCATTTTAATATCTCACTCTTTGCAGGAGACTCTTCATCATCCGGGATGACGTGCTGCTATGGATGAGGAAATGACTACCCTATGGGCTAATCGGACATGAGATCTTGTCTCACTTCCTCCAGGGCAGACTTGTGTCGGGTGTACCAGTTGTCAAGACGAATACTGTTCGGGTCCTGATCTCCTTGGTTGTTCATCGCCAATGACCTCTTACATCAGTTGGATATCAAGAATGCTTTCCTCAATGACGAGCTTTAAGAAACTATCTACGTGCATCAACCTCCCGGGTTTGAGCCCACGAGGAGTCTCCTCGTGCGTGATTTGACAAGTTTACTAAAGTTGTCCGGGATGTTGGATTCATTCGAAACACTGCTGATTTCTCTCTTTTTACGCGTCATCGACCAACATGCACCGTAATTCTCTTGATTTACGTTGACAATATCCAAATCACAGGAAATGTCTCCACAAGAATACAGATGATTAAACAGCACTTAAACTCAGTATTTCTAACTAAAGACTTGGGAAATTTTTGATACTTTCTTGAAATCGAGATAACGGAACGACCTGATGACCTTGTCCTATCTCAAAGGAAATACTGTCTTGATCTTTTTCAGGATGCTAGCTCTTTGGGATGTACTCCGATGGACGTCAACCACAAGCTTTGTGTTCAAGGCTCTGATTTAGATCTGCTACTTCCAAACCCAGAGTATTATCGCCGTCTTGTTGGAAAACTGATCTATTCTACTGTGACAAAACCTGATATCTCTTTTGTTGTTGGAGTTGTCAGTCAATTTATGCATGCTCCACGGACATCTCATCTTCAGGTCGTTGAGTGCATTCTCAGATACTTGAAGGCGGCGCTTGGACAAGGACTCATATATAAATCATCTTCCTCCCTAGCTCTCATTGTCTACTCTGATGCTGATTATGTTGGTTCTCTGGATGATCGACGCTCCACAAATGATTTTTGTACTTACTTTGGAGAGCATCTTATTACCTGACATAACAAAAGCAATTGGTTGTTGCGCGTTCGTCTGCTGAGGTCAAGTGTGCAATGACTGTTGTTGTGTCTGAACTCACCTGACTAGAAGTCCTCCTTCGTGATTTGGGAGTTAACCTCGCCTCACTCGCAACTCTATTGTGTGGCAGTCAAGCTGCTATACATATTTCTAAGAACCTCGTGTTCCGCGAGCGAACTAAACATATTGAGGTTGATTGTCACTTCATTCTGGAAAAGATTCAATTGAAAAAGTTGGAGTTATATCATGTTCCTGCTACCGAGGAAGTGGCTGACAGTCTCACCAAACCCCTACCATGACAGTTGTACTATCAATTTTTGTCTAAGATCGGTGCCTACGATTTGTATGCTCCAAATTATGGGAGAGTGCTGAAGGAAAATGTAAAAGTCCAATATTAAGGCCCATTAGTTCAATCCATTATGTTTAGTCTCACATTGTAAGATAGCTACTTCTCCCCTTCTATTTCTATTTAAAATATACAATACATGCGCTCATTGTACGAGAAATTTGAAAAATTAATAAATCTTTACATTTATTTTTCTTTCCTGTGATTTTATAAAGTATAATTTAGTTTTGAATTAAATTTTTTTTTTTATTATGATAGCTTCTTCCTCTCGCCTTCTATTTTTATTTAAAGTGTACAATATATGTATTCATTGTACGATAAATTTGAGTAATTAATAAATCTTTTCATTTATTTTTCTCTCCTGTGATTTTCTACAGAATAACTTAGATACTTTTGATTTAATTTTTTTATTAACTTAGATACTTTTGATTAATCTGTATTTATATTTTTACAATCTGCCATTAACAACAAGCTGCCATTAGCATAAATAAATTTGTCAATAACAATATTCTTAATTTAATTTTGCAAAAAAATAGAATTCTACGCAACATTTCTCAGCAAATATGTTAATACATTGAAAATGCAGTAGGTGCACATGAAATGAAATACTTTGCTTTGTTCATTTAACTTCATGTAGGTATAAAAATTAACGGGAGTTTGTTCAATTGCTCATTTCAAACTTAGCCTAAAGTCATCCGTGCCAACATAAAAAAAAAAAAAAAAATAATTCATCGAGCTATTTTAAATTTAGGATTCAAGAACTGAATTATTTATTTACCCAAAAAAAAGACTGAAAGAAAAAGAGATTAATAAAAAAAAAAACAATTGTACTACTAGCTAGCTGGCTAGTAACGGGGAAGGATGGAGATCCTCTCCCTCCACTCCACTGATTAGACAAATAAAAAAAAAAGACATTATTTAACTCATTGGAGGAAGAAAGAAACAATTAAAACCACGAAATGGATAACACACACTTGGCTTCAAATTGAGAGAATCTTTCTTCGTGGGGGGATGACGGTGATGGGAAGGGTTTTTCAGGCGATTGTATTTCATGCAGAAAGGGCGGCCGGGTTACAACGCATCCCCGCAGAGCGAGGGCCCCATCACAAGGGTGAAATGCAGTCAAACCTTACCTTACATTTTTGCATAATACAGAGAGAGGTAATAATTAAGCTGCAGAACAATGGACAAAGCTCCAACTATATTTTGATTACTTTGAACAAGTGCAGTTATTTACTGTTATATGTTGTATCCCTGTGTAATTCTTACTGGAGCGAATTGAAGCAACACTTTACAAACCAAAAATCACTCTAAGCTCCTAATACATCACATATATTTATATTTCTATATTAATTATGACAAAAAAGGAAGAAAAAAAAAAAAGACTAGAGGCTGGTGGTTGTGAGAGTGGAGGGATTATCTTTGGATGTGAGAAGTGAAACCATCAGAAGAGACCTTGCTGGATTCAGAAGCAGCAGAAGCCCTCCTCAAACGTCTCTCTGCCGATATCTCCATGCCACCTGAATCTGGGTGGCAGCAATGTCTCCAGTACGGCGATTCACATCTGTTTGTAGTCAAACACAATATCAGCAATTGTTAATGCTAGGCAAGTAATGCAATGCTGTATTTTTTTTAAGAGAAACTGTAGCTTTATGAGTAAAGTCTTTGGGCGGCTATGCTTTCCAAGTTTAAAATGCGTACAAAACCGAAAGTATTTTTTGAACACGTAAAGACAAATATTATACAAATATGACATTCATATTGCCACCTACTCCTAGATTCTCTTTTAAATCAGCATCTACTCCCTTAACACTCTCAGACACGATTTCTTCCATATAGAAATTACAATCAAACCCTCCTATTTTTTCTCTAACAATCGCTATCTTATACAATCAATGACAATTTAAAACTTTTTCTTAGTTTAAATCTGGGTAAATATCAACCACTTCTCTAAGAAAATCTCGAAGATACTATGATTCCAAACCATAAACTCTTTATATCCACCTAACTGGCCACATTCTCTCCTTTGTTGACTAAGGCCCCGTTTGGGAGGACTTGTTTTCACCGGTCCGGTTCATGCGATCGTAATTGCTTGACCGGTGAAAATAAGTCCCCCCGAACGGAGCCTAAGTATAGCGCCATTTTGGGCCAACATACACCGCATCCTTCCCTCACCTCCCCCACTAATTTCACTAACTGTTTTCCATGCCTACAAAAGACGACATTCTATGCATGTTGATCATATTTCTACTCCTATTGTTCATGCCCAGGCTATCATGCCAACTGTAGAAATTTCACGCGCCCAAAGATCACTTCGGCTCTTTGCACAATATCCAATCTCAATCACAATGAAATCAACAATTGATAAACCCAAAAAGGATAAACTCCACACAATCAACACATTTGTAGAGAATAAGTTTTGAAAGTATGCTTACAACCGGAGAGAACTCCAAATAAAAAAACTGAGAGAAAACACTCAAGCGAGACAAGCTTCCACTGACAAGTATGTAGACTTGGCGGTTTTCTTTTACTGGAGTCGTACAATCCAAAAAGCCAGAAACTTTTATCAAGAAAAGAGACCCAAAAAATGGCTTGGTCATGCTTCTATCAGATAGAAAGAGAGCACTTCCAGAGAGTATGCTCCAATTTTTTTTTCTGGTTTTTTAAGAGAGAACCCTGAATGGGGTTTTGACCAAACAATGTTAACGGTTGGCAGTTTCTTTTGTCTCGTACCGAGTGGACTGCAACCCATCTTTTCCGGCAAGCGGAAATAAAAAAACTGAATGGAGTGATTTCGAGAATAGTCGCGACTCTTGGAGGAAGAGGAATCGAAAACGGGAAACTGCTACTCTTGGAACCGACCGACAACAAGTGGAATCAATAATAGATGCACTGGTTGGAGTTTTCCGGAGATGATAAAACGACGCACTGCTTGGTGAAGAAGAAAATAGAAAAAAAAAGGACATAATAAAAAGAACAAATAAAAAACGGACTCATCTGGAAATTTAATACTCCCCCTTAAGATGAGATCCCAATACCATTCGAAGCAACCTAGGGAGATGCTCGAATTGTTCCTTTGTCAAGGGTTTCGTGAATATGTCCGTCACATTGTCATGGCTTTAAACATGATCCACAAAGATGACCCCATTAAGCATCTTTTCCCGAATGAAGTGATGTTCGATCTCAATATGTTTTGTCAGCACATGGAAAATAAGATTAGTGACAAGCTTTAAGGCACTTTCAACGTCCCCGTGGATCGAAGTAGCCCTTTAGATCTTCTTGAGCACGTCCTCCACAAGTCAGCAAAGCCAGATACACTCTTGAACCGCCAAAGATGGCGCTTTGTATTTCGCCTGAGTGGCGGAGATGAACACTGAGTCTTATTTCTTACTACACCACGTAACTGCCGTTGAACCACACATGAAAACGTACCTCGACGTCGACCTCCGATCATCAACGTCACCACCATAGTTAGCATCCGTGAATTGGTGTAGATTGAAACATGTGTCTCTTTCATACAACAACCCCATGTCCAAGGTCGTTCGAACATACTTCAGAATTCCCTTTGCGGCATCTAGATGAGACGTCCTATGCTCCTGCATATAACGATTTACGCGGCCAACTGCAAGCGAGATATCCAGCCTTGTAATCGTCAAATATATCAAACTCCACACCAGATCCCGAAAAGGCTTAGGTTTCGGGAGGACCATACCTTCATCCTGATGAAGCTTCAAACCAACTTCAAGTGGAGTAGAACTGTTCTTTCCTTCCTTCATGTCAAATCTCTCAACGATCCGCTCCGTATAAGCTTTCTGAGAAATAAGTGATTCGTTCTTCTTTCTCTCCACCTCTTCGTTATCATTTTCCGTCAGAATCATATCGTCGACATGCAACAACACGAGAACATGAAGTTCGCTCTTCTTCTTCACAAACAAACTCGAGTCTCAATCTGATGCATAGTACCCACAAAACTGAATATACTACACAATCTTCGCATACTATTAATTTGAAATTAACAATTAGGATCATAAATGAAAAGGTCCGTCAAATTAGGACTAATGTTATTTTGGGCAAGAAAGAAAATAACATTATTAAATACTATTAATTTGAAATTAACAATTTTAAGTAACTATTTTGAATTCAGAATTAATATTCCTTTGGGGAATATCAAAACTCATTAAATATATACTTTATTCTCATTTAATGTCTTAAAGCCTCTTAAAACATTCTAAAGCCAAACAGTCGGCCCTCTCCTTTATTTTATTTTGTGACTTTGAACCCCCCCTCATTTAACACCCCTAAAAGCCATAAATCTTTTAAAAAACTCCCTAATCTCTTTAAAGAGCAGCCGGTCCACATAATAAGGAAGAAGGGTTAGAATCAAGCAGAGGCTTTCCCCTTTACTCGGTAATACCCGTGAAACCCTCATCGAAACCACCTCCCAATGCCTGGCGACGGGCTCCCTCGCACCGATGACGCCACCAGAGGACTCCTTCGACCCCGACGACTTTGTCTACGCCTGCAATCGGAGTCTTCGTCGAGGTCAGGGTCGACTCTTCTCAATTTTTGTCGCATACAACCACTGGGATCGTGAATCTTGCCCAGCAACAGCGGTCAGAGCCCTCTCCATCTGTTTTTCTAGCAAAGATACATCCTCTGGCTGTCGACAACCAGTCCCCCCCCATCTCCGACCCACATCTGTGTTATTTTAATTGTCGCGATTTTCCACTGAGCCTTCCTCCACCGTTACAAATCTGGCCGAGTGGTCGCTGCCCCTATTCTTCACTACAACACAGCTGGACTTTGTCGTTTTGCACACGACGTTGGTATGATCCTCTCATCATTCCCATGTGTCGATTACTATAAGTCAACTTTCATGGATGCTTGTGTTTTATATAAAATTCTGAATGTCTACCCAAATTAACCTAATTCATGCTTGTCGTTAATTTGTAAACTCTATTGTCGCTTTTCCTTTCTCACATTAGGAGGATTGTGGATGAATTTATATAAAAGTTGATTCTGTGCAAATGGTCGTCCCACTAGTGCCACGTTTTAAATCATTCTCAAATTTATATTTAAAATTCCATGCGGGATTTTGGTATAAATCAATTTGGTATCATAGGGATGTTTGATTCACTTCCATCCTTTGTGTTTTATTTATAAGAAAAAATATCAAGATCTTTATTTTTTTAACTCTAATGAGAGCTTTTAAAGTTTAAAAAACATACTATGTACTCTTTCTAGTGTAGGAAAAAATAAATCATTATTATAAAAACATCTCTAAGGTCTTTGAAAAAAATAATAAAATAAGATTTTCAAAAAAAAAAACTTAGTGAGCTATTAAATTTTTTTCCTCTTAAAAAATAAAGATGTTTTAAAATCTTTAAGTCTCTAACAATTATTTTAAATTGGAAAATCACGTAGAGAATGGCATAGGTGGTTTTGGCGAGGTTCTTAAAAATTTAATGAAAAAAGTTTGAATTCTCGCCGCCAATATAAAGCAATACATGAATGGGCTATGCACCTCTGTACAGGACCTCGAAGTGGCAATGTACAAGCGTTACGTTTTACCCGACTACCTCCCAAACTCGTATCAAAGAGTGGAATTCTGGCTTAGGACTGTCGATAGTCCTCTTTCTAGCCTCGTCATTTCTCCCATGAGCACCCTGGCCCCACATATCCCCACAATGAGACTACCTTCAGTTGAGGAGCTTTTTCTGCGCCTCATCTCTAGGAAGAAGAGCTTCCTCCTGTTTATGTCATCCTGACTGAAATAATGACTCCACTTGCTCATACCGAATCACAACCTTCAGTCGCTGAGTTTCGCCCCGAGCCCCTGCTCCAGGAAGAACTAGCTAGCGAAGAGTCACTCATCTTAGAAGGCATAGACTTGATCTCCACATTTCCTGACTCTCCTAGCCAATTACAGTAGCATACCTTTGAGCATGCAGACATTGATCGTGATGATCACTCAACCTTGACGCTAGAATCTTCACACTTTATAGGATCTGTATTTGGTATTGGAGAGCGTGAAGAGTTTCGTTGTCAAATTATCAGTCTATTCATGCCTAGTCGTATTACGAGGATCAAGACAATCCCTAAAATTTTCATTTCTCGCAAGGACACATGTTTTAATGAATTTTTATGAAAAAATTTAAAAGATTGATTTGAGATCTATTTAAATTTTGGCAGCACTGGCCAGACTTCAGTGGGTGATGTTATGAGAATAGCTGATCTTGGGTTAGTAGGCATTTGTATGTGTCTAGAAGACGTGCATAAGATGCAATATGATTTAATGATTACACGAGTTGATCTTGCTTAATTTTGGCCTTGCCTCTTACTTTTCTTTTTTGACCAACTCTCTTCCACACTTTGTGGTATTCACATCCTTAAAGCTCTGAATTTAATTAAACAATTACATATCATGCATGGAATTTTGACTAACCGTTTGCAAGAATCTTTAAAAAATTATAATTCCTCGGTTGATTTTATCATCAGGATTGAGAATTTTCCAATAGAGATGAGTTTTATGTATCTTTTAGGAAAGAGGGTTCGCCTACAGATCATGTGTTGCGGCGATGAGTCCTTCCTTTGTTTGTCTATTTACTATAGTGGTGCAGATGTAACATCCGTAAAATTTTACGCGGAATTTATTTTATTGTAGGGTCGAGTCGCGACGATTTTTGATCGAGGCAGCACGTCGAATTTTGTTAGTGTGCAAGGGTTGTTTGAGGAGTGGGTTGCGAATAGCCAAAAAATAATAGTTTTGGAGTGCGAATAGCAAATCCCACCCCCCATGCCTTATGCGGTTATTATCAAACTCCATACCCGACGGTTTTTAAAACCCGCACATTTCCTTCTCATGGAAGAAAACCGCAAACCCGACTTTTTCCCCTCTCCCGTTTCCGCAGGCGACGGCGTCCGACGTATCCTTTCCGCCAGGCCGACGACACATCTGCCGCCCTAGCCGCCGCCCATTTCATCTCCAGGAGCTCATTCCGGCAACTCCTCCCTCCTCCGAAGGCGCCAGCAAGCCTTCCTTTTCCTTCCTTGGCCTTGGAAGTGTCGGGTTTCAACCCTAGCCGGTGGTAGTGGAAACTTTTGGTTTTTGGTGAGTCTATTTGCCCCCTATCTCCATTCCTTTGTGGAAATCCTTAGATTTGAAGGCTAGGTTAAACTAATTTTCATTTTCTTTGCCCTAATTAAGTCTTGGGGTTCGAGTTTCACCGCGGAATTTGAGTAGAACGCTTTGAGAGCCTAAATCACTCCACGAAAAGGTAATATTTGGGTTTTAGCGCTTGTATTTTGTAACCCTTGTTGTTTTGGAGATTTTCCACCGGAAACCCTTAGGGGAAAATTATGAAATTAGGGCTGCCCTAAATTGCAGGACTTTGGTGGGGTCGGGGCAGCATTCTGAAGGTCCCCAGTAGTAGGATTTGCCTTCGGAAGAGGAGATGTCGCCGCGCCGAGTCTACGAGCGCCGTAGCACCGCTGTAAGGAAACCTAACTTTTGCTAATTAGACATAGTAATAAGTATATATTTTGTATACACACGAGTAGATTTATTTCAAGTACCATGACCATGCATAGAAAGGTGTGTTGACAGGAAAACGGTCACGAAAAACGTGTAGGGTGACACGATTTCCCTAAGACCCAAGTAGTCGGATCGTGAACAGAAACGTAGAGTACGAAAGCGTTAACCGTGTTCGTAGGTTTGGAATCTGTTCCGAACAAGGGCGTGAATGTCCATTCTAGTAGACCACAAGAAAGTCAAGGGTCGTTTAGTAGTTCCCCAAAAAGATTTCCCATGCAGAGTAGCGTCAGACCAAAAAGGTCAGTCAGCACACAGAGTTCTTTCGTGCTAGGTAGAGGCGCACTACCTTTCTCATAAGGCACATGGAACCTTATGAGTAGTACAGACTTGGGAATTGTCTTCCCTTGAGCCAGCTAGCAGATTCGAGACCGTGTCCGCGTGACACTAGAACAATTGGGTTCATAAGATGGTCTCGGGTCGTCAGTTTCAGTTGCGCGTTAGGAGCTACTCTGCCTAGAGCCTTCCTAGTAGATGAGCAGGTTAGAAGTCATATAGAACTCAAGTATAGACCTGTCGTGAGTTAGTACACTAGTTAGAGAACGTCAGGACTGGGATAAATGAACGGAAAGTCACGAATATAGAACTAGTAGTTGTGTTGACCAGGAAGTATAGGAAAGCATGCATAATATATAACATAAAATGTTTTTCAGTGCACGAGACTATTTTAAAGGCATGCATGCATACATATGTAAAACTGTTTTAGTGTCACTAGGAGGAGTTATTTTTCCTTACTCTGACCCTTCGTGTGCACTGTTTTTCAGGTAACCCAGGTGAGAAACTTTGTCTAGGATGAGCGTTATGGTGGCGTCAGTTTGTATTATTTATTTTGTTCAGTTTACTCTATTTCAGCGTGTACTTGTAGCTGAGAACATTGTAACAGATTAATGTTTTTATCTAATTTGTATCAGACTATTTATGGTTAACCAGATTTTCAATTAATTCAGTTCTATTTCCCGTTTAGTGGCTCTGTGAATCCAGATATCAGGTATGTGGTTACCCTTAGTTTATTTTTTTTAAACTTCCGTTGTAAGTCTTAAATTGCTTAGTATAGATTTTATTACCTGCTGTTACTAGTTTTAATACTGTTTCCTAGTTTTCTTTATATCGCTGACCCGGCCGGACGGCTGATTTCTGAAATACTGGGAAGGGGTGTTACAAATTGGTATCAGAGCCAGGTTTAGGATCCCTGGACCCTAGAAAGAATTCACAGAGCCATAGGAGCGTATAAGAGTAAACTCTTGTTAGTAAAGTACTTTAAGTGCGATTAAGCCCTAGTGTTCGCTAGAGTACGAAATAAGTTGCTAAGCCAGATTTCTTAGATGCTTGATAAATAATCAGATTTCCTTTATATATTCTATCAGGCACCACGAGTTAGTGAATCAGGTGAATCTTCACGCCACGACCCGATTCCTAATGCGACCATGGGAGACGCTGCCGTGCCACAGGTACCTCCAGTTCCAGCAGCTCCAGAGGGCACTGACATAGCGTCTCAGATTGCCAAGGCTGTTACTGTTGCCTTGATGGAGTTTCAGAGAGGACTGGCTGCAGGGTTTCCAGCTCCAGTACAAGTATCAGTCCCTGCGCCAGCTCCTGCAGCAGCACCTGTGGAGATGACCCTGGAGCGCTATTTGAGAAATTTTAGAGAACTTCAGCCTTCGAACTACAGTGGAGATGAGATCTCAATGGATACAGATGATTGGATAGCTAACACCAGAGACCTGCTGAACGTTTTGGAGTGCCCGGAGAATAAGAAAGTTCCTCTGGCAGCTTTCCTCCTCCGAGGAGAGGCAAAGATCTGGTGGGACAAGTACCGGGCAGATGATCCTGCAGGTAAAGTGTTATGATCAATTCCTTTATTTTAGAAAGTAATGTGCTAATTTTAAAAATAGTATGACCATACTTTTGGCCAGGTCGTACACCAGACATGTTTACTTGGGGCGAGTTCTCTAGAGCTCTTGCTAGTTGGTTCGTGCCTCCTTCCGCACGACGAGGTCTCCAGGAGAAGTATCTGAGGCTTTTCCAGGGGGACAGGACAGTTACTGAGTACGAGCGAGAGCTGACTCATCTGGCTCGATATGCGGGCGTGATGCAGGGGGATCAGACTGAGAAGTGTAGTCGCTTTGTGGATGGTTTGCGTGACTCGTTGAGACAGTCGCTGATGACTATGGTCAACGCTGATTACAGGAGCTTAGTGGATACGGCTCGCAGACTGGAGGCTGACCAGTAGAAGGTTCAGAAGCGAAGTAGTTTCCGTGCGAAGCGATCTCAGGATTCGCATCAGTCGCAGCAGAGCAGAAACGATCAAGGAAAGAACTGGAAAAAGAAGCCGAAGCCCGATGCTAAGAAGAATGGTCAATCTGGTGACCGGAGCAAGGACTATCCCACGTGTCCCAAGTGTCAGCGTCGCCATTCAGGAGAGTGTTTGGCCAGTGCAGGCGTATGTTACAAGTGCCGACAACCTGGACACATAGCTCGCTTCTGTCAGGAAGCTGGGACAAATCAGGTAAACAAGGTCCTTTTGTTTTGATTACATTTATGTAATTACGATATATTTTTAATGTAATTTATTCCTACAGTCGAAGTACGAGGTTGGTGGCTCTAGCAGGGCAGATAAGGGCAAAGCGTTGATGATTACTGATGGGAGACCACAACAGGGTCGAGATTTAGTGCAGCCCAGAGCTTATGGGTTGGGTCAGTAGGAGGCGAAGGATCAGGAGGATGTTGTGACTGGTAAGTGTTGTTTTGCTTAACAAGTTGGTTTTAAAATCCTCCGTAGTGACACATTTATTTTCATCTTTCATAATTCATCAATGTAGGCATTCTTATGATTCGTAATTTACCCTCTAAGATTCTGTTTGATACGGGTACCTCACACTCGTTTATCGCGGAATCTCTAGTGCGTAAGTTGGATTTAGAGGTCTTCCCAGAGTCAGTACCGCTGGAAGTCATGATGCCGAATGGATCCCTTCTGCAGACCAGAGATAAGTGCAGGGTACCAGTACAGTTTGGTGATACCGAGATTATCGTGGAAGCTTTGCAGCTACCTATAGCAGGATTCGACCTGATTTTTGGTATGGACTGGCTTTCTGCAGTCAATGCCAGGATTGACTGTAGGGCGAAGCAGATACAGTTTGATGGCCCCAACCAGACATCTTTTTCTTTTCAGGGCTTGAAGGGAGTAGTGAAGATGATCATATCTGCAGTCCAAGCGAGAAGGTGCATTAGTAAGGGCTGTGAAACCTTCGTAGTACTGATGAGCGTGGAGCCTAAGGCTGACTTGTCAGAGGTACCAGTGGTGCAGGAGTTTCCAGATGTTTTCCCGGAAGAGCTCCCTGGTGCCCCTCCAGATAGAGAAGTTGAGTTCCCGATAGATTTGCATCCTGGGGCTACACCGGTAGCCAAATCTCCCTATCGGCTGGCTCCAAGGGAACTAACAGAGTTGAAGAGCCAGTTGCAGGAGCTGCTTGATTTGGGTTTTATACGCCCTAGTACTTCGCCTTGTAGTGCTCCAGTGCTTTTTGTGAAGAAGAAGGATGGTAGTCTGAGATTGTGCATAGACTACCGTGAATTGAATAAGCTGACCGTAAAGAACAAGTACCCGATTCCCAGGATTGATGATTTGTTCGACCAATTGGTGGGATCGAACACTTTTTCCAAGTTAGATCTGAGATCAGGCTATCACCAGTTGAAGATTCGTGACGCGGATATACAGAAGACTGCTTTCAGTACCAGATATGGACACTTTGAGTTCGTGGTCATGCCGTTCGGGCTGACCAATGCCCCTTCAGTATTTATGGACCTGATGAACAGGGTATTTCGGGAGTACTTGGATCATTTTGTCATCGTTTTCATAGATGATATTTTGGTGTTCTCTAAGAGTGCAGAAGATCATGCAGCACACCTCAGAATTGTTTTGAGCACACTCAGGAAGAACCAGTTGTTTGCTAAGTTTTCTAAGTGTGAATTTTGGCTTTCAGAGATTGCATTCTTAGGCCACATCATCAGTCAGGAAGGAGTTAGCGTTGATCCGAAGAAGATAGAGGCCATAAAGAGTTAGCCAAGACCGACGACAGTTTCAGAGGTTCGCAGCTTTTTGGGTCTTGCTGGATACTACAGGAGATTCATCAGGGATTTCTCGAAGATAGCCTTACCACTGACTTCCCTCACTAGAAAGGGAAAGGGCTTGGTGTGGACTGTTGAGTGCGAGTTAGCCTTTGAGGACTTGAAGGACAGGTTGATGACCGCACCGATTTTGAGTTTACCTTCAGGACCTGACGGGTTTCAGATTTATAGCGATGCTTCGGGTCAGGGTTTGGGTTGTGTCCTCATGCAGCATGGAAAGGTCGTAGCCTATGCCTCGAGACAATTAAAGGTTCATGAGAGAAATTATCCCGTACATGACTTGGAGCTTGCAGCAGTTATTCATGCCCTGAAGATTTGGAGGCACTACCTCTATGGAGTGCGTTGCGAGATCTTTACTGATCATAAGAGCCTCAAGTATATCTTTGATCAGCGAGAGCTTAATTTGAGGCAGCGTAGATGGTTAGAGTTTCTTTCAGACTACGATGTAGACATTCAGTACCACCCAGGAAAGGCGAACGTGGTAGCTGATGCCCTTAGCCGTAGAGGCTCGTGTTTTTATCTTCTCACTCAGCAGGAGGAGTTAGTACGAGAGCTGGAGAGACTGGACATCGTCGTTGTGCCCCGTTGCAGTTTTGGTTCAGCTTGGTTGAGTTGGATGGAGATTACTTGCGACATTAAGGATAGAATCAGGACAGCTCTACCTTTGGATCCAAAGATGGCAGAGATTTGGATCTCAGTACAGTCAGGTCAGAAAGAGAGGTTCTCTTTTCAGGATGAGTTATTATTGCATGATGGCAGGGTTTGTATCCCAGATATTAGTCACCTTCGCGAAGACATCCTATTCGAGGCACACAATTCCAGATATTCTATACATCCTGGTAGCACGAAGAAGTATGCAGATCTTAAGAAGGTAGTCTGGTGGCCAGGTTTGAAGAGTGATGTTGCAGATTATGTAGGAAAGTGCGAGACATGCAAGTTGGTTAAGGCTGAGTGTCAAAGGCCTGGAGGCAAGTTGCAGCCACTTCCCATTCCCGAGTGGACTTTTGAGGATATACCCATGAACTTCATTCATGGTTTGCCGAGATCGCAGAGTGGGAATGATTCCTTGTGGGTTATAGTAGATCGGCTCTCTAAGGTCGCACATTTCATTCCTCTTAGGAAGACGGATCAAGGTCCGAAGCTGGCCCGGTTATATTTAGACGAGATAGTTCGACTTCACGGTGTACCCAAGACTATAGTTTCAGACCGAGATGACAGATTTACCTCCAGGGAATGGCGTTACGTACAGGAGCGGTTGGGTACCAGGTTACATTTCAGCACCACATTCCATCCCCAGACAGATGGACAGACCGAACGCACAAATAGGACTTTGGAGGATCTGCTTCGGATGTGCATTCTGGATTTTGGAGGAAAGTGGGAGAAGTATGTTACTCTTGTGAAGTTCTCCTACAACAACAGTTTTCAGGCGAGTATTGGGATGACACCGTTCGAGGCCCTCTATGGTAGACGTTATCGGACACCGTTATGTTGGGCTGAGAGTGAGGAAAGATCTTCTATCAGAGAGTCATGGATTGATAAGACCACTGATAGGATCAAGCTTATTCAGGAGCGTATGAAGACAGCTCAGGATCGTCAGGCCAAGTATCATGATCAGAAACACAGGTCAGTAGAGTTCAGTGTTGGAGACTACGTTTATCTGAAGGTCAGACAAGTCAGAGGAGTCTCTAGAATAAAGCGGATGAAGAAACTGAGCCCCAGATTCGTTGGTTCTTTTGAGGTGCTGGAAAGAGTTGGTGAGGTTGCATATAGGTTGGCCTTACCTGAGGAAATGAGTGGTGTACATGATGTATTCCACGTCTCCTATCTGAGGAAAGCAGTCAGAGATTCTAGTCAGATTATCAGTACCGAGGAAGCACCAATCGAGACAGATCTTAGTATTGGAGTTAGACCAGTCAAGATAGTGGACTCGAGGATTCAGAAGCTCAGAAATAGAGAGATTCACATGGTCAAAGTTCTTTGGATGAACTGTGGCCGTCCAGAGTATACTTGAGAACGAGAGGATGAGCTTAAGAACAATGCAGACTATTCTTTTCTCTTCGATTCAGGTATGGTTACAATTTTCGAGGACGAAAATTTTTATTAGGAGGGGAAATTTGTAACATCCGTAAAATTTTACGCGGAATTAATTTTTTTGTCGGGTCGAGTCGCGACGATTTTTGATCGAGGCAGCGCGTTGAATTTTGTTAGTGTGCAAGGGTTGTTTGAGGAGTGGGTTGCGTATCGCAAAAAAATAATAGTTTTGGAGTGCGAATAGCAAATCCCACCCCCCATGCCTTATGCGGTTATTATCAAACTCCATACCCGACAGTTTTTAAAACCCGCACATTTCCTTCTCATGGAAGAAAACCGCAAACCCGACTTTTCCCCTCTCCCGTTTCCGCAGGCGACGGCGTCCGACGTATCCTTTCCGCCAGGCCGACGACGCATCTGCCGCCCTAGCCGCCGCCCATTTCATCTCCAGAAGCTCATTCCGGCAACTCCTTCCTCCTCCGAAGGTGCCAACAAGCCTTCCTTTTCCTTCCTTGGCCTTGGAAGTGCCGGGTTTCAACCCTAGCCGGTGGTAGTGAAAACTTTTGGTTTTTAGTGAGTCTATTTGCCCCCTATCTCCATTCCTTTGTGGAAATCCTTCGATTTGGAGGCTAGGTTAAACTAATTTTCATTTTCTTTGCCATAATTAGGTCTTGGGGTTCGAGTTTCACCGAGGAATTTGAGTAGGACGCTTTGAGAGCCTAAATCACTCCACGAAAAGGTAATATTTGGGTTTTAGCGCTTGTATTTTGTAACCCTTGTTGTTTTGGAGATTTTCCACCGGAAACCCTTAGGGGAAAATTATGAAATTAGGGCTGCCCTAAATTGCAGGACTTTGGTGGGGTCGGGGCAGCATTCTGAAGGTCCCCAGTAGTAGGATTTGCCTTCGGAAGAGGAGATGTCGCCGCGCCGAGTCTACGAGCGCCGTAGCATCGCTGTAAGGAAACCTAACTTTTGCTAATTAGACATAGCAATAAGTATATATTTTGTATACACACGAGTAGATTTATTTCAAGTACCATGACCATGCATAGAAAGATGTGTTGACAGGAAAACGGTCACGAAAAACGTGTAGGGTGACACAATTTCCCTAAGACCCAAGTAGTCGGATCGTGAACAGAAACGTAGAGTACGAAAGCGTTAACCGTGTTCGTAGGTTTGGAATCTGTTCCGAACAAGGGCGTGAATGTCCATTCTAGTAGACCACAAGAAAGTCAAGGGTCGTTTAGTAGTTCCCCAAAAAGATTTCCCATGCAGAGTAGCGTCAGACCAAAAAGATCAGCCAGCACACAGAGTTCTTTCGTGCTAGGTAGAGGCGCACTACCTTTCTCATAAGGCACATGGAACCTTATGAGTAGTACAGACTTGGGAATTGTCTTCCCTTGAGCCAGCTAGCAGATTCGAGACCGTGTCCGCGTGACACTAGAACAATTGGGTTCGTAAGATAGTCTCGGGTCGTCAGTTTCAGTTGCGCGTTAGGAGCTACTCTGCCTAGAGCCTTCCTAGTAGATGAGCAGGTTAGAAGTCATATAGAACTCAAGTATAGACCTGTCGTGAGTTAGTACACTAGTTAGAGAACGTCAGGACTGGGATAAATGAACGGAAAGTCACGAATATAGAACTAGTAGTTGTGTTGATCAGGAAGTATAGGAAAACATACATAACATATAACATAAAATGTTTTTCAGTGCACGAGACTATTTTAAAGGCATGCATGCATACATATGTAAAACTGTTTTAGTGTCACTAGGAGGAGTTATTTTTCCTTACTCTGACCCTTCGTGGGCACTGTTTTTCAGGTGACCTAGGTGGGAAACTTCGTCTAGGATGAGCGTTATGGTGGCGTCAGTTTGTATTATTTATTTTGTTCAGTTTACTCTATTTCAGCGTGTACTTGTAGATGAGAACATTGTAACAGATTAATGTTTTTATCTAATTTGTATCAGACTATTTATGGTTAACCAGATTTTCAGTTAATTCAGTTCTATTTCCTGTTTAGTGGCTCTGTGAATCCAGATATCAGGTATGTGGTTACCCTTAGTTTATTTTTTTTTAAACTTCCGCTGTAAGTCTTAAATTGCTTAGTATAGATTTTATTACCTGCTGTTACTAGTTTTAATACTGTTTCCTAGTTTTCTTTATATCGCTGACCCGGCCGGACGGCTGATTTCTGAAATACTGGGAAGGGGTGTTACAGCAGAGGCAATGCATTTCTCATATTGATGTTTGGAAGTTTCAGTGGCAGGTTCCATCAATCTTGACGGGATCGAGCTCCATTAATCTCGGGAGAACTGATGCAACTTGAATTGCATCATTATTTTATTTATTGCATCCTGACTAATATTTTGTAGTGAATGAATTCATACAAGTTTGTCCTTTATTTTTCATGTATTTGTATATTTTGAATCGCATTTGCGCAACAGTCGTACAACTTATTGGTGTGACTATGAATGAAAAGCTCCGTCAAATTAGGACTAGTGTTACTTTAGGCAAGCAAGAAAATAAAATTATTAAATACGAATAATTATGAAATTAATACTTTTAAGTAATTATTTTAAATTTAGAATTAATAATCTTTGGGGAATATCAAAACCCCTTGCATCTACACTTTATTCTCATTAAATGCCTTAAAGCCTCTTAAAACCTCCAAACAACCCGCCCTCCCCTTCATTTCATTTTGCGACTTTGAAATACCCCTCATTTAACACCCTAAAATCCAAACAGCCCGCCCTCCCCTTCTTCAAAAAGCAGTCGGTCTAGGTAAGAGGGGAGAAGGTTTAGAATCGAGCAGATCCTTTTCTCCTCTACTCGGTAATACCCATGAAACCCTCATCGAAACCACCACCCAATGCCTGGTGACGAACTACCTCGCCGGCTCGCCCCGACGACGTCACTAGAGGACTCCTCAAACCCCGACGACCTTATCTTCGTCGGTCGTTGGATTCTTCGTCGAGTTCAAGGACATCTCTGCTCAATTTTTGTCGCCAACACCCGTTGGGATCTTGTATCTTCCCAAGCAACCGCCCCCATCACCCTCTTCATCTATTTTTCCTGTCAAGGTAAATCCTTTGGCGGCCGGAAACCAGTTCCCCATCGTATCCTACCACATCTGTGTTTTTTAGTGATTGTGAGTTTTCATTGATCCTTCCTCCACAGTTTCAGATCTAGCCAAGTGGTTGCTGACCCTATTCTCCACTACCACACAAATGGAATTCGTCGTTTCGTACAAGATGTTGGTATGATCCTCACCTCATTATCGCTTCTCCATTACTATTTGTCAAATTTCATGGATGCTTATATTTTTTTATATAAAATTCAAAGCTTGTCTACCCAAATTAACCTAAATCTTATTTTTCGTTAATTTGTTAACTCAATTATCGCTTTCTCTTTCTCACATTGAGACACTTGTGATTGAGCTTATCTAAAACTTGATTATGTACAAATTGTTGTTCACTTATGCGTGTTTATGGAACCGAAGTCGGTTATCGCTTGAAATTGCCCGTAAAAACCGGCTAGCGCCACATTTTAAATTGTTCTCAAATTTATATTCAAATTTCAAAACGGGATTTTGATACACATCACTTTGCATACTACATCTAACCAGGTTAAAGTTTACAATTATGTTACTAAGGTTTTGTTTTTTGGCACTAGTTATTCTAGAGATTCAAGCAATTTCAAAATATGCTAAGAAAGTGAAAATAACAGTATAGGTTGACAAAGGCTCTAAATGTTTATGTAAATAAAAATAAGATTAGAAAATGACAAAGTTTAACCAAATTGACATGTAAAGAAAAGAGATACCAACATGAACCCACGGCATGCCTGACCAATACAAACATAAGAAGATTGATAACAAAATTGGCCCAAGCTAACTCAAATATGAGGCCACTTGCAGACTGACCGGCGATAAGTGGAAGAAATCTGATGATTCTAGGTATATACTGAAAAAGAACTGTAATACGTAAAAGATTTTTTGCATAGTTCGCAGATGATGTATCAATATAATTTGGTATAATAACCAATATAATAACCTGGAAAGAAGACAATGTAGTGACAAGGACATCAATCAGGTATAATAGCGCAAAAGATGATGAAGAGTAAAAAAATAAAACCTATATACAAATTTAAGTTATCTTACATTAGCAAATAGAAAACAAAGTTAACAATTTGTAATTGTTAGATATAGAAAACTCAAATGAGACTGTTAGTAATATACTACATAAAAGTATTTCAAGATATTTTCTATTAACAATATCTTTCCTTTTAAGAATAAACAATATAATGATGTATGGTAACCAATGAAATTGAGAAATAGCAAAAATCACCTCCCAATGCCTAGTGACGGACAACCTCGTCGGCTCGCCCCGATGACGCCACTAGAGGACTCCTCAGACCCCCGACGATCTTATCTCCGCCTACAGTTAGATTCTTCGTCGAGTTCAAGGACGTCTCTGCTAAATTTTTGTCGCCAACACCGGTTGGGATCTTGTATCTTGACAAGCAACCGCCGCCATAGCCTTCTTCATCTATTTTTCCTGTCAAGGTACATCCTTTGGCTGTCGAAAACCGGTTCCCCATCGTATACTGCCCACATCTGTGTTTTTTAGTGGTTGTGAGTTTCCATTGATCCTTCCTCCACAGTTTCAGATCTAGCCAAGTGGTTGCTGACCCTACTCTCCACTACTACACAGATGGAATTCATCGTTTCGTACACAATGTTGGTATGATCCTCACCTCATTATCGCTTCTCCATTACTATTAGTCAAATTTCATGGATGCTTATATTTTTTATATAAAATTCAAAGCTTGCCTGCCCAAATTAACCTAAATACTTTTTTTCGTTAATTTGTTAACTCAATTATTGCTCTCTTTCTCATATTGAGACACTTGTGATTGAGCTTATCTAAAACTTGATTATGAACAAATGTTGTTCACTTATGCACGTTTATGAAACCTAAGTCCGTTATCACTTGAAATTATTCATAAAAAACCGGCTAGCGCCACATTTTAAATCGTTCTCAAATTTATATTCAAATTTTCATACGGGATTTTGATACACGTCACTTTGCATACTACATCTAACCAGGTTAAAGTTTACAATTATGTTACTTTGGCTTTGTTTTTTGACACTAGTTATTCCAGAGATTCAAGCAATTTCCAAATATGCTAAGAAAGTGAAAATAATAGTATATGTTGACGAAGACTCTAAATGTTTATGTAAATAAAAATAAGATTAGTAAATGACCAAATTTAACCGAACTGACCTGTAAACCAAAGAGATACCAACCAACATATACCCACGACATGCCCGGCCAATACAAACATAAGAAGATTGATAACAAAATTGGCCCAAGCTAACTCAAATATGAAGCCACTTGCAGACTAACCAACGATAATTGAAAGAAATCTGATGATTCTAGGTATATACTGAAGAAGAACTGTAATACGTAAAATATTTTTTGCATAGTTCGCAGATGATGTACCAATATAATTTGGTAGAAGAACAAATATCATAACCTGCAAAGAAGACAATGTAGTGACAAGGATATCAATCAGGTATAATAGTGAAAAAGATGATGAAAAGTAAAAGAATAAAACCTATATACAAATTTAAGTTATCTTACTTAGCAAATAGAAAACCAAGTTAACAATTTGTCATTGTTAGATATTGAAAACTCAAATGAGATTGTTAGTAATATACTACATAAAAATATTTCAAAATATTTTCTATTAACAATATCTTCCCATTTACGAATAAACAATATAATGATATAGGCTAACCAACGGAATTGAGAAAACAACAAAAATCACCTCCCAACGCCTGGTGACGGACAACCTTGCCGGCTTGCCCCAACGACGCCACTAGAGGACTCCTCAGACCTCGACGACCTTATCTCCCCCTGTCGTTGGATTCTTCGTCGAGTTCAAGGACGTCTCTGCTCAATTTTTTTTGCCAACACCCGTTGGGATCTTGTATCTTGACAAGCAACCGCTGCCATAGCCCTCTTCATCTATTTTTCCTGTCAAGGTGCATCCTTTGGTTGTCGGAAACCAGTTCCCAATCGTCTCCTGCCCACATCTTTGTTTTTTAGTGGTTGTGAGTTTCCATTGATCCTTCCTCCACAGTTTCAGATCTAGCCAAGTGGTTGCTAACCCTACTCTCCACTACTACACAGATGGAATTCGTAGTTTCGTACAAGATGTTGGTATGATCCTCATCTCATTATCGCTTCTCCATTACTATTAGTTAAATTTCATGGATGCTAATATTTTTTATATAAAATTCAAAGCTAGCACGCCCAAATTTACCTAAATCCTATTTTTTGTTAATTTGTTAACTCAATTATCGCTCTCTCTTTCTCACATTGAGACACTTGTGATTGAGCTTATCTAAAACTTGATTATGTACAAATTATTGTTCACTTATGCACGTTTATGAAACCTAAGTCGGTTATCGCTCGAAATTACCCGTAAAAAACTGGCAAGCGCCACATTTTAAATCCTTCTCAAATTTATATTCAAATTTCAATACTGGATTTTGATTCACATCACTTTGCATACTACATCTAACCAGGTTAAAGTTTACAAATATGTTACTGAGACTTTGTTTTTTGGCACTAATTATTCCAGAGATTCAAGCAATTTCCAAATATGCTAAGAAAGTGAAAATAACAGTATATGTTGCCGAAGACTCTAAATGTTTATGTAAATAAAAATAAGATTAGTAAATGACAAAGTTTAACCGAAGTGACCTGTAAACCAAAGAGATACCAACCAACAAGAACTCACGACATGCCCATCCAATACATACATAAGAAGATTGATAACAAAATTGGCCCAAGCTAACTCAAATACGAAGTCACTTGCAGACTGACCAGCGATAAGTGAAAGAAATCTGATGATTTTAGGTATATACTGAAGAAGAACTGAAAAGATTTTTTGCATAATACGCAGATGATGTATCAATATAATTTGGTATAATAACCAATATCATAACATGCAAAGAAGACAATGTAGTGACAAGGACATCAATCAGGTATAATAAAGCAAAAGATGATGAAAAGTAAAAGAAAAAAACCTATATACAATTTTAAGTTATCTTACATTAGCAAATAGAAAACGAAGTTAACAATTTGCCATTGTTAGATATTGAAAACTCAAATGAGACCGTTAGTAATATACTACATAAAAGTATTTCAAGATATTTTCTATTAACAATATCTTCCTTTTTAAGAATAAACAATATAATGATGTAGGCTAACCAACGGAATTGAGAAAACAGCAAAAATCACCACCCAACGCCTGATGACAGACAACCTCGCCGGCTCGCCCCGACGACGCCACTAGAGGACTCCTCAAACCCCGGAGACCTTATCTCCGCCAGCAGTTGGATTCTTCGTCGAGTTCAAGGACATCTCTGCTCAATTTTTGTCGCCAACACCCATTGGGATCTTGTATCTTGCCAAGCAACCGCCACCATAGCCCTCTTCATCTATTTTTCCTGTCAAGGTACATCCTTTGGATGTCGGAAACCAGTTCCCCATCGTCTGCTGCCCACATCTGTGTTTTTTAGTGGTTATGAATTTCCATTGATCCTTCCTCCACAGTTTCAGATCTAGCCAAGTGGTTGCTGACCCTACTCTCCACTACTACACAGATGGAATTCGTCGTTTCGTACACGATGTTGGTATGATCCTCACCTATTATCGCTTCTCCATTATTATTAGTCAAATTTTATGGATGCTTATATTTTTTATATAAAATTCAAAGCTTGTCTGCCCAAATTAACCTAAATCCTATTTTTGGTTAATTTGTTAACTCAATTATCGCTCTCTTTCTCACATTGAGACACTTGTTATTGAGCTTATCTAAAACTTGATTAGGTACAAATTGTTGTTCACTTATGCAAGCTTATCAAACCTAAGTCGGTTATCGCTTGAAATTACCCGTAAAATACTGGCTAGCGCCACATTTTAAATCGTTCTCAAATTTATATTCAAATTTCAATATGGGATTTTGATACACGTCACTTTGCATACTACATCTAACCATGTTAAAGTTTACAATTATGTTACTGAGGTTTTGTTTTTTGGCACTAGTTATTCCAGAGATTCAAACAATTTCCAAATATGCTAAGAAAGTGAAAATAATAGTATATGTTGATGAAGGCTAAAAATGTTTATGTAAATAAAAATAAGATAAGTAATTGATAAAGTTTAACTGAATTGACCTGTAAACCAAAGAGATACCAACATGAACCCGCGACATGCCGGACCAATACAAACATAAAATGATTGATAACAAAATTGGCTCAAGCTAACTCAAATATGAAGCCACTTGCAGACTGATCAGCGATAAGTGGAAGGAATCTGATGATTCTAGGTATATACCGAAGAAGAACTGTAATACGTAAATGATTTTTTGCATAGTTCGCAGATGATGTACCAATATAATTTAGTATAATAACCAATATCATAACCTGCAAAGAAGACAATGTAGTGACAAGGACATCAATCAGGTATAATAGTGCAAAAGATGATAAAGAGTCAAAAAATAAAACCTACATAAAATTTAGGTTATCTTACATTAGCAAATAGAAAACCAAGTTAATAATTTGCCATTGATAGAAATTGAAAACTCAAATGAGACTGTTAGTAATATACTACATAAAAGTATTTCAAGATATTTTCTATTAACAATATCTTCGCTTTTAAGAATAAACAATATAATGATGTAAGCTAACCAACGAAATTGAGAAAACAACAAAAAACACGAAGGTAATAAAGAAATTATATAATAGCAACTCCTCAAATTGTTGATGGTAAATCCTCAAGCATGGTGTTGCCAAACCCCCCATGACAAGAAGATACTGAAACCTCAAAATATGAAGGAAATCCTCAAGCACAAATAATGAGAAGAGCCCCAGAAAACCACTTCCTATGTACCTTGCGTGATCCATGAAGGGGAGGGGGGTGGAGTTGACGGATTCTAATGGAGGTTCGGCTTATGGTTCAAATTTCGTTCGTCCAAGATAAAAACTAACACATACATGAAACCCTTATATATATGTCCTGCTCAAAATGTAAAGAATCAACTAATTAGCTAATTAATTAATTGTCAGTGTCACTCATGATTCGTAATCCGTCCAATTCCTTGACCTATGTTAGTACTGAGTAGCAGTGTTGTGAATATCCTCCGATAAGGCAGGCCGACATAAAGGTTTCATGGATAACGACACGTTTCTGATATTTTTAACAAAATATTCTTTGGAATATATCTTCCGATATATTTGCTATTGACCGATATCTTCGCCAATATATCAGTCGATATATTCTGACATTTTATTGGCTGAATTTTTTTTAATTTATTTTCATTAATGTCTATGAAGGGGAGTCGTGGCGCAACCTTGAGGTCACGGGTACAAGTCTTGGAAAGCACTCTCTTGCAAAAATTAAGGTAAGGTTTGCCTACATTTCACCCCTGTGGTGGAACCTATCCCCGGACCTTCACCCTGTGGGGATGCCTTGTGCACCGGGCTGACCTTTTTTAATTAGTGTTTATGGTCTAATAGACAATAAAGCAAAATTATTTCATTGTTTAGGTGACGTACCGGTTGAGGTGTTGTCATGTGACCTTGAGGTCACTAGTTCAAGTCCTGGAAAGAAGTCTCTTGCAAAACTGTAAAGTAAGGTTTGCCTACAGTTCACCCTTGTGGTGGGACCCTTCCCCGGACCCTCGCTCCACGGGAATGCCTTGGGCACCAGGCTGCCCTTTTTAAATTAGTGTTTATGATCTAATAGACAACAAACCAAAATTGTTTCATTGTTTATGTTACGTTTTGACATTGTTCTAACTGTCTTCCTTATAATGCCCCCTTAAGAGATGAATAAATCAATCAATTGTTATAAATGGATAATACTCCTAACTCCAACACTCTCCCTCAAGCTGAAGGTGGAACCTTCAGCTTAGAAATCAAAATAACGACAATGGAGGTAGGCGGTGTGTGACAAAACAACAGACAAGCCACCGGGGGAAAATTCAAACCGGAGAATCAAGTAGGGGTCATAGCTACGCACGACGTAGACCCACACACGACGCAGGTCCCACACACGATGTGGACTCGTTAGAAAGAAATCAACATACGGGTGAATGGGGATACCCCCAAACGATATAAATCGTTGAATAGGAAGGCCAACCAACATCAACTATACACAACAAGCAAAAGGGAACAAATGATTTGGAGCTAATCACCAAACAGGCAAGCCAGAGATAATCCGTCGGGGATAATCTGTCGGGGATAATTCGCACAAAGGGCGTTCCCACATGACACAGACCCGCACGACATGGTTCCACGACACGGTCCCACGCGACACAAACCGCTGAGATTAGAACACCAACATCCATTGTTTCCCAGCACACGACCAATCAAAAGAAAAATGGGGAGACACAAAACAATATACGCCTAGAGGCCCAAGGCGAAAGTCAGGAAAGATCATCCGAGTCGCCCTCATCTCAAACACTCCCCCTCAAGCGGATAACAGGTGCAAGAAGGCATAAGACGAAGAGAAGACACAAAAAACATATGCCACGCATACAAAAAGAGCAAAAAAACACAACACTTAGGCATCCACGAGATATCAGGACATCGGAAGGGGTAGTAGCGGTTGGAAGAGATAGAAACTAGAGGGGCAACTGTTGGACTCATTGGGATCACAAGAAGATATCATTAGTGGCAGTAGAAACACTACTGGAATTGCAGGGCATAGCAACTTCACAAGAACATCAGGAACGAAGAAGTTGTCAACTGGAACGGGAACATCAAGGGCTTGGAGGGATCGGCGACGAGAGCCGTAGTCGGGCATGACGAAGGAAGATTTGGCTTGATCAAAAGAAGGCCTCGTCGAATGGATCAGCGGCAACGAGCTGCAAAAGGATGATGGAATCGACACGCGATGGGCACGACGAGAAGTAGCGGGATCAACGACGTCGTCGTTGACGTAATCAGCGGATGCAATCGTCGACAGGGTCAGTGGCCAAGATCTTTAGCAGCAACATCGCAGACGGAGTGAAACCGAGTCGATGGAAGCTTCCTTTGGGAACAAGGGCAAAGAAGCGCAAAAAAGGATTGATGAAGCCAGCTAAAGAGGCGCGACATGGGAGAGGAGAAAACAAGAGGAATCGAGAGAGGAAGCCCTCGTGAAATGTACGTTGCCCATAATTAGTGCAACCAAATTTCAGAGAGGAGTCAATTCCATCTCTGATACCATGTCGATGGATTTATTGATCCCTTACGGGTGTATTATATAGGACTTACATGGACTCTCAAAGATAAACCAGCAATGTGGGACTAAACCCAAATAAACCTAAAGAACTCTACTAATGGATAATACTCAACTCCAACAATTAACATAAACCAAAAGACCCTAGCAATTAACTGAAGACCCATATCATTGCAAGACCCCTTCAATCTGTGCTTTCCCCCAAGATCAAAGTGAAACATTATTGATGCAACATTGTCAGGTTCCTTTACCTCCCCAGAAAAACTCCTTCCAATGGCATTCCAAAACACGATAAGCATTGCCATTACATTATACACATGGCCATACAAGCATCACTAACTTCTACTTTCTTGACTTGGTATTCAATACACATTTTTAATTGTATTTGGATCATGGGCCATGGTTTTGGTCCTGGGGATAATCTGTGAAGGAACCTGAGTCGCATTCTTATGCTATTTTTCACATTTTTATTGCATTTGTATCACACATGTTTTTGAGCCCGTTTTTTTTATCTTTGTGCTTGTTTGTTTAATTTTGCATGTTATTAGCGCACTTATGTCATGTAGCGCGCTTGCGCACCCTAGTTCAGCTTATTGGCGTGACCGACCAATAAGACCATGAATACAAAGGTCCATCAAATTAGGACTAGAGTTAAATTGGGTAAGCAAATGAATTAAAGTTAAAAATTATGTATATGATATATTGATATTATTATAAAAATGTATATTCTGAAATTAATGCTTGCTTTATAATGTATTTTAATGCAGAATTATTAAAAAAGAGGGAAAAGCCTAAGTATTTTAATTCTTATTGTTACAATCTTTGATTCTCCAAAATAATCAATGCATTCAATTCAATCAATTCAATGGAATTACAGATAAACATGTTTTCTGAAATCACTGTTTATTTCACCTAATGCATTGAATTCCATAGTCTGGAAGCTAAACCTACTATTGTTAAAATGACCGGTCCCCCTTTCTTTCTTTCGAATGCTGGAAAAACATGATAGAGCGGGGAAAACTCTGTTTTTTCGTTATTCTAGTCCAGCCGCACGATGTTACTCCAACTCGACGTCGGTCTCCTCTTCCCCCCTCCCAGCTCTGGTGTCACCCTTGGAGATCCTTCCAAGAACCGGAGACCACTCCTCCAGCCGTTTCCAAGATGTTCGACTCCACTTCAGAGTTTCGATGCTCCAGCCACCTCAATTCGTCTCGACAAAACTCGTTTCCCTCTTCCACGACAACCCAGACCTCCGACGACGACACAACTTCCCACCCCTGGTTACCTCAATATCCGACTCTCTCTCTACAATCGTTGGTCCACATCCATCACAGAGCCTGCAAGTCCAAGTAATGCCTTTGCCGATCTCTTGTTTCCATGTTTCCAGTCTTGATCTGTTTTTAAAAGCCCAGCCGAATAGTTTCTCTGCATCCCCTTGTGTTCCCGAACAGTACAGAGGTTGATTCCACCAATCCGTGCCTGTTGACTTCGTGCCCAATGGTCTAACCCCTTACTTTCATTGCTCACTTACTGCTTTATGATTTTACACTTAATTTTAATTTGATCCGTAGATTCAGAGCTTGATTGCCTAACTTAACACATGTCTCATTCGTTAATTTAAAAATTTTGTTGCCGTTTCCTTTCAATAAAAACTTGCTTGTTCTCGCATTTCATTTCTCTTAGGTACGCTTGTGGATCGCTATTTCATATTAATCAATGTTTGGATGATAAATATTTAATCATATTTGCAATCCCTAGGTTGGTTGTCGCTTGGCATTGTTCAGAAAGTTCCGCTAATAAAAATTAAAATATAAATTTGGAATTTACTATACATCAATCTGGTAAACCCTAACTTTGATATTCTTGTTTCATTAATCATTACTCCTGGAATTTGATAGTTGGGTTGCTATTTGCTGCTTGCAATGTGGTTGTTTGGCTGGAGTTGTAAAAAACTTCATTTACACTGATTCCATTATGTAGTTTATGAAATCCTGATGCTTAAGAACAAACAGATGAAGTATCAAATAAAATACCAAATATAATTAGTCACCGAAGAAAATTGCATCTATACATTATACAGATCGAAGCTATAAAGAAAAACAAAAATATCCCCTTTAAACTACTTCAAAAGGCCAGTACGCGATCCTGTGAAATACAAGATTATCAGTTCTAGCTAGAAGTGGAAGAAGGATGCCCACTTTAAAGTTAGGGAAAGTAGATAAATTCAATACCAGAGTTCATAAATACATGTATCCTCTGGAAAATTTTAATATAGGTAAGGTGTATGTATGTCTGAGGTAAAATATACCAAAGCTTTTGAGATTAACACAGCTATTTTCTATCTTGACAAAAACAACAGATGATAATCAAACAAACAGCAGCAAAACAAGTGGAAGTTTTACCTGTGGAAGTGGTAAAATAACAAATAAGTCCAATAGAAAATAATCACGAATATAATGAAGAACAATTTTCTTTGGCTGATCAACCAAATCCCCAGCACCAACCACTCTCGACTCAGGAGCAACATATGTCAACCTAAACTGTAGCACATGATTCACTATTAATCCATGCAACTTAAAAATAAGATTTGAAATCAATATTTGATTAACTAAACAGATCCTAAAAGAATAAGTAAAGGAAATAAGTAATGTTCCTTCTCATAGGGTTTATTAAAAGAAAATAAGCACTACATAAAGGATTTCAATATACATGTTTAGTCCCGCATCTTCTATGGGAGTTTATCCTTGCCCCAAAGCTTCAATATAAGTGTAAATATATTCTCCTTTAAAAATAATAAGAATTTACTATTCCCACAATTTCCAAGGAAAATAACAAGAGAAATAATATGCTGAAAAGAAGATTAAATCTCAATGCATATCATTAATCAAAACCCTACAAAAACACTACACTAGCTTGCATTTTTTTCATTAAAAATGAACATCTCATAGTCTTTTCATTTGTAGACATCAAAATACTAACATATAAGAGCAAAGGACTGAATATTTAGATAAGATGTCAGACCAATGTCTCCTTCCAAAACTAACACTGGAGCATGCACGCTAAAAACAAGGAATTCAATCCCTCATTCCTCCGATGCCCGTAAGCAGCGGAAAAGACAAGCAGAAGAAGGGCGTGGGCGAGCGGGAAAAGTAGCGCAGGAGAGCGGGATAGGAGGCACGGGCGAACGGGAGAAGAGGCGCAGAAGAGAGGCTGCTAGCATAAGACAAGGCAAGGGAGAGCGCAGGAGAGCAGCGGAGCGGAACACAAGTACGGGCGAGCGGAATGGGAGATTAGGGCACCTCTGATACCGTGTTCGAAATCAAAAAATGTGAATAGTTTCATTTAGGCTACAACATTAAAATATAGGAGAGAGAAAAATAAAAAGAAATAAAAAAGAAAAATACAATAAAAAATATAAAAATAATTCACAAACTCCAACATTATTCTATTGCAGTGCAAAAAGAACATTCTCAACTACACTAGTATCTTCATGCAATTTAGGATTTATTTCAAATTTACTTCTCTTTAATTATCAGGATAACATATATTTTAAATATAGATGATAGGATTGTCAGGATTTATCCACATTAAAGGTTTACTTTATTATCTATTTATCATGTAAATCAATTTATACAAGTAGGAGAGCCATAACTTGTAATTAAATAAGAGTATGAACGAAAGAAATGAGTAATTCTCTTGGATTTCTTTCGTTGTAAAAGTTCAAGGAATCATATCACTTGCTGAAGAATCAGAAGATTCAACATCGTGACTTGAGAATTCAACACAATAGCTTGCTGAATCGTTACTTTTAGCAACTATTATTTACTTCCTTGCAGTTTCTCTTTAATTCCATGTTCCTCATGCATGCTATCCACCACAACTAGGAGTGACACGTTCTACCAAAAAAACAAGGAGTCACACATAATTTCTATTGTGGAACATAACGAGAAACTATCTTTATGAAAAATGGGAGTTTCACCTCTTCCACATATCCTCCTACATTAGATGTCTCTCAGTGGCTTTACAACCCGCTCTTTCATGAAAAATTAAACACATCAAAGCAATGATATTGGGAGTTATTTTGTTTACTTTGCTTCTTTGTATAGGAGTTGCCGAAGGAAGGAAAAGACATTTACATGAAGAAATTTACAATGTCATATTCCATACAAAACTCTATCATCTGTGCGCAGTTAATTACACCAAAAAAAGTTTGACCAGTTATCTTCTTAAACTCTACCAATTTAATTGTTCGATGTTTTGGAACATACTTTGTATTTTAAATATTGTGGGACTAAAATTTATTGATCAAAGAAGGGGTCAGGGGTCAAATGTTTTACATGTTCATAAATTATATAAAACTATGATGTCAGCCAACAAATCACCAAGTTTAAATAAAGATCAAATAAAAACATTGGCATTTACCTGATAGTTCCTTGAACATGGGGGTTACGCAAGAACTGCGCATATATTACAGACACTTCCTCCAAATCAGCGACTATGAGAGATAATGCTTTGACATTAGTCAAACATCTAACAATTCAGTTGGAAAACAACCTTTGTCCAGTCAAGTTAACCCTTCTGCCATCTGCAAGACAAAATGATGTAGGGTAGGCTGTGTAGTGAAGTCCTAAGACGCCCGCTAGTGTCGTGAGGGGTGGACTCACCCTAAGCAATGTCTATATGCCGACACGATATTGATCAAGCGAGCTAATCAAGTTAAGCAACAAAATATTAAATTAAACATGACATTTATTCAT
Source organism: Platanthera zijinensis (assembly GCA_039513925.1). Lineage (NCBI taxonomy): Eukaryota > Viridiplantae > Streptophyta > Magnoliopsida > Asparagales > Orchidaceae > Platanthera > Platanthera zijinensis. The sequence continues at coordinate 38,849,624 of CM077080.1, forward strand.
TAGGCGGCAGAGCAATTTCCTTGGGCATTAGGCAAAAGCACTCCTCCGCACGAAGGCCTAAAATTAGCGCGCGGCGAATTAAGCGACCTGCAAGTTAGAGATCTTCACAAGCAAATGATAACGGGCTGTAATCCCAATACGACACAAACTCCACAGAGCATACAATATTCCAAAACCAAATAACACATACAAATCCCAAAGGAGATAACAAAATTCTGAATTAAAAGTTAGGACTGCAGGAAATCAGTATAGATCTGAAATTTTGGAGGCTAGGAGGGGCTTCCGGGAGGTGGCGAGACGAGATCGGGCAAGGGGGAAGGTGGATCCACGTGGGGGAATGAAGGGGCTGCAGTTTGAAGGGTGGAGGAGGGCTGTTTGGGGTTGCCGGACCGGTTTCGGCGGGATCCAGCCCGATCTGGACAGATCTGGTCGGATCTGTCCAGATCCGGTGAGGGCTGCGTATGGGGCTGGTGGGGGCTGAATTCGGTGGCCGTGGAGGGGAAGATAAGGGCTGTGGTAGGGGGAAATGTCTGGTGGTATGCTGGGCGGTGGGAAGGGCTCAGGCAGCCCAAATCTGGGCGGAGAGGGTTCAGGCGGCCCTAGGTTTGGGCGGAAATGGGGTTCAGGCGGCTTGCTGGTTCAGGAGGCTGGCTGGTTCGGCTGGCTGGTTCAGGCGGAGAGCCGGTGGGGCTGGCGGGTTGGATGGGGGAGAGGAGGAGGGAGGGGGAAAAGCAAGGGAACTTACCCGAGGCGTCGGCACCAAGGGCTCCACGGCGTCGGCACCGCGGAAGGACCACCGGAAGTAGGGAAGATGAACTCTCCAATTTCAGCAATCTAATTCCTGCAGCCCTAAGATTCCTATTTATAAGAAAGAAACATTAGGGCAACCAGAATCGACGGCTATGATTGGCCGGCGGTTCCGTCCCCAAAACTATATAAAATTATATCTGAAATACATAATGCTATATATGAAAATGACTCTAAACGACGAGCTGGACGCATCCGTGGCAACGGATCGCCGGTTCGATCAAGTCCGTCGGCGTGAATACACGAAGGTGGGGCCCGCCTTGCGCCGAGTTGCGCCCGATGGTCCCCCATCAACTCTCCCCGACTGAAGAGCCTTCATCTCCGATGAATGGAGACGATCGTACTGTAGTCGAAATCCGGGAGCGAGTTGATCAAGCTCAGCAGTAGCAATCCAAGTATCGTCGGAAGAAGAACGTCCAAACCAGCGAACCAAATAGCGGCACACGAGTCCATCTGTAGAGGGGACGAACTCATGCGTAATGATCTCCGTAACCTGCTCGACCCTCAGCTCTCGGGAAAAGTGGTTCGGTGGTGGTGGTGGTGCACTCGGTGAAGCCAATGGTGGTGAACTCCTGGGGAAGTGGGGAGCAAGGGGAGGCCGGGCGGTGGGGGAAAGGGGTGGTGGTGGAAGCTCGGGAGGGCCGCCAAGGTAGGGATCAGGGTACTCGTGAGGTGGGAAGTAGGGTGTCAGGTCTTCAATATTGAACACAGGGTGGATACCCATGCTCGTAGGAATGTCCAGCTCGTAGGCATTCAACCCGATCCGCCTCAAAACAGTGTAGGGCCCAATTCGTCTGGCGCTTAATTTTTTAGCAGGCCCCTGAGGGAGCCGCCCCGCACGAACTCGCACCATCACCTGTTCACCAACCAGAAAATGTTTTTCCCGCCTATGTCTGTCAGCCTGTTCCTTATAATGTTCGTTGCTCAAATTGATTTTACGCCTGATCGACTCATGCAATTCATGCAAATGACGTGTGAAGGACTCAGCAGACTCACTAGGACGTGACTCAGTCGGGACGAGTATAAGATCAATAGGCTTCCTAGGGTCATAACCTGATACTACCTGAAACGGACTCAGACCAGTCGACCTATTAATGGAACTATTGTATGCAAACTCCGCTATAGGGAGCACCGAGTCCCAACTAGATGCGTGCTCTCCAACTAGACATCTCAGCAGGTTACCTAAACTTCTATTCACCACCTCAGTTTGACCGTCCGTCTGAGGGTGGTATGCGGACGAGAACTTAAGAGTAGTTCTTGTTTTCCGCCACAACGTCTTCCAAAAATAGCTAACGAACCGCACGTCCCGATCGGACACGATGGACTTTGGGAGACCGTGTAATCTAAAGACTTCGCTCATAAATAAGGCCACGACGCGGGGGGCATCGACGGTCTTGCTACATGTAATAAAGTGCGCCATCTTAGAGAACCGGTCGACCACAACAAAGATAGAATCGTGTTTCCGCAGGGTGCGCGGAAGTCCCAGCACGAAGTCCATACTAATGTCCTCCCAAGGATGGTGGGGAACGGGTAAAGGAGTGTATAAGCCCGTGTTCTGCTTCGTTCCCTTGGCCGTTTGGCATACACGACAATGTCGGACAATACGAGCCACATCTTTCTTTAGATTCGGCCAATAGAAACGATCCTCTACCAGAGCAATCGACTTATCCCGCCCAAAATGACCGGCGGCACCCCCGACGTGCAGCTCCCAAACTAAATAATCGCGATACGAGGTGTTGGGCACGCACAAACGGGAACCCCGGAATAAATAACCGTCAATGATCTGAAACCCCTCAACAGGATCAGGAGGATCCCTCGACAACGCAGTGTAGGCCTCAGCGAAATCAGGACAAGTAGGGTAGTCCATGATCAACCTCTCGAAACCATCCACCTGGGCCCGCAGTGTGTGAAGTGGAGAGACTCGACGACTGAGTGCGTCGGCGGGCTTGTTCTCAACACCAACGCGGTGCTTGAGAACGTAGTGGAACTCCTGTAAATACTCTACCCACTTCGCGTGGCGGTGACTCAGCTTCCTCTGAGAGTCGAGGTAGCGTAGGGCCTGGTGATCCGAATACAACACAAACTCCCGGGGTAGGAGGTAGTGTCTCCAATATCTCAGTGTCTGGACGATAGCATAAAATTCTCGATCGTAGGTCGAGTATTTTTGCTTGGCTTCGTTCAGTTTCTCACTAAAGTAAGAAACTGGGTGTCCCTCTTGACTTAACACTCCTCCAATACCCACACCCGATGCATCGCACGCGACCTCGAAGGCCCTACTAAAATCGGGGAGTCGCAGAACGGGGGCGGACGTCAGCTTGTCCTTAATTTCTTCAAATGCTCGAGTGGCCGCGGCGGTCCACTGGAAATCTCCCTTACGCAGACAGCTAGTAAATGGGGCCATGATCGAGCTAAAACCCCTAACAAATCTCCTATAAAAGGTAGCCAGTCCATGAAAGCTACGGGCCTCATGAATGGTCGAAGGTACGGGCCACTCACGGATGGACTGGACCTTCTCAGGGTCAACTGACACGCTTGAGGAGGAGATAATAAATCCCAAGAAGTGGACGGACTCCGATAGGAAGGAGCACTTCTTCAGATTGATAACCAGCTTCTCCTTTCGGAGAATATCGAATAGGAGCCTCAAGTGCTCAAGGTGATCAGGTTCAGTGTGGCTATAGATCAGAATGTCGTCAAAGTAAACGACTAGGAATTTGCCCATATAGGGCCGCAGAACCTGGGTCATGACTCGCATAAATGTACTCGGGGCGTTCGAAAGCCCAAATGGCATGACCAACCACTCATACAAACCGTCTTTCGTCTTGAACGTCGTCTTCCACTCGTCTCCCTCTCGGACCCTAATCTGGTGGTACCCGCTTCGGAGATCGATCTTCGAGAAGATCTGAGCTCCGGACATCGTGTCTAATAGGTCATCTAGACGAGAGATCGGGAAACGATACTTCACAGTAATCTTGTTGATAGCTCTACTATCAATGCACATGCGCCAACTGCCGTCCTTCTTAGGGGTAAGAAGGGCGGGGACGGCACACGGACTCAAGCTCTCGCGGATAAACTGCTTCCGAAGAAGCTCATCAACCTGCCTCTTGAGCTCAGCGTGCTCAACGGGATTCATGCGATAATGTGGCAGATTGGGGAGCGAGGCCCCTGGGACTAAGTCTATAGCGTGCTGGATGTCCCGCAGAGGGGGTAACTCATCAGGGAGCTCCTCTGGCATAATGTCCGCAAACTCATCTAGTAACGGTCGCACGGCAGGGGAAACTTCAGGTGTAGGGCAATCAGAAGCCATAGTGGCTGCCACTACATACATGATACCAACATCAGTGCTATCTCTCAGAAACTCACTACGCCTCAGGATATGCACGGGTCTCGAAGCAATCGTGCTAGTGGACGGCTCGACCAGGCCCTTAGGCCTCTCTCTGGGCTGGGTGGGGGATAAAGTGATCTTCCGCCCCTTATCATAGAAGACACACGTGTTCGATCGACCGAAGCACGTGACATCGCGATCAAATAACCAAGGGCGGCCCAGCAGGACGTGGGCGACATCCATAGGGATGACATCGCACCAAACTCGGTCCTCAAAAGATGCTATGGTGATCGGAACGAGACAGCGCTGGGTAACCTGGATCGCGGTCTTGTCGACCCAGACGACACGATAGGGGTGGGGGTGAGGCTCCGCCTCCACCTGCATGCGGTCTAGACCCTTCTGGGCACAATATTCACACAGCTCCCACTATCGATAGCTAATTTGCAGGGACCGCCTGCACTCGGGAAATATGTGTAGAAAATGGTAGTGCGGCGCCAATCCTCATTGGCTCGTGGGGTATGCAGAAAGCGCCTGACCACTCCCAGCTCTAACGATCGCTCAGCGTCGCTCTCCCAGCCCTCCTCAACGGTGGCAGTGACCTCCTCAGTAATCTCCACATCACCCTCTAAAGCGGGCTCCTCATCCTCAATCAACAGACTACGGGTGGGGCAGTGGGCCGCCACGTGTCCTCTACCTCCGCACCTAAAACACTGTATACCCCCAGGCCTCTGGCCCTCGGTAGCGACAGCCTTCCCCTTCAAGTCAGGAGTGACTCGAAGGGATGAGGTGGCTGCAGCAGTCTGGGCGGGAGCGGGCTTCATAAACGTTGACGAATCCGTCCGGGAAGGAAACTGCTTCGTACTAGGGGCACGAAGGTACTGCTTATACTCTAGAGCGAGCTGGAATATCTGATCTACAGTCTCCAAGCGATGGGGAATCAGCTCTCTCCGGAGATCCGAGCGGAGGCCAGCTTGAATCGAGAGGCGGTGGCAATAGGCTCCTCCGAAATATCGCTCCTAACAACTAGCTCGTCGAATCGAGCCATATACTCAGCTACGGAAAGCGACCCCTGACGTAAGCCCTGCAGCTGATCAAGTAGCTGGTCACGGTAGGAGGCAGGGAGGTATTTATCCCTAAGCCTCTCCTTCATGTCATCCCATCTGGTGATGGGGTAGTAACCGTCACGCTCTAGGGCTCGCTCAACACTAATCCAATACACCATAGCCTGTCCGACTAATTTCATCTTGGCGAACCGGACACAACGATCATCACTCATATCGTACCAATCAAAATAATGATCCATGTCCAGGAGCCAATCACTAAAGGCCTTTGGATCCAGGCGACCATCGAATGTCGGGGCATCGAGGCGAATCCTACGGGTGATGTCAAAACCGCGATCACCTCTCCGCGGGTCAGGATACTCATCAGGATCGTTGTCCCGGTCATAGTCGTGCCGAGCGGGCGGGGGCCCGCGCTCACGTCGACCCGGCGGGTAATACTCGTCTCGACGATGGTCACGGCGACCGTGTGGAGGGACACAGTCCCTCGGGCCAGGATGACGTGGCATGCGGTAATCTTCCCGCGGGGGCGGGGGTCGGCCACGTGCTGGCTCAGGATTCCGCCATGCAGGCGGGGTGGGGACTCTCACGGGGACCTCACGGTGGTAGCGATCTGCCGGTGGAGGATCATCTCTGACCCGCTGCCCGCGACGGGGAGAGTCGCCCGGGTCACCCGCGATCTCATCGTCATGAAGGGAGGGAGTATCTCTAGCGTGCTCTATCAGATCTAGACGACGAGTCACCGCGGCGATATCGTGACGCACATTCTCGAACTGGGTACCCATTGCGTCGAAACGTTCTAGAATAAGACGCTGGAAGTCTGTGGTAGCGGTGCTCGAATTCGAGCCCGCTCCCCGGTCATTGGTGACTGGAGGATCTACCATGCTTCTAAATGTCCTACCACTACGGAGCATGCACAATGGAATTTACCACCAAGGGGCCCACCTGGAGTCAGCACCAGACAGCTTTATCAGGCCCGCGGTGATGTAGGGGTAGGCTAGTGGTGCTCGAAAACTAGGACTTTAGTGCTGGTGCGAAGGTGACACGCTAATGCAATTCTAAATGTAATGCAATGATCGGTATTTGACAAATAATTTAAGCAATATAAATTTCAGCACCACGCAAATAATTGAAATAAAAGAGGCAAACAATTAATTTTAGCAATTTGGCAACGGCTTCCTTCGCTCGGAGGGGCTAAGGCAAGCGGTGGCGAATACTTCCACAGACAATTATTAGCATAAAGGAAACAACTGCTACATAACCATAATCGCAGCACAATATAGATAAACAACCAAATGAAAATGTCAAGTTACAGAACACAATACCACTAATACTCACGACGTAGTGGGCTGATCCGAGGCGATGGAGGATTTGAAGGGTCGGATGCAAAACAAGCGATCGGAGGTGGAACCGGTGGAGCGGTGGCGGTGAGGTGGCTGTCCAAGGCGGAAAACAGGAGAGACGGGCAAAAAATGGAAAGATCCGGCCACTAGAGAATAGATCCGGGCGTAGGTGGATAGATCCGGTGTTTTGATGGCGGATCCGGAATACGGGAAGAGGAATACGGAAGAAAATGATGGATTGGAGGGTGGTAGCACTAGATCAAAATAGATCTAGGGTTTTCGGAGCGGTGGGAGGTGGATCCACGTAAGGGAAGACGGAGGGAGGGTCGGCTAGGGCAAATATACCCTTGGGGGGTGCTGGACTGGTTGTTATAGCGGAGGAGGGAGGGCGGTGGAAAGGGGAGGAGCGGCCTGTAGAGGGGAAGCAAGGAGGCGGTGGCCAGGAAGGGGGGGTTACTGTTCAAACTATAGGGATGAACAGTAATTTGCATAAATGAACAGTAACTTGCTGTGAAATCTGGGTTGCTGGACTGCAGGGAAACGCTGGCCGTTGGGGGGTTTTCGGCGGCTGAAAATGAAGGAGGAGAGGGGGAAAATGATGGTGGGGGTAGGGGTTACCTTGGGGAGGAGTTTGGCGGCTTAGGAGTCGTCACCTAGGGTTCCACGGCGTCGGCACCGAGAAGGGATCGCTGGAATCCGGGAAAGCTTTTCTCCAAATTCAACAATCCCTCAAATCAGCCCCCTAGCATCCTATTTATAAGAAAACACAAACTAGGGCATCCCCATCAACGGCTATGATTGGCCGGTGGGTTAGCCCTTTAAAATACATCAAAATAAACTCAAAAATATAAAGTAATATAGCGTTTTGACTCGCGGCGACGTTCCGGACGCAATCGCGGAGTCCGATCGTCAATCCGAGCGCGCCAAATATGGAAAGTTGCCAAATCAGCCCCGAACGGGCCCAAAACGCGTCCTGGTCTCTGCTCCGCATCAATCTCCCCGGCTTGAAAGAATTCATCTCCCGATGAATATGGATCAAAATTCTCTCGCTGCATGCCGGGTAAAACTCGAAGAAGTCCACCAGAGGTCGCCCAAGTGTCGTTGCTGGAAAGTGTCCTCGCCGATCAACTCCCCCTGACTGAAAAGATGTCATCTCCGGTGAATGGAGACGGACGTGCTGAAGTCGAAGTCCAGGGGCAAATCGATCAAGCTCTGCTGCAAGTACCCAAGAGTCACCAACGTCTGTAGTGGGAATGCACTGGTGGAGTCTGGTCTCCATGAAGCTCTCAACGCTCAACTCACGAGTGGTGGATCCCGGTGCGATCGGTGATGCCTGCGGTGAAACCAAAGAAGACGAGTCCCCAGGTGGGTGGAGGTCAACAATGGGTGAGGACGTATGAGGGTGATATGGTAACGACAGTGGGGGTGGGGGTGGCTGGGCATCTCCACTGCTCGGGTCCACATACTCATGAGGTTCATAGTATGGAGTCAGATCTTCAACATTAAACACATGGTGTATTCCCATACTGGCTGGGATGTCAAGTTGGTAGGCGTTGGTCCCAATACGAATAATAATGGAGTACGGACCCATTCGCCTCGCGCTTAACTTCTTGGCAGGCCCGAAGGGAGCCTCTCAGGGCGGACTCGCATCATTACCTTCTCGCTTACATTAAATATTTGCTCTCGCCCTCGCTTAACTGCATGGGCTTTGTAATTTTCATTGCTTGTTAATATTCGTCGGCGGACCGACTCATGCAAATCATGCAAATGCTGTGCAAATGACTCAGCAGACTCATGCAGGTAATGCAAATGATGTAAAGACAACATGATAGACACGGTACACTCCTTATAAGAAAATTTATTAATGCCTGAGATGTCTCTCAAATGTGGTGGCCTATCAGGAGGTTCTTTCGGTGGAGTGTAGACAAACTCATCTCGTATGTGACGAGTGCTCAGATGACCGTGAGAGACAACTATACTCAAATACGGGCTCGTAAAGAGCCAAATTTCTCTCGGGGAATGTAGCGCATCGGGTGGCTCCTCAGGAGGTGTGTAAGAAAAGTCATCACGAAGGAGACGACCACCTGAGTGAAAATCGTGTACACCGACTAGAAGTAGTGACTCTAAAATATGGTAAGCGTCCCAGACAAGAAAGAACTCATCGGGTGGATCAGCGGGTGGCGTGTCCCAAAACTCATCAGAGTGTGACGCGTCATAAGGTAGGTCCTCACAATTTGAGTATACTCAAGTGGACTCAAGGAAGGCCCTGCATATGTCATGCTCCACTCAAGGTCCCGTCTCTGGGGCAAGGCCAGAGATGATAATGAAAGAGGCGTTATACCTGAGTGGCTCACCCAAGTCTCAACCTCACCAAGATGTGGCGGATCAGTTGGTGATGAGAGGTTGCGTGAGGGCCTCTTATCTAGGAGGTCAGGGGATCGAGCCCTGGCCTCAACAACCTACCGCACGGTGCTGATGCCGTGGCGGAGAGCTGGTTGGGGTGCACGGCCCGCGGGCCTGATAAAGCTGTCTGGTGCTGACTCCAGGTGGGCCCCTTGATGGTGATGCCAAGGTGGCGGGGCCGGTGGACTCCGGTCCCGCATCATAAAAGTGCACTTTTTATAACGGTCCAGGCCCGCCAACCCTGCGGGACCCACCTGGCACCGCCGGCCTACCAGAAGTCCAGACCCGGGCCCACTACTGATAGTCAGCCTTCACATCAAGCCTGCAGGCCATGCACCCCAACCCCTCTCCGCGCCTGTTTTTCAGCAGCGGTAAGTTGTTGCCACTGGGGATCGAACCCAGGACCTTGATAAAAGACTCTTTACCACAGCTCTCATCACCAACTGAGCTGCACCCCAACCTGAGGTTTCCCCTAGCACGATTGCTTCGAGACCCGTGCATATCCTGAGGCGTAGTGAGTTTCTGAGAGATAGCACTGATGCTGGTATCATGTATGTAGTGGCAGCCACTATGGCTTCTGATTGCCCTACACCTGAAGTTTCCCCTGCCGTGCGACCGTTACTAGATGAGTTTGCGAACATTATGCCAGAGGAGCTCCCTGATGAGTTACCCCCTCTGCGGGACATCCAGCACGCTATAGACTTAGTCCCAGGGGCCTCGCTCCCCAATCTGCCACATTATCGCATGAATCCCGTTGAGCATGCTGAGCTCAAGAGGCAGGTTGATGAGCTTCTTTGGAAGCAGTTTATCCGCGAGAGCTTGAGTCCGTGTGCCGTCCCCGCCCTTCTTACCCCTAAGAAGGACGGCAGTTGGCGCATGTGCATTGATAGTAGAGCTATCAACAAGATTACTGTGAAGTATCGTTTCCCGATCCCTCGTCTAGATGACCTATTAGACACGATGTCCGGAGCTCAGATCTTCTCGAAGATCGATCTCCGAAGCGGGTACCACCAGATTAGGGTCCGAGAGGGAGACGAGTGAAGACGGCGTTCAAGACGAAAGACGGTTTGTATGAGTGGTTGGTCATGCCATTTGGGCTTTCGAACGCCCCGAGTACATTTATGCGAGTCATGACCCAGGTTCTGCGGCCCTATATGGGCAAATTCCTAGTCGTTTACTTTGACGACATTCTGATCTATAGCCACACTGAACCTGATCACCTTGAGCACTTGAGGCTCCTATTCGATATTCTCCGAAAGGAGAAGCTGTTTATCAATCTGAAGAAGTGCTCCTTCCTATCGGAGTCCGTCCACTTCTTGGGATTTATTATCTCCTCCTCAGGCGTGTCAGTTGACCCTGAGAAGGTCCAGTCCATCCGTGAGTGGCCCGTACCTTCGACCATTCATGAGGCCCGTAGCTTTCATGGTCGGGCTACCTTTTATAGGAGATTTGTTAGGGGTTTTAGCTCAATCATGGCCCCATTTACTAGCTGTCTGCGTAAGGGAGATTTCCAGTGTGTTGGAACCATAGGTTCTGATTTGGGTTAGGATCACTTTTTAGGATGTTTAGTTTGACCCACAATGTATAGTCTAAGGGTCATAGGATTTTCCAGGCATACCTCAGAAGAATCCCAGAAGAAGTGCAGAAAAATTCCAGAAAAGTTCAGTTTTTGAAGTTCAGATTTGCAGTCCAAAAGCTTTGAGCTGAGCTCGAAGCTTTGCTTTGAGCTGAGCTCGACTTTGCTTTGAGCTGAGCTCGACTCTGCTTTGAGCTGAGCTCGAAGCTTTGCTTTGAGCTGAGCTCGACTTTGCTTTGAGCTGAGCTCGACTCTGCTTTGAGCTGAGCTCGACTCTGCTTTGAGCTGAGCTCGACTCTTTCTGTGCAGATTTTCAGGAAGCCTTAAGAATTAAGTTTGGTGGTTTCTTGTGCAGTTTGTCAGACAGACTTTTTACAGCTGGCAGAATTATTCAAGGCGTAATTAAGGGAGATTACAGCTATCATATTTAATGCTAAATATTCTCAAGAATATAGCCGTTTGAAGGCTGCATTAAATATGGAATTCAAATACTTCAGTTATATTGATATATATAACATACAGAAGATAGAAGGAAATAGAGGAGGTACAGAGATAAGAAGAAGAGATAGAGAGAGAAAATATTCAGAAGGCTTTTTCTCTCTCAAAGAAGAACTCTGCTTCAAGTTTTACTAGAACATCAACATCACAGAGTTCTTCATCTGCTCCAGGCTTTCAAGAGACAACAAATACAATATCAGTCTAGAAGCTTGCTGGAGAGCAACATCATCTGAAGGCCTACACCCTGGACAAAGCTTCCATCTTCCTGAAACTATTCAACATCTCAGGGGGAGCTTTGGCAATACAAATCCACTAGTCTTCTCTCAGTTGCTTTGAGATAGAGAAGACACCATCAACCTTTTTCCTTTTTCCCTTTTTCTGTGTACAGGGCTCTTACTCCCTTCAAAAGTATACTCCTTGGTGATAGGGCACCTGATCAAAAACCTATTGGTTTTTGGGCACCTGATCAAAAGCTCAAAGGGTCTCTAGATCTACCTGCAGCAGATCTATTGGTGGCAGGGCACCTGATCAAAAACCTGTAGTGGATTCCTACCAGGGTGGTAGAAGAGTGGACGTACCCGAGGTTGAGGGGAACCACTATAGCTCCTTGTGTCATCTGGTTGCTTGCTCTTTTTCTTTCTTTATGTGCTGTGAATTTCTTTTTGTTTCATTTTGATTCAAAACTCTAAGTAAAATAAGACCTATCCTCACTTTCAATTGGTATCAGAGGGAGGTTGATCATTCATACAGGCTAACACCTGGATCAAAAGATCCCTGAGATAGATCTTATTTTCTTTAAGAGTTTTTCATGGCACAGAATGAAGAATGGTCAAGCACTGGACCTCCTAAGTGCAATCTGGACAAGCTTGCACTATGGAAGGCAAGGATCAGACTATTTATGAACTCTGTTGATGAATCTATTTATAATTCTATTTTGTCAGGTCCCATCTCACCATCTGAAGATACAAAAGACCAAAAAATGCTTAAGATGGCTGATGCACAAGCAATGAACATTCTTGCAGAATCAATGTCTGATGACATCTTCCAAGAAGTTGCTGAATGTTCATCTGCAAAGGAAATTTGGGACTCTCTCACAACAATGGCTGCTGGATCAGCAAAAGAAAGAACATCAAATGCTGATTCCTGGAGTGACTCTGAAGCTTCATCTTGCACAACTGAGGATGAAGAAGAAGCAAGAGCAAGTGAATTTTGTCTAATGGCAATAGATGCATCTTGCAAAAGGTATGATGAAGATAAAGAATCTGAATCAGATGATATTGAAGATCAGGTTATCTCTACCCTTAACCTTTCATCAGAGGAGTTTAAAACAGATCTCAAATCATTTCATAATCAAAAAGTTGGAAACCCTTATACCCAGTGGTTCATCCCTTTGAGGAAACCTCATCCACTTGGCTATAAAGATTTTCCTGATTATTGCTCTACTCTAAATTATTATTATGAAAGAAAAATAAAACCCAAGGCAAATCTGGGTTCAGAGCTCCTAACATCTCCTTTCAGGAAAATTGTTCAGAAGGATACAACTTTAGGGGGAGATGATCAGAACTTCAGAATAAGAACTAATAGAAGTGCAGCTGTTACTTTATTAGACTTTATGCAGCTGTCTCTTAGGATCAATTTGTATTCTTTTTATTTTGAATCTCTTTGTAACAAAGCACCCATGTACATCTGCTATCATATTATAAATCAGGCAGATCTTTTTGCTTTGTATTTTACTTTTATGCAAAAAAGTGTCCTCACCCAAATAGGGGGAGATTGTTGGAACCATAGGTTCTGATTTGGGTTAGGATCACTTTTTAGGATGTTTAGTTTGACCCACAATGTATAGTCTAAGGGTCATAGGATTTTCCAGGCATACCTCAGAAGAATCCCAGAAGAAGTGCAGAAAAATTCCAGAAAAGTTCAGTTTTTGAAGTTCAGATTTGCAGTCCAAAAGCTTTGAGCTGAGCTCGAAGCTTTGCTTTGAGCTGAGCTCGACTTTGCTTTGAGCTGAGCTCGACTCTGCTTTGAGCTGAGCTCGAAGCTTTGCTTTGAGCTGAGCTCGACTTTGCTTTGAGCTGAGCTCGACTCTGCTTTGAGCTGAGCTCGACTCTGCTTTGAGCTGAGCTCGACTCTTTCTGTGCAGATTTTCAGGAAGCCTTAAGAATTAAGTTTGGTGATTTCTTGTGCAGTTTGTCAGACAGACTTTTTACAGCTGGCAGAATTATTCAAGGCGTAATTAAGGGAGATTACAGCTATCATATTTAATGCTAAATATTCTCAAGAATATAGCCGTTTGAAGGCTGCATTAAATATGGAATTCAAATACTTCAGTTATATTGATATATATAACATACAGAAGATAGAAGGAAATAGAGGAGGTACAGAGATAAGAAGAAGAGATAGAGAGAGAAAATATTCAGAAGGCTTTTTCTCTCTCAAAGAAGAACTCTGCTTCAAGTTTTACTAGAACATCAACATCACAGAGTTCTTCATCTGCTCCAGGCTTTCAAGAGACAACAAATACAATATCAGTCTAGAAGCTTGCTGGAGAGCAACATCATCTGAAGGCCTACACCCTGGACAAAGCTTCCATCTTCCTGAAACTATTCAACATCTCAGGGGGAGCTTTGGCAATACAAATCCACTAGTCTTCTCTCAGTTGCTTTGAGATAGAGAAGACACCATCAACCTTTTTCCTTTTTCCCTTTTTCTGTGTACAGGGCTCTTACTCCCTTCAAAAGTATACTCCTTGGTGATAGGGCACCTGATCAAAAACCTATTGGTTTTTGGGCACCTGATCAAAAGCTCAAAGGGTCTCTAGATCTACCTGCAGCAGATCTATTGGTGGCAGGGCACCTGATCAAAAACCTGTAGTGGATTCCTACCAGGGTGGTAGAAGAGTGGACGTACCCGAGGTTGAGGGGAACCACTATAGCTCCTTGTGTCATCTGGTTGCTTGCTCTTTTTCTTTCTTTATGTGCTGTGAATTTCTTTTTGTTTCATTTTGATTCAAAACTCTAAGTAAAATAAGACCTATCCTCACTTTCACAGTGGACCGCCGCGGCCACTCGAGCATTTGAAGAAATTAAGGACAAGCTGACGTCCGCCCCCGTTCTGCGACTCCCCGATTTTAGTAGGGCCTTCGAGGTCGCGTGCGATGCATCGGGTGTGGGTATTGGAGGAGTGTAAAGTCAAGAGGGACATCCAGTTTCTTACTTTAGTGAGAAACTGAACGAAGCCAAGCAAAAATACTCGACCTACGATCGAGAATTTTATGCTATCGTCCAGTCACTGAGATATTGGAGACACTACCTCCTACCCCGGGAGTTTGTGTTGTATTCGGATCACCAGGCCCTACGCTACCTCGACTCTCAGAGGAAGCTGAGTCACCGCCACGCGAAGTGGGTAGAGTATTTACAGGAGTTCCACTACGTTCTCAAGCACCGCGCTGGTGTTGAGAACAAGCCCGCCGACGCACTCAGTCGTCGAGTCTCTCTACTTCACACACTGCGGGCCCAGGTGGATAGTTTCGAGAGGTTGATCATGGACTACCCTACTTGTCCTGATTTTGCTGAGGCCTACACTGCGTTGTCGAGGGACCCTCCTGATCCTGTTGAGGGGTTTCAGATCATTGACAGTTATTTATTCCGGGGCTCCCGTTTGTGCGGCGCCAATCCTCATCGGCTCGTGGGGTATGCAGAAAGCGCCTGACCACTCCCACCTCTAACGATCGCTCAGCGTCGCTCTCCCAGCCCTCCTCAACGGTGGCAGTGACCTCCTCAGTAATCTCCACATCACCCTCTAAAGCGGGCTCCTCATCCTCAATCAACAGACTACGGGTGGGGCAGTGGGCCGCCACGTGTCCTCTACCTCCGCACCTAAAACACTGTATACCCCCAGGCCTCTGTCCCTCGGTAGCGACAGCCTTCCCCTTCAAGTCAGGAGTGACTCGGGGGGATGAGGTGGCTGCAGCAGTCTGGGCGGGAGCGGGCTTCCTAAACGTTGACGAATCCGTCCAGGAACAAAACTGCTTCGTACTAGGGGCACGAAGGTACTGCTCATACTCTAGAGCGAGCTGGAATATCTGATCTACAGTCTCAAAGCGATGGGGAATCAGCTCTCTCCGGAGATCCGAGCGGAGGCCAGCCTTGAATCGAGAGGCGGTGGCAATAGGCTCCTCCGAAATATCGCTCCTAACAACTAGCTCGTCGAATCGAGCCATATACTCAGCTACGGAAAGCGACCCCTGACGTAAGCTCTGCAGCTGATCAAGTAGCTGGTCACGGTAGGAGGCAGGGAGGTATTTATCCCTAAGCCTCTCCTTCATGTCATCCCATCTGGTGATGGGGTAGTAACCGTCACGCTCTAGGGCTCGCTCAACACTAATCCAATACACCTTAGCCTGTCCGACTAATTTCATCTTGGCGAACCGGACAAAACGATCATCACTCATATCGTACCAATCAAAATAATGATCCATGTCCAGGAGCCAATCACTAAAGGCCTTTGGATCCAGGCGACCATCGAATGTCGGGGCATCGAGGCGAATCCTACGGGTGATGTCAAAACCGCGATCACCTCTCCGCGGGTCAGGATACTCATCAGGATCGCCGTCCCGGTCATAGTCGTGCCGAGCGGGCGGGGGCCCGCACTCACGTCGACCCGGCGTGTAATACTCGTCTCGACGATGGTCACGACGACCGCGTGGAGGGACACAGTCCCTCGGGCCAGGATGACGTGGCATGCGGTAATCTTCCCGAGGGGGCGGGGGTCGGCCACGTGCTGGCTCAGGATTCCGCCATGCAGGCGGGGTGGGGACTCTCATCAGTTGGTATCAGAGCCCAAGGTTGGGCCATTGTGCATGCTCCGTAGTGGTAGGACATTTAGAAGCATGGTAGATCCTCCAGTCACCAATGACCGGGCAGCGGACTCGAAATCGAGCACCGCTACCACAGACTTCCAGCGTCTTATTCTAGAACGTTTTGACGCAATGGGTACCCAATTCGAGAATGTGCGTCACGATATCGCCGCGGTGACTCGTCGTCTAGATCTGATAGAGCACGCTAGAGATACTCCCTCCCTTCATGACGATGAGATCGCGGGTGACCCGGGCAACTCTCCCCGTCGCGGGCAGCGGGTCAGAGATGATCCGCCACCGGCAGATCGCTACCACCGTGAGGTCCCCGTGAGAGTCCCCACCCCGCCTGCATGGCGGAATCCTGAGCTAGCACGTGGTCGACCCCCGCCCCCGCGGGAAGATTACCGCATGCCACGTCATCCTGTCCCGAGGGACCGTGTCCCTCCACACGGTCGCCGTGACCATCGTCGAGACGAGTATTACCTGCCGGGTCGACGTGAGCGCGGGCCCCCGCCCGGGGCCCGCTCGGCACGACTATGACCGGGACGACGATCCTGATGAGTATCCTGACCCGCGGAGAGGTGATCGCGGTTTTGACATCACCCGTAGGATTCGCCTCGATGCCCCGACATTCGATGGTCGCCTGGATCCAAAGGCCTTTAGTGATTGGCTCCTGGACATGGATCATTATTTTGATTGGTACGATATGAGTGATGATCGTTTTGTCCGGTTCGCCAAGATGAAATTAGTCGGACAGGCTAAGGTGTATTGGATTAGTGTTGAGCGAGCCCTAGAGCGTGACGGTTACTACCCCATCACCAGATGGGATGACATGAAGGAGAGGCTTAGGGATAAATACCTCCCTGCCTCCTACCGTGACCAGCTACTTGATCAGCTGCAGGGCTTACGTCAGGGGTCGCTTTCCGTAGCTGAGTATATGGCTCGATTCGACGAGCTAGTTGTTAGGAGCGATATTTCGGAGGAGCCTATTGCCACAGCCTCTCGATTCAAGGGTGGCCTCCGCTCGGATCTCCGGAGAGAGCTGATTCCCCATCGCTTTGAGACTGTAGATCAGATATTCCAGCTCGCTCTAGAGTAAGAGCAGTACCTTCGTGCCCCTAGTACGAAGCAGTTTCCTTCCCGGACGGATTCGTCAACGTTTAAGAAGCCCGCTCCCGCCCAGACTGCTGCAGCCACCTCATCCCCCCGAGTCACTCCTGACTTGAAGGGGAAGGCTGTCGCTACCGAGGGCCAGAGGCCTGGGGGTATACAGTGTTTTAGGTGCGGAGGTAGAGGACACGTGGCGGCCCACTGCCCCACCCGTAGTCTGTTGATTGAGGATGAGGAGCCCGCTTTAGAGGGTGATGTGGAGATTAGTGAGGAGGTCACTGCCACCGTTGAGGAGGGCTGGGAGAGCGACGCTGAGCGATCGTTAGAGGTGGGAGTGGTCAGGCGCTTTCTGCATACCCCACGAGCCGATGAGGATTGGCGCCGCACTACCATTTTCTACACATATTTCCCGAGTGCAGGCGGTCCCTGCAAATTAGCTATCGATAGTGGGAGCTGTGTGAATATTGTGGCCCAGAAGGGTCTAGACCGCATGCAGGTGAAGGCGGAGCCTCACCCCCACCCCTATCGTGTCGTCTGGGTCGACAAGACCGCGATCCAGGTTAGCTAGCGCTGTCTCGTTCCGATCACCATAGCATCTTTTGAGGACCGAGTTTGGTGCGATGTCATCCCTATGGATGTCGCCCACGTCCTGCTGGGCCGCCCTTGGTTATTTGATCGCGATGTCACGTGCTTCGGTCGATCGAACACGTGTGTCTTCTATGATAAGGGGCGGAAGATCACTTTATCCCCCACCCAGCCCAGAGAGAGGCCTAAGGGCCGGGTTGAGCCGTCCACTAGCACGATTGCTTCGAGACCCGTGCATATCCTGAGGCGTAGTGAGTTTCTGAGAGATAGCACTGATGCTGGTATCATGTATGTAGTGGCAGCCACTATGGCTTCTGATTGCCCTACACCTGAGGTTTCCCCTGCCATGTGACCGTTACTAGATGAGTTTGCGGACATTATGCCAGAGGAGCTCCCTGATGAGTTACCCCCTCTGCGGGACATCCAGCACGCTATAGACTTAGTCCCAGGGGCCTCGCTCCCCAATCTGCCACATTATCGCATGAATCCCGTTGAGCACGCTGAGCTCAAGAGGCAGGTTGATGAGCTTCTTCGGAAGCAGTTTATCCGCGAGAGCTTGAGTCCATGAGTCGTCCCCGCCCTTCTTACCCCTAAGAAGGACGGCAGTTGGCGCATGTGCATTGATAGTAGAGCTATCAACAAGATTACTGCGAAGTATCGTTTCCCGATCCCTCGTCTAGATGACCTATTAGACACGATGTCCGGAGCTCAGATCTTCTCGAAGATCGATCTCCGAAGAGGGTACCACCAGATTAGGGTCCGAGAGGGAGACGAGTGGAAGACGGCGTTCAAGACAAAAGACGGTTTGTATGAGTGGTTGGTCATGCCATATGGGCTTTCGAACGCCCCGAGTACATTTATGCGAGTCATGACCCAGGTTCTGCGGCCCTATATGGGCAAATTTCTAGTCGTTTACTTTGACGACATTCTGATCTATAGCCACACTGAACCTGATCACCTTGAGCACTTGAGGCTCCTATTCGATATTCTCCGAAAGGAGAAGCTGGTTATCAATCTGAAGAAGTGCTCCTTCCTATCGGAGTCCGTCCACTTCTTGGGATTTATTATCTCCTCCTCAGGCGTGTCAGTTGACCCTGAGAAGGTCCAGTCCATCCGTGAGTGGCCTGTACCTTCGACCATTCATGAGGCCCGTAGCTTTCATGGACTGGCTACCTTTTATAGGATATTTGTTAGGGGTTTTAGCTCGATCATGGCCCCATTTACTAGCTGCCTGCGTAAGGGAGATTTCCAGTGGACCGTCGCGGCCACTCGAGCATTTGAAGAAATTAAGGACAAGCTGACGTCCGCCCCCGTTCTGCGACTCCCCGATTTTAGTAGGGCCTTCGAGGTCGCGTGCGATGCATCGGGTGTGGGTATTGGAGGAGTGTTAAGTCAAGAGGGACACCCAGTTTCTTACTTTAGTGAGAAACTGAACGAAGCCAAGCAAAAATACTCGACCTACGATCGAGAATTTTATGCTATCGTCCAGTCACTGAGATATTGGAGACACTACCTCCTACCCCGGGAGTTTGTGTTGTATTCGGATCACCAGGCCCTACGCTACCTCGACTCTCAGAGGAAGCTGAGTCACCGCCACGCGAAGTGGGTAGAGTATTTACAGGAGTTCCACTATGTTCTCAAGCACCGCGCTGGTGTTGAGAACAAGCCCGCCGACGCACTCAGTCGTCGAGTCTCTCTACT
Source organism: Platanthera zijinensis (assembly GCA_039513925.1). NCBI lineage: Eukaryota > Viridiplantae > Streptophyta > Magnoliopsida > Asparagales > Orchidaceae > Platanthera > Platanthera zijinensis. The sequence goes on from CM077080.1 coordinate 38,868,885, forward strand.
TCACACACTGCGGGCCCAGGTGGATGGTTTCGAGAGGTTGATCATGGACTACCCTACTTGTCCTGATTTCGCTGAGGCCTACACTGCGTTGTCGAGGGACCCTCCTGATCCTGTTGAGGGGTTTCAGATCATTGACGGTTATTTATTCTGGGGCTCCCGTTTGTGCGTGCCCAACACCTCGTATCGCGATTATTTAGTTTGGGAGTTGCACGCCGGGGGTGCCGCCGGTCATTTTGGGCGGGATAAGTCGATTGCTCTGGTAGAGGATCGTTTCTATTGGCCGAATCTAAAGAAAGACCAAACAGGAAGTTGTATTGGGAGGCGAACCACTTCAATCGGAAATAAAGTTTATTTGATTCATATAGAAACTGATGGATTGTAAATTTGATTTGCTAAAATATTTTTAATTCTTAAATGAGATTATTTACGCATACCCTCGTAAACATGTGTGTGCGCAAAAACAGTTTTATAAGTTTATATAAACATAAAGGAAAGTTATTAATTTAATATACTTGTATGAATATGTATGTGAGTACATGTGTCATTCACAGATATACGAAGGGGTAATTTTAGAAGAGCAAATGTTACATCAAGTCATAAATTCCGCTTATAGGTAGTAATTAGAAAAACAAACTGATTTTGAGTTGAATCAAACTAATTTTGAGAAAGTCATCCTCGAGTCAAAGAAAATTGTTTCTGATGATGTGGTTATAATTCGAGTAAATATTGAGCGAGCTTCAAGTTGGGAACCTAATAATGTCTGCCTCAATTTTGCAAAGATAGCATCTTGTCTATGGAGTTTCAAGTTGGTTATAATTCGAGTAAATATTTAGATAAGACGTCAGACCATCTTGTCTATGGGGCTTCCTTGATAAAATATATCACTTCCTCTAATATACAATGCCTGCCTCAATTTTGCAAAGATAGCATCAAGAACTAGTTCATCCATAAGAGAGAACAGTCGAACATGCAAATCAAAGTATAAGAATATGTCAGATTCTAAGGTGAACAAAACAAGCAAAAAATGCCCGTGAATGTGCAAACAAAACTTCTTTACATCGAACTTGGTAGGACTAAATCCTCTAAATTTGACTAAGGTAACAACAACTCGTAACATCTGTGGGAGAAGAGTAAAAACTACATGGACCTAAAGTAGTGGGTGGGTCTTCTATATGGGTATTTACTTCAACATCTCCCTAAAGATGGAAGTAGATATCAATCATTCCCAACTTGGAGATATTATAAACAAAAGTGTCGCACTTCAGACACTTAGTGAAGATATCTGCGAGCTAATCTTGAGATTGAACGAATAATGGTGTGAAGACGTTTTCTTTTTCAAATGTTCTTTAATGAAGTGTCTATCAATTTCAACAAGTTTTGTTCGATCAAAATGGACTGAATTGTGAGTAATGTTATAGCTGTTGTGTTGTCACAATTGAGCTGAATGAGTATTCTATCTGTAAATTCATAAGCACTCGCACATCCTCTGTGACATCGCTCTGTATTTAGCTTCTGCATTTGATCTAGCTACCGCATTTTTTCTTACTTCTTTAAGTCATGAGATTTTCTCTGATAAAAGTACAATATTTGATGGTGGATTTCTAGTCATTTTGACTTCCTGCCCAATATGTATATGTCGACATCTAGATGTTTATTTCGAGAAAAGAGAATCTCCAAACCAAGAAACTTCTTTAGGTGGGGCAGTACCCACAAAGCTGCTTCTTGATACCTCTAGATGAGTGCATGTACCGACTTAATATCTTAACTGCATATGAGATATCAGACTGACTGTGAGTGAGATAGATAAGTCTTCCTATTAATCTTTGATAGCGTAAGAAGACGTCTTTTTCTCCAACTGTGACTTCATCAATTTTGCATTGGCTTCAATAGAAGTACAAACGGGTGCTAGGTCCTTGACCTCAAACTCTTGGCATAGGCGTGTTATAGGATGATGGGGAGCAACCCGTCGAACCCGTTCGGGTCTACTCCCGGTGACCTCGAGCGCAGTGACGATCAGGACCGCTCAATTCAAGCGGCTCGCCGATCATAGTACTTTTGTCTCTTTTTGCATTTTATTTTGAGTTGTATTTTTTTTGAGTCGGAGCATCGTCCAATCATAGCCGTTCATTGCTCCATAGAAAAGTTATAAATAGAGGGTGAGGGCTCTCATTAGGGGTATTGAAGATTGGAGTTTACAAGCCCAATCATTTGATCACGTCGGTGCCAATGCCGACTCCGGGTGCGAAGCCCAGATTTTCCCTCTCCTCCCTACCCCTTGGCAGGCCCCTCCCAAACATCATTAGGGGTATTGAAGATTGGAGTTTAGAAGCCCAATCCTTTGATCACGTCGGAGCCGAAGCCGACTCCGAGTGCAAAGCCCGAATTTTCCCTCTCCTCCCTACCCCTTGGTCGGCCCCTCCCAAACCTGCCCTTGGCAAGCCAATCGAGCCTTCCCCTTCCCCCACCTTGTCGTGGATCCACCACCTTAAACCCCCAAAACAGTCGGCCAAATCCACTTTTCATTTATTTTCCTTGGTCGGCAACCCCACCTTCACCATACCCTTCCATAACCAATTTGTCAAGAGGTAGCCAACCAATTTCCCTTCCTCCCTCAGTGGAAGCAGCCGGCCCAAAGGGCCCTCCCTCCTCCACAGCTGCAACCAGCCACTACATCCCTATCCCCTTCCTTTAAGTGGAACCACCACCCCTTCATCTCTCTTCAAAAACAGCACCCAATACCCCCCCCCCCAAAAGTCTCTGACGATCATCAGAAAACAATTTTGGTCACCGCCGGTGATCCCCCACTTCATCTCCATCAATATCCTATCATTTTACATTTTTCGGCAATCGCCGAAAAATAATTCCGGCAACCACCACCACCTACGACCACCACCTCCAGCCACCCTCCACCTCCTCCGCCATGCAAAACCACCATAACTACCCGCTACTTCCTATTTCCCCTCTCCTACATTTTTCGGCGGTGGAGTCTTGCTCGTCGAACTTCGCACCAATGCAGCCCAAAGCTTATGGCCTTGGTCAGTAAAAGTTCGTTTGTTAACCTGATGTGGTGACAGGTAAAGAGATTTTAAGAATTTTGAATATTAGTGATTACACATATGAAGCAATTAGGTTACAATTGACAAACTTGTATTGTGTATGTTATTAAGCATTGTTCTAATGTTCGATGTACCTGTAAAGGCGGGAGTATCACACTCCTTTCTTGCGAATAAATTTATCCAAAAAATCATAGTGGAGTCTGTTTGCGCGGGTGTAGAATTAAACGTAAGAATGTTGAATGGATCATTCATGAGCACAGGTATGAGAGGCAGCATTATCTTAAGGATTGAAAATCAGGACTTCGACTTGGCAGTACTATAATTGGCGGATTTTGATGTAATTTTGGAGATGGAATGGCTCACAAAGAAACGAGCTAATAATGACTGCAATTTGAAAGTGGTAACTTTGAGGAGTGGAGGGCCAGGTGAAGTCAAGTTTAGAGGTTTAACGGACGTCGCATCATCTCTCATTTCTTTCATGTCAGTGATGCGCTCGGTAAACCAAGGGGGTGAGGTGTTCATAGCCTTGTGCGAGACCGGTGTCACGAGCACCTTATGTAATGACGCCAAAAGAGTTGACCAAGCTGAAGATACAATTGCAGGGGTTGATGGAGCAAGGTTATATCCGACTAATCTCTTCATCGTGGAGTGCTCCAGTGTTGTTTGTTAAGAATAAGGATGGTAACATACAACTATGCATTGAGTACCGCGAATTAAATAAACTAACAGTAAAGAAGAAGTACCTGATTCCATGGATTGATGACCACTTCGACTAGTTACTTTCATCGACTGTTTACTCCATGTTGGATTTGAAACCGGGCTACTATCAATTAAAGATTTGAGAGGAAGATATCCCGAAGACTGCTTTTGAAACACGGTAGGGACACTTTGAGTTTTTTGTAACGTCATTTGGATTAACTAACACACCATCAATTTTATGAATCTAATGAATCAAATGTTTCCGAAGTTTTTGGATACATTTATGGTGGTCTTTATTAACAATATATTAGTTTACTCAAAATCAGATGAGCACGAAGGGCATTTGAGGATGGTATTGTAGATATTGAGAGAGAACTGAACGTATGCCAAATTCTCTGCATACAAGTTTCGGCTTAGCGAGATTACTTTTCTGGGCCATGCGATTAGTGGGAAGGGGGTGGCAATGGATCCGACAAAGGTTGAGGTCATTTGCGATTGGCCTGTGTTGAAGAATGGGATAGAGCTTAGGAGTTTCCTTGGTCTATCTGGTTTTTATCCGAGTTTTATCCGAGGTTTGTGGAAACAAAATCTCTGATTGTGTTGCCCTCACGTCTTTGACTCTCAAGGAGCACCAGTTAGTATGGACACCATAACGTGATCGGGCTTCCATTGCCCGAAGAAGAAATTGATGACCCCTCCAATCATTAATCTCGCGAGAGGGACTGACGGGTTTAAGATTTTTTGTAATGCATCTAATTGCGGTTTGGTTCGACATAAAAGGGTGATCGCATATGGATTGAGGTACTTGAAGACTCAAGAAAGGAATTATCTCGTGCGACTTGGAGTTAACGACAATGGTTTTTGCCTTGAAGTTGTGGAGGCACTACGTGTATGGAACCAAGGTGGAAATTTTTACCGATCATAAGAGTCCAAAGTACCTCCTAGATTAGGAGTTAAAAATGAGACAGCGTCGATGAATCGAGTTCCGGAGAACTATGAGGTAGAGATTCAGTATATGCCTGGGAAAGCGAATGTGGTTCCCCGAGCCGAAAGTACTCAGGACAAAGCAACTAGATCGTGGTACATTATAAACAGCTAGTACAAAACCTTGAATCATTGGATATCACAAGTGTAGCTTGTGAGGGTTCTATAGGATCATGTTTGACTTGGATTGAACAATAGTATGACATTACAGATAGAGTGCAAAAGACGACCATGAAAAGTTTATCATGAGGTATCGAGACAGAATTTATCTGAAGATTAAGCCTTTCAAGGGCATATTGCGGATTAGATGACTAATGAGTCTAAGGAAGTTATGGGGAAGTGAAGAAGGTGGTGGTGGAGGGGGTGTTGGCTATCCATGGTGGTGGTAGAGGAGATATTATGTGGAAGGTGGTGGTCGGCAGCATGAATGATTGAATGGTGCTCGGATGTGAGGAAGGGGGGAGGTGGACGACAAGGCAGTACAAAGGGAGAGGACTCTAGGTTTAACACTTAATTTTTCGTTTCATCACTAGTTACCACATGCTAAATTTCTCTTCTTCAACTTTCAATCCCTTCCAAATGTGTAAGTTATCCCTATTTATAGGCTAAGAAGTTTTCATGAGCGATCATGATTCTCCAATAATGTTGGCCTCCAAAATACACAATAATAAAATTAAAAAATACAAAATAATAGCTAAAATTTATGAATCATCGATCCGTACAAAATGAACAGCTCTGGTTGTCGTGTAGACTCATGTGTGACACAAACCCCATCAAAACCCACTCATAACAACTCACATCAAAACCACTTCTATTTTTGCTCCAAATCGTGGTACTTCTATTTCTATCAACATATAGCCGCGACCTTATCACATGTGTGGAACTCTAGCATAATCCACATTCGACGTTGGTTTATTTCAATGTTGGTATGTGCTAAACAAATGTAATTTCAACAATTTTTGGGTGCTACTAACAACAAGGCAAGGATGATATTGCTTGCAAGTAGAGATAAAAATTCATAAAGAAAATGATAAAGGAATTTTGATCCGAACAAACTAAAACAACAACGATCCAGGCTCTTTAACAACTTGAATGCGCTCCAAAACTAGCTACAAAAAGTACATGATGGAGATGAAGAGTTGTTTTTCTACTCTATAGGTATTCATCCAAAACAAAGGAAGATTAAAATTTTCCACAAGGACGAGGCTAGATCCATCTATAAATTTCTACATGTCCAAACTTCCTCGTACCATTCTAACAGCTATATCTTTTCACACTCTTATAGAAAATTTTTCACACATCTTGAATCCCCTAAAAGCTCCGGTGCTAGGCTAACACTAACTAGTCTTTTGTATAACATTCTAGACTAAACTAAAAGCTTTTATAAAGATAATTCGCAAAATAAGACATGCAGCTGGAAGAGTCGCGGTGAATGAGTGAATTACATAACCGTAGTAGCCCGCTCCCAAACACGTGTTCAGCAAACTCATTCAGCCACTTCTAGCTCCATGTCCCAACCAGAACCTGGACATGTTTGAAGATTCAAAGACAAAAACTACAAAAATAAGCTCAATGAGCAAACATCGTGAAGTGTGAAATTAATTGTGACAACTGTGTAAAGACATATTATGCATGTAACAAATAAATTATTTAACAATGAAAATCATACTATGATAAGAACTAATCAAATGTGTGTCATACATTTTTTTGTTAAATTGTAATGAACTAGAGTCCAATTGTATTCAAAGATCCAAAGTAAAAGACCACACACGGGCAAGGCCGTTAATCAAAGTATAAAGCAAGACAAACAACAAGCACAATGACATTAACTATCACACCTATTCATAAAAAATATTACACTTGTTACAAATAAGTACAATTAATCCTAACATTCCTTTTATGATAAGAAATAATTCAATTGTATTTTTCATACAATTTTTTTGTTAAGTTGTAATAAGATATATATAGATATAATACTAATGAATTATGACTGCCATGGTGTGATAATACTACAACAAAAAAATTGTTGAATGAATCAAAAACGGGATAGAGAAACAAATACCTTAATTTTTCCGATGTCACCCAAGCCAAACGTTCAATCATATAGATTTGCTTTGTTGTTTGGACGGCCATTATCTTCATCATTATGAAGTCCAACTTGAATATAATGATAGCCTTGGAAAACTGAAATGATGTGATAATTAGAGGAGAACTTAACACAAAATATGGGGCGAGTAAGAGGATAGATATATTAGAGTTGTTGAAGTACTATATAAGTTGTACAAAACTCCAAACTAATGAAACATAGCTTATTTTTATCAAAGTCGTGAATGAGGTAGTATGCTAATTGCTATCTAAGCGCATTTCGAAAAGAAATCTTCAAGTACAATGGAACCAAAATTAAATAGGGCTAAGCTTATCGTTCCCCAAAAAATGGGTAAAGTGAATGTGTTAACAAATGCATAAACCAATAATTGTGAATTTTTTCACACACACTATTCAATAACCTAAAGTAATTTATAAGCATAGTTGTTGTAACGGTTTCATCTTATGTTAAGATATACAATGAGAGAAAAGTGTCCATAAGTTTTCAATTCCCAAGTGATAGTATCCCACTATTAGCAGAAAATGACACTTGATTATAGTCCTTTTTTCTACTCTATGAAAACGAATAAAAAATCATTTGTTAACTTGATTATGAGTAAAAAAGTTTTTCCTTGTATGGCAAAGATCTAAAATTAACGATTTAGAAAATAAAATAGGGTTTTTCTAAGATTGAACCATATGTTTAATCTTATGGTTAACACAAGAGCTTACTTAAATCATGAGTAAGATTTATACAAAATCTGCTTTCAAAAAGAGTAATTTATCTCCCGATTGTATTTCAAAAATGAGTAATTTACTCGTGTATTGAAATGCTTTGTGAGTTTTTTATAATTGAACAAAGTTGCATATATATACTACAACAAAATCTTTATACGACAATATTTGTTTATTCCTTTAACGACAATTTACAAGTGTCATACAAGTTTTTGTATGAATGCATGATAGGTATTTACACGAGCTCATTGCCATATATGTAAAAAAACATCATGATAGGCACTTTTTCAAAAACGTTGTGAAAGAAGTTCACCCTATCACGATGTTTATTACACAATGTCAGCGTACCCAAAAACTCAATAACAACACTTTCTCAAAAAAACATTATAACTTAATGCATTTTAGGAAATAAAATTAAAGCAAATAAAAATTAATCCTTACCAAATCATTCAAAGACTAGTCAAAACTTTTAAACTAATTAAGCATCTATAATTTAAATTACAAATATAAATAATATTTTAACAAAAAAATAATTTTGATAAATATTTCAGATAATTTAGAGTGCTATTAAGGGGGCATTGAGAGATTCTTTGCAAACGAAAATAATAACCATTTAGAGCATAAGAAAGCAAGAGCGACTTAATATTCGTGAACCAAGTACTCAGTTACACATTGCATCAATGAACGGATATAGTTTTGTAAGAAATATATTAAAAGCATTAAAAAATCAAGAGCATGAAGTAACTTATTAATCAAATACACGCTTACATGGTAGTGGTACACCACTGATATGACATTCTATTGATAGTAAACCAACATGTAGACAAAAATGGTCATGAATTAAAATTCATGCATGAAAAAGTAAATCAAAGCGAGATAATACTCATGTATAAAGTACTTAGTTACACATTACACCAATGCATGCATAATTTATTTATTTTTGAAAATATACCTTAAGCATTTAAAAAAAGATCATAAAAGAACTTATTAACCAAATACTCATTTACATGGTCCACAACGACACATAACAATATTTTGAAACTAAACCAAACATGTAGTTTAAAATTGGTTATGAATTAAATTCATGGAGGAAAAAAACCTGAGCAAAGAATCAGGGTTTACCTTGGTAGATATGATGTAGGAGATTTGCACGAAATATGAATGCAGACTGTGATTTCATTTGATAGAAGTGAAATTTATCGTTCAAAGATAAAGAAAGTTGCGTGGTTTCGGGTAGGTGAAAAAGTAAGATACAGATACCAGGCTAGGTCTTTGGAAAGGTGGGATGCGACTGCAGGAGTCGCGAGCTTCGGAATGATGCGGGATTTGAAGAAATTTAGTGTTAAGAGAAAGAGAAAGTTATGGGATTACAGATAGGAGAAGAGGTGGGCTACGGATAGCTGAGTAGGGGTTCAGAAATCAGGGAGATGTGTCGATCGGGATTAGGAGAAGTCGCAAGCTTCAGAATGAGGAATTGAGAGCTTTCATTGGCAATCGAATGGGAGAGGGATTTAGGAGATAAAACGAGACCTAGTAACTCTCCTGTGGTGGAGACGGCATGAGGAGTGATGACCTTTTCGAGTCAGAAAGAGATTTGGGGAGGAGCTGTGACCTAGCAGCTCTCATGCAACCATGAGGGAAAAAATCGTGGGCTAGGATTTGGGGGAGAAATCTATTGATTGTTGTATTGAATGATTGGACAGTTAAGATTAAATTCATCTTTTCAATTTTACTTCCAATAATTGAACTGTAGGACAGTGTGCCTATCGTCTAGCCCTATCAGCAGAGTTGAGCGTACTTCATGATGTCTTCCACATGTCTGTGCTAAGGAAGGCTCTAACTGAACCTAGTGCAATGGTTGAGCCAACCACAGTGCCGGTAGAAGAAAACCCGGAGACAGTTGTTCGTCCAGTTTACATAAAATATGAGAAGATCTGAAAGATGTGGAATAAAATGTTCAAACTCGTGAAAGTGAGTTGAAACAATTGCAGACGAGATGATTTCTCCTGGAATGATGTAAATGAGGGTTATTAAAGATTAATGGGTCATGATGAAGAATTTTTTTACCATGATTTGGGATAGATGCTACCGGTGCCTGAGCGGCCCCATATCGGGGCTGCGATGATGGAATTAAAATTGGCTGAAGGCAAGATCCTTCTTGATGGATGGTAGCAAATAGTTCTTGATTCAAAATTGTTGGATGTTTGCCTTTATATAGTGCAGATGTTGCAGAGGCAAAGGGTACAGAGGATCTAAAGTCGATCCAAAGACACTCGGCAATGAGGTAGTAGGTGCGATGGGAAAATTTGGCAAAGCTGGGCACCTTGGTTGGCTTTCTTCTTGCTCCTTTGCCGGCAAATTTTGTAGAATCAGATCTAATGTTTGATTTAATGAATCGTACTGATGATGAGGCGTCTAATTGACAAGAAAAAAAGCATTTCGAAGTTCTTGCAAGTTGTTTGCACGATGTCTAGTTCCTCTCGAAGGGCGTCATTCTGAGATTGTACTAAAAGATGTCTCTGATCAAATTCTTGTTATATCTCGTCATTAAGTTCTTGCATGGAGTTCCTTTCATGGTTGCAGGTAGATGCTCCAACCAAATGACCCTCTCAATGAAATCACAAGTGAAGCATGATGAGTTCGGCAACAAGGTTCCAAGACGAGGACGAATGTGGGGGTGACTGGCAGCTGGCAAGATAAGACATGGGCGTACAAAGAACAGCAAAGCTAATTGATTGATAGTAATTTTTCCAGTAATCATCGAGTGTCGCCATCATTATAAATTTTATCGTCGAGAATCTTCTAATAAATGATGAATCAAGGGCTATAAACTATTTATATTAAGCACCATAGTTCTACAGCTGGGGGATATTATGTGTATAGGTGTGTTTGTGTGTGTGTGCGTGTGTATGAATATTTATTTATTTAGTGATAGAAAGCTACCTTATTATCTAAACACAAAATAGATGGCAAATCCCACGATGTGTGACTAAAAATAACAAGGCGCGCGGTTCAGGTCGCGGTTCAGGGAGCGTTGTTCAGAGAACGTGGTTCAGTCTGCGGTTCAGCCGTTAAAAAGGACTAAACTACAGGCACATAACGCGCGGTTCAAGCCGTCGTTAATGGCGGAACCACACCAGACTACCCCAGGTGGGTTCTTCGGTGTCCGGCAACTCCGTCGGGGTCCAGGTAGGCCGCCGACGGCTCCGTCGCAAGAGGCGGCCTGAACCGCGTGCTATGCGCGTGTAGTTTAGGTTTTTTTCTAATTAAAATTTTCCAATGATTTTAAATATTAATGTTATTAGAAAAATTAAATAAATAATTCAAAACATAATATTATATAATTAAAAACACATAAATATAATATAAATAATTACTAATATATATATAATATTGTTTAATTTTAGATAATTAAACAAAATACATAACCGCAAGGGGTGAAGCCCGACGCCGCGGGTCGGGTACTATAGCGCGGGGCTCAGGGGGACCCCTGTGCACTGTCACTAATATATATATATATATATATATAGAGAGAGAGAGAGAGAGAGAGAGAGAGAGAGAGAGATTTTATTCAATAGTTTCATATGCATATATATTCCAATTTTATTTAGTAGTTTCATATATCATTTTTATTCAGCTTATTTCTCAGTTTTTGGCCTGCACCCCTTTTTTCTTATTAACTTCATACATTCCAGTTATATATATATACAACACGCACACACACATGAGTGGCAGGGCATAGGAGCCCTTGTGCGAGGGTGGCGACATTCGGCGAAGAGGTGTGACATTTGGCGGGGAATTGACATTCGGTGAGGGCGGCGACATTCGGTAGGGGCGGCGACATTCGGCGGGAAGTAAAAATATGTTAAGTTCTTAATATGTTAAAACATATGCTATGGCCTGAAAAGTGTTAATATTCTGAATTATCATGCAGCTATGGCCCGAAAAATGTGGAGATATTCGAAAAGGGACACTAAGAAGAAATATTTTCTTATACATCTTATGTCTTTTATATTTGTAGGGTTCATAAGTGCCCATAGTGAAACTAAGAGGAATGAAAACTGAAAGCAAGGAAACACATTTAAGATAAGGAGAATCATAGGAGAGGGACCTAAGTCAAAATGTGTTGAGTAATTTGTTTTGGTGCCAATATATATGTTGATGTTGAGCCGCAAAATGTTTCCCAATACATCTTATGTTTTTTATATTTGTAGAATTCATAAGTACCCAAAGTGAAACTAAGAAGAGCGAAAATAAAAAAGCATCCAAACTCATTTAAGATAACCGAAATCATAGGACATAACATAAGTTAGACTGTGCGAAGTAATTTTTTTGGTGCCTATATATCAATCGATGTTAGGCTGTGAAATGCCATAATTTTGGTGTGGTACAAAGTGGGATCATCACGCGCACACACTAAGACAAAATATCAGAGCTTATTAACACATTTTGACTCAGGATGGAATGCTGAGGATGGAGGAAAAAACCGGAGACTGGGGAGCAAGGAGGAGAATATATTAAAATGACCTTTTCACAAAATGACCATATCCTGAAATTATGGTTTTGATTATTAATAAGAATCGAGGTGTTTAATGGAGACTGATTAAAGAAAATTATGGAGATGGTTGATCGCAATCATGTTAACAATAAAGCTGGAGACAACTTCCTTGAAGTTGATTATGTGGGGAGTGATCAGAATTTTCGATGATTCATTTCACATGCATCAAGGAGTTTTGATTGCAATAAAAGCTAAGTTAACAAAGGCGCAAGACGCACCGAGGCGCAAAGGGGTCTGGGAGCCTAGGCGCAAGTGCGCGCATGAGGCACGTGAAACGCAAAAATGGAGGAAAGGGGAAATTGAGCGAATTGGGCGCCCATTTCGCTGAAATTGAGCGAATTGGACGCCCATTTCGTTGAAATTGAGTGAATTGGGCGCCCAATTCCCTGAAATTGAGCGAATTGAGCGCCCAATTTGCTGAAATTGAGAGAATTGGGAACCCAATTCGTTGAGGCGTGTGTGTGTGTGCGGGTGTGTGTGGGGGCGCCCAATTCGCGGAAATTGAGCGAATCTTTTAAGCCTTTTGTAGACATCCGGCAAGTTGCAGAGCATGAAATATAGAATGTGGCAGAGAGAAGAAGAAGAAGCAGCAAAAATAAGGGCAGCCATTAAGCGAGATTTTAAAAGGCAGTGAAAGAAGAAGTAATGCAGCTTATGAGAAAAGAAGAAACTACCTAAATCAGCGGCGAGCGGAAGAGGAGCGACGAACGGAAAAGGAGAGGGCGAGCTTTCCGGCAGCGGGTGAGAGTGTTCTGACGGCGTGAGATGAAAAACATGAGCCCTGACTTCTTATGAGAAAACAAAACCCTAAACGCTAATTAAACCAAACCGGCTGCAGGCCCAAAATTAGGCCGGAAAATTGCCAGGCGCGCCTAATATGCGCCTGAATGGCACACAAGGCGCGCTCCCGGGGCGCGCCCGAGGCACTTCACCCGCCTTGGCCATGCTCGGGCGCTGTGCAGTGCGCTGGACGCCTATGGCACGCGCCTTGACAACTTAGAATAAAAGCATTTTCCTTGTATATTATCAAAAGTATCTGCATTCTATGTTATGGAGGACATTGTAACCACGACAATCTGTCATCTGTGTCATGCTTTTGTTATTTGACTTGTTTGAGCTCTGTATTGGCTGGTGTTTTTTTTAGATTTTTTTGCAGTTGAAGAAGAGAAAGAGACTAAAAGATGGGGACTGATGAGGATCCGAGGAGACCTGATGACCCAAATCAAACCTCCGCAGAAATTTTGAAGGTCGAAAGGAAGCAGGATGAAGTATCTAAAATCAGCACCCAAAATAAAAGGGCAGAAACTGCAGATTTAGAGAAGAGGAGAGAATAAGAGAAGGGCAGAACCGCAGAAACCGCACCTTGCTTAAATCCTGAACGACTGAACTGCAGAGAACTAAGAACGGTTGAAGAAGGGGCGGGCCGCCGTCGGCCCACCGGAGGGAGCAACGACGTAGTGTCGAGTATCGCGGATCTCACGCTCGCCGAGTTGCGACTCACCATCTTCGCAGAATCGTTTTTCCCTCGCGGCTTGCCTTAGGCCCTTAGGGCCCGTTCGGATCTCTGGAATTGGAATTTGGGCAACAGAATTTCAATTCCAATGTTCGGATGTTGAGAATTCCCTCGGAATTGGAATTGGTCCAATTCCATGAAATTCAATTTTGTATTATGACCAATTCTTTGGGGTAAAGACAGATATTTCATGGAATTCAATTTTTTACTAGGGTCGTCGTCGCCCGATCTCGCCGTCGCCGCTCGATCAAGCCGCCGCCGCCTGATCTCGCCGCCGCCACCCGATCTTGCCGTTGTGAACCAATCTCATCGCCGTGGCCCGATCTCGCCACCGCCGCCCGAAGTCGGCGCCGCCGTCCGATCTCACCGTAGCCGCCCTATCTCGCCGCAACCGCCTGATCTTGCCGTCGTCGCCCGATCTCGTCGTCGCCGCCCGATCTCGTCGCCGACTTCCGATCTGGCCGCGTGATCTCGTCGTTGTCATCCGATCTCGCCATCGTCGACCGATCTCCACGTCGTCTCCCAATCTCGTCATTGTCACTCGATCTCGCCATCGTTTCCCGATCATAATTAATTATTGATACACTACCTAAAGTTGATTTCTATGATATTCTGCCCCGATTTTTGCCAACTTTTACAATTTTTGAGAGATCGTAAAAAAATAATTTTCTCCATCACATGGTTTTGTTGCAATAATTTCGTCCTATGTGACACAAGACTCCAACTTCAAATTGTTGTTATAGCTCGATCCTGCAGTCACAAGAAAGAAATTTCTAAACCAATTCCAATTCCAATTCTAGAAATCCATCCTGCAGCCGAACAACTATATTGGAACTAAGACCAATAATTTCAAATTCTGTAATTCCAATTATTGTGATCCGAACGAACTATTAGGGTTTTGTCGGCTGAAATGAAAATATGAAATGAAATTAAGAAATAAGAAGGCCAAGAGGCCCAAGACCGAATCAGGTATCCTGTATTTAGGTGTATCGACTAGTCACTACGTCGACTAGCGAATATGAGTCGTAACTCATATGACGGGCCGGACTTACAATTTATATATTATATAGTGTCTGTGCGGTGCAATTTTCTCAGTTTTATGGAGTTATAAACCGCACTATACAGACTGGGGGCCGATTTTCACACACACAAAACCGAAGCACACCGCAACCGTGCGGTATGGTTTGAAATGCAGAGCGGTTTGTCGGTTAGGTGTAGTTTGTCGATTTGGTGGGATTTTTGGCTTTCCTGCACAAGCCTACTTCCAGCGGGCTTCCAGCGAGGGGTGCATGTAATAGCGAGGCGAGATAGGAAATGAGATATGAAGCGCGATTATAAGGACTGGGCTCCGTTCCGAGATCTTGAACCGGGTGAAATGAGGTTTTGCTTCGTGTAGCTTTCAACGGGCTCTGACCTAAATATTTTGGACGAGGTTGGGATCCGACGGCTGAGATTTTCCTAATAAATTTTTAAATACATTTAATTAGTAAGCCACCATACTTCTTTTTAAAATAGTATATATATATATAGGATCGGGTTCATATGTGAATATTCGCATATGAATCCGCATGCGAAGACGGACTGAGTTCGTCCATTCAATTTGTTCATCGCGCTCTGCCGCCCTGGGTTCGTCAGCGGCAACGCCGACGAACCAAGGGCGGCCGGTGGCCGGCGAGCCAGCAGTCGTTGTCGGCCGCCCTGGGAAATCAAATTTCAACCCGCTGGATCACGGGTGCCACTCTGTGAATCTGCTTCGCAGCAGCGGTGGCCGGCGGCAACGCCGATTGCGGAACACGCCGCATTGAAATGTTGTACCCGCCGGATCAGGAATCAACCGCCCAGATTTCCTATTCGCATGTTTGCACGCGAGGTTCTTTGCACCTGAACCACACCCTATATATATATATATATATATGAGCATCTTCGCACGGGCTACGCCGGTGCTCGATGATCTCGGGCGGCCTACGTCCGCCTTCGCACAGGAATCACCCATGTTTGATGCGTCTGTGGGCTGCACACGCATCAAGGCGGGATGCGCCTGTAACATATACATATGAGTACTCAAAATGACCATACAAAAATATATATTAATATTACAATATTCATTTTGTAAAAAAAGTTACGTTTTGAAGTAAAAAGATTTTTTTACTCTTCTTCTCTCTCTCTTCCTATCTCTCTCCCTCTCTCCGATCTCACTCTCTCCCTCTCCGCTGCACACTTTCTATATATAATAATATATATATAGTATATAATAAGATATATATAATAATAATATATAAGAAGATATAGATCTAATAAGCGGAAATCTCTCTCCCCCCTCTCTCCCTCTCTCTGCTCTCTCTCTCCTCTCTCTCCTCTCTCTCCCTCTCTCTCACGCTCCCTCTCCAGCTCTCTCTAGCTTTAGGAGCCTTACACTTTTTATTTTTTTAATGATAAACGATCTGACGGCTGATGAATTATCAATCAATTTCGAACTCATGAGTTTATATTTTCTTTATAGTGATAAATATATATATATATATATATATATACGTGTTATATATAAATACTATACATATACTATTATATAAATAAAACGCTCTTTTGGTGAAACATACAATATCCCCAATTTACCCTCATTTTGTGAGAATTAGGTATGCAAAAAAATCTGAACTAATTTAAATATATTATTATTTTGTCATTTCGGTATTCCCCTGCTTTTATTGTGTCATTCTTTGCTTTTATCAATTCCATGTCATTTCATCCTTTTGTCTCTACATTCCGTGGAACTCTGGAGGCAGATAGGATTTTTCATCACTATTAGCAATTTTTTTTAATCTCCTCCCGTGACTAGCATTACCTTCTCTCCCCAGATGATCTATCTTGACATTTCTCCTCGCTAGGGCCTCGAAGCAATCTCAGACCTCTTTGCAGCAAAAGCTTCTCGATCTCTCAAACCTCTTCTTGCGCAGAACGGCGAACTAATCTATAACAACCTCTCCTCGCGGTGTCCGACAAAGAAATCCAAACCCCAACCTCATCCTCTCTCGTGCGTTCGTCTCCACACCGCCCGTATTCACTCCTCCACAACCTCTCCCTGTGGCGTCAGACAAAGAAATCCAGAACCGCATCACCATCCTCTTATGTGCGTCCGCCTCCACATCGCATCAACTCCGCCCTCATCGACATTAACCTAGGTCACGCTATAGCTATGTTTCCTCTTCTCTCCTTTTTACTCATATTTACACACCTGTTTTGACGACCTCAAACCTCTGCATAAGCAATGGTAGTCCCCCTACAGGCGTCTTAATCTTCTGCACAAGGCCTATGTTGTTAAAAGCGCGCCTCAGGCGTGCCTAAGACTCCAGGCTTAACAGGCTCAGAGAACTGCGCTTTCGTGCGCCTTTTTTGCGCCTTTGGAGCATAAAAGGCACATTTGGGTGCGATTTTTGTTGCAAACCTTTTGTTCCAAAAGAAAGAAAATAATAATGTAAGAACTCAATAATTTTTGCATGATTTAGTATTTGTAAAACATAATCGAGTGTTAAGATTTAGATGCGATGCAAGTAACCGCATTAATTTTATTTTTAAGAGAAATAAATGATAGTAATAAATGATTAATGAGTAGAATAGATAAAAAATCTGATCAAGAAGATGAACTGATGTTTGATGCTTTATTTTTTAAAATAAATGTGGTTGCGCCTTGACTTCGTCAAGCGCACGCCTGCGCCTTGAACCTTGCTCCTAGGCTCCAAGATCCCTTTGCGCCTTGGTGCGCCTTGTTGAACCTTAGCACGTCTTACGCCTCTAATAACTAAGCTCAAGGCCCCGAAAAAGCCCCAGTGTAGGCATCCCACACTCTCTATTTTTCTAGGTATTTTCTTTGCTCCTTCCCCGTTCCTCCCTCATGTTTTTTTGATCTAGATTTCACATGATGATGACGATTCAACTTAAGATCAAGTATTTCCCTCCGGCCTCCTTCATTTATTCATACTGTAGTTAGGTCGACCATGTACAGGCACATGTGTTTTTGTGCGATCTGTACAGGCACTACTTCATAATGCTCCAATTGCAGGCTTTGTTTTGTTTCCTTCTTTTAATAAATGGTTCATGCTGCCTTATATGCTTTCTTTTATCCATGCTGATGAAATAATGTCTCGGGATATCTACATGGCCTCCCTTAATCATAGTCAGCCAGGGGTTTTGGATGTTAACAATTCACATAATAATTTGTATTAACATAAGCTTAGGATGATGCCATTAATAAATCTGATGATGAATTGATTAATTCAGTAGGCTAATTTTGATGCTTATAAGCTTCGTTGTGTCCCTACTCTTATCATTGAATTGGACTTGCATGCATTATTCACATGCAATAATTTTGTCAATCAATTCTTTAGCAACTTTGTTGTCTTCTTGCCCCCACCGAATGACTTTCTGTCCCTGCTGAATGTCGTCGTTCCCGCCGAATGTCGCCATTCCCGCCGAATGTTGCCGCCTCCCGACGAATGTAGCAAACCCCCGTACATACGGAAAACAAGAGCAATAGGAGTATAGCGCTCGGGGGGTTTGCGAGTGGCGGGAGCGTCGTCGCACCGGGGCAATATCATGGTCGGAGTACTGCCGCGCGTGGAACTGGGGGCCACGTGCACTGTCGCGATCGGGGTACTATTGTGGTTGGCCGTAGGGGCGGAGCCCCGTGCCTATCACTCTTATGTAATATATATAAGAAGAAAATGAATCATATCCCCACAGGCGTTCACAACATATTCATTCAAACATTGTCGCCATATTCAAAAAAATACATATATGATTCAATTAAAAGATAAAGTGATGTATTAGTAAGTGAGATAATGAAATATATTATATTCACAGGCCAATCTGATAGATCAGTTTCTAACAGGGAATTTGTAGCAGCATTAGAATTTGAATATGCCTCTAGAATTATATCAGAAACATGCACAAATGAAGACACTAACAGGAAGTTAAGATTTGGTATGGGTTGGATCGAAGTTTGTAAATATCATATTTATGACGAGGAGAAAGTATAATAAGGACGAAAATTTTTGATGTGGTTTAATTGCAAAAAAAGATTTATCATATTTCACGAAGAATTTACGGTTAGGATTAAAAAAATTCTGAAGGTCAGCCTGAAATTACTTAAATTCAACCATGTGAAAAACAAAGTAAAACTTAATGATATTTAGAAAATTACTTTAGGGTCTGTTCGTTTGAACCGTTTTCATTTACGGTTTTCGTTTTGCTTCAAAACGAAAAAATCAATTGTTTTCGTTTTGGGGCAAAACGAAAACTTATGTTCGTTTACAAAATGATTTTCAAGTCCGTTTTGAAGCAAAACAAAAACTTGTGTTCGTTTGACTCAAATGTTAAGTGCCAAAAAATTCGTCGCGATTCAGCTAAAATCAGAAAACCTACAACATAGATCCAACCACATCCTTCAATTCAACTCCAAAAAACACCATTCAAACAATAAAACCCTAGAATACACCACTACAGCAAGCATTCTCGGAAATCGTAAGAAACGGCATTGAACTAATCCAACTTTCTTGCTAGATCCAGCCACATCCTTCGCGTGAGGAGTCTGAAGCCATGGACTCATCGACATTATCTACTTTCGACGACACCGCTAATGATCGCTCCACCGACTACAGTGGCGGGATCAGGAAGAAGGTGGCGCTGGATTGGATGGAATGGGGAAGAGGGTGGTTACACGTCGTCGGCGAGTTCTTCTTCCAGAGAATCTCTGATAGCCATCTCGAGAACCGTTTATCTCTACCTCACCTTGACGGAATCACTTGCATCGTCACCGGATCCACTAGCGGAATCGGCCTTCAAAAAACTTCCTCGAGCTGGGCAGCCGCCGTCGACGCCGCCGCCGACCCCTTATTGCGGAAAATCGCCGGGGAAGAAGGTTAGAAGAGAACCGTCTCTTCTCAAAACCGCTGTTTTGAGGCCAGGCAAATTTGGAAGAATGAAAACAAAGCGTTTTCATCTCAAAATCAAAACGGTGCAAAACATAGGCAAACGAACACCTACATTTGATTCGTGAAAACTCAAAACGAAAACGCTGCGTGAAAACGGTGCAAACGAACGGGCCTTAAAACTTTGAGAGTTGATTCCTCCGACAAATTCGTCGGAGACCGGTGACCACGTCACTGGTGATTCAGTGGCCGACACTCAACAGGATCCTTCCTGTGAGTAGATAAAGACTGTGGACGCCTGGATCTATTTCCAACCAGCGGCGGCACCTTTGGAAATAGCCGGGAATGACTTTAAATGATAAGAAACCTAGATTTGTGTCTGGGGAAGAGAGTGGAATCACCTTGGTTCGCCAGAAGGATGTGCAAGCGGCCGGAAATTGTGGATCCAAGGCGATGGCTTGCGGTTTCAGTCGAGTGGTTGTTGGAGCTCCATTTTTTGACAATTGGAATCTCCTCCTTGGATCGGCAGAAGGTGAAATAAGTATTTAAGGGTAGAGGATGATGGTCGACTCCAAGAAGAGGGCGGCCGGATCTTCGAGGTCGTTGAAACTCAACGGAGAGGGCTGGAGCTTGATGGATTCGGTCGAACATGGCCAGATATGAAGAGATCTAGCTCGGATCTAAAGCTAGCATACCGAAAATGGTGGGGAGAGCTTGGATTGGAGTTGTCGGAGAGGAAGAATACCATTTTGCTGGATATATATAAGAAGGCGGCAGGATGAGAGGATCTCTAGCTCGGATCTACATCTAGCTCGCTGGAGTAGAGAGCTGCTCGTCGGAGGAGTCGCCGGATTTGGATGGCCGGTCGGACTGCTTGTTGGAGGAGCAGTTGCGGTTTTTGCCTTTGGAAAGGAGGTTGTTTGGGCCTTTGGGAATGGAGAACGGCAGAGAGGAGGTTGTCGGAGAGGGAGATGAGCTCGTCTAGTTGGCATTGGGCGGCTCGTGAAGATGACGACTGGGAATTGTATGGGGGGGGAGGGACCTAAAAGTATTAGGTTATTCATATGGACAAATATATTTTGAATAGCTGTAAACCAATTTTTTTTTTAAAAAAATCTTAAATAATTATTTTTCAATGTTGCCTTAAAACTGATGGGGCAACCATTTGCACGACTCCTATCAGTAAAACCCTAAAAATGCCTAGCGACACTTCTTCATTTCTTGCATCATGCAACATTCGTGAGTTCTATCCAACACATTGTGTTCATCTTCATCCCTGATTGGGTCGCCGGGTAACATCACTCAAGCACGGCATGTTCATCTTCGTCCGCGTTAGGGTCGCCGGGTAACATCTCCCAAGCACGAAGTTGTTCGTCTTCGTCCCGGTTAGGGTCGCCGGGTAACATCTACCCCTTGAAGCTGATGGAGTTGAGCACGTAGAGCAGCAATATCCTCACTAGCGGCAGAGGGAGGAACGAAAGTAGCCGAAGCAGCAAGGTGAGGGGGCAGATCATGCTTGCGGTAGCAGGTGGCCTCCAGATGACCATCCATGCGCAATGAGAGCACTCGAAGAGAGAACGACCACCACGACCCCGTTCTCGAGACTGGCGACCGCCGCGAGCCGAATGACTGCAAGAAGGAGCAAGAGTAGCCACGGGTTGCTGAAGGAGAGCGGGAGAGCGAGGTGGTGCATCCGGAGGAGGGGTAACTTTAAGAAGCATTGGGCAAACATCCGAGAGGGACGGAGTAACCGTGGAAGATAGGATATGAGCGCAGACACTATGAAGATGAGGTGGAACACGGGCCATCATCATAGCAATTCCAACTGCTTCTTTCTACTGTCGTTGAGTAACCAAGTCAGTGGTGGGAGACTGATGCTGGATTCAAGCCCCCACAAGAGTTTTAGCCCGAGCAACAAAGGACGTCAAGTCACCAGTAGCTCCAGGGTCGAGAGACTGAAGATCGGTAAGAATGTCGAATAAGTGCTGAAGACAGTCCTTCCCTGAGTAGAGAGAATGGAGGTCAGTCCACATAGCGTGAGCCGTCACGTGATACATGGTCATCCGATACGGCTTAGTGTCCAGAGAGTTGAGAAGCCAAGATTTGGCACGCCAATCGTCCCGAATCCACTCGTCAGTCTGGTCAGTGGAAGGAGGCCTTGTCAGGTGATGAAGGAGACTTTTAGTTTGCAGCACACGGCGAACAGAGTGAACTCATTCTACAAAGTTTGATTTTTCACGGAGGGGCGGTTAGAGAAGAGAAGACCGCCGAACAGCAGCGGGAAGGAGGGACGAGGCCGTGCGGATAACAGCAGTTAGAAAAAAAGGTAGCCTCCCGGGATTAGATTCACTCTAATACCATGTAGAATGTAGAGCCAAACCTTGTATATACTTTGTCATAACAAAAATACAGGAGAGAGTACAAATATATAGGAAAAGAGAAAGAGAAAGAATCTTGTACAAAAGATGTGAGACTAATAGAAGAAGGAAGAAGCGGGCCTATAGATGGGCCTTATGCATGGGCTTTTACATTATTTTCTCTTATATTCTCTAACAGTGTCACATAACATGAGTTGTAATGGGTTACTGGTTAGGGATTTGAGTTGCCCAACCTTATACATTTCTATTAATTTCAAATTTTACTCGCATCCATTTCACTTCTCCATTTGCTTGATCACCCCCTTCCCTTCACTCTACTTTACTGCCTATATTTACTCTCTTAAGTTTACCATGTCTACATATTAACCACAGAAACCTTCATCCCCCCTCAAGAAACTTTCATCCACCCCCTTGGAAGTGGCCTGCCATTCTCCCCATATATAATTGTGGCCTGCCATTCTCTCCGTATATAATTGTTGGGCTTCCCGTCACCCATGCCATTCCTCCTCCACCTCCATCCCTTGAGCAAGTCCTTATGAGAGTCTAAATATGAGAGTTCAATGCGGACAATGTACGAAATAATTATGAATGGAATTAGGTTCTTCTAATATTGCTTGAGTATTTGCAATCCTCTTCTCATGGAAAATGACCTCTACAATGAGTGTGATGTAACACCCAAAATATTTGAGATAATAAATAATAATTAAATGAGAAAATAAATAAACTGTTTTGGGAGTTAACTTAATTAATACAAATATAAATATTATGATTTATGAAGTCAAAATTTTAAGTATAAACTGTGTTGCTTAATCTTTTTTACTAAAGGGCAGCCCGGTGCACAAAGCATCCCCGTGGAACAAGGGTCCGGGGAAGTGTCCCACCACAAGGGTGAAATGCAGGCAAATCTTACCCTACATTTTTGCAAGAGGCTGCTTCCAGGACTCAAACCCATGACCTCAAGGTCACACAATAATACGTCAATCGGTGTGCCAAGGCTTAATCTTTTTGACAAACCCGTTAAAAATATTCGGTTGCAAAGTAGCTTGTGGGGTTGATGATGGCAGCAGTCTCTGAGAATAAAAGTTTCATGTTACTATGTCTAGTTATGGCAAGATAAATTAGTTTTTTGGCCATGAACTTGCAACGAGTGATGTCTTTGTGGAAGTTTGTTCAATTTTAATTCATAAAAGTTTGTTCAAATTTAATTCGCACAAGTATGTTTGATTTTAATTCAAAGAAGTTTGTTCAATTTTAATTCTACTTAAAATACATATTCGCCGAACGTTTAATTGAAGTAATCTCCTTTTATTTATAATTAGATCTTGCTTGTATTTCTAACGGCTAATCTTTATTGTGCATATTTGTGATTTCTTCTAATAATTTTAAAATTTATTGCATTTAAACATTGGATAATTGTATGAACATTACATCATTTAGATTCTCCTCGACATTATATACACACTCACTTCATATTCGTCATGCGTCAATTCCATTCCTCCAACAGTAAAAATATAAACTTCTAAAGGAAAATAAATTAATAGTGGAATTAATGTACCTTCTACCAAGTGCTAGGAGGAAATTCTGCATATTTCCAATAAGCAATGCAAAAAGCAGCAGCCCTAATCCAATGATGGATATGGTAAATAGAACTTCCCACTCAAACTAACTCGGGACTAGGTTACCCGCCAACGTGCTGATTTGCTGTGAGCAAATTTAGGAGACAACTACGTTAAACACATATCAAGATATAAGGCAAGTTCTGAAATAAAAAATAATATCAAAGAATCAACACTCACATTGTAACCCATAGCAAGAAAAAAATATTGCATGGACAGCTAAGTGATTAAAAGGCTGATTCAAAAAATTATCAGTTCATGGACAAAACTGCAAAAACATACAGAGCCCCATCATTCTTTTCACTGGCATGTAATATGCTGTGAACAGAATGATGACAGTATAACGTGTATAGAGATAAATGCATGCACACCGTCTCCTCAAAAAAGTTCTGCTCTAACAGCACCAATGACCAAGGATTATTAAAACAGCCTTATTCTTGTGCTTCTCAATTGTTCTAGTGAAATTGCCCACTTGACGCAGGATGGTCCTATCATGGGAATAATGGATGAATCCTAAATGCAACCATATGGATCTGATGATTAACTTGCAATAATGAGTCTTTATAAAATTGATGCTAGATAAATCACAGTGATAAAGCTTTATAATGGAAAATAAAATAAGTATAAATGCGAGAGCAGATGTAATTAAATAAGCACAAGTGAATAAGAATAACCAATGTCACAAAAGTTTAGCGACAATGATTACAAACAAATATAATTAGAGCAGTGAAAGGACACCAATTTTAACACAAAAGAAAATGGCAAACAACTTAAATACTTACACAACTAAGGCATAGAGGATTCTGTGAGTATCCGGCAAGCCTCTAGTGGTTGGGAATGAGACCAAGGACTGTTTCAGGGCTTCCAAGATGAACTCAGAGTGTTGGGCACGGTTGTGGTGGAGCTGGAAAAGAAGAAATAGACCCTGAAATGGGATTGCAGGGGCTGGATGCAGAGCTGGAGTGCGCTGGAAGGTAGATGAGGGTATGATAACATTCGTGGAGGGACAGAAAAGACTGTGGAAGGAGTAATAGCTGCGGGTAGAAGTTTCCCTTGGCTTGTGGATTTAATTCGAGATTGCTAGAATTGAAGCTGGGAGGGGTCAAGGAGATGCTGTCAGAAAGGAGACTGAACTGGATGGAGGCTTCTGGGTTTGGACAGGGTGATGTTTGGAGGGGCTGGGAAGCCATGTCAGTGAATGAACAGGATCTGGATAGCAGGACACCTTCAGGTGGCTGGACAGAGCCTGCTTTAGGATTTCTGGAGCGTAATAGAGAGAAGGGGATGCGTGCAGACGTGGGTTTCTATAGAGTTGTGGCTGGCTGAAAGGATGGGGAGCTTGGTTTGGAAAGGGGAAAGTGGATCCATGTGAGGTTGTAGAGGAGATAGTGGGGAAGTGGGGAATGGAGGGTGTGGAGATAATTTAGGAGTGTCCCTAAATTTAGGGGAGTGGGAATAATGGGAGAGTGGAGTAGTGGGGAGGTAGTCATGTTAGTTATGTTAGTGGAGGGAGGGTGGTGGCTGGCCGGAGGTGGTCGTAGGTGAACGTCGTAGGTGCTAGTGGTGGCCGGAGGTGATTTCGGGTAATCGATAGAAACCTGAAAGAGGTAGGAACTTGAAGGGTAGTGTTGGAGGCTTATTGGAGGTGGCTGATAGAGGTTCCCGACAATCGTCGAAGAACCTAAAGGGGAGGGGAAATGGGCGGGGTTTTGTGAAGGGGGCAGGTTGTTGGACAATGTGAATGGAGAAGGGTGGATGGTTGTGGTGGGTTGTGGAAAAAAGGGAGGGGTTGGTGGTGGAATGTGGGAATGGGGACCGATAGTGGTGGGATGTATGGAAAAGGGAGGGGGCCGATTGTGGACTTGGAGGATGGATGGAAGGGAAGGATCGGCTGTTGGTGGTTCTAGGAGAAGGGGTAGTGTCGTCCAAAGGACGGAAAATAAAGGGGGTATTCGGCTGCGGGAAGAAGAGGGAGAAGGAGGAAAATACCAAGCTTCACACTTGAATCCAGCTTCGACGCCGGTTAATAAAATGGCAGCTTTCTTGTCCAATCTTTTAATACCTCCAAATGAATCATCTATCATATTTGCAGACTAAGGGGTCATCATGAACGGTCACAATTCTCCGATCATGACGGATCTCAAATACAACAACAACACTCAAGTCATTATCCCACTATAGTATGGGCAGCTATATTGATCCTTTCATTCCTTTGTCGTCATTGTGCCCTATCTTCTGTCATAATCTCACTAATGCCTAAGCACATCATTTCTTTCTTTATAGTTTCATTCTATACGTATTTTCCGTTCTGACTCGGGAGGAGTACCTCTTTCATGCTTTTCAAGATCTACTGGTTACCAACGTCACTTTCCCTCAGCTTGCTTGCCACGATGCTCATGCTAAGAATGGTACCGCTGAAAGGAAACATCGTCACATTATTGAGAAATTCTAAACCCTCCTCATCTCCTCCCACGTTCCTCCTCATTTTTGGGCTAAGATTGTTTCCACTGTTGTTTACCTAATTAACCTGCAACCTTACACTTTCTTTCAGGGCAAGAGTCTTGACATGTGTCTGTACTCTCACCCCCCCCCCCCCCGCGTTACACACATCTTCGTATTTTTTCTATCTGTGCTATATTTTATTCTTCACGTGAGCGTACCAAGCTCTCTGCTCAGTCTGTTCTATGTGTCTTACTTGGATACAGTCCTTAGCATAAGGGTAATCATTGTTATGACCTTGTTGCACGTTGACTTCACATCTAATGTGATATCAGTTTTGACGAGTCTCACCCTTTCTTTGTCCCCGGTCTCCTCGAACTCACAATCATCTGTTACTCCCTCTGATGTACAGTTTCTCACTCTTCCAATCTCACCACCTCATGTCTCATCTCCTCTGGTATGTTCCCCTCATCTTCCCTTGCCGAAGTCTACATCACCTCCGACTTCTCCAGTCTCACCACCTCATTCCTCCCCTTCGCCACCCACTTCTCCTTCTAACCAGTTCATCATCCCCCTTCAATATTGTTGTAAAATGAAATCATAGTAGAGAATACTTTATTCTTTCACAAAGGAGCAAATATATAGGAAAATACAACAGACACACAAACAGAACCCACGGTGTGGGACTAAACCTCAAACATACTAAATGACTTAAATATTACAATAAAACTAATAACTCAAACACTCTCCCTCAAGCTGAAGGAGGATCCTTCAGCTTGGACACATCAAATAACGGTAACAGAGGTAGGCGATGCGGGATAAACATCAAACGAACCACCGGGGAATCAAGTCGGGGACAGCCACTCGCGACGCTGACCCACACACAGACGCAAGATCCACACACAATGTGAACTCGCTGAAAACCGGTCAACCAACATCACCTACACACACAACATGCAAAAGAGAGTGAAAGATGTTGAGCAAGTCATCAAACAATTGATCGGGAATAATCCGTCGGGGATAATCTATTGGGGATAATCCGCACAAAAACAGTCCCTCGGGCACAGTCCCGCACGACACGGTCTCACGTGACACAACCCAATGAAACTATAACACTAACATCAGTCGCGTCCCCAACACACAACCAATAAAAAAACATGGGGAGATAGAAACGACAAAAAAGCTTAGAGGTCATGTAGAACGAGAGTGAAAAAGTCGGGAAAGATCATCCGAGTCGTATTCGTCCCAACACTCCTCGCGTAGATAACACATGCAAGAAGGCATAACATTAAGATCAGACACTAAAATTAGACGACGCAACAATAAAAGGACTCATAATAAGTCACAAGATACAAAACAAAACACCATCATCCATCCAGAGAAACGAGCAGCGGATCCATAACCCAGGTAGGAATAGCGGGGAGATCACTGACATCGTTAAGAACAAGCTCAGGTCGAGGTGGCAGTAGGCACAAGAAAGAACGACAACAAGCCAGAAGCAACCGGCAGCAACTGGACAGGAAGACAGCATTGTTGAGATCGATGGAGGCAACAGGGAGGTAGAGTGGGTCGGCATTGTCATAAGACCGAAGATGCCACGTCAGATCAGAATGGGAACAGGGCCGCAACAAGAGGATTCGACGACGGGACGGGAACAGCCCTGGTTGCTGCGACAAGAATCAGCGTCGGGAGAGGCACCAGCGGCAACAATAAACTGGAATTGGTGAAGCACGGGATCTGGACGACCAGATCTAGATGTCACACGACGGGAGCAAGCGCGACCGGCGGGATTCGACGATCAGAGCCGCTCCTGTCGACGAAATCAGCGATCGACTTCGTCGACAGGAGCGGGAGCTAAAAAACGTAACGGAAGCAGGACGGGAATAGCCCGACTAGAGGGAGTGAGAGGCCGACTAGCAAACATGAATTTTTTTTAGGGTTTCAGAGCGAGTGAGGCTCTAATACCATGTTGTAAAATAGAAATAATAGTAGAGGATACTTTATTCTTCCATAAAGGGGCAAATATATAGGAAAATACAACTGACACACAAACAGAGCCCATAGTGTGGGACTAAACCTCAAACATACTAAAAGACTTAAATATTATGATAAAACTAATAACTCCTACAAATACCATTACACTCGTCGTCCCCCTTTTGCTCCCTCGCCTCCAATGCCCCAGACTTAGTATCTGTCTCCTCCAGCGAGTGTTGTTACCCACTTCATGAAAGACATTCTCCCGACCGCCATAGACTTGTTATACTACCGCTAGACATACATACCCTTCCTGCTACTGCTTGTGGTACTCCAAAAACGACTTTCTATCGTGAGTCTGACCAGATACCGGAATGGAACGCTGCCATGTCTGCGGAGTTGGAGGCACTTGAGCACACTCGTACTTGGGAGTTCGTCCTTCTTCCACCGAGTGTTGTTTCTATTACTTGCAAGTTGGTCTTCAAGGTCAAAACTCGCTCTGATGATTCTGAAAGAGATACAAGGCTCGACTTGTGGCTCGTGATTTTCAGCAGTAGGGACGCGACTATGACGAGACCTTTCCTCCAGTCACTCACATGATTATAATTCGTACTCTTATTGCAGTTGCGATTATTTGCCACTGGTATCTGTCTCAGCTTGACGTGAAGAATGTTTTTCTTCACGGCGATCTTCAGCAGGAGGTCTACATGCTCCATCCTCCTGGTCTCTCCTCTCCTTCAGGCCTTGTCTGTCGCTTCAGATGAGCTCTTTATGGGCTCAAGTAGGAGTATCGCGCGTGGTTTGCAACTTTCAGCTCCGCCATTACAGCCGCCAGTTTTCAGCCGAGTTCACATGATCCAGCATTGTTTGTGCACTCCACTCAAGGCCGCACTCCTCTGTTACTTTATGTGGATGATATGATTATTACTGACGATGATCCTTCTCTTGTGGTTTTAGTCAAACATCACCTTCATAGACAGTTCCAGATACCTGGCCTTAGACAGCTGAGCTCCTTCTTAGGCCTTGAGTTCAGCTCTACAGACCGCGGTTTTTAGCTTTATCAGTAGCATTGCACATCAAATCACATAGCTTGGGCTGCACTCTGACTCTCGCATTGTGGACACCCCTATGGAGCATTACCTTCACCTACAGCCGGATGATGGAGTTTCACTCTCTGATCCTACTCGCTACCGCCACCTTGTTGGGAGTCTCGTCTAACTATCCATTACTCGGCCCGACATTGCCCATGTTGTTTATATGTATAGCTAGTTTGCTAGTGCGCCTACCTATGTGCATTATGGTCACCTGCTACAGCTCCTGCGCTATCTCCGGAAGACGACTTCTCGTGGTCTCTTCTTCTCTAGTTGTAACTCTATACAGCTTCGTGCTTACTCGGTTGCTACCTAGGCTAGTAATCATATTGACCGTCGCTCTGTCACTGGTTACTATCTATTCTTGGGTTCTTCACTTATTGCATAGAAATTTAAAAAACAGACCAGTGTTTCTCTTTCGAGCACAGATGATGAGTTTCCGGTCATGGCTACCACCGCTGAGGATATCATTTGGCTCTGTTGGTTACTTGAGAATCTTGATGTCTCTTCTCCATATCTCACTCCACTCTACTGTGACACCGGTGTCATTCAAATTATGCTAAACTCGGTGAAACAATCACTCTCTAAGCATATCGGGGTGGATGCTTTCTTCCTACTTGAGCAATACAGTTATGGCATTCTTACTCCTTTCTTTGTTCCTTTCGAGCAGCAGACTGCAGATTTGATGACTATGCTGCAAACGCAGACCCGACATGCCTATCTATTGTCCAATCTCTCGGTGTATGATCACCCGTGAATTTGATGAGATGTTTATTGTACATTATAAATGGTATACATAGATTATGCTCACCTTGGGTGTTGTGAGCACTCTCTCATGAACATGTATATATATCTTATTGTTGATATGAATAGTACTTTTGATCTGTTTCTATCAATCAACAGATGACAATAGGCCAACTGTTATTTTAAAACCTTGAAATTGTTGATATAATGAGGGCATACTTACACCGTAAGATCCGTGGTGTGTGACTCCAACTTCAATGAAGCAGTCGAAGAATCTGGGTTACTTGGTTGAGGGTCTGGTGACTCATTTGAGGATTTGGTGACTCAGACAAGGGTTCGGTGGCTCAGTCTCATCACAACAAAAAGGAAAATAGGAGGTAGATAATACCCATAGTCACTCCCAACAATGGTATGGTAATCACTAGGAGACAATAGGCTAGCCTGAGAGAGATCCTACAATGATTTTTTTCCAGATATAGCATATCCTCAGTTGAGCAGAGTGAACAAAGGAATTGAAGACAATTTTATATGAATTTCTCACGCACATGGCAGGCAATCTCTGTGTTGTCATTTCATGAAACTGGATAAGAAATTATATGAATAGCGGCTTTGTTATCACATTATAACATTATGGTTGTTTGAGCACAAAAGATCAATTTTTCCAATATTGATTTGATCCATATCAATACACAAGTAAGAATCATGGCGCTCATTGCGCTCATCTTAATTAGGAGGCTCGAACTTATGAAAAGGGTGCGACTATTTTCTTTAAACAAGTAGCACGCTGCACTCATCTTTATTTCAACAAGTTTTTTTTCTTTGTTAGGATTTCATTCATAAACATCGCGTAGCTTGGAATCTCAGTCAATGACTTCACTAACGGGATATTAACTCTCAATTTTTTAATGACTTCAAGAAATTCATGAATTTTTTAACCACTACATTCTCCTTTAAGATGTGGGATGGTACTTTGGGCAAAAAATTTACTTCATTAGGAGGCTCTTCTCTCACATTTTTATTTTCTTCCATGCCATTCTCCTTTTCAATTATATTCTTTTTCTCCGCCTTGGACATCAATTGGGTTTCCCCTAAAACCTTCTCATCTCAGCTCTCTATCTCTCTTCCACTCCTTAAATATATAGCATTAACCCACTTGGAGTTCTTTTTTGTTCCGCTAGGAAGAGTTCATTTGACTCGACCCAAAATGATATCTGCAAGTTGTCCTATGTGATTTTCCATGTTTTCAAAGCAGTTTCGTTGTTCTGGAATCTGGATTCAATATTGGTGAACTAGGTTTGTACAACCTCGGGCTCACAGGAGGGAACCCAGCAGAGAGGGAATCAGAAGAATCCTCAAAGGGAGACAAGGCCCTAGGCGAGAGGGGCCCGACGGAAAGACCACTCGCACTAAGCGAGAGGGGCCTAAAAGCTGGGTCCACTCGCAATAGGCGAGAGGAGCCCAAAAGAGGGTCTACTCGCAATAGGCGAGAGGAGCCCAAAAGCTGGATCCACTCGCAATAGGCGAGAGGAGCCCAAAAGAGGGTCTACTCGCAATAGGCGAGAGGAGCCAAAACGTGGGTCCATTCGCCTGGCGGGTGGGGGTCAAAGGAAGATTGTCTATATGTCGTCTGAGGGTCTCGCCCGCGAGGTAATCCTTTTCAGCCGCAAGGTGGTCCTCTCGCCAGGCATCGGGTCGGCAGGAAGAGATAAGGCCGGTTCAGCAATTGGGTGGGAACCGGTTCACTTAGCAAGCGGTTCATCCTTTTTGGTCTTTTTTTTTACTCTTTTACCCTCGGTGGTCTGCTCATAGCCCTTCAGAACAGCGGAGTTTGGCTGTTGGCAGACCCAGCCCAGGGTATTCAGGTAATTTCACAGGTGCTTGTTTTGGTTATTTGCAGTTCAAATCCTGAAGCCTATAAATAGACCGGTAAGGTGTCTGAGAAGAGGGTGTGTGGAACCTTCTTTTTCCTTCTCACTCAGGCACCTAGCTCAGCATTGGCTAGGGAGGGGAAGGATTCTAGTCCTTCCGGGTGAGCGGTGGGACCTCCGAGCTGAAGCTCCCGGTCTGTTCCTTTAGGTGTCTTGTTGGGAGCGTGGTTCAAAGAAAGTAAGCGTGGGTTGCAGCCTTAGATCCGAGCTTTTAGGAGAAACTAGTTCTTTCTGGTTTCAACATTTTTGGTGCGGTGAGCGTGGATCGCAGCCTGCGTCGAAGAACTTTGGATCATCTCATGGCAGGAGATCTAGGAGGAGGAGATGAGGACGGAGGAAATGAGGGCGGGTCCCAGAACCCAGGAGGATATGTTGGGAGGGAAGAATTCATGGCATCCATCGGGGGCATCATGGGGATGTTGCAGCAGATCTCGCAGCGAGGCGAATGCGTGACCCCTCTACCTCAGGGGCCGGGCCTCTTGCCTCCGGAAGGAGCCGTCTCGGCAAGGGTAGGCGAGGATGCGCCAGGAGGGCGGCCCGGAAAGGAGAAAGTGGTGGAGGGAAGCGGGCGAGACCTGGCAGGAAGGGAGTTGTTCCCCAGCCCGGCGAGCGCCGTCTCGCCAGTAGATCTCGTCGCGCGAGTGGAGACGGCGAGACCCCTGGCGAGAGGGTCCCCCTTTTGCGAGCTGGTTCTTTCGGCTCCCGTCCCGGAGGGGTTCCGCGAGCCTGAGATGGTTTATTATGTGGGGAAGGATGATCCCCTCCAACACTTGCAATGGTTCGAAGATGCGGTCTCCATCAGGCCGATGACGGATGCATTCAAGTGCCGCCTTTTCGCGATCACCTTGAAGGACAAGGCCCGGGACTGGTTTCATCAACTCCCAGCAGGGTCAATATATGGTTTTGAAGATTTGAGTAGGAGCTTCCAGCTGCGCTTCTCGACCTCGAAGAAGAGGAAGAAGAATCCGGAGTCCATCTTCCTGATCAAGCAAAAGGCAGACGAGTCCTTAGCCCAGTACGTGGATCGCTTCCAAGAGGAAATCCTGGACATTCAGGAGGTGCCAGGATTTGCTCTCCAGATGGCCTTTACTGTGGGTCTCAGGGAAGGCTTCTTCAAAATGAGCCTCACCAGGAAGGCACCCTTATCATTTGAAGGGTTGATGGAGAAGGCAGCCAAGGAGATAGCGATGGAGGCAGCGAACCCGGCTTTTGCCAAGAAATTAGCAAGGCTGACGGAGGTAGAGTCCAGAGAACCAGGAGGAGCGAGGCAGCAGGAAGGGAGGAGAAGGGAGGAGCCAAGGGGGCCGGCACAGCAGGAGTTGAGTTGGAGGCAACCGGAAGGCCCGGTTCAAGGGCAATGGAGAGGTCTTCCCCGGGGGGAAGGAACTACTACCATGGAGGAGCAGGAAGGTTGCCACAGCTGGGGTGGAGACAGGGACCTAGGCCACTCCCACCCCCGCCTCAGCAGGCTATGGCTATAGGCCGGGGAAGAGGAAGAGGAAGAGAGCGAGGAAGGGGGGGAGCCGGAGCAGGGAGGAGAAGGAATCACCAAGAAGGGAGGCAGGAGGGGGAAGTAGCTATACCATTCTGTGACTTTCACGAGGAGGAAGGTCACGCGACAGCTACATGTCCAGAGTTTCTGGAGCTGAAGGGGAGAAGAGGAGCGGGAGAGCAGCAGCCACCGGCGCGGATAGTAGAGATGACCGGAGTGGGGGAGGAGGATAGATGTGTCGATCGGTCAGATGTGGGGGATAGAGGGGGGATCGGGGTGATTCATGGTGGGGTGGGAATCGAGGCTACCCGAAAGGCCAGCCTTCATACAATGTACCGTCGAGGTGTCGCCTCGACGTCGCAAGCCCCGCCCCCGGACGAGAAGATCACCTTCTCCAGGAAGGACTTGCCAGATCACGAAGACCCATTCTGCGATGCGCTGGTGATTCGGACGGCTATCGAGGGTTTCACGGTATCAAGGATCTTGGTAGACAATGGGAGCTCGGTTAATGTCATCTTCAAAAAGGCATTCAATGAGATGAAGGTGGAAGCCAGGAGGGTGTTAGCAGCGGACGGACCGCTGTTCGGATTCTCAGGAGAAAGGAAAGAAGTAGAGGGGGGAGTCGGTCTCCAGGTAACCCTGGGAGGGCTGTCCAGGAACTGCCGCTTTGTGATAGTGGACGCTCCCAGCAGTTACAACGCCATCTTCGGGCGCCCCTTGATTAGTGCCTTTAGGTGTGTGCCATCATCTTTTCATCAATGTTTGAAACTCAATTCAGGAGGGACCCAGATCAGGGTGAGAGGAGATCCGAAGGCGGCCCGGGAATGTTACGTGACGGCAGTAAACGCTATCTCATGGAGGGGGGATGCGGAAGAGTTAGAGAGAAGACTGGAACGGGAGGAACAAGAGGAGAATAGGGTTGAGGAGCTTGGAGGTGGCATTGCGGAGGAGCCAGTAATGGCAGGGGAGTCAAGGGTCGGAAGAGAAGGGGGAGAGGAGAGTAGAGTCGAGGAGTGGGGAGGTGGCATTGCGGAGGAGCCAGTAATGGCAGGGGAGTTAAGGGTCGGAGGAGAAGGGAAAGAGGAGAGAGGAAGGAAAAGAAAAATAGGAGAGGCGGAAGAGTCAGTACTAGGAGGAGGCCCGGTGCGGATGGAGGATAGGTTCGTAGAGAAAATAGACATGGAAGTGGAGAGAAAAGAGGGTGGAGAGCAAGAGCTCGGAAACCAGGAGGAGGGGCTGGCAAAGGAAGAGGAGATTCCGAAAGATCAGGAGGAAGAAGAAGAGCCCTCGAGGCTGAAGGCTGCAGTTGAGCTACAGGAGGTGGACATCCTAACAAAAGAAGGAAGGAAAGAAAAGATCAGAATCAGCGGAGAGCTCGGTCTTGAGGACCAGGAGGAGATCAGAAAATGCGTGCAGGAAAACATTGATATCTTTGCGTGGAGCGCGGCCGACATGCCAGGGATTGACGCAGACGTGGCATGCCATCGTCTCAACCTGGACCCCAAGGTTCGTCCCATCCAGCAGAAGAAAAGGGCCATCGCTTCCAGGATGGCCAAGCCTATCAGGGAGGAGGTGGAAAAGCTGCTCCGGGCCGGATTCATATCCGCAAACAAGTATCCGGGGTGGGTGAGCAATGTTGTGATGGTAAAGAAGGGGGAAGGGAAGTGGAGAATGTGTATTGACTTCTCTCTTTTGAATAAAGCATGTCCCAAGGATTGTTATCCTCTGCCTCGAATCGACGCGCTGGTTGATTCAGCCGTCGGTTTTTCACTAATGAGTTTTTTAGATGCCTTTTCAGGATACCATCAAATACGCATGCATCCACCGGACGTCAAGGATGTCACCTTTATCACCGAGGATGGATGCTTCAGCTATAACATGATGCCTTTTGGGTTGAAGAATGCGGGGGCGACCTACCAGCGGATGATGGATCGGGTCTTCCGAGAACAAAAGGGACGGAACCTCGAAGTCTACGTAGACGACTTGATGATCAAGAGCCAAGATCTCAAGTCTCATATTGCGGATCTGGAAGAAACGTTTGCAACAGTAAGGAAGTACAAGATGAGGCTTAATCCGCTGAAGTGCGTATTCGGGGCCAGTAGGGGAAAGTTTTTAGGACATCTCCTCACCCCATCAGGAGTAGAGCCTAACCCGGATAAGGTAAGGGCTATCCTAGAACTAGAGTCTCCAGCGAATACCAAAGAGGTCCAGCGTCTTACCGGCAAGTTGGCGGGGCTCAGCAGATTCCTTTCCAGGGCAGGAGAGAGGTGCTCACCTTTCTTTCGGACATTGAGGGGGGGGGGGGGAAGAAATTCGAGTGGACCTCCGAGTGCGAGAGTGCTTTTCTAGCCTTGAAGCAGCAGCTCACCAAGGCACCGCTACTCCAGGGCCCGAGAGAAGGAGAGATTCTATTCTTGTACCTAGGGGTAGGGGCAGGGGCAGTGAGTTCTGTCCTCGTGCGGGAAGAAGGTAAAAAGCAATTCCCGGTTTACTATGTAAGCAGAGTCCTCAAAAAGGCAGAGCTAAAGTACCCTATCCTGGAGAAGCTAGTCTTCGCCCTCGTTATCTCGGCTCGAAAGCTCAGACCCTATTTTCAGGCCCATTCCATCCAGATCGTGACGGACCACCCTCTCCGCCGTATTTTAGAAGGGGTAGAGCACTCAGGGAGATTAGCTAAATGGTCAATAGAACTCAGTGAGTTTGACCTTTCTTATGTTCCTCGGTTGGCTATCAAGGCGCAAGCTGTAGCAGATTTCTTGGTAGATTACACGGTGGAGGTCAAGGAGGCCGAGACGTCTCCCGTAGTAGCTTGGGAGATGCTTGTAGATGGGGCCTCGGGAAAGAATTCTTTTGGAGGAGGGATAGTTTTGGTAAGTCCTGAGGGAACACGGATCGAACAGGCCCTGAAGGTTCATTTCATCCTCACCAACAACCAAGCGGAGTACGAGGCCATTATAGCAGGGCTAAGGTTGGCTCGTGAGCTCGGTATACAAGATATTAAGGTCTCCACGGATTCTATGATAGTGGCAAGGCATATAAAAGGAGAATTTGAGGTAAGAGAGCCCACCCTCCAGTTGTACTTAACAAAGGTAAAGAGAGTCATTGGGCAGTTCCGCAGTTTCTCAGTTCAACACGTTCCAAGGGAAGAAAATATTCGGGCAGACCTGCTCGCCAAGCACGGTCCTCGGGCCGGAGGAACCATGACAGAGCTCTTTAGGCCCTCCATCGAAGAGGGAGAACTGATGGAAGTAGATCAACAGAGATCCTGGATGGATCCATTTACCACCTACTTGACGACGGGACGTCTGCCCGAGGGAGAGCTCGAGAAGAAGCAAGTCAGGTACAAGTCGGCGTACTACCTGCTAAAAGAAGGGATCTTATACCGTAAGACGTTGTCGGGGCTGTTGGCTCGATGCGTATCCGAGAAAGAGGTGGCGAGGGTGCTGGAAGAAATTCACTCTGGAGAGTGCGGCAGCCACTCCGGGAGTCGGACCTTGGAAGGAAGGGTGTTGAGGCAAGGCTATTTCTGGCCCGCCCTTAGGAAGGATGCCGAGGAATTCGCAAGGAAGTGCAGAAAGTGCCAGGAGTTTGCCCCTCTTCAGCTCCTCCCGGCCCAAAGGTTGCGCACGATCACAGCTCCATGGCCCTTCGCCATATGGGGGCTAGATCTGGTGGGTCCATTCCCTCAAGCCAGCGGCCAGAGGAGGTTCCTGCTGGTCATGGTAGACTACTTCTCAAAATGGCTGGAGGTGAAGGCATTGGCGAAGGTGACGTCTCAAGTGGTCAAAAGCTTCGTATGGGGGGAAATCATCTGTAGGCATGGGCTCCCTCTGGCCATTGTCACGGATAACGGACCGCAATTTGCCAGCAGAGAGTTCGTGGATTTCTGTATACGACTAGGTATAGACCTTCGGTTTGCTTCAGTGCATCATCCTCGGAGCAATGGGCAGGTGGAAGCCGCGAATAAGGTCATCGTGAATCTTTTAAAGAAAAAGGTGGAAAACTTGAGGGGAAGTTGGGTGGAGCAGCTCCCCTCCGTCCTCTGGGCCTTAAGGACCACGCCAAGTTCCGCCACGGGGGAGACACCGTTCAAACTTTCCCATGGCTCTGAGGCCGTCTTACCTGTTGAGTTCGAGGTTGAGTCACCTAGAGTAGCTGCGGCAAGGAAGGGGGATGAGAAGTGGCTGGTAGATAATGACGAAGAGCAAAGGCTCTCCCTCGACTTGGTGGAGGAGCTTAGAGAGCTGGCATCTATCCGACAGGAGGAGGTCAAGCGCCGGATGTCAAGATATTTTGATAAGCACGTCAGAGTCAAGCAGTTTGAGAAGGGAGACTTGGTCCTCAAGAAGGTGGATGCAGCAGGGAGAGGGGCTTCGGTAGGGAAGCTCAACCCCAACTGGGAAGGTCCTTTTATTGTAAAAGAGGTCTTGAAATCAGGAGGGTATCACCTCCAAGATATAGACGGGACACCCCTAGATCGCGCCCGAAGCGGCGACGACCTAAAGCGTTTCTATCCTTAACTTTTGTTCATGTTCATTATCTATACTGAATGAGATGTGGTTTCCTTGGTTTTTCTCTCTCACTTTTCAATGTTAGCCAATCTGGCAGGGCCTTCTGGTACCGTCATACAGTTTCAAATAGCTGTCTCCTCAAAGCAGGAAGATTTTATTTTGGAAAGGAGACCCCGAGAAGACCCGCTGTCCAGGCTACCATCAAGCTGGCAGGTCTGTAGGCTCACTCGGTGGTTGGAATTGGTTTTGAAGAGGAGACCCCGAGAAGACCCGCTGTCCAGGCTACCATCGAGCTGGCAGGTCTGTAGGCTCACTCGGTGGTTGGAGTTGGTGTTGAAGAGGAGACCCCGAGAAGACCCGCTGTCCAGGCTACCATCGAGCTGGCAGGTCTGTAGGCTCACTCGGTGGTTGGAGTTGGTTTTGGAGAGGAGACCCCGAGAAGACCCGCTGTCCAGGCTACCATCGAGCTGGCAGGTCTGTAGGCTCACTCGGTGGTTGGAGTTGGTTTTGAAGAGGAGACCCCCGAGAAGACCCGCTGTCCAGGCTACCATCGAGCTGGCAGGTCTGTAGGCTCACTCGGTGGTTGGGGTTGGTGTTGAAGAGGGGACCCCGAGAAGACCCGCTGTCCAGGCTACCATCGAGCTGGCAGGTCTGTAGGCTCACTCGGTGGTTGGAGTTGGTGTTGAAGAGGAGACCCCGAGAAGACCCGCTGTCCAGGCTACCATCGAGCTGGCAGGTCTGTAGGCTCACTCGGTGGTTGGAGTTGGTTTTGAAGAGGAGACCCCGAGAAGACCCGCTGTCCAGGCTACCATCGAGCTGGCAGGTCTGTAGGCTCACTCGGTGGTTGGAGTTGGTGTTGGAGAGGAGACCCCGAGAAGACCCGCTGTCCAGGCTACCATCGAGCTGGCAGGTCTGTAGGCTCACTCGGTGGTTGGAGTTGGTTTTGAAGAGGAGACCCCGAGAAGACCCGCTGTCCAGGCTACCATCGAGCTGGCAGGTCTGTAGGCTCACTCGGTGGTTGGAGTTGGTGTTGAAGAGGGGACCCCGAGAAGACCCGCTGTCCAGGCTACCATCGAGCTGGCAGGTCTGTAGGCTCACTCGGTGGTTGGAGTTGGTTTTGAAGAGGAGACCCCGAGAAGACCCGCTGTCCAGGCTACCATCGAGCTGGCAGGTCTGTAGGCTCACTCGGTGGTTGGAGTTGGTGTTGAAGAGGGGACCCCGAGAAGACCCTCTGTCCAGGCTACCATCGAGCTGGCAGGTCTGTAGGCTCACTCGGTGGTTGGAGTTGGTTTTGAAGAGGAGACCCCGAGAAGACCCGCTGTCCAGGCTACCATCGAGCTGGCAGGTCTGTAGGCTCACTCGGTGGTTGGAGTTGGTGTTGAAGAGGGGACCCCGAGAAGACCCGCTGTCCAGGCTACCATCGAGCTGGCAGGTCTGTAGGCTCACTCGGTGGTTGGAGTTGGTTTTGAAGAGGAGACCCCGAGAAGACCCGCTGTCCGGGCTATCATCGAGCTGACAGGTCGGTAGGCTCACTCGGAGGTTGGGTAAAGGGGCAGCATATGGATAGGAGTTTCATAATTTGATCCAAAGCAAGATCCTTGTCCCCAAAGGAAGAAGAGGAGGAAGGAGTCGGTCCCTCAAGATCCTCTCGCGCCAAGGGGCAAGGCGAGTGGAAGGGTACATGGCTATTCGCACCTAGAGTAAGGGGGCTGCTCTTCGGCCAAAGGGCGAGAAGAGGAGTACCTTCGTCTCGCAAACGAAACCAAGCATAATAACGATTCGAGACCCACTCGCGCCTGGGGTGTCCGGGGATAAGGCGAGAGGGAGTGATACGTCCCTGCGCGAGAGCACTGAGGGCCCGCCCACTCGCGCCACAAGTAAAGCTAACCCCTCCATCGTTAGGCGAGACAAGTCGTGATCTCGTTCCGCAAAGTGAAGAGAGGGTAGGCATACAGGAGAGATGAAAAGAAGGTCCTTAAAAATAAAATGTATATATGTCATCCACAAAAAGAGGCTGTAATACAAAAATGCCTCAGCAGCAAGTATCCAAAAGAGAAAAAAGGGGGGGGGGGAGAAGAGGAATATACAAAAAACACTGTAAAATAAATTCTCTATTCTTCCGCGCTGGAGGACGGGCCGTCTTCCTCCTCGCCATAAATCTCTGGTACCAGGTCGCGGGCAGTGACCTCCTCGCAGCCTTCCCTGATAACTTCCATCTCCTTCATCATCTTCACGATTAGTTCGGCGGTCCTGATGTTGGCGTCTTTGCAGAGTCCCACGACCTCGGCATGAGAATAATGAGAGGGAGGAGGTTGGGGAATCACCACGCGAGAAGGCGAGAGAGCAGCCTCCTGAAGCCGAATGATCTCGGACTCCATGCTTTTAACCTCCCCTTCCAGAGTAGCTATGCGCGAATGCATCCTATCGGCCGTCTCGGCATCCTGCAAGAGGTTTATTCATTAGGGGAAGTTGAAGGTGAACAAAGAAAGGGAAGGAATTGAGA
This sequence comes from Platanthera zijinensis, assembly GCA_039513925.1. Lineage (NCBI taxonomy): Eukaryota > Viridiplantae > Streptophyta > Magnoliopsida > Asparagales > Orchidaceae > Platanthera > Platanthera zijinensis. Next base: position 38,909,112 of record CM077080.1, read on the forward strand.
ATGGGGAAACTCACCACACCACCCCGAGCCTTGGCAAGAAGATTTTCGGCCACGGCCAATCGTTTCTCAAGATCCGTAGACTTCTCGCGCTCTGCCGCCAGGCTCGCCTCTGAATCCCTCCAGCTCTTATTATTGTAAATCAGACGGCGTGAGACCTGGTGCGATAGCTCTAGCGAGCGCATCTGGGATTGCGCGGCCCTTAGGATCAAATCCCGCGAGGGGGGCTCAGCGGCAGCTTCTCGCTCTGCGCCTCCATAAAGGCCAAAGCCCAGAGAGAATGCATGAGCCGTGGGCTGGTCTCGCTCCATCCAGGGAGGAAGGAGGGTAGAGATAGAGACCCGGTTCGCCTCCTTGTCCCATATCAGGGTTGGCTCACCGGCAGCATCCGGGACCGCTGGGCCCATATTGAAGTTCAGATGAGTGGAGGGAGCCGGGCGGCTGGAAGAGCCCACCTCGCGAGTAGGAGATTTCGGGGGGATGTTGTCAGCAAGAGAATCAGGTTGACCCGCCCCGCCAATCGGCGAGACGGTCCGCTGATCAAGAAACCGAGAAGGGGATTGGGGAGATTGAGAACCCAGAGAGATGGGGGATAAGGATCCCGACACATCTACCATCTCGGCAGGAACTTGCTTCGCCTTTCCAGAGGGAAGAGGCGCTCCTTTCTTGACCTTTGCTTTCTTCGAAGGACTCTGGCGAGACGGGGCGGAGCCTCCTGCAGGCCTTTTCTTCAGGGAGAGGGGTAGGTTTTCTCTCGCCGCCTCAGCTGCCATCGTGGCGAAGGCGACGTCTTTGGAGGGTTTGATGCTGCTTTTATAAGGCGGGCGAACGGGAACATTTCTTTCCCCTGGAAACGGCGAGACGATGCGTTTATAACAGCTATGCGTTAGACCTAGACGAAAATAAAGGGCCCCAGCATTTACCTTCGCCTGGAAGCACAGGAAGGAGGGAGTCGAGGCCGCGCCTCAGGAACTGTACCTCGAAGTTCTTGCCGATGAAGAAGTCACAAAGAAGCTTGTCCGTGCCACTAACCTGGGGAGTGGTATAGAACACCTCGGCTGGCGACACAGGCGCCAGCGGAATGCCACCCATGTTGCCGCGGATGAAGACGAAGCGAGTAATCCAATGATGATTCTTGTTGGGCGTCTCGCAAACCTTGAGACCCAGCCCCGTGAAATACGAAACGCCGTCGGCATTGGCATGGTAGACAAAAAGCTTGCGGAAGGAGTTCAGGCTGAACTCGATTCGCTCTCTGCGCATGTAGCAGGCGAAGGCAACGAGTACAGAGATGGCGTTTGGGTTCAGCTGCGCAGGAACAGTCCCGAAGTATTTGAGAACCTGTTTCACTTCTGGCCAGAGGGGCAACCTCAGCCCCGCTTCGAAATGCGAGACGGGGAAGGCGAGTTCACCGGGATAGAAAGTGTTGATTGACTCGCCCACTTTCGGAGGGCGGGACTCAAAACCTTCCGGCAAGAAATCGCGAGTAAAGGCGTTGTAGTCCTCCTCGGAAATCCGGCCGGGAGGAAAATCATGGTCACCAAACCGCCTCCCGCATCGGCTTCGCCCCTCGCCTTTTTCAGCCTTCTTTTTCCCCATTCTGGACAGAGAGAGCGAAAAGGAGGATGCGAGAAGAACAGGCGAGACGAGGCACCAGCAGGATCAGTTCGCGAGAAAAGGGAGAGAGAGGTGAGGTTTAGGGCGCCGAGACAAATCAAGAGCATGACCCAGGCCCCAGGGATAGGGGGGTATTTATAGCCCGTTGAATAAAGAGAAAAATACGAAGAGGTGGAAAAAAATATATAGTGTAAAGGAAGGGGAAGAGTCGGCCGTCCTTCTCTCTCTCCTAGTCTCGATTGGTGTAGCCTAACGTAAGCCCCAAGCCGGGGGCGAGGCAGTATCCTAAAAAATATAATAAAAATAAAAGAGAGTAGTGATTTAAGCACAGATACAACGCGCGAGTCACAGAGTAGAAAAGCGCGGTACTAGAAGTACAATTATCAAAGGAACTATTAAAAGAAGTTATTAAGCCGACCCATTCAGTAGATCCAAAGAGTTCGGGCGGTAGCCGCGAGAGGAAATGTTATTACAAAACAAAGAGCGGCACAAAGAAAATAAAGGCGTAGGGTGGCGCGAGGGATTCAATCCTTATGCCACCGCCAGCGCCCCCCACCGCGAGACCTCGCGCAGGGAGGACGGTGGGGGAGGTGAAAAGCGCGAGCCGCATCCACGCCGCGACGCGCGAGGCGGAGTTGTTGATCGACCTCGTTCAGAATCGCCTGGGGATCGGTCTCGTCTATCTCAATATCAGCATCAACTTCGGAGGTCAAGCGAGCAACCTCCACCTCTAGCCAATCAATCTGCCGGTCGGCCGTTTGCTTGTCTTTCTCCAACTCTTGAATCATGATCGCGTGTTTTCGGAACAACTCGGCCACCCTGCGCTTCATCGCCAGCGGATCCATAGGGTCGCCAAGGTAATCCTCTATCTCGTCCATGGGAGGAGGAGGCGAGGAGACCGCTCGCCTCGGGCGCTCCTCAGCAGGCGAGTCTTCGGCAGATGAGTCTACTCGCATATCTGCAAAGGCAAAAACAGAAGGAAGGACATAATAAAAAGTGGACGGCCAGAGAAGGCCAGAGCCAAGGATAAGGGATTCCTAACCAGAGTGGCGAGAGGTCCCAGCGACATGGGAAGGCTCACCATTCTTCCCACCAAGAGTAGAAGGAGGAGTAGAAGGAGGAGGCGAGACAGGGTTTAGATGATGGCTGGCGAGATGAGTTTGTGTGCTACCAGACTGACCGAGGGGTGCGTGGCTTTTCTGAAAAACAACAGCAAAAGGAGCAATGAAAGATAGATAACGAACAGATGAGGTATACAAGGACCTTACCTCCTTTTCTTGGGGAAGCAACGGTGTAGGGGGGATGCGTCTTTCCGGGGGATCCGGTAAGAGTCCTCCCGACGGGGGAACCAGATCGGTTGTTCTCGCCTTCTTTGGGCGAGAAGACGAAGGCGGAGGTGAAGAAAAAGTGCGGGCGGGAATTAGGTTCAAGGCAGCCGCACTCGCCTTGTTCCGCTGGCGCACCAACGCGATACGATCGCGAAAGCTTTTGCTAAGAGACATGGCAGCAGGATAGATGTAGCGGTTACAAAGAAAGGAGGCCAGCTGCACTTGGGGAGGATCCCAATATTTATAGACTCGTGGGGGGGGGGGAATCTCACCCGAAAAAGATTCCGCTTTAAAGTCGCGGAGGTGACGTGAGCCTCGGTTGGACTTTTCTTTTCGGGCTTAGACAACCCCGAAAAGAGCGGGGATTGTGTACAACCTCGGGCTCACAGGAGGGAACCCAGCAGAGAGGGAATCAGAAGAATCCTCAAAGGGAGACAAGGCCCTAGGCGAGAGGGGCCCGACGGAAAGACCACTCGCACTAAGCGAGAGGGGCCTAAAAGCTGGGTCCACTCGCAATAGGCGAGAGGAGCCCAAAAGAGGGTCTACTCGCAATAGGCGAGAGGAGCCCAAAAGCTGGATCCACTCGCAATAGGCGAGAGGAGCCCAAAAGAGGGTCTACTCGCAATAGGCGAGAGGAGCCAAAACGTGGGTCCATTCGCCTGGCGGGTGGGGGTCAAAGGAAGATTGTCTATATGTCGTCTGAGGGTCTCGCCCGCGAGGTAATCCTTTTCAGCCGCAAGGTGGTCCTCTCGCCAGGCATCGGGTCGGCAGGAAGAGATAAGGCCGGTTCAGCAATTGGGTGGGAACCGGTTCACTTAGCAAGCGGTTCATCCTTTTTGGTCTTTTTTTTTACTCTTTTACCCTCGGTGGTCTGCTCATAGCCCTTCAGAACAGCGGAGTTTGGCTGTTGGCAGACCCAGCCCAGGGTATTCAGGTAATTTCACAGGTGCTTGTTTTGGTTATTTGCAGTTCAAATCCTGAAGCCTATAAATAGACCGGTAAGGTGTCTGAGAAGAGGGTGTGTGGAACCTTCTTTTTCCTTCTCACTCAGGCACCTAGCTCAGCATTGGCTAGGGAGGGGAAGGATTCTAGTCCTTCCGGGTGAGCGGTGGGACCTCCGAGCTGAAGCTCCCGGTCTGTTCCTTTAGGTGTCTTGTTGGGAGCGTGGTTCAAAGAAAGTAAGCGTGGGTTGCAGCCTTAGATCCGAGCTTTTAGGAGAAACTAGTTCTTTCTGGTTTCAACAAGGTTCTTCCCCACTTGGTCTCTTCTCTTGTAGTGGAGGTCTTTATTGTTGTTATTGATATTTTGGAGGAAATTTGGTTCAAACTTCAAAGCATGTTTGGTGGTCGTTGAATTATCATTTGCTTCCAAGAGAAATATGGATGACTGCACCACCCTAAATTGTAGATATGTGCATTGGGGCTATGGGCTGAAAGAGGACGCTAGAGGTAAACATCTTCTGATCGTGGGAAGCACATATTGGATGGCCTAAAGTTCATGAAGGATCCACAAAATTAAGTGACTGGGAAGAGTGCATATTGTAGGATCAGAGCATACCTAACTGACACATAAGTTCAAACTTATGAAAATGGTGCAACTATTTTTTTTAAACAAATAGCACATTGCGCTCATGGGCCGAGAGAGGACGTTGTAGTGCAACAAATCTTCTGATCGTAAGAAGCACATATTGGATGAACTTAAGTTCATGAAAGGGATAAATAAAATTAAGTGATTGGGTAGAGTGCATATTAAGGCCGTACATTTATGCTGAAGCATGCAACGAAAAAAATGTTGGGAAGTGTGAGCGGTTGAACAAATGGGTTGGATGGTATATGGAACGGTTCACTAGACTAACTACAAGGTGCAGTTGAGAGCTCTTGATGGATGGCATGTCAATAACGACAAGTAGAATCGTTGAATGAGCTTTGATGCGGTGTTAGTGAAGGCAGTCAGACTAGTTGATAGAAGCTCGATAGGAAAGCCTCTCGCCTAAGAACAAATGCTTGATTCCAATTGGGGGAAAATGAGTATAGGAAATTTGACAATAGTCATAATATGAGTCCTCCATAAAAACACTTAATGAAAAGGAAATGGAAGGTTCAACATTAAAATAAGGATCTTATGGCCCTGAGTCTAACACATGCTAGTTGTGCCACCAGACAGTCATCCACTCTTCTGTGTGCATGTATAAGATAATAGGAGCAACGAAGACTTAGTGAAAAGATCTCTTGTTATTTGAGCTCGGGATTACCATTGGAACCGTATCTAGGAGCAATATAGCGCATGCATGATTTTAGTGGAAAATTCATGTTTACTTACGATTTTATCCTTCTCTTTGCATGCAAGGTTCCTGGGGAAATATGAAAATTGGCTTTTAAGTAATTGCACATCTTATCGATAAGAATCTTGGTTGAGATCATGCTTGCATAGTAGAATTAATTTTTGAAATGTCGCACATTGCAATGTTGTGTACAATTTTAGAAAATAAACAATTGATTGTTACTCACGTAAATTCCAATGTGGATACTTATACCTCAATATATACTTGCAATATTAAAAAATACACACTAAGAAAATGTACAGGATTCTATCACTAAAAATATCTACGGCTATAAACTTGAAACTCTTCATCACCAAGCTCAAGGAAAAGTTGTTATGCCTCATTGGGGCGTTTCCAAAAAATAAGTAATAATAGAAATAATACAAGCATAAAAACTTCAAGCAATTTTAAGAAAACTGTTTTAGATTTAACCATACATTCTAAGAATAATTGTAAGGCATAAAAGTATAACAAATAAACTATAGCCCTCATTATCAAAAATAAGAAGTAAAAATACTGAAAGATAAATGAGTTAATTCCTCAAATTAACTTCAAAGCCAAAAATAGTTTCATAAGGTAGATAACTTCACCTGTTTATTTTATGACACCATAAAAATGCAGGGAAGTAGCTCATCCTTGAAACATAAATGACAAACTCCATAGGACTACTAATTATAGCTTCCAAATAGTAACAAGGTTCAAAGATGTAGAGACCCATGCTGGACAAAACCAGTCAGAATGTTTTACCTCACAGAAATCTAAAGCTTATTAATATACAGTCATAAAGTATAATTTGCATAGCTACCCTATTCAAAAGTATGATTATGACAATTCTACTAATAAACTGTCAAGGGTTAAACATTCAGTAACATAAATTGTGGCCAGATGTGTTGAGAAACCAGAACAGAAAACCAAAAATTCCTGTTAAGAATAAACTAGTAGGGCACCTTTGACCAATACTATTTTCAATATTAAATCTTGAATCCACTTTTGAAGCACAGAAATAGAAGAGTACCTGAAATCCCCAAAACAAGGAATACACATATCGTGTAACCACACTGTGTTTTGTGGTTAGACTAACGACTTGTTGGTAAATTCCATATTCAAAATCTCCATCCTTAAGCAAGCACTAGCATTTGGGTTATTCAACCAATCTATACAGTTAGCTGGAGAATTAACTGCTCCAGTAAATTTCCGCCCCCACAGTCAACAAATGGAAGGCATGAAGGTTTCTTTGAATCAAAGCATGCATTCCATAAGCACTGGTTTACTCTCTGCAAGGAGAAAATATGGCCAGAAATGTAATACAAAACGTATATGAAATAACACAATGTTTTACTTTTCTGAAAATTAGAAGAAAATATTTACCAAAAAAAATTAAGAAAACTTGTAGAGAAGGGGAATTTGCACCCTTGAAAATAAAACTATACACAGTAGAAAGTTTCAAAAAGAAATGTATCGAATAAAGGCATACTGAAGTGAATTAGACTCGAATTTCATAGAAAACGCAGAAAAAATGATGTTGTTTAGGAAATGATTTGTCACTTTTCATCATCATCTTCATTAACATTACGACCCTTATTCCAACTATTTAGCTTCAATTTTGCGAACATCATTCTCAACTCACTCATTTTGACTATGGTCCCATTCTGACCCTAAAAGGAACCATAAAACCAACATTGAGAGTGGCCACTGAGAGCAAGATCAAAAAACGTCCCTATTCCGCTAGCAGAAAGGAGGTTTACAGGTCTGCATCAATAGCTGGATCAACCCTTGGACCAATAGAAGCAAAACCCTACACCAACAATTCTTTAAGCCCGTTCGAAAGAACGGAGTTGGAAAACAGGAATTGGATTTGGGAGAGGAATTGGCTAGCTGCGAGCAAGAGAAAGAAAATAATCCTAGAACGAAAAATGAGTTTATATAACACTCTTTACTTTTACAATTGAGCTGCAGCTCAATTGGTGATGAGGACCAGTTTAGAGCTCCCTTATCAAGGAGGCTTGGGATTCAAGCCCGGGCCACAACAACCTGGTATTGGAATTAGCGGTTGCGGTCAATCAGATCCGTGGAGAGGGGTTGGAATCATTGGTCTGCAGACCTGTAGCACACTCATAATATACCGGGGCATTAAACATTTCCCTCCACATTTCCTGCTTTTTACCTTTGTTGATCGATAAATTTGAAAATTTTAGCTGTTTGGCTCTATATTCTTAATTGTATACTTCATTTATAAGATTAATATGGCAGTTGTTTGTTTGTTTGGTATCAAATTAGGATTAAACCCAACTCTTAATATGGTTATGAAAGTCAAATTCATTAATGTCGTCTCCTTGGTGTCTCTTATCTTTGCGAGTAATGTAAATTTATGATATATGGAAATGTTAATCTCATATTAAGCATTTAATCCATCTATTACATCATTCGGATTCTGAACTAAAGGACTAGACTCAAATATGAAGCTACTTGCAGACTGACTAGCAAGAAGTGGGAGAAATCTGATGATTCTAGGTATATATTAAAGAAGAACCGTAATACGTAAAAGAATTTTTACATAGTTCGCAGATGATGTACCAATATAATTTGATATAATAACCAATATCATAACTGCAAAGAAGACAATGTAGTGGCAAGAACATCAATCAGGTATAATAGTGCAAAAGATGATGAAGAGAAAAATTAAAACCTACAAATAAGTTTAAGTTACCTTACATTAGCAAATAGAAAACTAAGTTAACAATTTTCCATTGTTTGATATTGAAAACTCAAATAAGATTGTTAGTAGTATACTACACAAAAGTATTTCAAGATATTTTTTATTAACAATATCTTCCCTTTTAACAATAAACAATATAATGATGTGGGCTAACCAACAGAATTGAGAAAACAGCAAAAATCACAAAGAAAATAAAGAAATTATATTATAATAGCAACTCCTCAAATTGTTGATGGTAAATCCTCACGCATGGTGTTGTCGAACCCCCAGGACACGAAGATACTGAACATGAAGGAGATCCTCAAGCACAAAAAATGAGAAGACACCCCAGAAAACAACATGCTATGTACCTTACGCGATCCATGAAGGGGAGCGGGGGTTGAGTTGAAGGATTCTAATGGAGGTTCAGCTTAAGGTTCAAATTTCGTTCATCCAAAATAAAAACTAACACATACATGAGACCCTTAGGTCATGCTCAAAATGTAAAGAATCTACTAATTATCTAATTAATTAATTTTCAGTGTCGCACATGACTCGTAATCTGCCCCCTTCCTTGACCTTCATGAGTGCTGAGTAGCAGTGTTGTGAATATCCTTCGGCATGGCCGACACGTCAGCCGACATAAAGGTTTCATGGACAACAATGCATTTCCGATATTTTTTTACAAAATATTCTTTTGGAATATATCCTCCGATATATTTACTATTGACCAATATCTTCGCGAATATATCAGTCGATATATTCTGACATTTTATTGACTGATCATTTTTTCAATTTACTTTAATTAGTGTCTATGAAGGGGAGCCTTGGCGCACCGGTTGAGGTGTTGATATGTGACCTTGAGGTCACGGGTTCAAGTCCTGGAAGCAGTCTCTTGCAAAAATGTAAGGTAAGGTTTGCATGTATTTCACCCTTGTGGCAGGACCCTTCCCAGAACCCTCGCTCCGCGAGGATGCCTTGCGCACCAGGCTGCCCTTTTTTTAATTAGTGTTTATGGTCTAACAGACAATAAACCAAAAAAGTTCATTGTTTAGGTTACGTTTTTCCATTACTCTAACTTTCTTCCTTGCTCACGTTCGTGGTCTACTTCAATTACGCATGGTCTTTGAATTATGGACTAAAAGTTCCTTATCTTCTATTGTCGACGAGAACTTACTGCTTTCTTGTTTTTTCTTTCTTTATTTCATGCATTATACCGTCATTATTTGTGTAACATAAAATGCTTTTATTAGTTTGGCGGATTTAGAAGTTCAATAAATAACAAATTAATAATATACTAATATATATAAATTAAAATTGATTATATTTATATAGAATTACACGCAAATAATTAAATAAAACCCAATATATGAAATATCACCGATATATCCCCCGACATTAAAACCTAAACTGACGTGTCCACAATATCTGACATCTGCAACGTTGTTAAGTAGACTAACCAAACCTGATTGATATCTATGTCATCGCGCTCTGTAATAATATTTTCCCCTAGGAAATCTTTCTTGTCCTCAAGGCAGAAATCCGGAAATTGAAATTGCAAATTGTCGTAGTTCACTGAATTTGTGACTAGGTGATTCTTCCATTATAAGAGAACCTAGAAGACCTAGGGATCATATGGCATAAAGTCGACTGCAAGCTCACCGCTAATAGTAACTTTGACAATGTGATCCATGATCTCCAGTTTGAGTTAAGACACATGAAATACACGATATATGCAGCTCTGTTGAAGAGCTAAAGGCGGATGGTGACTTCACATATGCGGTCAATAATGGGAAAAGGTCATAGTAGTGTGCTTATAACAAGGAGACAACCGGAGAGGCGTCTGTGATATAGCGGTGTAATCGTAGCTTGACAAATACACGATCACCTATCTCCAGTGATGCGCGCTTGCAGCTTTTATTCTCCTGAATAGGCATATGTTGTTGGGCATGATGAAGATGATACTTCAACTGGCGCATGATCTCATTGATGTTCTGGTGTTGGTGTGCCAAACTTTCCACTTGACATTAACCTGGAAGGTAGTTGAGTAAGGTAAAGGGTGACGACTCATAGACCACCTCGAATGTGGTCATGTTGAAGTGTGGAAAGAGGTATTGTATTGGTATTCAACCCAATCAAGCCAATGCACACTCGCGTATCTGCTCAGATGTAAAGCAACGCAAATATGATTCCAACCCCCAATTAAGGACTTCGTTTTGACCATTTGATTGTGTATGATAAGTCATGCTCAGGAGCAATGTTATACCATGTAATTTGAACAATATATGTCGGAAGCCATTCATTAAGATGGGGTACGTGAATGCATACCACTCCATTCACGAAAATAGTCACAATTGTGTCAACCGTGAAAGGGTGTCACGGGAATGAAATGAGCACACTTTAAGAGGAAATCTATAACGAGGTATATGTAGGCATAGCCAGTGGACTTTGTTAGCTTTGTGAGTAAATCAATGGAAATATCATTCCATATGCACTCTACAATCGGTACAAAATGTAGCAGACCCGCCGGAAACGTCATATCATACTCGGTGTATTGGCATGTGAGTTAGGATGCCACGAACGTTCAACGTTGCAGAGCATATCGCTCCAATAAAAGGAAGTTTCGAGCACGTCTGCATGTGCGAAAAGCATCAGAGTGTACTGCTAAAAGGGTCGAATGGAACTCGATCAATAAGTGGCGGACATTGGATGAAATGGTAGCCATTACCAAATGGCCATGATACTAAAGGTGATCCCCCGCACGAAAAAATGTTGGTTGGGCACTCCACTACTGCTCGTATCCCGCTAAGGTCAGGGGTCAGAAACAACTTCTTGTTGAACGTCTAAATTTTCCCGAAGAGGCCTTGAGATTGCCATTAGTGTAGCGGACTCGGTTGGTAGAGAGAACAAATCTCGCCTGATTAGATTTATCGGCCCTGTACTCCACAAAAAATTCTTATCTCAACAACTTGTCGCGCGCACTTGATGGGCTAGAGCCGCAATATTTTGATTGAGTAGGTAACTGCAACGAATGTTGATTTGTGAGGACGGGAAAACGGCGACCAAGTAAATATGGTCCCTACTGTTGGGCGGCAAGGATAATTCCCATGTGCTGAGAAGAGACGGATTGTACTAGCAAAGGCACCACTAAAGAAGGCAACGGGGCAGCCGTGATGCAAAAGCATTATGGATGTCATGGTTCAAAGCATCGCAGTCAATCATGAATGACAGAAAAATTTGGCATGGTCAGCATGGGTACTGAAATTAGGGTCTATTGAAGGGCCTGAAATGCCTCATCCACGGTTATAGAGTGGAAGGGGGCAGATGTTTTTTACATCAAAGCGACATCAATGATCGTGTTCTCTTGTTGTGATGGCGTATAAATTTGTAGAAGCATCCAGTGAGTCCCAAAACCCCTCAAATCGTCTGACTTTCTTGTAGGATAGGCCAAAGAAGGATCACAGAGACCCTGAAGGCTTCCATGGAACCCCCTGGGTTGAGATGTGCCCCAGATATATGATAATCTAGTTCCCAAAGGTGAATTCCATGGGATTTGCTGTAAAATGTGTTGTTGCCCACATGGTGAACGCAAGATGCACTAAACGGTCATGCCAAAAGGGAAGCAAACTAAAATGTCGTCAAAAAATACTAGCACGTACGATGGAGGGTAGCACAGAAGATGTTATTCATGATCATTGTCTTAAACATCCCCCAACATGTCAGTTGATTTGTATATTTTGAGGACAAAACAACATTTTTTCTTTAAAAAATAGATTGTCCTTGAATAAAATATAGGTCGACATATACATTTTTTTGTATAACGACAGACATGACTTTAAAAAATATTGTTTGCTATTTTGTTTTAGGTTATGTTAGCAGTATATGATTAGATCCCTTCTAGGTATTGCATTATATAGAATGATTAGACATTGTTTCATTCACTTTCATAAGTGATAGTCCTATAATCAAGTTTATATAATCATTTGACACTACACATTTATTATTTTATATTAAAACATTCTACACATTTCTAGTTAATGATTCTAATGCATTTAAAGTAATTTTATTAAGCGCGAGAAGATGTAGTGTCAATTAAGAACATTTAACTTTCAAATATTATTTATTTGCTATAAAATAGAGTATTATCTATATAAAAATATTGTGCAATATTAAATATATTTTACAATTTATCTGTTTGTACTTGTTTTGGATACTAATTAGTAGCATTTGTAGTGTGTTATCAATGTTTTAATACAAAAAAATTTATCTTAAATTACAGGGTCCAATCTCCAGTGAGTTTTAGTTCACATTGTCTGGGTATCAAGGTAAAAATAACCCTTGCAGTAAATTTCTTATGGCAAAATATTAATTTCAATATTTATGGAAGTTCAATGTCGACGCAATTTAATATTGGTGTGAACGCGTAGCATATAGATTTATAGGTTATAAAGAGTGCAATGACAAATTTTAAAATTTGTAACATTATTGCATAGTCATTTAAAGGGCAAGCTTGCAAATCGGAGGGAATAAATTTCTTTCCCCCTCTTAGCAGTGAGTAACGGAATATCAAGGACAACCCTCGATATTAAATCATTTCCCCCTATGATAGAGGCAGACCCGCTCCTTCATTTCCCTCACTCCACGCCATAAAATATTGTTGGAAGATGAGCGTGAAACTGCAGCGACCGTTTTCCTCTTTCGTCAACTACAACAGCAGGGGTGCTGAAAGGCATGGTAAGGCCCTCCCCTGGCATGCGTCTCCAACCCTGATCTCTCCCCTCAAATCCAAAAGCCTTGTCAAGTCCTTCCAATGAAGTTCTGCTGACAAACGTTCTTGTCTCCCTATTTTGCGCAGGTAACCGTCGAGTGCCTCCCAATCGTGTTTCTATGTTTAATTTGATAATGGATGTTGAAGATCTCTCCTCATCTGCCTAAGCACAAATTTTGTTGACCCTTATCGTGAGTGTTGTTGTCGTTGTGAGCCCTGGCCAAATTACGAAGCTATGAAGTCGTTCAATCGCTTACGTTCCGTTCGGCCCCCTGGAATTGGAATTGGGAATTGGACTTGGGGCAACAGAGTTCCAATTCCAGTATTCAGATGTTAGGAATTCTCTCGGAATTGGAATTGGTCCAATTCCATGGAATTCATTTTTGTACTATGACCAATTCTTAGGGGTAAAGACAGATATTTCATGGAATTCAATTTTTCACTATGGCCGTCTCGCCCGATCTCGCTGCTGCCCGATCTCCCCGTCGTCGCCCGATCTCGCCGCCGCCGCCCGATCTCGCTGTCGCCGCCCGATCTCGCCGCCGCCGCCCGATCTCGCTGTCGCCGCCCGATCTCACTGTCACCTCCCTATCTCTCGCCACCGCTCACTGCTGCCGCCCGATACCGACGCCACCACCCGCTCTCGTCGCCGATGATCGATCTTGCCGCCGCCGCCGCCCGATCTCGCCGCCACCACCACCTGATCTCGCCGTCACCACCCGATCTCGCTGCAGCAGCCCGATCGTGCCGCCTCCACTGTCCGATCTCGTAGTCGTCGCCTAATCACACCCCCGATCTCGCCATCGTCGCCCGATCTCGTTGCCGTCACCCCATCTCGTCATCACCGTCCGATCTCGCCGCCGTTACCCGTTCATAATTAATTGTTGGTACACTACTTGAAGTTGATTTCTCTGGTGTTGTGTTCCTTTTTTGCCAACTTCTACATTTTCTTAGAGATTGTAAAGGAATAATTCCCTCCACCACTTGGTTTTGTTGCAATAACTTCGTCCCGAGTGACACAAGGCTCCAACTTCAAATTGTCATATCGCTCGATCCTGCTTGTATGAGAAAAAAAAGAAATTCTAAATCAATTCCAATTCTAGAAATTCATCCTGCAGCCGAACAAATGCATTGGAATTCAGACCAATTCCAATTCTCACAGGAATTGAAATTAGATGAATTCCAATTCTGCAATTCCAATTCCAGGGGGGCGAACGGGTCGTTAGGGTTTTCGGTTTCTGGATCCGTAATCCTCCTCCATTAGCAGCAAGGTACATTTTTTGCTTTGACAATTTTCACATTTTTATTCATCGTGGTATTCAAGTTATGCAATAAATCATTTACAGGGATATCATTCTTTAATCATTCCTTGTTAGACCATCAATCTCGGTTGTTTTCTCCCATAGTTGGAAGGAGGAAAAAACCTCTTAGTAAATCCTCCCTAGTATCGTCCATTTCCTGCCCTTAATTTCACTTGAGATATTATTGCGTTGCCACCAAAAACCTAGAAAATTGCTAATAAATTAATTAGGGTTTATGTTTCCCTTCATATTTAGGGTTTTAGTTGGCATAGTTCAGAGAAGAATACAAGTTTTGTGAAATAATCTAAAAGAAACCATGCCGCCGCACCGAGTCTACGAGTGTCGCACCATTGATGTAAGAAATTATATTCATGTTGGCTAGACATACCACATAACTAATACATGAATTTTTTCTTGTATAGTTAAGAGAATATACGAAATTTTATGAGATCACATACTTTTAAATATGATTGTAGATCATGGGATGAAATATTTTAGGCATTCATAAATCTTGAGAAGTGTACCGCGTATGAAATCACGTATCATTTGTCATATAAATAATCATAAGTAAAAAATGAAACCACATCATATTAGTGTGAGACATGATCTAATAAGTAAAAAAATAACTAGGAGGCACGATCAAGACTCTCTCATGATAGAGACGCATTATCGTACTCATAGTGTAGCAGACCGTATAAGCCTCATGTTTGGGGGACGACACCCCATTTCGAATATTAACATATGAGAGTCTGTGTCTGTGAGAAACCTAGAAATCCCTGTAGTTAAACAATTTTCGGAACTTTAATGAAATTTCATAATATGATTACGCTAGAAAATGACATTTAAATTTTCAATATTTAGATAGAAAACATGGATAAAGTGTATTACATATTTTCATTAGTATAAAATATTATTTTAGAACATGCACACATGTTTCTTTTAAATTATCTTTAGTGTCACTAGGAAGAATGGTTTTTCTTACTCTCCAGTTGGACTGATCTGTTTTCGGGTTTTTCATTACAGGGATCACAGGTGGGGATTTGCGCCTAGGATAAGCGTTTGCGGAGCTCCTTCTATATTTTGTTTTTATTTTGTTGTCTTTCCTTTCAGTTATTGTACTATTTTACTTCAGATGTTCGGTTCATTTCTTTTCTAGTTGACCTGTGAATTCAGAAAAAAAAGGGTACTATTTTACCCTAAGTTTCATTACTATTTTCGATGTAAATTTTCATTTACTTTTATTTTAACATGCTCTAGGTTGGGGTGATTCATTGTTTTTAAATTTGTAACATATAAGTATATTATATATATATATATATATATTTATTGATGAGATGCGAAAATCCGATATTTTAAAATATTCATGACATCCGACATTTTAAAATCCAATCTGGTATGTCACTGGCATCTAATATTTACAACCTTATACATCATGGGTGAAAGGTGGCGGAGGTGTTAGTAAGCCCAAACTACATGAACAAAAACTCGTAGTAATCATCTGTGTGGAAGGCAGTTTTATGAGTGTCCTCAACGCGCACTCGAATCTAACGATAACTTAACCGGAGATCGAATTTAGAGAACAAGTTGCTCCTCACAGTTCATCTGGCATCTTCTGAATGACTAGAATATGATAACAATCTGGAATAGTCACCATGTTCTACTCCTAGTAATCAATAAAAAACGTCAGGAACTATCTTTTTTTGCACTAAGTGGATAGGACTAGATAATGGACTATCACTTGGGTGGACGATTCCCGCCTAAAGCATCTCAACCAATAGTCGTTCAAATGCATCCTTTTGGATGTTCAATGGTCCTCGATTTGAATCTTATATTGTGGTCCATTATACGGTGAGGAGAAGCCCTTGTATATCTCGCACGTGCCGAAAAGAGCAGGTCAAGCAAAGTGAATGCGACAGAGCAGAGGTGAGCACATTTGGACGGTGTTGACAATGTCAGAGGAGTTGAATTAGATCGGGAATAAACGATTGCTTGTGTTATTCATCCATAAAGGGCTATTATACTATTACAAGGGACTCACGAACTAAAACACATGATATGAGACTAAAACTCATTCACGCATATAAATACTTGTAAGAATAATAATAATGATAATAAATACTCGATTTGGAAATACTAATAAGTATTTCTCAACTCTCCCTCTCAAGTCGGACGGAAAATGTCGGTCATTCCAAATCTTTTGATGTCATCAATAAACGCATCACTTCCCGAGCTTTTGGTGAACACATCTGCCAGTTGATCTTTAGAGTGGACGAATGGTGTAACCACAGTTTTTTTGTCCAAGTGAGCTTTGATAAAGCGCCGCTCCACCTCAACGTGTTTTGTCCAGTCATGTTGAACTGGATTGTGAGTTATACTAATCGCTGTCTTGTTGTCGCAAAACAAGAAAAAAGGTGACGTCACAAGAAACCCCAAGTAGTGTAGAATGATATGCAACCATAGGCCCTCACACATGCCTTGTGACATTGCACGGTATTCGGCCTCAGCGCTCGATCTGAGCCCTAATCCCACGTCCGAACCCGATCTCGCGCCCTCGCCTTCGCCGTGTCTTCGGCTACGCCGCGCCAGGTCGACTTCGACGACGATGTGAGGGCTTCGCCGCGTCGTCGTCTTCGCCGCCTCCCCCCACCCGCGTTGTTATCTTCGCCACTTCGCCACTACAGTTCAAGCCCGATCCCTGCTCCGATCTCTGCCGCCAGATCCACTGCTCTTCCTGTTGCCGCCAGATCCCGGCCGCCAGATCCCTACTGTCAGATCCACTGCTCTTCCGCTCATCTGCGGTCGGTATTCCGTGAGCCCTTTGCCGCTGATCCCGTTGTTTTGTTTGGTGTTTCACACCAGCTCCCTCATTTCTTTTTTTCTTCCCATGACCTAAATCTGTGATCTACGACCTTTTTTTATGGGATTTCCTTCTTGTGTTTAAGGGATCCCTTGCTATCCTCTCTTGAAGATTTTGCCTTTTTTTAAGTTCTCTTGTTCTCATCCCATGAATTCCTTCCCTCTTGGTTCGAATGATGGCTTTGTTCGGCGCATCACTACCTCCCTTTTCAATGAAAATAACTTTATTGCTTGGTCAAACTCCATGCGAGTCCATCTTGCCAGACATGACAAGCTCAATTGGCTTGAACCCAATGGAGTTCCCAAGCTAATCGACGAAATGGCTATTCGTCAATGGCGCACGAAAAATTTCAAGATTCTCGGGTGGCTTCAATGCTCCATGGAGCCCCGCATTTACGAGCAGTTTATGCGTTTCGATTCCGTGTCATCTCTTTGGGCTGCATTGACGGATACCTATGGCCACACACGCGTTGATACACAGATTTATTCTATCTTCCAGGAGATTTCTATTGCTCGTCAGGAGGATCGTTCTGTGCACGAGTACTTTACCTTCCTCTCTCGGAGATTCCAGGACCTTTTTGACCGCAAGCCTCTTAGTGCTTTTCCACATTCAGAGAATCAATTTGTTGCCAAGCGGAGGCAAGAGAAGCGAGAGACCTACCAGTTGTTGATGGGGTTGCGACACGAGTTTGAGCAGATTTGGGTTCAGATTGTCAGCATGAATCCTCTCTGGCAAGAGAAGCGAGAGTCCTCCGCCCGTCAGCTTGTGGCTCAACTGCAGCAGCTTCAATCTCAGCTTCAGCAGCAGGTCCTGTTTCAGCCTCAGCACCAGCCTCTTCTTGCTCAGTCGTTGTCTGGCTCCTCGTCGTTCTCGTCGACTTCAGCGTCTGCGTCAGGTAGCCCGACGGCCTTTCACGTCACTCAATATTCCTCTCCCTGGGTGATTGACTCTGGGGCCACTGATCACATGACTGGTGAGACATGTTTGTTGTCTTTTAGTGAGTCTCCGAGCGTCCATTGGCAGGTTCGCCTTCTCGATGGCTCTGTGACCCCCATCCTTCACCGGGGCACAGTTCCTCTGTCACCCTCTTTCTCCTTGGGTTTAGTTCTTCATGTTCCCAAACTTGCTTTAAATCTTCTTTTTGTTAGTCAATTGACTCGTTCGATGCACTGCTCGGTGACATTTTTTTATTTTGGCTGTGTTTTTCAGGACTTGACCAAGAGGACTTTTGGCTACGTCCGTGAGCGCAGCAGGCTTTACAAGCTGGAGCTCCCACCTCTTTCGCCACGTCTCTCACCACCATCCATCGTTGTCGCTGCTACTGTAACAACTCATAGTTAACACAGAATATCAATACAAATAATAATAATAATAAAAATAAAATTATAAAAAAAGACCTAAAAAACTAACCCGGTCTAAACCTACCCCCCCTCCCCTTGTTAAAATCCCGAGCCCCGGTTGTTTCCGCATCCCGCAAGAACCCGCAGGAGCAGCTTCCGCCTCGCTCGCACCCGACGGCCCGATTCCGCCTGTGCGTCCCTCAGCTGCCCCCGATCCCGGCCTCCGACGCCTCCTCCTCCTCCGGTAGGCCTCGGGCGCCCCTCCTCTGGCTACCCCGTCGCCTCCTGCTCCTTCCCCGACGTTTCCAGTGCTCCTCTTGGCCGGAATCACCCGCACGGCCCTTTTGGCCGGCCGCTTCCAAGAAGGGCCGGAAGAAATCCCTTCCTCTCCTCCTTCTCCGTCCAATGAGGGCAAGGACACCATTCCTTCTCCGACAATGCTAACTCCTACTCGTTCCAACCGGTGGATTTCGTGAAGGACTCCTAGGGTTTCGCTCGAAACCCCTCCTCGTGGATTTCTGAGCCCAGATCGGGTCTCCTTGGGTAAGGAATTTCATCAACCCATCATATTCTATTTGCCCTAATTTTTTTAGGAGGATTTCCGCCCTCCGATTGACGTAATTTCGTCGGTCTCACTTGGGTTTGTCGTGAATTCGACTAATTTCGTTTATGTTTATGTTTCCGGTGCCGCTCGTCCAGTCTAGGTGGTGGGATCGCTCCAATCTTGGGATTTTCGCCTCCAAATCGCCGCCAAAATCCCCGATCTCTCGCGGTAGCCACTTCTCCCCTCACTCTCGAGGGAGGTAAATTTCTACAACCCCCCCCCTGTGGTGTGATGCGAATATTCAACGCATGTGCAAGTACAAAACTCTTGTTAATTCAACCTAAAATGCGTTGTGGATCCTGAACAGGTTTAACCCGAGCTCCTAACCTTGCTCGCGCCACTTAGCTGTCGCTAGCTTTTTCGACGTGACCTTGAGGCAAGTAGAGAAATCTCTCTCGCTTGCAAACATGAAATTTATATTACTTAACTTGTTGCAATAAAATAGACCCTTATAAACTGGAATCGTCAAAATAATAAATTGTCATTATTAAATCTTGACTCCCTGAAATCATATACAACCATATGCAAATATTGAGGTAAGAGTGTTGTTTTGGTGTGACGCCTTGAATCGAGCTCCCGACTAACTGGTAACAGAAACCATTAGTCGATCATTGCAAGCACCGTCGTTGATAAGCCTTGCATCAATTTATACACTGGAATCCTGTACACCAAATGACAACACATTCACCCTTCAATATAGATCGCTTATGGTTTTGCAGCTAGGCTAAACTCCGGAGTAGGCTATTAACGTAAAAGAATCTTGTTAGACATGGTTACTTGTCTGGTTGCTACATGTAAGACTAGCTCACTGAGCTCTAGTTTTCTTTACTTACTTTTTGCGTAAGCTATTGACTTGAATCATTATGTAACTTCATGTTCTGAGGCATTTTTCATTCTGTTTGGATTTGCCTTAGGTTTCGTGACTGCGCCGCCCGATTCCTGAGATTTCTCCCGCCAGCTACAGCTTTTGTTTGGAGGTTTCTCTTTGTCTAATGTATCCGCAGGTTCTATGTATTTTGCTTCAGTACTGTTGGGATTTTTTTCTGTTTATGTATTAGTTATCATCAGACATTTTCTCTTGTATCGTGGACAACTATTTAGGGAAAAACATTGTACTAGTTCATTTCACTCATGATATTCTACCTGTGTGACTAATTGCATTCATTTAGTCTTAGCACTACTTGTGCCTTAGTTTTTATAAAAGAAATGCATGGCTTCCGCACTAATCTAAAAATCTTTTAAAATTCTTTCAAAAATAGCTATTTTAAAAAAAACTAGTTGTATAATTTCTGGTCCCGCCTTAGCAGGCATGGTTTTTTTTTCTGCATGCCTGTGGCATCACGACCCGCCCGAAGCGCACTCTGATCTTGTTGAGACGGGTCGTGACAGCTACTTCACCCGCTCTTTGGCATGCCAGACCGGGGCATGCGAGTTCTCAGATTGTGTCGTCTCTTTTTCTGAGTGTCTTGTTTGAGCACTCCTTTCAGTGTGATGCGTGTCAGCTTAGCAAACACACACACACACACTTCCTATCATGTATCTGTTTCTCGTAGTTCTGCACTGTTTGATATTATTCATTCAGATGTTTGGGGGTCTGCCCCGGTTATTTATTATGATGGATTTCAGTATTTTGTTACTTTTTAGATGATTTTACTCGTTGTTGGGTCTATCTTATGCGTGTCAAATCTGACGTCTTTGATTTATATACTCAGTTTACTCATATGGTTAGGACTCAGTTTTTCTCTCGTATTGGTGTCCTTCACTCCGATAACGGGGGGAGTATACCTCTTCCTCTTTCACAGCCTTCCTTGTTAGCCAAGGAACCCTTCACCGATTCTCTTGTCCCTATACATCGGAACAAAATGGACTGGCGGAACACAAAAATCTCCATCTCCTGAATGTGACCCGGTGTCTACTTTGTGGGTCTCGCGTCCCCAAGTCATTTTGGAGTGTTTCCCTTCTTATGAGGACCTTCTTGGTCAACCGTCTGCCTTGTCAGCCTTTAGCTTGTTGGGTACCCCTTAGTCTCCTATCTCCCCAACACCCTCTGTTTCTCGTTTATCTTCGGGTTTTCGGGTGTGTGTGCTTTGTCGAAGACCGTAGTCCAACTCGGACAAAACTTGATGACAAAGTTATCCGCTGCTTATTTTTGGGATATTATTCCTCTTCCAAGGGATATCAGTGCTTGACCGCTCTTCTCGCAAGACTTTTCACTCCCTGGATGTTACGTTCTTTGAGAATGTCCCCTTTTATGGCATCTCTCCTGTACCTACTGCTCCTTTTGTTCCGCACAGCCAGCTCCGGTTGCCCTAGCTCCGCTGCACGACTCACTTCTATTGAGGACGTACACCCATGGCCCACGGGATCCCTCACATGTCCACCCCCTACTTCGGGATCCACTGGTGACGCCCAGCTCACAGGACCTTGTGCCACATCTTCTGGCAGGTAATGTTCTTCCCTCTTCTGACTTACCTATTGCACTTCGCAAGCGTAAGCGTTCTTGTGTTACTGACCATCCTGTGACAAGCTATGTGTCCAACCAACATCTTTCCCAGGATTACAGGGCTTTCCTGACTGCTACAGACAAGATCAGAGTTTTGAGTTCGATGACTGAGGCGTTCCAGCATCCCGAGTGGGTGGCGGCCATGGAGGATGAGATGTCCGCTTTACAGAAGGCTGTCACCTAGCATTTGGTTCCTCTTCCCGCAGGTCAGAAAACTGTTTTCTGTCGTTGGGTTTGCACCGTCAAGCATAATGATGATGGTTCTCTTGCCCGTTACAATGCCCGCCTTGTCGCAAAGGGCTTCACTCAGACTCCTGGGGATTACAGCGCGACCTTTGCCCATGTGGCCAAGCTCTCTACTGTCCGTCAACTTGTTTCTTTCGTTGTCTGCCATGAGTGGCCCCTTCATCAGTTAGACGTGAAAAATGTCTTCCTCAATGGCGATCTTGTTGAAGAAGTTTATATGGATCTGCTCCCGGTTACAAGCTTCAGGAGGAGTATTTGGGTCGAGTTTGTCTTTTGTAGAAATCCTTGTATGGGCCGAAGCAGTCTCCTCGAGCGTGGTTTGAGCAGTTCGTTACCGTTGTTCTTCAGAGTGGGTTCACCAGATTCCATGCCGACCAACGTGCTTTGTTCGGACTGTTATGGATGGTTGTAAGATCATTATTCTTGTCTATATGTATGATATCATTCTTACTGACGACGACAGCTCGGGGATTCTTCAAATCAAGGGGTTGCTTCAGAAGGCTTTTGAGGTGAAAGATTAGGGGCCTCTGAAGTATTTTCTCGGGATTGAGGTTGCCAGATCTTAGCAGGAGATCTCTTTATCTCAACGCAAGTATATGCTTGACCTCTTAAGTGATACTGGCCTTCTTGGTTGCTCTCTTATGTCTACACCCATGGATCTGAACCACTGCTTACACGCCGAGTCTGGCGATCCCCTCCTTGAGTCGGGCAGATACAAGCATCTTGTTGGCAGACTTATCTACTTGACCAACACTCGCCCCGACATTAGCTCTGTTGTGAGTATGGTCAGTCAATTTATGCATGCTCCATGGACTTCTCACCTTGATACAGCATTTCGAATCCTCAACTACTTGAAGGGATCTCCTGGTCTCAGGCTCTTCTACCGTTCATCTTCGTCCCCCAGTCTCACCTGTTAAACAGATTCTGACTATGCTGGTTCCCTCACTAATCGATGTTCTACTTCGGGGGCATGCACTTTCTATGATGGCAATCTTATTTCCTGGAAAAACAAGAAACAGAGCGTTGTCTCCTGCTCGTCTGTTGAGGCTGAGTGTCGGGCTATGGCTCATGGCGCTACTGAGCTCCTTTGGCTGTGTACTCTCTTGAACGAGCTTGGATTTCCTCGTGGTTCCTCGACACTTGTTTGCAACAACCAGTCCGCTCTCATGCTAGCCTCTAACTCTGTTCTGCACGAGAGGACTAAGCATATTGCGGTTGATATTTACTTTCTCAGAGAGCACATCCATTCAGGGACTCTTGAAGCGTCATATGTTCCCTTCGCAAAGCAGATTGCAGAGAGCTTCACCAAGGCAATTGGACCTTCCCGACTCCTCTCTACTTGTGGCAAACTGGGCATGCTTGATATCTTTGCACGAGCTTGAGGGGGAGTATTGAATTAGTTTACGGGTGTTATATTGGTATTCATGTGTGAGTGGGTTTAGTCCCACTTTGCAGTTAACTTTATGGATTTTATTGTATCTCCTATATATATTCCCCCTGTGTGGATGAATAGCATTGACTCTTTATTTTTTCCTCATTTAATTAGTATACCCCTGGGCGACCAGCCGTGCCTTGTACCGTTCGACCTTCCCTTCTTAATTTTGTTTCACCGAAAACACTCATCTCAAGCTAATAGCTTTCTTGTCAGGAGGGAGGGAAGAGACATCTCAGGTATGGTTCTTGTCCAAGGCTGACATCTCCTCTTTCATAGCCCGAGTTCAGGTCGGGATACTCGAAGCTTCCTTCCATGTATTAGGAATAACAACTAAAGAGAGAGAGGAGACAAAGACCAGGTGTGTTGAGGTAAGATGATGGTAAGACACATGATTAGATATGGGGTGTTTAGTACATACATCCTTACCTTTCCACAGAGCAAGCGGAATATGCAGATCTGCATCATCAGAATCTGAGGCAGAAGCGGGCACTGGTAGGGGAAGAACCTTAGTAGTTTGTATACTGGAGGAGCATCGGTGGTACACGTGAGGAAAAGGAGAGATCGGAGTATCAGGCAGAGGAATAGGGATAGGAGGACCTGGTCCTGAGGAGGAAGAACAGGAAGAGGAATATTTGTATCACCACTACTCTCCCCCTGACAAAGAGAGTGAGTCGATAGTAAAAAATAAGATTCCTCTTCTCAGAAAGTAACACCAATAGTGCAAAACATACGCCTGGAGGGGGGTAACACTGAAACCCTTTTATCGTAGAAGAGTATCCAAGGAACACGCACTGATGAGCCTGAGGGTCCAGTTTGTCTTGGTGAGGCAAATGAATATGTACAAAACAGACACATCCAAAGAATGGAGGTGGCAGATAAGAAGTATAACCCACAGTCATGGTATACAGCCGAGCAAGGGGAGTAGCATAGCGAAGAACTCGTGAGGGAAGCCGATTGATAAGGTGAGCAGCGGTAAGAACAACATCACCCCAATAAGATTTGGGAAAGTGCAATATTAGTCAGAAGACAATAGGCACCATCCAAAAGATGCCGGTTTTTTGTTCGGCAACTCCATTTTTGGTAGAGGTGTGGACATACGTGGTCTGGTGGATGATACAATGACTAGTGAGGTATGAGTCAAACGCTCCCCGATCGTAATATTTCCTCCCCCCCCCCTCATTATCACTGCGCAGGACATGAATAGAGCCCTTAAATTGGGTATGAATCATTTTATGAAAAATCCGAAAACAAGATAAGACTTCACTCTTATTTTTTAACAAATACACCCAAGTTGTGCGAGAAAAACAATCAATAAAGGTGACAAACCAACGAAAACCTGATATAGCTAAAACGGAGGACGACCCCCAGACATCAGAATGAACAACATCAAACAGAGTGGTATTGGGAGAAGAAAAATGCAATGAACTATGTATCACATGTTTAGACATAACACAGACACCACAGACAAAAGTTTGTAAAAAATGGTAAAAAAAACAGGAAACAATTTATGAATATACCTAGGAGACGGATGTCCAAGCCGCAGGTGCCATCGGCAAACATCATCAGCTGTAACAGTAGTGCAGGAGAGAGCCTGAGAAGAAGAAGGCTGGAGATCCAAGAAATACAGTCCACTGTGGTTTCTACCACTGTCAATGTTCCGCTTCATACCCAAATCCTGAAAAACACATGAATCGGGAAAAAAAGTCACAGAGCAATTAAGGAATCGAATAATATCACTATGGAAATTAAATTGCGAGGAAAAGAGGGAACATGAAGTACAGATGACAGAGAAATAGAAGGGGAACATGAGATATGACCTTTGCCAGCAATGGGAGATAACAAGTCATTAGCAGAAATAACTGTGTCCTTACCTTACAAATGAGTGTGAGAGAGAAAACCTGAGGAGAAGCCGATCATGTGGTGAGTGGCACAAGAATCAATCACTCACTCAGAAGAGGAGGTAGTGGCTGCATGAGCACTCGACATAGCAATAGAGGCAATGAAAGCAGGGGCACCCGGAGGATGATAAGGCTGAGAGTGCAACAGGCGGCGGAAAGCATCCAATTAATGAGCAGTAAGCTGCCCGAGAACAACACTGGAGGTCTCATCATAGACGTCTGTAGAGTAAGCAGTGTCATGAGGTCTGAAGCCACCATGGCGATGGCCCCCACATCCTGGCCCCCGACCACGACCACGAGGGGCAATATGTGGATGGAGTTTGCAGCACACCTCCCAAGTGTGGCCTTTGCGACCACAATAATCACAAGTAGGAGCAGACAAGCTAGGGTTGAGAGCATGACCATGGCCAACACTAGTCAGAGTAGAGCGCACAGGAGGAGTACTAGCACTAAGGGACTTCTGACGGTCTTCATCACTAAGGACCATGTTGAAAGCCTCCCAGAGGGGCGGGAGAGGAGAGCGGTGAAGGATGTGTCTGCACCATGTCGAACTCCATGCTCAGCCCCATCAAGAAGACATGGAGACGAAAGCGGTCCTCCCGTTGTTGTAACTGAACAACATTTGCAGTGCATATTGGAGTGAAATGCGAGAAATAGTCCAATTTCTTATATAGGCGCTCGAACTCCGAAAAAAATGACGACAACGTCATAGAGCTTTGCCGCAGTTCTAAAATGCGGTAAGTAAGTTCATACATCTGTGTAGAATTGTCAATCTGAGAGTATGTCTCACGGGCACGGATCCAAATGTCGAAGGGGAGTCCATTAGCACTTAACTCTGGTAGACCTTCGGAGACAAAGTGAAAAATCCATGAAAAAACCCGGGAGTTTTTTGAGTCCCACCGCTTCCAGGAGTGATCGGTTTTGGGGGGAGCACCAGAACAGTGTCATCAATGTAACCAAACATCTGATGGCTGTGAATGGCATGTTGCGCAGTTCGTGGTCATTCGAAATAGTTTGTGTCATCTAAAGGGACCTTGGTAATCCTCAGGGAGTCGGAGTGGTCGTGGGATTGTTGAGGGTCACTCATCTGAGGGTGAATCACACCAGGTGAGGAGACTGAGGAGTCACTCATATCGACCAGCACTAAAGTACAGCGAGAAAACAGAGAGATACGACCCAGAAAAAAAAACTGCATAGGCTACCGGAGCAAACTGCCATAGGAGAGATTACAGGACCCGTCGGACTTGCGGAATCGAAGCAGCGGCGGCATCAACAGCAACAGGGAAGGTAACGACGACATCAACAACAGCAGGGAAGGCAGCGACATAAATAAAAGCAGGAGATCTAGGCATCGGCGACACCAACATCGTAGAGGAGTCGGCGGCGGCACGCAGTAAAGGAGACGGGCATCGACATCAATAAGTAGGGTCGGCTGCATCAACGGGGGGGGGGGGGGGGGGGGGGGGCGTCGTCGCTCCCTTCAGCAGCTAGCAGCGGTCTCCAACACGGCCGATGACCGCATCGGAAGAGAGGAGCAATCAAAACGGCGGAGCTGGTAAACAGGGCGGAACGAAGACGATGTGGAAGAAAAAATGGAACGGCGGCTAGGGTTTGTATCGCTCTGATACCAAGTTGAATTAGATCGAGAATAAACAATTGCTTGTGTTATTCATCCATAAAGGACTATTTATACTATTACAAGGGTCTCATGAACTTAAACACATGATGTGGGACTAAAATCCACTCACGCATATAAATACTCGTGCGAATAATAATAATGATAATGAATACTCGACTTGGAAATGCTAATGAGAATTTCTCAACTGAGGAAGTTGCGGCAAGGGAAGTTCATCATGGAAGACCATCGACCGGATGAGCAATCGGCTCCAAGGACGGACCAAAGTTACGTGCCCATTGGAGGGGTAATGTTGCTTGCACGATCCATGAGAAAAAAAATGAGAGGGAGTCAGGTGGATTCCAATATGGGTTGACCTTAAGGCTTAAACTTCATTCATTCAATTTAAAAACTAACACAAGAGTAGAGTGCAATATAACATAGATTTAGAAATGCAACATAATCAAAAATATAGTCTACTAATTAGCTAATTAATTAATTTTCGACATCGCCTAAGATATGTAATCATGTGATAGTTCTAGAGCAAAAAGGGCAATTGTACGAGTAGCCAGTTAAGTAAAAGATAATCTATCCAAAAGAGTTTTGTTGGATACTCTTCATAAAAATTTGAACCAAATATAATAATTTTCAATCCTAATAAATTTAAATTCAAATTCATAAATAAAACTCTATAAATCTAGACATCATCAATTCTCCAGTGAGTGGAGAACTCTCCTCCCGAAAGTAAGAGAGGTGAGATTTCTCTAATTATAAACATCTTTTAAATTTTCTATCTCATTTGATGGAGTATAACTATTATAATTAGAAAATGAAGTATGCACAATGTTATTAGTTGGAATATTAGTTGTGGAAGAACACGCTTATCTTAGTACAAGATCAAACTACAAGCTTGAAGCAAATATCTTCTAGTGGCATATATTATTAATGGCGACTTCTTTCTCGTTTACATTATTTATTTCAAGTTTGTATAGCTAATTTCGTTTGGCACATAAGTACATTCAACGGAATAGACCGAGTAAGAAGTTACAACAATGGTCACATAGCTTCACCTCTAATCAAATTAAAGAAATCATTAGACTAGTTTGGCCTGCTTATACAGACCATAAGAGAAGTCGAAAATGATGAACTTATCATCATATAAAATGTGAGATCAACATGGATTAATGCAGTTGTGAGGAATTAAATAAGTTAAGAGGTCAGTAAACGTAGTTACAAGTGTGGTGTTCACAATCCAAAACAAATCATCTACAATGGACATGATTGAAATTGTAGAAATGGTTGTGGTCGTAAATTGTAATGCATGCAAAATATGCACAATATAGACAATTTGAGAAATTCAAGAGAAGGGTTTGTCAGTGTCATGACCATGGTCCACTATTTAAAAGATTTCAAGGTGGGAAGGAGAATCATGAAGAAAGGATCAGATTGCATCTTCACATATAACAAAACAATCTCAAATAAAAATAATATAATAAAAATAAATAAAAATATAAGATTATTTTATCCATATCAGGGTCCAATAAATAAAGTCACTGGGAATATATCGAAGCTAGGAACCGTCGGCTGCTTTGTGGTATTGCTTTAGAGAAGGGGGGAGAGAGATGTCTAAACATATGAGGGTGTAGAGGATTAACCCTTTCTTCATTTCCACCAAAAGAGTCTTTAAATACAAATCACGCCGAGACAAATTATGTGACGACCCCAAAATGCGCTAATGAAAAATTAATTATTCCCCGATGATGATCAAAAGGCAAATCGAAATTTTTCGAATATTTTACGCATTTTTCCATTTCATTATATTTGTTACGTTTGCTTTAAGTTTTTTTTTATTGGGTGCCAATAACAATTTGAAGTGGGCTTGTGTTGGTTTATGGGCTGGCTTTGTGCATATGGACTGACTAATATAGTGGCTGGTTGGATATATAGGCTGGCTGGCTGACAGGTGGGCTAGCTGTGTTTGGATTGCTGGCTGAAATAGAATGCTGGTTGGGTTTATTGTGCTGTGCTGGCTGTGCTGGTTTGCTGTAATAGCCCCAAATTTATGTGCTGGCTGAATAGGTATTGGCTGTACCGGGCTTTGGGCTTGGTTGGGAGACATTTGGAGCGGTGCTTGGCTTGTACCTGCCGCTAGTTGCTTATTTCACTGTTATAAATCGAACCCGAACCACTGTTTCTCCTGCACTTTTATTTTGATGTTGTTCTGCTTCTGCGATTTCTGGCATCTTCTTCCTACCGCTGCCCTGCGATTAACTGCAGCTGATGCTTCTTCTTCTACTCCTTCTTCTACTTCTATTTCTTCTTCTTCTCTTGTTGTGCCTCTAAGCTCTCACGGCTGTATCGATCTTGTTGTGTTGTCGTTGCTTCTGTGTCGACGAACCTACCAAGCCGCTGTTAGGGCTTGCTGCTCCCTGCTACTGTTACTTTCCCTTTGCTGCCCCGAGTTACTGTTTCTTCTCCCGAACAGCTCCTGTGTAGCTGTCGCTGCCCCGATTCTGCTACTTCTCTGTTTCTCCCTGCCTCTGCTGTTCTCCTGTTGCTGCCTCTGCTCCTGGTTTAGGGTTTGCTGCTGCTCCCGAGCTACTTCTGGAAGTTGCTGACTGTAGCTGACCACCTTCTCCTTCCTCTTGGCTGGTTTGGTTATTTCCTCTCTAATTGGCTATTTACTTAACTGCTTGGGCTATTTTTGGGTATTAAGGTGCTAATTTCCTTTAAGTAATTGTTGATTTGGGGGCTGGTTTGTGCTGAATGAATTCTGGATAGTAATTTTCAAGGATAATTTTGTGCCGATTTTATGCTGGTTCGATATTTTGAGGGCTTGTTAAGCTTTGTTTCATTTTAGGGCTGAATTGAATATCTTTAAAAAGCTATTCCAAGTTGTTTTTAGCTCTTTTGTGTCGTTTGGACGGCTAAGGTTGAGATTCACACTCTCGATTGAGGACTGTTATGTTGGATAGCTTTTCAGATATTTTCGACGTTTATTTTGCTTTTCGGGATTTTTAAACGTCTTTTGAAAACATTACGCTACAAATATCAATTGACGCAACCTAAATAAAAAGTGCGTACAATTTCAGTGGTTTCCGAGGCCCATAAATAAGAGAATGGCGTCACAAGATAACCGTGGCGGCAATGCGAACAAAAGGGTGGATAAAAGCAAGACTGTGGTGAGATTCTTATTTCTTGAATTAAGTTTAATTCCCATAATTTTTTATTTTAGTTTTATTTTTTTTGAATAAACCGTGCCTGTGCATATGAGTTTAGCTCATTAAGATATCGCTATGAATAAAATGTGGGCAAGGGAAAAACACAAAAACGATACATATTTCTGAGGGGATTATGTTATTAAAAACTCATGTTTTCGTGAAAATTACGATCAAGATAAGAACTAATTTAAAATTCTGCATATGGAAATGTGAAAGATTCGAATCCTATGATGTAGAGGCATCTACTGACGGATTCACCAGTAGGTGTGAACCTACAATTACGCCCTTCAGGGGGCGGGGCCCAATTCAAGTTTGCATGTCAGAGCATTTTCCATTTTACGTAACTAAAATTAAGGGGTAATTTAAGGATCAGTATTGAGAATAATCAAATAATTGTTTTATTGTAATGTATGCATATTGTTATCTCCCCTTTATTTGCATGTATGACTATTCACGAAATACTTTTCTCACTTAGTCATAATTTTATGACTAACCCTTTGTGGACCCATTTTTTTAAGGAAACAGGAATCACGTCCAGTACTCGGAACGGAATTCCAACCGAAAGGATTGGCGAAGGTATGGTTGAAGATTTTTATAGGCATTGGCGAAGCTCAAGAAAGACACAGCCTCGTGTAGCGATCCTAGTGGTGATTTTTGCATTGAGTATAATTGAATGTTTGTAGTCCCTTTATCGATGGATGTAAACAAATAAATAAATAAAAATACTGGTGTTTATGTTCTTTGTACCGTGGTTCCTAGTGATGCGACTCTTTTATTAAAATGTTGTTCGATTCTTGAAATCATTTGGGTAACCCGGGAATTTGGGTCTTCACAAATTCACGTAAGAATCAAGACGCAAAAATAACCAACATAAAATTAAACAACAATTGCATAAAATAGAAATCCTAATAACCCCTTGACTAAATTAGTGTTGAAAATGAAAGGAAAGACTTGATTGATTAATTCATCCCTTAGGGGGGCAATATATAGGATTTGCATGGACTCTTAAAAATAAACCAACAATGTGGGACTAAACCCAAATAAACCTAAAGGACTCTACTAATGGATGATACTCATAACTCCAACATGCTCCCTCAAGCTGAAGGTGAAACCTTCAGCTTGGACATCAAAATAACGGCAATGGAGGTAGATGATGTGGGACAAAACAACAGACTAGCCACCGAGGGGAAATCCAAACTGGGGAATCAAGTAGGAGACATAGTTACACAGGACGTAGATCCAAACACGATGCAGGTACCACACACGACGTGGACTCGCTGGAAAGAAATCAACAGACGGGGGAACAGGGATACCCCCACACAATACAACCAGCTGGATAGGAAGGTCAACCAGCATCACCTATACACAACATGCAAAAGGGAACAAACAATGTGGAGCTAATCACCAAATGGGCAAACCGATGATAATCCGGCAGGGATAATCCACACAAAGGACGATCCCACATGACACAGTCCCACACGACACGGTCCCACGCGACACAACCCACTGAGATTAGAACACCAACATCCATTGTGTCCCAACACACGACCAATCGAAAGAAAAATGGGGAGATGCATAACAACATACGCCTAGAGGCCCAAGACGAAAGTCGGGAAAGATCATCTAAGTCTCTCTCATCCCAAACACTCCCCCTCAGATGGATAACACGTGCAAGAAGGCATAAGACTAAGAGAACACAAAAACATCATATGCCACACATAAAAAACAGCAAAAACACACAACACTCTAGCATTCGCGAGAGATCAGCCCCTCAGAAGGGGTAACAGCAGTTGGAAGCGATAAAAACCAGAGGGGCATCTGCTATACTCATTGGGATCGCAAGAAGACAGCAGTAGAGGCGGAAGAAACACTGCTGGAATCGCAGGGCGTAGCAACTTAACGAGAAGAGCAGAAACGAACAAGTCGTCGACTGGAACAGGAACAGCGAGGGCTTGGCGGGATCGTCGACGAGAGCTGCAGCCGGGCATGACGAAGGAAGCTTCGGTTGGATCAGAAGATGCGTCTTCGAAGGGATCAGCGGCCACGAGCTGCGATAGGATTATGGGATCGGCTAGCGATAGGCACGACGGGAAGTTGCGGGATCAACAACGTCGTCGACGACATAATCAGCAGACGCAGTCGTCGACGGGGTCAGCGGCCAAGATATATGGCAGCAGTAGCGCAGACGGAGTAACGCATCGATGGAAGCTTCCATCGGGAACAAGGGTAGAGAAGCGCAAAAAGGATTGATGAAGCCAGCTAAAGAGGCACGAGACGGGAGAGGAGAAAATACGAGGAATCGAGAAAGGAAGCCACCATGAAATGTACGTTGCCATAATTAGTGCAACCAAATTTCAGAGAGGAGTCAATTCCAGCTTTGATACCATGTTGCAAGAAATGTAAGGAAAGATTTAATGGATTTATTGATCCCTTAAGGGGGCATTATATAGGACTTACATGGACTCTTAAAGATAAACCAACAATGTGGGACTGAACCCAAATAAACCTAAAAAACTCTAGTAATGGATAATACTCATAACTCCAACAATTAACATAAACCAAAACCCTTAGCAATTAACTAAAGACCCATAGCATTGCAAGACCCCTTCAATTGGTGCTTTCCACCAAGCAACATTATCAGGTTCCTTTACCTCCCA
Organism: Platanthera zijinensis; assembly: GCA_039513925.1. Lineage (NCBI taxonomy): Eukaryota > Viridiplantae > Streptophyta > Magnoliopsida > Asparagales > Orchidaceae > Platanthera > Platanthera zijinensis. Next base: position 38,941,511 of record CM077080.1, read on the forward strand.
CCAGAAAAACTCCTTGCAATGGAGTTCCAAAGCACGATATTTATTGCATAATAAGCATTGCCATTACATTCTACATATGGCCATACAAGAATCACTAACTTCTATTTTCTTGACTTGATATTCAATACACATTTTTAAGTGCATTTGGATCATGGGCCATGGTTGTGGTCCTGGCAATTATCGTGAAGCAACCTGAGTCGCATCCTTATGTTGTTTTTCGCATTTTTATTTGCATTTGTATCACATGTTTTTGCCCCCGTTTTTTTTACTTTCATGCTTGTTTCTCTTAATTTTTGCATGTTACTAGTGTGGTTATGTCATGTAACACACTCGCGCACCGCACCCTAGTTCAGCTTATTGGCATGACCGACCAATAAGACCATGAATACAAAGGCCCGTCGAATTAGGACTAATGTTAAATTGGGCAAGTAAATAAATTAAAATTAAAACTTAAGTATATGATATATTGATATTATTATAAAAATGTATATTCTGAAATTAATGTTTGCTTTATAATATATTTTAATATAGAAATATAAAATATGAAGAGAAGCCTAAGTATTTTAATTTTTAATGTTCCAACCCTTGATTTTCCAAAATAATCAATGCATTCAATTCAATGGAATTCCTAAAGTTTATTTTGGAATAAGCGTGTATTCTGAAATCACTGTTTATTTCACCTAATGCATTGAATTCCAAAGTCCGAAAGCTAAGGCTTCATTTGTTTTAGCGTTTAATCACGTTTTGTTTTATCAAAATGCAATTGTGGGTGGTTAAACCCGTTTGTTTTTCCGCCTACAATTCCAGTCGTCGGCGTTTTTGCAGGCTCAAAAAATCGCAGGACGAAACCACGCTGGAGAGCTTCAGTTCGCCACGTTTATGGAGGAGAAAAGCTTCGTTGTGCCGCCCTACCGTGCAACGCGTTTTGCCGCCCTCCCGTTCTCCAGGTTCCTAGGAAGGAGGAAAACATGGGTTACCGATCCCCGACGACCCCGCCGGGCGTATCCCGGCGGCGCTCCGGCAGGGCCACCGCCAACGGTGGCCCTGCCGGAGCGCCGACGGGATACCCCAGGCGAGTTCGCCGGGGTCCGGCGACCCTGCCGGTGGGCTCCGATCACGCAGCCGCTGGCAGAAGCGCGCGAAAGTGGGGTGGAGGCAGGCGGAGGCGGGGTCGCCGGGGACCGGCAACCCATGTTTATACATAAAATATATATATATATATATTAAAATAATAATAATAATAACCTTAAAATTATAATAATAATAATTACCTTAATGTGTATACAGCAACACTAAAAATTTTTATATAAGTTTATACATAAACATTAAAAATAATAATAATTTAAAAAAAATTTATATATATATATAAATTAAAATTTTTAAATATATATACCTTAAAAAAAATTATATTATAAAAAATATTTATAAAACGCCACCACTGATTTGCCAAATAATTTTTTGTTCTGAACAGCTCTGCAAACACAGACTACCCAAACAGATCTCAATTTTCAGCAACAAATTTCCATCAGCTCTATTTACAAACCTGCATTTATAACAACTAATTCTACAACCGCAACAGCTCTCCCAAATGAAGCCTAAACCTACTATTGTTAAAATGACCGGCCCCCTTTTTTCCTTATAGGCCGGAAAAATACGAGAGAATAGGGAAAAACTCTGTTCTTTCGTTATTACAGTCCAGCCGCTTGGTGTTACTCCAACTCGAAATCGGTCTCCTCATCCTCCCCTCCCAGCTCTAGCCCCACCCCTGGAGATCCTTCCAAGAACCGGAGACCACTCCTCTAGTCGTTTCCAAGGTGTTTGAGTCCTCTTCAAAACTTTAACACTCCAGCCACCTCAGTTTGTCTCGACCAAACTCGTCGCCATCTTCCACGGCGACCCAGACCTCCAAAGACTACACAACTTCCCACCTCCAGCTACCGCAAGATCTGGTCAACTATCTCTCTCTACAACCGTTGGTCCACCTCCATGACAGAGCCTGCAAGTCCAAGTAATACCTTTATCGATCTCTTGTTGCCAGTCTCGATCGGTTTTTAAAAGCCTGGCCGAAAAGTTTCTCTACAACCCCTTATGTTCCCGAAGGGTACAGAGGTTGGTTCCACCAATTTGAGCCCATTGAGTTTGTGCCCAATGGCATAACCCCTTACTCCTATTGCTCATTGTTTAATGATTTTATACTTAATTTTAATTTGATCCGTAAATTCAGAGCTTGATTGCCTAAATTAACACGTCTTATTCATTAATTTTAAAAATTATGTCGTTGTTTTCCTTTCAATAAAAACTTTCTAGTTCTCGCATTTCATTTCTCTATAGTACGCTTGTGGATCACTATTTCATATTAAATCAATGTTTGAAGGATAAATATTTATGCATGTTTGCAATCCCTAGGTTGGTTGTCACTCGGTATCGTCGTAAAGTTCTGTTGGCGCAGCAATTTTTAAAATATCTCATTTTAAATATTAAAAATATAAATTCAAAATTTAGTATACATTAATCCGGTAAACCCTAACTTTGATATTTTTGTTTCATTACTCATTACTCCTAGAATTCGATAGTTGGATTGTTATTTGCTGCTTGCAATGTGGTTGTTTGGCTGGATTTGAAAAAACTTCATTTACTCTGATTCCATTATGTGGTTTATGAAATCCGGATGCTTAAGAACAAACAGATTAAGCATCAAATAAAATACCAAATATAATTAGTCACCGAAGAAAATTGCATCTATACATTATACAGATCGAAGGTATGAAGAAAATCAATAGTTTCCCCCTTAAACTATTTCAAAAGGCCAATACGCGATCATGTGAAATACAAAATTATCAGTTCTAGCCAGAAGAGGAAGAAGGATGCCCACTTTAAAGTTAGAGAAAGTAGATAAACTCCACACTACAGTTCATAGATACATGTATCCTCTGGAAAATCTTAATATAGGTAAGGTGTATGCATGTTTGATGTAAAATATATAATAGCTTTTGAGATTCACACAGCTATTTTCTATCTTGACAAAAACAACAGATGATAATCAAACAAACAGTAGCAAAACAAGTGGAAGTTTTACCAGTGAAAGTGGTAAAATAACAAATAAGTCCAATAGAAAATAATCACGAATATAATGAAGAGCAATTTTCTTTGGCTGATCAACCAAATCCCCGGCACCAACCACTCTTGACTCAGGAGCAACATTTGTCAACCTAAACTGCAGCAAATGATTCACTATTAAGTCATGCAACTTAAAAATAAGATTTGCAATTGATATTTGTTTAACTAAACAGATCCTAAAAGAATAAGTAAAGGAAATGAGTAATGTTCCTTCTTGTAGAGAAAGATCCAAACCTTGTATATACTTCTAGAATTTCAAAAAACAAGTATGAGTACAAATATATAGGAGAGAGGAGAGTAAGATCTAGCTATACAAACAATGTGGGACTAAACACAAAATCCAAGATGGGCCAAGTTAATGGGCCAATACATTATTTTTCCTAGTATTCTCTAATACTCCCCCGTAAGTTGGAGCGTACAAGTCGTAGGCACCAAGCTTGGACAAGAACTGATTGTAGAGATGTCGTGGTAAGGCCTTGATGAGGATGTCAGTAACTTGCTGAGCAGCATGAACATGTGTTAACTCTATCTTATTCAACTGAACCTTCTCCCGAATGAAATGACAGTCAACTTCAATATGTTTTGTCCGTTCATGGAAGACCGGATTCTTGGTATTGTGTATAACAGCTTGACTGTCGCAAAATAAAGTGGCAGGTGAGGAGAGCTTGACTCCTAAATCATCAAGGAAACTCTCAAGCCATGTGAGCTCAGATACGACTGTTGTCATCGATCGATACTCGGCCTCAGCAGATGAGCGAGCAACCACGGACTGTTTCTTCCTGCGCCATGTAATAAGATGTCCCCCAAAGTAAATGTAGTATCCACTTGTAGAACGACGGTCATCCAACGAGCCAGCATAATCAGCATCACAGTATGCAATCAGAGATAAGGGAGACGAAGAGGGCTTGTATGTACAATTCCTTCTCCAGGAGCAGTCTTTAAGTATCAAAGAATATGTTCGACTACCTGAAGATGAGAGATATGTGGCTCATGCATGAATCGACTGACAACTCCAACAACAAATAATATATCAGGTCTCGTAACAGTGAGATATATCGGCTTTCCCACAAGACGACGATAATACTCTGGATTCGGAATGAGCAAATCAAAGTCCGAGGCATAAGCACAAAGCTTGTGATTGATATCCATGGGAGTATCAGCAGGTTTGCATCCAGAATAGCCCGCATCATGAAGTAAGTCAAGACAATAATTTCTCTGAGATAACACAAGCCCATCAGGTCACCGAGCCACTTCGAGACCAAGAAAATATTGAAGACTTCTCAGGTCCTCTGTTTAAAACACAGTCGTCAGATGTTGTTTGATCATCCTTATTCCTGGAAGATCGTCTCCTGTAATCAAAATATCATCCACATATACTAAAAGAATCATTGTGTCTGTTGGACGATGACGAGTGAACAGAGAGAAGTCGACCGAGCTCCAAGTGAAACCAACAGCACTAAAGGTCTTACTAAATTTATCAAACCATGCTCGAGGAGATTGTTTGAGACCATAAAAAGACTTCTTCAAACAAGAGACTCCCCCGTGATCTCGAACCCAGGAGGTTGCTGCATATAAACGATCTCATGTAAATCGTCATTAAGAAAAGCATTTTGACATCCAGTTGGTGCAATGCCCAGTGATGGTGAACCGCGAGGGAGATTAACACACGAACAGTATTGAGTTTAGCGACTGGAGAAAAAATCTCATCATAATCCAGACCTTACAATTGAGTGAAACCGCGAGCTGCTAGACGAGCTTTCAATCCGTGAACCGTCCCATCTGGACCCTGTTTGAGGGCAAACACCCCCTTACATCCCACACAAGATTGTCCAAGAGAAAGCGGAACCAGATCCCATGTGTAGTTTGCCCAAAGAGCAGACATTTCCTCGTTCATAGCCACCCGCCACCCGGAATGTTGGAGAGCCTCCTGCACAGAATTAGGGGTGGAAATAGAGAAAAAAGAAAGAGCACTTTGTCAAAGTTCCGGAGAGAGGCGGTGAAAAGAGACATAGTTGGCCAGCAGGTGGGCAGTGGAACCTGTTGACGGATCCGCAGGCTGCAAAACATCATTAAAGCAGGGCATCTCCCGTAGGGTAGTGGACGAAGAAGGACGTCGATTGTACACACGGATGATAGGTGGTTTAGGTGGGATATGTGTGGGAAGGAGAGGTGGAAGGTTTAAATGAACAGGGATAGCAGGCCGCGAAAGAGGTGGTGGAAGTGGAGAATCAGCTGGTTGAGAGTAATATGACTGATCTTCGAGGAAGGTGACATCAGCAGAAGTAACAACCTTGCGATCCTTAGGAGAAAAGCAAACGTATTCCTTCTGAGTCCGAGAATAACCCACAAACATATATTTAGTGGCACGTGGAGCAATTTTATTAGTGGACGGGCCAAAATGACACGCAGCCAAACACGCGATGGGTGACGGAGAAAGGAGGTTTGGAGGTAAAAAGAAGATTGAAGGGAACTGCAAAATTGAGAATAGAGAAAGGCATGCGGTTAATAAAAGTGCAGGCGGTAGAAACCGCAAAATTTCAATATTGTTTGGGAACATTCATTTGAATCATAAGAGAGCGGGTGACCTAAAACAGGTGACGATTCTTGCGTTCAGCAACGCCATTTTGTTGGGGGGTATAAGCACAGGAGGTTTGATGGATGATCCTAAACTCAGCACATAGGTGTGCAAAGGAAAGACTAGTGTATTCACGGGTATTATTGGTGCGGAGTGTTTCAATTGTAGTGGAAAATTGGTTGCGAGTTTCAATGAAAAAAGTACGGAATACACCAAGTAATTCAGAGCGGTCACAAAGGAGATACAGTTAGGTCACCCGAGAGTAGTCATCTACAAATGTGACAAAGTAACGATATCCAAAACACTCGCAATTTTATAGGGTCCCCAAATATCAGAGTGTACTATAGATCAAAAGGAGCAGGACTCTGAATAGTATGTGGTGAGAACGTAGACCGATGATGTTTCCCATAGATACAAGACTCACGCGTGAACTCTTGGAGGGACACTTCGAGAAGAGGTTTCCTGAGTATGTTTAGAGGAGCGTAATCAAGACGTCAATGCCAATCAACAGAGCTAATAGAGGACAACACCATTGGGGGAGAGAGGTCAAGGATATAAGGACCATTCGACAGATGCCCTTTTCCGATGATAGTCTGCGTCTTGCGATCCTGCACAACACACAACATGGAAGAAAAAATTACATCACAATCAAAATCAATAGTGAGACAACCAATAGAGAGAAGTTTGAAAGGAGAGCCCGGAACACGAAGGGCAGAGGGAAGAGTAATGAAGTAAGTAAGAGGAATATATGTCGTGCCCGAAACAGGAATGGTGTCCCCACTAGCAACAGTGATGAACTTGGGATGCACATAGTTCAAATATTGTGGTGCTTTCCGTGAGGTAATGTGGTGAGAGGCCCTGGAATTCAAAATCCAGGATGAGCTCTGAGCAAGGCAGGAGGTACCGCCATCGGAAATAGACATCACAGAGCCCGAAGGACAGCTGAACATTTTGCAAGGAACAGTCCGCAACGGTCACGGTGACAACACATCAGCGGCAAGAAAGGCCACGACCAGCGCGGTAAGAAACAGTCTCCAGCGGTACCGGTGACAACGCACCAGCGGCAAGAAAGGCCACGACCAGCGGCTAGAAGAGAGCCCACAGCGGATAGAAACAAGCCGCCGCGGTTAGAGGCAGACCGCACCAAGGTCAAAAACGGCGAACAGGCACCAGACCGTACGGTTAGAAGCAAACCACAAAAAGATCAGTAAGAAACAGTCTTCAGCAGTCACGGTGACAACGCACAAGCGGCAAGAAAGGCCACGACCAGCGGATAGAAGAGAGTCCGCAGCGGATAAAAACAAGCCACGGTGGTTAGAGGCAGACCGTACCAAGATCAAAACGGCAAACAGACACCAGACTGTGCGGTTAGAAGTAAACCGCAACAAGATCGGTAGAAGCAGTCCGCGAGATAGTCCGCAGCGGTCACGGTGACAACATACCAACAACAAGAAAAACTACGACCAGCAAATAGAAACAAGTCGCGGTTAGAGATAGACCGCACCAAGATCAAAAACAACGAACAAGCACCAGACCGTGCGGTTAGAAGCAAACCGCAACAAGATCGGTAGAATCAGTCCGAGCGAACAGCCAAGTCGAGCCAAGAAGCGGGAAGCAACAAAGCAGACGGCAAGAGAAGAGCGGCAAGGCAAGAAAGAACTCCTTGCGATAAGAAGGAGACCGCGCGACAAGGAGACAACTTGAGGCCAGAGACAGGTCGCAGCGGGAAAGAACTCCTTGCAACAAGAGCAATAAGATTCCTTGCGACAAGAGCAATAAGATTCCTTGCGACAAGGAGACCGCGTGGCAAGGAAAGAGACCGCGGCGAGTAGAGCTTGAGGCCAGACGGTTAGATCTAACCGCAGGAAGGGGGGAAGCCGCGGCGGGTAGAGAGCAACCCGTAGCGGTTAAGAAAATCTAACCGCATGGGAGTGGGGTCCACGTGCCAGAGGGATAAAGACTATAAAAGAGCGCAGAAGAGAAAGAGGAGGTGGATCCACGGGAGAGAATGAGGCGGTTAGAAAAGAAGGAAGCCGCAAAGCAGTGCGGTTAAGCAGTAAAACAGGCCTCCTGATTAACAAGAGAACTGGGCGGTTAGAGAGAAAATAGGACGGACCGTTTTGCTCTGATACCATGTAAAGAAAGATCCAAACCTTGTATATATTTCTTGAATTTCAAAAAACAAGTATGAGTACAAATATATAGGAGAGAGGAGAGTAAAATCTAGCTATACAAATAATGTGGGACTAAACACAAAATCCTACATGGACCAAATTAATAAGCCAATACATTATTTTTCCTATTATTCTCTAACACTTCTCCTAGATTTTATTACAAGAAAACAAGCACTACATAAAGGATTTCAATATACATGTTTAGTCCCGTATCTTCTATGGGAGTTTATCCATGCCCCAAAACTTCAATATAAGTGTACATATATTCTCCTTTAAAAATAATAAGAATTTACTCTTCCCACAATTTCCAAAGAAAATAACTAGAGAAATATATGCGGGAAAAAAGATTAAATCTCAATGCATATCATTAATCAACCCCTACAAATACATTACACTAGCTTGCATTCTTTCATTAAAAATGAACCCCTCGTAAGTTTTTTCATTTGTAGACATGTTAAGTCCCACATCTTCTATGGGAGTTTATCCATGCCCCAAAGCTTCTATATAAGTGTACATATATTCTCCTTTTATAATAATAAGAATTTACACTTACCGCAATTTTCAAAGAAAAAAACTAGAGAAATAATATGCTGGAAAAAAGATTAAATCTCAATGCATATTAAACAAGCCCCTACAAACACACTACACTAGCTTGCATTTTGTCATTAAAAATGAATCTCTCATAAGTCTTTTCATTTGTACACATCAAAATACTAACATATACAAGCAAACGACTGAATATTTAGGCCCTATTTGGAAGAGCTTTTTAGAAATGAGTGGTGGCAAAAGAAATGAAATAAAATGAGCTTTTGAAAAATGTATAATGGAAAAAAAATATATGTTAGGGTAAACTACTTTTACAGAGATTTTCAGAAAGGAGAAACATTTTATAAACTATTTGAAAAATCTCCGTTACGGTGATTTTTTTTATTAAATGAGCACTCGGGCAGAAAAATGGGCGCCTGAGGGAAAATGAGCGTCCAGGCGCAAAATGCGCGTCCCGGTCGAAAATACACGCCAGACCGAAAATGTGCGTCCGACTGAAAATGTGCGGCCGGTCGAAAAATGTGCGCCCGGGTGGAGAATGCACACCCGGGTGAAAAATGCACGCTCGGGCGGTAAATATGTGCCCGGGCGGAAAAATGTGTCGGGCGACGAGATGAAATCTGACGTTGAAAGCCACGATCTCGAAAAAATGCGCGCCCGTGCGAAAAAATTATTGCCCGGGCGAAAAAAAATGGGCGCCTGGGCGAAAAAATGAGCGCCCGGGCGATAAAATGCGCAAACGGGCGAAAAAATGCCCGCACGGGGGGAAATTGCGCGCCCGGGCGAAAAAATGGCCGCCCAGGCGGAAATTGTGCACGGGCGTAATATGCGCGCCCAGGCGAAAAAATGCGGCCCGGGCGAAAAAATGCGCGCCCGGGCGAAAAAATCTGCGCCTGGGGGAAAATGCACGTCCGAGCAAAAAATGTGCGCCCAGGCAAAAAATGTGTGCCCGAGCGGAAATTGCGCGCTCAGGCGGAAAATGCTCGACCAAGCAAAATATGTGCGCGACCGGGCGAAATATGAGCGTCTGAGCAGAAAAGTGCGCTCCCGGGCGGAAAATGAGCGTCCGGACGAATAAACCACGTCCGGGCGAAAAATGAGCGCCCGGGAGAAATATGCGTGCCTGGGTGTCAAAACTCATGCCCGGGCGAAAAAATGGGTGCAACAGTGTATCGGGATGAGAAAGTGTTTTTCGAAAATGTTGAAAAGTATGAGACAAGTGACTTTTCAAAAAGAGGAGAAAATGGAGTTTTCGGCGGTAGCTTTTCCCCCCAGTAGACAATCCAAATGATTTATTTGGTGCGTTGGTGTTTTCCAAAAAACGAAAAGGAGCTAAAAAATCCTTCCAAACAGACCCTTAGTTAAAATGTCAGACTAGTGTCTCCTTACAAAACTAACACTGGAGCATGCACGCTATTCTGAATAAGGCTTCTTATGCAAGAACAGTATACAAACTACAGGTAGCAGACAATTACACCACAGATATGATTTTGCCACTCATTTTGCATCTAGGATAAACTTGAGACAAATGTATGAAGATCTAAATTTTCCATTGAATTTGCATCCAGGATAACTAATCTAAAAAGGAAAATATGCATAAAAGCATTCAGGCATCCACTACTACCAGGACATTCTAGTAAAATGCTGTTCAACCCAGTAAAGAACGAAAAATACTACCACAAAAACTGGTGTTACTACAAAAACTGCAATTTTAGTCGTTATAATATTTTCAAGCCTGCGGCAAAGAAATATAGAAGTGATTTGTGTAGAGCAAGATGTAGAAAAGTGCACAGATTGGAGAAATAAAATGTAATAATTTTATTTTCTCACATGCTTACCAAGTATTTGTACACTTATATAGAAAGAGAAGGAGGACAAACAATCACTTTCTGAGATGTGGGACTAAAACCTGAAGAGGTAGTGGGTTTAAATGGGCTTTGTTTTGGGCCTTCGCACGTAATTTATTCAACACTCCCCCGCAAGTTGGAGTATACAAATCGTAAGCACCAAGTTTGGACAAAAACTAATAATATAGCAGACATGATAAGGCCTTAATGAGAATATCAGCAACTCATTCCAGTTTCTTCAGTTGAACCTTCTCTCGAATGAAGTGACAATCGACTTCGATGTTTTGATCCATTCATGAAACACGGGATTCTTAGTAATATGTAGAGCAGCTTGACAGTCGCAATAGAAAATGATCGGTGAGGGAAGTTCAACACCCAGATCACTTGAAGATTTTCCAACCAAGTAAGCTCGGACACAACGAAGGTCATTGAACAATACTCAGCTTTAGCCGATGAGCAAGCAACTCAGGGAGGAGCATTCCCAAGGCGTTGGTGTCAATCAACAGAGATGACGAAAGAGATAATGGTGGGAGAACGTGCAGAAGATAGAGCATGTTGGACAATTTCCCTTCACCAATGATATTGTGCGCCTGTCGATCCTGCACAACAAAGAAGAGGAAGAGAAGGTTTTAGTGCAGTCAAAATCTTGAGTAATACGACTAACATAAAGAAGATTGAAAGGAGAGCCCAGAACATGAAGAATCGGGCGAAGGGAGATAGATGAAGTAAGGGACACATCCGCAAAACCAGAAACCAGGGTGGTGTTACTGTTGGCCACTGCGATGGGCACCAGAGTCCACAATCCAAGTGGAGCTATAGGAGAGACACTAGATACCTTCATTGGAGATAGACACAACAGAGCCAGATGAACGACTGATCATCCCCTGAACATGTTGAAGTTGTGTGCGTAGGGCATCAATGTCGATGTTGGTGCTGGAAGGTGGAGCGACCGCAATGGAGGCATGTTGCTGTTGGGGGCACACAATGTTTACGATGGCATGTTGCCTCAAAATGACCAACCCAACCACGGTGAGTACAGTGAAGACGACTCCTTGCGCGACCCCATCATCGAGACCCGGTGCGAACCCATGAGCATATGAAGGAGCGGGATGAGAGGGAAAGGATTGTTGGAGAGACGGAGAGAGAGTCTCGGGAGCATCGGGGGGCGGGGTGACTTTAAAAAGCATCGAGCATATATCTAAAAGAGAAGGAATGGTGGAAGAAGAAAGGATCTGAGTCAGAACGTTGTGGAGATGAGGAGAAACATGGGTCATCATCATGGCGATGCCAACGGCTTCTTTCTGGGCATGTTGGGCAGCGAGGTCCACTGTTAAAGACTAGTGTTGAATCTAGGCCTCGACTAGGTTTTGGAACACACAATAAAGAAGGTCAAATCTCCATCCACCCCTGAGTTGAGAAATTGAAGGTCAGTGATGATTTCAAACATGTGTTGCAAGTTATCCTTGCAAGAATAGAGGGAGTAAAGTTCCTCCCACATGGTCTTGGTCATCTCATGATACATGGTCATTCAATATGGTTCATTGTCCATAAAGTTGAGGATCCATGATTGGACATAACCACCATCACGGAGCCATTCCTCGATGGGCTCAGTAGGTGCAGCCAAAGTCAGATGATGAAATAGGTCTTTGGTCTGACGAACACAACAAACAGAGTGCAACCACTCAACTTCTTCTCACTAAGAGAAATAATGGTGATCTGAAGCACATCACGAACTTCAGGAAGGAAAGTCGCAACACAAGTAGGAAAAGATGGGGCATCGTTCAAGTCCATTAAACAGGACACTTTCGCGGTCAGGTACGTGGCGAAGAGCACTACAAGCATGGGCTGAGCTCTGGAGGATAGCGAAAGCTAGGCAGACTCAAGTTGTTGCTGCTACGAGATTGGCGAGTTGGTAAACTCGCGGACAGAAGTGGGGGCGAACAAGAGCTTGACCAGTCAGCTGAGAAGAACTCACGAGAAAGCGTACAAGCAGATGCGATTAGAGGAAGTGCGGCCAGAAGGAATAGAGCCCAAGAGAAGCTGCGGAGAAGTAACCACGCGGATAACAAGATCGCGGCGAGCCCGCAAGCTCGTGGTCAGTGACTAGGAGATCCCATGATCTGTGGATGCGAGCAGAAGATCCAGAAAGGCGAGCTCTCCTACAGACAAAAGGGGCCAGCAGACAGAAGATCACACGAGAAGAGATAAGGAACAGTGAGAAGAAAGTGTGAACACTTAGAAGACGGGGAGCAATCCGTGTGGTTAGTCTAGTAAGCACAGCGGTGTTGGACAGAGAGTCGGGCGCGGGTCCCCAGCAGGAGGCGCAACAAAAATCTATAAAAGCAGAGACGATGGGGCAAGATGTGTAGAAACGCGCAGTGGAGGGATGTTGCGGCCTGCTTGAAAAGAGACCGCTGAAAGTCACGAGGACGCGGGAGCTCAAGCCCAGCGAAACAAAATTTTAGGATCTGTGCTCCCACTCTCATACCATGTAGAACAGTACAAAAAATGGAGAAATAAAGTGTAATAATTTTATTAATTTCTCACATGCTTTCATACAAGTATTATACACTTATATAAGAAGAGAAAGAAGAGAAATAATCTCATTACAAGTATTATACACTTATATAAGAAGAGAAAGAGGAGAAACAATCTCATTCTAAGAAGCGGGACTAAAACCTAAAGAGATAGTGGGCTCTAGTTGGGCCTTGCTATGGATCTTTATATATAGTTTATTCAACAAAAGATAAATGAAAACTTTAATTGAAACAGAGAACACATAAAGGGGAAAAAGTTGGAGGGAGGAGAAGAGAAGAAGTGCTTATAGTAGAAAGAGAAAAGGTAAAGCTCAGACCAACCTAAGGCCGCACAAAAACAGAGCAGCAAAAGCCCAATCGGCGCCGGGGAAGTCGGAAGACTGCACCTGCTGTCGAAGGAGGTGTGGCAAAAGGTCAGTCGAAGGAGGAGGCGGAGAGAATGATCAAGGGCTTGATCTGAGAGATCCCATCTAGAGAGAGAGAGAGCTATCATGCCGCTCGGTGAAGAAAGACACTTGCTCTTCTCGAAACAACGGGAGGTAATATAAATCAGCTTATTCTCGATATGACCGAATATGCCCTTGAAATTCCAGCCACCATGATCCCACTTAAGATCAATTTGTTCATTATCCCATTTCACCATTATAATAGGTGATTGTTATTAGCACTACATTTTTGGATATTCGCACTATATTTACTCTTAATTTTCCGCGCTTTTTGAAAATACTCCTTAGACATGCATTTTTAGGAAAAGTGTTCAACACGCAAGTTGTATATCCCGACGAGATCTACAACTTTCGTGTTGAACACTTTTCCTAAAAATGCATGTATAAAGCGTATTTCTAGAAATACGCTCAGATTTCGCGCCTTTTAAAATACGCTTTATACATGCATTTTTAGGAAAAGTGTTCAACACGAAAGTTGTAGATCTCGTCGAGATCTACAACTTTCGTGTTGAACACTTTTCCTAAAAATGCATGTACAAGGAGTATTTTCAAAAGGCGCGGAAAATTAAGAATAAATGTAGTGCGAATATCCAAAAGTGTAGTGCTAATAACAGTCAGCTTATAATATCATCCAACCACTAATTAAATAACAAAAAAAGTTTTTAATATCTTGTTAGTCAACCCAACCACCATGCTCACCTATGCCATATGATGCCCAGCCATAGAACAAATCTTGTCCCGTGATAAATATCAAAGGAATTTCAGAAAAAATTGAATTCGTGATAAAAGAAAATTCATTGTAGAAAATATCGCAAAAATCTCATCAAAAATTCCGAAAATCACGCGTTGTTATTATGACACTGATTTTATTTTATCATCATGGGGGAGTTATTGCACATGATTTATTTATTTGTTTTGGATGTTAAAATATTGTCTGACCTGATTCAAGCTGGCTGACTATTGATTAGTCTCACATTGCCTTACCATCACTTGCCTGTGCGTATAAGCCCTGCCCCTCTCCTATCACTTTGGAGTTTTGTGATGGAAGTGCGGGTTTTTTAGAAATATTATCTAGTAATCTTTGTGACAGGCATCTTGTGACTTACTAGGCTTTGCTCATTTACATATTTGTTGTTTTGCACTCATGTATGTGCACTCCTATACTTGTTTCCTTATTTGGAATTCTACTTGAGTGTGTTTCTTTTGTAGTATTATTTATTATTCTCTTTATTGTAAGTTTAGTTTTCAGATAAGTTTCAAGTTCTTATAGACATTCAGATTTGTCTCCAGACACCTTGTTACAACCTACCCTAAGTCACTGTCTAGAACCTACCCTAAGTCACTGTCTAGAACCTTTTCCTTTTTGCTTTTAATGATGAGGTGTACCCTGTGCTGACAAAGGGGTACATGTTTGAACTGCTTTTAATTTTTCGGAGTATTTCTTGGAACAACTTGTGTTGCTTTGTTAAAATATCAACAACATTTACTCATTTTCACATGCATGTTGTTTATATATTTGGTTTTATCCCACTTATTGAAGCGCAAATTATGTTGACTAAAATTATTTTATGCTCTTCCTTGGTTATTGTTTCTAATGCTTATATTTTCTCATTAGCATCAGCTGCCTACCGTACAAGAATTCAGTTTTTCTAGGATTGTTAAACTTATATTTTCCCCTTGCACAGGATCATAAGTGCTTAGTTTTTGATTGGCCGGTAGCAACTGCAATCTCTATTGTGAGAAGGTAATCTGGATTTTTTATCTGGTAACTAAATTAAAATAGCTCCTCCCAAGCCATGTATAGATGTTTATCTAACCTGGATTTTTTATTACAGAGTTTGAACTTCTTTATGGTGTTTCGTCTATATCATCACTTTATTATTTCATGCTTTGTAGAACGATAGATTACTTGCCATTTGGTTGACTATTGTCACAGTAAAGGTTTTATGAACCATGTGTGGACCTTTGTTATGAAATTGTCCGAACTTTTTTTTGTTGAGATAAAAAATCGGAGAATCCCCCAGTATCAGTAATTGATAAGTTGCCTAGATTAGTCTTATTTACTGCCATCTACTGGTATAAGTGCAAAAAGTTCCAAGGAATATGAGTATTTTGCTGCCCCCAAATTATTGTTTTAGAATCATGAAAACAATACATATCGATGTATAAATCATTACTTTTGCTCTTTTTTGTTATTTAAGATATTGAAATTATAGCTTATTCATCAGGTAAATTCGGAAAGACTGAACAAAAATACTCTGTATACAATAAGGAACTTCTAGCTATTAAATTAGCAATAAAAAGTCTCAAAGTCTATTTCCTGAACAGACACTTTATTATTGAAACTGACAACAAAGTTGTCTCTCAATTTCTAAAAAAATTAATAATTAATGATTCCGAGTCTAATCTAAGAAGGATTCGCAGATGAGGCCGCCCTCTCTATTCAATGTTGTTTAAGATGTCAGTGTCATTTCAGGCCTCCATAAATTGTCTAAACACCAAAAAAACCGATTGGTGACATCGGGATACTTCGGAGTTCCGTCTCCACCAAAGTTGTCGCCCTCCCAGCCAACACATGTCGCAACCCCTTCCATCCCAGCCTGGGCACCAGCAAGGCCGGCAGGCCGCAGATTACGTCTATGCACACCCCACTGAGGTCATTGATTCAGTTATTGCAACTCCTGTCATTGTCGAACCACTCTGACCGCCGCCAGACGTAGCTTCCACCTCCCCCGCCGTCAATTCTCCTCGAGCGGTCGCTGCTTCTGCCATCTTCCGCAGACGTGCCACCACTCTCCATGGTGGTTATCATGACGCCATCACCTCCTGTAATCTTGATGTAGACTCGAATTGGTTTTCAAAAATAAAATAATTTTAATCCAAATATATATTTATTTGTTATAAAATAAAAGTAGGGTTTGTAAAATACGTGTATTACATTTAATTTAGAAAAATAGGATGAGTGGGCCAACTTGAGTTTTAGTGCGCGAAATCACCCTTCGAACATTTAAACTTCAAGATCGTTAATTATTTGTTTGAGAAAAGCTCTTGAAGTGCATCACGAGAATATCTGTTGCGAGTTCTTTCAATCCACAAGCAAATCACAGATAATATTGTATAGATAAACGACAAACAAATGGCGAGAACGACTGAGGCAAGCTTGATTAATTATTTGAGTTGCATAAAATTATCCCAATAAGTGAAGCAGTAGAGATAGACGAAATTACCCCTGGAACTACAGCAAGGTTGATCACTCCAAATTTGAAACACGACTGATGGAATCTGAGGCAATTAATAGGATAAGAACTACAGCAAGGTTGATCACTCCAAATTTGAAACACAACTGATGGAATCTGAGGCAATTAATAGGATAAGACCTCCTGTTGCAGCCGGCTCAGGATTAATGGAATAGCTCAAACGGTGGAGACGGGGATGAAACACCGTCGCTGGAAGGAGTAATAGGGGGACTCTCCGACGCCAGAATAAAGCGGCAAAGTCGACGACGTCACGAGCGGGAGGAGGGGGCGATTTTCTTCGGTCGACGGGCGGCGCGAACCTGTCCCGTGAGGATGCGAATGGCAGCGTTGCGGAGGTTGGAGAAGACTGCCCACTGGAGGAACGTCGCCTTGATGGCTCTTGCGGATGGCAGGGACAGAGGAGCAAGGTTGCGGGTTTCGCCGGGATAACAGAGGAACGACACAAACGTCATTCTCTGTCAAAATCCTGGTTGCTCTCTTTCTTTGGCCCATTGGAGAATATATAAAGGAGAAAACTACTTCCAAATTTTTCTTCCAATTGGATCTTCCCCGGCATAGAATAAAATTATTTGTATTAAATGATTTCACAGACTTTGTTTCCCCAAATAATCTCTTAATAAATTTTCTTAAAGGGCATTATTCTATCTCTCCAACTTTGATTGCATTCCTCATTTAATTTTATGTCGTCATAATTAAATTATGATTGACGTTTTCATCCGAGCTATTCGGGTTGTCGGATCATATTTATTTAGGATCCCACCGGCCGGTCAAACCAATGAGCCAAAATAAAATACTATTAGTATACGGGGAAATAACAAAAAATACAAATACATGGGAAAATAATAGGAAATACAAATAGCAAATAACGATAAAATATATTTGACACGTGATGACTTCACACGCCCTCGAGTGTGACGATGGTTGCATCAAATCTCCTCCTCACATTTTTCTCCGCCAATATCGTCGCCTCTTCTGTCAGTCCTTCCTCCGTCGGCCCCAGCCATGCAGGCCCCTACTATACCGGCCCTTCGGCCATTCCACCACTTGCTATGTTGGGCCCCTGCTCTGTCGACCCCCGCTCTGGCATCCCCATTAACCACCTCATCGCCTTTTCTTCTGCCACCTACTTTATGGCCCCTCTGGATCTGTTTCTCACATTGAACATTGATCCACTGTTTGCCTTACCGCTAAAATTCACCATCGCTCCGTCGGTTCTGCGATACCTGATTCCACGAATTGATGACCTCTTCGATCAGTTACTTTCATTGACAGTTTAATACTTTACTGCATGTTGGATTTGAAATCGGGCTACTATCAATTGAAGATTTGAGAGAAGGAGGTGGCTGTCCTCAGTAGTGAATAGTGGAATTGGGTCGGAAAGGGATGGATTCGGCTTCGTGAGGGTAGATCCGGGAAGGGAGGAGTAGATCCAATATTTTGAAATCGGAACAGGGCTGAAAATTCCGAATCTGAACTGATCCGAAAAGGGAAAAGGATATGAAAAGTGGATCTATGAAAGGAAGGGAAGGGTGTCGGTTTTGGGATGTAGAGAGGGGAACAGTGGTGGGGGGCAAGGGGCCTTGTTGGAGGGTTGTTGGAGGGCTACCGGACTGGGCAGAGGAAGCGGGAGGAGGGGTCAGGTGGAAGGAATATGGGGGAGAACGGCGTGCTCTTGGCTTTAGAGGAGCCAGCCACGGAGGGAGGGAAAGGGACGGCTGTGGCTTTGCTGGGGGGGGGGGAGTTTCAGGTCGGTGGCCGGTGGTGGCATAGGGAGGGGAGAAGTATAGGTTAGGAATAGTACATTTAATTTATGAACAGTGCAATGAAGATGAATAGGAATTAGGAGGTGGCTGGATTTGGGGGGGGGGGGCCGCCGGGTTCCACTCTAGTATGAGGGGGGAAAAAGGGGGGAGGGGGAGGGAGGAGAGAAAAAAAGAGGGGGAGGAGAAGAAAAGGGGGGAGGGGGAGAAAGAAGGAGAGAGGGAGAAAAAGAGGGCGAGGAAAATCCTAGGGCTCGGTCGCGGGAGAGGTGGAAGCGAGGAGGAGAATGCGATTATTTAAGTGCAGTTGGTATTTCTCATTGGCATCAAATGATTTGTGCATTATATCTATGTGCTTGCAGTGGCCTGAGGTTGTAGTAGTTTGCAATGCAGTGCAATTTATTTGTTGCATTGCATTGCATTTTTGCAAATTTCTGTAATTTCTCAAATTGAGAATTGCAATTGGGAGGAGGCCCAGAATCCACCGAAAGCTTGTTCGCAACCCATAAAATTTGTGCAATCCACAGATGTTCACAATCAAATGCATCGAGCATGAGGAAACATGCATGCACAAAAATACCTCTCTCATGTAAGTTTACATTTCATAACATGCTTGCACAAAAATACCCCTCGCACGCTTTCCTCGATGGGGGTATTTTCATGCATGCATGTTATGAAATTTAAACTTGCATGAGAATGGGTGTTTTTTGGTGCAACCTGTAATTTTGCAAATTTGTAAGGGAGATTGTGGTAAACGGCCCGATGAAATAATGACAACACTAATTTGCAAAAAGGATTAAATGCAGCCTGCGCACGCACAATGTTGAAACTGTCAGCATGGGGCGACCGCAAATGAGCAATCACTGACACGGCCTGATTTAGGGCACGATAAGGAGGCAGAGCACGATGGGATTAATTTAACATTCAAAAGTTTCTTTCATTCACTTATGCAAGGGTATACATGGACCCCTTGCAAAATTACACATAGGTTCAAGATTAATTATCTAAGGCTCCGTTTGGTATGGTGGTGGCGGTCATGAACATGGGGGTTAAATTGTCATTTGTTAACGTCCATCTAAGGAATTTCATCCACTTTTATGTCCAAACGGATGAAGTTTGTTAGGTGATCCTTAACGAATGACGGTTTAACCCATGCGTTTAACACCACCACCACCGTGCCAAACGGAGCCTAAATCCGTCGATGAACTAAACAACTAACATCGAGTGATATAAATTATATACAAAAATGTGATCAAGGCAAAGCGATTTTCATAACTTCTTGCATAGACTGCAATCCAAACGGTTTAAATGCAAAAAAGGTAACATGGAAAGGTGGATGGAACTTTCTAGAGCAAATTTTCATAACTTCTTGCATAGACTGCAATCCTGGTAGTCAAATGCAACAGAACTTTAGTGCACATGGAGAAGGAATGGACTGCTGTAAGAAATGTTTTAGCAGAAAATTAAACACATGAAGAGGTGGTGGAACCTTCATTTTAAATACGGCAAAGCGTTAAAACATTGAACAGCAAAGGCATACTGAGAAAATAATTGAAAAGCAAAGTTGTAAGCCTTCAAGCAATGCATCTTAAATACCACAAAACATTAAAAAATTGAATAGCGAATGCATACTGAGAACAAAATTGAACTGAAAAATGATTACTGAGAAGTGAACACCAAAGCGTAAACTGAACAGCAAATGCAATCAATAAGAAGGCAAGTTCCGCTGAATGTTGAATGGATTTGAAATCAATAAATGCAATCTTGCGGCAGATTTTACCTCAAACCATATATGGAGATCATTTAGTCCTCTTGGCCAAACCATGATTAATCTCAAACATTATCGCGGGCTAAATGACTAAAATCTCAGACATAATTTGGATGCATTCAGTGTCAACTTAAACAGATTTTAAGTCAAATCATATCAAACAGATTGTAAGTTATCAACAATTTAGTGGAGTGGAAGTGAAAATCATACAATCTTGATGATGCATGAACAAATAGACCATCAATCCATTACATGTCATCTACTGCCTGACATTTTAGGAATTAAATAGAGGACTCTACATTTAGAAGTCTTTGGTTGTATTTCATTCAAACTCGCAAACAATCACAATTAAACATGATTACCCAAATTTTACCCAACATCATACCATGCTAATAAAGAAAAATCAGAAATGCATTTCCAAACGAACAAAAATAAATGAACATAAAATGAGCTATCTGGGATAAGAGAGTCAGTCAAGCTTTGGGCCCTGTTTGGGGGAACAGGGCTTCCATCATAACACCAACGATGGCTGCATACTATGCTCCAGTCAAGCTGTCAATGCTTCTAGTCGTGTGTCGACTAAAGATGAATAGAGGAGAAGATGGGGGTTGACTGAAGATGAACATGTGAGCTATGTTTAAGAGCAAACTTTGCAGATTTAACTCCTCTAGAAACAGGCATAGAATCAGCATCCAAATTGTCCAATAGGTCAATTTCAACAACACGGTATGATAATGATAGCGACGTATCATTACGAATCCAATATGAAACAAACAACCTCACTAACTTGGGAGCAGCAACAGTTCCTCCCATATCATATTCTACACTCACACGAACCCTCCTGGAAAGAATGAAAGCTTTGCAGGCATTGACAAAGAACAAAATTACATAAACAATTCAAATCAAAGAATAACATGAACTTGAAAAAGAAAACCTAGTTAGATTAGACTTCAAAGTAAGAAAATACCATTGAAGGAAAGACAAGAGGAAAAGGTACTCGACACTCACCACGATCAGGGGGAAGCAATGTGTCAAAAACATGATATTCGGGGGTGCAAAGTGTCAATTACCCATCAAGGAGAAAATAATATGAAGCTTGAAATATAGACAATAAAGTTAAGCAAACATTTCTCATTCTCTTTAGACAACAATAGAAGTAGTTATCATATAAACAATAATGGTGTTATGATAAGGCTGGTGATGATGAAGGTTACAAGGATGATCTTGTGTAAATTTCAAAATCCTTCAATAAAATTACTCATACAAATAATATATCTGTGTGCTCTTCAAGTTGCTATAATGATTTTCTGTCCACTAAAAATATAAATAGGTATTAGCATTTAAACCCACCAATAAACCCATACAACTTCATCTGAATTTTCACTGAAGTTTGGAATAATTAAAATCCCATGATCATTATAAGCTTATTATCATATGTACATTTCAAATTATTGCATCCAACAAGGTAAACAAGTCAGTGTAAGAAATCATTTGAAGAAACTTATTCATGTTCCAAGTGGTCCAACTAATCGAACACTCCGCATCTTATATTACAACCACACAAAGTTTATAATCTATTGAATTATTATTTTTAAACCAGATATACCAAAAGAAGAATATGCCGCAAGATCCAAGCTTTATACAGATGCATAAAACCAAAGAACCAGTGTTTCTGTAATAGAACTTGAAAGATCCAAACTGACCTCCTACACCCTATGAACCATGCATTGGCACTCTGCCTGCCATATTTGTGACATGAGACTGCACCTGGGCAGCCCTCACCTTCGTCGCCAGGGCCTGACCGGTGCGACGCCTGGAGGGGAAGAAGGCGGCCTGACCGGTGCGACGCCTGGAGGAGACGCCGTCGAGCTTGGGGGAGTCGGAGGCAGCGGTGGTGAATGGCGAGAGGGAGAAATTGGCGAGCGGGGAAGGCAGGGTATCGGCCAAATCGCGAGAAGCAGCAGGGCATCGGGCAAATAGCGATAAGCGGGAGGGTATTTCCGGAATCGCCTAAATTCAGTCCGAATAAGTCGGACCAGAGTGAGGCCCGACCGGGGGGGGGGGCTGCAGCGAGTGGAGGAAGGGATTGAGGCTTAGAAAATGATGGTAAGAGTTAGGGGAAAGATAGGAGAGGGGAAAACCAACCTAGGAATCGTCACCTAGGGCTCCAAAGCGTCGGCACCGAGGGGTGATCGCTGGAATCCGGGAAGAAGACTCTCCAAAATTCTGCAATGTTTTATTCAGCCCACAAACCATCTATTTATAATAAAAGGAGGATTAAGGCATCCCACCATCGATGACTATGATTGGCGAAGGTGGGGCCACCTAAATACATCAAAATAAAAT
Organism: Platanthera zijinensis; assembly: GCA_039513925.1. Lineage (NCBI taxonomy): Eukaryota > Viridiplantae > Streptophyta > Magnoliopsida > Asparagales > Orchidaceae > Platanthera > Platanthera zijinensis. Next base: position 38,963,884 of record CM077080.1, read on the forward strand.
GCAAAATAGTGAAATAATATATCAAATTGATTCGCAACGCGAATCCGAACACATCTGCGGAGTCCAATCGTCGATCCGGGCACGTCATATATGGAAAGTCGCCAAATCAGCCCCGAATGGACCCAAAACTCATCATCCACTGCAAGAGCTCGTCTATGCTCCGCATCACTTCTTATGCAAGAATAGTATACAAACTACAGGTAGCTGACAATTACACCACAGATATGATTTTGCCACTCATTTTGCATCTAGGATAAACTTGAGAAAAATGTATGAAGATCAAAATTTTCCATTAAATTCGCTTCCAGGATAATTAATCTAAAAAGGAAAGTATGCATGAAAGCATTCAGACATCCACTACTACCAGGACACTCTAGTAAAATGTTGTTCAACCCAGTAAAGAACGGAAAATACTACCACAAAAATTGGGGTTATAATTAGTCATTATAATATTTTCAAACTTGTGGCAAAGAAATATAGAAGTGATTTGTGTAGAGCAAGATGTAGAAAAGTGCAGAAAATGGAGAAATAAAATGTAATAATTTTATTATCTCACATGCTTACACGCAAGTATTTGTATACTTATATAAAAAGAGGAGGACAAACAATCACATTCGGAGATGTGGGACTAAAACCTAAAGAGGTAGTGAGTTTTAGATGGGCCTTTGACGGCGCGCCACGACCGACATGCGCGTATTCCTGCGGGAGGCGGTAAACAGTTGCCCGGATGGACGATCAGAGATCGTGGTTGCGTCCAGATGATGATTCCGAGTCAAATTCATATTTTAATTTTTGAGTTGTATTTAATACCTGATCGGCCAAAACAACATATGTCGTCCGATTTCGGATAGTTTAGATGTGGTTATGTTGCAGCAGTTATTGTACAGTTTATAAATAAGCATCAGCGGTTCAATGAGAGGGTATCGAAGGTTTTGCAAAAGTGAAACCGCCGGTCCTTTCACAAGAGCGACTCCTGGAACATGTCTCGATGTGACGTCGAGACATCCCGCCTTCTCCTCCTCCGACCGCTGGTGCGACGCCAGGCGCAATTCCATCTCCCCTCCGATAGCTTTCCTCTGCTTCATTCCCCACCCCCGCCTGCCTCCCCTCATCCTCACCGATTTTCTGCCCTGCTCCGCCGAACTTCCCCTCAACTTCCGTTGATTCCCCCACCACATCCCTCCAGGCCTAGCCACCGCCGAACGTCCTCTGCCACTCCTTCATACAGCCGACCCTCGCCTGAAGCCCTTCCACCCCTTACAGCACCCAAACCCAGCCGCCCGACCTTCACTCCGCCCAGTCCAGTCCACCGTCCACTGTGAAACCTATTTTCCCCACACCAGTCTCTGTTCCTCTACTTCAGTCACTCCCTAACCCCTACTCCATTACCCATTGGCCTTCTTCCCCCCCCCCCACAGAACCCCCTCGACCCTAATTATGACATCCCTAAACCTCTCTTATCGTGGATCCACTTCAGATCAGCCAACCCCGACGTTGTCGTGCCCCCGTGGATGCCATCCACACCCTTCATCGTCGCCGCCCGCATGTGTGAACTGTGGTAACGTCTTGTCTTTCTTGAATTTTCTCATTGGAGCTATCTGAATTATCAGATGACATTGTATAACTGCGCAAACAGATAAATAAAATCATAATGAATTTAATTATATAACTTAAAGAATCAGAAACAAATATGGATTTCTATTTCATTTACTATTAGTCCCGTCGTTGTGTTACTTGCAGGATTTATTCCGTGCTTGCTTAATTTTAATTGCGACATGTTTGCGTGCAAAATTAATATTTTGTTCTCTTAAATAATTAATTGTGACTGCGTGTGCCTGCTGATAAATTTTAAAGTAATTAATTATTTGTTGTAATTTCCGTAGCGGACCACTCGTGCACTTGCATTACACCTCATCGCATTTAGGATTGCATTTAAAGAATCCTCCTGAGTCAATCGACCTACCACTGCATCAAATTGGTATCAGAGGGCAAGGTATTGGTCACATGTAAATGCATAATGGTAGGATAGTCTTTAAGTTCGTTTATGTTTACTTATCGTCGTCGTTTGCCTCCTCTATTTGGGGACCCCGAGTCTACCTATATCAGACCTTATTTGTTGTAATTTCCGTAGCGGAACACTTGTGCACTTGCATTACACCTCATCGCATTTAGGATTGCATTTAGAGAGTCCTCCCGAGTCAATCGACCTACCAATGCATCAAATTGGTATCAAAGGGCAAGGTTTTGGTCACATGTATATGTGTAGTGGTAGGATAGTCTTTAAGTTCATTTATGTCCATTTATCGTCGTCGTTCGTCTCCTCTATTTGGGGACCCCGAGTCTACCTATATCAAACCTCGTAGAGCCCCTTTAGAGAGACCCTCACGTTATAATGGTGATTATTATCGCTCCTCGCACATCACTCCTAGAGATCGCGTCGACCCCTCAACGCAATTCCATTATGCTAGAGACGATCACCGCGACGAGAGGTCCTCACATTATTGTCAATACACGTCTCCACGACCTTATGTTGGTAGCGTTGAGTATCGTTCAGTTCATCGTCGCCACACATCTCCTCCATTTGAGAAACCCGAGTCTAAATATATGCGTCCACCACAGCACGTTCGTAGGGCCCACATCCACCCACGAGCACAATTTGATTATGTTAGGAACTACAGTCTAGATGACCCTCAGGAACCCTATAGAGTTCATCATCGCCAGGATCATAATATATGTCAAGACCCTCCTACTGTTCCACAAATAGAATTACCTGAGGCTGAATTTCAGCGATTAGTTCTTAACCACTTTGATCTCTTAGATGCTCAATTTGATCACCTAATATCTTCATTACAAAGAAAGCCTAGGGATTTGGGACGAGCTACCGATGCGGCAAGTAGTACTCCCACTGAGATATGAGACCCGACACCTGATTCTGATCCTTCTCAATTTGATGAGACTCAGTGCTCATGCGATTTTAAGGTTGAATCTGATCATGACCGTATGGTACAGATGGAGAGTGATACTAGTATGACTAGTGAGCGTAATCACGTGAGTAAGGACGAGCGACCCAATGACGATGTGAAGGTATACCCATCCTTCTCACCTCACCTAGACCTAGTGTCCCCTTTGAACAGAGACACAGTTTTGGACACTATGTTGGTTGACCCACACTTGAGTCTGGGCACTCCCTACTCTTACCTTAGTATTATCTCGAGTCACATTACTGCTGAGAGTCGAGAGCATAGTATTGACTTCATAGTGACTGCCTCACTCACACATGAGAACACCACCTCTATCAGCGATAGTCATATGGAGGTTCATGAGGACATCATTGACTTTGTTGTAGGTGACCTACTTGCTCCCACATACATTACTATTATTGGTGTCTTCTTCTTGGTGGACTATCCTATCATTATCGACCTCCTCAGGATTAAGTCCCCGAGAGGATCATTTGGCGAGCTTCTCTGTCTGCACTTTTGTGATAGGTCGTGTATCCGCACTAGTGATCATCTCACACGTGTTGACTTTTGGTATACACCCCGTGGTGAGCCCCATGATGGGCTTTATCATTTGAGAGGTACCCATCACACCCGTGCTTCGCACTATTTTGTCAACATCTACGACGTCCTTACGGGTAATGACGTCGGTCACGCCGGATTTTTCTATCGACCACCCGGTGAGCCTCATGATAGGCCACCCCATGTTAGAGATATTCATGCCATTGTCAGGCTTTCCCTTAGGAAGTGTGTCGAGCATGTTGCACTACATTTGTATCGTTCGCTTCATTTTTATGAGTCGGTTGAGTCACTTGTTCATCATTTGCATGCACTGCATGAGTCGGTCCGTAACCAAGTTACAGCTTGTAATGATTATTATAAGGATCGTGCAGACCAACACAGGCGAGAACAAATATTTGAAGCGGAAGAACAAGTATTGATTTACATTCGATCTTAGAGGATCCTGCAAGGACCAACAAAGAAAATAAGCGCACGTAGAATGAGCCCCTATATAGTTGTACGGCGGATTGGCACGAACGCAAATGAGATAAGCATCCCTCATGGTATGGGCATCAGTCGAGTACTCAACGTAAAAGATTTGACCCCTTACTACGAGGAGCACGTGTATGTGGACCCCATTCCCACACTTTTACTCGAGCCTTCATCTACCATAGTCCCTTTACCCGAGCTTTCACCTCCTATAGCCTCCACCAGTACCTCTTTGTTTCCATAAGCGGAGTCGTTCCTCGGAGATCGCTTTGCACCATCTACGGTACTATCGACACAGCAGTTAGACGGAGACACATCATTACAAGAAGGAGATACATTACTGGCAGACAGAGATTCATTAGTGCCTCCCACTTCTATAGATGACGTGCTTCAAATCATCGGCCACGACTTCTACACCGCGGGCGGGCGAGATATTGTACGCTATCTTGTCCATTGGAGCGGTCGGCACCTGCACGATACTACATGGATATCTTTAGAGGAGTTTGAGAGACTCGCCCCGCAGCTACATAGAGAGGATGACCACCCGCACTCACCGGAGATGATTGCTTTTAAGCCGGGGGGAATTGACGGCGCACCACGACCGATATGCGCTTATTCCCGCAGAAGGCGGTGATTCGTTGCCCGGATGGACGATCAGAGTTCGTGGTTGCGTCAATATGATGATTTCGAGTCAAATTCGTATTTTAATTTTTAATTTTTGAGTTGTATTTAATGCCCGATCGGCCAAAACAACATATGTCATCCGATTTAGTGTAGTTTAGATGTGTTTATGCTGCAATAGTTATTGTAGAGTTTACAAATAAGCAGCGGCGGTCGGCGGTTCAATGAGAGGGTATCAAGGGTTTGGCAAAAGTGAAACCGTCAGTCCTTTCACAGGAGTGACTCTTGGAACACGTCTCGGTGTGACGTCGAGACATCCCCGCCTTCCTCCTTCTCCGACCGTTGGTGCGACGTCGGGCGCCATTCCATCTCCCCTACGGTAGCTTTCCTCTGCTTCATTCCCCATCCCCTCCTGCCTCCTGTGATGAAGGAGACATCTTTCATGTCGGGCGGGTGCATTCTGATCTGATGATAACCTGGAAATGCATCTAGAAAACTCAATAGAGAAAAACCGACGGCAGAGTCAACCAGCGCGTCAATTCGAGCCAGGGCATAACAATATTTGGGACATGGTTTATTTAGAAGAGAAAAATCGATACACATCCTCCACCGGCTGTCCCCTTTTTTGACCATTACCACATTAGAGACCCAGCCTGGGTACTGGATCTCCGACACGAACCCTGCCTTCAGGAGCTTGCCCACCTCCTCCCGGATGAGCTCGGTCAGCTTGTCAGCGGGACCTCTTCTTCTGCCGGATGGGACGGGCATCGACATCAAGGTTGAGACGATGACAATCCACATCTGCATCAATCCTTGACATGTCGGTCGCGCTCCACGCGAAGATGTCCACGTTCTTCTGGATGCACTCCAGCATCCTCCCCTGGTCTTCTGGGCTCAGCCCCCCGCTGATCTGCACCTTCTCCACCCTTCCTCCCTGGGTGAGAACTTCCATCTCCACCACCTCCTCCGCTGCTTACAGCCGGTACTGCTCTTCCCACTCGCTCGCGGCCCCCTTACCTGCACAAGAACTTCCTCCTCGGCTTCCTCTACGGTCATCACCTCAGCCTTCTCCTCTAACACTTCCTCTGCCGCCTCCACACGGGCGCTGTTGAAACCGAAAAATCGACCTTTGTGGAGTTCACCCTTGGGGAAGGGGTGATCGCACACATACTTCTCTCTCGCGAGCCAAATGACTAAGGAAAAAAGAACTGGGGTCAGACTCAAGGCTCCAGCACGAAGGTCACATCACACATCCGAAAGATCTTAGAGCGCTTCCCCTCCTTAGCCAAGTGCTGAAGCTAAGGATACCTCAGAAAACGCAAGAAGACCGGGGCGCAAGAATGCCTTCTGAGGTACCCCTTGAGCCTTATTTATATATTTCTGAAAACGGCCTGCAAATTGTCAACTTCCGCTGTTCTGAACAGTTATAGGCAGTCTAGGTCAGCCTGCCAACAACGTAACTCCGCTGTTTTGGACAGCTATAGGCAGGCTAGCGGGGGTGGAAGAAGAAAACACATCTCAGCATACTGGCGAGTGGGCCTCAAGAACCCCCACTCGCCTGGGTCGGCGAGTGCCTGATGAGACTGGCACTCGCTGACCCTCCTGGCCCTGGGCGAGTGCGGGCCTGGCCTGCCCCACTCGCCCATTGCTCGTCGAGGACCTGGGGCGAGCGCGAGCCCTCCTGTTTCGCTCGCCCTTTTATGTTCCACTTCGCCTGGGCGAGCCGAGAAGGCCGTATGCCTCTTGCCATCCTCTAGGCTAGCCCGCGACTTGGACCGCCTGTCTTGGCCGGTCTGGCTCCTGTCGATCTCACTCGCCGGATACGGGGTTGTATAGGCGTGAACCTCTTCCCTCTTCACCTCCATCTCCTCGGCTCCTCTCATGGCCTCCTGGCCAGACATCTATTCCATCCTACTCTCCATCTCCTCGGCTTCTCCCTGCCAGGAGGAGTTGACCGCTGTCACGTAGCACTCCCTCGCCACTTTCGGGTCTCCCTGGACCCGAACCTTGATGCCCTCGGCATTGAACTTGAGGCATTGGTGGAAAGAAGAGGGTACACAGCGGAAGGCGCTGATGAGGGGTCGTCTGAATATTGCATTGTAGTTGCTAGTAACGTCCACGATGACGAACCTGCAGACAGAGATGGAGGTGTTGGTAGGAGTCAGATTCTCCTGGACTTAGAGAATCTCCTCCTAGAACCTATCTGTGTAGCTTCCCAGTGTCTCATCCACCCCCTGCTTGATGAGAAACATGGACTCTGACTCCTTTTTCCTCTTCTTCGAAGTGGAGAATCTCAGCAAGAATCCTCGACGCAGGTCCTCGAAGCAGTAGATGGAGCTGGCGGGCAGCTGATGGAACCAATCTCTCGCCTTCTCTTTGAGAGTTATGGCGAAGAGCCGACACTTGAAGGCGTCCGACATCTGCCTGATCGAGACCATATCCTCGAACCACTCGGTGTGTTGGACCGGGTCGCCCCTTCCGGTATAGTAAGACATCTCGGGCTCGCGGAATCCCTCTGGAACCGGAGCGGAAGCGACCAGCTCGCTGAAGAGGCTCCCTCCACTCGCGGGGCGAGACGGACGATCTCGCGCATCCATCTCGCTAGTCCTTTCCGCACTCGTCGAGCCGGGGAACAAGGCTCGCCCTAGGAGATCTCGCTCACTGCCCTCCTCTGCTACTTCCTTCCCAGGTCGCCGGATGGGAGCGTTCTCGCCCAGAGCTAGAGCGGCGACCACTAAAACGGCGGTGTCGAGCACTCGCCGCGAGCTCCGAGTGCGAATATGACGAGGTTCCGCATCTCCTGCCTGAAGTCCTCGAACATTCCGAAGGTAGTGAGTGGAGGGGGAGGTGGCGAGTCGGCCTGGTCAGATCCTTGTCCTTTGCCTCCAGTCATTGAACTCAATTAGATTTTCTGTTCTAGTCACTCTCCACGCTCACCGCTACAAAAAGTTGAAACCGAGAACCGGCTTCCGTGGAGTTCAGATCTTTAGGGAAGGCGTGACCGCACACTTACTTCTCCTAACGGGCTTGACTGATTAAAGACTTAGAACTCAAAATTGACCTAAGGCTTAAGCACGGAGGTCCCACCACACATCCGAAAGATCTTAGAGTGATTCCCCTCCTTAGCCAGTGTTGAGCTAAGAGCACCTCAGAAAGCGCTAAAAGACCAGAGAATGAGAAAGCTTGAACGCATGCCTTCTGAGGTACTCCTTTGGGTCTATTTATAGATTTCAAAATCTGTCCTGCAAATAGTGTGGCTCCACTGTTCTAAACGGTTATATGCAGCCCAAAGTAGTCTGCCAACAGCCAAACTCCGCTGTTCTGAGGAGCTAAACGTAAACCTCTGAGGACATCTAGGTAATTCTGCCTTTAGGTCCAACTGAGCAAGTGATCCATGAAGGCACCACTCGCCTAAAAGAGTGAGTGATGGGAGAGTCGTGCACTCGGCGCCTAAAAGGGCAAGTGGTCCATGAAGTCAGAGATCTATATCTCTCGATATCTTATATCTCTCGTTCCATTGTCATCTCTAACTCAGACGAAACGAAAGATATTAACAATAATAAAAATCAAAGTTGCTAACGTACAAGTGAAATCTCTTTCTCCCTTCTATGTTATATTGAGTTGATGATATACTTACGCCTCTCTCTCGAATCTTGAAGCGCAGTAAAACGAGCCAAAACTTTGGTTAAAGATTTATGCAACTCATCTCTCGAATCTCGCCATGTACTAAAATAATTTCTGTTCATATTCTCACATGTCTCATCTCACGAATCTCAAAGCGGAGAGAATAAAAATATAATCAAAAAATTTACCATCAAGATAAAAAACGCAATAAAGAAATCGCACCAAATTTTCATAAATAAAAATAAAAATAGAGATCACATCAAAATAGAATAAAATACTTGCAAAATACAAAATCTAGAGAATTAGTTCATAATTTGAGAAATCCACCACGGAATTAGAGAGATCTTACAAGACATGATGTTTAGAAATCTAAACACTGCAGCAAATTCCACTCAAACGCATCCATAAACCCTCTTTGATGACGATCCGTGCGGCTCCTTCTTCTCTTGCAAACCCAAGTTCTCATCTCTTGAATAATTTCAATATGATGAAAAAGACGTTATTATAGTTCTCCTTAGCCCTTTTTATAGATGTTCCTACCTCAAAGAAATATTTTAAATGTTGAATAGATGTTTTTTTTTGCATTTGAGACAACCCAAATTTGAATATTTTCGGAATTAAAATTTCCATTCCCGTCAACTTGTTGTAACAAATTTTCTACACTGTAAAAATATGTTGTAACATATTTCCTGCATTACTAAAAACTGCTTCAAATAGCAAAAAATATGTTGAAACATATTTTTCTGAACTGCAAAAAATGTTGTAACATATTTCCTGAACTTCAAATATACTCAACATTTGACCTTTCAAGGTGGATACTTCAAACTTTATGGGCGGGTGCGGGTCGGGCCCCCGGCTCGCCCGCCTCTTCGGCGGATGCGGGCCGGCCCCCGGCTAACTTAGGGCCTTTGATCTGTTAGCCCATTTCAAGGGCTCTGCTCTGCCTCGTTGGGCTCACTCGGCGAACACGGGGTTGTACATTACCCATGAACATAATTCATTAAAGTTACTCAAGTGATTTGCAATGATAATTGGTGAATATGTCAATAATTAAAATTTCAAACATGCAAAATTTCATTATTTATTGACAATTTCCATCCCTAACTCTCTGCAGGAGGATCTTCAGCAACCGGAGTGGAAGGCGGTCATGGTTGAGGAAATGACAGCTCTTCGAGCGAGTAAGACTTGGAATCTTGTTCCCCTTCCACCTGGACAACCATGTGTGGGGTGTAAATGGGTTTTTATTGTCAAGCATGGTTCAGATGGGGCGGTTGAACGAGTTAAGGCTCGTCTCGTAGCACTTGGGTTCACGCAACAACATAGCTTTGATTATGATGAGACTTTCTCTCCCGTCGCAAAACTGAATACTTTTTGTGTCTTGATCTCACTTGTTGTTCATCGACATTGTTCATTGCATTAGCTGGATGTTAAAAATGTTTTTCTCAATGACGATCTGCTGGAAACTATCTACCTACAACAACCTCCCGGGTTTGAGACCACAGCTGAGCCCTTTGTCATCTCAAAAAATTTCTATATGGTCTCAAACGGTCTCCTCGAGCATGGTTTGGAAATTTTAGTCAGATTGTTCGCAGTGTTGGGTTCACTCGAAGCTCGGCTGACTTACTTTTGTTTACTCGACATTGTGCGACAAACACAGTAATTCTCTTAGTCTATGATGATGATATCTTAATTACGAGATGTCAACGGAATCCACATGATCAAGAAACACTTGGTCTCTTTTTTTCAAACTAAAGACTTGAGAAATCTTCGGTACTTCTTTGGTCTTGATGTAGCACGGTGCCTTGATGGGCTTGTTTTATCTCAACGAAAGTATTGTCTAGACCTGCTTCAAGATGTTGGCTACTCTGAATGTAAGTCTGCTGACACTCCTATGGATATTAATCACAAACTCTGCGCCCAAACCTCAGGCTTTGATCTTCTCCTTTTGAACCCAAAGTATTATCGTTGTCTTGTAGGGATGCTGATATATCTTAAAGTTACAAGACTTGATATATCCTTTGTTGTTAGAATTGTCAGCCAAATAGTGAATTCTCCACGGATCTCTCACCTCCAAGAAATTAAGTGCATCCATCGATACTTGAAGACTTCTCCTGGACAGGGACTTGAATATAAGTCTTCTTCTACCTTGTCTCCTATTGCCTGTTGCGGTACTCATCTTCCTACTAATCCTTTCTCTACCACGATTTTAGGGTTTCCAATCTGCAGATGCTCGTGGTTCTCTTCTTCCAGCGAAGCCTTTTCCCATCTCGACGGATCGCGATTTTCTTCTCCTTCCTGCGGCGATAATGGCAGAAGCCTCTCTAGCTCCAGACGGCGCCCTCTCTCCCGACGGATCAGTTGCAAATGTGGTGAGATTTCTCCTGTTAAACACATTCCATGATTTTAGTTTTTTATTCAGAGGTATTGAATTTGCGTGTTCTTAAAAATGCAAAAAAAACTCTCACAGCCTAAGCCTGACATAAATAGTTAGAATGAGACAGGAGCTTACTGGAGCAGATAATTTCATTATTTCGTAGTTAGATTGGACTACATCATTGATCGGTTTAGTCATTGAAAAAATAGTAATATGATTTGTAATCTGTACTTGTCTTGATTTTTATCCTGTATTAGTAATATAATTTGTAAAATGTTATTGTCTAGGAAGTTACTTTTTATGGAGTATGGATTGTTTCTTTCATGGTTTATTATTACCATTATAATGCTAATAGTGTTGGGATTTATGTTAAGTGATGACTTTAAAAAAAAAGTGGGTGCTTTAATAGTGAAGCAGAGCAGGACCTTGCTGAGGTAAGTTATGGCTCTAGTAGTGGATGTTGATTAAAGCAATTTTTACCCCCTTCTCTACCATTGTGTTTAATTTTTTCTTTTGATTTTATGTAGAATTATGAAGCAATAAAACCCTTCAAAGGACAGATATTCTATATTTGGTGATTTACTTTCTTTTGATACCACATACAATACCAATAAGTATTCCATGATTTTTGCATCATTTACTGGACTAAATCATCACAGATTATCTATAACCCTTGGTGTTGCGCTACTTGCGTTATTATCTATAACCCTTGATTCAGTCTTTCAAAGGCGCTTCAAGACATGCGACATGGGAATCCGAGAGTCCAAATGAGTATGAAAGAAATTGGAATGCAATAATATCTGATTTTGAATTATCAAAAAATGATTGGCTAACATATTTGAGCTTTGCAAAATGTGGATTCCAAAATATTTACAGGATATACCTTTATCAGCTTTATTGCGAACAACATCTAGATCAGAAAGTGAAAACACATTCTTTGGAAACTTTATGAATAACAAATTGGGCTTAATCGAGTTTTATTCAAGGTATGATAATGCAATTGAAGCTCAACGGCAGAGAGAATTGAAGGCTGAGCACGACACATTAAATGGAAAACCAAAATTAAAAACAAGCTTAGCAATCGAGAAACACGCAAGTTCATTATATACACACAAGAACTTTTACATATTCCAAAAAGAATTATGGGCTTCATGTATAGGTTGCAGGGTAAAAAGGGCTCAAGAACTCAGTGATTCATGCATATTCACTATTATCGATAGTTGTAACCCAAATGATAAGTATAGAGAAGTTGTTTACAGTTTATCACACACAACTTGTAGTTGTAAAATGTTTGAAACTCAAGGTATTACATGTCGTCATATATTGCTAGTTTTGAAAGGACAAGGAATCAATGAACTGTCAAGTTATTGCATATCTACTAGATGGACCAAACTGGCTACTAGCAATCCAATCTTTCAGATAAATCCGAAGTTGTTTGGTGAATGTTCAGAAAGTGGGCGTAGAAGAAAATTGATTTCAAGCACATGGACCCAACTATCTCGGTGTATGACACTTGCACAATTAAAAGAAGAAACATTGATTGATTTAAGAAATTGTGCCGTAAATTGGGAGAATAAAATGCGTGGAAGTTATAACTTTGATGGAATAGATTCCAATTTTGCTCCATTGGACGAGGCACAAATCCCAAATCAAATCGAGATTCTGCCGCCACATTGTGCAAAAACAAAGGATAGCGGTAAAAGAATGAAAAGTGGAAAAGAGAAATCCATTGAAATTAAACAAAAAGCGACATGTCTATGCAGAAATTGTGGGGAGCAAGCTTTACATGATAGCCGCAACTATCCAAAGAAAACAACATCTGAACATGTAAGTTAAAAATATCATTTTCATACCAACCCTATATGTTGTTTTGATTTTATTATATTTTGCTGTTTTTTCTCATTTGTAGGCATAAAGAAACCATCAAAGCAGGTATGATTGATGCTTCCATCCAGCGAATTTTATGTAGGTATAATTGATGATTTCAAGTTCTTGCCCATGCATTCTCTTCAATTTGTGCTAGCATTTGCCAAAAATATGACACCCTTTGCAGATATTAGACACCTAGCTGAAAATCTTGTGAAGGAGCTTCAAGACATGTTATGGTGTGAATACGGAAATGGAATTTTTGAAAAATGGTTTGGAATAACGGGCTCTTTTCAACTACCTCTCCACTGGATGGAAGCCTCATGTAGAAGGAGCCTCTTTTTATTACAAGTCCAATGTATGCTCGATGTATGCTAAAACAAAAAAAAATTTTGATTATTGAATGATTGCAATCTGGTATTACAAATATCTTGTATTTTACAGGCTCAAAGCATTCCAATCTTTGTGTAGAAGGAGCCTCTGGTATTTTTTGATTATTGAATGATTGCAATTATTGTAATTTGATGTATTTGTGTCTGATTTTTGATATTGTCAATCCATTAATGCTTCTGGAGGGAGAGAATGCCTAGAGGGAGAGGGCATTATTGTTCTAAGCAGATTGGGCCTTGAAGACTGCTTTGATGGAATAATATGTTTTGAGACCCTTAATAGACATGATGAGAATTCATCCTCTCATGAAAGTGCCTCCATCAAACCCAATATCTTCAGCATCAGTGATGAATTACCCGAAACTCCAAATCTCTGTAAACCATCTAGAAATGAGAGTTTGGTTGTTGATGCATTGTGTTAATGCAACAGGTTGGCGCTTCACATAGAGTTAATGGAGCTGATTATGCACTGGAGAGTATCCATAACATCAAAGAAGCATTGCCGGAGCTGTGGCAAGAGGTGGGGGGAGGCTAGAAATGCTCTGCTTGGAGGTGAGGTTGCAATCGAGATGTATACGCTTAGATTTGTCTGTCACATGCTACAGATAGGGAAAAAGAAGTTGATGTGAAATATACACACAGTAGCTCCTTCGCCCTGTCATAAAACCCTACACATGCTTGATAAGGAAAAATAAGTTGATGTGAAATATACGCAAAGTAGCTCCTTCGCCCAGTCCGCCTCTTGCTGCTGGTGTCGTGTGATCACGCCTCCATGCCGCTGGCGTCGTGTGATCACGCATCACCCTCCTACGGCGGCAGGCCTCTTCTGGCGTTTTCTCCCTCCTGCGGAACATCTCTCACGCACATAGCCACTCTTTCCATCCTGCGGCGCTCACTCCTCGACCACCAGCACCGGACGAAGTGTATCATACATTCCAGAAACATAAAACCCTCCCGTGGGGGGAGAAACAGAGCTTCAACATACAGTCCAAAAACTGCGGGAGGGAGAAGTGTGTCGGGTGGAGGGAGAGGCATTGTCTGTAGCTTTAAAGGCTTCCGCCATTATTGCCATGGGTAGAAGTGAACCGCGGGAGTGAGAAGGGCTTGAAAAAATTCCGCCATTATTGATGTACCGCGTGAAGGAATTTCACTCGTTAAATGTGAAATCAAGGAATTGTTATATGGACGGTCTGGATGTTTCCTTCGCATATTCGCACAGTAGCTCCTTCGCATGAGATCCGGACCCTATATATATATGGCAGCGTTCATATACGAAGAGAATTTATGTGTGAAGGTGCGAAGCTCATTATCCGACCGTCCGATCTTCCTCTTTCTTTCTACTGGCGTGATTCTCCCTCCCAAGCCGCAATTCTCCCTCCCGATCAAGCCCTACCCAGGCGCTCGAACCCTCCCAAGCCGCAATTCTCCCTCCCGATCAAGTCCTACTAAGGCGCGATTCTCCCTCCCGATCCTCTCCCAACAAAGGTGCGAACGACACATATGACCGTGCTGATGGAAACTCGAACTTCGCCCGGCGCCGACGGCTCTTTCGTGGCCGACAACGACAACTCTTTCTCTACGGCCGGAAGCATCTCTTTCTCTCCCGGCGGCGGCAATCTCTGCCACCTACGGCAACCCATGATTCAAAATGAGGTAATAATGTTCAAAGAAAACATCCTCTTTTTTGGCCCGAAAAATAATGCTGCGTAACTATTGCGATTTCGCAAGATTTACGTCAAATTTCGCGCATTTTCAAAATACTCCTAAACCGTGCATTTTTAGGAAGTGTTCAACATGAAAGTTGTAGATCTCGACAAGATCTACAACTTTCATGTTGAACAATTTTCCTAAAAATGCACGCATATACTTGTTTTTTTCATTTGCGCGTATATAATTTAAAAACGCGTTGCACGTTTTTTCATTAACCAGTGTGGGTGTATGTATATATACATATACATATAAAGTGACAAGGACTGGGCTCCGCCCCTACGGCCAATCGCAACAGTACTTTCGTGCGACATTATCCCGACTATGTCATTGTCTCGGCGCGACGGCGCTTCCGTCGCTCGCAAGCCTCTGAGTGTTATACCACACTCGTCGCTCATTTTTGAGTTATACAGGGAGGTTTGTGAGTGGTGGGAAGAATGTATTTTTCATTGTAGTTATATGACTTTGTCTATATGGGTTTTAAGATAAAAGAAAATCACAAAAATTTTAAAAATTGGAATTTCAAGGATGTTTTTCCTTTTTAATACAGTATAGATGTATATATATAAGAAATTCACATAATATATAATTATAATAGATATTGCATCTGGTCTTGAGAATAATATATAATCCATTCCATCTCAATCCCCAATAATATTTCTAGTTATAATGTGTACATAATCTATATAATATAATTTGAAAACTCTGCCCTAAAAAAGCATTACTTTTTCCTGGAGATCACATAGACATGTCTGAGGAAGACCATGACAGCAGCGACCGCAACCCCAACTACACTATGCACTAATAATGTGAAGCCCGCATCAACCTTAGCGCCCTTGGAGATTGATGGTGGCACGAAACCGACTTCTCAAAAGTTTTTGTGTGATGCGTAGTGCCTGAAGAAAGTATCTTTATCCTACAAAAGCAATGAACACAGATAAATTTTAAATTATAATATTGAATTTGACAAATAAAGTTCCCTGTTTGGGTAAATTTTTTACTCTATAATATTATTTTAGGAGTATAATGTTATGGGTCTCATGTCGTCAGTTATCTAGTAATTATATTATTATGAAACTTTAGGTATTAAGTCGAGTTGTGTGAGTTGAGTTGCATGAGTATCAAGTTGAGACGTAGTTAAGACTTATTTGCGCATCTCTTACATTGAGGTTATTTACACTTGCGACATCATGGGTCATATAGATATATATATATATATATATATAGGGATGCTTGGGTCATATTTGAGGTATCAAAGTATTAAATAAAATCACACACACACTCTCTCTCTCTCACTCTCTCTCTCTCTTCTCTTTCTCTTAAGTTTTCTATTGTCATCCTCTAGTTCTTTTTCTCCTCTTCATCCTCATTCTAGAGTTAGCCCCATTATATCTCCCCTCCACCAAAAAATAAGCACATAATATATAATGCCTTCAAGTGGGATATTAATGAGATAGAGAAATATTCAATAGAAATCAGTGTTACAATGAATGGGAAACAAAATTATGAAAAATAAAGGACGGATTTGATGTGTCATCGATCCCAACCGTCCAGTAAAGATTAATAAGATTTCAGCTCTAATGATCCCGTCAAGCGCTTGTAGGACGAAACACTATATTACCATATTGCACGTAGCATAAAGAGGCGGTTGTAAACCGCCATTAATATCAATTGTTCAACATGCAGCAGGGAAATAGATTGGGTGCTTATTTGGTTGCTTGTAGACAAAAATGATATTTTAGAAAACGATGATTTTGTTTAGTCCATTTTATGCGAGAAAATGAAAAAAAATCATCTTCAACAGAGTTGTGAGTGGGTTTGATAAGATTTTTAATTTCCAGCAATCCTTGGGTTGCTTGAGACTTGAGAGTGCAGAATGAAGTGTCAAAAATGCACCGGCCAAAATAAGCATTCCAAAGATTTTAAAAAGAGAGAATAAACGAATGTTAACATGAAAAAAAATAGTTCAAAATAATTTTCATAGATCAGGTTTAACTCCTCAACCAATCCTAGGAGGTTTCGACCCAAATAGTTTGTATTATTAATTACTCAAATCTCCTCTCGAAGTTTGCAAAATTACAAGTTGCACCTCTCTATCTTTAAAAATTACTTAAATCTCCCCTGAAATGTCTATTTCCAAGTTAAATAAATATTTAAAGGATCCTTTACTGGGCCTTCCTTGTAAGTTTGTAAAATTTACAAGTAGCACACTTATAGGGAGGCATTTTTGTGCATGCATGTTTGGAAATGTAAACTTATATGAGAGATTTTTGTAATTTTAAATGATAGTGGGGTGAATTCTGTAACTATATTAACTCTCAGATATTTTTTGAGTATTTAATAGAATATTTAAACTCGAAAAAAAAGAATTTGAAAGACATGAAAAAAAATAAAGCATGCATGATGCAAAATTACCTTTGCATAGAGCTCTATGTAGGAGCGGAAAACTGGGTCTTCAGCCAAAGCCTTATCTGTGGGGTTCTTCAGAATCCCCAAGGAGTCTCTTTTCAGCAGCTCTCTGGTAGAATTACAGGGACGAAACATTCACCAATTAGTCATTCTGCTGCTATTCTCACAAAGAAGTTTTAAAAGATTTCTTACATAAAATAGGAATTGTCAAATTTGAGAGGCACTCGAGCTTTCACCTATAATGCATAAAAAATTTTGACTTTACTTTTACTAATGCTGGAATCTTTGGAGAAGTTTCTAATAATGGATTAGATGTGATGATGATACCAGAGTGTGGACACCAGATAGAGCGACTATATTCTTGTTCGATAGACCCAAGAGGTAAAATGTGTCCCTCAAAATCGCTGAACCTGAAAACAAAGAATGGCAATGTTGAATGTGTAGTGCACATGCCGAATATATGCATGAGCCAGTATGAATCGTAGACTTTCGTAAACAGATTGATAAACACACACACAGTGTTACCCCAAGAACAATGTCGACATTAATAGTACCTTTGGCTGTTGGACGGTTTCCTACTAGTCTAAATGTTTCTAATATAATTTTTATTATAACTAATTATTTAATTTAAAGGTAAAATGAGAAATGAGAATGTATGACACCAAATCCATTTAAGGTGAATTTTTCATTAGTATAGTATAGATAAAGTATGTGACACAAGACGGGGTTATGTGATAAATATGACGGTGACAATGACGACACGGTAGTTCAATCTAAGTGAATGTCGTCAGGCAAATGCAAAGCAAAGTGAATGTGCGGAAGGAATGCGATGACACGTGCATGTCTTCAACTAAGCCGGAATCAAATGCTAGCAAAATGTAATTATAAGAATTACGCAAGCCTATGAAGCACGGGTATCGGTACGTGGTACGCGTACGGTACGGGTACCGGTACGTGGTATAGCAAAATTATAAAATAGCACGGTACGTGTACGTTTGGGTATGTGAAAAAAAAATTAAAGAATTCATCTCCCCCCCCCCTTTTTAGAGTCAATGTAACGTGCTTCCAAAGCGGAAAAAATTCATCTTCTTCAAGATTAGTTGAAGGCACATTTGCACTAGTTGTACTCATTGGCTTTGATTTAGAAGAACTCATTTTGAATTTTTTAAAAAAACCTGAAGGAGTGATAGCAACAATATTTGTCATAATTCCAATTAAAATTATAAATTAAATCTAGATAAACCCTAAGGAAATGCTCATCGACACTTTTCCTTTCCTTTTCTCTATTTCATTGATCTTAAAGCAATTAATTTCTTATCATGACTTTGTAATGGTTATATATTATATTAACTAATAAGGGACTGTTTTTATGCAGGTAACAGTACTATTTGGACTTTGGAGTAAAAAATAATTTATGTATAACAGTAAAGAATTTCTGTATAATTGTAATAAATCTTTTTTAGAGTCAATGTCTGGCCTCTCTATTTGTGATAAGTAAGTGTCATGTAAGTTGAAGAACATGATACAAAATACATAACATAATGACATGAAATATACGCACAGTATCCTTTGCCCTGTCATAAAACCCTACACATGCTTGATAAGGAAAAATAAGTTGATGTGAAATATACGCAAAGTAGCTCCTTCGCCCAGTCCGCCTCTTGCTGCTGGTGTCGTGTGATCACGCCTCCATGCCGCTGGCGTCGTGTGATCACGCATCACCCTCCTACGGCGGCAGGCCTCTTCTGGCGTTTTCTCCCTCCTGCGGAACATCTCTCACGCACATAGCCACTCTTTCCATCCTGCGGCGCTCACTCCTCGACCACCAGCACCGGACGAAGTGTATCATACATTCCAGAAACATAAAACCCTCCCGTGGGGGGAGAAACAGAGCTTCAACATACAGTCCAAAAACTGCGGGAGGGAGAAGTGTGTCGGGTGGAGGGAGAGGCATTGTCTGTAGCTTTAAAGGCTTCCGCCATTATTGCCACGGGTAGAAGAGAACCGCGGGAGTGAAAAGGGCTTGAAGGAATTCCGCCATTATTGATGAACTGCGTGAAGGAATTTCACCCGTTAAATGTGAAATCAAGGAATTGTTATATGGACGGTCGGGATGTTTCCTTCGCATATTCACACAGTAGCTCCTTCGCATGAGATCCGGACCCTATATATATATGGCAGCAGCGTTCATATACGAAGAGAATTTATGTGTGAAGGTGCGAAGCTCATTATCCGACCGTCCGATCTTCCTCTTTCTTTCTACTGGCGTGATTCTCCCTCCCAAGCCGCGATTCTCCCTCCCGATCAATCCCTACCGAGGCGCTCGAACCCTCCCAAGCCGTGATTCTCCCTCCCGATCAAGTCCTACTAAGGCGCGATTCTCCCTCCCGATCCTCTCCCAGCGAAGGTGCGAACGACACATCTGACCATGCTGATGGAAACTCGAACTTCGGTCGACGCCGACGGCTCTTTCGTGGCCGACAGCGACAACTCATTCTCTCCCAACGGAAGCATCTCTTTCTCTCCCGGCGGCGGCGATCTCTGCCACCTACGGCAGCCCATGATTCAAAATGAGGTAATAATGTTCAAAGATAACATCCTCTTTTTTGGCCCGAAAAATAACGCTGCGTAACTATTGCGATTTCGTAAAATTTACGCCAAATTTCACGCCTTTTCAAAATACTCCTAAACCGTGCATTTTTAGGAAAAGTGTTCAACATGAAAGTTGTAGATCTCGACAAGATCTACAACTTTCATGTTGAACATTTTTCCTAAAAATACACGCATATACGTGTTTTTTTCATTTGCGCGTATATAATCTAAAAACGTGTTGCACGTTTTTTCATTAACCAGTGTGTGTTTATATATATACATATACATATAAAGTGACAGGGATAGGGCTCCGCCCCTACGACCAATCGCAACAGTACCTTCGCGTGACATTATCCCGACTATGTCATTGTCCCGGCACGACGGCACTTCCGTCGCATGCAAGCCCCAGAGTGTTATACCACGCTCGTCGCTCATTTTTGCGTTATACACGAAGGTTTGTGAGTGGTGGGAAGATTGTATTTTTCATTGTAGTTAGATGACTTTATCTATATGGGTTTTAAGATAAAAGAAAATCACAAAAATTTTAAAAATTGGAATTCCAAGGATGTTTTTCCTTTTTAATACAGTATAGATGTATATATATAAGAAATTCACACAATATATAATTATAATAGATATTGCATCTGGTGTTAAGAATAATATATAATTCATTCCATCTCAATCCTCAATAATATTTCTAGCTATAATTTGTACATAATCTATATAATATAATTCGGAAACTCTGCCCTAAAAGGGCATTACTTTTTCCTGGAGATCACATAGACATGTTTGAGGAAGACCATGACAGCAGCGACCGCAACACCAACTACACTATGCGCTAATAATGTGAAGCCCGCATCAACCTTTGCGCCCTTGGAGATTGATGGTGGCACGAAACCGACTTCTGAAAATTTTTTGTGTGATTCGGCGTAGTGCCTAAAGAAAGTATCTTTATCCTACAAAAGCAATGAACACAGATAAATTTTAAATTATAATATTGAATTTGACAAATAAAGTTCTTCGTTTGGGTAAATTTTTGACTCTATAATATTAATTTAGGAGTATACTGTTATGGGTCTCATGTAGACAGTTATCTAGTAATTATATTATTATGAATCTTTAGGTATTAAGTCGAGTTGTGTGAGTTGAGTTGCATGAGTATCAAGTTGAGACGTAGTTAAGAGTTATTTACGCATCTCTTACAATGAGGTTATTTACACTTGCGACATCATGGGTCATATATATATATATATATATATATATATATATATATATATATATATAGGGATGCTTGGGTCATGTTTGAGGTATCAAAGTATTAAATAAAATCACACACACACTCTCTCTCTCTCACTCTCTCTCTCTCTTCTCTCTCTCTCAATTTTCTATTGTCATCCTCTAGTTCTTTTTCTCCTCTTCATCCTCATTCTAGAGTTAGCCCCATTATATCTCCCCTCCACCAAAAAATAAGCACATAATATATAATGCCTTCAAGTGGGATATTAATGAGATAGAGAAATATTCAATAGAAATCAGTGTTACAATGAATGGGAAACAAAATTATGAAAAATAAAGGACGGATTTGATGTGTCATCGATCCCAACCGTCCAATAAAGATTAATAAGATTTCAGCTCTAATGATCCCGTCAAGCGCTTGTAGGACGAAACACTATATTACCATATTGCACGTAGCATAAAGAGGCGGTTGTAAACCGCCATTAATATCAATTGTTCAACATGCAGCAGGGAAATAGATTGGGTGCTTATTTGGTTGCTTGTAGACAAAAATGATATTTTAGAAAACGATGATTTTGTTTCGTCCATTTTATGCGAGAAAATGAAAAAAAATCATCTTCAACAGAGTTGTGAGTGGGTTTGATAAGATTTTTGATTTCCAGCAATCAGACAAATCCTTGGATTGCTTGAGACTTGAGAGTGCAGAATGAAGTGTCAAAAATGCACCGGGCAAAATAAGCATTCCAAAGATTTTAAAAAGAGAGAATAAACGAATGTTAACATGAAAAAATATAGTTCAAAATAATTTTCATAGATCAGGTTTAACTCCTCAACCAATCCTAGGAGGTTTCGACCCAAATAGTTTGTATTATTAATTACTAAAATCTCCTCTCGAAGTTTGCAAAATTACAAGTTGCACCTCTCTATCTTTAAAAATTACTTAAATCTCCCCTGAAAGGTCTATTTCCAAGTTAAATAAATATTTAAAGGATCCTTTACTGGGCCTTCCTTGTAAGTTTGTAAAATTTACAAGTAGCACACTTATAGGAAGGCATTTTTGTGCATGCATGTTTGGAAATATAAACTTATATGAGAGATTTTTGTAATTTTAAATGATAGTGGGGTGAATTCTGTAACTATATTAACTCTCAGATATTTTTTGAGTATTTAATAGAATATTTAAACTCGAAAAAAAAGAATTTGAAAGACATGAAAAAAAATAAAGCATGCATGATGCAAAATTACCTTTGCATAGAGCTCTATGTAGGAGCGGAAAACTGGGTCTTCAGCCAAAGCCTTATTATCTGTGGGGTTCTTCAGAATCCCCAAGAAGTCTCTTTTCAGCAGCTCTCTGGTAGAATTACAGGGACGAAACATTCACCAATTAGTAATTCTACTGCTATTCTCAAAAAGAAGTTTTAAAAGATTTCTTACATAAAATAGGAATTGTCGAATTTGAGAGGCACTCGAGCTTTCACCTATAATGCATAAAAAAATTTTGACTTTACTTTTACTAATGCAGGAATCTTTGGAGAAGTTTCCAATAATGGATTAGATGTGATGATGATACCAGAGTGTGGACACCAGATATGGCGACTATATTCTTGTTCGATAGACCCAAGAAGTAAAATGTGTCCCTCAAAGTCACTGAACCTGAAAACAAAGAATGACAAGGTTGAATGTGTAGTGCACATGCCGAATATATGTATGAGCCAATATGAATCGTAGACTTTCGTAAACAGATTGATAAACACACACACAGTGTTCCCCGACATTAATAGCACATTTGGCTGTTGGACGGTCTCCTACTAGTCTAAATGTTTCTAATATAATTTTTATTATAACTAATTATTTAATTTAAAGGCGAAATGAGAAATGAGAATGTATGACACCAGATCCATTTAAGGTGAATTTTTTATTAGTATAGTATAGATAAAGTATGTGACGCAAGACGTGGCTATGTGATAAATATGACGGTGACAATGACGACACGGGGCGAGCTGGCGGCCTGGCGCGAGCTGGGCGAGCTCGAGGCTGGGTGAGACGGCGGCCTGGCGAGCTGGGCGAGCTCGAGGCTGGGTGACCCCCCGAGGGGGCCGGGGTGAGAAAAATATTTTATCCCCCTACTAGTATAAAACACATTCACACTAAATTGGCCTCCAAAAGTGCAAAACCTTCAAAAAAGCTTAAAACTGCACAACAAGCCCCGCGCCTGCCGGGAGACCCCCACTCCGCGAATACGGGATTGTACATACATCATTTCTTTCCTTATAGTTTCATTCCAAGTCTTTATTGGTCTACCCCTCCCTCGTTTAACATGCATAGTGACTAGACTCTCACAATGCCTAACAGCTGCCTCTAATGGTCTCCTTTATACATGTTCAAACCATCTTAGTCGAGCTTCTCGCATCTTCTCTGCAATTAATGCTACTCATGTCTTATCCCTGATACATTCATTCCTAATTTTATCCAGTCTCGTGTGTCCACACATCCACCTAAGCATTCTCATCTCTACAAATCCCATTTTATAAATCATACACTTGAGGAAAGAGAGGAGAGACATGTGGGACTCGTTCCACAACAAAATTTCCTCTCCTGAACCCAAAATTCATGAGTATATTATTCATGGGGCATCTCTTAGTTAAAAGAAATAAAATGCGTGGATAAAGTTGTCATAATACTTATTTTGTATTTGGGACGAGATGGTTGAAAACCATGATCAATCTAGGGAAGATAATATTCAAATGTAGAAGAGGATAAAACAACTACTTAGGTCAGCCCATCAACATTAAATTCAGGCCCAACTAAAAGTAGGCTCTGAAACAGAAGGAATATTTAATGAATTCATAGCCTAGCAGCTGACGACTAAACCATACATCCATCGAGACAACCGAAACACTGCCCCGTTAACTTGCATAATGGAAATCAGGATAACGCTGATGAAGTATTAGATTGTGAAGGCCCTCTCCTGCCAAAGTTTCTACAAAAAAAAAACAGCCCAAAATCAACATGTGTTATGGATACTGTCCGCCCCAGATGACAAGGGTTCGAGGACCTGGAGCACTCATCAAGTGGACCAAGGAAGTCCTTGAGGCCCCGAAGTACACGCCAAGCCCCCAAGATCACCACCAAAATCTAAAAGAACTCATGCAAGCGAGGTTACTCAGTGACAACAAGAGACAGTGGCGGTGTCGGAGGGCGCCCGAGACACATTTAATGTACGTAGGACCAAAACTTGCCTGAGCACGATTTCTAGCCCGCTTGGGAGCCCAAGCAATCTACACGCCAGGCACTGCCTAAGATCCATAAATAGCCATAGTTGTGAGGGGAATGATCCCAATTTTGACATCATATCACCCCTGGCCTAGCCTTTTCTTGATTTTTGTGTGGGGTATTTACACAATTGGGTTAATGAAGAGACCTCGGTTGCGACACCAACCATTCTCTTTAATACATTCTCTCTATCTCTTTCTCTCTGAACAATAACGAGGCGTGCATCGGAAAAACAGGCAGAAGCAGGTCCGATAAAAAACTATAAAGCAGCCAAGCTGATTCAAATTTTTGTGGATGGGCGGAGGACGCAGAGAAAAGAACCTTTCCGAGAAAAGGAGCAAAAATGGCTTGCTCTCATGCCAACTTGAGAAGGGAAGAGAATATTATTTTTTTCAAAATCAAGGTAGTACATGACACACAGAGTGTGATTCATGACTTGACACAATGAATCCTCAATTGACTTGACCATGCAGTTGAACTTGTAGACAGGTTTCTAAAGTCTTCACACATGCACCTACGAAAAGTCTTTTTTCTCTTTCTTTGAGAACATTTTCTTTGAAGTTTCAGAGAAAAATATCTAAAAATGGATGGTAGGAATCACACTAAACTTATCAACCACTGAAATCCCTATTTGGACTACTGATCGACCATCTCTATCTCTCTCGATCCGGACACTCCCCCCCCCCTCTCTTTACGCCTTTAATGTAGACTAAAGTGAGGCTGCAAATTTTAAATAATAATACTTGTGATCTCTTTAATAAATTGTGGCGCAAAGAAGATCCACGGACTACTTTAAACGAACAAAGCGACCTAAGCGTTGCGAACGAACGCAAGGCTACCGCACGAACATAACAACGTCATGAATCACAATTCCAAAGGCAGAGAAATCAGGTGGTGTCATTCATGTGTTTGAAAATTGACGATAATCAGGAGATGAAATTAATCTAAGCAAGCTCTTAACAATTAACCTTAATTTGAATAATTTCACATAAATATTTAACTTTAGGGATGGAGCCAGGAGCCAGTATACCAGCAAGGGAGAGACTGTGTCAGGTTTTCCACCTAGCAGGAGATCAAGTAGTAGTTCGCGGGATATTCAAGCAGCAGTCACGCCCAGGGAAGTCGCAGGCGGGTTCCTGGATGACAGGGGGAATGTCTACGGCGGCCTGGTGGAGATTCGTGGCCGGAAACAATGGGTGGAAGGCTTCGAGCAGAAATTTGCAGAACAGGAGGCGGATTCCGTGGGAGGAAGATGTCTCTGGCGGTGGTGGCAATCCCTGGGGAGATGGATTCGTGATGTTGGAGTGGCGGGGGGGTCGTCGGAGCCTTGAGAGGAATCCGTAGTCGGCGTCGGTAATGGGCGGCACGGGCAGAGCAGGGGCACAGGAGAGGGAGGCGGTGCAGGATCGACGAGGACCAGTAGCTGGTTATTGCGGTGGCTTCAGGAAGATGGGGTGCTCGGTCAATCGATGGAAGGAGGCGACGGGATCAGGATGGCGTGAACTGGAGAAGAGAGTTGGAGCTCTTGGCGGCGCTGGATGGAACCGCGCGAAATCCCAAATGGTTCGTTTGATTCTTTTCCCAGCTGCCCGAAAACAGGAAGTAAGGATCTCTTTTATAACATTGGATTAAGGTTGATTTTGATATTGGTAGATATTCACTTCTTTTTAATAATGATAGATTTTGATAATAAGATAGGAAACTCTTTTAAATTGGCAGATATTAAACATAGGAATTTTTGCAACATAGGAATTTCTTAATGGCAGATATTAAAATGTGGAGTGGAATTCCAAAGGTGAGTCGGTTGTAGGCATAGGGGAGATTTTAAATTTAAAATAATAAATTAACCAAGCTTGTCCTAATTAACATATCTCCTAAATTAACGGACCTTTGCATTCAGGGTGATGTTGGCTAGTCATGTAAACAAGTCAAAGAAACACAAGCGAATAGTAGGCGCGCCAATAACATGTGCGATACAATAAATAATGGTACAAATACGCGCGAAGGCATGCACTACACAAATTAAAAGACAAGTACAATAATAAAAATGAAATATGTGACCCAGGTTGCATCAATTCCCCCGGGGTTGAAAGAACTCGACCCCGTCGAGAATGTGGTGCAACCAGTCACTATAATGTCCAAGATGTCAATCAGAGAAATGATGTATAGCCTCTTTTAACTAGTCACTATAGTGTCCAAGATGTCAATCAGAGAAATGATGTCAACCAGTCACTATACTGTCATGTGGATGTCGTCGCTGCGACTCAGAACCAGGAAGGTAACCTCTCATCCCTGAAAGAGACAGGATACTAACCTACTTTGGAAAATTATAATGTTTGTTGATGAAAACAACCATGAGATTATAAAGTTCCAAATAAGCTCGCAACTGATTAGTCAAAATTTCATGTCAAACATTCAAATGAGTAGTAATTATTATAGCTTCAAAACGATGACAGAGACGGTGTGGGGCAAACATAAGGTAGGAAGAACAACATGAAACAAGTGGGATCAACCTGTGGAATTATTAATACATAATGCATCATACGCTCGCTCGATAGACAACAACAAATGTCTGCAAGACCAGGATCGACTATCGCCATGAATTCACTTGTTAAGTCCCACTCGTGTCACAAAATTATAAAAAGATCCCAATTCTATCACTTAATACGGCTCTGCCTAAAAATTTCAGACATCGAACGATAGTGGTGAGGTGGCTCAGCATGCTCGCCTGCAACCAAAGGAAAGTGACGCGAACTAAACGCGCGCTCATCAAATACGAAATCACCAAGAAGCGGTGCTTCCAAAGCACCCAAGATGGATGACTCTCCAGAGTCAGGAGCTACCTCCTAGAGCGGGGGTCCAACCCGATGTGTAGCACTAAATAGGAGTGGTCTAGTGGAAACTACGGAAGGTAAAGCAGATAATGGCGACGTCCTCCCAGGTGTCCCAGGAACAAGACTATTCTTCTCGGAAAGAAGAATAATCTTGCGGCCATGGTGATCGAAGGAATAAGAGTTCCTTGCACCATCATGCAGGACATGTCGATCATACTACCATGATCGACCTAGTAAAATGCGGCAGACATCGATGGGGCAACATCACATAACACGGAATCCTGATACACGTCCACGATGGAGAACTCCACCAGACAATGACGAGTAACGGGTATAGTCAAATGACTACTAACCCCATATAAGTGGTACGGCTACTCCAAGGAGCGTGTCTCGAGTCCTAATGTTTCTACCATACGCCGATAAACTAAGTTCTCCACACTACCGATATCAATAATAATAGAACAAAAATGTCCCTGAATGTATGTCGTAGTACGAAATATTTCTTTTCTCCGAGAATCATGCTCAGTGGTCTCGCCAGGGGAAACTAAGCTAGAGTGAAGGACGCAAACTAAGTGCTCTGTTTTCTCGCCTTAGACCTCGATAACGCTATCAGCCTCGGGCTGGGGCTCAGGCCGGAATCACTAAAATAGACTCCATACTCAGGTTCAGGCCCATTGGTGGAATCAGTAATTGCGACGAAGTGACGTCGCGGGCACAAGGAAAATTTGTGTCCAGGCTCCATACACTGGAAACATCGAAATACTCCAGTGTTGGGACAGAATCCCATGGGCTCCTTACCCCTGGTGGGCCAGGGTGAGGAGTCAAGGCCCCAGTAGTGACCTAAGGGGGAGGGGGATCAGAAATACTAGAGGTGGGTGCAGTGGTGGCGATACTCGAAGTTGGTCTATCAGTAGACCTTGGTCTATCAGTAGGCTCTGATTAGATGTCCTCTTTTGGAGGGCCTCCAATCGACGTGCTCCATTGGAGACCTCTCCCAGGTCCCGGAAATTATGAAGCTTTAACTGGTCTCACATCGCATATCATAGCCCATTAAGATAACGGGTCACGACCATGTGGTCTTCTTTCCTCAGGTCTAAACATGAATTGAGTACAAGAAACTCGTTTATGTACTCAATGATAGTCTGTTTTTCTTGTTGTAGGTTGTGATACCACCATACAAGATTTGCATGAAATCAGCGGGGACATACCACCTCTTGAGTTGAGCTTTGAACTCAACCCAAGTAGTGATAAGTGGTTGTCTCATCGTGTAACGCATCCGCTCAACCTGCCCCCACCATGTAAGTGTGGGGCCCTTCAACTTCAATGTAGCATACTCCACCTGCTGGTGGGCAGGTGTGCGCTTCCAGCTAAGAAATCGCTCTAATCGGTCACACCAATCTAGACACACCTTAAGCTCTAGTGTGCCCTCAAAATCCCCAACATCTAATTTGATACCCATATCCCACCTAGGTGGATTCCTATTATCATGATTCATTAGTTGGGGTTCTGGTGGTGGTGGTGGTGGTGGAGGTGTAGGGATTAGTACCCATATCCCCAACATCTAATAAGATGCAGTTGGAAGATTCGCGGTGAATTAATGAACTACATAACCGTAATAGCCCGCTCCCGAACACGTGTTCCACAAACTCATTCAGCCACTTCCAGCTCCATGTCCCAACCAGAACCTAGACAAGTTTGAAGATTCAAAGACAAAACTACAAAAGTAAGCTCAATGAGCAAATATCGTGCATTATGAAATTAATTGTGACAAATATGTGTAAAGATATATTATGCATTTAACAAATAAATTATTTAAAAATGAAAATCATACTATGATGAGAACTAATCAAATGTTTGTCATACATTTTTTTCGTTAAATTGTAATGAACTAGAGTCCAATTGTATTCGAAGATCCAAAGTAAAAGACCACACAGGCAAGCTCGTTAATCAAAGTATAAAGCACGACAAACAACATGCACAATGACATTAACTTTTTCACCCATTCATAAAAAATATTACACTTGTTACAAATAAGTATAATTAATCATAACATTCCTTTTATGATAAGACCTATTCAATTGTAGTTTCATACAATTTTTTTGTTAAGTTGTAATAAGATATATATATAATATATATAATACTGATGAATTATGATTGTCATGGTGTGATAATATTACAACAACAAAATTGTTAAATGAATTAAAAATGGGATAGAGAAACAAATACCTTAATTTTTCCGATGTCACCCAAGCCAAAATCGTTCTATCATATAGATTTGCTCTGTTGTTTGGACGATCAATATCTTCATCATTATGAAGTCCAACTCGAATCGAATGATAGCCTTGCAAAACTGAAATGATGTGATAATTAGCAGAAAACCTAACACAAAATATGGGGTGAGTAAGCGAATAGAGGTATTAGAGTTGTTGAAGTACTATATAAGTTGTACAAAACCCCAGACTAATGGAACATAACTTATTTTTTTCAAAGTCGTAAAGGAGGTAGTATGCTAATTGCTATCTAAGCGCATTTCGGAAAGAAATCTTTAAGTACAATGGAACCAAAATTAAATAGGGCTAAGCTTAACACACCCCAAAAAATGGGTAAAGTGAATGTGTTAACAAATGCATAAACAGATATAGTTTTGTAAGGAATATATTAAAAGCATTAAAAAAATTAAGAGCATGAAGTAACTTACTAATCAAATACTCGCTTACATGGTAGTGGTACACCACTTATATGACATTCTATTGATTGTAAACCAAACATGTAAACAAAATGATCATGAATTAAAATTCAAGCATGAAAAAGTGAATCAAAGCGAGTTAATACTCATGAACCAAGTACTTAACACATTACACCAATGCATGCATAATTTATTTATGTTTGAAAATGTACCTAAAGCATTAAAAAAATAAGATCATAAAAGAACTTATTAACCAAATACTCATTTACATGGGCCATAACGGCATATAACAATCTTTTGAAACTAAACCAAACATGTAAAGTCTAAAATTGGTTATGAATTAAATTCATGGAGGGAAAAAAATTATGAGTAAAGAGTCAGGGTTTACCTTGGTAGATATAGTGTAGGAAATTTGTATGAAATATGAATGCAGAGTATGATTTCATTTGATAGAAGTAAAATTTATCGTTTAAAGAGAAAGAAAGTTGTGTGGTTTCGGGTAGGCGAAAAGGTAAGATACAGATACCAGGCTAGGTCTTCGGAAAGGTGTGATGTGACTGCAGGAGTCGCGAGCTTCGGAATGATGCAAGGTTTGAAGAAATTTAGTTTTAAGGGAAAGAGAAAATTATGGGATTACAGATAGGAGCAGAGGTGTGCTACGGATATCTGAGTAGAGGTTCAGAAATCACGGAGATGCGTCGATCGGGATTGGAAGAAGTCGCAAGCTTCAAAATGAGATGTATCGGTCGGAATGAGTAATTGAGAGCTTTCATTGGCAACCGAATGGGAGAGGGATTTAGGAGAGAAATCGAGACCAAGTAACTCTCCTGCGGTGGAGACGACATGAGGAGTGATGACCTTTTCGAGCCGAAAAGAGATTTGGGGAGGAGTTGTGGCCTAGAAGCTCTCATGCAGTCACGAGGGATAAAATCATGGGCTAGGATTTGGGGGAGAAGCCGCAAAATTGATAAAAAGTGATTGTTTTATTGAATGATTGGCCGGTTAAGATTAAAATCATCTTTTCAATTTTACTTCCAATCATTGAACTGGTAGGAGAGTGTCTATCATCAAGCCCTATCGGCAGAGTTGAGCATACTTCATGATGTCTTCCACATGTCTGTGCTAAGGAAGGCTCTAACTGAACCTAGGGCAATGGTTGAGCCGACCACAGTGCTGGTAGAAGAAAACCCGGAGACAATTGTGGTACCGGTTTACACAGAAAATGAGAAGATCTGAAAGATGTGGAACTACAACGTCATGAAACTAAATTCTACAAGCACAAGGATTAATTGGTGGCATGCACATGTTTGGAAATAACGACAATTAGAGGATGAAATTAACTAGGGCAAGCTCAAATTAATTACTATTCATTTAAACATGTAAGCATAAAAATTACTAGTGCTCGCAAGCGAGAAGATGAGAGGTATACCAAGGGCAGAGGCAGTGGCTGGAGAGGGGATGGTGGCTGGAAGCTTGAGGGGTTTGCTGGAGGAAATTGCAGGAGCAGGGGAGGCGCCGCTGCTGACTGGAAACAGGGAGAGCTGGCTGGAAGCAAGGAGAAATGCTGGAGGCACTCTGACTCCACTGGAGGAGGGGGATGGGGCCGACTACAGTGCCCAAAGAAGGCTCGGGTGGGCTCGACGGCAGCTGGATAGGCTTCAGGCAGCAGATCTGGTGGCGGGAAGGGCTTCCCTGGTGGATTCCGACGGTCGAGAAGAGAACTCGAGGGAGTGGAGGTATCGGCGGTGGCCAGCAGAGCTTCTCTGGACGATTTCGTCGGGGAAGACAACCACAGGCCGACACAACTTCGGGCAGAGGTGGCGATGCTCGGTCGGAGGTTGCCGTCGAAGGAGGTGAACGCTGGAGGCGGCGTCGGGGTTCGTCGAGCAGGAGAAAGCGGCGCCGGGCTTCCTCGAGCTGCAACAGTCGATCGGGTAGGCGGCGCTGGAGGGGAAACCGACGAAATCAAAAGTGATTCGTCGGTTTCTATTTTCCAGCCGGGTTTTAAGAGCAAGGGTTTCTTTTATAAGTGGAGGATTAGGGTTATTAGTTTGAGATGTGGGCTTCAAGATGGGCTTCGGGGGGAGGGCTTCAATATGGGCTTCGGGGGGAGGGGGGAGTCATTACATATTGAAATAGTTAATTAAATTAGACTTGTCCTAATTAACCTACCTCCTATTATACCGGATCTACGCATTCAGGATCACGTTAGCCGGTCATGCCAACGAGCCAAACCAAAACTACGCGAACAAAATGTACGATACAAAATACACAAAAAGCGTCAATACATGCGCAATACAACTCTACGCTACACAATAATCTA
The DNA here is from genome assembly GCA_039513925.1 of Platanthera zijinensis. Lineage (NCBI taxonomy): Eukaryota > Viridiplantae > Streptophyta > Magnoliopsida > Asparagales > Orchidaceae > Platanthera > Platanthera zijinensis. The sequence continues at coordinate 38,995,804 of CM077080.1, forward strand.
AAAAATTGCGCAGAAACGTGTGCTACAATAATAAAAGACATGTGCGATAAAAAAATAATAAAAACAACGCGACGCAGGTTGCATCAGTTTGTGTGTGTGTGCGCGCGCGTGTGTATGAATATTTATTTATTTATCGATATTTTTGTACACACTATTATACGCAAACACCAGACACGCATTTCTCGACTTTTGGCTAGGGGGACTTCTCTTCGCGAATAGGGGTGTGCATAAAAAACCGAAACGAATCGAACCGATCGGTTCAGTTCGGTTTCAGTTTAGAGCGACTGAAAACCGATAACGTTTCTGTTTGATTTGTTGTTTGGGTAAATCGAAAAACCGAATTGAATCTAACTTTAGAGAATAAAAATTATTAGCAAGGCTTATGTATTATAATTTTGTTTTATTTATTCGTCCTAGGTGACAACTAACAATAAATACGTTGTACTTATTGTTTCTTTTTTGAATGAATCTTTGAGCTTATTGTCTTAATTGCAGTAAGTAATCTAAATGTTATTGTACAACCCATATTCGACGAGGGTGGGCCCTACCACCGCCAGGTCATCAGAGGTCGAAGTCAACAAAGCAGGGTGGGGATCCAGACCAGCATCCCGGGCCGCGGAAGGTTTGGGCGAGTAGGGCGAGCTCCCCAGGCCAACTCGCCAGGTGGCGACTATGGCCAGATGCTCGCCTCTCCCAGGCGAGTTCCTTAAGAAGGTCGCCAACTCGCCAGGGGGGGGTATAAGTAAGACCCCCCCCCCCCCTTTTCTTTGGTTTTGCCTATAAATAGGACCCCAGGGGTACGAAGAAGGGACAAGCAATTCTCGGCCTGAACCCTCGCGAGTTCCAGTAACTACCCTTGACTCGCTATCGTTCAGCTCGCCTCCTTCGTACCTAGCTCGGCCAATCTGGTTGAGAAGGGGTTGCTTCTCCTAAGCAACTGGGTACGTGGTGGGACCTTCCTGCCGCAGCGACCTGGGGTCTTGTTCGTACAATTCGTCCTTGTTTCCTAACCAGAGATCGTCTTCCTGACCGGTCGACCAGTAGCTTCAGGTCGCCTAATCCGATTTCTGAGGTTGAGAATTTCTCGGCTTCAACACTTGGTGCGGTGAGCGTGGATAGCGACCGAAGAAGAAAGTCGTGGTTGGAAGATGGCCGATGACGGAGACCGGGGCGAGTTGGGAGGTAACTCAGCGGGAACTGGAATCCCGGGGCAAGGTGGCGAGTATGTGACGGTGGCAGCTTTTGCAGAGTTCGCAAGGAGAATGGAGAAGGCGATACTCGTCGGGTTGTCAAATCCGCCTGAGGTGACGGCGACTTCCCCCCGTCGCCAGACACCCCCGGGCGAGGAGATACCAACTCGGCGAGCAGGGAAGGAGCCCGCTTGGGCGAGTGGAGAGCAGGTGATCCCCCCGCGACATCACCCGGCGAGTAGTCAGGGGATCCGGTTCCGAGAACCAGAACTCTCGGCGAGGTACGGAGATACTCGCCGATGGAGCGAGTATGACTGCTCGAGCGGAGAGGATACTCGCCGCCGCCAGGAAGGGAGGAGCCCCTTCTGCGACGAGATCCTCGCAGCCCTTGTCCCCGACAACTTCAGAGAGCCAGTCCTCTCGTACTACTCCGGCAAGGACGACCCGGTGGGGCATCTTCAGTGGTTTGAGGATGTGGTCTCCATTCGCAACATGTCCGATGCTCTCAAGTGCCGGCTCTTCTCCATTACCTTCAAAGGTAGCGCGAGAGATTGGTTCCACCAGCTGCCGGCCGGGTCCGTTTACTGCTTCTCGGATCTGCGAAGGGGCCTGCTAGCAAGGTTCGCGACGTCCAAGCGGAGGAAGAAGGAGGCGACCGCTCTCTTCAAGATCGTGCAGGGGCAGCACGAGAGTTTGGGCCGGTACATCGATCGATTCCAGGAGGAGGTGCTGGAGGTGGAAGAGGTAGACGGGTTCACCTTGATGGTGGCCCTCAAGTTCGGGCTGAAGCAGGGTCTGTTCAACATGGAGTTGGGGCACAGGCCACCCAAGTCGTTCGAGGAGATGGTGGAGAGAGCCAATGTGTTCATCCAGGGAGAGGAGAGGAACAAGGAGTTCCTGGCACGGCTCGACGGAGATCGACCGCTTGGGCAAGACAAAGGGAGGCTGCTGGAGAGGGAGAGGGCGCCGGAAGGGCGCAGTGACAGAAAGCAGGAAAGGCCGCGGGAGAAAGAGGAGAAGAAAGAGAGAGGAAGGGAGATCAGAAAGGCGGAGAAGCAGGAGTGGCGGGAGAGGCCTCGAAGGCAGGAGGACAGGAGGCCTGTCGGAGGGCGAGAAGCGAGGAGCGAGGAAAGAAGGTTCCAGTACCCGAGGGACCGCCCTCAGTGGAGGCAGCCCACCCGTCAGGAGGAAAGGAGGGCTTACAACCCTCGGGAGCAGGGAGGAGGAAGAAGGGAGACCATGTCCATCACGCAGCGAGCCGCCAAGCGCCGGCGGAAGGAGAGGCAACAGGAGAGGAGGCAGGAAAGGCAGCAGGAAGCGGCGATTCCCCTCTACTGCGATATCCATCGAGTGGAGGGGCACGGGACCTTGGCTTGCCCAGAGTTCTGGGAAACAAGGAGAAGAATGGAAGCGACGGCGGCCGAGAGGGAGCAGCCACAGCAGGAGGCCCAGGTTGGGCAGGTGGCTTACCAGGCACCGCAGAGGAGGAGGAACGAAGACAGGATCGATCAGGGAGGAAGGGGAAATGTCATTCCCGGTCTGGGAGGCGGGCACGTTGGAGTGATCAACGGAGGGGCGGGGCTAGGAGCTTCCCGCAAGGGAAGTCTCCACCAAATCTACAAAAGGAGCGTCGCTTCGACGTCTCAGACCCCCCCTCCCTTGAACGAGATCACCTTCTCGGAGGAAGACATGCTCTGGAACGAGAACCCCTTCCATGACGCCCTGGTGATTCAAGCAGCAATCGAGGACTTCACCGTCGACCGAATCCTCGCGGATAACGGGAGCTCGGTGAATGTCATCTTCAAGAGAACCTTCGTCGGCCTTCAGGTGGAAGCGTCCCGGGTTCAGGCAGCGGATGGGCCTCTCTTCGGCTTCTCCGGGGAGAAGAAAGAGGTGGAAGGAGGAGTGGAGTTGCTGGTTACTCTCGGGGGGACTTCGATCCGATGCCGCTTCGTCATCGTCGACGCACCGAGCGGCTACAACGCCATCTTCGGACGGCCCCTCATCAACTACTTCAAGGCCGTCCCTTCATCTTATCACCAATGCCTGAAGTACTGCAGGGATGACGTCCAAGTCAGGATCAGGGGAGATCCCAAGGCCTCCAGGGAATGCTACCTGAATGCGGTCAGCACCATCAGCTGGATGGGCGACGCAGAAAGGTTGGAAAGGATGATGGAGCAAGAAGAGGGCCTGCAAGCTGCCGAGGAGCTGGAGGAAGTGGAGGTGATCTCCCTGAGAGGAAAGCCGGAGCTGCTGAAGATCGGAGGAGCCTTGCCCCCGGAAGGGAAGGTGGAGATAGCGGCCTGCCTACAGGAAAACGCGGACGTCTTCGCATGGAGCGCCGCCGAAATGCCAGGGATCGATGCTGATGTTGCCTGTCATCGCCTCAACCTGGATCCGGCGACGGCCCCCGTCCGTCAAAAGCAAAGGAAGAGCGCCGCCGCTCTAGCGGGACCCATCCGGGAGGAAGTAGGGAAGCTGCTGGAAGCAGGTTTTGTTTCGGAGATCCAGTATCCAGGCTGGGTCTCCAATGTTGTAATGGTGAAGAAGTCTGGAGGGGGCTGGAGGTTATGTATCGACTTTTCATTATTGAATAAAGCCTGCCCGAAGGATTGTTATCCCCTGCCTCAGATCGACGCGCTGGTTGATTCCGCCGTCGGATTTCCTGTGATGAGTTTCCTTGATGCCTTTTCAGGATACCATCAGATCCGGATGCATCCCCCCGATTGCCGCGACGTTTCCTTCATCACCAGCGACGGGTGCTATAGCTACAAGATGATGCCCTTTGGGCTCAAGAACGCCGGCGCGACATATCAAAGAATGATGGATCACGTCTTCAGAGAGCAGAAGGGGCGGAATCTGGAAGTCTACGTCGACGACTTGCTCGTTAAGAGTAAGAGCGCCGCAGAGCACGTAGCGGATCTGACGGAGACTTTCGCCACCCTGAGGAGGTACAAGATGCGGCTCAACCCGGCCAAGTGTGTTTTCGGCGCAGGAAGGGGGAAGTTTCTAGGACACCTCCTTACTCCCCTAGGGGTGGAGCCCAACCCCGACAAGGTGAAAGCCATCGTGGAGATGGCGTCCCCAAGGGACTCCAAGGAAGTTCAAAGGTTGACCGGAAGGCTGGCAGGTCTTAGCCGGTTTCTCTCCAAGGCCGGAGAAAAGTGCTCCCCTTTCTTCAAAGCCCTTCGGGGAAATCAGAAATTCGAGTGGACCCCGGAGTGCGAGGAGGCCTTCAAGAAGCTCAAGCAACAGCTGACTCGAGCTCCCCTCCTTCAGGGTCCGCAGGGCGGCGAAGACCTCTTGCTCTACCTAGGGGTAGGGGCCGAAGCAGTCAGCTCGGTGTTGGTCCGAGAGGAGGGAAAGAAGCAGCTTCCGATCTATTACGTAAGCCGGGTGCTAAGGCAAGCCGAGACGCGGTACCCCATCCTGGAGAAGTTGGTCTTTGCCCTGGTAGTTTCGGCCAGGCGACTCCGTCCATATTTCCAAGCCCACTCTATCAAAGTAGTCTCAGACCATCCCTTGAGGAGTATCTTGGACGGAGTGGAGCATTCCGGCAGGCTCGCCAAATGGGCTGTGGAGCTGAGCGAGTTCGACATCTCCTACCCCCCAAGGGTCGCGATCAAAGCACAAGCCGTGGCGGATTTCCTGGCCGACTTCTCGGCCGAGGTCGAGGCAGACACGGATGTCTCTCGGCCGGTCCCTTGGAAGATGTTCGTGGATGGCGCGTCAGGGAGACACTCCGTGGGAGCCGGGGTGGTGCTGGTTAGTCCTCAGGGGACCAGGATTGAGCAAGCTATCAAGATCAATTTTCCGGTTACTAACAACCAGGCGGAGTACGAAGCCATGGTGGCTGGCTTGCGACTCGCCAAGGAACTGGCAATCAGAGATATCAGGGCCTTTTCCGATTCCATGGTGGCGGCATCCCAGATTCGGGGAGAGTTCGAAGTCCGAGATCCCGTCTTGCAGCAATATCTGGTCAAGGTCAAAGGCCTTATCGGGGGGTTCCGATCCTTTCACGTCGAGCATGTGCCCCGAGAGCGCAACTCCGAGGCAGACAATCTTGCGAAATACGGCCCCCGGGCCGGGGGAACCGCCATCGAGTTATTTCGACCATCCATCGAAGAAGGCGAATTGATGGAGGTCGATCAGCGGGCCTCGTGGAGGGATCCGTTCATCACATTCCTGGCGACAGGCCGACTACCATCTGACGGGCAAGACCAAAGAAAGTTTCGGTACAAGGCCGCATACTACTTGCTGCAGGGCGGCGAACTCTATCGCAAGACCATTTCAGGCCCTCTGGCCCGGTGCTTGTCAGAGCACGAGATTCCCCGGGTCCTCGAAGAGATACACTCAGGAGAGTGCGGCAGTCACTCCGGGACCCGCACCCTGGAGCAAAGGATTCTGAGGCACGGTTACTTCTGGCCGACCATCCGAAAGGACGCAGAGGCCTATTCCAGAAAATGCTCCCAATGTCAACTCTTTGCGCCCCTTGCGCTCCAGCCAGCTCAGCAACTTCGCTCAATTACCGCTCCATGGCCTTTCGCAATTTGGGGCATGGATTTGATCGGCCCGTTCCCTCAAGCTAGCGGGCAAAGGAAGTTTGTTCTGGTAATGGTCGACTACTTCACGAAGTGGATCGAGGCTAAGGCTCTGGCCAGGACCACGTCTCAAATCGTCAAGAACTTCATTTGGGGGGAGATCGCATGCAGATTCGGGATCCCTCTGGCCATCATCACCGACAATGGGCCGCAGTTCGCCAGCCTGGAACTGGGAGACTTTTGTAAACAATTGGGAACCGACCTTCGGTTCGCCTCGGTACATCATCCTCGTAGCAACGGGCAAGTAGAAGCCGCAAACAAGCTCATCATCAACTTGCTGAAGAAGAAGATCACCAATCTCAAGGGGAATTGGGCCGAACAACTCCCCTCTGTCCTGTGGGCTCTCAGGACCACCCCGAACTCGGCTACAAGGGAAACACCCTTCAAGCTATCACACGGGTCCGAGGCGCTCATCCCGGTCGAATTTGAGGTGCATAGTCCGAGGGTCATCGCGGCCGAAGACGGAAGCGAGGAATGGCGGTTAGAGAATGAAGAGGCTCAGAGGCTCTCCCTAGATTATGTGGAAGAGCTTCGGGACTTAGCCTCCATACGCCAGGAGGAAACCAAGAGGCGCATGGCGAGGCATTTCGACAAAAACGTCCGCTTGAAGAACTTCCTCGCAGGGGACTTGGTCATGAAGAAAGTGGACGCCGCCGGGCGGGGAGCCGCCATAGGCAAGCTCTTTCCCAACTGGGAAGGACCTTTCATCATCCAAGAGGCTTTGGCCACAGGAGGCTATTACCTACAAGACCAAGCGAGAGAGCAGCTGTCTGGAACCTGGAGCGGAGATGATTTGAAAAGATTTTACCCATAGCGGTAACCCATGTATCTATTTCTGTAAACTTTCTTAAATGAACAAAGGATGCGGATTTTCATCCCTTTTGTGTTGAAGGTGCCTCGAGGCTTCTGAGTGTTTCCATGGCCCGCCTCGTAGTCGACTTCGGAAGGCAGTGGTCGGTTTGTTCCTCATACATAGCCCAGTACGGATGATGGGACGATGCTTCGGGATCTTAAGCGCTCTTGTAAGACCGGGCCTCTGCACTGTCGGCCGAGATCAGCTCCCCCCTTGCATGTCGGCCTAGGTCTCCCCGAGTGCATCTCTCTTCCGTCTGGAGGAACTACGAGGAACAGATCCGCACCCTGATCCCCCGGACTCGAGGAGAGGCCGGCCTCGTAAAGCACCCAGAAGGAAAAACCTCAAACGAGCAGCAAGGCAGGATAACCTGCTGAAGCTGAAAAGGGCAAGAATGAGCCCAGGGGTGTGTGTTGATTCCGAGTGCGTCCGGGGAGGACCCTCGATGAACACCACCCCCATTCGAATCGTAACTGGAAGCGATCTTCACTATCAAATCGAGATACGTGCCTTCAACCCGTTCTCACTGAATAACCTAGTTCGGACGATGGGACGAGGCTTCGGGACTTTAAGCACTCTTGTAAGACCGAACCTCTGCACTACCAGCCGAGATCAGCTCCCCCCTTGCATGTCGGCCTAGGTCTCCCCGAGTGCATCTCTCTTTTCCGACTAGAGGGATTCTTAGGAACGGGTCTGGACACCAACCCCCCGATTTGGCAGGGTCAAGAGCGTCTCTCCGAAGAGAGTTTTGTCAAAGATGCCTTTGAGATTAATCTCCAAACTGTATGAGTGCAGGATTGAGACTCAAGACTTCGAGTGGAGCAGCGTCGTAAGACCGGTATCCCCACGAGCTCCTCTCCTCGGGAATCGGCCGATCTCCTCGATTGTAATCCAAGACTTCGAGTGGAGCAGCGTCGTAAGACCGGTATCCCCACGAGCTCCTCTCCTCGGGAATCGGCCGATCTCCTCGATTGTAATCCAAGACTTCGAGTGGAGCAGCGTCGTAAGACCGGTATCCCCACGAGCTCCTCTCCTCGGGAATCGGCCGATCTCCTCGATTGTAATCCAAGACTTCGAGTGGAGCAGCGTCGTAAGACCGGTATCCCCACGAGCTCCTCTCCTCGGGAATCGGCCGATCTCCTCGATTGTAATCCAAGACTTCGAGTGGAGCAGCGTCGTAAGACCGGTATCCCCACGAGCTCCTCTCCTCGGGAATCGGCCGATCTCCTCGATTGTAATCCAAGACTTCGAGTGGAGCAGCGTCGTAAGACCGGTATCCCCACGAGCTCCTCTCCTCGGGAATCGGCCGATCTCCTCGATTGTAATCCAAGACTTCGAGTGGAGCAGCGTCGTAAGACCGGTATCCCCACGAGCTCCTCTCCTCGGGAATCGGCCGATCTCCTCGATTGTAATCCAAGACTTCGAGTGGAGCAGCGTCGTAAGACCGGTATCCCCACGAGCTCCTCTCCTCGGGAATCGGCCGATCTCCTCGATTGTAATCCAAGACTTCGAGTGGAGCAGCGTCGTAAGACCGGTATCCCCACGAGCTCCTCTCCTCGGGAATCGGCCGATCTCCTCGATTGTAATCCAAGACTTCGAGTGGAGCAGCGTCGTAAGACCGGTATCCCCACGAGCTCCTCTCCTCGGGAATCGGCCGATCTCCTCGATTGTAATCCAAGACTTCGAGTGGAGCAGCGTCGTAAGACCGGTATCCCCACGAGCTCCTCTCCTCGGGAATCGGCCGATCTCCTCGATTGTAATCCAAGACTTCGAGTGGAGCAGCGTCGTAAGACCGGTATCCCCACGAGCTCCTCTCCTCGGGAATCGGCCGATCTCCTCGATTGTAATCCAAGACTTCGAGTGGAGCAGCGTCGTAAGACCGGTATCCCCACGAGCTCCTCTCCTCGGGAATCGGCCGATCTCCTCGATTGTAATCCAAGACTTCGAGTGGAGCAGCGTCGTAAGACCGGTATCCCCACGAGCTCCTCTCCTCGGGAATCGGCCGATCTCCTCGATTGTAATCCAAGACTTCGAGTGGAGCAGCGTCGTAAGACCGGTATCCCCACGAGCTCCTCTCCTCGGGAATCGGCCGATCTCCTCGATTGTAATCCAAGACTTCGAGTGGAGCAGCGTCGTAAGACCGGTATCCCCACGAGCTCCTCTCCTCGGGAATCGGCCGATCTCCTCGATTGTAATCCAAGACTTCGAGTGGAGCAGCGTCGTAAGACCGGTATCCCCACGAGCTCCTCTCCTCGGGAATCGGCCGATCTCCTCGATTGTAATCCAAGACTTCGAGTGGAGCAGCGTCGTAAGACCGGTATCCCCACGAGCTCCTCTCCTCGGGAATCGGCCGATCTCCTCGATTGTAATCCAAGACTTCGAGTGGAGCAGCGTCGTAAGACCGGTATCCCCACGAGCTCCTCTCCTCGGGAATCGGCCGATCTCCTCGATTGTAATCCAAGACTTCGAGTGGAGCAGCGTCGTAAGACCGGTATCCCCACGAGCTCCTCTCCTCGGGAATCGGCCGATCTCCTCGATTGTAAACCAAGACTTCGAGTGGAGCAGCGTCGTAAGACCGGTATCCCCACGAGCTCCTCTCCTCGGGAATCGGCCGATCTCCTCGATTGTAATCCAAGACTTCGAGTGAAGCAGCGTCGAAAGACCGGTATCCCCACGAGCTCCTCTCCTCGGGAATCGGCCGATCTCCTCGATAACAAGGAGGGGCCCCCGGGCTATGTTCGACGACTAAGCCCGGCCCAATTTTCGTCACGCGCGAGCAGGCCTCACGCGAGTAGGAGAGCAAAACTCACGAGAACAGGCGAGCTGATCTCGCGCGAGTAGGCGAGCTGTTTCCATGCGGGGAAGCGAGCTGAAACCGCGCGAGTAAGCGAGCCCCGGGGGACATGCGAGTACGTCCCACACGCCACCCGCGCGGTTATCACAGCAGGTTCACGAGTATCCGGGCGCAGGGGGGAGTAGGTCCCGGCGAGCGGATGGTCGACGTTGGGGCCATCCCCTGCGACCTAGCGAGCGTCCCTCTCCGAGCCTATGAGCCTAGCGAGTAACCTCCAGTCAGAGGAAAAGACAAAACTTTGTATAAATCACTAAGTCAAAATGTGGTTTACAAAAGGAACAAAAAGAATATCGGCGAGCAACTAGGACTCGTCGTCGCCAGTATCAGGCCGATATTCATCATCCCCAACATCGCCGATATCCGCAAAGTCGTCGCTCTCTGCGGTCTCGCCGCTGCTGCTTCCGCTGCCGCTGCTGCTTCCGCTGCCGCTGCTGCTTCCGCTGCCGCTGCTGTCAGAATCACCGGAGCTGGTCGGCAACGACGCGTCGTATGGCGGGACAGTCCCCTCGGCGAGCAGCTCGGGGATGAGCTCGTCAACAGTGAGCGGCTTCTCCCCCTCGACGAGCTGGCCCCCGAGCCTAAGGCGCGCGAGAATGACATTCCCCGCCGCCCGCGCGATCTCGCGGCGAACGGAGGATCTCTCCTCCCAGAGGACGCGCGATTGCTTCACCACTCGCGCCGGGTCCTCGGGCAGCGAGGTTGAGGAGCTCGGCCGCCCTTCAGCAGCGATCAGCCTGGTCTCCATCACCGCAGCGCGAGTTTGAGCCGCCTCCAACTCGGCCTGGGAGGTGGCGAGCTTCTCCTCGCACTCGGAAAGCTTCTTCGCCGCTTCTATCTCGGCAGCCTGCGAGATGACCAATGTCAGAGCCTGGCAGCGATACAAGTCAAGCAACCTACCCAAGGATAACTCACCTCGAAGTCCCTCCAGCGGGCGGACTGCATGCCAAGGTCAATGGCCTTCTTGGAGACGATTTTGAGGGCGTCGGTCATTTCCAGCATTTTCCTCGCCGAGTAATGCCCCAGCTCGGCAGACCGCGCGAGCGCGCAGGCCGACTGATGGGCAAGCTCCGTCGGGGTCAGCTCCATGACGGACTCCGCGTCGGCCCGACCATAGATGGCATGAAGGACGGCGAACGCCTCCCCCTTATCCTCCCAGTCAGTCGACCAGGACGGGAGGTTGGTGCTCAGCGACACCGAGTTCTCCCCCGCCGACCAGGTCACGAGCGGGCGACCGAAGGCGTCCACCACCCCCTGTCCAAGGCCGTAGTTGGGGTGGAAATGGGGTGACCGCGCGGGCGTCGGCGACCGGCGATCGACGGATCGCGGCGACGAGGTCTTCACCTTCTTCCTCGCGGGACCCTGCGAGCTGGCCCGCGACTTCCCCTTAGCCGTCTTCTTCTCCCCGACGTCGGCAGGAGGGGGAGCATCCGACTGCGTGGCAGCGACTTCCTTCGCCAAGGGAAGCGGCTTCTCCGGAAGCTCGTTGGCGACTGCAAAACACGTGACGAAGTTAGCTTCAGCGGCAAAATGACGAGCGAGTAACCAGGGCGCACGGCGAGTTCAACATACTTTCGATCGGGAGGACTGGCTCGAGCACGCTGACGTTTAGTCGCCAGAAAATGACGTCAAAACGCCGACCGCGGAAGTAGTCGAAGAGCTGCTCGCGAGCTCCCTCGAGGATGGGGGGAAGGAAGGCGACATCGGCTGGTTGGTGCGGCCTGCCGGGAACGCCGCCGAAGTCGCCATGGACGACAACCAGCTGCTCGCTCCAGCGATGGACCTTGTTCGCCGTCCCGACCAGAGTGCAGACATGACTGCTAAAGAAGATGACCCCCTCCGAGGTCGCCGCGAAGGCGAAGATGCGGCGGAAGACGGAGAGGTCGAAAGAGATCCTCTCTTCCCGAAGGAAGCATAGGAATCCCATAATGATCGCCACGCCGTTGGGATTGATCTGCGCGGGAACAATCCCAAAGTAGCGTAGAATCTCGCAAAACTCCGGCCAGAAGGGCAGCCGCAGACCCGCGTCAAAGTGACGCAGCGACATTACAAGCGAGCCCTCAATATGGGTATTGAGACGCTCGCTGCGAGTAGGGAGTCTTGCCGAGTATCCGTCAGGGAGGGAGCGTTCCTTGAAGGTCGCCAGTTCCTTCTCGGTGGTGATAGATTTCTTAAAAGCCGCATCGGCAAAATTAATTGCATGGGCCTGTCGGCGAGCGCTGGCGTCGTCACCGACCATGATGGCGAGATCAGAAAGCAGCGTGAGCGGCGAGTTGACTGTTCAGATACTCGGCAGGAGGAAAGAAGGTCGCTACAGCAATACCCTTTATGACCCACCTACCCCCCCCTATTTATAGGAACGACAAGTCCAAGGAGGGGGGGGGGGGGTCAGCCACCCCGGCGAGTATCTGACAAACTCGCGCGATGAAGAAAAACCTGCGACATTATCAAAGTGAACTAAAGCTCGGTACGTCAAAGAATGAAAGCGCGCACACGGAAGCGGGAATATTCGCGCACACGAATTAATCAAATTAAAAATAAATGTCCGGGGATTACAAAGTCGCGCGAGGCGATTACAGGCGATTACATTCGAAAAACAAAAAAAAAGAAAAAGATTATGGCGCCCTCGGCCGCTCAGGAGGGTGCGGATGCCGCCCAGCCCAGCCGATCTCGCGCGCACGTCGGTAATGCTCCGTCGCCAGCGCTGTCGCGTCATCGCCGAGCCTGAGCTGCTCCTCCATCCTCGCCAGGCGTCCAGCAGATCCCATGCTCGCCCGGATGCCGGCCAGCTCGTCGAGCACCAGCTGCAGGCGGTGGTTGTTCAGTTGCAGCTGGCGGTCGTTCTCTTTGACCACGTGAAAGCGAGCTTCATAGCTTTCCAGGGTCGACTGGAGCCCTTCGACCTTGGCCATCCTCGCCTCCAGTGCCGAGATGCGCCGGTGAGAATCACAGATGGCGAGCTGGTCAAACTTGCTCTCCAGCTCCATGTGGGCGCGAATGGCGGCCTGGCGATACTCGCTCCCGGACAGCCCGATAGCGTCGAGGAAAGTCGCCCCAGAGGTCGCCGGGCGATCTGACACGGCAGGAAGACAGATCGTCAGGAGTGAAAAAGCAATAAGCAGAGCGGTAGTCAGTGGAAGGAGGCTCACCACGGCGAGGAGATCGGGATCGGCGCGGCGAAGAAGGTCGCCCGGAGGTATCTCGCCTCCCCGAAGAGCTACTCGGAAGGTCGGCAGGCCTGCCCTGCCCGCGCCCTCCAGACCCTTGGCCGACGTAGTCAGGGTCTCCAACCCGCGGAGGAAAGTAGGGAGGCCGCGGCCTCACCGACTTCTTCACCGGCGGCGAAGCCTGAGGAGAGCTCGCCGAGTGGTGCGGAGCCCTCGGCGCGGAAGAAGGAGGTCGCGGATGATCCTTCGGCAGAGCGGACAGAGGCGGCGGAGGGGGCAAGCCGGTGCTCGGCGCCTGGCCGGTAGTGACGACCGCGGGCGGCGGCGGCGGCGGCGGCAATGGAGCGCTCACCGAGGGTATTTTCCCGCCGCTCGCGACAACACCAGCCGCCGTACTCGCTGGAGGGACCTCGCGCACCAGCCCAGATGACCCGGCTGGGGTGGCCTTCGCCGGCAGATCCTTGCTCGCGGGAGGGGGGTCCTTCACCAACGCCGCCCCAGACGCCTTCCCCGAGCTGAGGCCTATCCTGACCGAGCGGGCGACCTTGAACGGCCTGTCAGCCGCCAGGGCGAGTAGGGGCGCCGAGTTGAGAGGGACGACATCAAGTGCCGCGTCCGCGGCAATCGGAGAATCTGCATAAGGAAAGAAGTCAGCAAAGTGGTGGCGACAACCCAGCAGAGAAGAGTTCGAGGTGGCGACCTGACAGGGTGACGACGTCGGCCTGGGACACCGCAGGTTCCTTCACGACCGCGGGCTCCTCGGTCGCTCCTGCGTTCTCCGGCGGGCTGCCCCGGGTCGAGTCAGGGAGGTCGTCAAGCCCTAGGTCGTTCAACACCCTCTGGGTGGTGGATGACACTACGGGATTGTCGGTCGCCGCGGCGACCTGGTGCGCCAGTGGAGGCGAGCCGACCACCGTAGTGGCGGGCTGCTTGCCCTTCTTCGTCTTCTTCTTCTTCTTCGACGGGGGCAAGGCAGTGGGATCATCCTCACGCGGTCTTTTCGACCTAGCTATGCCGAGGAGGCCCGACAGAGCAGCGAGATTGTCCTTCAAAAACTGTTCGGCATCCGACATCTTCGGCGAGCTCCAGGGATTGTCTCAAAAAACGAAGCCCCCCTATTTATAGACTACTCAACCAGCAGGCGATGATGCGAGCGGTCCAGATACTCGGCAGAGGTCCTCGCCGAATAAGCGTTGGATGAATCTTTCCGGGTTCCTACGTCGCCCAAAAAGAGCGGGGATTGTGTACAACCCATATTCGATGAGGGTGGGCCCTACCACCGCCAGGTCATCAGAGGTCGAAGTCAACAAAGCAGGGTGGGGATCCAGACCAGCATCCCGGGCCGCGGAAGGTTTGGGCGAGTAGGGCGAGCTCCCCAGGCCAACTCGCCAGGTGGCGACTATGGCCAGATGCTCGCCTCTCCCAGGCGAGTTCCTTAAGAAGGTCGCCAACTCGCCAGGGGGGGGGTATAAGTAAGACCCCCCCCCCTTTTCTTTGGTTTTGCCTATAAATAGGACCCCAGGGGTACGAAGAAGGGACAAGCAATTCTCGGCCTGAACCCTCGCGAGTTCCAGTAACTACCCTTGACTCGCTATCGTTCAGCTCGCCTCCTTCGTACCTAGCTCGGCCAATCTGGTTGAGAAGGGGTTGCTTCTCCTAAGCAACTGGGTACGTGGTGGGACCTTCCTGCCGCAGCGACCTGGGGTCTTGTTCGTACAATTCGTCCTTGTTTCCTAACCAGAGATCGTCTTCCTGACCGGTCGACCAGTAGCTTCAGGTCGCCTAATCCGATTTCTGAGGTTGAGAATTTCTCGGCTTCAACAGTTATAATATAGGTTCTCTAAGTTTTTTTTTAAATGATGATAAACTTATTTTTTTTAATAATATATTTTTTATAGTTAATCGGACTTCCACTCAACTAGTAGTCGGCCATCCAAAAAAAACAATAACAAAAACAAAAAAATTGAATACAATGTTTTAAGTTTTCTGGAAAACGGAATCGATGCTAAAAAACCAAACCGAGCTTATCAGTTTTGGTTCAGTTTTGATTTTGGGTGTGTAAAAATCGAGCCGATCAGTTACCTAAAATCGAACCGAACCGCTTGCAGACCTATTCACGAATGTTAGGTACACTTTTTATTCTAATTTTATTCCGCGGTTTCTTGTATATATATACGAGTGGCAAACACGAGACTCCGTCCCTACGGCCAATTGTGACAGTACCTCGAGCCTAACAGTACCTCGACCACGTAGCGCACGCCGCTCGCAAATATTAATACAAATTAGTCGATTTGCTTTTGTCGAGCAGACATCAAGTCGACGAAAGATTTGTCGATTTATATATATATGCACTACTTATAAAGATATATGAGATGGATTTTTAATTTCATTAATTTAAAAATCATTGGATACATCATAACCGTTCATTAAGGCTTCAAAAATTATGAATGGCTTCAAATATATCAGAACCCCCTCCTGAATCCCGCCCCAGCCCTATTTCCCTCGATACTCTCGCTCTCCACGCAGACCTCCCTCACTCGTTGCTTCCGTCGCAGCTCCCAGCCTTCACCCCAACTGCGATTCGCCGTCGGCAACCTCTCCTCTCTCCGCCAACGAATGTTGAAACTCCTCATGCCGCTCGATTGCCCAAAGACCTAGCCCGCAACACTGCTCACTGCTTGGACGTCCCTTCCTCGCGCCATCACCGCTCCCCACCTCCATCTCTGGCAACTTCAACTCACGTGATTAGCTTGCACAGGCGTCACATGCTACACCGCGATATTTCACATTCCTGTTTTCCCCCTTCGCATTTCTTATACGCCTCCGTTTTCTATTTTTTACTTTCTCTTCATTGCTCAGTAACCTCACAGGAACCACCAATCAACGTTTACGGGTAACAAATCTTGACTCTCAGCTTTTGGCTCGATATTTTAGCTTTGTTTGTTGTTAGGATTTCACATCCTTTGCCTCAACCCTCATCTCCTACATATAATTTATTGCTCTGTCGTATCAGACAAACCTACCGCCTCATCTCCTACATATCAACGCATGCATGGAGCTGGTCCTCCCATATTTTTTGACGCTCTCATAGTCATGGATATCAAAGTATGCATGCCTAAAATGGTTTTGGCGCATAAATTACATGCGTTGACTTCTCCCCTCTCCTCCCCCTCTCCTCCTCTCGACACATATATATTTGTATATATATATATATATATATGTGTGTATATATATATATATGTGTGTATATATATATATATGTATTTAAACATAGGGTGTTGTTATGTGCACATCACTTTTGGCTATGTGCACACCATAAATTTTATTTGCAGACCAAAATGTCAAGCAAACACCATAAATTTATTTGCATGTCAAATTGTTAAATAAATACCAAAATAAAGTTTGAGTTTTTTTTATTTCAAATACAAAAAGATTTCTTCTCTTTTACCTTTCAAAGCAACAATAAACAAACAAAATAAAAAACAAAAATCTCAAATCATTTCCACCGATATAACTAAAAATTTGCACGGTCCATTTTTAAGTTCATGTAGACATGCACGAACATAAAGATATGAATATTAGTTGTCTTAAATAAATAAAATATTTGCACGTTACTTAAAATTAAATATTAATACCTGCACAGTCATTTTGCTTGTTCAAGCTTTCTTTTGGTCTCCCCTTTAAGTGATCCGGAACCAAAGGTTTTACAGTTTGGCTTGTTATAGATCCAATAGCTCTTGTAGTTTTCTTTTCAATTCATTTTTTTAAATAGTTGATGATGTATTGTATTTTTGGAGTATCACATCCAACTCTACTTATATGTCATGTGAAGCGAGGTTGAAGCTGGGGCGAGGGTAGGGTTTCGAATTTTGGGAGAAAATGGGAGCGGGGTGTGCACTTAGGTTAAATATGGGTGGGATCGGAAAAAAGTAATGGTATTTTTATTTTAAGAGTTTGGTGTGCACATAGCCAAAAGTGATGTGCACATAACAACTCCATTTATTTTAAGAGTTGGTGTGCACATAGTCAAAAATGGTGTGCACGTAACAGCGCCCTAAACATATTGACCTGGGTCCCACCCTTCTATCCTCTATCTTTCTCTTTACTTTCGATCTCCCCCCTCCCAATTCTTTTGTCATCCTCTCGCCCCCTCTCCTATCCCCCTCTCTCCTTTATCCTCTCTCTTTCTCTCTCTCTAATCTCTCCTTTATGATAATTTATCTCTTTCTCTCTTTAATCTCCCCCCAAAAAGTCTGATGCCCCCACTCACCCAAAAAATCTGCTGCCCCCACTCTCCCCTCTATTTCTTTATGATGATTGATGGCAGTGAGCCCTACCTTTCTCTCCTCTCTCTCTTTCTCTCACTAATCTCTCCCCAAAAACTTCAGTCGCCCCTTCTCTCCATCTATTTCTAGGTCTAGGAGCTTTACTAAAAATCTTTTATATTTCATGAATTTCCATCTTTATTTTTATTTTGGGGATATGGTGTAATTATGTAAATGAGCATAGTATTTAATGAATATCATTATTTTAAATATAGGTTAAGTCATTAGAGTAAATGAATAAGGCTATATTTGACAATTTTGAATGTTGCTCAAAAGCCAACTTCTTCCTTATTATAGTAAAAGATGTCGATACTATATATACAAAGATTTATCATCGGTCGTTGCGATTGCACTATGTAATACGGTGGGCCTCCAAATCAATCTTGATCGTCCGCTCTTTACTACGCAAAGAAAAAAAAACATTCGACAACACCGGCTAACAACATTGGGCCAGCAACAATATTTACATAGTCTCGAGCGTGAATGAGCTAGCTCGAATTAGACCGACAAAAGCCACAAGTTTTAATTGCCCGCTGATTTCAAACAATTGAAAGCTACCTTATTATTTAAACACGAAATAGATGGCAAATCCCACGATGTGTGACTAAAAATAAAAAGGCGCGGGGTTCAGGCCGTGGTTCAGGGCGCGCGGTTCAGGGAGCGCGTTTCAGAGAACGTGGTTCATTCTGCGATTCAACCGTTAAAAACAACTAAACTACAGGCACATAGCACGCGGTTCAGGCCGTCGTTAATGGCGGAACCCCGCCAGACAACCCCAGGTGGGTTCGCCAAGGTCCGGCGACTCCGTCGGTAGGTTCCGGGCAGGCCGCAGGCGGCGGCCTGAACCTCTTTAAATATTAATGTTATTAGAAAAATTAAATAAATAATTTAAAACATAATATTATATAACTAAAAATATAATATAAATAATTGCTTATATTCATAATATTGTCTAATTTTAGATAATTAAACGAAATACATAACCGCAAGGAGCGAGCGAAACCCGCCGTCACGGGCCGGATACTATAGCGCGGGGCACAGGGGGACCTCAGTGCACTGTCACTCATATATATATATATATATATATATATATATATATATCTTCGGCTCAACTTCCTCTATAGACTCCACCTCGACGAAATTCCCTTGAAACACAACTATCCCAGTTCCACGGCGGCTCACGCCAAGAACCTTACCTTGCCACCACTTTGGACTGAAAGAAAACCTGACCATCATGGCATGATAGCAGGTATAATGATTCTTTGAAAAATTGACTATGATAGTGATGAGGCGGTCTAGCTGCTAGGCGGTAGGTTGCTTATTGAAGCTGAGCGTACGGCATGAAGCTTGTGGATCAAATTGGGTCAATATAGAAATTGCTTATGGAATGGTGGTCTAAAGGTAATCGGTTGAAGATCTTGGACAAGAATGAGCTCTGCTAAGCTAGGTTCGGGAGATGCCAAAGCACTTTGTCAGGAGCAGTCCGTTACAGGCGTAGGTCTCAGGCTTTCATCCGATTTGTTGTAATAGCAGATATTGAAGCTTGACTTGAGTGCCAGCACGTAGCTGTGCTTTCATATATTCTGATTTTACTCAATAGTTTCATATGCTTATATATTCTAAATTTTATTCAGTAGTTTCATATATCATTTTTATTCAGCTTATTTCTCAGTTTTTTGCCCGCACCCCTTTTTTCTTATTAACTTCATACATTCCAGTTATATATATACAACGCACACACATGAGTGGCAGGACATAGGAGCCCCTGTGCGAGGGCGGCGACATTCGACGAAGGGGTGTG
Organism: Platanthera zijinensis; assembly: GCA_039513925.1. Lineage (NCBI taxonomy): Eukaryota > Viridiplantae > Streptophyta > Magnoliopsida > Asparagales > Orchidaceae > Platanthera > Platanthera zijinensis. The sequence continues at coordinate 39,014,592 of CM077080.1, forward strand.
ACATTCGGCAGGAATCGACATCCGGTGAGGGCGGCGATATTCGGCGGGGGCGGCGACATACGGCGGGGGCGGCGACATTCGACGGGAAGTAAAAATATGTTAAACTCTTAATTAATATGTAAAAACATGCGTTGTGAATTAAAAATGTCATCATATTCTGAATTATCATGCAGCTATGGCATGGAAAGTGTGGAGATATCCGGAAAGGGACACTAAGAAGAAATATTTTCCAATACATCTTATGTCTTTTATATTTGTAGGGTTCATAAGTGCCCATAGTGAAACTAAGAGGAATGAAAACTGAAAGCATGGAAACACGTTTAAGATAAGGAGAATCATAGGAGAGGGACCTAAGTCAAAATGTGTGAAGTAATTTGTTTTGGTGCCAGTATAGATGTTTATGTTGAGCCGCGAAATGTTTCCCAATACATCTTATGTTTTTAATATTTGTTGGGTTCATAAGTGCCCAAAGTGAAACTAAGAAGAGTGAAAATAAAAAGCATCGAAACTCATTTAAGATAACCGAAATCATAGGACATAACCTAAGTTAGAATGTGCAAAGTAAATTTTTCGGGTGCCTACATGCAATCGATGTTGGGCCGCAACATGCCATAATTTTTGTGTGGTACAAAGTGGGATCATCACGCGTGCACACTAAGATTAAGGCATCGTCTTGTTTGGCATTTTACTCAGGCGGCGGGATGAGAAGGATGGCTTTTGGAATCGGAGGGAGAAGGCTGCAGTTGAAATCCCTCCGTTTTCCTCCATTTCCCATGGTGCGGCGGGTGCAAACGGAGCAAACGTCGCCGCCGGCCATTTGGTTACATGTCGCGCGGCGGCATTTGCCTCAAATGGAGAGCTCCAAACGTTGCGCCAAACAAATCCATATTAACTAGATGTAGGAATGAAAAAAAAACGTAAGGTAACCATGATAAGTACATGATAGATTGTTACAAAATATCATATTGCATAAGCATAACTAAGGTATTTTAATCAAAAAAATTGCGAGCAAGTAATGGCAGAATTAAATTAAGGAGGTGGTAAGAATAATTTAACTAAATCCGCTGGCAAGTAGTCGAAGTACTTCGTTAAGGAATATGTACGAATAATGTCAACATGGTTAAACACGAACAATTAGTCAGTGAGACAGTCATTTTGTATCCCTTGAAGGCTTTCGTAAATGCAGTGTTGGGAAGATGTAATGGCACAAAAGAACATATAACTTTGAAGCATGTAGATAGAAATGGAAAAAAAATCCATACGGAAACCATGATCAAGTATAGCGGTGCAAACGAGAGGATTGAGAGCTGCTGTGAATTTTCTGCTCTTGCTAAGAATATCTCTCTCTGCAATTTTTCTGCTCTGTGAGAAAATCTTCTGAACTTCTATACTCAGTCTGTGTCTCTTTTGAAAAATATTTTCTCTGTATTCTGTTCGACAACCAATCTTCCTTAGAAATTTGAATAATTGCAATTAATGTCTTGCTTGAAAACTGGGAAGGAAAATGGCTAGCATATCTGTCATTATTTGTTTCCTCAACTGTCCCGAGAAATATGTCAAATAATTCCTTTGATTAATTCCATAATGAATGCTTCCAGGAACGGCTATATTCATAGGGAATATAAGCATTGATTACTCAGGGAATTTATGACTTAAAATAGTAATAAAGAGGGAACAAATAAGGAAAGAACAAAGAACAGACAGCTTACAGAATTCGTCGACCAGAGAACAGATTTCGTCGACCTGCACTCAGAGAACGTCGACCTGAGAAATCATGTTCGTCGACCTGAGCTCTGCGAAGCAAACACTGAATATAAACAACTGATTCTGCGCTCCAAGAACGTCGACCAGAGAATCTGTTCTACACTCAAAGATCGTCGACCACAGAACTTGAACAAGCAGAATTAGTCGAGCTGAGAATCTGTCTGGGAGAAAACATTGACCACAAAATATATCCTTCTGATGAATATCGTCGACCTGAGCTCTAAGTTCGTGGAGCTGAGTTCGACGAACGTCGAACTAATTTCCAGACAACTGAAATTTTCTAAGTCTTGAATCTGAAGTCCACAACAGGAAGGTCCATGAAGTTTGACACTTGGGGACTGGCCTAAAACCTAGAAAGAAAAATAGTGACCCTAACTATACATCATTGGTCAACAAACCTAAGAAGTGAACCTAGCCCAAATCAAAACAAGGGTTCCAACAATCTCCCCATATTTGGGTGAGGTTACTTCATAAAAAAAATTTTAAAAAACAATCATAAAGCAAAAAAACATATATCTGACAGAAATAATACATTCAGCAGATATTTACAACAAATGCTTCATGATATAGCAGAAATAGAGTTTAAATAATATAATTATAATAACAAAATTGCTGATTATTTTTGGGAATTGCTTTCTCAGATTTTTCAGCATACTATTTGAATAAGATTCCTCTGTTAGGGTTAACAGCTTCTCTTTTTGACATGAATAGGTCAGATGCACCAATAATGTTTTGAGAAGTTGTTCTGGGCATTACAGCTTCTGGATATAATTTCATATATTTATCAGCATTAAAGAACTTGTTAGATTTAGCATACATGTTCAGTTCTTCTTTCCTGAAGGATGACATTGTTGAATACTGAGAAGGATCCTTGCCTTCAGCTTTGACTTTGTTAATCAGGGAGATTCCTATTAGTTCATGGAATCTAGCCATTTTAGCAGAGGTCTCCTGTTCTGGATCTACAAATGAAATAGAAGGAGACTCTGGCCTTTTTGGACTAGAATCCTGTGGAGATTTATCAGTAGTATCTGTAGAAATTCTCTTGGAAGAAGCTGGAGGAGGATGGCTTGAAGAAGTCTTCTGACTGCCATGCCTTGACTGTATTTGATAAGTCTTGGTCACTGGAGCAGCTCTCTGAGTGACATTTCCAAAAGTGCTTGAAGAAGGAGGAGGAGGAGGAGAGTCTTTCATGAACTGCCTAGGAGGAGACCTGTACCTTCTCCTCTTCTTCCTTTCTTTCCGATCATTCTTAGATAGCCACATCCATTGGGGCATCCCTGGGTATGGAGTTATTTTCTGCAAGATATAGTAGGGAGTGTCATTGTTGGGATTGGGCTTAGGAGCAGCCTGAGGAGCTTTCTTCTTAAGCTTTCTCTTCTTGGTACTTGAATCATCATCATCATCTGATTATTGAAAATCATATAGGTCATCTATCTCCTTCAGTTGTTCTGCTGTGATTTTAGAAGGAGGAACCTGAGGAGCAGGAACTTGAACTGGAACTGGGACAAGAACTTCCGCTGGAGCATCTTCTGTGTCATCAGAGAGAAAAGAGTCCAAGTCAGGCATTGGAGAGTCATCCATTACATAAGTAGGTGGAGGCATAGCCTTTGACTCAGCCACTGATACCTTTTCAAATTCAACTGTATCAGGCTCCAAAACAACTTCTAAACTGGCCTTAATTAAAGCTATGACATCAGAAGTTGCTGGAGGAGAATAACACACAATGGCCTTAGCAGAGCCTGCTTCTGCTACTGGAAGATGACTAAACAATAAATAATCAAAGGAATGTAATAAATCAATTAAATCTACCGTGGGATTGATGATACAATCACCAACAGTCAAGATCTCAGGCAGAATAAAATCAACTTCTGTTGCTGCTGCTGCTACAAAGACTGTTGCTGCTTCTGCTACTACTTTTTCATCAAGCATCTCCCCCTGCATGGTTTCAGTAGATACTGGAACCAGGCTCCTGGTTGAAGAAGGAGGGGAGATAGAGGAAGCAGAAAGGAGGGCATCAAAGGAGTTTATGGAAGCAGCAAGAGGTGCAATTGCCTCTGCTATGAGTTGCTTTAGAAGAGGGGTTGGGTGAGATATAAGGATGGAGATGGAGTTATTGTCCAAAGGAGATGGTGCAGGGGTTGATGATGGAATGTCTGCTGGAGGAGGAATGAAATCTGTCATGATTTCATCCTGGATGAGGAGAGATGATGGAGGAATAACATGTGAGGTAGGGATGTGAGGTGGTGTTCCAGGTGGTGATGATGAGGGGGAAAAAGATGGGGTTTCTGGGGATGAAATATGTTGAGGGAATTGGTGAGGGGATGAACCCGATGTTATAAGTTCAAATGTTGGGGATGAGAGGATGTTGGAGGAAGATATGTTTTCCAGATGAGGAGGAAGAGGGGAAGGAGGTGGTGAAGGAACAGATGAAGGGGCTTCTTCAACCAGTGGGGGAGAGGTTATTACCACCCTTGTGCTTTCAGAAGCATTTGAAGAGGAGGGAGCCTTTTAGGGCTTTGAGATGGTCCTATCCCATCTGCCAAATAGGGCAGATGTCAGCCTCTTAGAGGCATTGATGAACACAGTCCGTGAGACTAGTAGTTCATTTGTCTTGGCCTGCAAGAAAATACCTAATATCCTGGCAAAACTTACTTCCTTCTTGGAGTTCTTACTTCTTATCAGATCAAACAGAACTTGCTCCCAGTTAACATTCCTTTTGTTAACCAGAGCACACATCACAAGGAACTGTTGCCTTGTAATGTAATCATGAGCAGTGTGTTTCCCAAACAGCACTTTGCCCACGACATCGGCCAAAATCTTGTAAGCCGCTGACAAGTTTTTCTTTAACAGCTTATTAGGGTTTCCATCGGAGTGACGCATAGCAGTCAACATGTTCTCATACTCGGTAGAATCTAATTCTATATCATCTATGCCATTTACAAAATCAAAAACTTCAGACAGAACAGCAGGAGATAAAGTAACCTGTGTTCTAGAGATAGTGCCAATCATTTTTGTTTCTGAAGCAGTAGATGAATATACCCTTTCTCGAATTTTTGCAGTCGACAACCTTATTGTGGTGGTCATGAGTTTCTTCAGATTCTGTTCCTCAAAAAGCTGGAGAATGTCGGTGAAGATTTTGTCCGACTGGCTGAAGGAATCGAAATCAATATCAAAACCAGTATCATACTTCATCATGGCGAGAGAAGATCCAGAGGTCTCCATGGCTCAGAGAAAACTTCTACAAGAACAATAACGATCAAATGCAAAAGGAAATTTTGAAAGCGCGGGATAGAGCTCGAAGAAGAAGACCTAATAAAGGTTTTCAGAATATGAATCGACAAGCTCAGCCTGGCGAAAAAGAGAATTCTTCGATCTCAGGTCAACGAAAAATCTCATGAAGAGATAAATTCGTCGATCTCAGACTAAAGATATGGAGATATTTCGTCGTCCTCAGAAATATTTCCTGAAGCAGTATCGTCGATCTCAGGTCTATGAAACTGACTTCATACAGAGATTTCGTCGATCTCCGGTCGATGAACTCCCAACGAAAAGTTTGCAAATCGTCGATCTCAGGTCGACAAATTGTTTCCAGATCGTTTACACTAAGGACATATTTAAAATTAAGCCTTTCCATCTATCATTTCTAACTTATTCAGAAAGAACAAATGTTTAGATTCATCCAAGGGTTTGGTGAAAATATTTGTTCTTTGCAAATCAGTGGAGATAAATTCAAGATTAATTTTCTGTTTGTCCACACAGTCTCTTATGAAATGATGTTTTATATCTATATGTTTTGTCCTACTATGATGCACTGGATTATGTGCAATAGAGATTGCACTAGTACCATCACAAAATATGATTGAATTATTTAGATTGAACCCATAATCCAGGAGTTGGTTTTGTATCCATAAGATCTGTGAGCAGCAGCTGCCAGCTGCCATGTATTCAGTCTCAGCAGTTGATGTGGACATATATGTTTGCTTCTTGCAAAACTAAGACACATGCCTATCACCAAGGAACTAACATGTTCCTGATTTGCTTTTCCTGTCCACTCTACATCCAGCATAGCCAGCATTAGAAAATCCAGTAAGCTCAAATGCTGACTCTATTGGATACCAGAGTCCTAGATTAGGACAACCCTTTATATATCTTAAAATTCTTTTAATGAAAATAAGATGAGATTTTTTAGTGCTCACTTGGAACCTAGCACAAAGACATGTAACAAGCATGATGTCTGGTATACTTGTTGTAAGATAAAGTAGGGATCCAACAATAGCTCTATACTTGGTCTGATCAACTAGTTTTCCATGTTCATCAGAGTCAATCACAACATTGACAGCCATGAGAGTTTTTATTGAGGAGGCATCAGCCATCCCAAATTTCTTAATAAGCTCATTTTCATATTTAGATTGGGATATGAATATACCATCAGGGGATTGCTTCACTTGTAAGCCAAGGAAGTATGATAGCTCTCACATGCTACTCATCTCAAACTTAGAATGCATTAGATCAGAGAATCTCTTGCATATTTGGGATCAGTAGAGCCAAATATGATGTCATCTACATATATTTGTACTACTAAAATTTTATCATGATGCATCTTAGTAAAACGGGTCCTATCTACCATGCTTCTAGAGAACTTATGTTTTAAAAGGAAACTAGCTAAACTTTCATACCAAGCTCTTGGAGCTTGCTTTAGACCATAGAGAGCTTTATGCAATTTAAAAACATATGAGGGATGAGTAGAAGAGATAAAACCTAGGGATTGTTCAACATAAACCTCTTCCTTTAGTTTTCCATTCAAGAAAGCACTCTTGACATCCATCTGATAGACTTTGAACTTCTTAAAAGCAGTATAAGCAAGAAAAATCTTGATTGCTTCTAGCCTTGCAACAAGAGCAAAAGTTTGATCATAGTCAATGTCTTCCTCTTGCCTATAGCCTTGAGCAACAAGCCTAACCTTGTTTTTCACAATTACACCTTGGGAATCAAGTTTGTTTCTGAATACCCACTTGGTTCCAATTATTGGATAGCCTTCGGGCCTTGGAACCAAGTCCCAAACTCTGCATCTCTCAAATTGATTGAGCTCCTCTTACATTGCAATAATCCAGTGGGGATCTTGCTCTGCATCATTTATGGATTGAGGCTCAACTTGAGAGAGGAAATATGCATGCATCACATCTTGGTTGAGTTGATGCCTTGTTTGTAAACCTGCTGACATGTCCCCAATCACTTGAGATCTATGGTGATCCCTTAGTATGATAAGGTCAGTAGGTGGAGTTGGTTCAGCAACAACATTTGGAATTAATTCCTCTTGTGGAATAATGTTTGCTGTTGGAGGAGGTTCAATCACTTCCAAAATTTCTTCTTCACTATCTTCATCACCTTGTGGAGGAGGATGTGATATGACCTTTTGTGTAAGGTTTAACTCACCCAATTTCTCACACAAGTGAGGTACCTACAATAAATCTGAGGTAGAAGAATCCTTCTTCTTATAATACATGTTAGTTTCATCAAATGAAATATGTACAGATTCTTCCATTTTTAAAGATGATTTATTGAATACCTTATAAGACTTGCTATCTTGGGAATATCCAAGAAAAATTCTCTCTGTAGCTTTATCTTCAAATTTTCTAATGTGTTTATTATTATTGTTATGAATGAAATATCTACACCCAAAGATTATAAAGTAATCAATTTTTGGTGTTTTCCTTTGAGTAATTCATATGGGGTCTTACCCTTAAGTTTGTGTATCAAACTCCTATTCAACACATAGTTTGCTATGCTCACAGCCACTGCCCAAAAGGATAGGGGCATGTGTGCATCTGCAAGCAATGTTCCTGCAGATTCAATGAGAGTTCTGTTTTTTTCCTTTATACTACCCCATTTTGTTTAGGAGTTCTAGGAGCATAGAAACAATGCCTGATACCTTCCTCCTCACAGAATCTTTGCATGGGAAGAGATTCAAACTCAGTACCATGATCACTTCTAATCAATGCAACTGGAGTAGAATACTCAATCTTTATGCTCTTAAGAAAGTCTATAAGGACTTTAAAGTTATCTGACTTATTTCTCAAGAGCAACACCCAAGAGAATCTAGAGAAGTCATCTACAATAACTAGAGTGTTAGACTTCCCTCCTAAGCTTTGTACAGCAATGGATCCAAAGAGATTCATATGTAGCAAGTACAAAATCTTAGGTGAGTCACTCTTATTAATTGACTTAAAGCTATTTTTAGTGTTCTTGCCTTCTTGACAAACCTTGCATAGGTTTTCCTTCTTGTAGGGGCCAGAAGGCAATCCTCTGACAAGGTTGTCCCTAGATAGCTTAGAGATGTTCCTGAGGTTAACATGACCTAGTCTCTTATTCCATAAAATATTGTTATTACTAACTTTATTGAATAAGCATAATTCTGAACTAGCAGAGTTAAAGTTTACTATGTATATATTCCCTTGTCTATATCCTGTTAAAATAGTTTAGTTATTTGAAGAAATAATACATTTGGAATTAGTAAAGCAAACCTAATAACCTGCATCACATAACTGACTTATGGATATTATGTTATGTTTGAGACCATTTACATATGCCACTTTTCTGAAAGTGACAGCTCCACTGTTGAAGTCTCTATAGCCTTAAGTTTGTCCAAAACTGGAATCTCCAAAGATCACTCTTGGACCCAGCTTTGCCTTGAAATTGATTAGGCTGTCCTTACATCCAGTCATGTGCTTTGAGCACCCACTATCCAGATACCACTTATTCTGAGTGATAGGATAGTTCTTCAGCTGCAAGGAAACAAGTTAGATGTTCCTGACCCAGATCACCTTGGGTCCTTGTTTCTTTTCATAAGAAAAGCTGGAAATGTAAGAATATTAAGGTTGGCTTTTATAACCTAAGGGGTGAAATATTCTGGGAGGAATTATCCATTGGGTGAATGGATTGTTATTCTCCCTAGGTTGGTTAAGGTTATTATTAGAGTTTCTGTTAGAGTTGAAGTTTTTGTAAGATTGATCTGGGATCGACGAAATCTGGTAAGTTCGTCGAACTGCGGTCGACGAATTGGGATAAGATCTTCGATCTCTGCTCGAAGAATGAAGGTATTCATTCTCAGGGCACCAATATCGTCGATCTCTGGTCGACGAACCAAACTGGTTTTGTCGATCGTGGATCGAAGAATAACTATTATTATAGTTGGCATTCAGAGTTCGTCATTCTGAGGTCGACGAACTGTACACATTTCGTCGATCTGAGTTCGACGAAATCTGTTGAATATTATTGTAGTTATTTTTCTTCTTGTTCTTAGATTTTTGTTTGAGTTTCATTTGTTCTAAGACTTCATTTACTTTGTCTACTTGTTCAGTATTCTTCTTACCCTTATCTGAAATGAAATTTACAGGTTTAGATAAGTGATTCTTCTGATTATAGGTGGTTCTCTAGATGATGCACCTAGTCCTAGTTTAATGTTAGTTGCCCTAGTATTTAGAGTACTAGTTATGTCTAACAGTTGTAAGCTTCTATCGTTAAGTGATTCTTCTAATTTCTTGGCTTTGCTTAATTCAGTTTTTAAGAAAGCAATTTGTTCATTTACTGAGGTAAGTTCATCTGTTAGTTTAGTATTTTCAGCAATGTACTTATCTTGTTCAGTTAATCTTTCTCTGAGAAGTTTGATTTCCTTTTCAGAGCCTATTAGATCTAAGCACAGATTTTTAAATTCAGTTTTAAATTTTTCTGAATCAAAGTCATAGGATGCTATTACCAGGTCCTCTGCAGATAGAGTTTCTTCATCTTCTGAAGCTTCAGCCTCTGACTAACTGCTGGAATCATCTATTGTCATTAGGCAAACCTCCATTGCCTTCTCTTCTTCTTCTTCATCACTAGAGCTGGAGGATGATGACTCTTCCTCAGTATCACTCCAGGTTTCTGCAACAAACTCTTTCTCCTTCCTCTTGTGTTTGCTGGAGGAGGGCTTTTTGTGATGTGTTCTTTTGGAATCCTTCTCTCTTCTCCTATCCTTCTTCTGAGTTTCTGGACATTCTGAGATGAAATGTTCAGGCTTCCTGCAACCAAGACAAATAATTTATTTAGATGGAGTCTTGTCATACCTTGGCTTGTCATCTTGCCTTGATGACTTTCTTCTGAAGTCCTTCTTTGTCATCTTGAAGAATCTTTTGACAAAGATGCTCATCAGTTCTTCATTGGCTGGAGTCCCTTCAGACTCTTCAACAGCCTTAAATGCAAAGTTATGCTCCTTCCTGATAGGTGTTGGAGTCTTCTGTTCAGCTGCTGCTTCTCTAGTCTTCATTAATTGCTTATAGGATTTGAGCTTTTCAAGGAGTGATTCAGTAGAGATTTCTGTCATGCTTTTGGATTTTCTGATTGGCCAGATTCTTGAATCCCGTGAGATAGGGAAGCACATGAGGATTTTATCATTGACTTCTGTCAAAGTGATGTCCTTGTCCAAGGTCTTTAGCTCATTGATGATTGAGCTAAGCCTGTTGTACATATCACTTACTGACTCAGCTTCATCCTTCTTGAAGTTCTCATATTGTGAGATGAGATTAGATCTCCTATCCTTTCTATCATCAGTAGATCCAGCCACCATCTGATTTAGAGAATCCCAGATGGCTTTGGCTGAAGTGCACTCAGCCACCTTTTGAAATATATCATCAGACATAGTCTGAGCTAGGATGTTCATTGGCTCTGGCATCTGTAATCTTAGCTTTCCTCTGTGCATCTGTCCAATCAGGAGGTGGAATAGCACTCAAATTTGTTGAGGTAGATGGAGTGGAGGCTACTGGAGTTGGTGGTCATGTCAAAATTGAATTGAATATGTCTTCATCAATAGAGTTCATATAGAGTTTTATTCTTGCCTTCCAGATGGCAAACTTGGTTAAGTTGCAAACTGGAGGCCTAGTGCTAGCATAATCCTTGTTTTGTGTCATGATATAAAATATGAAAGGAACAAGATTTAATCAGAGATTATCTTAGGATCTTGGTTAGTCCAGGTGTTAGCCTGTTTAAATAAAAATGACTAACCTCGCTTTGATACTAATTGAAAGAAAAGGGGAGAGTAAGCTCTGATTAACTCTAGAGGGGGGGGGGGGGGGGTGTGAATAGAGTTAAATAAAAATTCATTTGCAACTTTTTACAAATATAAAGTTAAGTGATAAAACAGGTGATATAGTAATAACTAAGAGATGTTAACAGAAGCATTGAAAAGCTACACTAAGCTACCACAACACAAGACAAAAAGAAAATAGCAAACACACAGACAACACAAAAATATTATAGTGGTTCCCCAACTGGGCACATCCTATAACACCCCAAAATATGGTAGGAGCGACGGGGATCGTTTTTGGCCAAAACAGGTTTTTGGAAGGGGGCACACGGCCTGGGACACGGGCGTGTCCCAGGGCGTGTCGAGCTCGGGTCATATGGTTGGCCGTGTGGTCGACGGAAATCGGGTCGACGGTCGTGTAGTATTGAACACGGCCAGGGACACGGGCGTGTCCCAGGCCGTGTCCCGCTCGGGTTCTTTCGGCGTGATTGCACGGGCCGTGACACGGGCACCGACACGGGGCATGTCAAGTAGACACGGCCGTGTTCGAGGCCGTGTCACAGGTCGTGTAGTGTTCGGGAGTTTTGGGAATTTGCACACGGGGCGTGACACGGGTCGTGACACGGCCGTGTCACATGTGACACGGGCGTGTCAGAGGCCGTGTCACAGGCCATGTAGTGTTCGGGAGTTTTGGGGAGTTGCACACGGGGCGTGACACGGGTCGTGACACGGCCGTGCCCGTGTCACACATGTGACACGGGCGTGTCAGAGGCCGTGTCATAGGCCGTGTACGAGTCGGGCCGTCGGGACGATGACGAACAGGTGAACACGGTCATGCACACGGCCGTGTTGCAACCCGTGTTCGGCGCATATTTGGTATTTTCAGGCCCGATCAAGGCCGTTCGTTTCTTTGATTTGGGATCCGACGGCTGGGGGTTGTTTCCCCAGGGTTATACCCGGGAATAGGGTTTGCAAACCCCATTTTCTCTTGGGTGGTTCTCTTTCTAAAAGCTAGAGAGAGGAGAGAGCAAGGAGGAGGAAGAAGGGCTAGATCCGGTCGCCGGAGGAGATTCGGAGCTCCAAATCGCGAACCGTCTTCGGATCCGCGGAGGCAATGAGGTTGCGGTGCTTTTCATCCGCATAGATTTTCATGGCGCCGCGGAAGAACGCAAGGGTAACGATTTCTCATCCTTGGGCATGTGAAGCCCTCTTTTCCTTTGCATAGGAAGCCCTCTCTCGCGAGTGAGCGAAGAGTTGGAGCGTTCCTTGGGGTAGATATGTGAAGTCCCCCTTGTGTAGAGTCCGTATGCGTAAACGTACATAGGCATTGTGTGTGAAGCCTATTCGGACATGTTGGTCCGGATCGGTGATGTTGCATTGCATTTGAACCGGGCAAGAATCCGGATGTTTGGGTGTTTTCGGGTTTTCTACGTTGTAGATTGCATCAGGGAGCCTTGGAGATTAACTCCAAGGTGCACCCGGAAAACTAGGCAAAAGCGGGTTTTGCCAACACGATGGCCGGGGAGCCAACGTGAACATAACCGGGTTATGTGATTATTGTGGTGGAAACGGGACTCGGTGAGTCTTGACCTGCGCATATGGCTTAAATTGCCGTTGCGGTATGAGCACAGGTCAGGCGGAACCGTACCCGGTCTATGTCATTCGGTAGGACCGTTGGCATGGATGAGGGTCTTCGGTGGTCTATGGCTTAAATTGCCATGACCAAGGCCAATAAGACAAAATGCTCATATGGATGACCGTCCAAGAGGCGGTGGTGGATCGGGACGTCTATGGCTTGAATTGACGTGACGTTGGCCGGTTCGCCGAGAATGTGCCCTGAGTGCACGGGGTGTGTGGCCGTGCGAGCCTACGCCTGTGGTGAAGTGCAAATACTTTATATAAGTGCCTATGCTAATAAAGTGCAGGGAAAGAGCATCGCCGCCCCGAATGTGGGGGCGAGATCGTTATAATTTGGTCAGCATTGCTGACCGTTGCTATTGTTTGCCACCGGGCGGTGGTTTGTGGCTTGCAGGTGCTGCGGAACAGAGCGGGAAATAGCGGGCTAAAGCCCTTGTTGCTGTGCCGGCCCTCGAAGGCCTAATTGCTTATGTTTCTTTCCCGTTTTTCATGTATGGCCGGCCTGCGTGCTGAAGTTTGGAAAACACTCCTTTTGTTAAGTGAACAGTGTAAGGCCTTAAGGCCATTTCTGTCTTTTGGTGTATGTATACATTCCTGGGTTTGTAGTGGACATTCATGCTGTTGTGGCTGGGTTCTTATTTCTTTTGCAACCTAATAAATTGCTTCCGCTAGGTGTTGTGTAGAACGACATGATTGGTTGAATGGTTTCAACGCGTAACCAACCGGTCTGTCCGTAGTATATGGCGTCGGGCCCCTGCCGGACCTACTGCTATATGATATGCGACGGATAGGGGTGTTACACATCCACTCTTCTACTACCCTGGTAGGAATCCACTACAGGTTTTGATCAGGTGACTACCACCACAATATCTATTTGCAGGGAGATATTGCAACCCTTTGAGCTTTTGATCAAGTGCCCAAAAACCAAACTCAAGTCTTTTGGAAGGTGACTTGTGAACCAGGATAACTTTTGAAGGAAGTTAAAACCCTGCACAGTGGGGTGGGAAAGAAAGTGATGTTAGTCTTCTCTGTTCTCAAAAACAATTTGAGAAGACTTTGTGTGGATTCCAGATCTTGTCAAAGCTCCCCTGAGATGTAGAGTTATTCAGGATTGAGAAGCTTTGTTCAGGAGTGTGTAGGTCTTCAGCTTGTGTAAAGCAGATCCAGGAACTTTAGACAGATGGATTTATATTGTCTCAACAAATTCCTAGAAAGAGAAGATGAAGAAGACTCTTGATCTGTTTGTGTTCTTCTTCTTCTATCTTCTTGAGAGCAAAGTGAGAGATGAGGATTGAGAGCTGCTGTGAATTTTCTGTTCTTGCTAAGAATATCTCTCACTGCAATTTTTCTGCTCTGTGAGAAAATCTTCTGAACTTCTATACACAGTCTATGTCTCTTTTGAAAAATATTCTCTCTGTATTCTGTTTGACAACCAATCTTCCTTAGAAATTTGAATAACTGCAATTAATGCCTTGCTGGAAAACAAGGAAGGAAAACGACTAGCATATCTGTCATTATTTGTTTCCTCAACTGTCCCGAGAAATATGTCAAATAATTCCTCTGATGAATACCATAATCAAATCTGCCAAGAATGACTATATTCATAGGGAATATAAGCATTGATTACTCAGGAAATTTATGACTTAAAATAGTAATAAAGAGGGAATAGATAAGGAAAGAACAAAGAACAGACAGCTTACAGAATTTGTCGACTAGAGAACAGATTTCGTCGACCTGCACTCAGAGAACGTCGACCTGAGAAATCCTGTTCGTCGACCTGAGCTCTGCGAAGCAAACACTGAATATAAACAATTGATTCTGCGCTCCAAGAACGTCGACTAGAGAATCTGTTCTACACTCAAAGATCGTCGACCACATAACTTGAACAAGCAGAATTAGTCGAGCTGAGAATCTGTTTGGGAGAAAACGTTGACCACAGAATATATCCTTCTGATGAATATCGTCGACCTGAGCTCTAAGTTCGTTAAGCTGAGTTCGACGAACGTCGAACTAATTTCCAGACAACTGAAAATCTTCTAAGTCTTGAATCTGAAGTCCACAACAGGCAGGTCCATGAAGTTTGACACTTGGGGACTGGCCTAAAACCTAGAAATAAAAATATTGACCCTAATTATACATCATGGGTCAACAAACCTAAGAAGTGAACCTAGCCCAAATCAAAACATGGGTTCCAACAAAATGTAACGACCACATTCGTTAAATAACATATAATAGAAGGTCCAGTCGGGGCCCCACACCATATGCCACAAAACAGGCGGCGAGGTTATAGTTTAATACCAAAACATATTCGCATCCTAACTCAGAGCATGCTAGCGGAAGATTTTAATGATAAAATTGAACTCAAACCATGAATATTCACTATATATAAAACAACCACAATTATATATATCCTCTCGAAGGAATGTATATCAAATACAATAATGTTTGACCTTAAGGCCTTACAGTTATGCTTTACAAGTATGGATTACAAACATCGGCACGCAGGTCGGCCACAGATGAACATAACAAAAACTTCGCTCAGCCTTCAAGGGCCAGCAACAGCAGCAGGGGCTTCGGCCCTTTTTATTTCTCGCTCGGCTCTCCAGCTCCTGCACAAGGACAACCCATCAATTGGTGGCAAACAAGGCAACAGTCAGCATTCAGCTGACCAATTTATAACGACCATACCCCTTTCCCGGGGCAGTGGTATTCCTTCCCTGCAGGCATAGTATTTCACAAGCAGATATATCACACATTGTGACCTCACGCACAACCAACACATCACAAACGTCGGCCACACGGCTTGACGCTCCGTGCACTCAGAGCACATTCTTGGTGTACCGACGAACTAGGGTCCCACCACCGTTCAAGGTTCGAAACCCAACGGTAAAGTTTGAGCATTAAGTCTTGGTGGCGCGCAGGCCTAATACTTCTCATTATGCCATCGACGAAAGCCCAAGTGCTTGGCACTCTCATGTCAAGTTGACATAACGCAGGTACAGTTTCACCAAAACCCATTGCTCAAGTCGCCATACCAACTCTGAGTAGCGCAGTACTTATGACCAATATGCAGCCGCGAGTCGGCTTCACCTTTCCTGTTCAGAACTAGGCCTTTTAAGAGCTCGCAGCTCACAATAGCCATACTGTCCACCAAGGACTAGCTTCACAATCCAAAAAGGGAAGCGTGCAAGCGTTCCTCGCGATCGCTTGGCGGGTTCAACAAAAGCTCTCTTTCTGCACCCAAACACAACCCAAACCCTACAACATCCTACAGAGCCAGAAAACTGGTTTTTCCATAGCATATATCACAAGGAGTACGAGGGTATTTTCTTGAATTCTACTTTAGTACTTCCCAATACTACCCTTCACATGCACAACCCATCGACTCCACAACATACACGTTCAAACGCAAAGTCTTCTTCGGTGCGCAAAATGAAACATCACCAATCCAGACCAACTTATCCAGATGGGCTTCACACAACATGCATATTCCGTACTACACATTTTCGGATCTATATGCAAGATTTATTGGGGATTTCAAGAATCAACCCAAGGGAAATCCCTCAGTAATCAACCCTCTGGTGGGGGAAATCTATGCACATGCCAAAAGAAAGAACTCACATGTCCAAGAAGGAAGATCGTTACCCTTGACGATCTCTTTGGAGCCATGGAAATCTAGCCGGATAGAAAGCACCGCAACGGTCTTGCCTCCACAAATCTGGACTCGGCTCTCAATTCAGAACTCTGAAGCTCCACCGGCAGCCGGATCCCTTCTCCTCTTCCTTGCTCTCCCTTCTCACTATCTCTTTTAGAAATAGAATGACCAAGATTGAATGAGAGTTATCTCTCAAACCCTGGCCTTAATACAGTAGGGAAAGCCCTGGGCCATTGGATCCTAATTGAAGGAAATGAACTGCCACAAATCGCCCTAAAAAGAATTTTCAGAGGCCGAACACGGCTTGTGACACACCTGTGTCACAGGCCATGTACCTTAAGCGGCACACAAACTGACTTAACCCAAACAGGACACGACCATGTGACACACCCGTGTCCCAGCCCGTGTGCCCTAACACGGCTTTGGACACGCCCATGTACAACCTGTGTTCACCAGGCCTCATTGCTCTGGCCAAATCCAGAGAAGGACACGACCATTGACACGCCCGTGTCTTAAGCCGTGTGCCCAGTTGACTTGCCTCTCGAGTGCATTTCGTCGAGTGAAGTTCGTCGACCCATAGGAGGACACGGCCAGGGACACGCCCGTGTCATAGGACGTGTACTCTCTCGAGAATCGTCGAGTGCATTTCGTCGAACTCACGAGAACACGTCGAACTAAGAGAGACACGGCCCTGGACACGCCCGTGTCACAGGCCGTGTGCTGCACTAGATAGGTCGTGTTGCTCCACTCGAGTGGCTGAATGCCATACTCGACAACACAGAGCAGGACACGGCTTGGGACACACCCGTGTCCCAGGCCGTGTTGCCCAACCTGCACTCCTTGAGATTTGGGGTGTTACAAATAGCCTCCTCACCAACCCCGGCCCACCACCTTTATTGCTCTCGTACCCCTCTTTTCTTCTCCCCTTACTCATTGTACTCGCACCCTAATCCTCATACGAGCATGGGCAAAACCAATCCCGACACCGATGGCCACTCCAAGTGCGCCCAACACTTCGCCAATTATTGCTTCTTCGAGGGAAACACCTCCGAGGGGGAGTTCGCGGAGTTTATTTCTGACTTCGTGCCCCCGGTTTCGAGGCGTGCTGGCCCAGGTAAGGCGAGGCCATCAATACCTTCTATCCCGACGAACTCGCCTTCCCCATCTCACATTTCGAGATGGGCTTGCGCCTTCCACTTTGGCCAAAAATCCGCTAGATCCTCAAGTACTTTGGTGCAGTGCCCGCGTAGCTAAACTCGAACTCCATCGCCATGATGGCGGCATTCGAGAGCTTCCTCCGTCGGGAGAGAATAGAGTTCAACCTGACCGTCTTCAGGAAACTCTTCACCAAAAGTGCAACCCCCGACGACATCGCCTACTTTGGGGGTTCTTTCATCAAGGTTCGCGAGATCGCGAACAAGCACGACAACTGGATGACCAAGATCGTCTTCGTTACGGGAGATCTCAGCAACGTCCCCTACTCGCCTCAGCAGAAGGGCGAGGAGGTATACCGACCCCCTAGTGTCCGGTAATGACGTCGAGCTCCACAAGCTCATCCTCCACAAGGACTTCGAGGTCGCCTTCCTCCGAAGGGGCCTCGATTTGCTCCGCCCCATTCTTCCCGGCGAAGGTATACCTCTCATCCTTCTCCCTTATTTGATCTCGGCAAGTTAATCGGAAATTTAACTAAGTTTTTTCATGCAGGGGAGCGAATGGTCCCTGAGAACCCGCCCTTTGCCAACTCGGTACTATTCCCCGACCCCCTGGCGCGCGAGAGGGCGGCTGCAGCTGCCTGCCGAGACGAGGCGGCTTCGTCCAAGCCCTCATTTAGCAAGAAGCGGGCTGACCCTGTGGGGTCTAGGTCGCCCCGCCGTCATCTTCCTCAGAAGAAGCTGAAGGTAGTGGTGGTCCCTCGGGTGAAGCAACATCAATAATATCAAAAAATCAAATACATGAGCTCGCCCGAGACCACCCCAAATGGATCATCGGGGAGCCCGCTGAAGGAGATGGCAGACGAAGGGCAGGAGAGCGGCAAGCCCTCTGCCCCTCCTGCCGCCAAGAAGACCACAGCCCGCGAGCCGGGCCCGCCGAAGAGTCATCCCCTCTTCGGCCTCAGGGGAGGTGGAAATATTCGGTTGGCGAGCCCGTTGTCCAATGGGATGAGGCGGCCCACATGATCTCTGATTCCACCCTCCAACCCTCCTAAACAGACCGCGAGCCCTCCTCCGGTCAAGCCTACGCGCTCGGCTTCGGCCTCTACGGGCGTGAGGACGTCGCGGCCTACAAGCGAACGACCCTGCGCCAGCTCGGCCATGAGGGCTTGCAAGCCCATATGCGAGCAATGGAGCTGCACCACATGCTGGTCCGTCGCGGCTTCAACCTCAGCCACCTCCTGCAGAAGGTGGAGCAAAAGCGCGACGTGGCCCAAGACAGAGCTGCCGACCTGGAGAGGAGGATCGGCATTGCGGAGGACCTACTCATGAAGGCTGCCGGTGGGCTGGTAAGAACTAGACACCTTCTCCTCTGTTTACTTAAGATCCTTTGCATTAAATCTATTGTTGCTTCATAGGATGCCGATGCCGCCAGCAAGCTAAGGGCTCGCGCTGTCGGGCTGGAGGAAGAAAATGCCCAGCTGCGCGCTCGCGCTGCCGAGCTGGAAGCTCGCGCCACCAGACTAGAGGAGGAGAACCTGAAGCTGAAGTGCCGAATTGAGGGGCTTGATCGCGAGATAATCCGCCAGACAGAGATCCTCCTTCCCCTGAGTGGCACTGACCCCTCCCTTCCATACAGGAGGCCGCGGGTCTTTGGCGAGGCGGAGGTTGCCGAGCGGATGCGGGTCAACTCGATCGAGTCTGTCGAATGCACCCTACAAATCATGAAGGATACGTTGGTGCTGGTGGAAGGCTATTAGGAGATCACGGTCTGCGACCTTATGTCGAGCTTGTTCCCGTCGACGCCCCCTAGCGAGAAAGAGGATAGCTTTGACATGCTTTTCAGGACAGGTTTCAAGGACGACCCTTCCAGAGGAGTGGACGAAGATCGCCATTCCGGGGAGGGAGGAGGGATCTGATTCTCCTCCCCCTTCTTTTTCTCTTTTGTACAACCCTCTTCCTCTTATTTTTGTAAACTCGCCGAGGCGAGCTTCCCCTCTTTGTAACCAGGTTGTAATTAATGAAAATTTTGTAACCTCGCTGAGGTGAGCTTTCCTTTTTGTAACCAAGTACTTAATGAAGAAATTTTTTCTATCTCATTATCTTTGGAATTTCTTTCTGCGACGCGTACGTCTGTGAGCCTTTTCTCTGAGGGATCCCTCTATGATAGAGCTCGCCGCTAGACCAGACGCTAGGACCCGCAGTCCTTGCGAGCTAATCTACTCTAGGCAGCCCGGTTGCGGAGCATTCGCCGCACTGAGCTCGCCATGTCCTAGGTCGCACATGCATCGCCATTATTAAACAGAAATGAGAAAATTTCCCAAGTAAAACCTGAGGGGGGTGGAATGCTCCGCCGGAGCTCGCCCTTCCCTCCGGACGCTGATGGCCCGGCTCGCCACTCCTCCGCCGAGTTGAACCCGCGAGCTCTTGCTCGCTTGCTAGGGCTGGAAACCCCTGTCCTCATGAGAAGCTGGTTTTCTCAAGTAACATCTGGGGAGGGTAGGCCTCTCCGAGTGACATCCGGCCCTGCCAGCTTGGTGAGAGCCTGGCAGCGGGATCTGCTCGGAGTCTGGGTAGACTCATCCGAGTGAAATCCAACCCAGCCATCTTGGTGAGAGTCTGGCAACGGGATCTGCTTGGGGTTTGGGTAGACTCCTCCGAGTGATATCCAGCCCAGCCAGCTTGGTGAGAGCCTGGTAGCGGGATCTGCTCGACGTTTGGGTAGACTCCTCCGAGTGACATCCAGCCCTGCCAGCTTGGTGAGAGCCTGACATCGGGATCTGTTCGGGGTCTAGGTAGACTCCTCCGAGTGACATCCAGCCCTACTAGCTTGGTGAGAGCCTGACAGCGGGATCTGCTCGGGGTCTGGGTAGACTCCTCTGAGTGACATCCAGCCCTGCCAGCTTGGTGAGAGCCTAGCAGCAGGATCTGCTCGGGGTCTGGGTAGACTCCTCCGAGTGACATCCAGCCCTACCAGCTTGGTGAGAGCCTGACAGCGGGATCTGCTCGGGGTCTGGGTAGACTCCTCCGAGTGACATCCATCCCTGCCAGCTTGGTGAGAGCCTGGCAGCGGGATGTGCTCGGGGTCTGGGTAGACTCCTCCGAGTGATATCCAGCCATGCTAACTTGGTGAGAGCATAACAGCGGGATCTGCTCGGGGTCTGGGCAGACACCTCCGAGTGCATCCAACCCTGCTAGCTTAGTGAGAGTCTGGCAGCGGGATCTGCTCGGGGTTTGGGTAGACTCCTCCGAGTGATATCCAGCCCTGCCATCTTGGTGAGAGCATGGTAGTGGGATGTGCTCGGGGTCTAGGTTGACTCCTCCGAGTGACATCCATCCCTGCCAGCTTGATGAGATCCTGACAACGGGATCTGCTCTAGGTCTGGGTATACTCCTCCGAGTGATATCCAGCCCTGCCAGCTTGGTGAGAGCCTAGCAACGGGATCTGCTCGGGGTCTATGTAGACTCCTCCGAGTGACATCTAGCCCTGCCAGCTTGGTGAGAGCCTGGCAGCGGGATCTGCTCAGGGTCTAGGTTATGAACACTTCCCACTTACATTACTCATGACGGGAGCACAGGCACATCAAAATACTTTATTAGAAATTGGAACACTTACAAGACTCAAGGATAAAAACGTTTCAAGATCGTCACCGCTCTAGGTGACACCTACGGTCTCGCCTTCCAAATTCCGGAGGCGGTACCCCCTGACTTTAATGCTTCTTATACAATGTATGGACCTTCCCAGTTGGGGTGAAGCTTCCCCACAGCGGCCGATCTCCACGCGGCATCCACCTTTCTCAAGACCAAGTCTCCTTCTATGAACTGTTTGACCCTGACGTGCTTGTCAAAGTACTTAGTCATTCTTCTTTTCACCTCTTCTTGCCAGATGGCGGAGAGGTCCCGCAGCTCCTCCATCATGTCTAGAGAGAGTCGTAGTTCTTCTTCATTTTCGTCTCTACATCCCTCCCCGCCTTCCTCTGCCTCGACCACCCGAGGCGTCCGGACCTCAAACTCTACTGGGAGTACTGCTTCGCACCCATATGAGAGCTTAAAGGGGTCTCCCCTGTGGCAGTGTTGGGAGTGGTTCTAAGGGCCCAAAGAACTGAGGGAAGTTGCTCCACCCAGCTCCCCTTCAAATTTTCCACCTTCGTTTTGAGGAGATTCACTATGATCTTATTTGCCGCTTCCACTTTCCTGTTGCTCCGAGGGTGGTGAACCGAAGTGAATCTGAGATCTATCCCGAGTTACCCACAAAACCTGATGAACTCGGCACTAGCGAACTGAGGCCCGTTGTCCGTGACAATGGCCTGGGGCAACCCGTGTCGACATATGATTTCCCCCCACACAAAGTTTCTGATGACCTGGGAAGTTACCTTGGGATTCCAGATCTTGTCAAAGCTCCCCTGGATAGCCGTATTACTACCGTAACGACCTCCTAGAGGCTACAAAATGGCCCCCATGCCTTTTTCATTCTGAACTTTTATCTCCAATTTTTTTTCTTTCTACTCGAGAGCTCTGCCGAAATTCTCCTACGAGCCACCGCCCCTCCACCAGAATTTTCCTACGTGCCAACGCCTCTCCACTAAAAATTCGTCCAAGTTCACCGCGAAGAGCAACTCTAGCCAACCGCTCAGAGAAGCCTCTTTAATTTGCACACTCCGCCAGCATCATTCCGCCCGTTCCGCGACCATGTTCAACATTCGTGTGGCGCCTAGGAGAGCTCACCACCGCCAAAAGTTGTTAAATTCAAGCTCCGCGTGAGGCAGTTTGTCGCCACTGGGCACGTGTATACTCTTTCTCATCCAAAATTGTAACGAGGAACGGTCTGTCGCCCTCGATTCTGTAACAGATTTTTAACCCGAAGCTCATGGTGGAGTTTGACCGACACAGATCTGACCATGTAGTTTTTTACCCGGTTGAGGGGTTTTTCTATGTTAAAATCATTGTGTGCACCAACTATATGCCCCTCTAATTATGCAGATTGAGAAAATGCCGCCTCCTGCATTTATTTTCTTTTTACTTTTTTAATTATTTAAGTGTTTTTTTTATCAATTCTCTTTAATTATTTATAACATTCATAACTTCTAATATATTTTCTCAATTTTAACATATAATATATTATTAAATCTTCTCATCAATATAAAATGAGATTAATATTGAATATATTTTAATTATTATTTATTATATTAATATTAAAATATTACTTTATTCAGTTTATTGTGTGATATTTGTGTATACATATACTATAATTATAATATATATTTATATATACATATACACATACATATACATATATATACATGTGTGTATACTCATACATATATTAAAAAAGATCATATTCTTCAAATATGAAGGGCATGATTGAAGTTGAAAAATCAAGTTTTCTATATTTAAAGAATCTAGTACAATGAGAATCTCTTAATATAGAGATCCTCATTAGAGATGCAAGTTCTTAGGTTCTTCAAATATGAAGAATTTGATTGTTCAACTTCAATCATGTTCATCATATTTGAAAAACATTACATTTTTTAATGTATATGCTTATATAAGTATATGCGAATGTATATTTGTATACACATATGTATACAATATTAAAAGAGACAAGTTGTCTTCAGTGTAACATTCAAAAATTTCACTTATGCCCTCATTTTTATATTCTAATGACTTGACATATATTATAATTTATTTCAAACAAATAAAAATACAATGTCCATTCAAGTAATTACATCAACTCAAAATTAAAAGTAATGATGAAAATTCATTATAATCTTAAAAGGTTTTAGTATAGCTTTTACACCTACTATGGTAGGCTTCCATTAGTCATGTCATCGGTCTATTCGAAAAAGGTTGTCATTAGGCTTATCAGTGGTATTTTGAGGAGCTACTATTAAACTAATCAATTTTAAAAAACTGATTAACTAATATTGTATTTATTTTAAGTTTTATTAAATAATTGATCAATTGGGCGAATCCCACAATCTATCGTAGTCGAGATACTGTCGTGATAGATCGTAGGGGCAAAGCCTCATGTCTGTCACTTGTATAAATATATATAATAATAATAATAATTACAGAAAGAAATTATTTTTTTATCAATTTATTTTTTGTATTATTTTATTTTATTTTATACAAAATATTAAGTTAATCTTTATTTTAAATTTAACACATAATTAAAATACAATAAACATTATATAATTCAAAATGAAATAACATTAAAGTCTGAAGCAAATACCAACACAATTCAAAACAGAAAGAAATGAAAACTTGGGCGCTGGTGAAATCACTCACTTAGGGAAGCAAAATAGGAAAAAGTGATCACCATCACCGCCGCCATCCCTGCCACCATCGTAAGAAAACAGAGCATCCCTTACCTTCTCCTCTTGCTCCTCTTAGCTAAAGGCTCGGCGAGCTGCCCAGTTCCGCCACTCACAAAATTCTTCGCGGAGGCCACCTTCGCTTCAATGGCGTTCAACATCTCCCCCTGTTTCTCCACCACCACCGCCTGCAGTGTGTGCAAGCTCCTCAGTATGTCCCTTCTTGTCTCGTCGGCTTCTAAATCCAATTCATACCTCATCCCTCCCAAAATTAGGGTTGTTCACAAATAGTATAGTTCGCGAATAATTCGGGATTCAATTCGCAAAAATTCGATTAAAATCCGTATTTTTCGAATTCGAATCCGAATTCCATATTCGAATAGTTTTTGAATCCGAATCCGAATAATTTTCTCCCTATTCGGAGGATTCGCGAATAGTTTGCGAATACTGGAATATATATTAAAAAAATTTAATATGTGTAAATAAATATTAAATATAGTTATATTTTAATATTATATTAAATTAAATATTATAAAATTCGAATTCGAATCCGAATTTGAATCTGAATTCGAACCCAAAGTCGAATCCAATATTTCATGACGAATCCGAATTCGAATCCGACACCGAATATTCGATCGAATCCGAATCCGAATCCAAATCTCTGCATTTTTTGTCAAATTTGGATTCGATTGAAGAGTTATTTGGTTCGATTCGGTTAGTGAACACCCTACCAAAAACCACATCTTCCGCTACCCATGGAGATATTTTTCCGTCGAGCAGCACATCACTCGGCAATTCACCATTCACAAGGAAGAACCACCATCTCAATTCATCCCTCTAGTGAGCAACAATTTGCTCCCTCAGTTCTTCAAGCTCATTCATTATGACCCTAAATTTTATTCTTAGTCGGGAGGTGACGAAGATCCTGTAACGGTCCTCCGAGCTTCCTTCGCCGAAAACATGGGAAATTTGGCGGTTGGCTGCGTTGGATTCATTGAGGAGTTTAAGGCTCTGTTTGGGGGGACTTATTTTCACCGGTCAAGCGGTTACGATCGCATGAACCGGACAATACCGGACCTTAATTAAGGTCCAGTTCATGCGGCCGTAACCGCTTGACCGGTGAAAATAAGTCCCCCCACACAAAGCCTAAGTCAGTGCTTGATGGTTTTGGCCATGCGGAGGAAGAGCTCCACATTGTCCGTGGCGGTCTCCACTTCTTGGAATAATTGGGAGAGCTTGCTCTGCGGTGAGGGGTCCGGTGTCGAGATCTGGATCTTCATTGCTAGTTTCTTCCTTGAGGAGTGGCTTTTCGAGACGTCATTTTGGAAGGATTTGGGGTCTGTTTGGGAAATCTTTTTACAAAGGAGAATGAGTGGTGGTAAAAGGATGGTAGAAAAAGGAGCTTTTGGAAAATGTCTATTAGAAAAGGAGAACTGTTTGTGTAAACTCAATTATAGAGCATTTCATAAAGAGAAACACTTTGTAAACCGTTTGACAAATCTCCGTGACGGTAACTTCTTTTAATTAAATAAGTGCGCCTGGGGGAAAATGAGCGCGCGGGCGGAAAATGTGCGTCCAGGCGGAAAAGGCGCACCCGACCAAATATATGGGTCGAAGGGAAAAAGCGCAATATTTTTCGCCCTTACACGTTTTTTTTCTTCGAGCGGAAGCTGTTTTTTCCCACGGGCGCAGTTTTTTCACCCGGGCGCGGTTTTTTCGAACGGGCGCGATTTTTTGGCCCGGACGCGATTTTTTCGTCTGGATGCGGGTTTTCGCCCGGACGCAGTTTTTTCGCCGGGACGCGGTTTTTTCGCCCGACCGTGAATTTTTCACTCGGGTGCGATATTTTTCGCCCGGACGCAAATTTTTCGGGCAAACGCTATATTTTCGCCCGAGCGCCAATTTTTTAGCCGGACGCGAATTTTTTGCCCGGGCGCGATTTTTTCACCCAGGCGCGGATATTTGGCTCGGATATGATTTTTTTGCACAGGCGTGAATTTTTAGCCCGAACACGATATTTCTAACAAAACTCGATATTATCGCCCGAAAGCGAAAAATGCATTCGAGCGAAAAAAATAGCATCCGGGTGAAAAAAATACGCGGCCGGGAAAAAAATCACGAACGAGCGAAAAAATCGCGCATAAGCAAAAAATTCGCGTCCGATCAAAAAAATCGCCACAGGCGCGCTCGTGCGACAAAAGCTCGCTCAGGCGAAAAAAACGCGCCCAGACATGAAAGATCGCTCGTGGGAGAAAAATTTGCGCCCGGTCGAAAAATTCGTGATCGGGCGAAAAAAACAACTTCCGAGGCAAAAATTGGTTATATGGCGAAAAAACCGCGCTCGGCCGAAAAATTGCGTCCCGGCGAAAAAACCGCTCACCGGCGAAAAAAACAAGCTCAAATGAAAAAATATCGCTCTTGGGCGAAAAATTCGAGCCCGGGCGAAAAATTCGCTCCCGGGCAAAAAATCGCGTCCGGGCGAAAAAAATCGGGCCCGGGAAAAAAAATCCCGCCCGGGCAGAAAAAATGTCGCAATGGCGAATAAATCGCGTCGGTGCGAAAAAATCACGCCCGGAAGAAAAAATCGGCCCGGGCGAATAAAACGCATCCGGGCGAAAAAAAATCGTGCACGGGCGAAAAACCGCACTCGTGCGAAAAAAACCCGCCCAGGCTAAAAACCTCGTTTCCGAACGAAAAAATCAGGCCCAGGCGAAAATTTTGCGTTCGGAAGAAAAATTCGCGCTCGGACGAAAAATTCGTGTTTGGACAAAAAAATCGGTCTGGGCAAAAAAAAACCCGCCCGGGCGAAAAAGATCATGCACGGCAAAAAAAATCTCACTCGAACAAAAAAAACGCTCCCGGACGAAAAACCCCGCACTTGGGCGAAAAATGTCAGTCTGAGCCAAAATTTTGTGCATGATGAAAAATTCGCGCCCGGGCGTAAAATTTGTGTCAAGTTGAAAAATTCGTGCCCCGACAAAAAAAATCTACCTGGGTAAAATAATTATGCCTGCGAAAAAAATTATGGTTGGACAAAAAAATCAAGTTGAAGATTTTTTTAAGAGATAAAATTTTTTGTGTTGAAGATGTGTTTTTCGAAAAGATAAAAGTAGGTGATAAGTGACTTTTTCAAAAGATGAGAAAAATGGAGTTTTCCGCGATAGCTTTTCCCACCGGTAGACAATCCAAACGATTTCTTAAGTGCGGTGTCGTTTTTCAGAAAATGAAAAGGATCTAAAAAGCGCTCCCAAACAGGCCCTTGGTTATGAGAGTCTTCATCTTCCAGATCTATCCACGGAGACGAATAAGAAATTAAGAAAGGACGTATAGAAGAAAATCTAAGGCGGAGAATTGGTAAAGATTGCCATCTTACCTATAAATTGCTCAAGGGAAGAATATGGCCGTCGTTGCAAGGTTGTAGAAGAGGAAAATTTTTAGGTCAGGACCGTGGACGATAAGCATCGTCCACACAATTAATGAGAAACCACATGATGAGGGCCCCGTGCAAAAGTGTATGGCACAAGCCACAATTGCGTGGGCCCCACCTCCTTTGCAAGCTCCTCATTGGTGCAGGACCATGAGCATCGTCCACGATCCTGACCTAAGTATTGCTCTGTAGAAGAAGGGAGAATGAGGGGAAGGGGAAGAATCGTTTGAAGTTTTTAATCTTTCAGTTAGGCTCTCTAGTTTCCAAAATTGGAGCACAATGAATGCTCCAGCTTTCTTTAAGAGAAAAAAAGATAGAAGGGGGGTGGTGGCGAGAGTGTAGAGGGGTTGTCTGAGCTAATTTTTTAATATGTTAAACGTATATAAGAATCATACGTAAAATGAATTTTTTTTCATATTAGTTTTTTGGGTCTCCAAAAAATCATGGAATATTAATTCTTGTATTTTTTATGATCATTTTAAGTAGTCATATGTATATATTTTGATTTGAAAATACATACGTAAAAAATAATTTTACAACTGCATTTTAATACTTTCACAATTACATTTTACACTGAAAATGCAGTTCATTTGCAACTGTATTTTAGGTTGCAATTGTATTTTATACTGAAAATACAGTTCCACAAGATCCTTTATATGTGTTATATGTATAGAATTATTGTTTCTCTGGATGGGAGAAGTGGAGCTCTCAGAGGAGGGCTTGCAGGTTGCAGATGCCCTCCCTCTGCCTGGTTTCTTAGGCTTTGTTTCGGGGGGTCTTATTTTTCACCAGTCAAGCGGCTACGACCGCAAAGTTCCGGTTGACCGGTGAAAATATATCCCCCCCCCAAACAGAGCCTTAGTTAATAAATAAAAATGTTGCATTTTGTATTTTTAGGCCTATTTGGTAATGGGGACATTGCGGAGGCAGTCTCGAATGGATCCGTTTGGAGATCTAATGGACAAGACTCAAGGATCCATTTGGAGATCTAATGGACAAGACCCACCTGCAAAAAGTAATAATGATGCAGATTTTTTTGATTTAAAGAAAAATATAAAAGGTTGGGATAACTAAACCCATCATATCATCCTGCATTAAATCTGGACCCTAAAATGAATCCCCATCACTTCTTCAAAAATGAAGATGATTCTAATTTGTCTCAAATATAGTTTGAGACACTCTTTTATGAACTTCATCCATTTTTATATTCAAAATTAGATTTTTTGTCTGTGACAAATATAATTGTTATCATGCCAAATACCTATTTTGTATCCTTACTTTTTTATTCAAATTTGCCGACCTCTTATCATTTTTTAAATACTAATGTACTGATTTCGCTATGTTTCTTTTTAGTCTTTTTTTTTTATATTTTATATTTTCTTCTTATTTTGTTAATTTATTCTATCAATTTTTTATTTTATTTTCTAATCTATTTTGTTTTATCCTATTTTATTAACTTTATAATTTTCTAATTTATTTTATTATAAAATAAATTGAAAAATCTCAATTGAAAAGTCCAAAATTGAAAGCCTCCATCAAAATTACACTGCAATAGGAATTGCTTTTATTCTTAGCCACCAATACTTTCCAATTCTTTACAGCCATACGGAGCAGAAACACCTTGCCAAACGGAACCCCTTATCACTTTTTAAACAGTAATTCACTGATTTTGGACATTTTGCTATCTTACTTTTTTATATTATGTTTAATAATTTTATTTTATCAAATTTTTACTTTTATTTTATCAATTTTTTTATTTTATTTTCTAATTTATTTTGTTTTATCTTATTTTTTTAACTTTATAATTTTCCAAAATATTCTATCATAAATATTATTTGTCATCATTTTATACTATTTATATTATCTTAGTTTAGTGTAGTTTAAACCGCAACGTGGATTTAGTTTATCGCACCCCAATGTTAATCGCAACCCGAATTTTATCCGAACCCAATATTTGGCTTGCCGCACTCCGGTGGCATTGTCCCACCCACCGGGGGCAGCAAGCCAAATATTAGATTGCGGATAAAATTCGGGTTGCGGTTAACATTGGGGTGCGGCATCCGCTGCAAGGATGTAATTTAGCAATGAAATCACCAGTGAAAAATACACAGGATTCTCCCCTCCAAAAATAAAATCAATGTACAGTCCTCTCATTATTTGAAGTAATGGAATTATACTACCATTTACTGTACAGTAAAACATCATGAAAATAAAATCCACTCAAAGCTAGCCCTTCCAGGTCTTTAGAATTTCATATCAGCAGATGTAATAACAAATTTGGGAACTTGCTAAATGAAATTCCATAAACTTTCTAAAAGGGAACAAAAACATGTTTTTTTTTTAATTACTAACATCCAGATTCTAGTAGAGGAGTATGTAGCTATGGTCGGTGTTGTTGGAATACTCCTGCGCTGAATCAAAGAATGTTTGCACATTGGACTCGCCCATCATCTCAGCGGCTTCTGAGCGAGGAGAAGAGTCGGAAGTATGTAGCCATGGTCGACGACGCTTCTGAGCGAGGAGGAAGAGTCGGGAGGTAGCAACTTCTGAGCGAGGGGAAGAGTCGGGGGGGGGGGGGGGGCAGCTGGAAGAAGAGCACTCAGCGACGTTCTGAGCAGTAGCAACGAGGTCGGGATGAACGTCTGCAGCGAGGTCGGGAGGAGTGGTTGCAACGAGGTCGGGAGGAAAGGAAGCGGAAGATTAGGTTTAAGATTATCTGGGTTGCGAGTAAATTTTATAAAGCAAGATATTTTTTTAAATGGGGTGCTGATAGCCAAATCCGGGGTGTGATTAACGATCACCTTTTTTATTGCTCCCTCTGCCTCTCCATCATCATCTTTTTTTATTGTAAGCCAAACCCGACGTCCTCCCAAATCTGATGCCCTACAAAAGTTACCCTCTACCAATGATCTCGTGCGGTCAGCTGATCTGAACTCCTCTACAACTCATCCCTTGACGAACTATATATCCTTGCATCGCCTCTCCCCGCCTCTTCTCAAATTGACACTGCATCTATCCTCCATTTTAATATCTCACTCTTTGAAGGAGGTTCTTCATCATCCGGGGTGGCGTGCTGCTATGGATGAGGAAATGACTATCCTATGGACTAACCGAACATGAGATCTTGTCTCACTTCTTCCCGGGCAGACTTGTGTCGGGAGTAAGTGAATTTATACCATCAAACATGCTCCAGATGGGATAGTCAGCCGCCTTAAAGCTCGGCTTGTGGCTCAAGGCTTCATTCAGCAACAAGGTCTTGACTACAATGAGACTTTCTCACCAGTTGCCAAGACAAATATTGTTCGGGTCCTGATCTCCTTGGTTGTTCATCGCCAATGATACATCAGTTGAGTGTCAAGAATGCTTTCCTCAATGACGAGCTTTAAAAAACTATCTACGTGCATCAATCTCTTGGGTTTGAGCCCACAGGGGAGTCTCGTGTTTGTCACTTGAAGAAATCTATTTATGTTCTAAAACAGTCTCCTTGTGCGTGGTTTGACAAGTTTAGTAAAGTTGTCCAGGATGTTGGATTCATTCGAAACTCTGCTGACTTCTCTCTCTTTACTCGTGAACGACCAACATGCACCGTACTTCTCTTGATTTACGTTGACAATATCCTAATCACAGGAAATGTCTCCACAAGAATAGATATGATTAAACAACACTTAAACTCAGTATTTCTAACTAAAGACCTGAGAAATTTTTAGTACTTTCTTGAAATCGAGATAATGAGACGACTTGATGACATTGTCCTATCTCAAAGAAAATACTGTCTTGATCTTTTCCAGGATGCTGGCTCTTTGGGATGTACTCCGATGAACGTCAACCACAAGCTTTGTGTTCAAGGCTCTGATTTAGATCTGCTACTTCCAAACCCTGAGTATTATCGTCGTCTTGTTGGAAAACTGATCTATTCTACTGTGACAAGACCTGATATCTCTTTTGTTGTTGGAGTTATCAGTCAATTTATGCATGCTCTACGGACATCTCATCTTCAGGTCGTTGAGTGCATTCTCAGATACTTGAAGGCGGCGCCTGGACAAGGGCTCGTATATAAACCTCTTCCTCCCTAGCTCTCATTGTCTACTCTGATGCTGATTATGCTGGTTTTCTGGATGATCGACGCTCCACAAATGGTTTCTGTACTTTGGAGGGCATCTTATTACCTGGCATAACAAAAGCAATTGATTGTTACGCGTTCGTCTGTTGAGGTCAAGTGTGCAATGACTGTTGTTGTGCCTGGACTCACCTAGCTAGAAGATCTCCTTCGTGATTTGGGAGTTAACCTCGCCTCACCCGCAACTCAATTGTGTGACAGTCAAGCTGCTATACATATTTCTAAGAACCTCGTGTTCCACGAGCGAACTAAACATATTGAGGTTGATTGTCACTTCATTCTGGAAAAGATTCAATTGAAAAAGTTGAAGTTATAGCATGTTCCTGCTACCGAGGAAGTGGCTGTCATTCTCGCCAAGCCCCTACCATGACCGTTGTACTATCAATTTTTGTCCAAGATCGGTGCCTATGTTTTGTATGCTCCAAATTGTGAGGAAGTGCTAAAGAAAAATGTAAAAGTCCAATATTAAGGCCCATTAGTTCAATCCATTGTCTTTGTTTAATCTCACATTGTAAGATAGCTACTTCTCCCTTTCTATTTCTATTTAAAATGTACAATACATGTATTCATTGTACGAGAAATTTGAAAAATTAATAAATCTTTTCATTTATTTTTCTTTCCTGTGTTTAATCTCCCCTTCTATTTCTATTTAAAGTGTACAATACATGTATTCATTATACAATAAATTTGAAAAATTAATAAATCTTTTCATTTATTTTCCTCTCCTGTGATCTTATACTGTATAACTTAGATAGTTTTGATTTAATTTTTTAATTATTTTTCTCTTGCTTTACCATTAACATAATCTATATTTATATTTTTACAATCTGCCATTAACAACAAGCTACCATTAACATAAATGGATTTGTCAATAACAGTATTCTTAATTTAATTTTGCAAAAAACAGAATTCTACATAACATTTTTCTGGTGACTTCAAATCCTCCTACATCACATTTCTCTGCAAATATGTTAATACGTTGAAAATGTAGTAGGTGCACACGAAATGAAATACTTTGCTTTGTTCATTTAACTTCATGTAGGTATAAAAATTAACGGGAGTTTGTTCAATTGCTCATTTCAAACTTAGCCTAAAGTCTCCGTGCCAACATAAAAAAAATAAAAATTCATCGAGCTATTTTAAATTTAGGGTTCAAGAACTGAATTATTTATTTACCCAAAAAAAAATACCGAAAGAAAAAGAGATTAATATAATAAAAAAATAACAATTGAACTACTAACTAGCTGGCTAGTAACGGGGAAGGATGGACATCCTCTCCCTCCATTCCACTGTTTGGACAGAAATAATAAAAAAAGACTCATTATTTAATTCATTGGATGATTGGATGAAGAAAGAAACAATTAAGACCACGAAATGGATAATACCCACCTGTCTTCAAATTGAGAGAATCTTTCTTCGTGGGGGAATGGCAGCGATGGGAAGGGTTTTTCAGGTGATTGTATTTCATGCCGAAAGGGCAGCCGGGTGCACAACGCATCCCCGCAGAGCGAGGGCCCCATCACAAGGGTGAAATGCAGTCAAACCTCACCTTACATTTTTGCATAATACAGAGAGAGGTAATAATTAAGCTGCAGAACAATGGACAAAGCTCCAACTATATTTTGATTACTTTGAACAAGTGCAGTTATTTACTGTTATATGTTGTATCCCTGTGTAATTCTTGCTAGAGCTAATTGAAGCAACACTTTACAAACCAAAAAACACTCTAAGCTCCTAATACATCACATATATTTATATTTCTATATTAATTATGACAAAAAAGGAAAAAAAAGACTAGAGGCTGGTGGTTGTGAGAGTGGAGGGATTATCTTTGGATGTGAGAAGTGAAACCATCAGAAGAGACCTTGCTGGATTCAGAAGCAGCAGAAGCCCTCCTCAAACGTCTCTCTGCCGATATCTCCATGCCACCTGAATCTGGGTGGCAGCAATGTCTCCAGTACGGCGATTCACATCTGTTTGTAGTCAAACACAATATCAGCAATTGTTAATGCTAGGCAAGTAATGCAATGCTGTATTTTTTTTAAGAGAAACTGTAGCTTTATGAGTAAAGTCTTTGGGCGGCTATGCTTTCCAAGTTTAAAATGCGTACAAAACCGAAAGTATTTTTTGAACACGTAAAGACAAATATTATACAAATATGACATTCATATTGCCACCTACTCCTAGATTCTCTTTTAAATCAGCATCTACTCCCTTAACACTCTCAGACACGATTTCTTCCATATAGAAATTACAATCAAACCCTCCTATTAACAATCACTATCTTAGACAATCAATGACAATTTAAAACTTTTTCTTAGTTTATATGGGTATTTACTTCAACACCTTTTATATGGGTATTTACTTCAACTTCTCCCTAAAGATGGAAGTAGATATCAATCATTCCAAACTTGGAGATATTATAAACAAAAGTGTCGCACATCAGACACTTAGTGAAGATACCTGCGAGGTAATCTTGAGATTGAACGAATAATGGTGTGAAGACGTTTTCTTTTTTAAATGTTCTTTAATGAAGTGTCTATCAATTTCTACAAGTTTTGTTCGATCAAGATGGACTGAATTGTGAGTAATGTTATAGCTGTTGTGTTGTCACAATTGAGCTGAATGAGTATTCTATCTGTAAATTCATAAGCCCTCGCACATCACCTGTGACATCGCTCCGTATTCAGCTTCTGCATTTGATTTAGCTACCACATTTTTTCTAACTTCTTTAAGTCATGAGATTTTCTCTGATAAAAGTACAATATTTGATGGTGGATTTCTAGTCATTTTGACTTCCTGCCCAATACGTATATGTCGACATCTAGATGTTTATTTCGAGAAAAGAGAATCTCCTAACCAAGAAACTTCTTTAGGTGACGCAGTACCCACAAAGCTGCTTCTTGATACCTCTAGGTGAGTGCATGTACCGACTTAATATCTTAACTGCATATGAGATATCAGACTGACTGCGAGTGAGATAGATAAGTCTTCTTATTAATCTTTGATAGCTTAAGAAGACGTCTTTTTCTCTAAATGTGACTTCATCAATTTTGCATTGGCTTCAATAGAAGTACAAACGGGTGCACAACTGAGCATCCCAGTTTCTTCTAGAAGATCAAAAGCATATTTCCTATGGGAGATAAGTCCACAGTCAGATCTAGTAACTTCAATTCCTAAGAAATATTTGAGTTCCCCTAGGTCCTTGACCTCGAACTCTTTGCATAGGCGTGCTATAGGATGATGGGGAGCAGCCCGTCGGACCCGTTCGGGTCTACTCCCGGTGACCTCGAGCGCAGTGACGATCAGGACCGCTCAATTCAAGCGGCTCGCCGATCATAGTACTTTTGTCTCTTGTTGCATTTTATTTTGAGTTGTATTTTTTGAGTCGGAGCATCGGCCAATCATAGCCGTTCATTGCTCCATAAAAAAGTTATAAATAGAGGGTGAGGGCTCTCATTAGGGGTATTGAAGATTAGAGTTTAGAAGCCCAATCCTTTGATCACGTCGGTGCCAATGCCGACTCCGGGTGCGAAGCCCAGATTTTCCCTCTCCTCCCTACCCCTTGGCAGGCCCCTCCCAAACCTCATTAGGGGTATTGAAGATTGGAGTTTAGAAGCCCAATCCTTTGATCACGTCGGTGCCGAAGCCGACTCCGGGTGCAAAGCCCGAATTTTCCCTCTCCTCCCTACCTCTTGGTTGGCCCATCCCAAACCTGCCCTTGGCAGGTCAATCGAGCCTTCCCCTTCCCTCACCTTGTCGCGGATCCACTACCTTAAACCCCCAAAACAGTCGGCCAAAGCCGTTCTTCATTTATTTTCCTTGGTCGGCATCCCCACCTTCACCATACCCCACCTTCACCAATTTGTCAAGAGGCAGCCAACCAATTTCCCTTCCTCCCTCACTGGAAGCAGCCGGCCCAAAGGGACCTCCCTCCTCCACTGCTGCAACCAGCCACTACATCTCTATCCCCTTCCTTTTCGTGGAACCACCACCCCTTCATCTCTCTTCAAAAACAACACCCAATCCCCCCCCCCACGTCTCCGACAATCATCGGAAAACATTTTTGGTCACCTTCGGTGATCCCCTACATCTCCATCAATATCAGACAAAAAGTAAATAATGGAGATGAAGAGTTGTTTTTCTACTCTATACGTATTCATCCAAAACAAAGGAAGATTAAAATTTTCCACAAGAACGAGGCTAGATCGATCTACAAATTTCTACATGTCCAAACTTCCTCGTACCATTCTAACAGATATATCTTTTCACACTCTTATAGAAAATTTTTCACACATCTTGAATCCCCTAAAAGCTCCAGTGCAAGGCTAACACTAACTAGTCTTTTGTATAACATTCTAGACTAAACTAAAAGCTTTTATAAAGATAATTCGCAAAATAAGACATGCAGCTGGAAGAGTCGTGGTGAATGAGTGAAGTACATAACCGTAGTAGCCCTCTCCCAAACACGTGTACAACAAACTCATTCAGCTACTTCTAGCTCCATGTCCCAACCAGAACCTGGACATGTTTGAAGATTGAAAGACAAAAACTACAAAAATAAGCTCAATGAGCAAACATCGTGTAGTGTGAAATTAATTGTGACAACTATGTGTAAAGATATATTATGCATGTAACAAATAAATTATTTAACAATGAAAATCTTACTATGATAAGAACTAATCAAATGTTTGTCATACATTTTTTTGTTAAGTTGTAATGAACTAGAGTCCAATTGTATTCAAAGATCCAAAGTAAAATACCACACACGGGCAAGGCCGTTAATCAAAGTATAAAGCAAGACAAACAACAAGCACAATGACATTAACTATTACACCTATTCATAAAATATATTACACTTGTTACAAATAAGTACAATTAATCCTAACATTCCTTTTATGATAAGAACTAATTCAATTGTATTTTTCATACAATTTTTTTGTTAAGTTGTAATAAGATATATATAGATATAATACTGATGAATTATGATTGCCATGATGTGATAATACTACAACAACAAAAAATGTTGAATGAATTAAAAACGGGATACAGAAACAAATACCTTAATTTTTCCGATGCCACCCAAGCCAAACGTTCTATCATATAGATTTGCTCTGTTGTTTGGACGATCATTATCTTCAACATTATGAAGTCCAACTTGAATAGAATGATAACCTTGGAAAACTGAAATGATGTGATAATTAGAGGAGAACTTAACACAAAATATGGGGCGAGTAAGAGGATAGAGGTATCAGAGTTGTTGAAGTACTATATAAGTTGTACAAAACCCCAGACTAATGAAACATAGCTTATTTTTGTCAAAGTCGTGAAGGAGGTAGAATGCTAATTGCTATCTAAGCGCATTTCGAAAAGAAATCTTTAAGTACAATGGAACCAAAATTAAATAGGGCTAAGCTTTTCGCTCCCCAAAAAATGGATAAAGTGAATGTGTTAACAAATGCATAAACCAATAATTGTGAATTTATTCACATACACTATTCAATAACCTAAAGATATTTATAAGCATAGTTGTTGTAACTGTTTCATCTTATGTTAAGATATACAATGAGAGAAAAGTGTCCATAAGTTTTCAATTCCCAAGTGATAGTATCCCGTTATTAGCAAAAAATGACACTTGATTATAGTCCTTTTTTCCACTCTATGAAAACTGTTGATTGAACTCAAAACTTGTATGTATTGCCTGTGTATCAAAATACAAGGAGAGAATACAAATATACAGGAGAAAAGGAGAGAAGAAATCCTATACAATGGTGTGGGACTAATAAGAGAAGAAGGAAATAAAATAAAACAAGGACCCAATAATGGGTCATTTACATGGGCTTTTTTAACACTCCCCCGCAAGCTGGAGCGTACAAATCGTATGCGCCAAGCTTGGACAAGCACTGATAGAAGAGTGTATTGGGAAGAGCCTTAGCGAGCACATCCGCAACTTGTTCTGTCCCGGGAACATGCTTCAGGTCGATCTTCTTCACTTGAACATTTTCTCTGATGAAGTGACAATCAACTTCAATATGTTTAGTTCTTTCATGGAATACCGGGTTCTTGGCAATATGTATAGCCGTTTGGCTATCACAAAGGAGAAGGGTTGGGGAAGGAAGTCTTATACCCAGATCTGTAAGAAGACTTTCCAGCCACGTTAGTTCAGAGACTACAAACGTCATTGCCCGGTATTCAGCCTCAGCAGATGATCGAGCCGCAATAGCTTGTTTCTTGCTCCGCCACGCAATCAAATGTCCTCCAAAATATGTGCAAAACCCACTGGTTGACCGTCGATCATCGTAATCAGCATCTGAGTAAGCTATCAATGTAGGAACTGAAGATGAGGTCTTGTAGACCAATCCTTGACCAGGGGCCGTTTTGAGATATCTGAGAACTCGTTCAACGGCGTGAAGATGAGATCTTCGCGGGGAATGCATATACCGGTTGACAATACCAACTGCAAAAGAGATATCCGGTCTAGTTACCGTGAGGTAGATTAATTTCCCAACAAGACGGCGATAGTATTCAGGATTCTCGAGTAATAGATCTGAGTCGGAAGCCTGAGCACATAACTTGTGATCCACATCCATTGGGGTATTGATCGGCTTACAACCATAGTAACCCGCATCATGAAAAAGGTCGAGACAATACTTCCGCTGAGAAAGGACGAGACAATCTGTCCGTCTAGCAACCTCAAGGCCCAAAAAATACCGGAGGGGTCCCAGATCCTTTGTTTGAAAAACTATACCGAGATATTGTTTGACCTCCTGTATTCCCCTTGAGTCATCTCCTGTAATGATGATGTCGTCAACATACACTAACAGAAGAACCGTCCCTGTTGTTTGGTGACGAGTGAACATCGAGAAGTCTGTCGTGCTGCGAGAAAAACCAACCTCCCGAAGAGCCTTACTGAACCTGTCGAACCATGCTCGTGGTGATTGTTTGAGGCCATACAAAGCTTTCTTAAGGCGACAAACCTGAGACTCCCTCGTGGTCTCAAACCCGGGAAGTTGCTGCATATAGACAGTTTCCTGCAAGTCGTCATTCAAAAAGGCATTCTTAATATCAGGTTGCAGTAAGGGCCACCGCCAATGGACATCGACCGAGATAAGAACCCGAATGGTGTTGAATTTGGCCACCGGAAAGAAAGTTTCCTCATAATCCATCCCTTGTTGTTGGGTGAAGCCCCGGGCGACCAGCTGAGCTTTCAAACGGTCAATCATTCCATCAGCGGCATGTTTGACGACGAAGACCCACTTACACCCAACCGGTTTCTGACCCGGGGGAAGTGGTGCGAGAGTCCAAGTCTGGTTGGCCCAAAGAGCAGCCATTTCCTCCTTCATGACAACCTTTCAACCAGGATGTTGTAGCCCCTCCTGCACAGTGTTAGGAACCGAAATGGAGGAAATAGAAGTGGCAAATGTGTGAAGTTGGGGAGAGTAGCGATGCAGGGAAACATAATTTGCCAGAGGATGAGCGGTGGAGGGAGATACCTGATCAGCAGGGCGCGGGGTAGCCGAGGCGGAGTCCGACTGCAAAGGGGCAACGGAAGGAGGAGGTTGGCGGCGAGTGTAGACACGGATAACTGGTGGCTTGGAGGGAGCAGTAGCGGGGGTAGAAGGACGAAGGGGAACAG
This sequence comes from Platanthera zijinensis, assembly GCA_039513925.1. Classification (NCBI taxonomy): domain Eukaryota; kingdom Viridiplantae; phylum Streptophyta; class Magnoliopsida; order Asparagales; family Orchidaceae; genus Platanthera; species Platanthera zijinensis. The sequence goes on from CM077080.1 coordinate 39,053,349, forward strand.
GCGCAGTAGTAGGGAGGATGGGTCGGGGTATAGGCATTGGTGGAGATGTCGTCGGGGAGGAAGGAGCTAGAGGTGGAGAAAAGAAAGTTGATCTTCCCAAAAGGTAACATCGGCGGAGACGATGACCTTTTGGGTTACCGGAGAGTAATAGAGGTGACCCTTCTGAGTGCGAGAATAGCCGACGAAATAGCATTAGCTGCACGGGGATCCAACTTATCCGAAGAGGGACCCAGGAGGTGAACAAAGCAAGTGCAGCCAAAGACCCTCGGTGTGATAGGGAAGGCCGGAGTAGAGGGGAATATGAGGTTAAATGGAGTGGCAGAGTTGAGAACCGAGGAAGGGAGTCGGTTGATGAGAAAACAAGCAGTGGAGATCGCAAAATTCCAGTAAATTTTTGGAACATGCATTTGAAGCATGAGGGAGCGGGCAACGTCGAGGAGGTGGCGGTTCTTCCGTTCGGCAACGCCATTTTGTTGGGGGGTGTAGACACATGAGGTTTGATGAAAAATACCAAATTCTGCACATATATTGGCAAAGCCATGGCCGGTGTATTCACGAGCGTTATCGGTGCGCACTGTTTTGATTGTTGTGGAGAATTGCGTTCGAGTTTCCTGTATAAAATCGCGAAATATGTGAGAGAGCTTGGAGCGGTCACGAAGTAGGTAAAGTCATGTTGTACGAGAATAATCATCAATGAATGTCATAAAATAACGATAGCCAAAGATGCTTGTAACTTTAAAAGGACCCCAAACATCGAAATGTAGTAAATCAAACGGAGCAGAGCTCCTAGTACAATGAGCAGGAAAAAAAATGCGTGGTTGTTTGCCATAAATACAAGAATCACATTTAAAAGCTGGAAAAGATACATCAGGCAGGGCCTTTTGGAGAACGGGTAAAGGGGCATGCCCAAGACGGCGATGCCAATCAACAGCAGAGGCGGAGGAGAGGATAAGAGGAGAGGCATCAAGAAGGTAGAGCCCGTTCTGCAGCCGATCTCTACCAATGGTAGTCCGCGTCCGCCGATCCTGTATCACAAAAGTAGGAGTAAATGTGACGGAGTAATCCATATCATGGGTGAGGCGGCCAACAGAAAGCAAATTAAATGGAGAGCCCGGAACATAAAGAGTCGAGCGAAGAGAGATGGAGGGGGCAAGTGAGATGTCGGCGCAACCGGAGACCGGAACAGTCGCCCCATTAACGACGGTGATAGACTTCGGATGAGGAACATCCGAGTACTTGAGTGGCCGAACCGAGGTGATGTGATGAGTAGCACCAGAGTCCAAGATCCAATGCGGACTGGAGGAAAGGAAAGTAATACCCGGGTGGAGATGGAGGCAACAGAAGGAGGGCTAAGAAGCCCCTGAAGTTGCTGTAGCTGGAGGCGAACGGCCTCAAGGTCGGTACCAGTGGAGGAGCCATTAGTGGCAGCAGCCGCAGTTGGGCGAGGAGGATAGTCATGTTTCTTATAGCAGACGACATCCGTGTGGCCATCCCGGCCACAATAAGAACACTTGGGGCGGCCCCGACCCCCACGCCCCTGTCCGCGAGGGCCGGAACGTCCACCGCGAGCAGAGGTTGGTTGGGGAAGCAAGGGGGGAAGGGTCTGCTGAAGGAGAGCCAGAGAAGGGGGTGCCGGAGAATCCAGGGGTGGTAATACTCGAATGAGCATAGAGCAAACATCAGAGAGGGAGGGAGTAGAGGCCGAAGCCAACACCTGAAACCGGATGCTCTGAAGGTGAGGCGGGACACGAGCTATCATCATGACAATGCAGACGGCCTCCTTTTGCGCGCGCTGAGCAGCAAGGTCGGTTGTAGAAGGCTAATGCTGGATCCATGCCTCCACAAAAGTCTTGGCACGAGCAACAAATGAGGTCATGTCAGCAGCCCCGCCAACATCAAGAGTCTGAAGGTCGGTAATAATATCATAGAGGTGTTGAAGACTATCCTTTCCAGAGTATAAGGAGTGAAGCTCCTCCCACATAGCTTTGGCGGTCTCATGGTACATGACCAATTGGTATGGCTCACCCTCCAACGAATTGAGGAGCCATGTTTGGACGTGGCCGTCATTCCGTAGCCAGTCATCAGTAGTAGGGGAAGGAGGTTCGTTAGTAAGGTGAAGCACAAGAACCTTGGCCTGAAGAACACGACGAACCGAGTGGACCCATGGAACAAAATTTTTCTTCCCAGATAATGAGATAATTGTGATCTGCAGCTCATCTCGTAGGTCAGGAAGAGAAGCCGGGCGGTCAGCAGGAGGGTTAGCCGCCTGTCCGGTAGAGTCGATGGAGGAACCTATGGAGACCGCAGCGAATAGAAGGGCGCGCGCGGGAAGAGAAGGGCGCAGCGGGATAGAAGGCCGCAGCGAATAGAAGGACGCGCGGTTAGACACACAGCCTGCAGCGGGAAGAGGAGAAGGCCGCCGGAGAAGAGAAGCACGACAAGCATACGCGAGTAGAAAAGAGGCCGCAACGGGTAGGCAAGGCGACAAGCCCAGGAGAGAGAGCGACAGGAGGCTGCGACCAGGTGCCGAGAGAGAGAGCACGGACAATCCACACGGTCACTGTGAGAACACCAGCGGCCAAATAGGAGCGAGAAAAGAAGTCGGCGCTCAAAAAAAAAGGAGAAGGCACAACGGTTAGAAGGAGAGACCGCGCGACTAGAAGAGAGAAGCCGCGAGAGGAACTCGAGCGGCAAGAGAAAGAGACCGCGAGTAGAAATACTCGAGCGGCAAGAGAGAGAGAACCCGCACGCGGCAATAAGAGGAGGGACCGGGCGAGGAGTCCGCGCGGTAAGAAGAAGACGAAAAGAAACGCTAGCCCGCAGCAGTTAAGACAGGAGCAGTACGCAAGGAGACTGGCGCGAGGAGGAGAAGAGGAGGTCACCGCAACTAGAGGAGAGGAGGTTTCAGCGACCAAAGGAGGAGAGAAGCTCGCAGCGGACAGGAGGAGAGCCCGCAGCGGATAAGAGAGGTGGGCCCCCCACAGGTCAGAGGAGAAGATGACTATAAGAAGCCTGAGGAGGGTGGAACCACGGAGAGAGAGAGAGGAGAAGCGGATGCAGAGAGGGCAGGCCGCTGAGGCCGCACGGATAAGGGGAAGAGCGGATAGGATAGAGAAGCCGCAGGAGACCGGAGCGGATAGACCCGCAGTCCGCAGAAGAGGAGCCCGCGGAGAATATGCGGGTAGGAGGGCGGGTAGGAGGGCGGGTTGGGCAGTCTGGGCGGGCTGGGCGGTTAGAAAAGGGGAAACCGCAGAAAGAGGACCGCACCCTCTGATACCATGTTGATTGAGCTCAAAACTTGTATGTATTGCTTGTGTATCAAAATACAAGGAGAGAATACAAATATATAGGAGAAAAAGAGAGAAGAAGTCCTATAAAATGGTGTGGGACTAATAGGAGAAGAAGGAAATAAAATAGAACAAGGACCCAATAATGGGCAATTTACATGGGCTTTTCTAACAAAAACGAATAAAAAATCATTTTTTAACTTGACTATGAGTATATAAGTTTTTCCTTGTATGGCAAAGATCTAAAATTAACGATTTAGAAAATAAAATAGGGTTTTTCTAAGATTGAACCATATGTTTAATCTTAGGGTTAGCACAAGAGCTATGGCCTGAAAAGTGTTCATATTCTTAATTATCATGTAGCTATGGCCCGAAAAGTGTGGAGATATTCGGAAAGGGACACTAAGAAGAAATATTTCCCTATACATCTCATGTCTTTTATATTTGTAGGGTAAAAGTGCCCATAGTGAAACTAAGAGGAATGAAAACTGAAAGCAAGGAAACACATTTAAGATAAGGAGAATCATAGGAGAGGGGCCTAAGTCAAAATGTGTTAAGTAATTTGTTTTGGTGCCAATATATATGTTGATGTTGAGCCGCAAAATGTTTCCCAATACATCTTTTGTTTTTTATATTTGTAGGGTTCATATGTACCCAAAGTGAAACTAAGAAGAGCAAAAATAAAAAAGCATCCAAACTCATTTAAGATAACCGAAATCATAGGACATAACCTAAGTTAGACTGTGTGAAGTAATATTTTTGGTGCCTATATAGCAATCGATGTTAGGCCGCGAAATGACATAATTTTGGCGTGGTACAAAGTGGGATCATCACGCGCACACACTAAGACTAAATATTAAGTTGATGTAGGAATGAAAAAAAAAACATAAGGTAACCATGATGAAGTACATGATAGATTGTTGCAGAATGTCATAATGTACAAGTATAACTAAGGTATTGTAATTAAACTTAAATTGCGAGCAAGTAATGGCAGAATTAAATTAAGGAGGCGTTAAGAATAATTTAACTAAATCAGATGGCAAGTAGTCGAAGTACTTCGTAAAGGAATAGGTCAGAATAATGTCAACATGGTCAAACATGAACAATTAGTCAGTGAAACAATCATTGTGTATCCCTTAAAGGCTTTCGTAAATGCATTGTCGGGAAGATTATTGGCACAAAAGAACATATGACTTTGAAGCATGTAGATAGAAATGGAAAAAAATTCCATAAAGTAACCATGATCAAGTATATGGGAGACTTTACAGGAAGACAGGTTCTATAAGCTTAATTAAGCTATTTTAATCAAAGTAAAAGTGCCTGCAACTAATAAGTGCAATTAATTAAGGAATCAAGAAGAAAATTTTTAAATAAATCTCTTGGCACGTAGTTGAAGCACTTAAAGACTTTTGAAAACGCAGTGTCAGGAAGATGTGATGGCAGAAACGAACATATGAGTTTGAATCATGTCGATAGAAGTGAGAATTTTTTTCCCAAAATGCAACCATGATGAAGTACATGGGAGACTTTCAGAGGAAGTAATGTTTTGTAAGCATAATATAGGCATTTTAGTCAAAGTAGAACTATCTGTCAGCAAGTAATGACAACATTTTGTATAAATATTATACATAAAATAGCTGAACCTGCCAGCAATCTAAGTGGAAGAAATGATATACTAAAATGGCTAGAAAGCATAGTAGATGTGTGTATTTGCGCATTTGATCGAACACTGTGTGAGCATTTGGTAAAATAATATTACATTGAGAGAAGAATGAAAGGAAGTTTCCAGGGTGCGACTGCTTCAATTTCTTGGAGAAAAATGCAGACAGGAGCAAGTAAAGATGAAGATTTTATTGCTAGCAGGATAAATGCAGAGGAAGAAGCTATTGCGCCTTTTGATGGGCATTGGGCGAGGGGTGCAGGTGAGAGGGAGGTGAGATCAGGAATGAGATATACGAGAACGAGGATGAGGAGAGAGGTAGATCAATACTCTAACCTAAATATTTAGGATGTGGTTCAGATCCGACGGCTGAGAAATGCTGAGGATGGAGGAATGGTAAGCAAACACTAGTTCAAATTAATTTGTGAATGTGATGTTAGTTCAATTAGTTGGTTCAAATTAATTTGTGAATGTGCTGTTAGTTCAATTAGTTAGTTCAAATTAATTTGTGAATGTGTTGTTAGTTCGTGAATACTGAATACTGTATTATAGTTCAATTAATTTGTTAGTTCATTCCTGTATTATAGTTCATTCCTATTCAGTAATTTGTGAATACTAAATAATGTTCATTTCAATTTTTTATCTTTTTTTTATTACGATAATTATGTCTCAATCACAATCTCTTATTAGTGTCACTGGTTCAAATTCTACCTCAACAACAAGTAGATTTATTTCTGATGATGCAAGTAGGAATGATAATGCGCCATTTTGGGATTATGTATCTCATATCCATAGTAGAGAAGTTGGTGGAGAAAACAGAAAATGGAAATGAAATTTTTGTGAGATAGATTTCAGTGGCTTGTATTCTAGAGTAAATAGTCACTTGCTAAAAATATCCGGGAATGGTATCAGGGTATGTCCAAAAGTAACTCAAAAGTATTTAAAAGAGCTTAAAAAAGTGGTTGCTACATCAGAAGAAAAGAGCAAACCGGTTCCCAAGGTATTATCGTTTCATAATGCAAGTCAAGCTTCTCCATTAGTTGGGAAAACGAAAAAAGAAGAGGGGGACCTATTGATATGACTTTTCAAAATAAAGCTAAAGATGAGTTAAGCAGTCACATAGCCAGGATGTTCTATTCAGGTGGTTTGTCATTTCATCTAGCTAGAAATTCATATTATGTTAGTTCATATAAATTTGCTGCTAACCATAATCTTGGAGAGTAGAGCTTCATTATTGCCCAAAGATTGATGGAGTTACTATGGAACTTCGGCACCTAAATTACAAAAAATTGCTTTGAAGTTGTTAGGCCAATCTCCTTCATCGTCCTGCTGCGAGAGAAATTAGAGCACATATTCATTCATTCACTCAATAAGAAGAAACAAAATTTTACCAGAACGAGCTGATGATTTGGTGTACGTGCATAGTAATTTACGCTTATTATCGAGGAGAAACAAAATCTACAGTCAAGAAAGGAGTAGAATGTGGGATATATGAGGGGATGCATGGGCAACTCCTTTTGATGGAGTTGGCATGCTTACGATTACCAACTTGCCTTTAGATGAACCAGAAATTGAAGATGTTTTGATATCCAACAATATGGAGGAAGATGAAGAAAATGAGTGATAAACATCGTTTTATTTGAAATAATTATGAATAGCTTGTGTCTAAGTACTTCATGTTATATTGCATTAGTTATGGACTTGTACTTCAATTGACTATTTATGTTTCATGTTTTATTGTTTTGAGAATTTATAATTGTATTTGTGATATATGCATATATATTTATTAAATTCAATACAACGTATCCCGCAGTACCCGTATCCTTGATTTTAAAATTTTGTCGTACCGTCGTACCGGATATGTATCGTACTCGGTACCCGTACTGGTGCTTCCTGACATTGGTCGTGGGCGGCGACCTTGGTCATGGGAGGCGACATTGGTCGTGGGGGGTGACATTGGTCGTGGTGGGGCGACAATGGGCGTGGGCGGCTACATTAGTCGTGGGTGGCGACATTTTTCGTGGGGATGGCATTTGTCGTGGGGGTATTCAATACAATAATAGTAGAAATAGAACACAAAACTCATACCCGTGAAGCCAACTGGAGGAAGCCTGGATGAAAAGAGGAAAAATATCCCCGGCATCACCGACTGGAGGAAGAACGTATGGAGCATAAATAACAAAATAAATTGCGATGCTAATTGGATCACCGCTTCAGCTCCACTAACAAACCAATATCTCCTCAATTAAATGGAATCAACAAAGAAATGTTATCTCAGGTATGATCAACATAGAAATGTTATATATTTAATGATTTACAGAAATCAAGAATCAACAAAGAAATAGAAGTGAGTACTATAAACATTTTTATCTCAAGCATGATCAGACCAAATGTTATATACTTTGGCTAATCTAAAAATAGCATTACAAAAATATTACTTTGTAGGGCCAAAGTGTGAAATAGCATTACAAAATGATTACATTGGCTAAAGAAAGAAAAGATATGCCCTTTATAGGATCAAGCTCAAACAACACATACAAAATTATAATCACGGCTAAATAAATTACCCTTTGAAATCATTGGCTTGAGTGTGAAATTCTCTTGCAAACACATTACAATTTGAAACTATAATCACAGCTAAAAAAAATACCCTTTGAAATCAGTCTTGAGTGTGAAATTCTCCTGCGAACAAATTACACTTTGAAATCATCTAAAGTCATCTGAATCATTACCTTAAGAAATAGAAAAAAATCACTGAAATAACTGTAACACACTGTTCAGTAACGAAATCACAAAAATAACTAAAATCACTGCTCGGTAATGAAAATGGCAGAGGGTAATAAGTTAAATGCTCAGTAATAACTAAAATGCTCATTAACCTGAAATGCCCAAATAAAAATTGAGAGCAAAATTGACAAACCTAGATCAAAATTGAAAACAGAAAATGCTGAATGAATTTGCAAAAAACAGAGAACATAGAATGGTACCACGAAGAGATGAGCAACGACGAAGTGAGGAGGCTCTATCCTGCAGGTTGTGTCGAGGAGGCTTGGTTTAATCCAGCGAGGAGGAGAAGCTGTCGAAAAAAAGAGAACACTGTGCAAATATTAATAACCCGACCCTCTATTATGAATCATCAAAAATATAATTAAAACAGAGCATAAATGTATTTCCACGATCACAGGAAAATAGAGAAGTTGCCTTAGAGGAAAACAAACTCCTCTCCGATCTAAAAAAAGTATGAAAATCACAGGATGGGAGGAGAAATCAAAAGCCTATAACAGGGGGACGGGATGGATTTTCCGGGCAAAGTCAGGTTCGGCGAAACAAGATCACGGACGTAGATGAGCAGGGAGAACTCAAACAGAGCTGGTTGAGAGCGATCAGTTTTTTTTCTATAAATGAATAAGATCAAAACCCGCTTGCATCAAAAACTACACATACAAAAAGAACAGAAATCGAGATTTTCCGGAAGATCTAAGAAATCCATAAAGAACGAACCCAAACTGCAAGCGAATAACAAAAATCCATGAGTAAAGAACAGAGTAGTCAACAAACAAAAGCATGGAAAAAAACCTGGCAGCAATCATGCAGGATTAACATCGGCGGATCCTCCCATCAGGGCATGCTGAAAACCGAAAAAACAGCAACAACGAAAAAGTCTAAGGGCCCGTTCGTTTGCAAGTTTTCATGTGAAGGTTTTTGTTTTGACCCAAAACGAAAAATCATGAGTTTTCGTTTTGGGGTAAAACGAAAACTTATGTTCGTTTGGAGAATGTTTTTCGTGTTTGTTTTAGACCAAAACAAAAACTTATGTTCGTTTGTAACATTCACGGGGCGGGAGCGCTGCTTATTTCACCTTGCATTTTTTCGGGGTCAAAGTCAAAGTCAATTAAGTCAACGGGCATCTTCTTCCTCCTGCAGCTCCTGTATGCAACTACATCTGCCCTAGAGAAAGGAGATCAAGTTGACCTCGAGTTCTTCTCCCGGCGTTGCCCTCCTGACCGTTGTACCGGCGGCACCACGGAGATCTGGTACCACTTCCGCCTTGAATCCTCTCATCCTTACTGTGGTTCCAACGGACTCGTACTTTCTTGCTATGGAGGTCGAGTCATTCTTCCCTTACCCTCTCTACACCCTACCCTAACCCTCTTCGTCGTCTCACCGTTAACTGTTCCTCGAGAATTAACTACAGCAGTGACGGAAGCTCCAGTATGAATATTGTTGGTCTATTCTCCTCCTCCTCCTCCCCGTTTCCTCCCAGCTACGGTCCTCGATCTGGGCAGCCGCCGGCGACGCCGACGCCGACCCCTCCTTGCGGAAAATCGCCGGGGAAGAAGAGAACAGTCTAATCTCAAAACACAGCAAAATGCACCTCTTGAGGTGCGTTTTGGAGCCAGACGAATTTAGAAGAAACGAAAACATAGCGTTTTCATCTCAAAACGAAAACAATGCAAAACATAGCCAAACAAAAGCCTACATTTGGTCCGAGAAAACTCAAAACGAAAACGCTGTGTGAAAACGGTGCAAACGAACGGGCCCTAAAAGATTTAACCTCCGTCTAATATAAATTATTTCAGAGAGATGGAAGATCTATTGCTACCGTCATAAGATAGATAAAAGAATCAGTCAACTTGCAGTCGCAGTGATAGAGAAAGACAGCTTACGGAGATGCCGAAGCTTATGAAGAGCTGCAGTGCTGGAGGGGGTGGAGGACGACGATTTAAAACTTTGAAATGATTACAGCTCTTTGATCTTTCTAAAATACCTGAGACATTCAACTTCTTCTTCTTCTTCTACAGCTTATTCAGTCGTCGTCCGTCGGATCTTCCCTGGCAAAAGTACAACTAAAAATCTGGAGCTTGCAGGCTCAGCCTACGGAGCTCTTCACTCGACCATCTTCGCTGCTTGATGCTGGAGAGGAAGGAGAACAACGGCGTGAAGTGCGGCACCGAGAAAAATGCGGCGAAGTGCGCCACCGAGAAAATTGCCGCAGAGTCGGGAAGGAGTTCCGCCGTGCCTGAGGAAGGAGTGCGGGATTTTTTTTGGATTCAGCGGCATTAGGGTTGGTTATTTGTAGGTTTTATAAGGTATAAATCCGATGGACGGGATTTTGACAATCAAGAATGAATTGTTGGTATTTTTGATGTATTTTGACAATCAAGAATCCTGAACTCACGTTATTTTTGGTGTATTTATGAATGTACGTTATTTTTAGTCTTGATATTTTTGGTGTATATATATATACAAGCAGTTGTGTATGGGGGATTCCGCGGGGGCGACATTTGTCGCGGGGGCGACATTTGTCGCGGGGGCGACATTTGTCGCAGAACATATTGGCGCGTCCAGCATTCCGATTTTATTACCCCGTTCCTTCGCAAATTTGAGCGGGACATATTGGAGGCAAAGTAGAAATGACTCAAAAAGTAAATCTTTTGAAATAAAAAGAAGATATGAAGGAGTATTTTGGGTAAGTGAATGTTATACCAAGACTGAGGGGTATTTTGGGGAAACGAATGTTACAACATGATTGTTTTAGAGTTTACTTATAGTTTAAAGATATATATATATATATATATATATATCTTTATCTTTATACTATAAGCAAGAAGCAAAATAGTCATGGTGTAACATTTAGATGACCAAAATACTCTCCACAATTGTGTAACATTTATTCCCTAAATATCCCTCATATAATCAACTCTATTTTTCCTTTGTTTGGGTCTTTTTAATCATTTTTTCTTATATTTAGAGAGGAGAGATAAAAATTACGTTTTATATGCCAAAACGTATGTTTTTTTACAAAATACGATAAGCACGGAGAAAAAAAGCCATGGTGTAACATTTGGATGCCGAAAATACTCTCCACAATGGTGTAACATTTATTCCATAAATACCCCTCATATAATTAACTCTATTTTCATTTGTTTGAGTCTTTTAAGTCATTTTTTTTTCTTATATTTAGAGATGAGAGATAGAAATTACGTTTTATATGCCAAAACGTATGTTTTTTACAAAAAAAATGTAATTGTGATTTAGATTTTTTACGGTCATTTTGAGTACCCATATGTATATGTTACGGGCTACACACATCGAGCACGAGCGAAGCCCGCCTAGATGCGTCCGAAGATCGCCCAAGAGCTCTCCCCTCCTTTTTAATTGTTTGGGCCGGATCTTGGGTGGTCTTTTTAGTCAAATCTTCTTATACTTTGAGAACTCTTCTTATAGATGCGGACAAAGACCACCCAACTCGCAGACAAAAAAAATGATTTAGTCTGATTTCGCCACCCTGTTCGGCAGACGGTAGATTTTGAGAACGAATGTCGCCCCCACGACAAATGTCGCCCCCAAGGCAAATGTCGCCCTCACAACAAATGTCGCCCCCAAGGTAAATGTCGCCCCCACGACAAATATCGCCCCCTCGACAAATGTCGCATCCTCGACCAATGTCGCACCCACGACGAATGTTGCCCGTATGGGGTCCCTCGTGCACGACTGCTTTATATATATATATATATATATATACACACACACACACACACCAGTGATAGGCACGGGCCTCCGGCTTGATAACCACGCGCCACAGTACCCGGCCGACAGTCGAGGCAAGATGTGACGACGGGAGGTGAGGGTCGCGTACGGGGAGGAGAAAGCAGGCATGACAGGAATCCCTTTCGACAGATAGCAGGGGAAAGTCGTGTGCTGGCGGGAAAGCAGAAAAGTCGTGTGCTGGCGGGAAAGCAGGAAAGTCGTGTGGAGAAGAGCTTGCAGGAGATGCGCCAAACAAATGAAAGTATATAATGAAGACCAAATAAAAAAGACCCAAATAAATCTTGCTAGCTGGGAGCCCGGGAAGGACAAAGGTGAATATGTACAGACAAATAAATAAAAGACTCAAGTAAATAAGAAATGACTCTAAAGACCCTAGTAAATAAAAACGGAAAGGAATAGTGTGATCTACACGGAAAGGAATAGTTGTGTACAAAAAGCCTAGGCCCGGAAAGCCCGCTCGGGTCCGCCCTGAAAAAGCCCGGCTAGGGCAGGTCCGGGAAAAGCCCGGCGCGGACCACGCGCCACAGTACCCGCAATCTAGAATGTTGCGCAAATTTAACACAACGAAATGCTCAAAATGTGATCTACATGGTCATAATAAGAAAGCTTACAAGTTTATTTTTTTCTACGTGGAATCTTTTATGTATTATAATTGTCTAACTCAATTTTTTTGAATCAGAAATTTGGGGGCGTGAAGTAGAGCTTATCCAAGAATTCAGGAGGCATGACGCCTTGTATATATGGTTTTGGACTTTTGACAATGTTGACTGTTTTTGGACTCCTTTTTTTTTGGTATGATGGAATTATTTTGATGATGCATTATTTTGATCCTCAATATTGTTATCCAAACAACTGTTGGATTATTTTTTTAAAAAAATGGCATGGAAATAGAACAGTCAAAATTACAATGGCATGGAAGAGCTATTCCAAAGTTATTGTCCTGAATATTGTTATCGTAACTATCTTATTTATCCCATTTAATATTACAATATCGATAACAATAAGATAATTTGTTCAGAAAATTATAAAGCTAATAAAATAAGATAATTTATCCTATTTATATTACCAAACTTAGACTCCGTTTGGCACGGTGGTGATGGTCATGAATATGAGGGTTAAATTGTCATTCGTTACCACCCATCAAAGGAACTTCATCCACTTTTATGTTCAAACAGATGATGTTTTTTAGATGATCATTAACGAATGACAGTTTAATCCATACACTACAACCATCATGCTAATCGGAGCTGTAGATTAGTGTAGTTTAACTTAATTTGTTTATTTTTTTTATAATGCACAATAGATTTAATCTAATCATACTGTGCACGTTTTAAATCCACTGTGCCGGATCGAACGACTCTTCTCCTCTGCCCGTACGCCCGCACTGCATCCCGCCCGCACCAGATCAGCACCCATATATATATATATATACACTATATTAAAAAGAAGTATCATCAGGATGTATTTGACAAGGTATATGAGAAACCTAATTCATTCTAGCCGTCCGATCAAATTTTAAATTCAATTTTTTAATTTACAAAATTTATTACCCGATGCCTAGGTCTCTCCAATTCTCCTACAAAACCCGGTGCCTAGGTCCTTCTCCCCCAGCGCTTCTCCCCCGCGACCTCTTCTCATTCACGCCTGACCCCATCGCCGCCTCCGCCAAGGACCGACACCGTCTGCTACTACCTAACTTCAGCCTCATCTCCATCAACGAAGAAGGATGCTTTCCAACACCCTACCGTGTCCTAAATCTGCTGCTCTTAATTAAACCGCGGATCACCCAATAAAAACAACCACCCCTCCCTTGCCCTAAATCTACCGATCAAAAGCTCCTGCACTGCTGCACGGATCTTCTTCAGCCCCACGTTTGTCGCCTCCAGATTCCACACTGCCCGACATCGTTGCTCTCCGACGGCCCACAACTCTCCAGTGTCGAAGCCCGCAACCACACCTCTGCTTCTTCCTTCGTGACCACCGCTGCCGGCTCCCACAAAGTACGTTCCTGCACCTCGCTGCTGCTCCCTCCTCCCACCGCAAAAAAACCACACCGGCGAAACTGTCCGCGCAAGAAGCTCCTCCGCCAATCTCCTCTCTATGCAAGAATCTCCATCTTCGACCTTCTCTCGGCCTCTCCCAACCCATTGATCTTCAACTACTTCTTCCAGCACCTCTTCAACGGCAACATAGAGACACTTCCATAAGGTAATATCATATCTCTTCTCTTCTCCCCCCCATCTTTTCTTTTCAGATTTTCAATACAGTACGACGTTAGCGATCTTCCTCTACATTAATTAGGTTAGCATTCATCCTTTTAAGTTTCAAATTTCAATTGTGTAATCACTTTTAAGTTTCAAATTTCAATTGTTTGCTATCACTTTAAAGTTTCAATTTTTAATTTTGTTACTTTTAAAGGCAAATGAAGATTTGTCATAAATCTGAGTTCTAACTCATTGAAAAAAATGGGCGCTCATGAGCACCTTCATGATAAAGTGTAGATTAAAATTGCAGCCCATCTCCACCGTGCGGGAATCAACCTCGGTGAACCTCCATTGCAGCCCAGCACCCCTCGCCACTCCAATGTCGGAACGCCTCCTCCCTCCCAAGCAAGCCTCCAAAGCGCGCCTCCTCCAACATCTGCACAGCCACTTCCGCTTCTTTTAATCAAAGGGACGACTACCAACATTCAACCTCCTCTGTAACCTCCGGTAAAAAACTACTCCCCGCAACGAATCTACTAAATTTTTTCCATTTTCATTTCTATTTTGAAGTTTGGCAGGAATAAAATGATCACCAATAACAGCGGTTCGAACACAGTTTTGAGTTCTCCGTAATCTCCCCATTTTTCATTTCGGATCTGATTGCATTTTCAACTTCACTACTCATATATAACAGCAGTTTTTGATTCCTTTTTTAGTTTTGAACAGATTTTTGATTTCGTTTTAAACAGGTTTTTGATTCTGTTTCTCATTTCAGATTTTAATTTCTTTTTTAATTCCTGATTTCTTTACAGATGGACCTAATCAATATAAGAAAACAAATGGCTATATTATTTTTAACGCTGTATTCCTTTCAGTTTTGATAGTTCTTTTATGGTTCTTATTTATCCCTATCATTCCTCTTTTCAGATGGAGCTAATCAATATAAGAAAACAAATGGCTCTCTTAATTATCTGGTGGCATGCAATTGCCTATCTTTTTTGTTTTAAAACCTGAATTCTTTTCAGATGGTACCCAGGATCTAATTAAGTAAATTATCTTTTTAATTGATTGTGCTCAGCAATTATTAGACATATGCTACAATTTTGAACAGATTTTATTTTATTGGTTATCAAACAGGGAGCTGTGATTTGACAACAATCTCATCCCTGCATTTCTTATTACTATAAAGAAATTGCTTCTTGATTTTGCTGAATTTGACAATTGTGATACAATTCTTATGCTGCTTAAATATCCAATTTTAAGACCTATACCTTCCATGTTTTTTTTTGGTTCTTACTCAATTTCAAGAGAAATAAGGCTAATTAATACCCCAAGAAAATGAATAAACACATGTCTTTGTAACAATCTATATTACCTTAATCCCCGTCAAATTTAAAATACGTTCTACTCCTAGAAAGAATAATTTCACAAATGCATGAACGCCAAATATAGATGCCAACGACTGCAAGCTAAAATACTTTTCTTGGACTGGGGTAACTCCTAACTAAATTTTGTATGTGTGTGAATGATTTGGAGAAGTATAGGTTGAAAAAAAGGGAAAAAATCTAAGCCTAACTCTCATTTTACTTCCCCTATGTGATAGGAGGCAGCACTTACACGTTGAGCCCCCACGACATATGTTGACCCCACAACAAATGTCCCCACGAGAAATGTTGCCCCCACGACATATGTCGCTCCCACATCACATGTCACCCCCACGACATATGTCTCCCCCATGACATATGTCGCACCCACGACATATGTCGCACCCACGACATATCGCACCCACGACAAATGTCGCACCCACGACAAATGTCGCACCCACATATGTCGCACCCACGTCATATGTCGCACCCACGACATATGTCGCACCCACGACATATGTCGCACCCATGACAAATGTCAGTCCCATGACAAATGTCGAACCCACGACAAATGCCCCCCGGGCCGAAGGCCCGTGCCTGTCACTCGTATATATATATATATATATATATATATATATATATATATATAATATATATAGTTGTGTACAAAAAGCCTAGGCCCGGAAAGCCCGCTCGGGCCCGCCCAAAAAAGCATGGCTAGGTCAGGCGCGGGAAAAGGCCGGCCCGGTCCATGGCTGGGCTTGGGGGCCTTACCAGGCCTCCATTTTAGCCGGTGTCCGGGCCGGGCTAGTCTGGGCCCAACAATCGGGCTGGCGGAAAATCCCGCCAATTAGACGAGATTTTAATCCCGCCTATTTTAATCCCGACTGGAAATCAAGCCGGCTAGGGGCCGTCATGGCCCGACCTGAAGGACCTTATCGGGCCCCCTCTTTGAGAGGTAGCCCGTCCCGGTTATTATCTAAAATTTTTTAAAAGAGATCATACATCTACAATGATAAATGTCATTAAACATGTAAGCAATTTTTTTTGGAAGAAGGCCTTCATTAAGCATGCCAATGATATTTTCAAAAAGCAACTATTAAACCAATCAACTTTATTAAAATTGATGTGACATGCATGTTGATATATACATCAAGATGAATTTTTTTAACAAAAAAAATAAATAATGTAGAACTACTTTATGCACTAATTAATTAATATCATATTTATTTTAGGGTGCATCCAATGGCACATTGAACTCTAATATAACTATGAACCCTAAACCCTAGTATCCGACTGTGGAAAAATTCAATATGAACTAAAACATATATAAAACAATTAAATTACCTATATTTATATGAGTGACAATGCACAACCCCCACCCCTCTCGTGCTTTATAATAATAATAATAAATATTAATAATAATAATAATATAAAACAATTAAATTACGTATATTTATACGAGTGACAATGCACAGCCCCCCTCCCTCCTCGTACTCCGCACGATAATATCCCAATCACAACACTGCTTTGTGTGACGACGCTCCCACCGCTACCAAATCCCTAATGTTGTGCTCCGCCTGTCATCCAAATTTGTAAATCTCAGCTGAATTCACAGATCTTAGTAAGAAAAATTGACATTTTCAGATCTGCCGATTTCAAATCCTCCAACATTGCATTTCAATGGCTCATTTAATTTTCAAATCCTCCTACATTACATTTCAAATCCTCCTACATTACATTTCAAATCCTCCTACATTACACTTCAAATCCTCCTACATTACACATGAAGTGAGATGCTTCGCTTTGTTCATTTAATTTTCATGTGGCTATAAAAATTAACCGGAGTTAGTTCAATGACTCATTATAAACTTAACCTAAAGCCTCCGGGCCAACATAAAAAAAAAAAAAAAATCTTCGAGCAAATTTAAATTTAGGATTCAAGAACTGAATTAATTGTTTATCAAAGGAAAGACTGAAAGAAAAGGAGAGAAATTAATATAATTTTTTTTTAAAAAAAATTAACAATTGTACTAGGCGCGCAAGAGAGAAGAAACTATCTATAAGCACACCCAAATGCTCCAGCAGGGAGGTCCCACCACGTACTCGAAAATTTAGGAAAAACTTCCTCATTCGCAACCAAAAGGCCGAGCGAGGTACTAGGCAGACATGAACTTGACGAGTATTCACTTGGGGGACCTCAACCTCTTCCAAAAGGATTTATAGAGAAATTCTAGGGGGGAAGGGGGTATATGCGATTATCCAACTTCTGCAAGCGAGTATCTAGGGCTACTCGCCCATACTCGCCCAAACTCGTCACTGTTCGCCCAAGCTCGTCACTGCTTGCCCAAGCTCGCCCAAGCTCGCCTCTGCTCGACCAAGATTATCTCTGCTCGACCAAGATCGCCACTGCTCGCTCAAACTCGCCTCTGCTCGCCCAATGACCGTATTCTTGGATACTACAGATCCAAGAATATGAGGAGCCGGACATTTAGAAATGCCAAACCAAAAAAAAGAACCAAAGCACAGTAACGACTCGGAAAGAGCTTGGCACTCTTGCAACAGGAAAAATTCCCTACTCCAAATTCGGATCAATGCAGCCTAAGATTACTGGTCCAACGGTCGGGCTTGACAGGCAAAGACACAAAAACCGAGGGAACACTAAAGGACCCCAGGTGTTGCGGCAAAGAGGTCTCATCACGTTCCCAGATACTTAAAAAAAGCTTCAACTCCACAACCAAGAATGACCGAGCAGGATACAAGAGGGACACTAGAATAGTGATAATCTCAAGATGGCGACTATGAGGGTGCTCACGATCTCACTACTCAGAACTTCAATGGCGAAATTCAAAGCTTAGGCAAAAGTCCTCAATCTTGTACTCCCTGGGTCATATTTATAGGCACATCCAAAAGGTGGGTGGGGGGGGGTCTTATTTATAGCCTAATTCCTACATGGCGACCATGTAACTTATGTGGGAGTTCGCTCGCCTTGGGCGAGTATCTATTCTGGTCGCCCACCCGGCGAGTATGCGAGAGATGCTCACCAAACTCGCCCAAGCCTTCTTCTGTCTTGAATACTGACTTTGACTTCTGCCTTGAATTGTTGACTTTGACCATTTACTGGCGTGGCTTTGAGTGGACCCACCCTCGACGAATATGGGTTGTACACAATCTCCGCTCTTTGCGAGCGACATAGGAGCTTGAAAAGAAACATTCAACACATATTCAGTGAGTTGTTTTTGGCGAGTATTTGAACTACTGGCGGTCTCTTGTTGGCTCCTGATTATTTTTGAGGCACACCTTCTGAACTTGCACGAGACGTCGTTGTCTGCCGAGGAAGCGTACAATGCAAGCATTGTTGAGTTGTCGAGATTCCTGGGGCCAAAAACTTGGAAAAGACGCCGAGATGGTGACGATGTTGCCGAGCTCCCTCCACCAAAAAAGAAGTCGCTAAAGAAGAAATCGCTCGCTTCTAAGAAGAAGAATCTGTCACCTGGTGTTGAGGACGTCGCCACTCCGGCTGACAATCCCGAGATTCCTGTCGGAACTCAAAAAATGCTCGATCAACTAGACCTTGGCGACAATGCTGAGCAGCCCGCTCCGCCCGCTCCTGAGTCTTCTCGCCATCCTATGTCGCAGTCTTCTCCTCTGGCAGACCTCGTCGGGTTCCAGGCTCAGATGCAGTCAGATCTCGCTGCTTCACGAGATTAGAAGGTCGCCGTTATGGACAGCATGTTGCCGCCACTTTTAGTTTTTCTCCTTACTGACGGCCTTTTGCTACTCGCAGCTCTACTGCCGAATACTGAAGCTTCCGACGAGCATTTGTTCGTTCCTCCTCTGCGATCAGTTCCATTGGTCGCTATTGAATCCCAACAGGAGTCGTGACCTGGTCACTCAATTCGAATCAGGGTCGATTCGTTGAAGAAACGGCCGAAGAAGCAAGTCCCTCATGCAAGGAATAAGGAAATTCTTGCGAAGAAGACCTCGCAACAAAGGGCGAGTAAGACATCTCTCCCTGTGATGGGCTCGTTGCAGCTTTTAGCGAGTAAACCTCTGTCGCCACCGCCGCCTATGTCGTCGACTTCTTCTCAATCAGTTGGGACTAATCTTTTCGGGCGAAGGTGAGTATCTGAGCGAGCTTCTTCCATACTCGTTGTCTTCGACACATACCTCGCTTGGCGCAACGACTAACTGGTTTCTTTCTTTGTGGAAGCTTCTCGCATACTTCCACGAGAACCCCTCCCACTGGCAAATGAGGTCGCGAATTTTTGTCAGAGCTCGCCAAATCCACCTGCTGGCGTTGAGGAAGTTCCGGAGCCTTCGACCAACCCGTCTGTGCGCACTGAAAGCCAACAGAGATCTGGCGAGAAAGGGGGCTCCTCGCAAAATATGCATGACAAAGGGAAGGGAAATGCCAAGTCCCAAGAACCTGCGAGGAAGAAGGCAAAGGTCTCCCGCGAGAGCTTCGGCGAGAAGGACGATCCTTTTGAGTTCGGCGAGCCTTAACTTCAACCAAACTACGAGCTAGGGCGCGACGACGGGAATGCCTACGGTCGCCCACTGGTGGCTTGGGATAAGGGCAAGCACAAGGTGACTCTGAGCACCAACTTGCCCGCCTAGTCAGAGGATAAGGAGGATAGGGGCGAGACGTATGATATGGCCTACGCACTCCATGGTCGTGCAGATGTCGATTCGTTGCAGGATGTCGGCGCGAAAGAGCACACAAACCAGACTGCTCGCTCGCTCATGTGAGCTACAGATCTAGGTCATGACACGACGAGGAGTTTGCTCGAGGCCTAGCAGCAGGTCAAGGTGCTGAGTAAGAGGATTCTGGAGTCGGGGCCCAAGGCCGCCCAGTGCAATGTCTACGAGGTAACCTTGGTCCGGGTGCCCGACCTCTGCATAATCGCTTCTTGATGATTGCCCTGCAGACGATTATTGTTGTTACTCGCAGGAAGCCGAGCTCGAGACGCCGAAGGTGTCCCAGCTGGAGCAAGAACTCGCGGACACCAAAGCTGCTCTGTAGGTCCCTCAAGTGCGGAATGCCAAGCTCGAAACTCGCCCAGTGTGGCAGCATCCATTAGTGGCGGTCCCTCCCAGAGTTGTCAAGAAGATCTGCTTTACGGCGATGAGAGTCGACGATTCGTCGCAGGCGACGGGGAATGTCGTCCTCGCTAAGCTGAGGATCGATGGTTACCTCGGTCCGGAGGCGGCCAATTTGACGGTGAGGGATTTAGTCCCGAGCTTGCTCGCCGAGGAATCCAACTCATCCGATCATGTCTTGTCCTCCACTACTAATTCTAGCGAGGCCGAAGATGACGAGGATGGCGAAGACGACGAGGAAGAAGATAGTGAAAACGAGGAAGAGGTAGAAACCGACGTCGTGATCGAGGGAGAGGAAGATAATGAAGCTGATACTGATGATGATGATGATACTTAGTCAGCCGAAGATCTCCTGCGCGCGAACAAGCTTAGTCTTTGTAAAATAAATAAACATTTTTGGACGAACCTTTACTCAAGTCGTCATTGCTTCTTTTTGTAATGTAATGCTTGCCGGATAAATATAAAAGAAGAAAGTTTTGCTCGCTCATTGTTTTTTAAGATCGCATGTCTTCGATACTCGCTAGGCTCGTAGGCGCGAGGGCACTGAGTGTTCGTCACACGCGTCCCATGCTCGAGTACTCGCACCTGCATGCTCGCACCAGCATACTTGCACTTGCATGCTCGCACCTGCGTACTCGCACATACATGCTCGTACAAAGAACACATCCTATCTGTTTGTTCGCAAGTCAACGAATCCGCCCATATACATACTCGCCAATGAAGCACGGATACTTCCACGAACGCAGCGTGCCCATGCCGGATACGTATCCGGAACCGAAGCGTGCCCTATACTCGACAGATACACCTATGTGAACACACTTGGACTTAGCACATCATTCTGCATATTGTGATAGGAATCAATTTTTCTATAGTGAACAAAAGTTGGCTCTACGCTAGGAAGCGTTGGTACGTCCAGTTAAGTTGTGTATCTGTACCGAGTATATTTCTGATATTGGTATGTTTCTGTTACAGGTACGTGTATTGAACGTGTTGATACGACACAAGTTATTAACAAAACGGCTAACTTGTCTCTAGACTAACCGAAGATTGAAGATGTTGATCTCTAATAATGAAGTTGATCTCCAACAATGAAGAAGAAGAAAAAAAAAACTGATAAGTACACTCAAATTTAATTTAAAACTGATAAGTACACTCAAGATACACCTATGTGAGCACACATGGACTTAGCACATCATTCTGCATATTGTGATAGGAATCAATTTTTCTATAGTGAACAAAAGTTGGCTTTACGCTAGGAAGCGTTGGTACGTCCAGTTAAGTTGTGTATCTGTACCGAGTATATTTCTGATATTGGTACGTTTCTGTTACAGGTACGTGTATTGAACGTGTTGATACGACACAAGTTATTAACAAAACGGCTAACTTGTCTCTAGACTAACCGAATATTGAAGATGTTGATCTCTAATAATGAAGTTGATCTCCAACAATGAAGAAGAAGAAAAAAAACTGATAAGTACACTCAAGTTTAATTTAAAACTGATAAGTACACTCAAGTTTAATTTTATCTCTTTTGGTTAAACATATAAGATATTAAATTTTGTAATATTTATGAATGCTTAATGTTTAAAAACTTTATTGTATGTTGCATTGATTTATGAACTTGTACTTCAAGTTATGATTTATGTTTGATGTTTCTATGTTTTGAGAACTATTTATTGCACTTGTGATATATATTTACTACAACGTATCATGCCGTTTCAGTATCTTTGTTTATTAAATTTTGTTGTGATGTCGTATCGGGTACGTATCGCACTCGATACCCGTACTCGCACCGGTGCTTCTTAGGCTCCATTTGGTTCGGCGGTGGCGGGCCGATCCGGCGGGTGGAAACGGAGTGTTCGAACCAGAGGGGGGAGGTGGCTGCTCCAAACGGAGCTTTTTGGGGCGTTTCTCAAGGCGGACGGGTGGAAACGGAACAAACGCCGCCGGAGGTTCATTTGTTTACCCTCCTTCCGACGGCGTTTGCCCAAAACAGAGCAGCAAAACGCCCAAACAAATAGAGCCTTAGACACTCGCTAATATGCAAAAATTCTTCTTTTGTTAGTCGTGTCCCTCTAGACAAGGGAGCGACACTCGGGGGGTTTCGCAAAACGCACACTCTCGAGGCTTACATTCTAATTCAACTAGCAAGGAACTGAGGGGACCCAGAGATAGGGAATGACAGTCGGGGGGTCCGATGCGCACTCTTGAGGCCTCCAACCAATTTTGGATTCTCACCTCATGCAATGTCATCGCTTGGTCACCTACCAATGCCTTGGGGGTTATCCTCACCCGAGAATTGACCCTGACACAGTGACGCTTCCTGCTTTGCAGGAGGAAAGACGCCAAAAGGGGTTTTTAGTCTTTTTAGAGACCGATGACGCCTGCAAGGTTTTGTCCCTTTGCTAAGTCAACCTTTCGTCAAGTTTGTGAAGTTGACATCCAAACCTGTTCCTGATAGTTCCTCCAATCAGATGAGAGATGCAAATTATAACTGATAATGCTACTAATTGCAAGGCTGCGGGACAACTAATCAAACAAGAATTTGAGTTCATTATTTGGACTTCTTGTGTGGTGCATACTCTGAATCTTGCATTGAAGAATATATGTGATCCAAAGAATTCGGAGGTCAATCAAGATGTTTATTTGGAATGTTGTTGGATACCGGAAATTGTTTCAGATGTTTTGCAGGTAAAGAATTTTAGCATGAATCATTCCATGAGGTTAGCAATTTACAATAAGTAGTTAACTTGAAAATGTTTTTGATGTTTTGCAGGTAAAAAATTTTATCATGAATCATTCCATGAGATTAGCAATTTACAATGAGTTTGTAAGGGGTGTGCATGAAAAACCAAAAACCGCCCAAACCGCCCCAAACCGAACCAATTTTACACCGAACCGAACGACTCGGTTTGATTTTAGTTTTCCTCTTTGAAAAACCAAACCGCACCGACTAATATTACATGTAAAAATATTACCAATAATGATCTTTTAACTATTTTTATTAACTAAATAATGTACACAAATTATATCAACTTAATAATTATTATATCATTTGAGCCAAAATAAATTTTTGTAATGCATATTTTATGCATCAAGAAGAATTAAACATTTTATTGAACTTATTTTATTTATATCTTTTTATATTTATAACTCAATTTCGCAATAAAAATATTCAATCATAATTTTTTTTTTATGTAATATGAGCTATTAGTTGTAATATATCATATGTAAATAAAGTTTGATGATATTTATTTTTAATTATCATATCTTTTTTTAAATTTTCTTGAGATATTTAAGTACACAATTATTTTAAATAGTATAACTGAAAAACCGAAAACCGAACCGAGTAAACTGACCAAAACACCGAACCGAACCAATAAACAACGGTTCGATTTCAGTTTGGGTCCAAACTGACCCAAACAGAACCGCTTGCACCCCTAAGTTTGTTAACTTGAAATTGTTATCCATTGTTGATACAAGATTTGCTTCAATGATTGTGATGTTAAAAAGATTTAAGCTCATTAAAATGGTCTCCAAAGCATGGTGATTTGTGAGAAATGAAATATTTATCGAGATGATAATCAAGGAAGAGAAAAGTTTGTGAAGGAAAAAGTAATAAATGATTCATGGTGGGACTCGATTGATTACATCCCATCCTTCACGGCTCCAATTTATGATATGCTGAGGTTTTGTGATACAGATAAGCATTATCTTCATTTAGTTTATGGCATGTAGGATTCTATGATTGAAAAAGCGAAGAAAACTGTTTATGATCATGAAGTTAAAAGGTTAGATGAGCAGCCAACCTTTTATGATGTGGTTCAAGCAATATTACTTGATTGTTGGTCAAAGAACAACACTCCTCCTCATGGCTTAGCACATGCCTTGAATCCAAAGTAATTTCTAACTTTTCATGTCTTTTTTATATTTATATTAATGTTTAATTTTTATGTTATTAATACCTGTGTTTCTTTTTAAATTAGATATTATAGTGAACAATGGCTCAATGAAAATCCTTCAAGAGTTTCTCCATACAAGGATAGTGAGATAATTCAAGAAAATAAGAAATGTTTTAGGAAATACTTTCCGGAGATTGAGGAGCGAACATGGGTGAATTTAGAGTATACAAATTTTGCATAAATAAATGGAGATTTTGATTCAATTCAAAGCAAATATTCTATGGATCCCAAGGCTTGGTGGGTTGTTCATGGAGCAAGTGCTCTTATTTTACAAAGCTTAGCCTTAAAACTTCTTGCACAACCATCTTCATCATCATGTGCAGAGAGAAATTGAAGTACATATTCTTTTGTACACTCAATGAAAAGAAATAGAACACCAAAGCGTGCAGATGATCTGGTTTTCATACACAACAATTTAAGTCTGCTTTCAAGAAAAACTCCACAATATACACAAGGAGAAACAAAGATGTGGGATATTGCCGGAGATGCTTTTGATACATTCAAAGATGTTAGTATATGCTAGAAATTGCAAATCTCTCACTAGATAAGCTAGACTTTGAATCAAATGTCTTTTTAGATGATATATAATATGTAAGTATGAGTATTACATTTTTATATGCTAAGTTTGTTCATTTCTTGTCTATTTACTAGTATTTTGCAATTTCTATAATTATAAAATATGAATTTAACAAACGTGTCTCAACGTGTCGAATATTAGTAGTTTAGGAGAATGGACGAGTCGCGTGTCGTGTCGCGTGTCGGTGTCGGTGCAACATAGCTCGCCACACACTCGAAAGATCAAAGAGAGTTTCCCCTCCCTAACCAATGCTGAGATGGACACCTTAGAGGGCACTTGGGGCCAACCAGGACAAACAAGAGGAGAAGACAAAGAAAAACCCTCCTCCAAAGTTGCTCTTGGGGCCTATTTATAGTTTTCTGAGAATGGTCCGCAAATAGCGGAATCCCGCCTTTTAAATTTACTATACGCATTCCTAATTAGTCTGCCAATAGCGGAACTCTGCTGGACCCTGGATGTCGTCCCTGGAGCCTGAATCTCATCCCTGGAACCTGAATCTCACCTCTGAACCCTAATCTCGCCCCGGGAGTCCGGATTTCTCCCCTGGAGCCTGGATCTCGCCTCTGGACCCTGGATCTCATCCTTCGAGCTCAAATCTTGCCCTAGAGACTGGATATCAACCCTGGAGCCTAGATCTCGCCCCTAGAGCCTGGATCTCGCGCCTGGACCCTGGATCTCGCCCCTGGAGCCTAGATCTCTCCCCTGGAGCTTGGATCTCGCTTCTGGACCTGCATCACGCCCCTAAAAACTGGATCTCGCTCCTGGGCCCCGTATCTCGCCCCTGTAGGTGACTTCTCCTGCACTCGCCATAGGTGGGCGAGATCCTTTAGGCCATCATCGGTCATGTCTGATCTCGACGAATTACGGGTTAAACAGGTGGGATGTAATGGGCCCATTATCCATTACTTTTATGTATATTTTATTAAGTTATTTTTTAGAGTTGCTAGGAATGTCGTGCCTTAATTTTATAATGTGCAGGCGCATGTCGTATCTTTATATTATGTTTGTGTCGACCGAGTCTTACTTTATGTTTGGATCATGTATCCTATTACTTAAAGACCTCTTGGGGGATGAGAAAATTAATAATGAATGAATATTAAATATCTTTCTTAGTTCTCTCTTCTACCTCCTTCCTCAAGCTAGGGCTTGGGTTGAGCAAGGCTCCACTCTTCCGCCCTTGCCTGATTTCTTCTCATCTGGTTGGGCAAGGCTCCCTTCTATCTCATTCAACTCCACTACTTTGACTAGATATTGATGTGCTACGGGTTAACTAGTAATAGATGGGTGTTGCATTGAAAGGGAAGAAAAAATTATAACATTCGACGAGATAGATATATAAGGAGTTGATGAGGTCAGTGGAGCAAACAAAATAAGTTTATTTTATAACAATTGTTGGTGATTGGAAGAGACTTTTGTAGTGGATGAGGAGGAAGCAGTTGGCAAGATAGACAGACTCCATGGATAAGGAGGGGTAGGAGACAA
Organism: Platanthera zijinensis; assembly: GCA_039513925.1. Taxonomy (NCBI): domain Eukaryota; kingdom Viridiplantae; phylum Streptophyta; class Magnoliopsida; order Asparagales; family Orchidaceae; genus Platanthera; species Platanthera zijinensis. Next base: position 39,079,540 of record CM077080.1, read on the forward strand.
AAAACGAAAACGATTTTGGGAAGACAAGTGTTTTTGATAAGCTAGTATTAGAATCACAACTGATATAGAAGGGTGGTGTGTGCATGAAGATTATAGAAGAATGGTTCATGCAAACGGAAGTATCATTAGATATGATAAAAATCTAATTAGAGCATGTAAGATGCAAGTTACAAAGACAATCAGTTATCCTCGAGTATGGAGAAGAGGTAGGTGGGTTAGGAGATGGAGAGTCGTTGAGGTGGGTGTTTCGGGTTAAGATTACCACTCTAATAACATGTTGAAGGAAACTTGTGTTGTCAAGATGTATTGCATCGTACTCTATACGAAGCTCATTCAATTGACTCCCATCAATTTATACCTCCTCCTTAGTGGTTTTGAGTGGAGTTCCGTAAATGTAGAGTGATATATACCCACAAATTTTTGCGAAGTGTTATACTAAGTTACTAACTCCATTAGTTTTAGGGTTTGAACATAGCCAAAAACACCTTTTAGGATGTTATCAATTATTGTCTCTCTATAATCATATCCATTATCGAGAACAAAAGTCATCGCCAGTGAACATAGCTTGATTTTTACTGAAGCACGCAAATTATTGTGTTGTGCACGTTCGAATTTTAAATAGTAAATAATTATCATTCCAAAATTACTAACTAATTACATAGAAGAAGAATATATACTTGGATATGTGAGACTAAATATAAGAAATATGAAAATGTACACTGTGCTTCCTTTTGGACTTTTTACAAACGGGCTTTGGCACTTTCCCTCAAGTTGAAGCATATTAATCGATCATTCACAACTTGACACAAATATCAAAAAAAGATGAAATCAATTTGGAAAATTGTCGGTCAACTCTTAATTTGAAGTAGTAACAAACGGAATGCATATTCGTCTGCTGATTGATTTCATTATGATGAAATAACAATCTACTTATAGATGTTTTGTTCTTTTATAGAACACAGGTTTTTTAGATATGTAGATGACAGCTTTAATATCATAAAACATCAGTGAAAATACTTCTAAGTTTCACCAAAATCTTTTAGAAATGTTCTCAATCACATCAACTCACAACTATATTGAGTTGAACTTCTATATCAAACTTCTGCACTTGACCTGGACCAAACTACTTATTTCTTTCTTCTCCAAGTGCCAAGCTTTCCTCCGAAATACATGAAGTATCCAACCGTGGATATTCGATCACCGTTATCATCTGCATAGCATGCATCTGAATACACTTCAATATGTAAGTGGTTATTTCTTTTAAAAAACAATCATTTGATATATTTTAATACCTTTATGTAGCTTCCAGATGACACTCTCTAGGGGTTGTCATAAACTGAATGACATTTCCAACAACGAAAGAAATGTTATGTCTAGTTATGGCAAGATAAAATAGTTTACTGGCCATGAACTTGCGACGAGTGATGTCTTTGTGGAAGTTTGTTCAATTTTCATTCATAAAAGTTTGTTCAATTTTCATTCATAAAAGTTTGTTCAAATTTAATTCGCATAAATTTGTTCAAATTTAATTCGGACAAGTATGTTTGATTTTAATTCAAAGAAGTTTGTTCAATTTTAATTCTACTTAAAATACATATTCGCCGAACGTTTAATTGAAGTAATCTCCTTTTATTTTTAATTAGATCTTGCTTGTATTTCTAACGGCTAATCTTTATTGTGCATATTTGTGATTTCTTCTAATAATTTTAAAATTTATTGCATTTAAACATTGGATAATTGTATGAACATTACATCATTTAGATTCTCCTCGACATTATATACACACTCACTTCATATTCGTCATGCGTCAATTCCATTCCTCCAACAGTAAAAATATAAACTTCTAAAGGAAAATAAATTAATAGTGGAATTAATGTACCTTCTACCAAGTGCTAGGAGGAAATTCTGCATATTTCCAATAAGCAATGCAAAAAGCAGCAGCCCCAATCCAATGATGGACATGGTAAATAGAACCTCCCACACAAAATAACTCGGGACTAGGTTACAAGCCAACGTGCTGATTTGCTGTGAGCAAATTTAGGAGACAACTACGTTAAACACATATCAAGATATAAGGCAAGTTCTGAAATCAAAAATAATATCAAAGAATCAACACTCACATTGTAACCCATAGCAAGAAAAAAAAATACTGCATGGACAACTAAGTGATTAAAGGCTGATTCAAAAATATATGAGTTCATGGACAAAACTGCAAAAATAAACAGAGCCCCATCATTCTTTTCACTGGCATGTAATATGCTGTGAACAGAATGATGACAGTATAACGTGTATAGAGATAAATGCATGCACACCGTCTCCTCAAAAAAGTTCTGCTCTAACAGCACCAATGACCAAGGATTATTAAAACAGCCTTATTCTTGTGCTTCTCAATTGTTCTAGTGAAATTGCCCACTTGACGCAGGATGGTCCTATCATGGGAATAATGGATGAATCCTAAATGCAATCATACGAATCTGATGATTAACTTGCAATAATGAGTCTTTATAAAATTGATGCTAGATAAATCACAGTGATAAAGCTTTATAATGGAAAATAAAAGAAGTATAAATGCGAGAGCAGACGTAATTAAATAAGCACAAGTGAATAAGAATAACCAATGTCACAAAAGTTTAGCGGCAAGGATTACAAACAAATATAATTAGAGCAGTGAAAGGACGCTAATTTTAATACAAAAGAAAATGGCAAACAACTTAAATACTTACACAACTAAGGCATAGAGGGTTCTGTGAATATCTGGCAAGCCTCTAGTGGTCGGGAATGAGACCAAGGACTGTTTCAGGGCCTCCAAGATGAACTCAGAGTGTTGGGCAGGGTTGTGGTGGAGCTGGAAAAGAAGAAATAGACCCTGAAATGGGATTGCACGGGCTGGATGCAGAGCTGGAGTGCGCTGGAAGGTAGATGAGGGTATGATAAAATTCGTGGAGGGACAGAAAAGACTGTGGAAGGAAATGATTATAGTCGCCAGTTTTCAGCCGAGTTCACATGATCCAGCTTTGTTTGTGCACTCCACTCAAGGCTGCACTCCTCTGTTACTTTATGCCGATGATATGATTATTACTGACGATGATCCTTCTCATGTGGCTTTTGTCAAACATCACCTTCATCGGCAGTTTCAGATACCTGGCCTTAGACAGCTGAGCTCCTTCTTGGGCCTTCAGGTCAGCTCTACAGACCGTGGTTTTCAGTTCTATCAGTAGCATTGCACATCAAATCACATAGCTTGGGTTGCACTTATTGACTCTCTGATCCTACTCGCTATGGAGCTTCACCTTCACCTACAGCCGGATGATGGAGTTTCACTCTCTGATCCTACTCGCTACCGCCACCTTGTTGGGAGTCTCGTCTAACTATCCATTACTCGACCCGACATTGCCCATGTTGTTTATATCGCTAGTGCGCCTGCCTATGTGCATTATAGTCGCCTGCTACAGCCCCTGCGCTATCTCCAGAAGACGACTTCTCGTGATCTCTTCTTCTCTAGTTGTAACTCTATACAGCTTCGTACTTAGTCGGTTGCTACCTAGGCTAGTAATCATGTTGACCGTCGCTCTCGCTCTGTCACTGCCTCACTGGTTTCTATCTATTCTTGGGTTCTTCACTTATTGCATAGAAGTTCAAGAAATAGACCAGTGTTTCTCTTCCGAGCAAAGATGATGAGTTTCCGGTCATGGCTACCACCGCTGAGGATATCATTTGGCTCTGTTGGTTACTTGAGGATCTTGGTGTCTCTTCTCCAGATCTCACTCCACTCTACTGTGACACCGGTATCATTCAAATTACTCTAAACTCGGTGAAACAATCACTCTCTAAGCATATCGGGGTGGATGCTTTCTTCCTACGTGAGCAATACAGTTATGGCACTCTTGCCCCTTTCTTTGTTCCTTCTGAGCAGCAGACTGCAGATTTGATGACTATGCTGCAAACGCAGACCCGACATGCCTATCTATTGTCCAATCTCATGGTGTATGATCACCCGTGAATTTGATGGGATGTTTATTGTACATTATAAATGGTATACATAACTTAGGCTCACCTTGGGTGTTGTGAGCACCATCTCATGTACATGTATATATATCTTATTGTTGATATGAATAGTACTTTTGATCCCTTTCTATCAATCAACAGATGACAATAGGACAACTGATATTTTAAAACCTTAAAATTGTTGAATTAATGAGGGCATACTTACACCGTAAGATCCGTGGTGTGTGACTCCAACTTCATCGAGCTTCGAAGAATCTGGGTTACTTGGTTGAGGGTCCATTGACTTAGTTGAGGATTCGGTAACTCGGACAAGGGTTCGGTGGCTCGGTCTCATCACAACAAAAAGGAAAATAGGAGGTAGATAATACCCATAGCCGCTCCCAACAATGGTATGGTAATCAGTACGAGACAATAGGCTAGCCTAAGAGAGATCCTACAATGATTTTTTCCAGATACAGCATATCCTCAGTTGAGTAGCAAAGTGAACAAAGGAATTGAAGACAATTTTGTATGAATTTTCTCACGCACATGGCAGGCAATTTCTATGTGTTGTCATTTCATGAAACTGGATAAGAAATTATATGAATAGCGGCTTTGTTATCACATAATAACATTATGGTTGTTTGAGCACAAAAGATCAATTTTTCCAATATTGATTTGATCCATATCAATACACAAGTAGGTCATGGCGCTCATCTTAATTAGGAGGTTCGAACTTATGAAAAGGGTGCTACTATTTTCTTTAAACAAGTAGCACATTGCACTCATCTTTATTTCCGCAAGCTTTTTTTCTTTGTTAGGATTTCATCCATAAACTTCGCATAGCTTGGAATCTCAGTCAATGACTTCACTAACGGGATATTAACTCTCAATCTTTTAATGACTTCAAGAAATTCATGATTTTTTTAACCACTACATTCTCCTTTAAGATGTGGGATGGTACTTTTGGCAAAAAATTTACTTCATTAGGAGGCTCTTCTCTCATCTCCTAAAAACTTCTCATCTCAGCTCTCTATCTCTCTTCCACTCCTTAAAAATATAGCATTAACCCACTTGGAGTTCTTTTTTGTTCCGCTAGGAAGAGTTCATTTGACTTGACCCAAAATGATATCCGCAAGTTGTCCTATTGATTTTCCATGTTTTCAAAGCAGATTCGTTGTTCTGGAATCGAGATTCAATATTGGTGAACTAGGTTCTTCCACACTTGGTCTCTTCTCTTGCAGTGGAGGTCCTTATTGTTGTTATTGATATTTTGGAGGAAATTGGGTTCAAAGCATGTTTGGTTGTCGTTGAATTATCATTTGCTTCCAAGAGAAGTATGGATGACTGCACCACCCTAAATTGTAGATATTTGCATTGGGGCTATGGGCTGAAAGAGGACGCTAGAGGTAAACATCTTCTGATCATGGGAAGCACATATTGGATGGCCTAAAGTTCATGAAGGATCAACAAAATTAAGTGACTGGGAAGAGTGCATATTGTAGGATCAGAGCACACCTAAATGACACATAAGTTCAAACTTATGAAAATGGTGCAACTATTTTTTTAAAACAAATAGCACATTGCGCTCATGGGCCGAGAGAGGACGTTGTAGCGCAACAAATCTTCTGATCGTAAGAAGCACATATTGGATGACCTTAAGTTCATGAAAGGGATAAATAAAATTAAGCGACTAGGCAGAGTGCATATTAAGGCCGTACATCTATGTTGAAGCATGCAACGAAAAAATGTTGGGAAATGTGAGCGGGTGAACACATGGGTAGGATGGTATATGGAATGGTTCACTAGACTAACTACAAGGTGCAATTGAGAGTTCTTTATGGATGGCATGTAAATAACGACAAGTAGAATCGTTGAATGAGCTTTGATGCGGTGTTAGTGAAGGCAGTCAGACTAGTAGATAGAAGCTCGATAGGCAAGCCTCTCGCCTAAGAACAAATGCTTGATTCCAATTGGGGGAAAATGAGTACAGGAAATTTGACAATAGTCACAATATGCGTCCTCCATAAAAACACTTAATAAAAAGGAAATAGCAGATTCAACATTAAAATAAGGCTCTTATGTCCCTGAGTCTAACACATGTTAGTTGTGCCACCAGACAGTCATCCACTCTTCTGTGTGTATGCATAAGATAAAAGGAGCAACAGAGCCTTAGTGAAAAGATCTCTTGTTGTTTGAGCTAGGGATTACCATTGGAACTGTATCTAGGAGCAATATAGCGCATGCATGATTTTAGTGGAAAATTCATGTTTACTTACGATTTTATCCTTGTCTTTGAATGCATGGTCCCTGGGGAAAAATGAAAATTGGTTTTTAAGTAATTCCACATCTTATCAATAAGAATTTTGGTTGAGATCATGCTTGCATAGTAGAATTAATTTTTGAAATGTCGTACATTGCATTGTTGTGTACAATTTTAGAAAATAAACAATTGATTGTTACTCACGTAAATTCCAATGTGGGTACATATACCTCAATATATACTTGCAATATTAAAAAATACAAACTAAGAAAATGTACAGGATTCTTTCACTAAAAATATCTATGGCTATAAACTTGAAACTCTTCATCACCAAACTCAAGGAAAAGTTGTTATGCCTCATTGGGGTGTTTCCAAAAAATAAGTAATAATAGAAATAATACAAGCATAAAAATTTCAAGCAATTTTAAGAAAACTTACATGTTTTAGATTTAACCATACATTCTAAGAATAATTGTAAGGCATAAAAGTATAACAAATAAACTATAGCCCTCATTATCAAAAATAAGAACTAAAAATACTGAAAGATAAATGAGTTAATTCCTCAAATTAACTTCAAAGCCAAAAATAGTTTCATAAGGTAGATAACTTCACCTGTTTATTTATGACACCATAAAAATGCAGGGAAGTAGCTCATCCTTGAAACATAAATGACAAACTCCATAGGACTACTAATTATAGCTTCCAAATAGTAACATGGTTCAAAGATGTAGAGACCCATGCTGGACAAAACCAGTCAGAATGCTTTACCTCACAGAAATCTAAAGCTTATTAATATACAGTCATAAAGTATAATTTGCATAGCTACCCTATTCAAAAGTATGATTATGACAATTCTACTAATAAACTGTAAAGGGTTAAACATTCAGTAACATAAATTGTGGCCAGATGTGCTGAGAAACCAGAACAGAAAACCAAAAATTCCTGTTAAGAATAAACTAGTAGGGCACATTTGACCAATACTATTTTCAATATTAAACCTTGAATCCACTTTTGAAGCACAAAAATAGAAGAAAACCTGAAATCCCCAAAACAAGGAATACACATATCGTGTACCCACACTGTGTTTTGTGGTTAGACTAACGACTTGTTGGTAAATTCCATATTCAAAATCATCATCTTTAAAGAAGCAAGAACTAGCATTTGGGTTATTCAACCAATCTGTCCAGTTAGCTGGAGAACTAACTATTCCAGTAAAATTTTCGCTCCCACAGTCAACAAATGGAAGACATGAAGGTTTCTTTGAATCAAAGCATGCATTCTGTAAGCACTGGTTTACTCTCTGCAAGGAGAAAATATGGCCAGAAATGAAATACAAAACGTATATGAAATAACACAATGTTTTACTCTTCTGAAAATTAGAAGAAAATATTTACCAAAAAAATTAAGAATACTTGTAGAGAAGGGGAATTTGCACCCTTGAAAATAAAACTATACACAGTAGAAAGTTTCAAAAAGAAATGTATAGAATAAAGGCATACTGAAGTGAATTAGACTCGAATTTCATAGAAAACGCAGAAAAAATGATGTCATTTAGGAAATGATTTGTCACTTTTCATCATCATCTTCATTAACATTATGACCCTTATTCCAACTATTTAGCTTCAGTTTTGCAAACATCATTCTCAACTCACTCATTTTGACTATGGTCCCAATCTGACCCTAAAAGGAACCATAAAACCTGCGTTGAGAGTGGCCACTGAGAGCAAGATCAAAAAAGGTCCCTATTCCGGTAGCAGAAAGGAGGTTTTACAGGTCTGCATCAATAGTTGGATCAACCCTTGGACCAATAGAAGCAAAACCCAACACCAACAATTCTTTAAGGGCCAGTTGGGAAGAACGGAGTTGGAAAACAGGAATTGGATTTGGGAGAGGAATTGTCTAGCTGTGAGCAAGAGAAAGAAAATAACCCTAGAACGAAAAATGAGTTTATATAACACTCAATTGAGCTGCAGCTCAATTGGTGATGAGGACCAGTTTAGAGCTCCCTTATCAAGGAGGCATGGGATTCAAGCCCGGGCCAGACCAACCTGGTATTGGAATTAGCGGTTGCAGCAATCAGATCCGTGGAGAGGGGTTGGGGTCATTGGTCTGCAGACCTGTAGCACACTCATAGTATACCGGGGCATTACACATTTCCCTCCACATTTCCTGCTTTTTACCTTTGTTGATGGATAAATTTGAAAATTTTAGCTGTTCGGCTCTATATTCTTAATTGTATACTTCATTTAAAAGATTAATATGGCAGGTGGTTGTTTGTTTGGTATCAAATTAGGATTAAACCAAACTCTTAATATGGTTATGAAAGTCAAATTCATTAATGTCGTCTCCTTGGTGTCTCTTATCTTTGCGAGTAATGTTAATTTATGATATATGGCAATGTTAATCTCATATTAAGCATTTAATCCATCTATTACATCATTCAGATTCTGAACTAAAGGACTAGACTCAAATATGAAGCCACTTGCAGATTGACTAGCAAGAAGTGGGAGAAATCTGATGATTCTAGGTATATACTGAAGAAGAACCGTAATACGTAAAAGATTTTTTGCATAGTTCGCAAATGATGTACCAATATAATTTGGTATAATAACCAATATCATAACCTGCAAAGAAGACAATGTAGTGACAAGAACATCAATCAGGTATAATAGTGCAAAAGATGATGAAGAGAAATAATAAAACCTACAAAGAAGTTTAAGTTACCTTACACTTGCAAATAGAAAACTAAGTTAACAATTTTCCATTGTTTGATATTGAAAACTCAAATGAGACTGTTAGTAGTATACTACACTGATGCAAACTCCTAAGGGTAGGCGTAGTTAGACGACGAGACGAATAAAGAGTAAGACACGATTCAGCTAACGGAAATCTAACACACGGGGTAAAACGAACGGCGAGGCATGATTAGGGTGAGCGCATGCCACAATGGGATAAAAATCACTTTGCTGAAATTAAGCATAATAAATTTGCAAGTAAATATAGGAGGAGTGAGGGAAAGGGCAGATCTCACCAAGGGGCTTGCCCGTTTCTGGTTCTTCCGATACTGGTAAGCAGATGAGCGACGAGCTCCCCGGTGGAGTTGCGGTGGAGGAGAAATCGGGGAGGGTTTCGAACGGCTGTAGTGGTGGACGGAAAGGCCGATGACGGCGGTCAGAGGGGCGGTTGTCGGGGCTGGAAACGGAAGTGGATTAGGGCCAAACGGGAGTGGAGGAGTCGCTGTCGGGGCTGAAAAATTGAGGTGGCGTCGGGGTCGGGGTCGGGGCTGGACGTCGGGCTGGAGACGGAGGGAAAATAGGGCAAAGATGGAGGGCGGAGCTGGAACGGAGGTGGCGTCGGGTCAAAGATGGAGGTCGGGCTGGAGACGGACGGGTTGGCCGTCAGAAGCTGCGGAAGATTTCTCCGGAAGCTGCGGAAGATTTCTCCGGCGGAAGCTGCGCTGGAAACTGATGCACCCTGCGGTGCATCGTAATATTTTATCGTATTTATTTATATACCGCATTTATGTATTTGTTTCATGTTATGTACTTGTTTTATTGTCCGGCTCATCGGCTTGACCACCCGATGAGATCTTAAATAAATGAGTCCGGTATTAATAGTAGTAGGACAGGAACGGCAAGCCCAACATTAATTAAAAAGGTGCATGATTGGAAACATTTCAAATTTAAAAAGTGTCTTGCATGATTTTAGGACATAGTTTGGAAACATTTCGAATTTTAAAAAAGTGCCTTGAATGGAAGATTCTATTTTTTGGAAAGAGAATTAAGAGAGGGATATTTCTTGCCCAAAATGGAGAGATATTTTTAGCACATGAATGGAAGATTTTATCTTTTGGAAAGAGAATTAAGAGAGGGATATCTCTTGCCCAAAATGGAGAGATATTCCAGCCAGCTTATAAATTCCATGGTCATGTGCAGTGAAAGGAGGTCGGACAGAGTTTAGAACGGGAATCCCGGTTCTTTGCTCATTGCCGACAACCACTTCACCGCACGTATCGCCAACATCGCTCAGTTCGGAGAAGCGCCACCGCCTGGAAGCCCGTGCACATACGCCGGAAGTCCTAGCCCTGTCATCGCTAGCCCGCGCCGGCGCCTCTTTGCCTGCCCGAATAGTTTGCAAACGGACCGTCGTCGACTTCGGAATCTGCTTCCGACGGTCCGGCCTGTTCACGTCGTCGACTTCAACCCGTATCCGGCCGATAGATCGTGGGGCCACTGTTCCTGTGCGGGACCGATTGGAATTGGGCTCGCTTCTGCCGCCGTTTGGTATACCGGTCACTCCTTTTTCTTAGTATTGTTTCATGCACTTCATTTAATTACACTTGGGCTTGCCGTAGCGTTCTCCTTATTATTAATATCGTTATTCATAACTTGTTGAATGTTATTCATGTTTGTGGCCGTATAAATCTCATAACGGATCCGAACCGAAAGGCGCGAAGAAGTTTCACTCGAACGCAAATTAATAAACTTTTAACGTCCAAAGCGACGAGCTTGGTTTTCGCGCTCGAAAATTCAGTTTTTTTTGGCCAACTCGGCTCCCATTTTCAAATTAATTTTTAATACAAATCTGGGTTACATCAGTTTGGTATCAGAGGAAGTCGATTCACTCCTATCGTGAGTCAATCGATCCGATTTATCTATAAAAAAAAAAAATTTATTTTTATTTATTGACAAAAAAAAAGAGATCTAAAAAAAAAATTTTATTTATTGTCTTTCAAAAAAGATATATATATATATATATTTTTTGATTTTCTTAAATAAGTTAAGTATTTTTCTCCCACTCGGGAAAGCTCTCTAAAAAAAAAAATATTTAAATTTTATTTAAATCTATTTTCAAATATTTTAATGGAAAAACGAGTCGATCAGTTAGAAAACAGCGTAGGAGATTTGGCTCGACGCATGAGTGAATTAATGAAAACAGTCGAGACGCTCACCACCGGTATGGGTAGTGTCACACATATCATGAACGGATTACGCACTTCGGTTAATAATATCGAAGCAACTTTGCACGTCAATCGAACACCGGCCCCAGTGGTCGAAATCGACCCTGACCATAGACCTCGGGAACTCGTACGCCCCGATCCGGAGGGCCATAACGAACCACGACACCAACCCCGTTGGGATGTGGGAATCAAGTTGGACGTGGGTGATTTTGAAGGGTGAATAGAGCCCGAGAGTTGCCTTGAATGGTGTGAACGGATGGATCGTTTCCTTGCTTGGAAGCAATTGCCCCAAGCTAGGCAAGTTGAGTATGCCACGCTTAGACTTAAAGGATCCGCGTTAGTTTGGTGGGGACAACTAGAACGGTCTAGGTTCAATTTAGGTATGCCCCCGATCACAACATGGAACGATTTCAAAACTCAACTGCGTAAGAGATACGTTCCGTCTGATTACATGCAAACCCTGTATCGTAGGTTCCATAATCTACGACAGGACAAATTATCCGTCGATGAGTACACAAACGAGTTCCTAGTCCTGCAGTCTCGCCTCGACCTCCGAGAGGACGATGACATGACCGTTTTCCGTTATCTGAACGGGCTACGCTACTCCATTCGAGATCAGTTAGAACTCCTTGATTATAAGGATTTAGGAGAGGTTACGAGTCGCGCACGTAGAGTAGAGACACTGCAGAAACGCACATCTGGAAATAAGACTACTGATAAGTCCCACCCGACTCACACTTTCACCCCTGCCGGGTCCTCTCGACCGGTAGCGTCCACGAGCACCCCATCACTCCCTGCCCCTCCCAACAAGGGCAAGGAGATTGTAGGCACTAGACCCCAGCCTGGGACGTTTAGATGTTTTAAGTGTATGGAGTCGGGTCATAAGTCTTCTGAGTGTCCGCGACGCCACTTCGTTGCCATCGTCGATTCTGAGAGTGGGTCAGAACCTGAGTATGGAGTATTCCTTAGTGAATCCCAGACTGATCCAACCCCCGAGACTGAGTTAGAGGGTGAGTACGAAGTTGAGGGAGAACAGCCTGAGCAGTTAGTGTGTGTTCTCCAACATAGTCTCCTATCCCCCAAAACACCTACTGACGACGACTGGTTGAGAAACAACATCTTTCGTACCACCGCACGCATACAGGGGCAGTTCTGCTCCATCATTATAGACAGCGGTAGTATGGAGAACTTTGTTTCTCAACGCATGGTTGAAAAGCTGAAATTAAAAACGCAGCCCTTAGGAAAGCCCTATAGTCTGTCATGGGTCACTAGTAGCACTACCATTCCTATCACGCACCAGTGTCTCGTAGAGTTTTCCATAGGCAGTACATATCAGGACGTTGTATGGTGTCATGTAGCTACTATCGAGGTATGCCACATCTTGCTGGGACGACCTTGGCAGTACGATAGGCACGTAGTTCATGATGGTGTGAAGAACTCTCACTCCTTCGAGCGCAATGGTCGCAAGATCGTTCTTCTCCCCCAAAAGAATGGTCTTGTTCCCAGAGCCCCCGAGAGGACTTCACCCCCTTCTACCACCGTCTCCGCGATGTCCTTTCCCTCCGCCACCATGTTACTGACTGGGTCCCAATTCCAGGAGGAGATGAAGGATAGTGAGGTCGTCTATATGTTATCAGGTATCGACACCACCCCCGCTACATTAGACATCCCTAGTACGGTGCGTCCCCTCATAGATGAGTTCTCTGAGATCATGCCGGAGGAGCTTCCCGATCAGCTTCCCCCGATGAGGGACATACAACACTGCATAGACCTCATCCCAGACGTTAGCTTACCTCATTTGCCCCACTACCGCATGAGTCCGAAAGAGCATGAGGAACTACATAGGCAGGTGACCGATCTGATTTCAAAGGGTCACGTTAGGGAGAGTATGAGTCCGTGCGCCGTCCCCGCACTTCTAGTTCCTAAGAAAGATGGGACATGGCGTATGTGTGTGGATAGTCGAGCGATTAATAAAATCACGATCAAGTATCGCTTTCCGATTCCCGATTGGATGACATGCTAGATATGCTCAGTGGATCCCGCGTATTTTCAAAGATTGACTTAAAAAGTGGATACCACCAGATTAGAATTCGACCTGGGGACGAATGGAAAACCGCGTTTAAAACCAAGGAGGGATTGTACGAGTGGCTAGTGATGCCTTTTGGGCTCTCCAATGCTCCCAGCACATTTATGTGTGTGATGAATCAAGTGCTTAGGCCACTCATAGGAGTTTGCGTAGTGGTGTACTTTGACGATATTTTAATTTATAGCCTTGATCAAAATCAGCACATGATTCATCTTAGGCAGGTCTTAGATATACTACGTGAAAATAAATTATATATAAATTTGAAGAAATGCACGTTTTTGACTGATAGTCTGACCTTCTTAGGATATATCGTTTCTTCTGAGGGCATTAGAGTTGATAGAGAGAAGGTCAAGGCGATAGAATCCTGGCCTAGCCCTAGGACGATTACTGAGGCTCGAGGATTCCACGGGCTAGCGTCTTTTTATCGACGATTTATTCGAAACTTTAGCACCTTGATAGCACCTGTGACGGATTGTCTTAAAAAGGGTTTGTTTATTTGGACTGAGGAAGCCGAGGGAGCATTTCTTTTGGTTAAAGAGAGACTCACGAGTGCACCAGTATTAGCGCTGCCTGATTTTGAGAAAATTTTTGAAGTTGATTGTGACGCATCGATCATAGGCATTGGCGCAGTTTTGAGTCAGGAGGGTCGCCCCATTGCATTCTTTAGTGAGAAGTTGAGCGAGGCCAAGACCAGATATTCCACGTACGACTTAGAGTTTTACGCTATCGTTCAAGCTCTCTGTCATTGGAGACACTACCTGATTCAGCGCGAGTTTGTGTTGAACACTGATCATGAGGCTCTGAAGCATCTGAACTCCCAAAAGGAGATCAGGCGTCATGCCAAGTGGGCTGCTTACCTGCAGGAGTTCACGTTTCACTTGAAGCACAAACCCGGAGTCACGAACCGCGTAGCCGACGCCCTTAGTCGTCGCACACATTTATTAGTCACCCTGCAGCCGTGCATTATTGATTTAGATTCACAACGCGACCTATACGCCACTGATCCGTTCTTTCACGATATTTGGAGCTCATGTCAACACAGTGGGACTGATCCCACCACACAGTACGTCGTCAATGAGGGTTATCTGTTTAGGGGCACGCGCCTTTGCATCTGCGAAGGACCGCTTCGAGAGACATTACTTAGGGAGCTCCACTCGTCTGGGTTAGGTGGACACGTAGGTCAATCTAAATTATTAGATCTCGCCAGCGCTCGTTACTATTGGCCACATATGAAGCGAGATGTCACTGAGTTCGTCAGACACTGCACCACGTGTCAGTTGTATAAGGGGCATGCTCAAAACACCGGATTATACACTCCCTTACCGATACCTGAGCGACCATGGGATGATATCTCGATGGACTTCGTGGTAGGACTTCCTCGCACCAAGAGGAAGGTCGATTCTATTTTTGTAGTTGTCGATCGATTTTCGAAGATGGCACATTTCATTCCGTGTAGAAAAACGTCTAGTGCTGTACACGTTGCCGAGCTTTTTTTTAAAGAAATCGTTAGACTGCACGGAATTCCTAAGTCCATCACTTCTGATAGGGACACTCGTTTTATGGGATATTTTTGGAAAACATTGTGGGCCCGACTAGGCACTAAACTCGAATTTAGTAGCGCATACCACCCTCAGACCGATGGACAGACTGAGGTTGTTAATAGGAGTTTGGGGAATCTTCTTAGGTGTTTGACTGGGGAGAGTCCAAAACAATGGGACCTTATACTGCCACAAGCTGAATTTGCATTTAATAATTCTACTAATCACTCCACAGCTAAATCTCCTTTCGAGATTGTCTACGGATTCCCCATACCACATCTACTTGATCGCCACTCTCTTCCGACTCATGAACGTATTTCTTTTGATGCGCAAGCACATGTTGATTATTTAAAGGACTTGCATAAAACTATTACTAATAAATTGCGAGCGACTTCTGAAAAATATAAATCCATGGTCGATCGACATCGCCGGGAGTTATCTTTTTCAGAAGGAGATTGGGTGTTTGCTTATTTCAGGAAACAGAGATTCACTCCGGGCACTTACTATAAGCTACAGCAGAAGAAGTTTGGCCCATTCCAAATTCGGAAACGCATCGGGGAGAATGCTTACCTCCTAGATTTGCCCGTTGAATTCGGTACCTCCCCGATATTTAACGTGGCCGATCTGACACTGTTCTATGGAGATCCACCCAGTTCCAGTCCGAGCCCACCTATGGCAGCCCCGGATATTCCTCCCGACTTGGCGCCAGTACAGACTCCCACCACTGAGAAGATCGATCAGGTTCTTGATGTACGAGAATTTCGTACTCGCCATGGGACTTATCAGCGCTACTTGGTCTCCTGGCAAGGACGAGACCTTACCGACAGCTCTTGGATCAGCACTGACGAACTACGCCGCCGCCGCCCAGATCTCTCTATTGCTAGTTTTTGCGAATTCTCGACGGGGTCGAGCCCTTTTAACCCCGGGGGAATTGATGCACCCTGCGGTGCATCGTAATATTTTATCGTATTTATTTATATACCGCATTTATGTATTTGTTTCATGTTATGTACTTGTTTTATTGTCCGGCTCATCGGCTTGACCACCCGATGAGATCTTAAATAAATGAGTCTGGTATTAATAGTAGTAGGACAGGAACGGCAAGCCCAACATTAATTAAAAAGGTGCATGATTGGAAACATTTCAAATTTAAAAAGTGTCTTGCATGATTTTAGGACATAGTTTGGAAACATTTCGAATTTTAAAAAAGTGTCTTGAATGGAAGATTCTATTTTTTGGAAAGAGAATTAAGAGAGGGATATTTCTTGCCCAAAATGGAGAGATATTTTTAGCACATGAATGGAAGATTTTATCTTTTGGAAAGAGAATTAAGAGAGGGATATCTCTTGCCCAAAATGGAGAGATATTCCAGCCAGCTTATAAATTCCATGGTCATGTGCAGTGAAAGGAGGTCGGACAGAGTTTAGAACGGGAATCCCGGTTCTTTGCTCATTGCCGACAACCACTTCACCGCACGTATCGCCAACATCGCTCAGTTCGGAGAAGCGCCACCGCCTGGAAGCCCGTGCACATACGCCGGAAGTCCTAGCCCTGTCATCGCTAGCCCGCGCCGGCGCCTCTTTGCCTGCCCGAATAGTTTGCAAACGGACCGTCGTCGACTTCGGAATCTGCTTCCGACGGTCCGGCCTGTTCACGTCGTCGACTTCAACCCGTATCCGGCCGATAGATCGTGGGGCCACTGTTCCTGTGCGGGACCGATTGGAATTGGGCTCGCTTCTGCCGCCGTTTGGTATACCGGTCACTCCTTTTTCTTAGTATTGTTTCATGCACTTCATTTAATTACACTTGGGCTTGCCGTTGCGTTCTCCTTATTATTAATATCGTTATTCATAACTTGTTGAATGTTATTCATGTTTGTGGCCGTATAAATCTCATAACGGATCCGAACCGTAAGGCGCGAAGAAGTTTCACTCAAACGCAAATTAATAAACTTTTAACGTCCAAAGCGACGAGCTTGGTTTTCGCGCTCGAAAATTCAGTTTTTTTTGGCCAACTCGGCTCCCATTTTCAAATTAATTTTTAATACAAATCTGGGTTACATCAGAAACGGAAGGTCGGGCGGCGGGTTTTACCGAGAGAGAAGATTTCTCAATCCCAGTTTTTCCTGCCTGCCCCTTAGGGCAACTCCCTCTTAATATTTATAGCCCCCCCCCCTCCTCCTTAATTAATAAACAAAATTAATTTCAGCACATGATTTTCAAACTAAATGAAATGCGACGACTCACCCAAGCCATACCAAACCGGACCAATCCATTCAGGGTCACGTGAGGTGGTCAGTCTAATGTGCTGGTCCACAATACGAGAAATTGTAAAACGTACATGAATTGTAAATTGCGTACATAACAAAAGAGGAAATAAATCAACATAATAGCTATGACAGTAAATAGGTAATTAAACGAGTCGGTCCTAGAGTGTCGTAGACAGGATCACATCAGTTCCCCCGGGGTTGAGAGAACTCGACTCCGGCGAGGCCCAGTGGATGACCGCAACGGAGAAATTTGGGCGCCGACGCTGAAGCTCTCGTGCGCTGACCCAACTGCTGTCCAAGATGTCCCTTCCCTTCCAAGTAACCAAGTAGCGTTGGTAAGCTCCCGCACGAGTCTGGAACTCCCGTACATCAAGCACCTGGTCGATCTCTTCCGTGGTAGGGGTGAAGGCCGGCAGAAATCCCGTGGTCGTCCCGGGCTCCAAGATAGGTGGTGGTACAGGTGTAGCGGGTGGGGTTCCATGGAATGGGTATAGGTCCGCCACATTGAAAATCGGTGAGGTGCCGAATTCCAAGGGTAGATCCACAAGGTACGCATTCTCACCCAACCGCTTCCTTACCGGAAAAGGACCGAAACATCGCTGGCGGAGCTTGTGGTAAGTCCCACTGGGAAATCTTTCCTTTCTAAAGTGTACCAGCACCAAATCTCCTTCCGAAAAAGACAAGTCGCGCCGGTGGTCATCGGCGCTAGCCTTGTATTCTCTGGATGTCACCTGCAGCTTATTATGAATAATTTCATGCAAAGTTTTTAAGTTCTCAACCAAAATAGTAGCATCAAAAGAAGTGCGCTCGAAAGAAGGTAGGGAATGACGGTCAAGGTAATGGGGAATAGGAAAACCATACACAATCTCAAAAGGAGATTTGTTGGTGGAACGGTTTACGGTGCTGTTGTATGCAAATTCGGCTTGGGCTAACGCTAAGTCCCACTGCTTGGGTTGCTCTCCGGCTAGGCATCTTAACAAATTACCCAGACTGCGGTTGACCACCTCGGTCTGCCCATCAGACTGGGGATGGTACGCGCTACTAAAATTTAACTTTGTGCCCAATTTGCGCCATAACGTTTTCCAAAAATAGCCCATGAATCGTGTGTCCCTGTCGGAAGTGAAGGTGCGGGGCACCCCATGGAGTCGAACCACCTCTCGAAAGAAGAGGTGGGCTACGTGTGCCGCATCGGAGGTTTTCCGGCAGGGTATAAAATGAGCCATCTTGGAAAATCTATCTACAACTACGAATACGGAGTCAATTCCTCGCGCCGCAGTAGGGAAACCACTAACAAAATCCATGGAGACTTCGTCCCATGGCCGCTCGGGAATCGGTAAGGGAGTGTACAGTCCAGTGTTCTGGGATTGTCCCTTGTATAGCTGGCACGTCTGGCAGATGCGGACGTGGCTGATAATGTCTTGCCTCATGCGTGGAATATAATAACGGGAGGTCGCTAGATCCAGCATCTTGGCCTGTCCGACATGTCCACCTAGTCCAGCCGAGTGCAACTTGGCTCGCAAGGTCTCACGTAAAGGTCCTTGGCAGAAGCATAACATGGTGCCCCTAAACAGGAACCCCTCGTTTATGCAGAAATGTCCTGTCGGGTCGGCCCCATGCGGCTGACACTCTGCCCATACAATACTAAAATCTGGATCAGTGGCGTATAGCTCCCTTTGGGAATCTAAGTCTGTCAACCGAAGGTGTAGGGATCCTAAAAGATGCGCTCGTCGACTAAGGGCGTCAGCGACTCTAATGGTGACCCCTGGCTTATGTCGGATGTGAAAGGTGTACTCCTGAAGGAAGGCGGCCCATTTGGCATGACGCCGGACCTCCTTCTGAGAGTTCAGGTAACGCAATGCCTCGTGATCTGTATTCAGCACGAACTCGCGCTGAATCAAGTAATGTCGCCAGTGACGGAGAGCCTGTACGATGGCGAAAAACTCAAGATCGTAGGTGGAATACCTTGTTTTCGCATCGTTCAACTTCTCACTATAAAACGCTACGGGTCGGCCCTCCTGACTAAGTACTGCCCCGATGCCTACGTGTGAAGCGTCGCAGTCTACTTCGAACACCTTTTCAAAATCAGGTAGGGCCAGAACAGGAGCACTAGACATTTTCTCCTTCATAAGAAGGAATGCCTGCTCCGCCTCGACCGTCCATACGAATTGTCCCTTGCGGAGGCAATCTGTAATGGGTGCGATGTGGGTGCTGAAGTTGCGTATAAAACGACGATAGAACGAAGCGAGGCCATGAAACCCTCGTGCCTCAGTGAAATTCCTGGGGGTAGGCCAGGACTCAATCGCGTGGATCTTTTCCGGGTCCACCTTGATGCCCTCGGAAGAGACAATATACCCCAAGAAGGTGAGACTACTAGTGAGAAATGTGCACTTTTTTAAGTTGATGATCAAGCGGTGTTCCCTTAAGATTTGCAGGACCTACCGAAGATGTGTAAGATGCAGATCAGGGTCGAGGCTGTAGATAAGGATGTCGTCAAAGTAGACAACAACGCAAGTTCCCATCAGGGGTCTGAGGACTTGGGTCATCAATCTCATAAAGGTGCTTGGAGCGTTGGACAAACCAAAAGGCATGACCAACCACTCATACAATCCCTCCCTTGTTTTGAAGGCCGTCTTCCATTCATCCCCGGGTCGGATCCGGATCTGATAGTAGCCACTCCAGAGGTCAATCTTCGAAAAAATCTTCGCCCCACTCAGCATGTCGAGCATGTCGTCTAACCGGGGAATCAGAAATCGGTACTTGACTGTAATCTTGTTGATAGCGCGGCTATCAACACACATACGCCAAGTTCCGTCCTTCTTGGGAACAAGAAGGGCAGGGACAGCGCAGGGGCTAAGGCTTTCCCTTACGTGTCCCTTCAGAAGAAGCTCGGATACCTGTCTCCTGAGCTCCTCATGCTCCCTCGGGCTCATACGATAATGTGGTAGATGAGGTAGGCTTGCGCCTGGGACTAAATCAATGCAGTGTTGGATATCCCTCAACGGTGGGAGCTGGTCTGGTAACTCATCCGGGGTGAGATCACCAAACTCGGAAATCAGGGGCCGGACGGCCATAGGAATCTCCACAGAGGTAGTAGGGGACTCCAGACCAACTAATACATAGGCGACGGTTCCCTCTCGCATCTCATGACTAAACTGTCGCTCCGTCAACAGCATGCGGACGGACGGATACGCCACGGTGGTGAGCGTGGTCGGGGGGATAGGAGCCCCGGACGGGATAGTCACCGGGGGGGTGAGGCGCTGCGGGATAAGACCGTTCTTCTGGGGAAGAAGAACTATCTTGCGACCACTATGGTCGAAAGAGTAAGAGTTCCTACGACCGTCGTGGGCAGTGTTTCGATCATATCGCCACGGACGCCCCAAGAGAATGTGGCAAACATCGAGGGGTGCAACGTCACACCACACTGAATCAGAATAGGAAGGTCCAATGGTGAACGCCACAAGACATCGATGTGAGATGACCATCGTGGTGCCACTAGTCACCCAGGATAGCTCATATGGGCGCTCCAGCTTCTGAGTCTGGAGGCTTAACTTCTCTACCATGCGTTGGGAGACAAAATTCTCCATGCTCCCGCTGTCAACGATAATAGAACAGTAGTGCTCGTGGATATGCGCAGTGGTGCGAAAGATATTGTGTCTTACCCAAGCGTCATCAGTGGTAGCTCTCGGGGCAAGCAGGCTATGCTGCAGGACACAAATCAACTGATCTGGCTGCTCGCCCTCTACTTCACAGTCTCCCTCAAAGGGGTCCTCAGTATCCCTAACTAACTCGCTCTCCCAGATTTCATACTCGGGATCTCGCCCATCGTCAACCTCAACAACCGCGGTAAACTGGCGTCGTGGACACTCAGACGATTTATGTCTCGGCTCCATGCACTTGTAGCATCAAAACACTGGCCTAGAGGTGGCAATCTCCTTCCCCTTCAAGGAAGTCGAAGAAGGACACGCAAGGGCAGGAGCTGGAAGCATAGGTCTAACCGTAGAAGGTAGGCCGGGGGTAGGAGACGTACTCGTCCTAGTGGTTGAGGTCGAAGACGAGGAATAGTGTGTCCTATCAGTAGATTTCTGACCGGAGGTCCTCCTCTGGAGGGCCTCCACCCGTCGTGCCCTGCTAGAGATCTCTCCAAGGTCCCGAAAATCATGTAACTCTAACTGGTCACGTATCGCGTACCGTAGCCCGTTCAGATATCGGGCCACAACCATGTGGTCTTCCTCCTTTAAATCCAAACGTGATTGGAGGACCAGGAATTCGTTGGTGTACTCGTCAATGGTTTGTTTATCTTGTCGTAGGTTATGATACCTACGGTACAACGTCTACAAAAAATCAGCAGGGACGTACCTCCTCTTGAGTTGAGTTTTGAACTCAACCCAGGTGGTGATAGGTGGTTGTCCCATCGTGTAACGCATCCACTCGACTTGCCCCCACCACGTGAGTGCGGGTGGGCAATGGAGGTGGAAGGTTCGGGTGGCGTAGATCGGGTGCCGGGTGGTGGAACCGGAGGTGGAGATAGCGGTTGGGGCTGTTTTGGTGGTGGATGAAGGGATCAGAGAGGAAACGGGTGAATCCGTAAGAATACACGTAGATCCGGACTCGGGAGGGCGGATCCGGTAATGGAGAATCGGATCCGGGTTAGGGAGAGTAGATCGAATGATGGGAGGGTAGATCGGGGCAACTAGAACCCGGATCGTAGGGAATAGTGGGAAAGGGGATTAAAGGAGGGTGGATCCACGGATTTAGGAGGGGAGGGAGGTCCGGCGGGCTGAGGGGAGGCGGAAAAAGGGGTTGCGGCGGGCTGCGGGTAGGCGGAGGAAGGGGAAGGGTCGACCGCCCGGTTCTGGGCGGAAATGGGGTGCGGCTGGCTGGGGCTGTGCGGCGATAGGAGGGGGGTCGGCAGCCCAGTTCTGGGCGGAGCCGAAGGCTGGCGGGGCTGGGGGTGGGTGGAGGAAGAGGGGGAGAAGAGTAGGAAGACTTACCCTAAGGCGTCGGCACCAAGGGTCCACGGCGTCGGCACCGCGAGATGACCACCGAAAGTAGGGAAGAAGACCTCTCCAACTTCAGCAATGAACCCTAAAATCAGCCTCCTAATCCTATTTATAAGAAGAAAGCATTAGAACATCCCATCAAACGGCTATGATTGGCCGGTGGGTTCGCCCTTAAATAAACTAAACACATGTCCAAAAAAATACATAAATATATGATTTTGATTCGCGGCGACGTGCCGGACGCAACCGCGGGGTCGGATCGGCGATCCGATCACGTCTTACGGCGTGAATAAATGAACGTGGGTCCCGCTCCATCATGTGCGCGATCCGAAGGACTCCCATCAACTCCCCTCGACTGAAAAGCATTCATCTCCGAGGAATGGAGTGCACCACCTAGACTCTATATGCAACACAACCATCGGTTCTCGCAACAAATTAATAGAGCAATGAAAATTAGTAACGCCACAAGCAAACAATTGCAACAAAATTATTTTTAATATTGAGCGAATTTCTTTGTTGGCTTTCCTCCGCTTGGAGGGCCAAAAGCGAAGCGCGCGGCGAAGAGATCCTCCTGCAGGTTAATAATCATTCGGTGCCAAAATACCCCAAACAAACTCCAAGCAAATACGAGATTAACCAATAATAATACCAAGAAAATAGTACAATCAAATCACAAAAACAACTCGAGACTAGGGGCTGATTTTGGGCAATGGAGGTGGAGGGTTCGGGTGGCGTAGATCGGGTGCCGGGTGGTGGAACCGGAGGTGGAGATAGCACATCCGCTCGACTTGCCCCCACCACGTGAGTGTGGGACCCTTTAGCTTCAAGGTAGCATACTCCACCTGCTGGTGGGCAGGTGTGCGCTTCCAGCTGAGGAATCGCTCAAGTCGCTCACACCAATCAAGACACACCTCAGGCTCAAGTGTGCCTGCAAAATCCCCAACGTCCAATTTAATACCGGCATCCCATCTAGGGGGATTCCTATTATCTTGATATGCTAGTTGAGGTTCCGGTGGCGGTGGTGTGGGAGGGCGTGCAGGAGGAGTAGGGGGCTGAGCAGCAAGTCCCCCTAAATGATATTGGGCTTCCAAGTTATCAACCGTGGTACGCAATCCTATCATAACTTGGTTTGTGTCCCTCACAGAGAGGGTGAGTGTAGTGATGGCGGTCATAAGTTCTTCCATTCGTTTTCCTATGTCTCCCACACTACCCTCTAGGTGTTCCACTCGTGATTCCATAGGAAACTTAACAACTCGCAAACTTAGGAATTACGTACAAGCAAGCGCTCGGCTATCCCACAATGGGAGTGAGATATCCCAGCAGCCACACCAAATTGATGCAAACTCCTAAGGATAGGCGTAGTTAGACGACGAGACGAATAAAGAGTAAGACACGATTCAGCTAACGGAAATCTAACACACGGGGTAAAACGAACGGCGAGGCATGATTAGGGTGAGCGCATGCCACAATGGGATAAAAATCACTTTGCTGAAATTAAGCATAATAAATTTGCAAGTAAATATAGGAGGAGTGAGGGAAAGGGCAAGTCTCACCAAGGGGCTTGCCCGTTTCTGGTTCTTCCGATACTGGTAAGCAGATGAGCGACGAGCTTCCCGGTGGAGTTGCGGTGGAGGAGAAATCGGGGAGGGTTTCGAACGGCTGTAGTGGTGGACGGAAAGGCCGATGACGGCGGTCAGAGGGGCGGTTGTCGGGGCTGGAAACGGAAGTGGATTAGGGCCAAACGGGAGTGGAGGAGTCGCTGTCGGGGCTGAAAAACTGAGGTGGCGTCGGGGTCGGGGTCGGGGCTGGACGTCGGGCTGGAGACGGAGGGAAAATAGGGCAAAGCTGGAGGGCGGAGCTTGAGGCAGAGCTGGAACGGAGGTGGCGTCGGGTCGGAGATGGAGGTCGGGCTGGAGACGGACGGGTCGGCCGGCGGAAGCTGCGGAAGATTTCTCCAGAAGCTGCGGAAGATTTCTCCGGCGGAAGCTGCGCTGGAAACGGAAGGTCGGGCGGCGGGTTTTACCGAGAGAGAAGATTTCTCAATCCCGGTTTTTCCTGCCTGCCCCTTAGGGCAACTCCCTCTTAATATTTATAGCCCCCCTCCTCCTTAATTAATAAACAAAATTAATTTCAGCACATGATTTTCAAACTAAATGAAATGCGACGACTCACCCCAGCCATACCAAACCGAACCAATCCATTCAGGGTCACGTGAGGTGGTCAGTCTCATGCGCCGGTCCACAATACGAGAAATTGTAAAACGTACATGAATTGTAAATTGCGTACATAACAAAAGAGGAAATAAATCAACATAATAGCTATGACAGTAAATAGGTAATTAAACGAGTCGGTCTTAGAGTGCCGTAGACAGGATCACATCATACACAAAAGTATTTCAAAATATTTTTTATTAACAATAACTTCCCTTTTAAGAATAAACAATATAATGATGTGGGCTAACCAACAAAATTGAGAAAACAGCAAAAATCACAAAGAAAATAAAGAAATTATATTATAATAGCAACTCCTCAAATTGATGATGGTAAATCGTCACGCATGGTGTTGTCGAACCACCAGGACAAGAAGATACTGAACATGAAGGAGATCCTCAAGCACAAAAAATGAGAAGACACCCTAGAAAACAACATGCTATATACCTTACGCGATCCATGAAGAGGAGAGGGGGTTGAGTTGAAGTATTCTAATGGAGGTTCAACTTAAGGTTCAAATTTCGCTCATCCAAGATAAAAACTAACACATACATGAGACCCTTAGGTCATGCTCAAAATGTAAAGAATCTACTAATTATCTAATTAATTAATTTTCAGTTTCGCTCATGACTCGTAATCCGCCCCGTTTTTTGACCTTTGTGAGTGTTGAGTAGCAGTGTTGTGAATATCCTTCAGCATGGCCGACACGTCAGCCGACATAAAGGTTTCATGGACAACAACGCATTTCCGATATTTTTTTACAAAATATTCTTTTGCAATATATCCTCCGATATATTTGTTATTGACCAATATCTTCGCGAATATATTAGTCGCTATATTTTGAAATTTTATTGGCTGATTTTTTTTCAATTTACTTTAATTAGTGTCTATGAAGGGGAGCCTTGGCGCACCGGTTGAGGTGTTGCCATGTGACCTTAAGGTCACGGGTTCAAGTCCTGAAAACAGTCTCTTGCAAAAATGTAAGGTAAGGTTTGCATGTATTTCACCCTTGTGACAGGACCCTTCCCAGAACCCTCGCTCTGCGAGGATGCCTTGCGCACCAGGCTGCCCTTTTTTTAATTAGTGTTTATGGTCTAATAGATAATAAACCAAAAAAGTTCATTGTTTAGGTTATGTTTTGCCATTACTCTAACTTTCTTCCTTGCTCACGTTCGTCATCAACTTCAATTACGCATGATCTTTGAATTATGGACTAAAAGTTTCTTATCTTCTATTGTCGACGAGAACGTACTGCTTTCTTGCTTTTTCTTTCTTTATTTCATGTATTATACCGTCATTATTTGTGTAACATAAAATGTTTTTATTAGTTTGGTGGATTTAGAAGTTCAATAAATAACAAATTATTAATATATTAATATATATACATTAAAATTGATTATATTTATATAGAATTACACACAAATAATTAAATAAAACCCAATATATGAAATATCACTGATATATCCCCCGACATTAAAAACCTAAACTGACGTGTCCACAATATCTGACATCTGCAACGTTGTTAAGTAGACTAACCAAACTTGATTGATATCTATGTCATCGCGCTCTGTAATAATATTTTCCCCTAGAAAATCTTTCTTGTCCTCAAGGCAGAAATCAAGAAATTGAAATTGCAAATTGTCGCAGTTCACTGAATTTGTGACTAGGTGATTCTTCCATTATAAGAGAACCTAGAAGACCTAGGGATCATATGGCATAAAGTCAACTGCAAGTTCACCGCTAATAGTAACTTCGACAATGTGATTTATGATCGCCTGTTTGAGTTAAGACACATGAAATACACGATATATGCAGCTCAGTTGAAGAGCTGAAGGCGGAAGGTGACTTCGCATATGCGGTCAATAATGGGAAAAGGTCATAGTAGTGTGCCTATAACAAGGAGACAACCTGAGAGGCGCCTGTGATATAGCGGTGTAATCGTAGCTTGGCAAATACATGATCACCTATCCCCAGTGATGCGCGCTTGCAGCTCTTATTCTCCTGAATAGGCATATGTTGTTGGGCATGATGAAGATGATACTTGAACTGGCGCATGATCTCATTGATGTTCTGGTGTTGGTGTGCCAAACTTTCCACTTGGCATTCACCTGGAAGGTAGTTGAGTAAGGTAGAGGGTGACGACTCAGACCACCTCGAATGTGGTCATGTTGAAGTGTGGAAAGAGGTATTGTATTGGTATTAAACCCAATCAAGCCAACGCACACTCACGTATCTGCTCAGATGTAAAGCAACGCAAATATGATTCCAACCCCCAATTAAGGACTTCGGTTTGACCATTTGATTATGTATGATAAGTCATGCTCAGGAGCAATGTTATACCATGTAATTTGAACAATATATGTCGGAAGCCATTCATTAAGATGGGGTCCTGATCGCTGATAATGAAACGAGGTAACCCGTGAATGCATACCACTCCATTCACGAAAATAGTCACAAATTTGTCAACCGTGAAAGGGTGCCAGAGGAATGAAATGAGCACACTTTAAGAGGAAATCGATAACAAGGTATATGTAGGCATACCCAGTGAACTTTGTTAGCTTTGTGAGTAAATCAATGGAAATATCATTCCCTATGCACTCTACCATCAGTACAAAATGTAGAAGACCTGCCGGAAACGCCATATCATACTCAGTTAGGGGTGTGCATGAAAAACCGAAACCGACCAAACCGCCAAAACCGAACCGATTTTACACCGAACCGAACGACTCGGTTCGGTTTTGGTTTTCCTCTCTGAAAAACCGAACCGCACCGACTAATAATACATGTAAAAATATTACCAATAATAGTCTTTTAACTATTTTTATTAAGTAAATAATGTACACAAATTATATCAACTTAATAATTTTTAAATCATTTGAGTCAAAATAAATTTTTGAAATGCATATTTTATGCATCAAGAAGAATTAAACATTTTGTTTAACTGATTTTATTTATATCTTTTTATATTTATTACTCGATTTCACAATAAAAATATTCAATCATAATTTTTTTTATTTAATATGAGCTATTAGTTATAATATATCATAATTGGTGATATTAGTTTTTAATTATCATATATTTTTTAAAATTTTCATAAGATATTTAAGCACACAGTTATTTTAAATAGTATAACTGAAAAACCCAAAACCTAAAGTAAACCGACCAAAAAACCAAACCGAACCGAACCGATAAACATTGGTTCAGTTTCGGTTTGGGTCTAAACCGACCCAAATTGAACCGCTTGCACCCGTATACTCGGTGTATTGGCATGTGAGTTAGGATGCCTCGAACGGTTCAACGTTGCAGAGCATATAGCTCCAATAAAAGGAAGTTTCGAGCGCGTTTGCATGTGCGAAAAGCAGCAGAGTGTACTGCTAAAAGGGTCGAATGGAACTAGATCAATAAGTGGTGGACATTGGATGAAATGCTAGCCAATACCAAATGGCCATGATAATAAAGGTGATCCCCCGCACGAAAAAATGTTGGTTGGGCACTCCACTACTGCTCGTATCCCGCTAAGGTCGGGGGTCAGACGCAACTTCTTGTTGAACGTCTAAATTTTCCCGAAGAGGCCTTGGGATTGCCATTAGTGTGGCGGACTCGGTTGGTAGAGAGAACACATCTCGCCTGATTATATTTATCGACCTTGTACTCCACAAAAAATTCTTATCTCAACAACTTGTTGCGCACACTTGATGGGCTAGAGCCGCAATATTTTGATTAAGTAGGTACCGCAACGAATGTTGATTTGTGAGGACGGGAAAACGGCGGCCAAGTAAATATGGTCCCTATTGTTGGGCGGCAAGGATAAGAACCATCAGTTAATTCCCAGGTGCTGAGAAGAGACGCATTGTACTAGCAAAGGCACCACTAAAGAAGGCAACAGGGCAGCCACAATGCAAAAGCATTGAGTGGATGTCATGGTTCAAAGCATCGCAGTCAATCATGAATGACAGAGAAAAATTTGGCATGGTTAGCATGGGTACTAAAATTAGGGTCGATTGAAGGGCCTGAAATGACTCATTCGCGGTTATAAAGTGGAAGGGGGCAGATGTTTTTTACATCAAAGCGACATCAATGATTGTGTTCTCTTGTTGTGATGTCCCAAAAACACTCAAATCGTCTGAATTTCTTGTAGGGTAGGTCAAAGAAGGATCATAGAGACCCCGAAGGCTTCCATAGAACCTCTTTGGGTTGAGATGTGCCCAAGATATATGATAATCTAGTTCCCAAAGGTGAATTCCATCGGATTTGCTGTAAAATGTGTTGTTTCCCACATGGTCATGCCAAAAGGGAAGCAAACTAAAATGTCGTCAAAAAATACTAGCACGTACCATGGAGGGTAGCGCAGAAGATGTTATTCATGATCATTGTCTTAAACATCCTCCAACATGTCAGTTGATTTGTATATTTTGAGGACAAAGCGACATTTTTTCTTAAAAAAATAGATTGTCCTTAAATAAAATATAGGTCGACATATACATTTTTTTGTATAACGGCAGACATGACTTTTAAAAATATCGTTTGCTATTTTGTTTTAGGTTACGCTAGCAGTATATGATTAGATCCCTTCTAGGATTGCATTATATAGAATGATTAGACATTGTTTCTGTACAGAAAAATCTCAAAGCTTGTATATACTTTCTTGAATGAATAGTTACAAGTATATATACACTTATATAGGAGAAGAATGAAGAGAGAAATCCTAATACATGATGTGGGACTAATACAAGGAGAGAGAAAAGAAGAAAAACATGGGCCCTTAATTAGGCTTTTTTAACACTCCCCCGCAAGCTGGAGCGTACAAGTCGTAGGCACCAAGCTTGGATAAAAACTGATAGTATAGCGGCCTGGAGATAGCTTTCGTCAGGATGACCGCAACTTGGTCGGTAGCAAGAACATGCTCCAAATCTATCTTCTTTGACTGTACCTTTTCCCGGATAAAGTGACAGTCAACTTTGATATGCTTTGTGCGTTCGTGGAAAATCGGATTCTTGGCAATATGAATTGCTACCTGACTGTCACAAAATAAGGTTGTCGGAGATGAGAGACGAACACCCAAGTCTTCCAGAAGGCCTTCAAGCCAGGTTAGCTAAGAAACAACAGCAGTCATAGTCCGGTACTCGCCTTCAGCAGAAGAACGCGCAACCACAGTCTGTTTCTTGTTACGCCAAGTTATGAGGTGTCCACCAAAGTAAGTACATAACCCAGTTGTGGAGCACCTATCATCAATAGATCCTGCATAGTCAGCGTCAGAATACGCGACAAGAGATAGAAATGTTGATGGCT
Source organism: Platanthera zijinensis (assembly GCA_039513925.1). Classification (NCBI taxonomy): domain Eukaryota; kingdom Viridiplantae; phylum Streptophyta; class Magnoliopsida; order Asparagales; family Orchidaceae; genus Platanthera; species Platanthera zijinensis. The sequence continues at coordinate 39,109,139 of CM077080.1, forward strand.
TGTACACAAGTCCTAGTCCGGGGGAGATCTTGAGATATCAAAGGATGCGCTCGACAGCTTGAAGATAAGATGTCCGAGGAGCGTGCATGAACCGACTCACAACTCCCACAGCAAACAAGATGTCTGGTCGAGTCACCGTAAGGTAGATCAGCTTCCCAACCAAGTGTCTGTAATATTCCGGATTTGTAAGCAGTTTGTCAGAGTCAGAGCTATGGGTCGAGAGCTTGTGATTGACGTCCATAGGAGTCTCCGCGGGTTTGCACCCAGAATAACATGCATCATGAAGGAGGTCCATACAGTACTTCCTTTGAGATAACACAAGACCATCAGAGCGTCGTGCGACCTCGAGCCCAAGAAAGTACCGAAGGTTGCCTAGATCTTTGGTCTGAAAGGCGGAATTTAACTGTTCCTTGATCTGTTGTATTCCTGTCGTGTCGTTGCCACTACTCAGGATATCGTCAACATAGACCAGAAGAATCATAGTCCTGGTTGGCCGGTGTCGAGTGAAAAAAGAAAAATCAGCCGAGCTCCGAGTGAGGCCACTAGCACAGACCACCTTACTGAATTTTTCAAACCACGCACGCGGGGACTGTTTGAGACCATAAATGGATTTTCGAAGATGACATACCAAAGAGTCCCCCGTGATCTCAAACCCGGGAGGTTGCTGCATATAAACCGTCTCCTGTAGATCGTTGTGAGGAAGGCATTCTTAATATCCAGCTGATAAAATGGTCAGTGACGATGAACAGCCAAGGAGAGAAGAACGCGGACCGTGTTCAATTTGGCCACGGGAGAGAAGGTTTCCTCGTAATCAAGGCCAGGTTGCTGAGTAAAGCCCCGTGCCACGAGGCGGGCCTTCAGACGGTCGACAGTACCATCCACCGCATGTTTAATAACATAGACCCATTTGCAGCTCACAGAGGTGTGTCTTGCAGGAAGAGGAACCAGATCCTAGGTTTGGTTAGCCCAGAGAGCCAGCATTTTGGCGTTCATATCGACCCACCACCCTGGGTGTTGAAGCGCCTCCTGCACAGTGTTAGGTATAGAAATAGAGGAAAGAGAGGTAGCAAATGCATAGAGAGGCGTCGTCAGCCGATGGAGAGAGACGTAGTTGGCCAAAGGATGAGCTGTAAAGACGGGAGTGGGATCTGTTGTAGCCGAGGTATTGCTGGTAGCGGGGAGCTGGGTCACGGGAGCATCCTTGGATGGGTGATGAGAGTAGACACGGATAAGTGGTTGAGGAACCCGAGGAGGAACGTGGGGAGAGGAGGAAGAGGACGGCATAGATGATGTGACCAGTACGGCAGGCCGGGGAATAGAGGGAGCAGAAGTCGAGGTGGTGTTAGGTAAGTGGAAAGGCTGGTCTTCGCAGAAGAAGACATCCGCAGAAACGACCAGCTTGTCGTCAGAAGGAGAGTAGCAGACGTACCCCTTTTGAGTGTGGGAGTAGCCAACAAACATATACTTGGCGGCCCGAGGAGCAAGTTTGTCGGAAAGAGGGCCAAGAAGGTAGACATAGCACACACACCCGAAGATCCGCGGTATGAGAGAGCTGAGGTTGGTGGAGGGATAGAGGAGGTGGATGGGTGAGGCAAAATTAAGCACAGACGAGGGAAGGCGGTTGATGAGATGACTGGCGGTGGATACAGCAAAGTTCCAATATTCGATTGGGACGTGCATTTGAAACATAAGGGAGCGCGCAACATCGAGAAGATGGCGATTTTTGCGTTCCGCCATTCCGTTCTGCTGAGGGGTATACGCACAGGAAGTTTGATGGATGACACTAAATTCAGCGCAGAGATTGGAGAAGGTGCGACCCGTATACTCGCGAGCAGTATCAGTGCGAATTACTTTGAGGGGGTGGCGAACTGCGTACGTATCTCAAGTAAAAAAGCGTGAAACACAGATGTAAGTTCAGTTCGATTGTGTAGTAAATAGAGCCACGTGGTACGCGAGGAATCGTCAATGAACGTGACAAAATAACGAAAGCCAAAAATACTTGGGACTTTATAAGGACCTCATACATCAGAATGAACTAAAGATAAAGGAGTACTACTCCTGGTACAAGCAGGGGGGAAAGAAGAACGATGTTGTTTGCCGTAGATACAAGATTCACAAGAGAACTCTCGTAGAGGTACATCAGGAAGAGACCATTTGAGAATCGAAAGGGGAGCATGCCCAAGGCGGCGATGCCAATCAACAGTGGAGACGGCAGAGAGAAGAGTAGGTGGGATATCCAAGATGTACAACCCATTCAACAGCTGCCCCTTACAAATGGTACTCCGGGTGCGGCGATCCTGTATACGAAAAGAAGAAGGTGAAAAGGTAATGCAACAATCAAGGTCGTGTGTGAGACGACTAACAGATAATAAATTGAAAGGAGACCCCGGAACGTAAAGAACCAAGAAAAGAGAAAGGTTTGGCGTAAGCTGAAGAGTAGCGGAGCCAGAGACTGGTAGGGTGGCACCGTTGGCCACAGTGATGCAAGCAGGATGAGGCGTCTGTAGGTGTACTCTGCAGGCTTCTGGGAGATAATATAGTGAGTAGCGCCGGAATCAACGATCCAGCAAGCATTATGAGAGAGACATGTTATACCTTCTGCAGAAAAAGACGCAACAGAGCCGGAGGAGCGGCTAAGGGCACCCTGAAGATGTTGAAGTTGGGTGCGGAGCTCATCAATGTCTTGGTGGGTAGTAGTAGCCGGATCAGTGGCAGAAGACCCAGTAGGAGCCGGAGCAACAGAGATAGTAGCACTAAGGTGAGGAGGTAAGCCATGCTTGCGGTAGCAGGTCGCTTCAAGATGATTATCCCGGCCACAGTAGGTGCATTTCAAAGAAGAGCGACCACCACGTCCTCGTCCCCGAGACGGGGGTCGGTCCCCCCGAGTGGAAGATCCACGAGGAGGAGGGGTTGAAAGGAGAGGCAGCTGAAGAAGAGTTGGGGAAAAAATCGGAGGAGCCTCAGAGGGAGGCGTGACTTTGAGCAGCATGGAACAGACATCAGACAGTGAAGGAGTTGTGGCGGATGATAGAATCTGGGCCCGGCCTCTTTCTGGTTTCGTTGAGTGGTGAGATCGGTAGTAGGAGGTTGATGTTGAATCCAAGCCTCTGCCAAACTCTTGGCTTTTGCCACGAAGGAGAGCATATCACCAGGAGCACCAGGGGTAAGATTCTGAAGATCAGAAATGATATCATAAAGGTGCTGGAGGCTGTCATGGCCAGAGTAAAAAGTGTGAAGCTCCTCCCACATGAACTTAGTCGTGTCATGATACATGGCAATCCTGAATGGCTCGGGATCCATAGAATTTAGAAGCCAAGACTGGACCTGGCCATCATCGCGAAGCCAGTCATCGGAGGGAGCAGTTGGAGTAGCGCAGGTCAAGTGGTGAAGAACCCTTCGTCTGCAGAACACGACGAACCGAGTGAACCCATTCGACGAAATTCTTCTTTCCGGTTAGAGAGATGGTAGTAATTCGTAACTCATCATGGAGTTCGGAAGCCGTGGCAGCCGCACGGGCGGGTGGAGCAGAAGTAGCAGTGGAATTATCGGAAGTCATGCGCGGCCAGTAGAAGAGACCGGGCGGTTAGAGTAGGCAGTCGCACGGTCTTGGTGGACACACCAGTGATCAAGAGACAGCGACCAGAAATGCGACTAGGGAGAGGTCGGCAGAGAAGATAGCCGCACGATCTCGGCAGGTACACCAGCGACAATCGAGGTCGTGACCAAGATGCGGCTAAGGACAGAGAAGAGAGCGCTAGCGACAAGGCAGGCCGCAGGCGAGTAGAGAGCGGGAACGCCAGCGGCGGGAAGGAGAGATCGCAGCGAGCAGAAAAGGCAGCTCGCGACGAGCAGGAGAGGAGGTCGCGGAGAGCAGGAGAGCAGATTGCGGCGAGCAGGAGGCAGGTCGCGGCGAGTAGGATAGGAGGTCGCGGCGAACAGGAAGCAGGTCGCGGCGAACAAGAGGCAGGTAGCGACGAGCAGGAGAGCAGGTCGCGGCGAGCAGGAGGAAGGTCGCGGCGAGCTGCGATCAGCGAGCAGGAAGAGCAGGACGCGGCGAAAGAATGCGAGCGACAAGCGGAAGAGGCCGCGAGTAGAGAACTCGAGCGGTCAGAAAAGGAATCCGCGGAGTAGAGAACTCGAGCGGATTAGGCAGAGAGGAAGCCGCGAGTAGGGAGAGAGAGAGCCCGCAGCGGACAGAAGGAAAGGAGAAGGTGGACCCAGGTGAGAGAGGATTATAAAAGGAGGTGGTAGGAAGGAGGAGGTGGAAGCCACGAGAGAGAGACAGAGTTGAAGGCGGGTAGAAAAAAAGGAGACAGCAAGAGTCCGCGGCTAAGGGAAGCCGCGCGGACAGGCAAGGAAGATAGGCGGGTAGAAATTGGCTAGACCGGATACCCAAAGAGGAGACCGGTTGCCTCTAATACCATGTAAAGAGAGATCTCAAAGCTTATATATACTTTCTTGAATGAATAGTTACAAGTATACACACACTTATATAGGAGAAAAATGAAAAGAGAAATCCTAATACATGATGTGGGACTAATACAAGAAGAGAGAAAAGGAGAAAAACATGGGCCCTTCATTGGGCTTTTCTAACAGTTTCATTAACTTTCATAAGTGATAGTCCTATAATCAAGTTTGTATAATCATTTGACCAAGTGATCTTTGATAAAACGCCGGTCCACCTCAACGTGCTTTGTCCTGTCATGTTGAACTAGATTGTGAGTTATACTAATCGTTGTCTTGTTGTCGCAAAACAAAACAAAAAGGTGACGTCAGAGGAAACACCAAGTAGTGCCGAACGATATGCAACCATAGGCCCTCACACATGTTTTGTGACATTACACGGTATTCTGCCTCAGCGCTCGATCCGAGACCTAATCCCGCGTCTGAACCCGATCTCGCGCCCTCACCTTCGTCGTGTCTTCGGCTACGTCGCGCCCGGTCGACTGTGACGACGATTTCAGGGCTTCGCCGCGCCGTCGTCTTCGCCGCCACCCCCGATAACGGGGGGAGTATACTTCTTCCTCTTTCACAGCCTTCCTTGCTAGCCAAGGAACCCTTCACCGATTCTATTGTCCTTATACATCGGAACAAAACGGACTGCTAGAACGCAAGAATCGTCATCTCCTGAATGTGACCCGGTGTCTTCTTTGTGAGTCTCACATCCCCAAGTCATTTTGGAGTGTTTCCCTTCTTACGAGGACTTTCTTGGTCAACTGTCTGCCTCGTCAGCCTTTAGCTGGTTGGGTACCCCTTAGTCTCCTATCTCCCCACCGCCCTCTGTTTCCCGTTTATCTCCGGGATTTCGGGTGTGTGTGCTTTGTCCAAGACCGTAGTCCAACTCGGACAAAAATTGATGACAAAGCTATCCGCTGCTTATTTTTGGGATATTCTTCCTCTTCTAAGGGATATCAGTGCTTTGATCCCTCTTCTCGCAAGACTTTTCACTCCCCAGATGTTACGTTCTTTGAGGATGTCCCCTTCTATGGCACCTCTCTTATCCCTACTGCTCATTTTGTTCCGCACAGCCAGCTCTGGTTCCCCTAACTCCACTGCACAACTCAGTTCTGTTGAGAACGTACACTCATGGCCAACAGGATCCCTCACATGTCCACCCCATACTTCGGGATCCACTGGTTACGCCCAGCACACAGGACCTTGTGCCACATCTTCTGGCAGGTAATGTTCTTCCCTCTTCTGACTTACCTATTGCACTTAACAAGTGTAAGCGTTCTTGTGTTACTGACCATCCTGTGGCAAGCTATGCGTCCTACCAGCATCTTTCCCAGGGTTACCAGGATTTCCTGAATGCTACAGACAAGATCAGAGTTTTGAGTTCGATGACTGAGGCGTTCCAACATTCCGAGTGGGTGGCGGCCATGGAGGATGAGATGTCTGCATTACAGAAGGCTGACACCTAGCGTTTGGTTCCTCTTCCCGCAGGTCGGAAAACTGTTGGCTGTCGTTGGGTTTGCACCGTCAAGCATAATGATGATGGTTCTCTTGCCCGCTACAAGGCCCGCCTTGTCGCAAAGGGCTTCACTCTGACTCCTAGGGATTACAGTGTAACCTTTACCCCTGTGGCTAAGCTCTCTACTGTCCGTCAACTTGTTTCTTTCGTTGTCTGCCATGGGTGGCCCCTTGATCAGTTGGACGTGAAAAATGTTTTCCTCAATGACGATCTTGCTGAAGAAGTTTATATGGATCTGCCACCGGTTACAAGCTTCAGAAGGAGTATTTGGGTCGTGTTTGACTTTTGTAGAAATCCTTGTACGGGCTGAAGCAATCCCCTCGAGCCTGGTTTGAGCAGTTCGGTACCGTTGTTCTTCAGAGTGGGTTCACTAGATGCCATGCTGACCACACGGGCTTTGTTCGGACTGTTGTGGATGGTCGTAAGATCATTATTCTTGTCTATATGTATGATATCATTCTTACCGGTGACGACAGCTCGGGGATTCTTCAAATCAAGGGGGTGCTTCAGAAGGCTTTTGAGGTGAAAGATTTGGGGCCTTTGAAGTATTTTTTGTGGATTGAGGTTGCCAGATCTCAACATGGGATCTCTTTTATTAGCGCAAGTTTACACTTGACCTCTTAAGTGATACTGGCCTTCTTGGGTGCTCTCTTATGTCTACACCCATGGATCTGAACCATTGCTTACACGCCGAGTCTGGCGATACCCTCCCTGAGCCGGGCAGATACCAACATCTTGTTGGCAGACTTATCTACTTGACCAACACTCGCCCCGATATTAGCTTTGTTGTGAGTATGGTCAGTCAATTCATGCATGCTCCATGGACTTCTCACCTTGATACAGCATTTTGAATCCTCAACTACTTGAAGGGATCTCCTGGTCTCAGGCTCTTCTACCGTTCATCTTCGTCCCCCAGTCTCACCTGTTACACGGATTCTGACTATGCTTGTTCCCTCACTGATCGACGTTCTACTTCGGGGACATGCACTTTCTATGGTGGCAATCTTATTTCCTGGAAAAACAAGAAACAGAGCGTTGTCTCCCGCTCATCTGCTGAGGCTGAGTACCGGGCTATGGCTTATGGCGCTACTGAGCTCCTTTGGCTGCGTACTCTCTTGACCGAGCTTGGATTTTCTCGTGGTTCCTCGACACTTGTTTGCGACAACCAGTCCGCTCTCATGCTAGCCTCTAACTCTGTTCTGCACGAGCGGACTAAGCATATTGAGGTTGATATTCACTTTCTCAGGGAGCACATCCATTCAGGGACTCTTAAAGCGTCATATGTTCCCTTCGCAAAGCAGATTGCTGAGAGCTTAATCAAGGCAGTTGGACTTTCCCGACTCCTCTCAACTTGTGGCAAACTGGGCATGTTTGATATCTTTGCACTAGCTTGAGGGGGAGTATTGAATTAGTTTACGGGTGTTATATTGGTATTCATGTGTGAGTGGGTTTAGTCCCACTTTCCAGGTTAACTTTATGGATTTTATTGTATCTCCTATATATATTCCCACTGTGTGGATGAATAGCATTGACTCTTTATTTTTCCTCATTTAATTAGTATACCCCTGGGCGACCACTCGTGCCTTGTACCGTTCGACCTTCCCTTCTTGATTTTGTTTGACCGAAAACACTCATCTCGAGCTAATAGCTTTCTTGTCAGGAGGGAGGGAAGAGACATCCTAGGTATGGTTCTTGTCAAAGGGTGACATCTCCTCTTTCATAACCTGAGTCCAGGCCAGGATATCCAAAGCTTCGTTCCATGTCTTAGGAATAACAACTGAAGAGAGAGAGGAGACAAAGACCAGGTGGGCTGAGGTAAGATGGTGGTAAGAAACATGATTAGAAATAGAGTGTTTAGTACATGCATCCTTACCTTTCCACAGAGCAAGCGGAATATGCAGATCTGCATCATAGGAATCTGAGGCAAAAGCGGGCACTGGTAGAGGCAGAACCTTAGTAGCTTGTATACTGGAGGAGCATCGGTGGTACACGTGAGGAAAAGGATAGATCGGAGTATTGGGCAGAGGAATAGGGATAGGAGGACCTGGTCCTGAGAAGGAGGAAGAACAGGAAGAGGAATATTCGTATCACCACTACTCTCCCCCTGACAAAGAGAGTGAGTCAATGGTAAAAAATAAGATTCCTCTACTCAGAAAGTAACATACATAGTGCAAATCATACGTCTGGAAGGGCGGTAACACCGATACCCTTTCATCGTAGAAGAGTATCCAAGGAACACGCACTGATGAGCCCGAGGGTCCAGTTTGTCTCGGTGAGGCAAATGAATATGTACAAAACAGACACATCCAAAGAATAGAGGTGGCAGATAAGAAGTATAACCCACAGTCATGGTATACAGCCGAGCAAGGGGAGTAGCATAGCCAAGAACTCGTGAGGGAAGCCGATTGATAAGGTGAGCAGCGTTAAGAACAGCATCACCCCAATAGGATTTGGGAAGGTGCAATAGTAGTCAGAAGACAATAGGCGTCATCAAAAAGATGGCGGTTTTTTGTTCGGCAACTACATTTTTGGTAGAGGTGTGGGCATATGTGGTCTGGTGGATGATACCATGACTAGTGAGGTATGAGTCAGACGCTCCCCGATCGTCATATTTTCTCCCCCCTCCCCCCATTATCACTGCGCAGGACATGAATAGAGCCCTTAAATTGGGTATAAATCATTTTATGAAAATTCTGAATACAAGATAAGACTTCACTCTTCTTTTTTAACAAATACACCCAAATTGTGTGAGAAAAACAATCAATAAAGGTGACAAACCAACGAAAACATGATATAGCTAAAACGGAGGACGGCTCTCAGACATCAGAATGAACAACATCAAACGGAGTGGTATTGGGAGAAGAAAAATGCAATGAACTATGTATCATATGTTTAGACATAACACAGACACCACAGACAAAAGTTTGTAAAAACGGTAAAAAAACAGGAAACAATTTATGAAGATAGGTAGGAGACGGATGTCCAAGCCGCAGGTGCCATCGGCGAACAACAGCAGCTGTAACAGTAGTGCAGGAGAGAGCCTGAGAAGAAGAAGGTTGTAGATCCAAGAAATAAAGTCCATTGTGGTTTCTACCACTGTCAATGTTCCGCTTCATACACAAATCCTGAAAAACACAGGAATCGGGAAAAAAGGTCACAGAGCAATTAAGGGATCGAATAATATCACTATTGAAAGTAAATTGCGAGGAAAAGAGGGAACATGAAGTACAGATGGCAGAGAAATAGAAGGGGAACATGAGATATGGCCTTTTCCAGCAATGGGAGACAACAAGTCATTAGCAGAAATAACTTTATTCTTACCTTGCAAATGAGTGTAAGAGAGAAAACCTGAGGAGAAACTGATCATGTGGTGAGTGGCACAAGAATCAATCACTCACTCAGAAGAGGAGGTAGTGGCGGCATGAGCACTCCGCATAGCAATAGAGAAAATGGAAGCAGGGCCACCCGGAGGCTGATCAGGCTGAGAGTGCAACAGGCGGCGGAAAGAATCCAATTCATGAGCAGTAAGCTACCGCGGAACAACACTGGAGGTCCCATCATAGACGTATGTAGAGTAAGCAGTGTCATGAAGTCTGGAGCCACCCTGGCGATGGCCCCCACATCCTAGCCCCCGACCACGACCACGAGGGGCAATATGTGGGTGGAGTTTGTAGCACACCTCCCGAGTGTGGCCTTTGCGACCACAATAATCACAAGTCGAATTTTTTTGAATATTTTACGCATTTTTCCATTTCATTATATTTGTTACATTTGCTTTAAGTTTTTTTTATTGGGTGCCAATAACGATTTGAAGTGGGCTTGTGTTGGTTTATGGGCAAGCTTTGTGCATATGGACTGACTAATATAGTGGCTGGTTGGATCAATAGGCTGGTTGGCTGACAGGTGGGCTGGCTGTGTTTGGATTGTTGGCTGAAATAGAATGTTGGCTGAAATAGAATGTTGGTTGGGTTTATTGTGCTGTGCTGGATGTGCTGGTTTGATGTGCTAGCCCCAAATTTATGTGCTGGCTGAATAGGTATTGGTTGGACCGGGCTTTGGGCTTGGTTGGGAGACATTTGGAGCGGTGCTTGGCTTGTACCTGCCGCTGGCTGCTTATTTCACTGTTATAAATCGAGTCTGAACCACTGTTTCTCCCGCACTTTTATTTTGACGTTGTTCTGCTTCTGCGATTTTTGGCGTCTTCTTCCTACCGCTGCCCTGCGATTAACTGTTGCTGCTGCTTCTTCTTTTTCTTCTTCTCCTTCTTCTACTTCTTCTTCACTCGATGTGCCTCTAAGCTCTCACGGTTATATCGAACTTGCTGTGCTGTCGTTGCTTCTGTGCCGACGAACATACTGAGCCGCAGTTAGGGCTTGCTGCTCCCTGCTACTGCTACTTTCCCTTTGCTGCCCCGAGTTACTGTTTCTTCTCCCGAACAGCTCATGTGTAGTTGTCGCTGCCCCGATTCTGCTACTTCTCAGTTTCTTCCTGCCTCTGTTGTTCTCCTGTTGCTGCCTCTGCTCCTGGTTTAGGGTTTGTTGATGCTCCCGAGCTACTTCTGGAAGTTGCTGACTGTAGCTGACCACCTTCTCCTTCCTCTTGGCTGGCTTGGTAACTTCCTCTCTAATTGACTATTTACTTAACTGCTTGGGCTGTTTTTGAGTATTGGGGTGCTAATTTCCTTTAAGTAATTGTTGATTTTGGGGGCTGGTTTGTATTGGATGAATTCTGGATAGTCCTTTTCAAAGATAATTTTTTGTCGATTTTATGCTGGTTCGATATTTTGAGGGCTTGTTGCTTTGTTTCATTTTGGGGCTGAATTGCATATCTTTAAAGAGCTATTCCGAGCCGTTTTTAGCTCTTTTGTGCCGTTTGGACGGCTAAGGTTGAGATTCACAGTCTCGATTGAGGACTGTTATGTTGGATAGCTTTTCAAACATTTTTTACGTTTATTTTGCTTTTCGGGATTTTTAAACGTCTTTTGAAAACATTACGCTACGAATATCAAGTGACGTAACCCAAATAAAAAGTGTGTACAATTTCAGTGGTTTCTGAGGCCCAGAAATAAGAGGATGGCGTCACAAGCAATGTTGTTAAGAACTCGATTTTGATCGTAAGATCAGACCATTTTACGAGTTTTACGGGGAAAACGAGTCACGAGTTATGCTGGATCGGGTTCCTTGCAGAAACACCAGGATCGGCGTTTAAGATCGTAGGATCGTGCGATCCTACGATTTTTTTCGATCCAAGCTTTTATAACCCGCGCATCCCTATTTCTTCCCAATCGGCATTCTAAGTCATCCCGATTCCGTCGCTCCCGCAGCAGTCGCTCCCGCAATAGTCTTGATTTCGTCGCTCCCGCAGCAGTCTAGGTCATCCCTATTTCTTCTTCTTCTTCTTTTTCTTCTTCTTCTTATTCTTCTTCTTCTTCCGATTTCGTCGCTCCCGCAGCATTCTAGGTCATCCCTATTTCTTCTTCTTCTTCCGATTTTGACGCTCCCGCAGCATTCTAGGTCATCCCTATTTCTTCTTCTTCTTCCGATTCCGTCGCTCCCGCAGCATTCTAGGTCATCCCTATTTCTTCTTCTTCTTCTTCCGATTCCGTCGCTCCCACAACATTCTAGTTCATCCCTATTTCTTCTTCTTCTTCTTCCGATTCCGTCGCTCCCGCAGCATTTTAGGTCATCCCTATTTCTTCTTCTTCTTCCTGATTTTTTCTTCCCGGAGTGAAATGCGAGAAATAGTCTGATTTCTGATATAGGCGCTCGAACTCCAAAAAAAATGACGACAACGTCATAGAGCTTTGCCGCAGTTCCAAAATGCGGTAAGTAAGTTCATACATCTGTGTAGAATTGTCAATCTGAGAGTATGTCTCACGGGCACGGGTCCAGATGTCAAAGGGGAGTTCATTAGCATTTAACTCTGGTAGACCTTCGGAGACAAAGTGAAAAGGCCATGAAACAACCAGGGAGTTTTTTGAGTCTCATCGCTTCCAGGAGGGATCGGTTTGGGGGGAGCTCCAGAACAGTGTCATCAATGTAACCAAACATCTGATGGCTGTGAATGGCATGTTGCGCATCCCGTGTCCATTCGAGATAGTTTGTGTCATCTAATGGGACCTTGGTAACCCTCAGGGAGCCTGAGTGGTCGTGGGATCGTTGAGGGTCACTCATCTGAGGGTGAATCACACCGGGTGAGGAGACTGAGGAGTCACTCATATCGACCAGCACTAAAGTACAGCGAGCAAACAGAGAGATATGGCCCAGAAAAAAAACTGCATAGGCTACCGAAGCAAACTACAATAGGAGAGATTACAGGACCCGTCAGACTTGCGGAATCGAAGCAGCGGTGGCATCAACAGCAGCAGGGAAGGCAACAACGACATCAACAACAGCAGGGAAGGCAGCGGCATCAATAAAAGCAAGAGATCTAGGCATCGGCGGCATCAACATCGTAGAGGAGTCGACGGCGGCACGCAGCAAAGGAGACGGGCATCGACATCAATAAGTAGGGTCGGCTGCACCAGCAGGGGGGCGTCGTCGCTCCCTTCAGCAGCTAGCAGCGGTCTCCAACACGGCCAATGACCGCATCGGAAGAGAGGAGAAATCAAAACGGCAGAGCTGGTAAACAGGGCGGAACGAAGACGATGCGGAAGAAAAAATGGAACGGCGGCTAGGGTTTGTATCGCTCTGATACCAAGTTGAATTAGATCGGGAATAAACGATTGCTTGTGTTATTCATCCATAAAGGATTATTTATACTATAACAAGGGTCTCATGAACTTAAACACATGATGTGGGACTAAAATCAATTCACGCATATAAATACTCGTGAGAATAATAATAATGATAATGAATACTCGACTTGGAAATTCTAATGAGAATTTCTCAACTGAGGAAGTTGCGGCGAGGGAAGTTCATCATGGAAGACCGTCGACCGGATGAGCAATCGGCTCCAAGGACGGACCAAAGTTACGTGCCCATTGTAGGGGTAATGTTGCTTGCACGATCCATGAGAAAAAATGAGAGGGAGTCAGGTGGAAGCCCCTCAGAAGGGGTAACAGCAGTTGGAAGCGATAAAAACAAGAGGGGCATCTGCTAGACTCGTTGGGATCGCAAGAAGACAACAGTAGAGGCGGAAGAAACACTGTCGGAATCGCAGGGGGTAGCAACTTAACGAGAACAGCAGAAACGAACAACTCGTCGACTGAAACAGGAGCAGCGAGGGCTTGGAAGGATCGTCGACGAGAGTTGCAGCCGGGCATGACGAAGGAAGCTTCGGTTGGATCAGAAGAAGCGTCTTTGAAGGGATCAGCGGCCACGAGTTGCGATAGGATTATGGTATCGGCTAGCGATAGGCACGACGGGAAGTTGCGGGATCAACAACGTCGTCGTCGACGTAATCAGCAGACGCAGTCGTCGACGGGGTCAGCGGCCAAGATCGATGGCAGCAGCAGCGCAGACGGAGTAACGCATCGATAGAAGCTTCCATCGGGAACAAGGGCAGAGAAGCGCAGAAAGGATTGATGAAGCCAGTTAAAGAGGCGCGAGACAGGAGAGGAGAAAATAGGAGGAATCGAGAGAGGAAGCCACCATGAAATGTACTTTGCCCATAATTAGTGCAACCAAATTCCAGAGAGGAGTCAATTCCAGCTTTGATACCATGTTGCAAGAAATGAAAGGAAAGATTTAATGGATTTATTGATCCCTTAAGGGGGCATTATATAGGACTTACATGGATTCTTAAAGATAAACCAGCAATGTGGGACTAAACCAAAATAAAACTAAAAAACTCTAGTAATGGATAATACTCATAACTCCAACAATTAACATAAACCAAAACCCTTAGCTATAAACCAAAACCCTTAGCATTGCAAGACTCCTTCAATTGGTGCTTTCCACCAAGCAACATTGTCAGGTTCCTTTACCTCCCACCAAAAAAACTCCTTGCAATGGAATTCCAAAGCACGATAATTATTGCATAATAAGCAGTGCCATTACATTCTACATATGGCCATACAAGAATCACTAACTTCTATTTTCTTGACTTGGTATTCAATACACACTTTCAAGTGCATTTGGATCATGGGTCATGGTTTTGGTCCTGGCAATAATCGTGAAGCAACCTGAGTCGCATCCTTATGTTGTTTTTCGCATTTTTATTTGCATTTGTATCACACATGTTTTCGCCCCCACTTTTTTTTACTTTCATGCTTGTTTCTCTTAAATTTTGCATGTTATTAGTGTGGTTATGTCATGTAACACACTCGCACACCGCACCCCAGTTCAGCTTATTGGCATGACCGACCAATAAGACCAAGAATACAAAGGCCCGTCGAATTAGGACTAATGTTAAATTGGGCAAGTAAATAAATTAAAGTTAAAAATTAAGTATATGATATATTGATATTATTATAAAAATGTATATTCTGAAATTAATGTTTGCTTTATAATATACCTTTTTAATATAGAAATATAAAATATGAGAGAGAAGCCTAAGTATTTTAATTTTTGATGTTCCAACCCTTGATTTTCCAAAATAATCAATGTATTCAATTCAAACAATTCAATGGAATTCCTAAAGTTTATTTTGGAATAAACGTGTATTGTGAAATCACTGTTTATTTCACCTAATGCATTGTATTCCAAAGTCCGAAAGCTAAGGCTTCATTTGTTTTAGCGTTTAATCACATTATGTTTTATCAAAATGCAATTGTGGGTGGTTAAACCCGTTTGTTTTTCCGCCTAAAATTCCAACCGTCGGCGCTTTTGTAGGCTCAAAAAATCACAGGACGAAACCACGCTGGAGAGCTTAAATTCGCCACGTTTATGGAGGAGAAAAGCTTCGTTGTGCCGTCCCTCCCGTGCCCCACGCTGTGCCGCCCCTCCCGTGCCCCACGCTGTGCCACCCTCCCGTTTCTCCAGGTTTCCTGGGAAGGAGGAAAGCATGGGTTGCCGGTCCCAGGCGACCCCGCCGGGGGGCTCCGATCACGCCCCGCCGGCGGAGGCGCGCGAAAGCGGGATGGAGGCAGGGTGGAGGCGGGCGGAGGCGGGCGGAGGCGGGCGGAGGAGGGGTGTATACAGTAACATTAAAAAATTTTATATAGGTTTATACATAAACATTAAAAATAATAATAATTTAAAATAATTATATATATATATATTAAAATTTAAAAATATATATACCTTAAAAAATAAAAATAAAAATTATATTATAAAAAATATTTATAAAGCGTCACCGCTGATTTGCCAAATAATTTTTTGTTCTAAACAGCTCTGCAAGCACAGACTACCCAAACATATCTCAATTTCCAGCAACTAATTTTCATCAGCTCCATTTACAAACCTGCAATTACAACAACTCATTTTACAACTGCAACAGCTCCCCCAAATGAAGCCTAAACCTACTATTGTTAAAATAGTCGGCCCCCTTTCTTCCTTACGAGCCGGAAAAACACGAGAGAACAGGGAAAAACTCTGTTTTTTCGTTATTCCAGTTCAGCCGCTTGGTGTTACCCTAACTCGAAATCGGTCTCCTCATCCTCCCCTCCCAGCTCTAAAAAATTTTATATAGGTTTATACATAAACATTAAAAATAATAATAATTTAAAATAATTATATATATATTAAAATTTAAAAATATATATACCTTAAAAAAAATTATATTATAAAAAATATTTATAAAGCGCCACCGCTAATTTGCCAAATAATTTTTAGTTCTGAACAGCTCTGCACGCACAGACTACCCAAACATATCTCAATTTCCAGCAACAAATTTCCATCAGCTCCAATTACAACAACTCATTTTACAACTGCAACAGCTCCCCCAAATGAAGCCTAAACCTACTATTGTTAAAATGGTCAGCCCCCTTTCTTCCTTACGAGCCGGAAAAACACGAGAGAACGGGGAAAAACTCTGTTTTTTCGTTATTCCAGTCTAGCCGCTTGGTGTTACTCCAACTCGAAATCGGTCTCCTCATCCTCCCCTCCCAGCTCTAGCGCCACCCCTGGATATCCTTCCAAGAACCGAAGACCACTCCTCTAGCTGTTTCCAAGGTGTTCAAGTCCTCTTCAAAACTTTAACACTCCAGCCACCTCAGTTTGTCTCGACCAAACTCGTCGCCATCTTCCACGACGGCCTAGACCTCCAACGACTACACAACTTCCCACCTCCAGCTACCGCAAGATCTGGTCAACTATCTTTCTCTCTACAACCGTTGGTCCATCTCCATGACAGAGCCTACAAGTCCAAGTAATACCTTTGCCGATCTCTTATTGCCAATCTCAATCGGTTTTTAAAAGCCCGGCCGAAAAGTTTCTCTACAACCCCTTGTGCTCCCGAAGGGTACAGAGGTTGGTTCCACCAATTTGAGCCCGTTGAGTTTGTGCCTAATTGTATAAACCCTTACTCCCATTGCTCATTGTTTTATGATTTTATACTTAATTTTAATTTGATCCGTAAATTCAGAGCATGATTGCCTAAATTAACACAAGTCTTATTCATTAATTTTAAAAATTATGTCGTTGTTTTCCTTTCAATAAAAACTTTCTAGTTCTCGCATTTCATTTCTCTATAGTACGCTTGTGGATCACTATTTCATATTAAATCAATGTTTGAATGATAAATATTTATGCATGTTTGCAATCCCTAGGTTGGTTGTCACTCGGTATCGTTCGTAAAGTTCTGCTAGGGCCGCAATTTTTAAAATATCTCATTTTAAATATTAAAAATATAAATTCAGAACCCTAACTTTGATATTTTTGTTTCATTACTCATTACTTCTAGAATTTGATAGTTGGGTTGCTATTTGCTGATTGCAATGTGGTTGTTTGGCTGGTTTTGTAAAAACTTCATTTACTCTGATTCCATTACGTGGTTTATGAAATCCGGATGCTTAAGAACAAACAGATGAAGCATCAAATAAAATACCAAAGATAATTAGTCACCCAAGAAAATTGCATCTATACATTATACAGATCGAAGGTATGAAGAAAATCAACAGTTTCCCCTTTAAACTACTTCAAAAGGCCAATACGCGATCATGTGAAATTCAAAATCATCAGTTCTAGCCAGAAGAGGAAGAGGGATGCCTACTTTAAAGTTAGAGAAAGTAGATAAACTCCATACTACAGTTCATAGATACATGTATCCTCTGGAAAATCTTAATATAGGTAAGGTGTATGCATGTTTGATGTAAAATATATCATAGCTTTTGAGATTCACACAGCTATTTTATATCATAGCTTTTGAGATTCAAACAGCTATTTTCTATCTTGACAAAAACAGCATAAGATGATACAACAAACAGCAGCAATACAAGTGGAAGTTTTACCTGTGGAAGTGGTAAAACAACAAATAAGTCCAATAGAAAATAACCACGAATATAATGAAGAGCAATTTTATTTGGCTAATCAACCAAATCCCCAGCACCAACCACTATTGACTCAGGAGCAACATTTGTCAACCTAAACTGCAGCAAAGGATTCACTATTAAGCCATGCAACTTAAAAATAAGATTTGCAATTGAGATTTGTTTAACTAAACAGATCCTAAAAGAATAAGTAAAGGAAATGAGTAATGTTCCTTCTGGTAGAGAAAGATCCAAACCTTATATATACTTCTTGAATTTCAAAAAACAAGTACGAGTACAAATATATAGGAGAGAGGAGAGTAAGATCTAGCTATACAAATAATGTGGGACTAAACACAAAATCCAACAAGGGCCAAGTTAATGGGTCAATACATTATTTTTCCTAGTATTCTCTAACACTCCCCCGTAAGCTGGAGCGTACAAGTCGTAGGCACCAAGCTTGGACAAGAACTGATTGTAGAGATGTCGTGGTAAGGCCTTGGTGAGGATGTCAGCAACTTGCTGAGCAGCAGGAACATGTGCTAACTCTATCTTCTTCAACTGAACCTTCTCCCGAATGAAATGACAGTCAACTTCAATATGTTTTGTCCGTTCATGGAAGACCGGATTCTTGGTATTGTGTATAACAGCTTGACTGTCACAAAATAAAGTGGCAGGTGAGGAGAGCTTGACTCCTAAATCATCAAGGAAACTCTCAAGCCATGTGAGCTCAGATACGACGGCTGCCATCGATCGATACTCGGCATCAGCAGATGAGCGAGCAACCACGGACTGTTTCTTCCTGCGCCATGTAATAAGATGTCCCCCAAAGTAAGTGTAGTATCCACTTGTGGAACGACGGTCATCCAACGAGCCAGCATAATCAGTCCATCCCCAGGAGCAGTCTTCAAGTATTGAAGAATACGTTCGACTGCCTGAAGATGAGAGATATGTGGCTCATGCATGAATCGACTGACAACTCAACCAACAAATAATATATCAGGTCTCGTAACAGTGAGATATATCAGCTTTCTCACAAGACGACGATAATACTCTGGATTCGGAAGGAGCAAATCAGAGTCTGAGGCATGAGCACAAAGCTTGTGAATGATAGCCATGGGAGTATCAGTGGGTTTGCATCCAGAATAGCCCGCATCATGAAGTAAGTCAAGACAATACTTTCTTTAAGATAACACAAGCCCGTCAGGTCTCCGAGCCACTTCGAGACCAAGAAAATATCGAAGGCTTCCCAGGCCCTCTGTTTGAAACACAGTCGTCAGATGTTGTTTGATCATCCTTATTCCTGGAAGATCGTCTCCTGTAATCAAAATATCATCCACATATACTAACAGAATCATTGTATCTGTTGGACGATGACGAGTGAACAGAGAGAAGTCGACCGAGCTCCAAGTGAAACCAACAGCACTAAAGGTCTTACTAAATTTATCAAACCATGCTCGAGGAGATTGTTTGAGACCATAAAGAGACTTCTTCAAACAACAGACAAGAGACTCCCCCGTGGTCTCAAACTCAGGAGGTTGCTGCATATAAACGGTCTCATGTAAATCACCATTAAGAAAAGCATTTTTGACATCCAGTTGGTGCAATGCCCAGTGGTGGTGAACCGCGAGGGAGATTAACACACGAACAATATTGAGTTTAGCGACCGGAGAAAAAGTCTCATCATAATCCAGACCTTATAGTTGAGTGAAACCGCGAGCTACTAGACGAGCCTTCAATCGGTGAACCGTCCCATCTGGACCCTGTTTGACGGCAAACACCCCCTTACATCCCACACAAGATTGTTCAGGAGAAAGCTGGACCAGATCTCATGTGTGGTTTGCCCAAAGAGCATAAATTCCTCGTCCATAGCCACCCGCCACCCGGAATGTTGGAGAGCCTCATGCACAGAATTAGGGGTGGAAATAGAGGAAAAAGAAAGAGCACTTTGTCGGAGTTCCGGAGAGAGGCGGTGAAAAGAGACATAGTTGGCCAGCGGGTGGGCAGTGGAACCTGTTGACGGATCTGCAGCCTGCAAAACATCATTAGAGCAGGGCATCTCCCGTAGGGTAGTAGACGAAGAAGTACGTCGATTATACACACGAATGATAGGTGATTTAGGTGGGATTGGAGTGGGAAGGAGAGGTGGAAGATTTGAATGAACAGGGATAGCAGGCCGCGGAAGAGGTGGCGGAAGTGGAGAATCAGTTGGTTGAGAGTAATATGACTGATCTTCGAGGAAGGTGACATCAGCAGAAGTAACAACATTGCGATCCTTGGGAGAAAAACAAACGTAGTCCTTCTGAGTCCGAGAATAACCCACAAACATATATTTAGTGGCACGTGGAGCAAGTTTATCAGTGGACGGGCCAAGATGATGAACAAAGAACACGAAGCCAAACACGCGAGGGGTGATGGAGAAAGGAGGTTTGGAGGGAAAAAGAAGATTGAAGGGAACTGCAAAATTGAGAATAGAGAAAGGCATGCGGTTAATAAGAGTGCAGGCGGTAGAAACCGCAAAATTTCAATACTGCTTGGGAACATTCATTTGAATCATTAGAGAGTGGGTGACCTCAAGCAGGTGACGATTCTTGCGTTCAGCAACGCCATTTTGTAGAGAGGTATAGGCACAGGAGGTTTGATGGATGATCCTAAACTCAGCACATAAGTGTGCAAAGAAAATACTAGTGTATTCACGGGTATTATCGGTGCGGAGTGTTTTAATTGTAGTGGAAAATTGGTTGCGAGTTTCAATGAAAATAGTATGGAATACACCAAGTAATTCAGAACAGTCACAAAAGAGATACAGCCAGGTCACTCGAGAGTAGTCATCTACAAATGTGACAAAGTAATGATATCCAAAAACACACGCAATTTTATAGGGTCCCCAAATATCAGAGTGTACTAGATCAAAAGGAGCAGGACTCTGAATAGTATGTGGTGAGAACGTAGACAGATGATGTTTCCCATAGATACAAGACTCACGTGTGAACTCTTGGAGGGACACTTCGAGGAGAGATTTTCTGAGTATGTTTAGAGGAGCATGACCAAGACGTCGATGTCAATCAACAGAGCTAATAGAGGACAACACCGTTGGGGGAGAGGGGCCAAGGATATAAAGACCATTCGACAGATGCCCATTTCCGATGATAGGCTGCGTCTTGCGATCCTGCACAACACACAACATGGAAGAAAAAATTACATCACAATCAAGATCAATAGTGAGACGACCAATAGAGAGAAGGTTGAAAGGAGAGCCCAGAACACGAAGGGCAGAGCGAAGAGTAATGAAGAAAGTAAGGTGAATATCTGTCGTGCCCAAAACGGGAATGGTGTCCCCACTAGAAACAGTGATGACCTTGGGATGCACATAGTTCAAATATTGTGGTGGTTTCCGTGAGGTAATGTGGTGAGAGGTCCTGAAATCCAAAATCCAGAATGAGCTCTGAGCAAGGCAGGAGGTACCACCATCGGAAATAGACATCACAGAGCCCGGAGGACATCTGAACATTTTGCAAGGAACAGTCCGCAGCGGTCACGGTGACAACGCATCAGCGGCAAGAAAGGCCACGACCAGCGCGATAAGAAACAGTCTCCAGCGATCACGGTGACAACGCACCAGCGGCAAGAAAGGCCACGACCAGCGGCTAAAATATAGCCCGCGGCGGATAGAAATAAGTAGCAGCGGTTAGAGGCAGACCGCACCAAGATCAAAAATGGCGAACAGGCACTAGACCGTGCGGTTAGAAGCAAACCACAATAAGATTGGTAAGAAACAGTGTTCAGCGATCACGGTGACAACGCACCAGCAGCAAGAAAGGCCACGACCAGCGGATAGAAGAGAGCCCGCAGCGGATAGAAACAAGCCACGGCGGTTAGAGGCAGATTGCACCAAGATCAAAACGGCAAACAGGCACCAGACCGTGCGGTTAGAAGCAAACTGCAACAAGATCGGTAGAAGCAGTTCGCGAGATAGTCCGCAGCGGTCACGGTGACAACGTACCAACAACAAGAAAAAATACGACCAGCGGATAGAAACAAGTCGCGATTAGAGGCAGACCGCACCAAGATCAAAAACAACGAACAAGCACCAGACCGTGCGGTTAGAAGCAAACGGTAACAAGATCGGTAGAAGCAGTCCGCGCGAACAGCCAAGTCGAGCCAAGAAGCGGGAAGCAACAAAGCAGACGACAAGAGAAGAGCGGCAAGGCAAGAAAGAACTCCTTGCGATAAGAAGGAGACCGCACGACAAGGAGAGAACTTGAGGCCAGAGAAAGGTCGCAGCGGGAAAGAACTCCTTGCGACAAGAACAATAAGACTCCTTGCAACAAGAGCAATAAAATTCCTTGCGACAAGGAGACCGCGTGGCAAGGAAAGAGACCACAGCAAGTAGAGCTTGAGGCCAGACGGTTAGATCTAACCGCAGGAAGGGGGGAAGCCGCGGCAGGTAGAGAGCAGCCCGTAGCGGTTAAGAAAATCTAACCGCACAGGAGTGCGGTCCACGTGCCAGAGGGATAAAAACTATAAAAGAGCGCAGAAGAGAAAGAGGAGGTGGATTCACGGGAGAGAAGGAGGCGGTTAGAAAAGATGGAAGCCGCAAAGCAGTGCGGTTAAGCAGAAAAACAGGCCGCCTGGTTAACAGGAGGACTGGGCGGTTAGAAAAAAAACAGACCGGACCGTTTTGCTCTGATACCATGTAGAGAAAGATCCAAACATTTTATATATTTCTTGAATTTCAAAAAACAAGTATGAGTACAAATATATAGGAGAGAGGAGAGTAAAATTAAGTTACAAATAATGTGAGACTAAACACAAAATCCTCATGGGCCAAATTAATGGCCAATACATTATTTTTCCTATCATTCTCTAACACTTCTCATAGGTTTTATTACAAGAAAACAAGCACTACATAAAGTTTCAATATACATGTTTAGTCCTGCATCTTCTGTGGGAGTTTATCTATGCCCCAAAACTTAAATATAAGTGTACATATATTCTCCTTTAAAAATAATAAGAATTTACTCTTCCCACAATTTCCAAAGAAAATAACTAGAGAAATATATGCTGGAAAAAAGATTAAATCTCAATGCATATCATTAATCAAGCCCCTACAAATACACTACACTAGCTTGCATTCTTTCACTAAAAATGAACCCCTCATAAGTTTTTTCATTTGTAGACATGTTAAGTCCCATATCTTCTATGGGAGTTTATCCATGCCCCAAAGCTTCTATATAAGTGTACATATATTCTCCTTTAAAAATAATAAGAATTTACACTTCCCACAATTTCCAAAGAAAAAACTTCAAGCAAAGGACTGAATATTTAGGCTCTATTTGGAAGAGCTTTTCATAAATGAGTGGTGGCAAAAGGAATGTAATAAAATGAGCTTTTGGAAAATGTATATTGGAAAAAGATCTGTTTGGGTAAACTACTTTTACATAGATTTTCAGAAGGGAGAAACACTTTATAAACTGTTTGGAAAATCTTCGTTACGGTGATTTTTTTATTAAATGGGCGCCCGGGCAGAAAAATGGGCGCCCGAGGGAAAATGAGCGTCCAGGCGGAAAATGCGCGTCCCAGTCGAAATGCACGCCAGACCGAAAATGTGTGTCCGACTGAAAATGCGT
Source organism: Platanthera zijinensis (assembly GCA_039513925.1). NCBI lineage: Eukaryota > Viridiplantae > Streptophyta > Magnoliopsida > Asparagales > Orchidaceae > Platanthera > Platanthera zijinensis. Next base: position 39,132,090 of record CM077080.1, read on the forward strand.
GGTCGGTCGAAAAATGCGCGTTCGGGCGGAAAATGCGCGCCTGGGCGGAAAATGCACACCAGGGAGAAAAATGCGTGTTCGCGCGGTAAATACATGCCTGGGCGAAAAAATGTGTCGGGCGACGAGATGAAATCTGACGTTGAAAGCTACGATCTCGAAAAAATGAGCGCCCAGGCAAAAAAATGGGCGCCCGAGCGAAAAAATGAGCGCCCAGGTGAAAAAATGCGCGCGCGGGCGAAAAAAAATCCCGCCCGGGCGGAAATTGCGCGCCCAAGCGAAAAAATGCGGCTCGGGCAAAAAAATGCGCGCCCGGGAGATAAAATGCCTGCCCGGGCAAAAAATGCGCGCCCGGGCAAAAAAAGTGCACCGGGGCAAAAAAAATGTGTGCCCGGGCGGAAAATGCTCGACCAAGCAAAATATGTGCCACCGGGCGAAATATGCGCGTCCGGGCAGAAAAGTGCGCGCCCGGGCAGAAACTGCGCGTCTAGACGAAGAAAACGCGCCCGGGCGAAAAATGAGCACTCGGGAAAAATATGCCCGCCCGGGTGTCAAAACTCATGCTCGGGCGAAAAAATGGGCGCAACAGTGTATCGGGATGAGAAACTGTTTTTCAAAATTGTTGAAAAGTAGGAGACAAGTGACTTCAAAAAGAGGAGAAAATGGAGTTTTTGGCGGTAGCTTTCCCCCCAGTAGACAATCCAAACGATTTATTTGGTGCGGTGGCGTTTTCCAAAAAACGAAAAGGAGCTAAAAAACCCTTCCAAACAGACCCTTAGTTAAGATGTCACACCAGTGTCTCCTTACAAAACTAACACTGGAGCATGCACAATATTCTGAATAAGGCTTCTTATGCAAGAACAGTATACAAACTGCAGGTAGCTGACAATTACACCGCAGATATGATTTTGCCACTCATTTTGCATCTAGGATAAACTTGAGAAAAATGTATGAAGATCTAACTTTTCCATTGAATTTGCATCCATGATAACTAATCTAAAAAGGAAAATATGCATAAAAGCATTCAGGCATCTACTACTACCAGGACATTCTAGTAAAATGCTGTTCAACCCAGTAAAGAACGAAAAATACTACCACAAAAACTGGTGTTATTACAAAAACTGCAATTTTAATCGTTATAATATTTTCAAGCCTGCGGCGAAGAAAAAAAGAAGTGATTTGTGTAGAGCAAGATGTAGAAAAGTGCACAAATTGGAGAAATAAAATGTAATAATTTTATTTTCTCACATGCTTACATGCAAGTATTTGTCACTTCTATAGAAAGAGGAGGACAAACAATCACATTCGGAGATGTGGGACTAAAACCTAAAGAGGTAGTGGGTTTTAGATGGGCTTTGTTATGGGCCTTCGCACGTAATTTATTCAACACTCCCCCGCAAGTTGGAGTATACAGATCATAAGCACCAAGTTTGGACAAAAACTAATAATATAGCGGACATGGTAAGGCTTTAATGAGAATATCAGCAACTAATTCCAGTTTCTTCAGTTGAACCTTCTCTCGAATGAAGTGACAATCGACTTCGATGTGTTTGGTCCGTTCATGAAACATGGGATTCTTAGTAATATGTAGAGCGGCTTGACAGTCGCAATAGAAAATGGTCGGAGAGGTTAGTTCAACACCCATATCACTTGAAGATTTTCCAACCAAGTAAGCTCGGGCACAACGAAGGTCATTGAACAATACTCAGCTTTAGACGATGAGCGAGCAACTCAGGGAGGAGCATTCCCAAGGCGTTGGCGTCAATCAACAGAGATGACGAAGGAGATATTGGTGGGAGAAACGTGCAGAAGATAGAGCATGTTGGACAATTTCCCTTCACCAATGATATTGTGCGTCTGTCGATCCTGCACAACAAAGAAGAGGAAGAGAAGTTCTAGTGCTGTCAAAATCTTGAGTAATATGATTAACATAAAGAAGATTGAAAGGATAGCCCAGAACATGAAGAATCAGGCGAAGGGAGATAGATGAAGTAAGGGAAACATCTGCAGAACCAGAAACCGGGGTTGTGTAACTGTTGGCCACTGTGATGGGCACCAGAGTCCACAATCCAAGTGGAGTTATGGGAGAGACACTATATACCTTCATTGGAGATAGACATAACAGAGCCAGATGAACAACTGATCATCCCCTGAACATGTTGAAGTTGTGTGCGCAGGGCATCAATGTCGATGTTGGTGGTGGAAGGTGGAGCGACCGCAACGGAGGCATGTTGTTGTTGGGGGCACACCATGTTTACGATGGCATGTTGCCTTAAAATGACCAACCCAACCACGGTGAGTACAGTGAGGACGAATCCTTGCGCGACCCCATCATCGCGACCTGGTGTGAACCCATGAGCATATGAAGGAGCGGGGTGAAAGGGAAAGGATTGTTGGAGAGACGAAGAGAGAGTCCCGGGAGCATCGGGGGCCGGGGTGACTTTTAAAAGCATCGAGCATATATCTAAAAGAGAAGGAATGGTGGAAGAAGAAAGGATCTGAGTCGGAACGTTGTGGAGATGAGGAACAAGGGCCATCATAGCGATGCCAACAGCTTCTTTCTGGGCATGTTGGGCAGCGAGGTCCACTGTTAAAGACTAGTGTTGAATCTAGGCCTCGACTAGGTTTTGGAACACACAACAAAGGAGGTCAAATCTCCATCCACCCCTGAGTTGAGAAATTGAAGGACAGAAGCGGGGGCGAACAAGAGCTTGGCTGGTCAACTGAGAAGAACTCGTGAGAAAGCGTACAAGCAAGCAGCTGCGATTAGAGGAAATGTGGCCAGAAGGAATAGAGCCCAAGAGAAGCTGCGGAGAAGTAACAGCGCGGATAACAAGATCGCGGCGAGCCCACAAGCTCGTGCTCAGCGACTAGGAGATCCCATGATCTGTGGATGCGAGCAGAAGATCCAGAAAGGCGAGCTCTCCTACAGACAGAAGGATCCAACAGACAGAAGGTCACACGAGAATATAAGGAGCAGTGAGAAGAAAGTGTGAACACTTAGAAGACGGGGAGCAATCCGTGTGGTTAGTCTAGTAAGCACAGCGGTGTTGGACAGAGAGTCGGACGCGGGTCCCCAGCAGGAGGCGCAACAAAAATCTATAAAAGCAGAGAGGATAGGGCAAGATGTGTAGAAACGCAGAGTGGAGGGATGTTGCGGCCTGCTTGAAAAGAGATCGCTGAAAGTCACGAGGACGCAGGAGCTCAAGCCGAGCGAAACAAAATTTTAGGATTTGTGCTCCCACTCTGATACCATGTAGAACAATACAAAAAATGGAGAAATAAAGTGTAATAATTTTATTAATTTCTCACATGCTTCCATACAAGTATTATACACTTATATAAGAAGAGAAAGAGGAGAAACAATCTCATTACAAGTATTATACACTTATATAAGAAGAGAAAGAGGAGAAACAATCTCATTCTAAGATGCGGTACTAAAACCTAAAGAGATAGTGGGCTCTAGTTGGGCCTTGCTATGGATCTTTATATATAGTTTATTCAACAAAAGATAAATGAAAACTTTAAATAACAAAAAAGAGCAAAAGTAATGATTTATGCATCGATAGGTATTGTTTTCATGATTCTAAAACAATAATTGGGGGCAGCAAAATACTCATATTCCTCGGAACTTTTTGCACTTATACCAGTAGATGGCAGTAAATAAGACTAATCTAGGCAACTTATCAATAACTGATACTGGGGGATTCTCCGATCTTTTATCTCAACAAAAAAAAGGTTTGGACAATTTCATAACAGAGGTCCACACATGGTTCATAAAACCTTTACTGTTACAATAGTCAACCAAATGGCAAGTAATCTATCGTTCTACAAAGCATGAAATAATAAAGCGGTGATATAGACGAAACACCATAAAGAAGTTCAAACTCTGTAATAAAAAATCCAGGTTAGATAAACATCTATACATGGCTTGGGAGGAGCTATTTTAATTTAGTTACCAGATAAAAAATCCAGATTACCTGTAGTAGCATGTGTAGAAAATAAATGAAATGAGTAACACTTCTCACAATAGAGATTGCAGTTGCTACCGACCAATCAAAAACTAAGCACTTATGATCTTGTGCAAGGGGAAAATATAAGTTTAACAATCCTAGAAAGACTGAATTCTTGTACGGTAGGCAGCTGATGCTAATGAGCTCCGAAATATTAAAAGCAGTTCAAACATGTACCTCTTTGTCAGCACAGGGTACACCTCATCATTAAAAGCAAAAAGGAAAAGGTTCTAGACAGTGACTTAGGGTAGGTTCTAGACAGTGACTTAGGGTTAGTTGTAACAAGGTGTCTGGAGACAAATCTGAATGTCTATAAGAACTTGAAACTTATCTGAAAACTAAACTTACAATAAAGAGAATAATAAATAATACTACAAAAGAAACACACTCAAGTAGAATTCCAGATAAGGAAACAAGTATAGGAGTGCACAAACATGAGTGCGAAACAACAAATATGTAAATAAGCAAAGCCTAGTAAGTCACAAGATGCCTGTCACAAAGATTACTAGATAATATCTCTAAAAAACCCGCACTTCCATCACAAAACTCCAAGGTGATAGGAGAGGGACAGGGCTTATACGCACAGGCAGGTGATGGTAAGGCAATGTGGGACTAATCAATAGTCAGCCAGCTTGAATCAGGTCGGCCAATATTTTAACATCCAAAACAAATAAATAAATCATGTGCAATGACTCCCCCATGATGATAAAATAAAATCAGTGTCATAATACCAAAGCGTAATTTTCGGAATTTTTGATGAGATTTTTGCGATATTTTCTACAATGAATTTTCTTTTATCACGAATTCAATTTTTTCTGAAATTCCTTTGATATTTATCACGGGACAAGATTTGTTCTATGGCCGGGCATCATATGGCATAGGTGAGCATGGTGCTGGGTTGACTAACAAGATATTAAAAACTTTTTTTTGTTATTTAATCAGTGGTTGGATGATATTATAATGGTGAAATGGGATAATGAATTATGAATGTCATGGTGTGATAATACTACAACAAAAAAATTGTTGAGTGAATTAAAAATGGGATAGAGAAACAAATACCTTAATTTTTCCGATGTCACCCAAGCCAAAATCGTTCAATCATATAGATCTGCTCTGTTGTTTGGACGATCGATATCTTCATCATTATGAAGTCCAACTTGAATCGAATGATAGCCTTGCAAAATTGAAATGATGTGATAATTAGCGGAGAACCTAACACAAAATATGGGGCGAGAAAGAGGATAGAGGTATTAGAGTTGTTGAAGTACTATATAAGTTGTACAAAACCCCAGACTAATGGAACATAACTTATTTTTTTCAAAGTCGTGAAGGAGGTAATATGCTAATTGCTATCTAAGCGAATTTCGGAAAGAAATCTTTAAGTACAATAGAACCAAAATTAAATAGGGCTAAGCTTAACGCACCCCAAAAATGGGTAAAGTGAATGTGTTAACAAATGCATAAACCAATAATTGTGAATTTATTCACACACAATATTCAATAACCTAAAGCAATTTATAGGCATAGTTGTTGTAACTGTTTCATCTTATGTTAAGATATTCAATGAGAGAAAAGTGTCCATAAGTTTTCAATTCTCAAGTGATAGTGCTCCGCTATTAGTAGAAAATGGCACTTGATTATAATCCTTTTTTTACTCTATGAAAAGGAATAAAAAATCATTTGTTAACTTGACCATGAGTAAATAAATTTTTCCTTGTATAGCAAAGACCTAAAATTAACGATTTAGAAAATAAAATCGGGTTTTTCTAAGATTGAACCATATGTTTAATCTTATGGTAACACAAGAGCTTACTTAAATCATGAGTAAGAAATATACAAAATCTGTTTTCAAAAAGAGTAATTTATCTCCCAACTATATTTAACAAATGAGTAAGTTACTCGTGTATTGAAATGCTTTGGGAGTTTTTTATAATTGAACAAAGTTGCATATACATACTACAACAACGACAATATTTGTTTATTCCTTTAATGACAATTTACAAGTGTCGCACAAGTTTTTGTATGAATGCATGATAGGCAGTTTATTTACACGAGCTCATTGCAACATATGTATAAAAACATCATGATAGGTAGTATATCTATCACAACACTTTTTCAAGAACGTTGTGAAAGATGTTTACCCTATCACGATTTTTATTACACAATGTCAGCGTGCCCAAAAACTCAACAACACTTTCTCAAAAAAAATATCGTAACCTAATGCATATTAGGAAATAACTTAAAGCATATAAAATTTATCCTTACCAAATCATTTAAAGACTAGTCAAAACATTTAAACTAATTAAGCATCTATAATTTAAATTGCAAATATAAATAATATTTTACATAAAAATAATTTTGATAAATATTTCAGATAATTTAGAGTGCTATTAAGGGCATTGAAAGAATCTTTGCAAACGAAAATAATAACCAATTAGAGCATAAGAAAGCAAGAGCGACTTAATATTCATGAACCAAGTACTCAGTTACACATTGCATCAATGAACAGATATAGTTTTGTAAGAAATATATTAAAAGCATTAAAAAAAATTAAGAGCATGAAGTAACTTATTAATCAAATACTCGCTTACATAGTAGTGGTACACCACTGATATGACATTCTATTGATTGTAAACCAAACATGTAGAAAAAATGATCATGAATTAAAATTCAAGCATGAAAAAGTGAATCAAAGTGAGTTAATACTCATGAACCAAGTACTTAACACATTACACCAATGCATGCATAATTTATTCATGTTTGAAAATATACCTAAAGCATTAAAAAAATAAGATCATAAAAGAACTTATTAACCAAATACTCATTTACATGGTCCACAACGGCATATAACAATCTTTTGAAACTAAACCAAATATGTAGAGTCTAAAATTGGTTATGAATTAAGTTCATGGAGGGAAAAAATGTTTGAGTAAAGAGTCAGGGTTTACCTTGGTAGATATAGTGTAGGAAATTTGTATGAAATATGAATGCAGAGTATGATTTAAGTTGATAGAAGTGAAATTTATTGTTCGAAGAGAAAGAAAGTTGTGTGGTTTCGAGTAGGCGAAAAGGTAAGATACAGATACCAGGCTAGGTCTTCGGAAAGGTGTGACGTGACTGCAGGAGTCGCGAGCTTCGAAATGATGCAGGGTTTGAAGAAATTTAGTGTTAAGGGAAAGAGAAAATTATGGGATTACAAATAGGAGCAGAGGTGTGCTACAGATACCTGAGTAGGGGTTCAGAAATCAGGGAGATGCGTCGATCGGGATTGGGAGAAATCGCAAGCTTCAAAATGAGATGTATCGGTCGGAATGAGGAATTGAGAGCTTTCATTGGCAACCGAATGGGAGAGGGATTTAGGAGAGAAATCGAGACCAAGTAACTCTCCTGCGGTGGAGACGGCATGAGGAGTGATGACCTTTTCGAGCCGAAAAGAGATTTGGGGAGGAGTTGTGGCCTAGCAGCTTTCATGCAGTCACAAGGGATAAAATCGTGGGATAGGATTTGGGGGAGAAGCCGCAAAATTGATAAAAAGTGATTGCTTTATTGAATGATTGGCCGGTTAAGATTAAATTCATCTTTTCAATTTTACTTCCAATCATTGAACTGGTAGGAGAGTGTCTATCATCAAGCCCTATCGGCAGAGTTGAGCGTACTTCATGATGTCTTCCACATGTCTGTGCTAAGGAAGGCTCTAACTGAACCTAGGGCAATGGTTGAGCCGACCACAGTGCCGGTAGAAGAAAACCCGGAGACAGTTGTTCGACCAGTTTACATAGAAAATGAGAAGATCTGAAAGATGTGGAATAAAATGGTCAATCTCGTGAAAGTGCATTGAAACAATAGTGGACAAGATGAATTCTCCTAGGATGATGTAAACGAGGTTTATTAAAGATTAATGGGTCATGATGAAGAAAATTTGACCATGATTTGGGATAGATCTTACCGGTGCCTGAGCGGCCCCATATCTGAGCTGCGATGAGGGAATTAAAATTGGCTGATGGCAAGATCCTTCTTGATGGATGGTAAGAAATAGTTCTTGATTCAAAATTGTTGGATGTTCGCCTTTATATAGTGCAGATGTTGCAGATACGCCAGGCGAAGGGTACGGGGGATCAAAAGTCAATCCAAAGACACTTGGCAGTGAGGTAGAAGGTGCGATGGGAAATTTGGCAGAGCTGGAACCGTGGTTGGCTTTCTTCTTGCTCCTTTGCCGGAAATATTGTAGAATCAGATCTAATGTTTGATTTAATGAAACGTACTGATGATGAGACGTCGAATTGGCAAGAAAAAAAAGCATTTTGAAGTTCTTGCAAGTTGTTTGCAGAATGTCTAGTTCCTCTCGAAGGGAGTCGTTCTGAGATTGTACTAAAAGAAGTCTCTGATCAAATTCTTGTCACATCTCATTATTAAGTTCTTGCAGGGAGTTCTTTTCATGGTTGCAGGTAGATGCTCCAGCCATATGACCCTCTCAATGAAAGCACAAGTGAAGCAAGGTAAGACATGGGCGTAAAGAGAACAGCCAAGCTAATTGATTGATAGACATTTTTCCGGTAATCATCGAGTGCCGACATCATTATAAATTTTATCGTCGAGACATCTTCTAATAAATGATGAATCAAGGGCTATAAGATATTTTTATTAAGCACTACGGTTCTAAAGTTGGGGGATATTATGTGTATAGGTGTTTTTGTGATGCAACCCGCGTAGCATCATTTTTATTATTTTTTTATCGCACATGTTTTTTATTAGGCAAAAACATGAATTCAGTCCTAAACTTTTGGGAACTTTAAGAAATCAGTCCTAAACTTTTAAATTTGAAGATTTTAATCCCCAAAATTTTCAAATTCTAAGATTTCAGTCCCTGCCATTAGAGCTAACGGAAAGACAAGCTCAAAATAATGTTACCTTCTCCGGACAGCGTTCGCCCCTGCTGCGTCAACATGAGAAAATTCAACTTCTCTCTACCAAGCCTCTGCGGGGATTGGCTTTTGCACCCCATGAACGTTGCTCTCTCCTCTGGTTGACGTGTGTTCCCCCCCTCTCTCCCTTTTTTACTACTTCTTGATGTGACGGCCGTTCTACAAATATTGAAGAAACAAGTTCATTTATCTTTTATCTTTCTTGTTCTGCTTAGTTTGAATGTTACGGTTTGCAAGATAAATTCTGCAGCAATTAATCAATTATTGCATGAAGAGATTTCTGAAAGCAGCGAGATGGGAGAATATGAAGAGTGCTTCAATGCATCTCAAGGCTCTACTTTCATGGCGAGAGGCCATATGCACCGGTTACGCCATCACCTGCTCAAGTTACTATTCTCTTTTATCTTAATTAGTTTTTTTGGTTTGGTTTAGTTTTATTATGAGTTTACCAAACAAAATAAAACAAAAAAATAATTTAATGGCGGACGAGTTCTCAATTTTTGTCTTGATTTAGTTCTGCTTTTGATTTTAATTTAAAAGCGGACGCAGGAGAGAGAAGGTATCTTGATCTTTCAGCTTGCCTTTCCGTTAGCTCTAACGGCGGGGACTGAAATCTTAGAATTTGAACATTTTTGGGACCAAAATCTTCAGATTTAAAAGTTTAGGACTGATTTCTTAAAGGTCCCAAAGATTAAGGACTGAATTCATGTTTTTGCCTTTTTTATTATTGTAGCGCACGTTTTTGCGCAATTTTTTGAATTATTGTACTAGCGTAGAGTTGTATTGCGCATGTATTAACGCTTTTTGTGTATTTTGTATCGCGCATTTTGTTCGCGCAATTTTTTGTTTGGCTCGTTGGTATGACCAGCCAACGTGACCATAAATGCATAGGTCTGGTATATTAGGAGGTAGGTTAATTAGGGCAGGCCTAATTTAATTAACTATTTCAATATGTAATGTCCCCCCCTAAGCCCATCTTGAAGACCATCTCAAACCAATAACCCTAATCCTCCTCTTATAAAAGAAACCCCCCTACTCTTAAAACCCGGCTGGAAAATAGAACCTGACGAATCAATTTTGATTTCGTCGGTTTCCCCTCCAGCGTCGCCTACCCGATCGACTGTTCCAGCTCGACGAACCCTGACGCCGCCACTTCCTCCCTCCAGCGTTCACCTCCTTCGACGGCAACCTCCGACCGAGCATCGCCACCTCTGCCTGAAGTTGTGTTCGCCTGTGGTTGTCTTCCCCGACGAAATCGTCCAGAGAAGCTCTGCTGGCCACCGCCGATACCTCCACTCCCTCGAGTTCTCTTCTCCACCGTCGAAATCCACCAGGGAATCCCTTCCTGCCACCAGATCTGCTTCCTGAAGCCTATCCAGCCGTCGTCGAGCCCACCCGAGCCTTCTTTGGGCACTGTCGTCGGCCCCATCCCCCTCCTCCAGTGGAGTTAGAGTGCCTCTTCTCCTTGCTTCCAGGCGGCTCTCCCTATTTCCAGTCAGCAGCGGCGCCTCCCCTGCTCCAGCAATTTCCTCCAGCAAACCCCTCAAGCTTTCGGCAACCATCCCCTCTCCAGCAAACGTAAACGCTATCGCACGAACATACAACGTCATGAAACTAAATTCCACAAGCACAAGGATTAATTGGTGGCATTCACGTGTTTGGAAATAACGACAATTAGGGGATGAAATTAACTAGGGCAAGCTCAAATTAATTACTATTCATTTAAACATGTAAGCATAAACACTCAAATTAATTACTATTCATTTAAACATGTAAGCATAAAAATTACTAGTGTTCGCAAGCGAGGAGATGAGAGGTATACCAAGGGAAGAGGCAGTGGCTGGAGAGGGGATGGTGTCTGGAAGCTTGAGGGGTTTGCTGGAGGAAATTGCTGGAGCAGGGGAGGCGCCGCTGCTGACTGGAAATGGGGAGAGCCGGCTGGAAGCAAGGAGAAATGTTGAAGGCACTCTGACTCCACTAGAGGAGGGGGATGGGGCCGACGACAGTGCCCAAAGAAGGCTCGGGCGGGCTCGGCGGCGTCTGGATAAGCTTCAGGCAGCAGATCTGGTGGCGGGAAGGGCTTCCCTGGTGGATTCCGACTGTAGAGAAGAGAACTCGAGGGAGTGGAGGTATCGGCGGTGGCCAGCACAGCTTCTCTGGACGATTTCGTCGGGGAAGACAACCACAGGCCGACGCAACTTCAGGCAGAGGTGGCGATGCTCAGTCGGAGGTTGCTGTCGAAGGGGGTGAACGCTGGAGGGAGGAATAGGCGACATCGGGGTTCATCGAGCAGGAGAAAGCGGCGTCGGGCTTCATCGAGCTAGAACAGTCGATTGGGTAGGCGGCGCTGGATGGGAAACCGACGAAATCAAAAGTGATTTGTCAGTTTCTATTTTCCAGCCGGGTTTTAAGAGTGGGGGGGTTCTTTTATAAGAGGAGGATTAGGGTTATTAGTTTGAGATGGACTTTGGAGGTGGGCTTCAAGATGGGCTTAGGGGAGGAGGGGGGACATTACATATTGAAATAGTTAATTAAATTAGGCTTGCCCTAATTAACCTACCTCCTAATATACCGGACATATGCATTTAGGGTCACGTTGGCCGGTCATACCAACGAGTCAAACCAAAAATTGCGCGATACAAAATACACAAAAAGCGTTAATACATGCGCAATACAACTCTACACTACACAATAATTCAAAAAATTGCGCAAAAACGTGCGCTACAATAATAAAAGACATGTGCGATAAAAAAAATAATAAAAATGACGCGACGCGGGTTGTATCAGTTGGTGTGTGTGTGTGCACGCGTGTGTATGAATATTTATTTATTTATCGATATTTTTGTATACATTATAGTATGCAAACACTAGACACGCATTGCTCGACTTTTGGCTAGGGGGACTTCTCTTCGCGTATGGGGGTGTGAATAAAAAACCGAAACCGATCGAACCGAACCGATCAAGTCGAACCGATTTTCGGACCGAACCGATCGGTTCAATTCGGTTTCAGTTTAGAGCGACTAAAAACCGACAACGTTTTGGTTTGGTTTGTTGGTTGGGTAAATCGAAAAAACCGAACTGAATCTAACTTTTAAAGAATAAAAATTATTAGCAAGGCTTATGTATTATAATTTTGTTTTACTTATTCGTCCTAGGTGACAACTAACACTAAATATGTTGTACTTATTGTTTCTATTTTGAATGAATCTTTGAGCTTATTGTCTTAATTGCACTAATTAATCTAAATGTTATAATATATGTTCCCTAAGTTTTTCTTTAAATGATGATAGACTTATTTTTTTAAAATAATATATTTTTTATAGTTAATCGGACTTCCACTCAACTAGTAGTCGGTCATCCAAAAAAACACTAACAAAAACAAAAAAAATGAATACAATGTTTTAAGTTTTCCGAAAAACTGAATCGATGCTAAAAAACCAAACCGAGTCGATCAGTTTCGGTTCAGTTTTGGTTTTGGGTGTAAAAATTGAGTCGATCAGTTATCTAAAATCGAACCGAACCGCTTGCAGGCCTATTCGTGAATGTTAGGTACACTTTTCATTCTAATTTTGTTCCACGGTTTCTTGTATATATATACGAGTGGCAAACACGAGGCTCCGTCCCTACGGCCAATCGCGACAGTACCGCGAGCCTGACAGTACCTCGACCACGTAGCGTGCGCCGCTTGCAAATATTAATACAAATTAGTCGACTTGCTTTTGTCGAGCAGACATCAAGTCGACGAAAGATTTGTCGATTATATATATATACTACTTATAAAGATATATGAAATGGATTTTTAATTTCATTAATTTAAAAACCATTGGAGACATCCTAACCGTTCATTAAGGCTTCAAAAATTATGAATGGCTTCAAATATATCAGAACCCCCTCCTGAATCCCTCCCAGCCCTATTTCCCTCGATACTCTCGCTCTCCACGCAGACCTCCCTCACTCGCTGCTTCCGTCACAACACCCAGCCTTCATCCCAACTGCGATTCGCCATCGACAACCTCTCCTCTCTCCGCCAACGAATGTTGAAACTCTTCATGCCGCTCGATTGCCCAAAGACCTAGCCCGCAACACTGCTCACTGCTTGAACGTCCCTTCCTCACGCCATCACCGCTCCCCACCTCCATCTCCGGCAACTTCAACTCACGTGATCAGCTTGCGCAGGCGTCACATGCTACGCCGGGATATTTCACATTCCTGTTTTCCCCCTTCGCATTTCTTATACGTTTTAACGATCCTGGAACGCTGCTAACAGGAAATACTAAGAATGGGCTAAAGTAGGATGGCCGGAGGTGAGAGAGAGGACGAACGGTCGGGGAGAAGATGGCCGGAGTTGGGAGAGATGAGGAGGGTCGGGGCAAAGCATAAAAACAGAGCAACTTTATTAATTCATTTCATAATTCCCATTACAACTCATGACTCCTATTTATAATGCTAATTACAAGTAATAACCACAAATATTTGAGCACTTGGCCTAATGGCCGTTACATTACATTCCCCTTTGAAAACGACGTCCTCGTCGTTTGTTCATCTAAATTTTAATATGATTGCATCCTTCAAATGTAGCCACCACTGAAGTTGAGGACGAAGAATATTGTTGTTGTCCGGACCGAATAATGAGAACTAGAATGTCCTCTTGGATCAAAAACAAGAATAATTGAAGAGGTTGGTATTGGCTTGACCATCCCTTCATCGAGTAGTTCTTGCTCATGTGATTTTCTTGACAACGGCGGCAAAAATTTGTTCAGCGCAAGATAATTTTGGCGCATCATGGTATCTTGGTCGAGGAAATAGTGACGAGGAGTGCCAAGAAAAGTGGAAAATTTATTGAGCTTACCGAGACAAATTCGATTTTGTCGGAGAAAGAGTGCTCTGCTGAAAAAAAAATTATTGAGCTCATCCGGGACAATTTTGATGTTGTTCTTCATCATAAGAGTGGTGGATGGCAACATTGGATCCGTAATAGCAATCACACTAGTTAGGTCATTGCCCCCATTTTGCTCTTGTTCAAAGTTTGGCGTTGTCATGGCGGGTGGAGATGTCGTCCATTCTGTCGGAGCTATCCTTGGCCAAGGTTTCACAACATATTGCTCTTCAAAAGCGTCCTCATAATTGTCCTTGAATGTCGAGATGAAAGTCGGCACGATTGTAGAAGGTCCGTATTCCTTAACTATGGCATCAACAAACATCGGAAATGTTAAAGCTGGATGAACGCTTAATATAGCCTGATACCAGCTAGATGCGGGTCTATCTAAGTGTAGAGCTGCGTAGATCATGAAATCTGTCAGGCGAATGTCGTTGTACGAAAAATACAACTGCAATTTGTAAAGCCAATCTAAGGGATTCTCATCAGAAAAATGCGGACAAGAATCATATTTTGTTTGCAAAATATTGTCCATGCGCTGCTGAAAAGAATCAAAACTACGTATCATATTTTGCTTAAAGGCTTCAACAGCAACGCATAAATCATTGTCCGTCATTTGCGTTTGCAGACCAAACTTCTACAAATTTTTTTGTTGAACCCACTTTTCTAATTGTTCTTTTCTTCAATTGATTTGCATGAGGGCCCGTAGAACAAATTCTTGGAACTAAAAACACTAAACAGGGCTTTTTTTCCTTCCTTCTTTCTTTTAAACACCAAGCAGGGCTTGGTCGGGTACTATGGCAGAAGACTGAAGAAAATGTCCAAGAAAACTAATGGAGGACTGTCGGAGAAAGAGTACTTTGTCGTTCTTGATTTCAGTCGCAGAGCAGAACGAGCGCGAGCTTGCGGTGGCAGCTACGGAGGCGGCGCAGTGGCAGAGGAGGGGCAGCGACTGAGGCGGCGCGGCAGTGGTGGCGGTGGTGGCGGTGGCGGCGGCGGCGCAGCGGCAGTGGTGGCGCAGCGGCGGTGGGGCGTAGCGGAGGTGGGCGCAGCGCCGGTGGCGGATCTTAGGTAAAACAGAGATACCTCTGTTTCAAGCTACAAGCGACTAATGGGAGGAAGAAGAAAGTTGGATGTTGTTCGCCGGTGTACCGTTGTTGATCGTTGATGTGGGAGGGCAGTTCTTGATCGCCGGAGATGTTGTTCGCTGCTAACAGGAAATACTAAGAATGACCTAAAGAAGGATGGCCGGAGGTGAGAGAGAGGACGAACGGCCGGGGAGAAGATGGCCGGAGTTGGGAGAGATGAGGGGGGTCGGAACAAAGCAGAAAAAACATCATGATAGGTAGTATATCTATCACGGCACTTTTACAAAAACGTTGTGAAAGATGTTCACCCAATCACGATGTTTATTACACAATGTTAGCATACCAAAAAACTCGACAACACATTCTCATAAAAACATCATAACCTAGCGCATTTAGAAAATAAAATTAAAGCATATAGAAAGCTATCCTTACCAAATCATTTACAACCTGTTTGGCGTGTAGGAATTGACTTTTTGGAATTGGTATTGGTTTCCAGAAAGTCAATTTTCGTGTTTGGTGCGCAAGAATTAGAATGGTTTTGGATTTCACCCTAAAACCACGGATATTTCATTCACCTTAAAAAACTGGTCAGTGAAAACTTTACATTGCGCTCAGGTTTTCCCCTGAATTTCACGCTTCCGCCTTAACCCGTGCTTTTGTCTTCCACATCAGCCTGCGCAATGCATCCCGACGATCGATCAATGGTAGGTCTTCCACCTTTTTTTTTCCTCCTCTTCTCTGGCTTCCTCTTCATCTTCCTCACCATTTTTTGCAGGTATTTCTCATTTCTCACCACGATCGATCGACGGTGTAGTTTTGAAATAAAATAAAATGCGATCTTTTTAAAATAAATGTGACGCGAGGTAACTTCGTGAGCTATTTCTAATAAGTAAAACAACCTCGGCGTCGCTCGTGAATGCAAGGCTACCACACGTGCACGATAACGTCACAAATCACAATTCCACAAGCATAGCATTCAAGAGTGGCAACACGGATATGGAAATTAAAATAAATTAAGAGATACAATTAGTAGGGCAAGCTCCAACATCTAACTATTCATTTAAAACTTTGAGCATAAAAATTAACTAAGGATGGAGAGCGAGAAAGGGAGAGGTGTACCACGAGGAAGGCTAGCAGAGGCGAACAAGCCCACTGAAGGGTTGTGGAACGCTGCCCTAGGGCGCAGCAGTTCACTGGAGGTTGGGTCAGACTTATCGACTGCAGTGGTGGTTGGAGCCGAAGAACAGGCTGCCGGGAAATGGGGGAAAACACCAGAGAACGCCTGAATCCGCCGAAGGAGAGCACAGGGGAGGTGGCGGCGCCCAAGTAGACCTCTAGAAAGCTCATCGGCGGCAGGGAATGGCTCCGCAGGTGGCGCCATCGATGAAGATGGGCCCTGGAAATTGCAGCGAAGTTGCAGGAAGTTCGTCGGGGAAGAAGGTCGGGTGCAGGCCTGAGGAGGGATCGTCGGACCGTGGGGGAGCAACCAGGGGCGGCGCTGCTAGCGGTCGAGGAGGGGTAGGAGGCGTCGGGCTTCCGTCGAGCAGAAAGAGTGAAAGAATCGCGGAAGTTAGAGCCGGGGCCGGAAGAAATCGACTGAAACCCAAAATGGAAAGGGGATGGCTTGAGTATATATGGGTTATATATTTATATAGCAAGCGATTAGGGCAAAACATCTATTGGCAATTTGGCATCCATCCAAAATAATATAGGAATTTATTCTTTTATATGAGAAATGGGCCTATTGGAAGTGGGCCGATTTTTTAGAGCATAAATATCTAAATGAAAAAGTTAATTTTAAAAGTCTATCGTCTAAAATATCGGACCTATGCATTTATGGTCTCGTTGGTTGGTCACACCAACGAGTCAAACAAAATTTTGCACGAAAACATGCGCGATACAAAATTACACAAAATCGCTAATACTGTGTGCGTACAACACAACAAAATAAAACCAAATGCAGCGCAACATGCGCTACACAAATAAAACAGGTACAACTAAAAATAAAGATGTGTCGCGGGTTGCATCAATTCTCCCGAGGTTGAAAGAGCTCGACCCCGACAAGACTCGATGCGATCTGCAAGTAGGAAATCCAACTATCGATCGGAGAAAATGCTGCATGACTGTCCAGTTGATGTCGTCGTTGCAATCATGGGCGGAACTAGCCCTGGGCACGGTAGGGCACGTGCCCGAGCGATTTTTTCCGCGATTTTCACCGAGGGAGAAGGAATCCCGTCGCTAATTAAGCCTGCTGCTCCCGTGCCCTAGCCCGTCGCTGCTCCCGTGCCCTAACCCGCCAAGCGTCGACGACGACGATTCGCACCGATGCAGCCCGTCAGACTTCGCACCGCTGCAACCCGCCAGACTTCGCACAGCTGCAGCTCGCCAGGCTTCGCACCGCTGCAGAGGCGGGCACGCACCGCTGCAGCGGTGCGAAGTCTGGCGGGCTGCAGCGGTGCGAAGTCTGGCGGGCTGCAGCGGGCCAGATTTAAGTCCAGATTTCTCTGAAATCTGGATAGATTTCTGTCCAGATTTCACTGTGAAACCTGGACTGATTTCAGTCCATATTTCGGTGTGAAATATTTGCAAAAAAAAATTTCAGGGCCACCACCCCCGAACCCCCGCTCAAGGTGCACTGCCCCCCCCCCACCCCGAACCCCCCAAATTGACAGTACTTAGATTGTGTCCGTGCGACTTCAAAATCCTAGTTCCGCCGCTGGTTGCAATCCTAAACCTGGAAGTAACCTCTCATCCTCAAAAACTCACAATCCATTAGTCAAAATTTCATGTCAAATATTTAAATAAATAGTAATTATTAGAGCTTCAGAGGATGACTGGGGCGGTGTGTGTATCAAACAAGTGGCGGGAGGGAGAGCGTGAAACAAATGGAAGCAAGCCGTGGAACCGGCAATTCATGACGCAACATACTCTTGCTTGGTAGACACTCACGATCGTCTGCTAGACTAGGATCGTCCATCACCTTGATTTCACCCGATGAAATCTCACTCTAGTCACAAAAATTTAAACAGAACCCAAATATTTCCTTCAAGATCTTCCACAAAAACCCATGGAAACGTGTGTCCTGATGAGGAGTATAAAATCTACGGGTCATCTCAACTCTCCTCGTACGACTCGACCTAAAAAACTCAAACATCAAACGATCAAGATGAGGTGCCTCAAGGTGCTCGACTGTCACCAAGGAAAAACGATGCGGACTAAACGCGTGTTCGTCAAATACGAAGTCAATAAAAGGTGGTGCTTCCAGAGCACCCAAGATAGATGACTCTTGAGAATCGGACGTGCTTCCTGGGGCGAGGGCCCAGGCTGAAGCGTGGCACTAAATAGGAGAGGTATAGTGGAGCCTAGGGACGATGAAGTAGATGCTTGTGAGGACCTCCCAAGTGTTTTAGGAACAAGAACATTCTTTTGGGGAAGAAGAATAATATTGCGTCTGTGATGATCAAAAGAATGGGAGCTCCTCGCACCATTATGTAGGACATGCTGGTCATACTGCCATGGTCGTCCTAGAAGTATGCGGCAGACATCGAAGGGGGTGATGTCGCATAGTACCGAATCTCGATAAACATCTCTGATAGATAACTCTCCCTGACAACGATGAGTAATGGGGATAGTCAAAGGACTACTAACCCGGCTAGGTGGTACGGCTGTTCTAAGGGGCGCGTCACAAGTCCTAACTGCTCCACCCTACGTTGTGACACATAGTTTTCCATACTGCCACCATCAATAATAATGGAACAAAAATGCTCCTGAATGTGGGCGGTGGTGCGAAAAATTTCCTTTCTCCGAGGATCATGCTCAATGGTCTTGCCAGAGGTAACCAAACTAGAGTGAAGAACAGGTACACGAATAAAACAAGTACAACTAAAAATAAAGATGCGTCGCGGGTTGCATCACTTCAGCTCCATAATAAGTGTTGCTCCTTCTCAGATTAGTTATCATTCTCTTTCTTTGATTCCTCCTATTTTTCTTCCTCGATCCACAATAGGTGCTACTTCTTCTCAGCTTGCGGTAGTTGTATATCTAGCTTATTCCCATAAAGATTTCATTTTGCCATGTAGATTCAGTTGTAGATCTAGGTTATTCTCAGATTGCATTTTATTAGATCGGTTGGTAGTCACTTCACTTCTTCAATCCACACTGACTTATTGATTGACGTGTAAGGTTTTTCTTATCAAGCAACATGGTGTTAGATGTGAAGACCCAAAATTCTCGGGCTTCCCAATGATTTCAAAAAGTGAACAGAAATTTAATGAAGTAGTCGCGAAACATCTCAGACAGTACAATAAACATCCAAAATAGAATTTTTTATTCCATCCTTTTATTTATTTACATGATCTTACAGGCGTTTACTCGAAATCTGTTAAAAATTTACAGAAATATTCTGAACATAGTAATTTGTCACTTTTAGAACTCTCTTCAATTCTTTTATAGACGTTCAACCATACTTTCTCCAACTCTTCCGGCGCGAACCTCCGCCATACATCTGGAATCACACCTGTTGTCTGAAAAAATGAATCCACTGAGGGTTGGTCATAAAAATATGACTAGGTGAAATAAATATTTTGTGAAATATTGTACATGCAAACAATGGATATATTATCAATATGCATACAACACAATAATCAATAATTAATTTTCAAAGTTGAATCCTAATTTATCTCTTAATTTGAGTTACATATAATAGGAAATGCTCTGGTGATGCAAACTTGAATTGAGCCCCGCCCCCGAAGGACGTAATTGTAGGCTCATCCCTACTGGTGAATCCATCAGTGGATGCCTCCACATCATCGGATTAGAAACCATCACATTTCCTCATGCAGAGTTTTAAATGAATTTTATCTTGGCGTGTAAATAAAAGTTTTGAATAAAATTGATCCCATCAGATATATATATATATATATATATATATATATATATATATATATATATATATATATATATATATATATCGTTGTTAGAGATGGAGCCTGACTGTGTTGGATGTACTAGACACTCAACACGATTTCACTTCTTCATCAGTAATTAATTTAGAGTTTGCTGTTATACGCTGAGCAAACATGGCTTGATAGTCTTTTCTGAGTATCTATTCTACGCTGAGCAAGTTTTGTGTCAGTATTGACATATATTAAACATCAATAATTAATTTCTGGACTCCCTCAGAAGTCATGACAGAAATTGTCCCCTTACCTTCAATCGTTTTCTTTTATCCATCAACCAATGTTACTTCAAACTTGATGATTTTATCAAGATTAACAAAATAAGTCGATGCATTGACCATGTGACTTGAGCACCCACAGTCAATGAACCAAAGAGTGAGTGACCCATTAATTTTTGTATTCTTACAAACAAACAGAAATTGATCATCACTAGTTTCAGTGAGCTTTGCTTCTGATTTTATTTCTTGTTTGGGCTCGAGCCTTTTCTGAGTAATTTTGGAGTTTGCATGTTTTACAATTGAAAAAACAATCTTTGGTGGTTGTTGAGACCGAGCGGTCTGGCGAGTTGAGACTGGGCAGTCTGGCGGGCTGGCGGCTTGTCCCAGTAGTTTGGTAGACGGGTTGGAGATCGTGCGATCTGGCGGTTTGTCTGGCGGTTTGGAGGCTTCTCCCAGCGGCTTGGTGTAGAGATGTTGTTGGCTAGTGTCTGACGGTCTATGCGGTCTGGCGACTTGTCTATGGCGGCTTGGGAATATTGGCCTCTTGTCCTCTACTCTGTTGTGGTCGTGCGGTTACTCTAACCGCGCGACTTGTGCGGCTTGTATAGTTTGTGTTCATGTAATTATTAGTCTCACATTGCTTATTTGCAATCTCTCTTCTCTTCTCTATTCTATAAAAGGGAGGTCATACCTTTGCAATAGATACTTTTTTGGATAATAAAAATTTTGTTACTCCATTTTTCCGGTCTCTTGTTTTTTGTTCGCACATGGTATTAGAGCACTCAATCTTTTCCTCCTTATTTTTGAGCTCTTTTTGTCCGCGCGACCTGTCCGCCCGTCTTGTTCCTCTTCTCGCGACTTGTTCTCGTGACTTGTTTCTTCTCTTATCGCGCCCTATTCGCGCGGTCTCTTCTTCCCTTGTGTGGGTGACTTCTCTGCCCCTCCTCTTTTCTAGCCGCTCCCGCTCTCTAGTCGCCGCGACCTGTTCCGAAGTCGCCGTGACCTGTCCTCCTTTGTGCGGCTTCCTTTCCTAGCCGCTCCTACTTATTAGTCGTCGCGATCTCCTATTTAGTCGCGTGACTTGTTCTTCTCTCTATGACAACCTCTGATATCTCTACCTCCACTACTCCCGTTGTCGCTCCTCCCACTCCCCCTACTCCTTCGGACAACCTTGACACCGTTTCCAAACTCATCGCTCCCAACTACCCGGATTGGAGTGTCTCCTTCACCTTCCTTCTCCGCTCTCAACGCAAACGTCATCATCTCACTAATGACCCTCCTCCACAAGATTCCCCTCTTTTTGATGATTGGGATGCCATCGATGCCCTTGTCCGCACATGGTTGGCTAACAGTCTTTCTGATGAATGCCTACCCGACATCCGTCATGATGAGATGGTTAAGGCTGCTTGGCTTCATCTTATCGCTCTCTACTCAAAGGGGGCTCAGACGTCTCGCATCTATACTTTGTATGCGAACCTCTTTGCCCGTCCCTCCATGTCTCCTGCTGCTGCATACCAACAAGTTCAGGCTCTTTGAGTCGAAATTCGCCAGAATCGCCCCTTCTCTGCGGATCTGACCGAGCAACACAAACACTGCTAAGAGCTACTGGTTGTGTGCTACCTTTTGCGACTTCCTGAGTCCTATGATATGATTCGTTAACAATTTCTTGGCGAAGCAGAGTCTCCCACCTTAGATGCAACTGCTGTCCGCATCGCCTCTGTTACCTCCCTGCTATAATGTCCGCTATTATCCTCCCCTCCTCCACCACACAACTATGCTCACTACACTCAGCGGCCTGGATCTGGTGGCCGCAATCATCAATCAGGCGAACGCGGTGCTGCCCGCTTTCTCTGCTCTCACTGCGGCCGCACCGGGCATACGGTTGATCGTTGCTGGAAGAAACATCCTCATCTTCGACCAACAAGTGATGCTTCAACCTCCTCCTCGAAGCCGTCCACTTTGGTTGTCACGTCTTCAGGTTGTGCTCATGTCACTACTCAAGGTAAATGGCTGATCGACTCTGGTGATACCAATCACATAACTGAGAATCCTCAATGTTTTTCTCTCCTAAAAAACATGATCGGTTCCCCCATGTCTTTATTGCGGATGGCTCTCCCTCACCGGTCAATGGGACGGGAGCAGTTCAAGTCACTTTGACTCTTCACTTGGAGGATACCCTCTACGTGTCCACGTTCCCTTGCAATTTACTATCTGTCACTTCTATGTGCAAGCAACTACAATGTTCTGTAACATTCACTCCGACCTCTTGTTCTTTTCAGGATTCGGGCTCCCAACGAACGATTGCTACTAGGACTGAGAATGGATGCCTCTACTTCCTCGATAACGTTTCCGCATTATCCGCCTCCTCCTCTACTGATCTTCTCCATTGGCACTATCGTCTTGCTCACGCTCCTCCACGTCTTCTTCGTCAGCTTATGTCTCACCTTCCTCAACAGAGTCCTCCCCTCAACTGTGATGCATGTCAGCTTGGCAAACATCATTGCTCCTCCTTCTCACCTAAGCAAGGTCGTGGATCTTCTCGACCGTTTGACCTGGTTCACTCCGATGTCTGGGGATTCGCTCCTACCCTCACCATAGGTCGGGGTAGTTCATATTTTGTAACTTTTATTGACGATTTCTCCCGTTGTACTTGGGTGTATCTCTTACGAGATCGCTCTGAATTGTTTAATGTATAGACATCTTTTTATTATATGATTGAGACTCAATTTAATGTCTCTATTAAAATCTTTCGCTCTGATAATGTTAAGGAATATCTTATTCATGATTTTTTTCTCCTTCTGTATGAAACATGGTATTATTCATCAAACTAACTGTGTCTATACCTCACAGCAAAATGGCGTAGCCGAACGCAAAAACCGTTACCTCCTTGATGTCGCGTGCACTCTACTGACTCAAATGTAGGTTCCTCGCTCCTATTGGGGCTATGCTGTTCTCATCTCCCGCTATCTTATCAATCACATTCCTTCCACCGTTCTCCACGGAAAAACGCCCTTCTCCATTCTCTATCCAGGGAAGGTTTCGTTTCCTATCCCTCTTCGTGTCTTTGGGTGCACATCCTTTGTGCACTCTCCTTCTATCACCCGTGATAAACTCTCACCACGGGCCACCAAGTATATCTTTCTGGGATACTCTACCACTCAGAAAGGCTATTGTTGCTTTGACCCGGTTACCCGCAAGCAGTTTGTCTCTGCGGACGTCACCTTCTTTGAAAATGCGTCCTATTTCTCTCCCGACTTCTCTTCCTCTCCTGATATTCCTCATTCGTGTACCGCTCCTTCCGTTCCCTCTACACCAACCGAGACTCCACCACCGCCTCCCTCTCCACCATCTCCTCTACCGTGTCCACCTACCACGATATCTCCCTCTTCTCCGCGGTCATCTCTCTCTACTCCCGGGCCAGCTCTCTCCGCCATGGATGCCCCGGAAACTGAGGAACTCGCCGACCTGGATATTCCCATTACTTTTTGCAAAGAGGTGCAGACGTGTACTCAACACCCGCTCGCTATTGTTGTTTCATATGATCATCTAACTCTTTCTCACAGGACGTTTGCCTTGGCTATCTCTGCCACTGCCACTCCCTGCACCTACCAGGAAGCTCTTATTATTCCTCATTGGAAGACCGTCATGGATGAGGAAATTTCTACCCTCACTGAAAGGGGTAAATGGACCCTTATTCCTCCCCCTTTCGGCACTGATGTGGTTGGCTGTTGCTGGGTATTCGTTGTGAAGTTCCGTCCGGACGGCAGCGTGGATCAGTATAAGGCCTGCTTAGTCGCTAAAGGTTGCACTCAGACTTATGGGGTTAATTACTTTGACACATTCTCTCCAGTTGCTCGTCTCAGCACCATTCAGGTTCTTCTCTCTGTGGCTGTCAACAGAGATTGACTCATTTCCCAGCTGGATGTCAAGAATGCCTTCCTCTATGGTAATCTTCAGGAGGACGTATACATGAAGCAACCTCCTGGGTATGTTGCTCAGGGGGAGACACGAGTATGTTATCTGAAGAAGGTCATCTATGACCTAAAGCAAAGCCCTCGGGCTTGGTTTGACAAGTTTAGCGGCATTGTTGCAACCATTGGTTTTGCAAGAATTTCAGCCGATCACTCCTTATTCCTTCGCAAAACCTCCTCTAGTATGGTGGTTCTTGCTGTATATGTAGATGATATTCTTCTAACTGGAGATGACCAGGCTGGGGTAGCTTTGACAAAGAAACACCTCCGACAACACCTGGTCACTAAGGATATGGGATCCCCCAAATACTTTCTAGGGATTGAAATCTCTCGGAAGCTCAACTCTTTAGTTTTCTCCCAACAGAAGTATGCTCTTGATGTACTAAAAGAGGCAGTGTTGACTGGTACTAAACCTGTCAGATGCCCCATGACTATTGGGGAAGACAAAACTTGGACAGATGACTCGCATCTTCTATCTGATTCTTCAAGGTACCGGCATCTGGTGGACAAACTCATTTATCTCACAGTGACCAGACCCGACATCTCCTATGTTGTAGGCAAGGTTAGTCAATTCATGCAAGCTCCTAGAGAGTGTCATCTACAGTCTGTCCTAAAGATATTGGAGTATGTTAAAGCAGCTCTAGGGAAAGGATTGCTTTTTCATAAGAATGGTCACTTGAGAGTTGAAACATACTCAGATTCGAGCTATGTTGATGATAAAGGAGACCGCAAGTCAACATCAGGTTTTTGCACTTTTGTTGGAGGAAATCTTGTGAGCTGAAAGAGCAAGAAACAATCCGTTGTCTCCCGGTTTAGTGCAAAAGCGGAATATCGTAGTATGACGTCAACCACTTGTGAGTTAAAGTGATTACGGGCTCTCATGCTTGACCTAGGAGAGGTCTACAACTATCCTCTTCTTATGTTCTGCGACAACAAGGCTGTTATATACATTTCCAAAAATCCGGTCTTTCATGAGAGAACAAAACACATAGAGGTCGACTGTCACTTTATTCGAGAAAAGATTTTGAAGAAACAGATTTGTATTCCGTTCGTCACTTCTGACAATGAATTGGCAGATGTCTTCACCAAATCGGTGTCCACCTCTTTGTTTCACATTTGCGACAAGCTGGGCATGATTGATATCTATGCTCCAGCTTGAGGGGGAGTGTTGAGACTGGGCGGTCTAGCGAGTTGAGACCGGGCAGTCTGGTGATCTGGTGGGCTGGCGGCTTGTCCCAGCAGTTTGGTAGCCGGGTTGGAGACCGGGCGGTCTGGCGGTTTGTCTGGCGGTCTGGAGGCTTCTCCCAGCGGCTTGGTGCAGAGATGTTGCTGGCTAGTGTCTGACGGTCTATGCGGTCTGGCGACCTGTCTATGGCAGCTTGGGGATATTGGCATCTTGTCCTCTACTCTGGTGTGGCCGTGCGGTTAGTCTAACCGTGCGGCTTGTGCGGCTTATGCGGCTTGTATAGTTTGTGTTCATGTAATTATTAGTCCCGCATTGCTTATTTGTAAATTCTTTTCTCTCCTCCATTCTATAAAAGGGAGGTCATACTTTTGTAATAGATATCTTTTTGGATAATAAAAATTTTATTACTCCATTTTTCCGGTTTCTTGTTTTCTGTTCGCACAGTGACATGATTTTGCTTCTTGCAAATGATGCAACTTTGGTCAGTGGGTGTCATTTATTTATTTCTTGAAAACTCTTTTTCTCCTGATCTCTTCGATTTTTGGTTTTGAAAAGTTTTATGGCCTAATGTTTTCTTCTTCTCCTCAGATCTCCCTTCAAAGAACATTTTTGTTTGGAATGCTCTTTCTAAACTCGTGTTCTCACAGAGAAATTAATAGGTATTCATGGGATATAAGAGACCCAAGTAATTCAGTCACATTCATTAATTCAATGTCGTGTGATTCCATGATTGTTGAAACAACATGATTATAACGTTTGGTCAAGAATCGAAGAATCTTTTCTACGATCTGAGATTCATCCAGAACCCCTCCTAGAGTTATAATCTGATTTGCAATGTTGGTTAGTTTTGCAAAATACTCTTGTGACGTTTCTCCCTTCTTCATCATAATTGCATCAAATTGACGTCTAAGGCTTTCAATTTTAATTTTAAGTACCTTTTGTTTCCCTTGTACTCACCCTCAAGCCGCAGCCATGCTTCATTAGAGGTTTTGGATCCCACGATTCTCGGGTAAATGTTTGTAGAGACTCCATGTTGGATAAGGTGTAATGCCAATGAACCTTTCCTACCGTCTTCTTTACTGGGTTTTGGTACTGCTCCCTCTGCTGCTTGTTTTGGCGGGATGTCATCTCGAACAGGACCCTAGAGATCTTGCGACCTCAGCAAGGTCTCCATTTTGTCTCGCCAATGCTCATAGAGCTCTCCAGTGAAGATGGGAATAGAGGAGTGGGTATATGAAGTGGTAGATGATGAGGACATGGTAGAAGAGATAGGTCGCAATGATTGTTTTTACAACCAAATGCTCTGATACCACTATTAGGTGGATTTTACTTGTAACTGATATTTTAATTGTTAGGTGGAAGAAATACGAAAGACATAAATGAGACATCAAAATGGTAATGGTTTAACCACCTAAAACATCATATATCATTGGGCATCAATACCCGTATGAGAAGTTATATATAGGATACATGAAAAACATTAAATTGATGCCATAACTATTGCAGGAATACAAGACGACTCATATGGGAATACCAAACACTTCAGATGAGAATATTAAGCATTACATCAACTATTTAATTAATGTTGATATAACTTCAATGCAGATTTTACTTTTACAAGAGGCCTGTTGGATCAGATGTTCATATTGTTAGAGATGGAGCCTGACTGCGTTGGATGTA
This sequence comes from Platanthera zijinensis, assembly GCA_039513925.1. NCBI lineage: Eukaryota > Viridiplantae > Streptophyta > Magnoliopsida > Asparagales > Orchidaceae > Platanthera > Platanthera zijinensis. The sequence goes on from CM077080.1 coordinate 39,158,999, forward strand.
CTGGACACTCGACATGATTTCGCCGGTCGAGAGCGGCTGATAGAGAAGCGGTGTAAGTTTTTGTAGTTTAAGCCTATTTTCGGCTTAGGGTTTCTGTAGAACTCAAGAGATTAGAAACCGAAGGAAGGAAAGCGACTGATAGAGAAGCGGTGTAAGTTTCTTCGAACGTTCTTCAAAGTGGATTTTCTGTGGCGCGGGTGGTTGTGGTTTTTCCCCCGGACCTGGGGTTTATCCACGTTAAATTCCTATATTGTGTTCTGCGTTTCTCTGTGTTGTTTTTGCACTCGTTTTCCCCACAAATACCATGTTCACAGTTTGATGTTCAATCCACACTACAGTGGTACTTCAAGAATTTTCTGAAAAAATGCTCATTCAATTAAAATATATATAATAAATGTTTGTGTCATTTAATTTTTTTAAAAAATTGTGCATCTTTATTATCATTTTTCTGGATCCGCTACTGCTCGGAGGAGTGAATCAAGGCCGGCAGACTCGGAAGTCTCGGCCAATGCTGAGAATGCGTGAAGTGCCTATGCAATCCTCTGTAAACCCTGCTACATGATTTTGAGAGGTCTGCGCCCTCAAGTCATGCAAATCTCATCGAAATTCCAAAGTATGACCCCAATGGACACAACCAACAAACTCCCAGAATAGCCTCGAATCCCCGTTGGATGATCACAAAGAAATCCATCCAAGAGTGATATCCCTCGACGATAATGGGTATGATGCGGTAAACCCCATTCTATGATATGGTGGAGCCATTATGCATGGTCACGCAAAGGTGAGGACGAGTTGTAATTGGTAGCTGGAGGTGCTCTGCGCGGTGGGTCGCTGATGAAATTGTGCGTGCTGCCCAAGTCCATAAGTGCGACTAATTGGTGTTTCGTCACGACAATCAACATCCGAATCGTTCCCCCTGAATGGGGACCCGACATATCATGCACCGAGATCTCGGGATCTCCCGTGTCTTCATCCTCCACGTTGTCAAACGTGTCCTCCACCTCTAGTCCAATGTCCTCGACTGTATGGATCACTAAAATTGAAACAAAAGCCCTTGACCCAACGACCGACCACCTACCGCATCGACAACCAACGAATATCTGGTGGTCGATCCCCCTCCTTGACTTTACCGAGCGCCCCTGTTCGACAGCTAGATGGAGAAGGGAAGAGACTGAAATTCTTGGAAGGCCCTTCGCCGCAACGATGGCCCGGGTAAGGCCAATCTATCAGAACGTCGCAGATATGTGCGAGGATCAGTCTGTGGTGAGGTCTGGTGGTATCTAAAATTCCACATCAAAGTGAAAGCGATCGTGGAGCCCGATAGTAAAGAAAAGGCACTTGTTGTGGTGCTGGAACAGCTGGAGCGCGAGCGAGTAGAAATTGAAATTTCTTCAGGTACTTATAGATTGTGTTGGTTTAACAAAGAGGAGGGACGAAATGGAGATTACAATCGTGCTTGAATTTCTCCCAGTGTAGGTATGGTTTCTCCAGCTGAATTTGGGAGAACTATAATTGGGCTGAGCCCATGAGATGGAAGGACGTCACGCCGATCCAATCATCCCATAACGTGCGTTGATTTGCAAAGAAATGCTCACATGTAAGTCATGTTAAGGGGTCCTCACGACCGTCAAAGGTCCGAAAATCCATCTCGACAAAGTGAGGGACGACGCCCGCGTCCGAGAGAGGATTCATATAATTTGTTTGGTGCAGAGGGTATTCGACTCGCTATAGTGGTGGTAAATTCGCTGGACGGAGCAACGACATGTCCAGAGGCGGCCCGAGGCGGCGGTAGATGTCCTTCAGTGCGTAAGCACTCAACAAGAGCCTAGTTGTTGGCCCCAATCAATTGCTGCATTGACTCGAGGAGCAAGGTGAGTCCGGCAAGGCCATTGTCGACCATGGAGGTAAAGGGAGACGAGCGTGGGGCGTTGTTCGAAGTGGAAAGAACACTCATGCTGCTCTCTAGCAGCGGAATGTCAGTGACAATAGCTCCCAATAGGAGTGGTTGGGCAAACATATATCTGACAGTCGTGCGCCAGTGAGGCGTCGGCATAATTTCTGTGGAAGCAATTCTCATGCCTCTGTTTCTAAGGACTTCAAAAGTCCTATACTTAGTTTGCCCTAGCGGAATGAAGGCGTTGTACAACACAGAGTTGGTGTGGCATTGGGGATATTTGGAGACGCACTAAACGATGTGTGTGAATTGCAAAATCCATATTTGAGAGGATCAGTGGGCTATGGGTGCGGTGAATAGCTCTGATACCAAGTTGTTGCGGGGTTCCACGTAGCATGTTAATATCTCGTTTGAGGGGTGGTTAGAGGTAGTTTGAGGCAAATATACAAGAGGGTCGTGCTCAACTGGAGGAGAGAAAGGGGAGTGCCTTGTTCAACCATGACCCCAATTTTAGGGAGAAGGAGAGGATGTGGAAACTAGAAGACAAAAGAATAATTATTACTTTTCTCATTCATGACTTTAATGGTCCCTAAATAGAACTATAGACATAGGGCTCGTTTGACGGAGGTTATCCTCCACGCGGATATATAAAAAGAACATATGTAAACGCGATATATATAAAAGACACGATGCACATAACGACACTAAATAACGTCAACAACATTATATTAATTAAATACAAGCAATAATAGATCGCTAATCGAGTGGTCCCGCAACAATCACATCCAACCCAATGAAGTCAACTAAACCAATGATCCAACTGTGCATTTATCATGTACCCCTAATCAACATATGGAATGATAGTCTCGGGATTTCTTCACTTTTGACTTTGAATGGTATTAATTGCTTTTCTTTTTGTCAATCACTTAAAATTTATGTCCTTTTTATTAGTTTCAATTTCTAATGTTTTATAGTAGGCTTTGCATTGAACATTGATTGCAACTTTTGACTAACCGAGACAAACACATAGTGTGATGATCTCACAGGAATGCAATTGGGACCGGGATCCTCTCCAATTCGGGCGAATTGGAGGGGTCCAGTTCGCGGCCTTGATTGCCGCTCCAAAATCGAACGGTAGAAAGAAACTTAACTGCACTCACGGGCCCCACTAGCCATGTTAGCGCTCACGCCTGTCCGCCGTCAGATTTGGGAGGAAGCAATCAAGGACGCGAACTGGATCCCCTCCAGTTCGCGTGAACTGAAGAGGATCCCGAGTGATAACAAAGCGAGGAAGCTGGAGTTCTTATTGGCAGATGCACTAGCATGTGGTGCATACAGTGTGATTACAATTAGAAGCATTCAGAGCAACCATTGTCGTGCAACTACAGTGGCTGCTAGATATTTGAACCTGGACAGTTATCTAATTCTTCCCACCTCGAAGGTGATGCGAACTACCTTATTCTCTAATCAGAACTCCCTCTTTTGCCTCTTGGCCGCAGAGATCCGAGCGCCCTGTGGCCGCTCGGTCCCTCGGCCGAGATCCCACCACCGACCAGCCCTTGCCGAGCAGATTTCCCCGCCAGTTGGATTTCTCCTAAGCCAATCCTCCACCATTCAATCGCACTCCCGCGATCGCCGTCGTCGGTTGCGTGGGCAAATAACCACTGGGGGGGGGGGGCATAGACAAAAATAGGACCGGTCTGCGTTTAATAAAATTAATAAAGTAATACGCTTATTAAACTATGTAATTCCGCCCTACAAATAGGACCGGTCTGCGTTTAATAAAATTAATAAAGTAATACGCTTATTAAACTATGTAATTCCGCCCTACAAATAGTAATTACGGTGGTTACGATCTATGAACAGCTGAGTAACTATCGTAACTACCCCTGAGGCATATAAATACAGCCCGGGACCTCCTTCATATTCACCCATTCTCTCCCCGAAATACCACCCACGATTTTCTATATGCTCTCTTATTCCTCCTTTGATTTCCTCTCTCCTCTCATATTTCTCCTACGATTTTCTCTCTCCTCACATATTTTCTCTACGATCATCCTCTCTCTCTCTCCTCCCACCTTCTCCTCTTCCTTGCGCGCTCCCGCGCGCACCACTTCTTTGCACGCTCCCTTTCACGCAGCTTCTTTGCGCGCTGCTTTCTTGCGCGCTCTTTCATGCGCCGCTTTCTTGCGTGCTACCGCGCACGTCGCTCTAAGTGCACTTCCGCACGCTCCACTCCAAGTGCTCCCCGCGCGCTCCGCCCCAAGTGTGCTTCTGTGCGCTCCGTTCTAAGCACGCCCGGTGCACTCCTTTCCAAGTGCGCCTCTACGCGCCCCACTCCAAGCGGGTATTCCACACGCTTCCAACAAAGTGACACTTGCGGAACACAAGTACAATTTCAGAACACCGAGCACCTCCAAGGAGAATTCTAGCACGCTCTGCGTGCATAGCTCCCTCCAGCCAAAGACAAGCCCCCAAACAACAACAAGTCAACAACTCCAGACTCCTCATAACGCAATAAGAAACAAGCCACAGAGACAAGTTGCGCAGAACGCGCTGCTTAAGCCTCCAAGCAACAAATGAAGTCCCCAGTTCGCTAAAAAGCGTAGCTCACTCATTGTAATAGGAAAAAGAATTAGCTCTGTGAGAGGTGGTCTGCCCCCTCCGAGCTCAGTACTCTCTCTCTCTCTCTCTAATATTTGTAACGAGAAGCAGTCTGTCGCCCTCACTTTCTTCAAAAGCCTCGTAACACGACAACAAATAGCGGAAGTTTGGTCGGCACCGATCCGACCACATGATTTTTCACCCAGTTGACGGATTTTCCACATTTAAAAAATTTTCTTCTATCATTTCCTTTTTTCTGTGACTGTTTGCGCGCTTGATCGCTACACTATCTAAGACGATCCAATTTAATTAGGTCTATCAGGAGCTTTGAGTTGTCCACAACAGATATATTGTTTGAGGGTGAAGATCTTTTCAACAATGATATTGATGACTGCACAAATACCCAAATTCCAACAAAGAAGACAATTGTGAATATGAGTCCAAATAGAGATAGTGAGGATGAATATTTGTCCGATTCTCTTCGATTCATTAATTCTGGCAGTGATGATGAATTACTACTGGTAAAAAAATATGCTCAACCAATATTCAGTTGAAGGATATGAAAGAGATGTATTGACAACCTGAGCTATTGTTCAAATCAAAATATCAGTTTAAAGATGTTGTCAGGAAATATATAATTCATATGAGTGTAGGTCTACAAATGATGAAGAATGACAACAAAAGAGTTAGCTTTTAATGCAATGCAGAGTGGAGGATGAATGCCTTTGTGGAGCGACAAAAAAGTGTTTGGGGTGGTCCGACTTTCCGATAAATTTGTAGTTGACTTAGATAATTGGTATTGTTCTTGTGGAAAGTGGCGGGTTAGCGGTCTTTCATGTCGACACTCAATAAGTTGCATGTATTATTTGAACATAGATATTGATCTCTATTCGCCGGATAGCTTCAAGAAAATTATTTACACTGAATGTTACAAGCATAAAATTTGTCCAACCAATGGACCAAACTTTTAGGGAATTGTTGGAGACACACAAATTCTACCGCCAATTTGCTGGAGTGCTCCGGGTAGACCGAAAAAGAAAAGACACATGCAAACTGATGTGGAAAAGAGTCAATCTAGAATGTCACGCAAATTTAACACAACAAAATGTGGTCTACATGATCATAATAAGAAAACTTACAAGTTAATTTTTTTTTCCTGTGAAATCTTTTATGTATTATAATTGTCTAATTCTATTTTTTTGAACCAGAAATTCGGGGGCATGAAGTAGAGCTTATCCAAGAATTCAGGAGGCATGAAGCCTTGAATATATGGTTTTGGACTTTTGACAATGTTGATTGTTTTTGGACTCTTTTTTTTTTTTGGTATGATGGAATTATTTTGATCATGCACTATTTTGGTCCTCAATATTGTTATCCAAACAACTGTTGGAAAATTTTTAAAAAATGACATGGAAATGGAACAATCAAAATTACAATGGCATGAAAGATCTATTCCAAAGTTATTGTCCTCAATATTGTTATCGATATTGTAACTATCTTATTTATTGGCGATTGTTATCCGCATTACAGTTTTGGTTATTCACACATGTTTTTTTTTCTAATTTTTCATGCATTTTGGAAATACGTCTTGTACATACATTTTTAAGAAAAGTGTTCAACATCAAAGTTGTAGATCTCAACGAGATCTACAACTTTTGTGTTGAACACTTTTCCTGAAAATGCATGTACAAGACGTACTTTGGAAATACACCCAGATTTCGCGCCTTTTAGAAATACGTCTTGTACATGCATTTTCAAGAAAAGTGTTCAGCACGAAAGTTGTAGATCTCATCGAGATCTACAACTTTGGTGTTGAACACTTTTCGTAAAAATGTATGTACAAGACGTATTTCTAAAAGGCGCGAAAAATTAAGAAAAAATATGTGCGAATAACCAAACTGTAATGCGGATAACAATCGCCTATTTATTCTATTTAATATTACAATATCGATAACAATAAGATAATTTGTTCTAAAAGTTATAAAGTTAATAAAATAAAGATAATTTATCCTATTTATATTACCTAACTAACTTAAGACTCCATTTGACACCGTGGTGAAGGTCATGAATATGAGGATTAAATTGTCATGCTACAGCCCATCAAAGGAACTTCATCCACTTTTATGTTCAAACGGATGATGTTTGAAACGAATGGCAGTTTAATCCATACACCGCAGGTCCGCAACCACCGTGCTATACGGAGCCTTAGATTAGTGTAGTTTAACTTAATTCGTTTATGTTTATTTATATTGCTCCCTCTGCCTTTCCACCATCTTTCTATAAAATATGTAAAATAAAAAGAGGCTCAGATTTAATAATTAATATTACATTCAAACTATATTAGCTTTATATGGTATTTTGGATAATGCTAAAAATACAACACGTCGTCAATATCCAGATGATATTATAAGGAAAATTTCAAGTTCATCATAATCTTAAAAGCCTGGGCCCGGAAAGCCCGCTCGGGCCCGCCCCGGAGAAGCCCGGCTAGGCCAGGGCCGGGCCAAGGCTGGGCTAGGAAGCCTTACCAGGCCCCACATTTTAGCCGGTGACTGGGCCGGGCCGGGCTAGCCTGGGCCCAGCAACCGGGCTGGCGGAAAATCCCGCCAATTAGGCAGGATTTTAATCCCGCCTATTTTAATCCTGTCTAGAAATCAGGCCGGCCCGGGCCCATCACGGCCCGACTTGAAGGGCCTTATCGGCCCACCTCTTTGAGAGGTAGCCCAAGCCCACATTGGCAAAAAGTCTGGCCCGACCAACCCGATCCAAGCACGGCCCGGTCGGGCTTAATCTTTTTTTTTTAAATTTATTAACTTACGATATATTACAATTGCACTATCTCACAACAGAACGCTATCTAGCGAGTAATGGGAAAGGATGGAGATCCTCTCCATTTGGGCCCAAATGGAGGGGTCCGTTTCACTGTTTAGTCCGAAATTAAAAAGAATGTATCATTTAACTCAATGAAGAAAATAATGAAAACCACGAATATCCATTCAGATTCAAATTGAAAGAATCTTTCTTCGTCGGGGAAGGGCATTTCACGCAAAAGAGGTAATAATTAAGCTGCAAAACTTGAAGAAAGCTCCGATTATATTTTGATTATTTTGAACAAATGCATTTATTTACTACTATAAATTGTATCCACATGTAATTCTTGCTAGAGCAAATTGAAACAACACTTAACAAACCAAAAAGCACTAGCTCCTAATACATCACATATATTTATATTTCTATATTCACTATGAGTCTATGACACAAAAAAAGGAAAAAAATTAGAAGGTGGTAGTGATGAGAGTGTAGAGGGGTTATCTTTGGATGCGAGAAGCGGAACGGTCAGAAGAGACCTTGCTGGATGCAGAGGCAGTAAAAGCCCTCCTCAAACGTCTCTGCCGATATCTCCATGCCACCTGAATCCTCGTGGCAGCAATATGTCTCCAGTACGGAGATTCATATCTGTTTGTAGTCCAACACAATATCAGCACTCGTTAATGATGGACAAGTAATGCAATGCTGTATTTTTTTAAGAGAAACTGGAGCTTCATGAGCAAAGTCTTTGGGCTATGCTTTCCAAGTTTAAAATGTGTATGGAAACCCAAGGTATTTTTTGAACATGCGAGGAGAAATATTATACAAATATGACATTCATATTGCAACCTATTCCTAGTTTCTCTTTTAAAGCAGCATCTACTCCCTCAAAACTCTCAGACACGATTTTTGTCATATAGAAATGACTATCAAACCCTCCTATTTTCTCTCTAACAATCCTCGTTTTATACAATCAATGACTACTTAAAATTTAGTTAAATATCAACCACTTTTCTAAGAAAATTTTGAAGATTTCAAACTGTTAGAAAGGAGAAGTAAAAAAGTAAAATGAAAGATGCAATATATTCTTCCACAAAGGGCATAATATAGGACTTGCATCAAAACACCCAACACCGATAGGCGGTGTGGGACTAAACACAACACTACTAAAAAACTCAAACCCAAATAACTCCAACACTCCAGCTCAAGCTGAAGGGGGACCCTACAGCTTGAAGATAGCATAAAAAAAGGAAGGTAAAAGACAGTTGGCAACGTGGGACAAAACAGCCACTACCGAGGCCCAACCGTGTGTCACTGAGGATACTTCAGCCGGGCAAGAGCCACACGACGTTGGTCCACAAAGCCGACCATGACCACGCTGGATACACTCGGAGCGGAAACTAGGTCAACCACGAAAGACCAAACCAATTCTACCAAATTCAGAGAAAACGACGAGGAGACACAAACAACATACAAAATCGACCTGGGGGCCATGTGTGACTAAGACAGAAGTCGGAAAAGAGGCATCCGAGTCGCCATTATCACAAACACTCCCCCTCACGTGGAATACGTGCATGAAGGCATAGACTATGCCTGAAGGCCATGACGTACACTCCCCCTCACGTAGACCACGTGCACGTGTGGGACCCTCGTCGGGTACATGAACCCAGATCACGTGGAAGAAGGCCGAGTCGCACACAAACATAACAACACAACTATAACAACAACTAGAAAAAAAACAACTTAAAAAAATGACTAAGGCAGGAGTCAGCCGGGGCGGAGAAGAAGCAGTGACGGCGCAGGTAGAGCAACAATGGCAAGAGGGCTGCCGGGCCGGAGAAGAGCAACAGTCTGGAGAGGCACCCGACAAGTAGAAGGCCGGGACATAGAAGAGCCAGCAGCAGCGCACGAAGAGCAGCAGCAACAAGAGGGCTGCTGGGCCGGAGAAGGGGTAGCAACAACGAAAAAAGGGCTTCAAGGCCGGAGAGGAAACAGTCGGATGAGAAGTAGCGGTAGCAACGCCGGAGGAGAAGAAGACGTGCCGGAGGAGGAGAAGAAGGGCTGCTGTCGACGGGAGAAGCATGCATCAATTTTGACGGGAGAAGGAGCCGTCGATTTCGACGGAAGAGACGCACGACGACTTCATCGGGAGAAGAGGCCGTCGAAATGGAGAAAGAGCCGTCGATTTCGACGGGAGAATCAGGAAGCTCAACAACAGTCGCAGAGAGAATCAGAGCCGCTCGATGTCGCAGGCGGAAGCAGGCGGAGCCTTCGACGCCGCAGGAGGAAGCAGCACAGGGCAGCGATGGCGGAATCAGAGCCGCTCCTGTCGACGAGATTAGCAATCGACTCCGTCGACAGGAGCTGGAGCGGAGGGCGTGAGCCCTAGCAGCTCGCGGGTAAAAAACCGGAAGCACGGGTCGGGGGGAGGGGCAAGAACAGTAGCCGACGGGAGGAATCACGAAAAAATTTATTTTTTTGGGTTTCAGGACCGTAGCTCTGATACCATGTTAGAAAGGAGAAGTAAAATGAAAGGTGCAATATATTCTTTCACAAAGGGGCATAATATAGGACTTACATCAAGACACCCAACACCGATAGGCGGTGTGGGACTAAACACAACACTACTAAAAAACTCAAACCCAAATAACTCTAACACAAACCATAAACTCTTTACATCCACCTACCTGGCCACATTCTCTCGTGTTGACTAAGTATGGCGCCATTTTGGGCCAACATACACCGCCATCCCTCTGTTACGCCCGCGGACGGATCCGCAGGTGACAACGGGGCTGAACCAACTGGTTCAGCCCCCACTTTCTAAAGGCGGCCCTCGGGGGCTGAACCCACCCAATTCAGCCCCAATTTGGGGCCAGCCGGCCCCCTTGGTCGGCCGGCCTTGGTCCGGGTATATATATACTCGGATCCTCTATTGGAGGGGGTTATGCAAGATTATCAGGTATTCTCTCTCTCTCAAGCTCTCAACCCTAGTTTTTTCCTTTAGCTTTGTAGATCAATCTCTCTCTCCCACCTTCTTCCTAACATTTGGTATCAGAGGATTCTTCCTCCCAAAATTATTTCGTTCCCGCTAGCATCCAGCTCACATCCAGGCGTTGCCCGACTTCGTTCAGCCAGCTCTCGCATCGACAAATCCGCCAGTTCGACCGGCTCTCGCATCCACGAATCCCGACGACCGCATCTGCATCTCTCCCGTCGTCGATCCCGCGTCGTCTTCCTCGACGACTCTGCCAGTTCGACTTCGTTCGCATCGCCGATCTCGCATCGCCGACTCTGCCAGTCGACTTCGTTCCTCGACTTCGTTCGCATCGCCAGTCGACTTCGCTCCCGTCGTAGATCTCGCATCGACGATCCCGACCGATTTCGCATCCAGCCAGTTCGCTGATCCAGCTGCTTCCAGCCAGTTGCTGCTGCTTCATCGACGACTCCGCACCAGTCGCTGTTGCTTCCAGTCAGTTGCTGCTTCCAATCAGTTGCTGCATCCCGCTAGTTACTGCAGTCCGCCAGTTGCTGCATTCCGCCAGTTGCGGCATCCAGAGGCCACCGCCTCCAATTGTTGCCGTTTCACGCACGCCCCGGGATCCCACCATGGTGACTCGCACCCAAGAGGACTCCAATCGGCTCGCACATCTCGAAGAAAACTACACCGGGCTGACTGACACCGCGGCAGCCTTCGCCAATAAGTTAACGACATCGGAAAAACGTCTCGAAGAGAGACTGGATGCCCGCATGGACGAGCTTAAAAATATGTTAACTCAACACCTTAAAGGAAAAGCTGTTGTGGGCAAGACCAACGGAGTCCAGCTTCCCCTTCCTACTCTAGCATCAGGGCACGACGATCGAGCCTCTAGCCTCAATGGGGGGCTTGGACTTGACAGTGGAAGGGTAGGAGGCTCACGACGACCACAAGTATGGTCCGAGGCAACCCAGTTTGGCGGCATCGCCGCGTCTGCCTTGGATTTTCCACCTTACCGTGAAAACCGCCAGGAGGACCAACAACCCAATGGGATGGGGTGCCCACCTTGTGATGGGCTCCTCCCTATTCCAGGAGCACAAGGGCACCCCGCAGGCGGAAGGGAGTTTAGGCCGCCAGTCTTGGGGAACCCCTATGGAGGGGATTGGGGGTACCCACACGTGGCGACTTATCGACGGCTACCGCTTGGACACGGGCAAGAGTACGGAGGACCCGGGGAACAACTACCACGCGCTTATATGCCGCCGAAAGTTACCCGCATGAACTACCCCAAGTTCAAAGGAGTAGATGCACTCGAATGGGTCCAAAAGACAAAGTTATTTTACAGTTATCAGGAGATACCAGAGGCACAGTGTGTAAAGTTGGCGTCCTTCCACCTGAAAGAGGACGCATACCAGTGGACCCAATGGTTCCTCCGGGGACGGGATCACGCGCCATGGCACGAGTTTGTCGACGGATTCACCGCCCGCTTTGGTCCACTTGAGTATGAAGACTTCGAGGCTCTTCTTCAGAAATTGCGTCAGAAAGGGACGGTGATGGAGTAACGAACCGAGTTTGAACGGTTGGCCAACAGGGTGCAGTGGGGCGAGAGGACTTTAACAAGTTGTTTTATTTCCAGCTTGAAAGAGGACATCAGAGATGAGGTGCATGCCTATATGCCGCGCAGCTTGACACACGCTATCAGCTTGGCCTGGATTCAAGAAGAGCGTCTCAATCGACAGAAGTCCAGGGGGGACACTCCGAGAAACACTACACACCTTCCCGACACAAAAAAAGGACCAGCAACTACATCACGAGCGACGATGAAGAAATTGACTTGGACAGAGCTACAGGCTAGGAAGGAACATGGATTGTGCTTCAACTGCGATGAGAAATTTACCCCAGGCCACAAATGTCAGAGGATCCAGGTTTACATGTTGCAGGAAGATCCGATGACGGATGTAGAAGGAGGGGAACAGTAGCACATTCTTGATACAATAGAGTACGGACTATCTTCCCTGACCATGGCGGGAGACTCCGCTCCGTCCACTATGAGTATTGCGGGGTGGATTGGCCAACAGCAGATGACCATTCTGCTTGACAGTGGGAGTACACATAACTTCATTAGCCCGACGGTGACACAGAAGCTGGGGCTAGCGATCATCAAGGATGCCGCTTCCCAGGTTGTGGTGGCAGGTGGATACGAGTTGCAGTGCGAAGGAGTGCTTCCGGACGTGGAAATCAGTGTGCAGAGCTACACCGACAACATGGATGTCTACTTATTGCCCATCCAAGGGCCAGATATGATTCTAGGGGCTCAGTGGTTGCGACAGCTGGGTAGGGTGACTCTGAATTGGGAGAAGTTGACTCTGGAGTTTGCTAAAGATGGGAGAGAGTATTGCCTGCAAGGAATAAGAATCTCAGCAGTGCCAGGGGGCTCTCTTTGCTGTTTGGAGAGGCTGCGGGGACAAGGGCGTGACGTGACTTGGATACGCCTGAGGGGGCGGACGGAGCCACCATACTCCCACCTTGAGGACAAGCTGAATCTTGATGGGGCGGGGAATGTTACGCCCCCGGACAGATTCGAAGGCGACAACGGGGCTGAACCAACTGGTTCAGCCCCCACTTTCTAAAGGCGGCCCTCGGGGGCTGAACCCACCCGGTTCAGCCCCAATTTGGGGCCGGCCGGCCCCCTTGGCAGGCCGGCCTTGGTTCGGGTATATATATACTCGGATCCTCTATTAGAGGGGGCTATGCGAGATTATCAGGTATTCTCTCTCTCTCAAGCTCTCAACTCTAGTTTCTCCTTTAGCTTTGTAGATCAATCTCTCTCTCCCACCTTCTTCCTAACACCCTCCCTCATCTCCCCCACTAACTTCACCACCTGCCTTCCATGCCTGCAAAGAGGACATCCTATGCATGTTCATCTTAGTTCTAATCCTATTGTTCATGCTCAGGCTATCAGGCCAACTGTAGAAATTTCACGTGCCCAAAGATCACTTTCCATCTTTCACAATATTCAATCTCAATGAAATCAACAATTGATAAATCAAATTGGGATAAACTCCACACAATCAACACATTTGTAGAAAATAAGTTTTGAAAGTATACTTACAATCGAAGAGAACTCCAAATAAAAATTGAGAGAAAACCCATGAAGCGAGGCAAGCATACACCAATCTTTTATCAAGAGAAGAGACAAGCTTTCTTTTACTGGAGTCGTACAATCCAAAAAGCCAGAAGCTTTTATCAAGAGAAGAAACCCAAAAATTGCTTGGCTATGCTTCTATCGGGTAGAAAGAGAGCATTTCCAGAGAGTATGCTGCATCTTTATTTAATGTTTTTAAGAGAGAATCGTGAATGGGGTTTTGACCAATTGATGTTAACGGATGGCAGTTTCTTTTGTCTTGTAATGAGTGGAAATCAAATCTTTTCCGGTAAGAGGAAATAAAAAAACTGAATGGAGTTGTTTCGAGAATAGGCGCTATTCTTGGAGGAAGAGAAACTAAAAACTGGGAAACTGCTATTCTTGGAACCGACAGCAAGGAGAACCAAAAATAGATACAACGGTTGGAGTTTTCCGGAGATATTAAAACGACAAGCTTTTTGGTGAAGAAGAAAATAAAAAAAAGGACATAATAAAAAGAACAAATAAAAAATTAATTCATCTTGAAATTTAATACCAACATCCTCCTCTTCAGAAGGTTGACCCCCCATCAATTGCACCAGACCTTGAACTCTACTAATGTAAGGAAAAGCATCAGTTTTGTACACAACATCCTATTATTAGTGTTGTTTCTCATGAACTTTCGAGTAGTTTGCAGTAGGTTTGGCATGGCATTGTCTATCACTACTCTTCCTTCATCATCCAAAGACGCTATGACGGTTCCTCATTAGAAGGCAACAATGGATTAAGACGTATCAATTCTTCTTTCAAGTGACACTTGGATTCCCACTACATCCCTAGTAAGAGGTGGCAAATATGGATGTAGATGGACATTTATGTCAAATATTTACCTGACGGGCAAGTTAACAAATACACATTGAGGCTTGTTGCCAAGGGCTTTGCGTTTATTGATTTCTTTGATACTTTCCTATGTGGAGTTCTATCCGGATTATGTTCTCTATCCCAATGAACAAAGATTAGCCTACATTTCATCTTGATGTCAAGAATGCATTCTTAATAGAGATCTCAAGGAGAGAATCTATATGGAGTAACCATCGGAGTATGTTGATCAAATGAAATCTCAGGTTTGCGAGTAAAAAGGATCATCTATGGTCTTAAATATAGTCTGAAAGCTTGGTCGGACAAGTTCAGTAAAGTCAATCATATCATTGGTTTTAGTAGTAGTCATGCAGATCATTTAGTATTTGTGAGAAAGAAGGATACATGTATTGTGATTCTTATTGTCAATGTTAATGAAAATTTTCTCACAAAATTTGACAATTCTGGCACGAAGGAAACAAAAAATTATATGCATAAGCATTTTGTGACAAAAGATACGAAAATTCCTTGATAATTTCTTGGCATTGAGTTTTAAAGATGCAACGACCCTGCAGTGTGTATGTGGAAGTATGTCAAAGACCTTCTTTAAGAGAAGGATTTACTTAGAGCAAAGTTGACTCGTACTCCGACGCCTATAGGCATCAACTTTATCTGGGATGAGGCACATCTTCTTGAAGATGTGCACTCGTTACATGCACTTTGGTTGGAAAGCTCATTTACCCCACTATATGAGACCAGACATTTAGCAAGATGAGCCAATTTATGCATATCCTAGCAAGTGTTACCTAGATGCAACTAAGAAGATAATAGAATATACCAAGGGATTCCCTAGCATGAAAAACATTCATCTATGCATCAAAGCATATTCTGAAGCTACTACATCTTCCTAAATGGAAATCTTGTCTCATAATGAACAACGAAAAAAACAGTTGTTTCTAGATCTAGTATTGAGGTAGAATACCGGAGTACAAAGCAAATTACTTGTGAGTTGATGTGTCTTAGAACTGTCTTCAAAATCTTAGTGAGACGCACTACTCCACAACCTATGTGTAACAAGATAACTATTCAGATTGCCAATAACCCATTGTTTCATGAGAGGACCAAGCATGCAAAGATGGTTTGCCATTCCATCAGAGAAGAGGTTCTTAGTGGGTGAGCGTGCACTCATTTTGTTACCTCAGATAAGAAAATTGCGGGTACATTCACCAATCCCCATCCTGCTACTTTTTTCTGCCATGTGTCAAGCTCGACATAGTTACATATATGCTCTAATTTGAGAGCAGTATTAGAACATAAAAATGTTACTTTTGCATTTTGGCATGCTCTCCTCTGCCCGTAAATAGAGGGGCCCTTTTGTACTGAAAAACAACAATTCAAATCTCTTATACAAAGATCAATCACTTGGGCTTAAAGGTGGATCTGAGCCTAATTTGATGAGGTAGATCTAGTACTACTTCAATACTTGAGGAAGAGTAAAAGATAAAGCTCGGACGGAAAATAAGAAGAAGATTGAGTCTGCATCCACACCGTCGAGATGTTACCGCTAGATAAAAGTTTGAATAATCCTTGTCGGAAATTGAGTTGGTTTGCCACTATTAGGGATTGAGTTTGTGCTGCTACTTCTAAAGTTGCCACCAAGTCATGTATTGCTCCACCTTATCAAGGTTCAACAACTTATTGAATTTTGAACCAATTAACACTCAATCTCTCAATCACATAGATAAAAGGCCATGTTGGAGACCATTTCATTCGACATGTCAGGACAAACACAAGCCTCTTATTTGTTGAAAATTAAAAAACGTGAATAATTTCATTTAGGCTATATTCCTTAATATAAAAGAGTGTAAAAAGTACAAGGAAAAAATACAAGGAAAAATATCAAAATAATTCACAAACTACAACACTCTCCCTAAAGTTAGGTTTGTGATATCTGTCATGCCTAACTTGCTCAAAAGTTTTCCAAAGGCCCTCAAACTCAATCTCTTAGTAAGAACATTAATCAACTACTGATCAAAAGAGACAGATGGTGTGCTCACAACTCCCCTCACTATGTTTTTCTTGATAAAATGTCAATAAACTTCCACATGCTTAATGCGGTCATGCTGAATTGGATTGTGCGCAATGCTGATAGCCGCATTGCCACAAAAAAGCATGATAAAATCCTTGCTTTGCATCCACGTTTATTCACATATCCCATGAGTGATGAGATATGCGAATAAATGCGATTGCGGCCAATCAGATTCGTGGAGATGGGATGGGTCACTGGTCTGCAGACTTATAGCGCACCCACAGTAGACCTACATCTCAATTGGTGATGAGAAGTGAAAAAACTTCATAGTTAAGCATGCTACCTCCTGAAAAGTCCCTGCTCTGCACGCTTAACTTAAGTTTCCCTCATTAAAAGGAGGTCTGCGGTTCCAGATCCAACCCCAAAAACATGCCATTGGATTTAGCGACTGCGGCCAATCAAATTCGTGGAGATGGGTTGGGTTGTAGCGCACCCACATTAGACTAGGGAATTATAGTGTGATCGACATTACTCTGAGTGTAACCAAATTTCATTAAGACTCTATGGAACCTTCCAAACTAGGCCCTAAGAGATTGTTGTAGGTAATACAAATCCTTCTTCAACATGCAGACCATTCCCCCAGATCCTTCAGCGACAAGACCAAGAGATAGAGACATGTATACCTCCTCTTCTAAATCCCTATGGAGGAAGACATTCTTCACATCTAACTAGCTTAGATTTCACCCTTTGCATGCTGCAGATGGGAGCAAAATTCTAATAGAATTCATCTTTGCTACTGGAGCAATGGTTTTCTGATAATCAATCCCATCAATATGAATATAACATCTGGCCACCAATCTACTTTTATAACATTCAACAAGTCTCTAGAAGTTCTGCTTCACTGAAAAGGCCCAATTACACCAAACTATAGTCTTCATTTGAGGAAGATGAACCAGATCCCACGTGCAATATTTGCAAGAGCCATCATTTCTTCAAGCATAACTTCCTTCCACTTTTGGTTTCCCAGAGCTTACTGCCAAGAAGAGGGGATGAATATGAAAGCCAGAGAGGTGACAATGCTCTATGCAAAGAAGACAAAGTGTCATAAGTCACAATATGAGATAGATAATGATGGCTGGACGCACGGTCACCTTGAGTACCAGAAGATGGATTTGGTATTATGGGCAAAGCCTGAGTCTTTGTGCCCCTGCATCTCCAAGTATAGACTTGCAAAGGACGAGGAGGCCGATGAGACAAAGCCGGAGACAAAACTACCTGGACAATAAGAGTAGGGGGCTAAAAGGAAGATATGAAAGGAAAATAGGTAGAGGAATAGAGAGAGAGAGCTCACTTTCATGGCAACAGATTCCCCCTGAAGTGAGTTCCAATAATAAGATTCGGATTCATGAAACATGACATCCATAGAGACAAAGGTCCTTCGGATCACTGGATGAAAGCACTTATATCCTTTTTGGGTTGAAGAATATTGGATAAAGACACACCGCAGAGCACGGGGGTCAAGTTTAGATGTAAGATGCACGTGGACAAAGTACACACGCCCAAAGATACAAAGAGAAATTTGAGTAAGAGAAACATGGATAATGTCGAGGGGGTTTTATGTCCAAGGATACATATAGACATGCGATTAATAAGATGCCCAGCTGTAAGAACATCGTCCCCTAATAATATTTAGGAAGGTGTATCTTAAGCAAGAGACACCGAACAACCTATGAAAGTAAAAAATCAATGAAAACCAGAGATAAAAACAACTAGACAAGAATCCCAAACATCGGTATGAATAAAAAAGCAAACACATAGAGGCCTTTACACAGTTTACCAAAGACAATCATCATCCTCATCTTTAGGACCTAAAAGATACAAGAAATGGGAAAAAAGGTCGAGCAATTCACAGAGTTAGTTAAGTGACTAATAAAAAGAAGGTTAAAAATAAACATAGGAACACTAGGAATTGAAGAGAGGATGAGGGAAGAGCAGAGAATGAATCATTTTCTAGCAATATAAGAAAAAGACCCATCGACAATGCTCATTTTGTCTCAACCAGACAGGGCGAAGTAGGACACGAAACCTGTAAAAGAGCCAGTCACATTATTGGCGGCTCCGAAGTTGATGCTGATCCATTGGGTGGTGGAGCGGGTGGTAGTAGAATGTGCATCTAGGAGCCCCTGGTGGGCATAAGAGGATGAGGATGAACTAGATAGCTCAGATGGATGACAATGCATCAGGCGACTTGCAACTCCTCAACAAAAAGGGCAGAGGGAGCTCGAGGAGTATCAGAGTAACCATGGTGAGCAGTATTTTCCATGGCATCCAAAAGATGTGCAGATTGTGATGGAGGTGGTCTACCTTGAGAACGACTATAGTCACAGCCTCCACGAGAGGCAGGACCTCCTCTTGGAGGAGGAAATCCATGAAGTTTGAAGCATGTGTCCCTAGTATGGAGAGCCTTCCCACAATAATCACACGCCAAATGATCCTTCTCCATGGACTTGGACCTACATTGACAAGTAGGATGACCACTAAGGTTGAACTGGGCAGCAAGGGCAGAGCCCTCCGAGCTAATGTCAAGGAGTAATGTCAATCGGCGATCAAATTCTTGTTGCACAAGGATATAAACATCATGCAGAGAGGGAGAAACACCAAAAAATTTGACCATTGATAGGATCAAAATCACAATGCAGATCATGAATAAATTCAAAGATCTTGTTACGTTCTTCTCGAGCCTGAACAAGCACTTCATCTTCAGTGGAAACAAGAGTGAGTGCATCAAAGTAATCATATTCTTAATAGAGCCGAGTGAGTGCATCAAAGTAATCATATTCTTAATAGAGCCGAGTAAACTGCAAGTAATAGGCAAAGGGTGGACGATCGCCCTGCCTCAAAAGAAATATCCTTTGTCGTGGTTGAAAATTTTGAGCAACATTCCCTCGATAGGAATATGTAACATCCGCTCTCTGCCAAATATCGCCTGCAGTGTCTAAGAACAGGTAATTGCGAGCGATAGACCCCCTACATGGAATTGAGTAACTACGACGTGACAAAAAAGTTTTCAGACTCCCATTGCGGCCAATCCGGGGATGCCTATGCGGGCGCCCTGGTGATGCCAGTAGCATATCCAAACATACGACAACTTAAGAGGGCAATAGTTATGGAATGAACCCACGAGAGGTAGTTGGTGCCGTCTAGTTTCATTTGGACTACACTCCTTAATATATAGGAGAGAGAAATATACAAAAAAATAAAAGGAAAAATACAATAAAAAATATAAAAATAATTCAACTCCAACATTATTCTATTGAAACGCAAAAAGAACATTCTCAACTACTCTTAAGTATTTTCATTTAATTAAGATTTATTTCAAATTTACTTCTCTTTAATTATTAGGATAACATACATTTTGAATATAGATGATAAGATTGTCAGGATTTATTCGACATTAAAGGTTTAATCTATTTTCTATTTTTCATGTAAATCAATTTATACAAGTAGGAGAGCCATAACTTGTAATTAAATAAGAGTACGAACAAAATAAATGAGTTATTCTCTTGGATTTTTGTTGTTGTAAAGGTTCAAGGAATAATATCACTTGCTGAAGAATCAAAAGATTCAACATTGTGATTTGAGAATTCAACACAATAGCTTGCTGAATCGTTACTTTTAGCAACTATTATTTACTTCCTTGCAGTTTTCTCTTTAATTCCATGTTCCTCGTGCATGCTATCCAGCACAACTAGGAGTGACACGTTCTACCAAAAAAAACAAGGAGTCACTCATAATTTGTATTGTGGAACATAACGAGAAACTATCTTTATGAAAAATGGGTGTTTCACCTCCTCCACATATCCTCCTACATTAGATGTCTCTCGTAGATTTACAACCTGCACTTTCGTGAAAAATTAAACATATAAGCAATGATATTGGGAGTTATTTTGCTTATTCTGTGTCTTTGTATAGGAGTTGCCGAAAGAAGGACAAGACACGTGAAGAAATTTGCAATGCCATATTCCATACAAAGCTCTATCATCCGTGCACAGTTAATTACACCAAAAAAGTTTGACCAGTTTTCTTCTTAAACTCTACCGATTTAATTGTTTGATGTTTTACATGCTCATAAATTATTTAAAACTATGACGTCAGCCAACAAATCACCAAGTTTAAATAAAAATCAAACAAAAACATTGACATTTACCTGATAGCTCCTTGAACACGGGGGTTGCGCAAAAACCGAGCATATATTACAGTTACTTCCTCCAAATCAGCGACTCTGAGAGCAAAGGCTTCGACATTAGTCAAGCACCGAACAGTTCGGTTGGAAAACAACCTTTGTCCAGTCAAGTTAACCCTCCCGCCATCTGCAAGACAAAACCATCCATAGCCAAACAACAATCAGGAAGTTGTATTGGGAGGCGAACCACTTCAATCAGAAATCAAGATTATTTGATTCATATAGAAACTGATGGATTTTGAAAATGATTTGCTAGCCAAATGTCTTAAAAAAATCTTTTTAATTCTTAAATGAGATTATTTACACATACCCGCATAAACATATGTGTACACAAAAATAGTTCTATAAGTTTATATAAACATAAAGGTAAGATATTAATTTAATATATTTGTATGAATATGTATGTGAGTACATGTGCGATTCACAGATATACAAAGGGGTAATTTTAGAAGAGCAAATGTTACATCAAAGTCATAAATTCTGCTTATAAGTAGCAATTAGAAAAACAAACTGATTTTGAGTTGAATCAAACTAATTTTGAGTGAGTCATCCTCGAGTCAAAGAAAATTGTTTTTGATGGTGTGGATATAATTCAAGTAAATATGGAGCGAATTTCAAGTTGGGAACCTAATAATTTCCAGCCCCACAATATATGATGCGGACCATCAATGCCTTTCAATGACAAACAAGATGGCATGAGTGTACCTTTATTTGCAGGGCGCTCCAAGCACCATGCGAGGAGTTCTTCACCACAAACATCACTTTCAGATAGAGGGGACACATTTCCATCTGCTCCAATGCTCTCCAATTTACCCCTTACAATAAAGACCATCTTGTCTATGGGGCTTCCTTGATAAAATATATCACTTCCTCTAATATACAATGTCTGCCTCAATTTTGCAAAGATAGCATCTAGAACAGGTTCATCCATAAGAGAGAACAGCCGAACCTGCAAATCAAAGTATAAGAATATATCAGATTCTAAGTTGAACAAAACAAGCAAAAAATGCTTTTGAATGTGCAAACAAAACTTCTTTACATTTAACTTGGTAGGACTAAATCCTCTAAATTTGACCAAGGTAACAACAGCTTGGAACATCTGTGGGAGAAGAGTAAAAGCTACATGGGCCTAGAGTACTGGGCCTTTTATATGGGTATTTACTTCAACTTATCCCTAAAGATGGAAGTAGATATCGATCATTCCCAACTTGGAGATATTATTAACAAAAGAGTCACACTTCAAACACTTAGGCTTCGTTTGGCACGGTGGTGGCGGTCATGAACACGGGGGTTAAATTATCATTTGTCAACGCCCACCTAAGAAACTTCATCCACTTTTATGTTCAAACGGATGATGTTTCTTAGGTGATTCTTAACCAATGACGTTTTAACTCATGCATTTACGACCGCCACCACTGTGCCAAACGAAGCCTTAGTTAAGATATTTGCGAGCTAATCTTGAGATTAAACGAATAATGGTGTACATACTAATTATTTTTTCAAATGTTCTTTAATGAAGTGTCTATCAATTTCTACATGTTTTGTTCAATCAAGATGGACTGGATTGTGAGCAATGCTAATAGTTATTTTGTTGTCACAATTGAGCTGAATGAGTTTCTATCTGTAAAGCCAAAAGCCCTCGCACATCCCCTGTGACATCGCTTTGTATTCAACCTCTGCATTTGGTCTAGCTACCACATTTTTTCATACTTCGCTAAGTCATGGGATTTTCTCCGATAAAGGTACAATATTTGATGGTGGATTTCCGGTCATTTTGACTTCCTGCCTAATCTGTGTTTGTGTGAAATTCGACATCTAGATGTTTATTTCGAGCAAAGAGAATCTCCTAACCAAGAAACTTATTTAGGTGTTGCAGTACCCACATAGCTGCTTCTTGATGCCTCTAGGTGAGTGCATGTACCGACTTAATATCTTAACTGCATATGAAATATCAGGCTAACTGTGAGTGAGATAGATAAGTTTTCCAATTAATCTGTGATAGCTTAAGAAGTCGTCTTTTTCTCCAACTGTGACTTCATCAATTTTGCATTGGCTTCAATAGAAGTATCGACTGGTGCACAACTGAGCATCCCAGTTTCTTCTAGAAGAACAAGAGCATATTTCCTCTGGGAGATAAGAAGTCCACCGTCAGATCTAGCAACTTCAATTCTTAAGAAATAATTGAGTTTCCCTAGGTCCTTGACCTCGAAATCTTGGCATAAGCGTGCTATAAGTTGATGGGGAGCAACCCACCGACCCGTTCGGGTCTACTCCCGGCGACCTCGGGCGCAGTGACGATCGGGACCGCACATTTCGGACGGTTCACCGATCGTATAATTTTTGTCTTTTGTTGCATTTTATTTTGAGTTGTATTTTTTTGAGTCGGAGCATTGACCAATTATAGTCATTCATTACTCCCTAGAAAAGTTATAAATAGAGGGTGACGGCTCTCATTTGGGGTATTGAAGATTGGAGTTTAGAAGCCCAATCCTTTGATCACGTCGGTGCCGAAGCCGACCCCGGGTGCGAAGCCTGGATTTTCCTTATGCTCCCTACCCCTTGGACGGCCCCTCCCAAACCTGACCTTGGCCGGCCAATCAAGCCTTCTCCTTCCCCCAACCTTGTCGTGGATCCACCACCTTCAACACCCAAAACAGCCGGCCAAAGTCCCTCTTCATTTATTTTCCTTGGCCGACAACCCACCTTCACCATACCCTTCCATCAACAATTTGTCAAGAGGCAGCCAACCAAGTTCCCTTCCTCCCCAACTAGAAGAAGTCGGCCCAAAGGTCCCTCCCTCCTCCATTGTTGTAGCCGACCACTACATCACCATCACCTTTCCGTGGAACCAACACTCATTCATCTCACTTCAAAAATAACCCCAATACTCCCCCAAAACGTCTCCGACGATCATCGAAAAATATTTCTGGTCACCTCCGGTGATCCCCCACCTCATCCCCATCAATTTTCTATCATTTTCCTTTTTCTGGCGATCGCCGGAAAATAATTCCGGCGACCACCACTACCTACGGCAACACCTCCAGCCATCACCATCCACCTCCTCCACCATTCAAAACCACCATAACTACCCACTACTTCCTATTTTCCCCTCTCCTTAATTTTAAGAATTAATGCCTAAAATTTAGGACAACCATCACCCTATTACTTCCCCTCTACAACCGGCCTCCCTCTTCCCCCCTACTTCAGCCACGTGTGAAACCAGTTAATATTCCATAACTGATATCCCATTTCCCCATTCCACCCAACCAAAAACCCCTCCTTTAATTTAGGATTGACCCCTAAATTCCAGCCCCCACAACTCCCTTACTCCTCTTACAGCCGGCCCACCCACCTCAGTTAAATTCCTTTGCGTGGAACCACTTCAACACCCCTCAATCTCCTCATTACTCACGTGAGACCACCAGTAGCCCTAACTCCATAAACTTTCTTCGACCATATCTCCCAGACTACTTCCACACTCCCAGCCGCACCTCCCACTCCTTCCAACCCCTCTTCCCCACGTGGAACCACCTCCCAGCCGGCCAGATTCGCTGCAGGAAATTTTGGCAGCAGTTTTAACCCCCGACCACCACCCAGCATTCCTCCATTTTCCCCTACCATCCACCACTTGCTAAAGGCGCTCTCACGTAGCAGATCTCCAACTCTCAGCCCCCAACAACAGCTGTTCAGGCCCCATACAGCCATAATTTCGTCTGTCTGGCAGCCAATCTCCATTACAGGGGGTACCAAAATTCAGCCCTGAAGATACATCTTGCCCTCCCCTCACTATAGTTGTGATTTTCAAGGTGTGTATTTGTTTCTTTAGCATTGAAGATACTCTCACGCCAGTACTCCTCTCTTGTTTCCTTAGTTTTAAATTGCTTTTTAATTCAGTTGTGAAAAAATCTAGTTGTATGGTTTATAAACGTTGTTTTGCAAGTTTGAATTCACCGGTAATTTGTATTTGCATTCACATATAGCCTTAGTATTTCATTTAGCGCCTCACCCTGCGTCATAGGTCACGTGATTTCTTCCGCATCATATCCGGCAAAAATACTGTCGTCCACATAGACAATAAGAATCAATACTCTCTTTGTCATTTAATGAAAAGTGTGTGATCAGAATACCCTTATTTGTACCCTAAGAAAATAACGACTTTGTCAAATCTCCCCAACCATGCTTCATGATAGTTAGCTCCAGGAATTTGAGTATACCCTTGAGCGACTAGTATCTCCTTATATCTCTCTACCACCCCTTTCGGGTTTTGCTTGAAGGAGAAGACCCACTTAGACACAACTATTTTCTTCCCTAATGAATGAGAGAGTTCTCACGTGTTGTTCTTTTCCAATGCAAGCATCTCATCTTCCATTGTCATCCTCCATGTGGGTATAACAATTGCTTCAAGCCAATTTTTTGAAATACTAATCGAGTTAGGGGAGGAAATGAACCCTTGATGTGTCAAAGTTAGATGATGATATCTGACATAATTGGTAATAGGGTGCTATGTGGAGGTAGTCTAACTTCTAAAACGTAAAAGGGGAAAAAAAGTCATCATCGGAATCTGATGTTAAAGCTAATATTAGGAGTGATGGAAATGCAAAAGGTTAAACAATCTCAACTACAACAGTCCTCTGTTGATAGACTTATTGCAAAGGAGAAATGAGATTAGGATGATGAGGACTTGCCGAAGGAGGTAGAGGATTTGAAGTAGATATCAACGAAGGTAAATAAGGAGCGATAACGGGAGAGGGTATGGAAGGAGCTTCAACACCATTTTCTACCTCCCCAAAGAAGAGCTAAAGAAATGTTCCCTTTATGAAATATAACATCCATGACACAAAAGAAACAACGAGAGGAAGGATGATAGCACCAATAATTTAAATGAATTTTTTTTTGAAATACTTATCAATATTTTTGTTTTAATGGTTATATATGACAAGATATGTCCATTATTTTTTATGTGAAATTGTGTCATTTATGAGAACTTGTTTTATTTTGTATATATCTTTATTTTGCAGAGTTGTGTTTAGAATAGGTGCCTTTCCTGTAAAGATATGACGTTTGTGAATAGTTCAAAAAAGTTTGGTTTAAATGTGTGATGCTTAGATGCATTGTTTAGTGAAAGTATGCTATAAAGAGATGCCATTTGATGTGACCCCTCCAATTTATATAGATAAGAATTTAGGTTGTACGGTAAGGATGGATGAGCGTCTGATAAAGTAATGGAAAAAAATGTTCCAAGTACTTAGTATTGAAGTTATTTAGCGTAAATCCTCTCCCCTTTCTTTTATAGTTTTGTGTAGGCCCATTTTCCCAACAAATTAGTATTATAGACATCGTTGATTAAATGGCATACAATCATGTCATCCCACAAATTCTGAAGCCCCAGAACAAGAATTATGAGATTTGTGTATTCACTGAAAGTGTTGTATGGATCACAACTTATGGAGATTGTTGAAGGTGGCTATCATGAACCATCAAAAAAGGGTAGCTCGGTGCACAAAGGCATCTCCACACAGTGAGGATCCAAGGAAGGGTCCCACCACAAGGATGAAATGCAGGTAAACCTTACCCTGCATTTTTGCAAGAGGCTGCTTCCAGGACTTGATAAAAGGGCACCACCAGAAAGTTGATAATATACTTTCTTGTTCCTAATTAAAATATTTTATTAAAAAAAAGGAACTCCACTATGTGAATCAAACTCACTTTCTTGAGGAAATTGAAAAAATGACGCCATATATCTCGTTGCAGGTCCTCTGGTAAGTTCTCTAACAACTCTTCCTCATTAACTCCTCGGGTGGCAGCCCAACTAAATCGCTCTGCTTGCCTCACTTTCCTGTTAATCAACATAAATTAGCGAGTGTCTCAAGAAGTATATCACCTTAACAAAGAAATAAGGAAAGAAATTGCAATATGACAAATTCGTAATATTACAGTTCATAATAAGTAATAATTTCCTAAATACTAAGCAATCAATGTGACAATAAACAGTAACCTTGAGCTGACTGTATAAATAAAATTTTGTTTAAGTTTCCTAACTCATACCAAAGATTTGCATCAAGAATAGAGCAGTTTAATTATCATTCAAAGAATATTTGGTACTTAACAAACAAGAATTACTGGTTCTGCAAATAACTGAAAAGAAAAATGGGCAAACCCAGGCTAGCCTGAGAGAATCAACTTAGCAACTAAGAATGGATTTCTGCAATAATGTTGGATCCCAAGATCATTTAGAGAGGGGAAAAAGCGGGTAGGGCTTAATGTGTTTTTGCAAAAAATACTGGTGACCATAAACATGCGCATCAGATTGAGAAATATTTGGTTATCAACAATCTGATTGCCAAGGTTGAAGGCTAGAAGTTAGCCACAACATTTCTTTCCCGAGGGAGATAACGTTACAGTTCATTTATGGTCCACTATCACCAGAATTTGGAATGTCCGTATTTATTTGCTACTCTTTAGCTGACTTACAGAAGAGAGAGTCTTATCAGTTTCCCTTGCCCACCCTTTCCCTTTCCAATACTCCCTATTCTACTGCCTTCTCCCGATTCAAGCTACCATGTGTTTTCACGCAATTGCAACGCCATAGTCGGACTCCTCATTTCATGAATTTCTTTCTTGATCATAACTACGGTAAAGTCTTGGTTTAGGGACTCCTTTAAGAAAAGTGCCATGTCAGTTACATAAATTACTTAGAATAGCACCAAGTAATTAGAATGGTCAAAACAATAAATTATGTTAAGTTGAATAGAAAATATTATTATTCAGTCTTTGCTAGATTTAACCGTGAGTGGCTATTAAGCTAAATTATTCTGAAATGGAGACAAATTAATGCTTCATATTCAATTTCCTTATTTTCAAATTCTTGACACATCTTAATAGAACCAAATAGAGTGACCAAACTCCATTTAATGTTAACAAATTTCATTTTATTGAATAATTAATTTTTAGCTAATTTAATATTAAAGTATTATAAATCATGAATTCGCACATAGTTTTTCTATTTTCACTTAATTAAGGCTCTATTTGTTTGGGTGTTTCTTTGCTCCGTTTTGGGCAAACGCCGCCGGAAGGAGGGTAAACAAATGAACCTCCGGCGGCGTTTGCTCTGTTTCCACCCGCCCGCCTTGAGAAACGCCCCAAAAGCTCCGTTTGGAGCAGCCACCTCCCCCCTCCGGTTTGAACACTCCGTTTCCACCCACCGGATCTACCCGCCACCGCCGAACCAAATGGAGCCTAACTCTTTCAATATGCAGTGCAGGTTGAAGTTAAGTCCCTCACATCTTACATTAGGTGATGCAAGACATCACGGTTCTATGTATTGTCATCATAAGTACTATATTATACACACCTAGGATCCACATTATGTATTTGTGATATAATCATGTGTTTGAAAGATTTTCATATGCAGTGAAGATTTTATTTTTAGATGTTCATTCATTTGACTCACTATTGTGTCACATAACATGAGTTGTAATGGGTTACTGGTTAGGGATTTGAGTTGCCCAACCTTATACATTTCTATTAATTTCAAATTTTACTCGCATCCATTTCACTTCTCCATTTGCTTGATCACCCCCTTCCCTCTACTTTACTGCCTATAATTACTCTCTTAAGTTTACCATGTCTACATATTAACCACAAAAACTTTCATCCCCCCTCAAGAAACTTTCATCCACCCCCTTGGAAGTGGCCTGCCATTCTCCCCGTATATAATTGTTGGGCTTCCCGTCACCCATGCCATTCCTCCCCCACCTCCATCCCTTGAGGGAGTCCTCATGAGAGTCTAAATATGAGAGTTCTATGTGGACAATGTACGAAATATTTTATGAATGGAATTAAGTTCTTCTAATATTGTGTGTGAGTATTTGCAATCCCCTTCTCATGGCAAATGACCTCTACAATGAGTGTGATGTAACACCCCAAATATTTGAGATAATAAATAATAATTAAATGAGAAAATAAATCAACTGTTTTGGGAGTTAACTTAATTAATACAAATATAAATATTATGAAAGTCAAAATTTTGAGTATAACCTGTGTTGCTTAATCTTTTTTAATAAAGGGCAGCCCGGTGCACAAAGCATCCCCGTGCAACAAGAGTCTAGGGAAGTGTCCCACCACAAGGGTGAAATGCAGGCAAATCTTACCCTGCATTTTTGCAAGAGGCTGCTTCCAGGACTCAAACCCGTGATCTCAAGGTCACACAATAACACCTCAATCGGTGCGCCAAGGCTTAATCTTTTTGACAAACCGGTTAAAAATATTCGCTTGCAAAGTAGCTTGTGGGGTTGATGATGGAAGCAGAATAAAAGTTTCATGTTACTATGTTTTGTTATCTCTTTTGCTAATATGTTATTACATCAGTAAAATGTTAGGCTTGACCTTTGGATTTTCTGGCTAACTTATCTGAACACACTAAAAATAATAAAAGAGCAGTCTGATACACAAAGCATCCCCGCACAACCGAGGGTCCGGGGAAAGGTCTCACCACAAGGGTGAAATGTAGGCAAACTTTACTTTACATTTTTGCAAAAGGCTACTTCTAGGTCCTGAGCCTGTGACCCCGAGGTCACACGACAACACCATAATCAGTGCGCTAAGGCTCCCTTTCAACACACTAAAAATAATATTTGAGTATTTCATGTTTTGCTAGATTCTGTGTTGTGTGATATTTGTGTTGATGCAAAAAAACGTGTTAACTTTGAATGTGATATTTTGGTGTAATTTCTCTTCAACAATCTTTAATTAAGAGACATTTTCGTTGGGTATTCTATATATGATCCTTCGATTTTCTCCAACATCATATCTAGTATCAGAACAAAGATCTTCATGCGCATCAAGTCTACTTACATAACCGGCTACCAAGATTTTTAAAATTATCAAATCATATCGTACTTATAGAGAATTATGATATGAGAGAAAAAAATAAATATTTTATTAATTTCTCATGTATTTTTCATGATTACAACACAAGTATTTGTACATAATATATAGGAGGAGAGAGCAGAGTCTAAACATCATCCTAAGGTGTAAGAC
Organism: Platanthera zijinensis; assembly: GCA_039513925.1. NCBI lineage: Eukaryota > Viridiplantae > Streptophyta > Magnoliopsida > Asparagales > Orchidaceae > Platanthera > Platanthera zijinensis. The sequence goes on from CM077080.1 coordinate 39,188,572, forward strand.
TAATTCCTAAGAGGGCTTCACATGAGCCTATTAAATAAGCTTTGCATTACAAATTATTTAACACTCCCCCACAAGCTGGAGCATACAAGTTGTAGGAACCAAGCTTGGACAAGAACTAAAAATATAGTGGCCGTGGTGAGAATTTGGTAAGAATATCAGCAATTTGTTCTGCAGCAAGAACATGTCTCAAGTTCAATTTCTTTAGTTGAACCTTTTCCCGAATAAACTGACAATTGACTTTGATATGCTTGGTACGTTCATGGAACACAAGATTTTTGGCAATATGAATATCAACTTGACTATCATAGAACAAGGTGGCAGGAGATGAGATTTTGACACCCAGATCTCCCATAAGACTTTCTAGCCATGTGAGTTCAGAGACGACAAAGGTCATTGATCGATACTTAGATTCTACACATGAGCGTATGACGACATATTGCTTCTTACTTCGCCAGGTAACAAGATGTCCACCAAAGTATGTGCAAAAACCACTTGTGGAACGACGATCATCCAAGGATCCAGCATAACCAACATCAGAGTAGACAATGAGAGATAAAGATAAGGATGGCTTATATACGAGCTCTTGCCCAGGAGCAAACTTCATGTATCAGAGAATGCGCTCAACTGCCAGAAGATGAGAGGTCCGTGGAGTATGCATAAACCAAATTTCCCCCAAAACGTCGATAGTATTCTGGGTTTGGTAGTACCGTATCAAAAAAGGAGGAACAAGCGCAGAGCTTGTGGTTGACATCCATGTACAACCCCGTATTCGCTCAGTGGAACCCCCCGACGAAGCCAGGGACCCTCAGGTTCAAGCTGGTCAAAGTAGGCGAGTGAGGTAGGCAGACCCACACTCGCCCAGAGAGAGTGAAGGACTTTCGCCAAGTCGGGAGGAAGGACTATAGGGTTAGGCGGAAAGGATCGCGCCAAATTAGGCGGATGGCATGAGGATCCCGCACTCGCCCTTTGAGGAGCTGCGAGGGGGGGGGGAGGAATGCTCGGCTCACCACAACATTCGCTTCTTCAGGCGAGAGGTGCCTTCATGAGCCACTCGCTCAGTGGGGTCTAGAGGCAAAATTACTTGGATGCCCTTGGGGGTCTGCAAATAGCCTTTCAGAACAGCGGAGTTATGCTGTTGGCAGACCAATTTGGGATGCGTATAACATTTCCAGAACAACGGAATTACGCTGTTTGCAGACCAGGTTTGAAATTTTATAAATAGACATTGTGGGCACCTTTGGAGAGAATCTAGTTCATTTTTTGCTTCTTCCTCCTTGAGTTATTTTGGTCTGGCTGTATAAGCCCTCTAAGGTGCCAGACTCAGCTTTTGGCTTGGGAGGGAAAGCGCTCTAGAGATCTTCCGGGCGTGTGGTGGGACCTCCACGCTACAGCCCAGGGTCAGTTTTCCGATTCCGAGTGACTGGTCAGGAGCTCAAGTTAGGGAGAAGTAGGGGTTAGCTACACCGTTAGGTCCGAACTCTCGTTGAGGCCAAGTTTTGACTTCAACATTTTTCGTGTGGTGAGTGTGGACCATAGCTTACACATGAAAATCTTAAGATAAGCTTCATGGCTACAGGCGAGGACGAAGGAGCTGGCTCGGGCGGCTCGCCACCCCCGGCGAGTGATGTCACGATCGGGATGCTAGAAGACTTCAAGAGGGAGGTCCTACAAACCATCCACCTGGCATTCGCCGCAAGAGGCGATGGGCCACACCTCCGTTCCAGTTGTCGCGGCCCCATCTTTGGGCGAGAACGCTCCTGGACAGCTCCCCGGGAAGGAGGTCCCGGTTGAGAGCGCGAGAGGGATCTCGCTGGGCGGGAGCTATTCCCAGGGCAGGCGAGTGCTGACAGGGTCAGCGAGCCGAGGGCGCGAGATGGACCCACTCGCCAGGTTGGTGGAGGAAGCCCTTTCAGCGAGTTGATCGTCTCGGCCCCAGTTCCAGACGGGTTCAGATAGCCAGAGATGTCCTACTACACAGGCAGGGGTGACCCGGTGCAACATGTTCAATGGTTCGAGGATGTCGTTCCTATCAGACAGATGTCAGATGCCTTTGAATGCCGACTTTTTGTCATCACTCTGAAGGAGAAGGCCAGGGACTGATTGCAACATGACTCAAAGACACAGATAGCCGGTGCGAGACTAAACACAAATACACCTAAATACTCAAATAACCCGACATTAACCCGATAATTCTAACACTCTCTCTCAAGCTGAAGGGGGGACCCTTCAGCTTGGACACAACAAATAACGGCAATGGAGGTAGATGATGCAGGACAAAACATCAGACGAGCCACCGAGGTAAATTCCAAACCGGGGAATCAAGTCGGGGGCATAGCCACACACGACACTGACCCACACACGACGCAGGACTCATACACGACGTGGACTCACTGGAAACCGGTCAACCAACATCACCTACACACGCAACATGTGAAAGAGAACGAAAGATGTGGAGCAAATCATCAAACGAGAGATCGGGGATAATCCGTCGGGGATAATCCACACAAAGGGCGGTCCCATACGACACAGTCCCGCACGACACAGTCCCACGCGACACAATACGCTAAGATTGGAACTACCAAAACAATCGCGCCCCAACACATGACCAATCAAAAGACAAACTGGGGAGACGCAAGCAACATACAACAAAAACCTAGAGGCCGTGTGAAACTAAGGCGAACAACGGAAAAGGTCATCCGAGTTGCCTTAATCTCAAACACTCCTCCTCACGTGGAACACCCATGCATATATGCATAACTAGGACAGACTAAGCAAATACGAACAACAATCAAACAAGGACAAATAAAGACAAAAAAATGACCACAACTAGCATGAAACTTCTTATCGGTAAGCAGGGGCGGATCTAGGATTCGAAGTAAGGGGGGCCCAAAAAAATTATGAATCAAAATATAATAAGCAAAAAAATTTCTAATTTGAAATTTTAGCACTAATAATAAAAGAAACATTATAATATGGATGTTACCTTATTTTAGTTGTGCACGACGTTTTTTCAACTCATAGAATTCATCAATGATCGCATCTTTCTCGATCTTCTCTGCTATTTCTCGTTCTATGTAGAGAGTCATACAATTTGCCAGAAATTCATCCTCCATTTTATTGCGCAGTCTTGTTTTAATAAGCTTCATAGCAGAAAATGACCGTTCTGTAGTCGCTGTTGAGACCGGAAGTGTCAAAATTAGTCGAATTAGCCTGTCAACAAGATTATAGGTATTTGATTTCTTCGTTTCGGCCAATTTCTCACAAAGTTTAGAAATTGTTGACAAGTTAATAACATACAACAATTCATTAAAAAAATTATGCACTGCTTTCACTTCCCTTGATGTTGCAACCAAAACTAGATGTAGTTTATGTGCAAAATAATGAACATAATAAGCTTGCGAACATTCGTTAATGAATAAAGTTTTTAGCTCTTTCCATTCACCACGCATGTTACTTGCACCATCATAACCATGCGAGTTGATTCACCCACACGATCTGAACGAAATGCGAGTTGATTCACCCAAACGTTTCCAAAGCCACAACTAAATCTCTCCACCAAGCTATTACGTATAGAAGAAAATCACACAAAAGTAGGTAAAAGAATTCGTTACCCAACCCGCTGTTGACGTCATTGGAGCCGGAGGGAGAGACTAGAGAGGCAAAGAGCACACGGCCAGGGGACACCCTCCTTTTTCTTCGGATCTTCAAGCGGAGCTGCGGAGTGCGGAGTCGGCCGTCGGGACAACGGCACGGGTCGACCGGTCGAGGTGGGTCGATTGCAGAAAGCCGATGAACGGTGGTCGGTGGGAGTCGGCCGTTGGAACTCGGGAGTCGGCTGTCGGGCTACTGCCTGTTGGTGGTCGGGATCGAGAGAGAGGGAGACAGGGACGAGATTGCGAGAAGACAGTCGGCCGTCGGGCTGCGCTAATCTGATCGGGAGGGAGATAGGATAGGGTTTAATTATTTGGAGTTATATTATATTATATAATTTATAAACATAATACATTAATTTCAAAATTCAAGGGGGGCCCGGGCCCCCCCTTGCCCCCACCTGGATCTGCCACTGTAGGTAAGAGATCATCCCCCGGAAGAGGCGGCAACAGTTGAAATTGATAGAAACCAAGGTGCAGCGGCGGAAGTACCTGTGAACAGTAGTGGGAACGCCAAAAGAGAGTCTGCTGGAAAGCAGAATCGGCAGAGGAGCTCGACCAGAAGATAGGAACAGCAACCCGCAACAAAGCAGAGCACAACACATGTGTGGAGAAGCAGCGTCATACCAGGGAGGCGGAACAACAGCAGAGCTGGCGTAGGCACGACACTGCAGGGCAGATCTGATGTAGATGGAGGCGCTAGAGAAGGAGGCATAGCGGCAACAAAAGGTCGACGGGAGAAGCAACACACAAAGGAGCAGCAAGCAAGAATCCTTTCGGGTCGGAGAAGAAGCAGGCCCGGGCGGATCTGGGGCCAACAGGAGAAGCTGTCGAAAACTGTGATCGGAAGCAACGTCGACAGAGGGAAACGGGGCTGCGGCAGGAGCCGTCTACGGGATCGAGCGCATGTGGCGAAGAGGCCGGCAACAGGCGAAGCAGAAGCCGATGGAACCGAGCGCAAGCGGAGAAGCCGACGGGATCGAAAGAGAAGAAGAAACCAGCGATCGATTAAGCCAGGAGGACGCTCCTGTCGACTGAATCAGAGACCGTCGACGAGAGCGGGAGAGAAATCTCCCGGCGGGACCACGGGCAGAACGGCTCAAGAGCGGGGGCGGAAAAAAATCAGAAGCAACGAACACGGGAGAAAATTTTTAGTTTAGGGTTTCAGAGCAATGACTTTGATACCATGTTGGAAGAGTAAAGAGAGAAAAGAAGAGGTATTTCATTCATCCACAGGGGCTTTAAATAAGATTATAACATGACTCAAAGACACCGATAGCCGGTGTGGGACTAAACACAAATACATCTAAAGATTCTAATAACCCGACATTGACCCGATAATTCTAACAATATGAATGAATGTGAAATGTATTAAAGAGAACATGATAATGAATTTTATCAGTATTTACTCTTTATAGTACATGCACAATTCTTTTTACGAACTAGCACTTTAATAAATCGTATGCATATTGTTACTTCCTATTTTGTTCTGCGTGTACAACAATTAAGGAAATAAATTTCTCACTTAGTCATTATTATGACTAACCCTTTATTGTTCTAAATTTTTAAGTTCCCAGCAAAGATCCGGACCGAGTTAGATGGCTGTCAGAAGAACATAGAAAGTGAAATGACTAGCGAGTTTAGGTTGTAGTGGTGATTATATGGATATACCGTTACCGTCTGAACCCTGAAGAACTATGTAGTCAAGATTTTAATGTAATGAAAGTTTTTATTTTGTACATCTGTATTTTGAATATCCCTACATATTGTGCTACGCTTAAAAAAATTGCTCATGATGTTTACTGTTTGTTATGGCAATATGCGGGCGTCACACCATGAGTTCGCAAAAAATCATTACCCTGAGAATTTATAATAGTAGAGGGGGTTTGAACACTTGAATATGAGGATTCGGACATTTAGAAATGCCAAACCAAAAAAAAGAACCAAAGCATAGTAACGATTCATGAAGGGCTTGGCACGCTTGCGACAAGAATGAGCAGAGAGACTCGGAGATAGCAATAAAACCGAATTGCACAAAGGTCTTGGCGAAATCGGAGCTCACATCAGAAAACGAAGCTCACGGCGAGACAAACTCATGCAAGGAGTTTTTAACAAAACGGATGTTGAAGCCGGGAAAATTCCTTACTCCAAATTCGGATCAATGCATCATAAGATTACTGGTCCAACGGTCGGGCTTGACAAGCAAGGACACAAAAACTGAGGGAACACTAAAGGACCCCAGGTGTTGCGGCAGTGAGGTCCCATCACGTTCCCAGATGCTTAAAAAAAGAATCCCCTCAACCAAGAATGACCGAGCAGGGTACAAGAGGGACACTAGCATAGTGACTATCTTAAGATGATGACTATGAGAGATGATCACGATCTCACTACTCAGAACTTCAATGGCGAGATTCAAAGCTTAGGCAAAAGTCCAGGGAAAAGTCCTCAATCTTGTACCCTTGGGGTCATATTTATAGGCAAATCAAAGGGGGGCGGGGTCATATTTATAGCTCAATCCCTACGTGGAGACCATGTAACTTATGTGGGAGTTCGCACGGCTTGGTTGAGTACCTATCCTGGTTGCCCACCCGGCGAGTATGCGAGAGATGCTCGCTATACTCGCCCAGGCCCTCTTCTGTCTTGAATGTTGACTTTAACTTCTGTCTTGACCTGTTGACTTTGACCATTTGCTGACATGACTTTGAGTGGACCCACCCTCGATGAATATGGGTTGTACACAATCTCCGCTCATTGCGAGCGACATAGAAGCTTGAAAAGAAACATTCAACGCATATTCGGCGAGCTGTTGCTGGCGAGTATCTGGAGTACTCGCGGTCTCTTGCTGGCTCCTAGCCTTTATAAATAGGGGGGCTTATTTTTAAGGCACACCTTAACTTGCACGAGATGTCGCTGTCTGCCGAGGAAGCGTACAATGCGAGCATTGCTGCGTTGTCGAGATTCCCGGGACCTAAAACTTCAAAAGGACACCGAGATGGTGACGATGCTGTCGAGATCCCTCCACCAAAAAAGAAGTCACTAAAGAAGAAATCGCTCACTTCTAAGAAGAAGAATCTGCCACCTGGTGTTGAGAGCGTTGCCACTCCGGCTGACAATCCCGAGATTCCTGTCAGAACTCAAAAAATGCTCGTTCAACTAGGCCTCAGAGACAATGCTAAACAGCCCGCTCATGAGTCTTCTCGCCATCCTATGTCGCAGTCTCCTCTGGACCTTGCCGGGTTCCAGGCCCAGATGCAGTCAGATCTCGCTGCTGCATGAGGTTAGAAGCTCGACGTTACGGACTCCATGTTGCTGCCACTTTTAGTTTTTCTCCTTACTGACGGCCTTCTGCTACTCGCAGCTCCACCGCCGAATACCGAGGGTTTCGACGAGCATTTGTTCGTGCCTCCTCTGCGATCAGTTCCTTTGGTCGCTACTGAATCCCAACAGGAGTCGTTACCTGGTCACTCAATTCGAATCAACGTCGGTTCGTCGAAGAAACGGCCGGAGAAGCAAGTCCCTCATGCGAGGAATAAGAGCATTCTTGCGGAGAAGACCTCGCAACAAAGGGCGAGTAAGACATCTCTCCCTGTGACAGGCTCGTTGCAGCCTTTAGCGAGTAACCCTCTGCCGCCGCCACCGCCGATTTCTTCTCAATCAGTTGGGACAAATCTTTCCGGGCGAACCCCTCCCATTGGCGAATGCAATCGCGATTTCTAGTCAGAGCTCGCCAAATCCGCCTGCTGACGTTGACGAAGTTCCGGAGCCTTCGACCAACCCGCCTACGCGCACTGAAATCCAACAAAGATCTGGCGAGAAAGGGGGCTCCTCGCAAAAGAGTCAGGACAAAGGGAAGGGAAAATCCAAGTCCCAAGAACCTGCGAGGAAGAAGGCGAAGGTCTCCCGCGAGAGCTTCAGCGAGAAGGACGATCCTTCTGAGGTTGGCGAGCCTTACCTTTAACCAAACTACGGGCTAGGGCGCGACGGCGAGGATGCATACGGTCGCCCATTGGTGACTTGGGATGAGGGCGAGCACAAGGTGCCTCTGAGCACTAACTTGCCCGTCTGGTCGGAGAATTGGGAGGAAAGGACGAGACGTATGATGTCGCCTTCACACTCTATGGTCGTGCAAATGTCGAGTCGTTCCAGGATGTCGGCGCGGAAGAGCTCACGAACCAGACTGCTCGCTCGCTCCTGCGAGCTACCGAGCTAGGTCATTACACGACGAGGAGTTTGCTCGAGGCCTAGCAGCAGGTAAAGGATCTGAGTAAGAGGATTCTGGAGTCGGGTCCCAAGGCCGTCTAGTGCAAAGTCTACGAGGTAACCCTTGTTCGAGTGTGCGACCTCTGCATAATCGCTTCTTGATGATTTCCCTGCTGACGATTATTGTTGTTACTCGTAAGAAGCCGAGCTCGAGACGCCGAAGAAGGTGTCCCAGCTGGAGCAAGAACTCGTGGACACTAAATCTGCTCTGGAGGTCGCTCAAGTGCGAAATGTTGAGCTCGAGACTCGCCCAGCCGGGCAGCAGCCAATGGTGGCGGTCCCTCCCAAAGTTGACAAGAAGATCTGCTTTCACGGCGATGAGATGCCGACGATTCGTCGCAGTATCGCGTAGGTGATGGGGAATGTCGTCCTCGTCAAGCTGAGGATCGATGACTACCTTGGTCCGGAGGCGGCCAATTTGACGGTGATGGATCTCATCCCGAGCTTGCTCGCCGAGGAATCCAACTCGCCCGACCACGTCTTATCCTCCACTACTGATTCTAGCGAGGATGAAGATGATGAGGATGGCGAAGACGAAGAGGAAAAAGAAGATAGCGAGAATGAGGAAGAGGTAGAAGCCGACGTCGTGATCGAGGACGAGGAAGATAATGAAGCTGATATTGATGATGATGATGCTTAGTAAGCAGAAGATCTCCTGCGCGCGAACATGCTTAGCCTTTGTAAAATAGATAGACGTTTTTTGGACTAACCTTTACTCAAGTCGTCATTGCTTCTTTTTGTAATGTAATACTCGCCAGATATACATAAAGGAAGAAAGTTTTGCTCGCTCATTGTTTTTTAAGTTCGCATGTCTTTGATACTCGCTAGGCTCGTAGGCGTGAGGGCATTGAGTGTTTGTGACACGCGTCCCATGCTCGAGTGCTCGCACCTGCATGCTCGCACCAGCATACTTGCACCTACATGCTCGCACCAGCATACTTGCACCTACATGCTCGCACCCACATACTCGCACCTGCATGCTCGTACAAAGAACTCATCATATCTGTTTGTTCGTAAGTCAACGAATTCGCCCATATGCATACTCGCCTATGAAGCACGGATACTTCTACGAAGGCAGCGCGCCCGTACCGGATACATATCCAGTACCGATGCGTACCCGATACTCGACAGATACACCTATGTGGACACACTTGGAACTTAGCACATCATTCTACATATTGTGATAGGAATCAGTTTTTCTAGAGTGAACAAAAGTTGGTTCTATGCTAGGAAGCGTTGGTATGTTCAGTTAAACTGTGTATCTGTACCAAGTATGTTTCTGATGCTGGTACGTTTCTGTTACAAGTACGTGTATTGAACGTGTTGATACGACATAAGTTATTAACAAAACGGTTAACTTGTCTCTAAACTAACCGAATATTGAAGATGTTGATCTCTAACAATGAAGTTGATCTCCAACAATGAAAAAGAAAAAAAACGATAAGTAGACAAAAGTTTAATTTTATCTCTTTTGGTTAAACATATAAGATATTAAATTTTATAATATTTATGAATGCTTAATGTTTAAAAATTTCATGTTATATTGCATTGATCTATGGACTTGTACTTCAAGTTATGATTTATGTTTGATGTTTCTATGTTTTGAGAACTATTTAGTGCACTTGTGATATATATTTGCTATAACATATCATGTCGTATCAGTATCTTTGTTTTTTAAATTTTGTTGTATTGTCGTACCCAGTATTTGCACTCGATACCCGTACTAGCACAGGTGCTTCCTAGACACTCGCTAATATGCAAAATTCATCATTTGTTAGTTGCGGCCCTCTAGAAGAGGGAGCGACACTCGGGGGGTCTCGCAAGACGCACACTCTCGAGGCTTACATTCTACTTCAACTGGCAAGGAACTGAGGGGACCCAGAGATAGGGAATGGCAGTCGGGGGGTCCAATGCGCACTCTCGAGGCCTCCATCCTATTTTGGATTCTCACCTCCTGCAATGTCATCGCTTGGTCACCTACCAATGTCTGGGGGGTTATCCTCACCCGAGTATTGACCCTGACACAGTGACGTTTCCTGTTTTGCGGGACAAAAGACGCTAAAAGCGGGACTTTAGTCTTTTCAGAGACCGATGACGCCTTTGTGCAAGGTTTCGTCGCTTTGCTAAGTCAACCTTTCGTCGAGTTTATGAAGTTGACGTCCAGATCTGTTCCTGATAGTTCCTCCAGTCGGATGAGAGGTGCAATCGGGAGGTTGCTAGGCCAACGTGCATGGGGGGAGGTGATCTCGACCGTCAATGCAGAGGCTTGGTCTTACAAGAACACATTAAAACTCGTCGCTCTGTCCCATCATCCGTCCTGGGCCAATGCTTCGTGGATGATGAAGGGTCGTATCGTATCTGGTACTCGTATCGGTACCAGTGCTTCCTAGGCATGCCCTTTCCTGCTATGGATAAAATCTCTTCAAGTCATCACCGCTCTAGGCGCTTCCAAGTAGCTCTCCTCCGTAATTTTGCAGGTGGTATCCTCCAGTGGCCAATGCTTCGTGGATGATGAAGGGCCCCTACCAATTAGGGTTTAGCTTCCCGACAGAGGCTGCTCTTCCAATCACGTCCACCTTTTTCATGACAAGATCCCCTACAAGAAACTGCTTGATGTGGATATTTTTGTCAAAGTGCTTCGTCATTCGTCTCTTGATCTCCTCCTGGTGAATAGAGGCTAGGTCTCGAAACTATTCGATGTAATCCAGAGAAAGCCTCCAATTGTCTTCAATTTCCAAGCGTCATTCCTCATCGTCTCCTTCTGCCGCAACTACTCTCGGGCTTCTGACTTCGTACTCCACTGGAATGAGAGCCTCAGACTTATGGGATAATTTGAAGGGTGTTTCCTCCGTGCCTAAGTTAGGAGTGGTTCTCAGAGCCCATAAGACTGGAGGAAGCTACTCTGCCCAGTTCCCTTCCAGATTGGTGACCTTCTTTAGGAGGTTGATGATCAGTTTGTTGGTGGCCTCCACCTGCACGTTGCTCTGAGGATGATGGACAGAGGCAAATTGAAGACTGTCTCTAGCTGCTTGCAGAAGTATTCCGGCTCCAGGCTGGAAAACTGCGGGCCGTAGTCGGCGATGGTGGCAAGAGGAATCCAAAATCTGCAGGCGAACTATCCCCAAATGAATTTTTCACGATCTGGGATGTGGTCTTGGCCAGAGCTTTTGCCTCAATCCACTTGAAGAAGTAGTCGATCATGACAAGAATGAACTTCCTCTGATCGCTAGCCCGGGGATAAGGACCTATCAAATCCATTCCTCAGATGGCAAAGGGCCAAGGGGTGGTAATCAAGCGAAGTTGCTGAGCTGGCTGCAACTAGAGGGGAGCGAAGAGCTGACGCTCCTTACATTTATTTAAGAAGGCTTCTACATCTTTCCGGATGGTCGGCCTGAAGTAGTCATGCCTAAGAATTCATTGCTCTAGAGTGCGAGTAAGAATTCATTGCTCTAGAGTGCGAGTCTTAGAGTGACTGTCATACTCTCCTGAATGGGCTTCTCCCAACACTCGAGGAATCTCAGCCTCTGACACGCATCTGGCCAGAGGGCCCAAGATGGTCTTACAATATAGATGTCCTTCATGCAACAGGTAGTATGTTGTCTAGTATCAAAACTTTCTTTGGACGTCATCGTCGACTGGAAGTCAGTCTGTTGCTAGAAAGGTGACGAGCGGATCAATCCAGTAAGATCGTTGTTCGATCTCCATCATCTCCCCCTCTTCGGTGGATGGTCGAAACAACTCTATCAATGTTCCCCTGGCCCTTAGGCCGTACTTGGCTAGGCGGTCAGCTTTTGAGTTCTCTTTTCGCGGCACATGTTCAACGAAGAAAGATTGAAAGCTCCCTGTCAAGCCATTCACCTTTACCAAGTATCTTTGCAGGATGTGGTTGCGCACTTCGAACTCTCCACTGATTTGTGACGCAACCACTATTGAGTCGGTGAAGACCCGGATATCCTGAATTCCCAACTCTTTGGCGAGACACAAGCCCGCCACCATGGCTTCATACTCCACCTGATTATTCGTGACGAAGAAGATCTCAACTATTTGCTCGATCCTAGTAACTTGCGGCTCTCTAGTACAATGCCCACTCCCACCAAATTTTTACCTAAAGCTCCATCCATGGACATTTTCCAGGAAACAGGGCTTGAAGAGCCTTCGTCTCCTCCTGCCTCGGCTGAGAAGTCAGCAAGTAAATTCGCCACTGCTTGGGCTTTGATTGTTACCCTTGGTGAGAAAGAGATGTCGAACTCGTTGAGTTCTACTGCCCACTTCGCTAGCCTTCCTGAATGCTCCACTCCATCCAAGATACTTCGAAGAGGATGATCAGATACGACCTTGATGGAGTGAGCTTGAAAATAAGGCCGGAGCTTCTGTGTTGAAATTACTAGGGCGAAAGCTAACTTCTCCAAGATAGGATACCTCATCTCCACCTTTTTGAGCACCCAACTCACATAGTAGATGGATAGCTGCCCATTCCCCTCTTCCCTGACAAGCACTGAGTTGACTGCTTTTGCTCATACTCCTAGATAAAGGAAGAGATATTCACCTTCTTTAGGGTCTTGGAGTAGAGGGGATTGAGTTAGTTGATGCTTAAGCTTTTTGAAAGTCTCTTCACATTTCTCGATCCACTCGAAATGTTGAATGCCTCGAAGAATTTTGAAGAATGGAGAGCACTTCTCCCCTGACTTGGACAGGAAGCGACTAAGACTTGCCAACCTTCCCGTTAGTCTCTGAACTTCTTTGGAATTCCCGGAGGACGGCATCTCCAGAATAGCTTTGACCTTATTGGGGTTAGGTTCCACCCCCCCTCTGAGTGAAAATGTGACCTAAGAACTTCAGCCTTCCTGCTTCGAGCACGCACTACGCCGGATTAAGTCTCATCTTGTACTTACGAAGGGTTGCGAAGGTCTCCACCAGATCCCAGGTGTGTTCCGTGATGCTCCTGATTTTGAACAAGAGATCATCCACGTACACTTCTAGGTTCCGTCCCTTTTGCTCCTTGAAAATTTGATCCATCATTCTTTGGTAAGTAGCATTTGCGTTCTTCATCCCAAAGAGCATCATCTTGTAGCTGTAGCAGTCATCGCTGATGATGAAGGAGACATCGCGGCAGTCAAGGGGATGCATCCGAATCTGGTGATACTCTGAAAAAGCATCAAGGAAACTCATCACACAAAAAACCGACGGCCGAATCAATCAGCTCGTCGATTCGAGACAAGGGGCAGCAATCCTTCGTGCAAGCTTTATTCAACATTGAAAAGTCGATACAAAGTCTCAAGCCTCCTCTGGCTTTCTTCATCATTACAACGTTAGAGACCCAGCCTAGATACTAGATCTCTGACACAAAGCATGTCTCAAGCAGCTTCCCCACTTCCTACCTGATGGGCTTTGCCAGAACAGTTGCGCTCTTTCTTTGCATTTGGCGGATGGGTGCGATCTTGGGGTCTAGATTGAGATGATGGCAGACTATCTCTGCATAGATTCTCGGCATAACCGCGATGCTCCAAGCGAAGATGTCTACATTCCCCTGTAGACAGGTCGTCATCTCCACCTTCCCGCCTATAATCACAGATCCTTTGATCTTCAGCAACCCGGGCTCTCCACTTTTGGAGATCACCTCCACTTCTACCAGCTCCTCTGCAACCTCCAGCCTATCCTCTCCTTCAGGATCTTCTTCAGCCTCTTTGCGCCCTCCATCCAGCTGATGGTACTGACGACACTGAGATAACACTCCCGGGCAGCTTTAGGATCCCCTCTGATCCTTACTTGGACATCTCCACAAAAGTATTTCAGACAAAGGTGGTAGGGGGATGAGACGACCTTGAAGTAGTTGATGAGCGGCCTCTTGAAGATAGCGTTGTAGCAACTCGGTGCGTCCACAATGACGAACCTACACTTGATCGAGGTGCCACAAAGTCTTACAAGTAGATCTGCTCCTCCCTCCACCTCCTTCTCTCCAGAGAAGCCAAAGTTGAGATCATCTGCAGCTAAAACCCTGGATGCCTCCACTTGAAACCCGATGAATGTCCTTTTGAAGATAACATTCACAGAGCTCTCATTGTCTGCCAGGATCCGGTCGACGGTGATGTCTTCGATGACTGCTTGGATGACGAGGGCATCATGAAAGGGATTCTCATTCCCCAGCATGTCCTCCTCCGAGAAGGTGATTTCCTCCAACTGGGGCGGTGCCTGAGAGGTTGAAGCGGCGCTCTTCCGATAGATTTGATGGAGACTTCCCTTCGGGAAGCTCCTAGCTCGGCTCCCCCGTGGATCACCCCCACTTGTCCTCCTCCGACTCCTTGGACAACTTCTTCGTGACTGCCTTGATCGACCCGGTCTTCGTTCCTCCACACCAGAACTTGGAATGTTGTCGGTCCTACTAAGACTTGACAGGGCCAGCTGCAAGGTGAAGCCATCCACCTCCTGGATTCCAAGGGCCTCTTTATGGAACTAGTCAATATAACGACCAAACCTCTCATCCTTCCCCTACTTTATATGAAAGGGAGCGGTTGCCTCCTTCCTCTACTTCGATGTTGCAAACCTCGTCATCAGCCCTCGGTGCAGGTCCTCGAAGCAATAAATCGAGCTTCCTGGCAGCTGGTGAAATCAATCTCTTACCTTCCCCTCAAAGATGATGGAGAATAATTTGCATTTGAACGCATCCATCATGTTACGGATGGACAACACGTCCTCAAACCACAAGAGATGTCTGACTGGGCCATCTCTTCCATAATAGTAGCTCAGGACAGGCTCTCTGAAGCCTTCTGGGACTGGGGTTGACAACACTTCATCACTGAACAGACTCCTCCCTCTATGGCGACGAAGGACCTCGGCCTGGCGAGTAACACCTCCATACTCGCCGCCTTGCCGAGCATCCATGAATCTCGCCGAATTCTCCATATCTCGGAACCTGATGTTTTGAGAACTCGCCGGGTAGAACTGCGACTGCACCAGTAGCTCTGGCTCTTCCGCTACATACTCTTTTTATTGTCGCCTAGCAGGACCCTCATCCTCCATCAGAGTCACGCGACGAGGCGAGGTCGTCGTATCCGCCGGGCAAGGAAGGAACGTTGCTCGTATGGTCCCCTCTATCCTCCGCACAAAGTCTCCGAAAATCGACATGGTCACATAGCCGCATCCTGATGCCGAGTTGCTGACTATCTCTCCATGCTCGCATGCATCCACCATATCGTCCACTCGCAAGATTTCCCTCCTCGGCTATGATCCACGTTTACCGCACCAAAGTGTTGAAGCAAGGGAAATTCCCTACTCCAAATTTCGGATCAATGCAGCCTAAGGTTACTGGTCCAGCGATCGGACTTGACAGCATGGCGGGCAAGGACATAAAAACAGAGGGAACACTAAAGGACCTCAGGTGCTGCGGTAGGGATGTCCCACCATGTACCCAGATGCTTAGAAAAATCTACCCCTCCATAACCAAGAATGGTCGAGCAGGGAACAAGAGGGATACTAGCCTGACGACTATCTCAAGATGGCGACTATGAGGGATGATCACGATCTCACTACTCAGAACTTCAATGACGAGATTCAAAGCTCAGGCAAAGTCTAGGGAAAATTCCTCAATCTCGTACCCCTGCGGTCCTATTTATAGGCAAATCCAAGGGGTGGGGGGTCTTATTTATAGCACAACCCCTACCTGACGACCATGCGACTTCCGTGGGAGCTCGCCCGACTTAGGCGAGTATCTATCCTGTTCGCCCTCCATGCGAGTATGCGAGGGATGCTCGTCATTCTTGCTCAGGTCTTCTTCTGTCTTGAATGCTGACTTTGACTTCCGCCTTAACCTATTGACTTTGACCCTTTGTTGACATGGCTTTGAGTGGACCCACCCTTGACGAATATGGGTTGTACAACGAAGTAACGCGCAAAGCTCGTAGGACGTAGAGCTCGCAAGAAGCAGAACACAAAAATTGCAGTAAGTCTGTTGAAATCGAAACTCGCAGCACGTGTGTACAATGATGGAACTCACGGGAGATGGAAAACATCAAACGAAGCTTGCAGGACTAGCAGATGTTTCTGGAAGGAGCTCACAGGAATTGCAGAAATTGCTGTGAGCTCACGATCGTTCGAACCTAAGGACTCACAATGTTAAAGATAAATAAACATAGATATGATCCGATTAACGTAAACACTACAGGAAGGGCCTTAGCCACAAGAAGAAATTTTGATTCAGTATTAAAGATAAATAAATTCTTCTAAACTACGAAGAAAGAAATATATATTTACCTGGATGTCACAAATGATAGAATGAAACCCTTACATGTCTAGTAAAATCTTAGGAAATGTAAATCGAAACAAACCTCCTTAATTCTTCAGGTAGACGCCGATGACTCATCCACTGCTCCACATCACGGCGTCTTAATTGCATTTCCAGCCTCCTTCAAAAAACAAATATTTGATGTAAGAAACATGTAGTGCCGAAGATAACAAGAAGAGATGCAGCTTTATGATATTAAAGAAGTCTGCACAAAATCTGAAATATAATAATTCCAGTTAAATCATAATTAAATATGTAGAATGCACAACATTGCTAAATGGAATTTACTATGACATGTGCAAGAATTTAGGTGAACAAATTATAAAACGAATAGAATTCCAACTATATCTGGGGAAAAAATAAATCGTGTTTAAATCTCATTCATAAAGGAGTAATATCACTACAGCATTAAGCTATGCAACACCATTATACGGAAATATCTATAATCTGTTCCAAAAATAGCGAGAGCACCAATGTTCAACAGTTAAGTAAATCTTTTTTCCGCAAAACCTAGTTTAGATTGTGATGTTAGAGTATTTCTTGTGGATGCATGTCAGAAAAGAAATACTGGTCTATTTTATTATGTACTTCATCCCAAATATAAGGAAGGTAATAAAGTGTTCTATGCTCCAAATTTGGTCACAAAGACAAAGCTTCCTGCTACTACTTCAGCACCCAACATTGTCATGGACTTCTTAATCTATATTGTTAGAAATAATTTGATATTTTGTTTTTTCTCTTGTATCACCCACTGAGGGCTATATTATTATTCATGTAATAAGATATGTTTTTGTTGAGTGAGCTCAAAAACTTGTATGTATTGCTTGTGTGTCAAAATACAAGGAGAGAATACAAATATATAGGAGAGAAAAGGAGAGAAGAAATCCTATACAATGATGTGGGACTAATAGGAGAAGAAGGAAATAAAAAATACATGAACCCAATCATGGGTCATTAATATGGGCTTTTCTAACACTCCCCCGCAAGCTGGAGCGTACAAATCGTATGCGTCAAGCTTGGACAAGCACTGATAGAAGAGACTACTGGGAAGAGCCTTAGTGAGCACATCCGCAACTTGTTCTGTCCCGGGGACATGCTTCAGGTCGATCTTCTTCATTTGAACCTTTTCTCTGATGAAGTGACAATCAACTTCAATATGTTTAGTTCTTTCATGGAATACCGGATTCTTGGCAATATGTATAGCTGCTTGGCTATCACAAAGGAGAATGGTTGGGGAAGGAAGTCCTATACCCAGATCGGTAAGAAGACTTTCCAACCACGTTAGTTCAGACACTACAGACGTCATTGCCCGGTATTCAGGCTCAGCAAATGATCGAGCCACAACAGCTTGTTTCTTGCTCCGCAACGTAATCAAATGTCCTCCAAAATATGTGCAAAACCCACTGGTTGACCGTCGATCATCAAGAGAACCAGCGTAATCAGCATCTGAGTAAGCTATCAATGTAGGAGTTGAAGTTGAGGTCTTGTAGACCAATCCTTGACCATGGGCCGTTTTGAGGTATCTGAGAATACGTTCAACGGCGTGAAGGTGAGATCTTTGCGGGGAATGCATATACCGGCTGACAATACCCACTGCGAAAGAGATATCCGGTCTAGTTACCGTGAGATAGATCAATTTTCCAACTAAACGGCGATAGTATTCAGCATTCTCGAGTAATAGATCTGAGTTGGAAGCCTGAGCACATAACTTGTGATTCACATCAATTGGGGTATTGATCGGCTTACAACAAGAGTAACCCGCATCATGAAGAAGGTCGAGACAATACTTCCGCTGAGAAAGGACGAGACCATCTGGCCGTCTAGCAACTTCAAGGCCCAAAAAATACCGGAGGGGTCCCAGATCCTTTATTTGAAAAACTGTACCGAAATGTTGTTTTACCTCCTGTATTCTCTTTTCGTCATCTCCCGTAATGATGATGTTGTCAACATACACTAACAGAAGAACCGTCCCTGTTGTTCGGTGACGAGTGAACATCGAGAAGTCTGCCGTGCTGCGAGAAAAAACAACCTCCCGAAGAGCCTTACTGAACATGTCGAACCATGCCCGCGGTGATTGTTTGAGGTCATTCAGAGCTTTCTTAAGACGACAAACCTGAGACTCCCCCGTGGTCTCAAACCCGGGAGGTTGCTGCATATAGACAGTTTCCTGCAAGTCGTCAATCAAAAAAGCATTCTTAATATCCAGTTGCAGTAAAGGCCACCGGCGATGGACAACCACTGAGATAAGAACCCGAACGGTGTTGAGTTTGGCCACCGGAGAGAAGGTTTCCTCATAGTCCATCCCTTGTTGGGTGAAGCCCCGGGCGACCAGCCGAGCTTTCAACCGGTCAATCGTCCCATCAGCGGCATGTTTGACGACGAAGACCCACTTACACCCAATCAGTTTCTAACCCGGGGGAAGAGGTGTGAGAGTCCAGGTCTGGTTAGCCCAGAGAGCAGTCATTTCCTCCTCCATGGCAGCCTTCCAGCCAGGATGTTGTAGCGCATCTTGCACAGTGTTAGGAACCGAAATGGAGGAAATAGAAGTTGCAAAGGTGTGCAGTTGGGGAGAGAGGCGATGCATGGAGACATAATTTGCCAGAGGATGATTGGTGGAGGGAGATACCTGATCAGCAGGGCACGGGGTAGCCGAGGATGAGGCCGACTGCAGAGGGGTAGCGGAACAAGGAGGAAGGCGACGAGTGTACATCCGGATAACCGGTGGCTTGGAGGGTGCAGGAGCAGAAGCAGGAGTGGAAGCAGGAGCAGGAGCAGGATTTGAAGGACGTAGGAAAACAGGCGCAATAGTAGGGAGGACGGGTCGAGGTATAAGCATTGGTGGAGATGTCGGCGGGGAGGAAGGAGCGAGAGATGGGGAAAAGAAAGGTTGATCTTCCCAAAAAGTAACATCGGCGGAGACGATTACTTTACGGCTTACCAGAGAGTAACTTAGGTAGCCCTTCTGAGTGCGAGAATAGCCGAGGAAAATAGTTTTAGCTGCACGGGGATCCAACTTATCCGAGGAAGGACCCAGGAGGTGAACAAAGCAAGTGCAGCCAAAAACCTTTGGTGTAATAGGGAAGGCCGGAGTAGAGGGGAATAAGAGGCTGAAAGGAGTGGCAGAGTTGAGAACCGAGGAGGGAAGGCGGTTGATGAGAAAACACGCAGTGGAGACCGCAAAGTTCCAGTATATTTTTGGAACATGCATTTGAAGCATGAGAGAGCGGGCAACGTCGAGGAGGTGGCGGTTCTTTCGCTCGGCAACACCATTTTGTTGGGGGGTGTAAGCACAGAAGGTTTGATGAATAATACCAAATTCTGCACATATAGTGGCAAAGGCATGGCCGGTGTATTCACGAGCGTTATCGGTACGCACTATTTTGATTGTTGTGGAGAATTGCGTTCGAG
Source organism: Platanthera zijinensis (assembly GCA_039513925.1). Classification (NCBI taxonomy): domain Eukaryota; kingdom Viridiplantae; phylum Streptophyta; class Magnoliopsida; order Asparagales; family Orchidaceae; genus Platanthera; species Platanthera zijinensis. The sequence continues at coordinate 39,208,168 of CM077080.1, forward strand.
TTTCTTGTATAAAAGCGCAAAATATGCGAGGGAGCTCGGAGCGATCACGAAGTAGGTAAAGCCATGTTGTGCGAGAATAATCATCAATGAAAGTCATAAAATAACGATAGTAAGGGATACTAGTAACTTTGAAAGGACCCCAAACATCGGAGTGCAGTAAATCAAACGGAGCAGAGCTCCTAGTACACTGAGCAGGAAAAGAAGCACGCGGCTGTTTGCCGTAAATACACGAATCACATTTGAAAGCAGGAAAAGATACATCAGGCAGTGCCTTTTGGAGAACGGGTAGAGGGGCATGCCCAAGACGGCGATGCCAATCAACAGCGGAGACGGAGGAGAGGATAGGAGGAGACCCCTATCAATGGTAGTCCGCGTCCGCCGATCCTGTATCAAAAAAGTAGAGGGAGTAAATGTGATAGAGCAATCCATATCAGGAGTGAGCCGACCAACCGAGAGCAAATTAAATGGAGAGCCAGGAACATAAAGAGCCGAGCGAAGAGAGAGGGAGGGGGCAAGAGAGATGTCGGCGCAACCGGAGACCGGAACAGTCGCCCCATTAGCGATAGTGATAGATTGCGGATGAGGAGCATCCGAGTACTTGAGTGGCCGCATCGAGGTGAAGTGATGAGTAGCACCTGAGTCCAAGATCCATCGTGGACTTGAGGAAAGACAAGTAATACCTGCGGTAGAGATGGAGGCAACAGAAGCAGAGGGAGGGCTAAGAAGCCCCTGGAGTTGTTGTAGCTGGAGGCGAACGGCCTCAAGGTCTGTACCAGTGGAGGAGGAGCCATCAATGGTAGCAGCCGCAATTGGGCGAGGAGGATAGCCATGTTTCTTGTAGCAGACGACATCAGTGTGGCCATCCCGGCGGAACACTTGGGGCGGCCCCGACCCCCACGCCCCTTACCGCGAGAGCCGGAACGTCCACCGCGAGCAGAAGTCGATGGGGGAAGCAAGGGGGGAAGGGTCTGTTGAAGAAGGGCCGGAGAAGAGGGTGTCAGATACTCGAGGGGTGGTGATACTCGAAGGAGCATAGAGCATACATCAGAGAGGGAGGGAGTAGAGGCCGAGGTCAACACCTGAGCCCGGATGCTCTGAAAATGAGGCGGGACACGAGCCATCATCATGGCAATGCAGACAGCCTCCTTTTGCGCGCGCTGAGCAGCAAGGTCGGTGGAAGAAGGCTGATGCTGGATCCAGGCCTCGGCAAGAGTCTTGGAATGAGCGACAAACGAGGTCATGTCAACAGCCCCGCCAACATCAAGAGTCTGAAGGTCAGTAATAATATCATAAAGGTGTTGAAGACTATCCTTTCCAGAGTATAAGGAGTGAAACTCCTCCCACATAGCTTTGGCGGTCTCATGGTACATGACCATTTGGTATGGCTCACCCTCCAGCGAATTAAGGAGCCATGTTTGGACGCGGCCGTCATTGCGTAGCCAGCCATCAGTAGTAGGGGAAGGAGGCTTGTTAGTAAGGTGAAGCACAAGGCCCTTGGCCTGAAGAACACGTCGAACCGAGTGGACCCATGGAACAAAATTCTTCTTCCCAGATAATGAGATAGTTGTGATCCGCAGCTCATCTAGGAGGTCTGGAAGAGAATCCGGGCGGTCAGCAGGAGGAGTAGCCGCCTGTCCGGTAGAATAAAGGGAGGAGCCCATGGAGCCTGGGGAGGCCGCAGCGACTAAAAAGAGCGCGCGGTTAGACACAGCGTTTGCTGCGGGAAGAGGGGGGAGGCCGCCGGAGAGGAGACGCCCGACAAGCCCACGCGGTTAGAAGAGAGGTCGCAGCGGGTAGACACGGCGACAAGCCCAGGGGAGAGAGATAGTAGGCCGCGACCAGGTGTGGATAAAGAGCAAGAACAATCCGCACGGTCACTGTGAGAACACCAGCAGCCAAAAAAGATAAGGAGAAGTCGCGCGGCTAGCAAACGAGACCGGGCGACTAGAAGAAGGAAACAGCGAGAGGAAGTAGAGGCAAAAAAAGGCTGCGAGTAGGGGCTCGAGCGGCAAGAGAGAGAAATCGCGAGCGACAAGAAAAGGCCGCAAGAGGAGGGCAGAGGCCGCGAGTAGGGACTCAAGCGACAAGAGAGAGAAACCGCAAGATGAGGCCGCGAGTTGAAGTACTCGAGCGGCAAGGCGAAGAGGGATGAACGAGAGGGAGACCGCGCGACCCGGCACGCCGAAAGAAGAGGCCGCGAGAAGAACTACTTGAGCGGCAAGAAGGAGCGGCAAGGGGAGAGACCAGGCGAGAAGGAGCCCGCGCGGTAAGAGGAAGACAGCGGGAAGTGGGGCCCACGAGTTGAGAAGAGAAGTTATAAAAGAGGACTGATGGGTGGATCCACGGGAGGGAGGGAAGGAAAGGGGAGCAGGCAGCGACTAGCAAGGGAGAAGCCGCGGAGAGAAAGGGGGCGCCACGAAGAGGCCGCTACCTGGAGCGAGAAGAAGAGCAAGCCGCAGAGGAGTTGCGGACAGGAGAGGAAGACGGGCCGGGCGGTTAGATGAAGGGTAACCGCAGGGACCGAACCGTGTCCTCTGATACCATGTTGAGTGAGCTCAAAAACTTGTATGTATTGCTTGTGTGTCAAAATACAAGGAGAGAATACAAATATATAGGAGAGAAAAGGAGAGAAGAAATCCTATACAATGATGTGGGACTAATAGGAGAAGAAGGAAATAAAAAATACATGGACCCAATCATGGGCCATTTATATGGGCTTTTCTAACAGTTTTTATGGTTTGACATGGTATCAGAGCTCGCCCATCGTTCGCCCTAGCTGCTCGCTCGTCGTTCTCGATTCGCCTCCGCTCGAACCCGTAGCCCCGCCGACGGCCTCCCACCTGTCTTCTCTCCCTCCACCGCAGTCCTTTCCCTCCTAAAGGCGTAGATTGTACAGTAGTCTACCGATTGGCACACGGTCAACCATTTGATGATCCTAGCAACTGTTTGATGTGCAACATTTTTCCAGAAAGTTTCACATTTCCCTACTGATGCGGAGCATAGACGAGGTCTTGCAGTGGATGACGAGTTTTGGGCCCGTTCGGGGACAATTGACGACTTTCCATATATAAAGTGCCAGGATCGACGATCGGACTCTGCAGATGTATCCGGATTCGCGTTGCGAATCGATTCGATATATTACTTCATTAGTTTGCATTTTATTTTGATGTATTTTGGTGGCCTCATCTCCAGCAAATCATAGTCATTGAAGGTGGGATGCTCTAGCCTTTATTTTATTATAAATAGATAGGTAGTGGGCTGATTGAGGATATTGCAAAATTTGGAGAAGAAAATTCCCGGATTCCCGCGATCCCGCCACGGTGCCGACTCTGTGGAACCCTAGGTTACGACTCCTAGGTATGTAACTACCTCTCCAAAATTTGCCCTAACCCTAGACCCCTTCTTCCCCCTCCCACGCCCCCTCTCAGCCTCCACAGCCCCCAAATCCCACCATTTCAATTCACGTTAGTTTTTTCATTTCTCTATTCAATAATGAAATTCACTATTTCTAACATAGAGTTTTCCTTGCATCCTTCCCCTCACTGCCGGCCTCTGACTCCCCTCCACCTTGAAACCACCGGCCTAGTCGCCTCCAAAATCTCCCCCCCCAGGCAATCAACCTCCTCCCAATTTTCCTGTAGTCCAGAAATCTCCTCCCTGTTTTCCAGCAACCCAGCCAACCACCGCCCAATTCACTGCTGTCCAGCAAAACCCGCACCTCTAACAGCCCACCGCCGCCCCTATCCAGCCACCACACAGCCGCCCTTCAAACCCTAGCCTCCCCTCCTTGCTGCCAACTTCTCCCACCTCGTGGAACCACCTCAAATAGCCCTCCTACTGATTTTGTCCATATCTGGACAAACTAGCCCTCGTTCCACCCCTTCCCCATATCCGTTCTTCATCCCTTAACCCGGATCTGCCACCAAACATCGGATCCATCCATCCCTCGCCCGAATCTATCCATACGTGGTCGGATCTATCCATTTCTGGTCTGATTCCACCTTCCACCGCTGAGGACAGCCACCTACGCTATTTATACGCCTCTGGTTCCACCTCGGATCGCCGTCCACGCATCTCCGGCTCCGGATTCTTCAGTGCCTTGATCAGTCCATTATTTGGTGAGATTTTGTTGTACTGGATTATTATTTTAAATATATTTATATTGGATTGAATCTTATGTTTGTTGTGGATCTCTTGTATGATAGTTATTTGTTAGATAATTATCGTGATTTGCAGGATTTATTCGCTGCGCGCTCTAGTTTTGGTCATCCATGCGGAGGAAAGCCTAATGTCACGACCTCGTCCGAATAGCTCGATCATGACTAGATGGGGTTAATATCCATGGAGGAATCTAGAGAATTCTAGAAAGAAGACTAGAGTGAAGATTATAATAATCTCTTGGAAACATTCTAAAGACTTCATGAAACTTGTACATATTGAAAGTGTATAGAAGATTCTAGAGTAGGCCGTATTCTAGATCCTTCCAACTTTTGAAGGGAAATTCTTTGGGGCTCTATATAAGGAGGAGACCCCCTCAGTTGTATCCATTGGAGTTTGGATAAAGTATTTGAGTTCTTTTCTTACTTCACCTCTCTTGTGCTCTTGTGTTCTAGTTTCCGTTGCATTTCCACCACCGTTTTTTTGGAGTGAGACTGACTTAGCTAGCCGCAAGGGGGTGGCAAGAGGAGCTAAGGCCGTGCGCGACGTGATCAAGAAGACTAGTCCGTAACAGTTGGTATCAGAGGGAGGTTGATCGTGTGGTGCTGCAATGGTGAACGAGGGAAACAACTCGAGTGTTGTTGACGACAGGGACGTCGTGGAACACCAAGGCCGTGGGAAGAAGAGGGATCATAGCAGGCCGCGGGAAGAAGAGGGATCATAGCAGGCCGCGGGAAGGAACTTCGATGGATCAGACCCTCATGTTGCTGGCAAATCGAGTGGAAAGGGTGGAATGTAACTTTGAAACTCTTGAAACTCATGTCCTTGAAGAATTCGAGTTCATCAAGGAGTCTACCCAGACTTGTCTTGATGCTCAACCGACATTGGAAGTACGCCTTGCTAAGATGGAGGAGGCCATCCAAGCGATGCGGACCGGCTTTGATGAAATGCGAGAGGAGTTGACTCTATGCCGAAGAGCAGTGGCTAACGGTGGAGGCAACATGGCGATGGGCAATCCAAGAATAAAGGTTCCAAAGCCTAAGGCGTTTGGGGGCAGGCGCGATGCCAAAGAGGTGGAAAACTTCATTTGACAAATGGAGCAATACTTCGAGGGATGCAATGTTGAGGAGCAAGCTGTCAAGGTACGACAAGCTTCTTATTATTTGACCGATGTAGCTTCACTGTGGCGGCGAAGAAAGCAGGGCGATATCGAGAAAGGCTTGTATCGCATCGACAATTGGGAGGAGTTCAAGAGGGAACTCAAGCGACATTTCTATCCGGAAAATGTCATCTACGAAGCAAAGAAAAAGCTAAGGGATTGAAGCATAAGGGAAGCATTGCGGAGTATGTCAAGGAATTCACCACCATTATGCTGCAAATTCCCAATATGTCGGATGAAGATCTCCTTTTCTTCTTCGTGGATGGTCTTCAGCATTGGGCTAGGCAGGAGTTGCAGCGGCGAGATGTCAAGACCCTGGATGAAGCAATTGTTGCAGCGGAATCCCTTGTCGAATTCCAACGACACCCGGATGCGGCGAAGCCAAAGAAGGATAAGGGTGATCAAGGGAAAGGTGGGGGAGAGAAGCGTGAATTCAAGAAGACCAACTTCTAGCGACATGATGCCAGGAAGGAGTACGAGGAGAAGAAAAAGGCCTTCATTCCGAAAGGAGGATGCTTCTTGTGCAAGGGACCGCATGCAATGAGCAGTTGTCCAAAGGCAGGAATGCTTTCAGCAATGGTTGAAGGCGATGCTGCGGCAACTCAAGGGGAAGGTACTTCTGCTCAAATAAGTTCATTACAATTACTTAATGCTTTGAACATCAAACCCTCTCCAGCTGCAAAAGGGTTGATGTTTGTCAAAGCAAAGGCAAACGGGAAGGCCACTAAGGCCTTGCTTGATACCAGGGCAACACATAATTTCATGATCGAGCAGGAGGCTAAGAGACTTGGTTTGTATGTCTCTAAAGGTGAAGGTTGGTTGAAGACGGTGAATGGAGAGGCGAAACCGCTGCGGGGAACTTCGCGCGAAGTGGAGTTGCAGATGGGAACTTGGAAGGGCCAAGTCGACTTCTCCATAGCTCCGATGATGACTTCCAAGTTGTGCTTGGCATGGACTTCTTTGAGAAGGTACGGGCTATCGCGATGCCATTTTGTAGATCAATTTGCATTATGGAGAAAGGGTCTCCTTACATGATCCCAGCGGTGGAAGGGCCACCAATGAAGGGGAAGCAGCTATCGGCTATGTAAATAGTCAAAGGAATCAAGAAAGGCGAGGTGACTTACTTAGCCACCTTGAAGGAGGAAGCAGCGACGGAGGATGATGATGTACATCCTTTGGTAGAACAAGTCTTGAAAGAGAACCAAGACGTGATGCCAGCAGAGCTTCCGAACAGGTTACCACCTCGAAGGGAGGTGGATCACGAGATTACATTGGAGCAAGGGGCGAAACCACCAGCGATGGCGGCGTATCGCATGGCTCCACCGGAGTTGGAAGAGCTCCGCAAGCAGTTGAAGGAGCTTCTCGACAAAGGGAAGATCAGATCGTCGAAAGCACCGTATGGAGCACCGGTGTTGTTCCAGAAGAAGGATGGGTCCTTGCGAATGTGTGTGGACTATCGCGCACTAACCAAGGTAACAGTGAAGAATAAATACCATATTCCGTTGATCGCGGATTTGTTTGATAGGATGGGGAAGGCAAAGATCTATTCCAAGATGGACTTGCAAAAGGGCTATTACCAAGTCCGCATTGCTAAAGGGGATGAGCCGAAGACGACATGCATCACTCGCTATGGGTCCTATGAGTGGTTGGTCATGCCGTTCGGCTTGACAAATGCTCCAGCGACGTTTTGCACTTTGATGAACAGGATATTCTATCCTTATCTTGATCAGTTCGTGGTGGTCTATCTTGACGATATCGTAATCTACAGCAATTCTATGGAGGAGCATGTGGAACATCTCTGCATCATCTTTCAGGCCTTGCGGGAGAACGAGTTGTATGTGAAGAGATCGAAGTGCACATTCGGAGTGGAGGAGGTTCACTTCCTTGGACATGTCATTGGGCATGGACGGTTAAAGATGGATGCAGCTAAGATTCAAACGATCGTAGATTGGGAGCCACCGACAAAGGTAACCGAGCTGAGATCTTTCCTTGGACTTGTAAATTATTATCGGCGATTCATTCAGGGCTACTAAAGGAGAGCGGCTCCGTTGACGGATTTGCTAAAGAAGAACAAGGCATGGGCTTGGGATGAAGGGTGCCAATGAGCACCGAGCCAGTGTTGTCATTGCCAGACTTTGGAAAAGAGTTCGAAGTACAGACGGATGCGTCAGACTTTGCCATTGGAGGATTCTTGATGCAGGATGGGCATCCCATTGCCTACGAGAGCCGGAAGCTAAACGAGACAGAGCGGCGATACACTGTTCAGGAGAAGGAGATGACTGCCATCATCCATTGCTTGCGGGTATGGAGACACTATTTGCTTGGAGAAAAGTTCGTAGTTAAGACGGACAACGTGGCTACAAGTTACTTCCAAACACAGAAGAAGTTGTCCTCCAAACAAGCAAGGTGGCAAGATTTCCTGGCTGAATTTGACTACACCATGGAGTACAAGCCCGGGAAGGCGAACGTTGTTGCGGATGTCTTAAGCCGCAAAGCTGGACTTGCCGCTATGACAACGGTGAAAGGGGAGTTGCTAGACAGAATCAAGGAAGGGCTGCAACAAGATCCGTTGGCAAAGGAGTTGAAGCAAGCAGCAAAAGAAGGGGCGACAAAGAAGTTTTGGGTAGAGGATGAACTCCTCTACACCAAAGGGAAGAGACTCTACATTCCAAAGTGGGACAACCTGCGGAGGGAGTTGATCAAAGAGTGTCATGACACTCGATGGGCAGGACATCCAGGCTAGAAAAGGACCATGGCGCTCGTGGAGATCATGTACTATTGGCCAAGGATGAAAGAAAGCGTGGATGCGTATGTGAAGACATGCCTTGTATGTCAACAAGACAAGGTGGAAAACCGGCAACCAGCAGGATTGTTAGAGCCTTTGTCATTGCCAGAACATCCATGGCACACCGTGACATTGGACTTCATCAGCGCGTTGCCGAAGTCAGAAGGATATGGATCTATCATGGTGGTCGTGGATAGATTCTCCAAGTATGGGACGTTCATCCCAAGTACCAAGGATTGCACTGCGGAGGAGGCGGCCCAAGGATTCTTCAAGCAAGTGGTGAAGCATTGGGGTCTACCACTAAACAACGTCAGTGATCGGGATCCTCGCTTCACGGGGAAACTTCAGACGGAGTTGTTCAAAATGATGGGATTACAGTTGAACTTCTCTACCAGCTTTCACCCGCAGTCAGATGGGCAGACCGAGCGGATCAACGGCTTGTTGGAGTGCTACCTACGACACTTTGTCAGCGCCAATCAGCGGGATTGGGCAAAGATCTTGGATGTTGCCCAATTCTCCTACAACCTGCAAAGGAGCGAGTCGACGGGAAGGAGTCCCTTCGAGTTGGCGACAGGATGTCAACCGCTCACACCGCATGCATTGGACGTCAGCCAAGGAGAAGGGAAGGGCTCAGGGGCATATCAGATGGCTAAGTCCTGGACAGAGCAGAATGACTTGGCTAAAGTTTGCTTGAAGAAAGCAAGGAAGCGCATGAAGAAATGGGTTGACGCAAAGAGAAGGACGCAGGAGTTTTGCCTAGGCGACAAAGTGATGGTGAAGATACTATCCCAACAATTCAAGGTGTTGCGGGGCATGCACAAAGGATTGTTGCGGAGATATGAAGGGTCGTTCGAGGTGATCGGTAAGGTGGGCAAGGTGTCATACCGCCTAGATCTACCTAGTTCGTTAAAGATTCATCCAGTCTTCCATACGAGTATGTTGAAGCCTTATCATAAAGACTCGGAAGACCAAGGGCGAGGAGAATCACATAGAGCACCTCCGATCATGACCAAGTCATTTAAAAAGGAGATTGATCAGGTACTATCACGGAGGGTGATACGGCGATGAGGAGTCCCACCGAGCACTCAATTCCTAATCAAGTGGAAGGGGCGGCAAGATTCGGAGGCAACTTGGGAAACCCTTGAAGACTTGTGGCAGTTCAAGGAGTTCAATCAGCAGTTCGAGCCGACGAGGACGCCGCCAGGATAGGTGGGGGAGAATGTCACGACGGCGTCCGAATAGCTCGATCATGACTAGATGGGGTTAATATCTATGGAGGAATCTAGAGAATTCTAGAAAGAAGACTGGAGTGAAGACTAGAATAATCTCTTGGAAACATTCTAGAGATTTAATGATACTTGTACATATTGGAAGTGTATAGAAGATTCTAGAGTAGGCCGTATTCTAGATCCTTCCAACTTTTGGAGGGAAATTCTTTGGGGCTCTATATAAGGAAGAGACCCCCTCAGTTGTATCCATTGGAGTTTGGATAAAGCGTTTGAGTTCTTTTCTTACTCCACCACCGTTCTTTTGGAGTGAGGCTGACTTAGCTAGCCGCAAGGGGGTGGCAAGAGGAGCTAAAGCCGTGCGCGACGTGGTCAAGAAGACTAGTCCGTAACACTAAGCTTGTTTACCCTAACAAATTATTTGTGTCTTACTTTGAATATTCTGCGTGAGATGATATTATTTATTATTCAATCTGTGATTTAATCCGCCGAGCTTTGCATAACATGAAAGGTTAGGTCACGGTTTACTCGCAGCATATAGATTCGCTCCGCGTCAATTGATATCAGAGTCAGGTTGGGCACACATTTTGATATGCGGTCGTAGAGTCTATAGGTTTTTCATTATGTCTAAATGTCACAATCATTCCTCTCCTCACTTTGGAGGTTTCGAGTCCACTAACGGACGCTCTCATAGAGCCCCGTCAGGGAGATCCTCATGTTACTACGATGATTATCCTTGATCGCAACACACCACTTTTAGAGATCATGTTGGACCGACACGACCCCACTATGTTAGAGATGATCAGTATGATGATTGTCGTCGTTCATATCATTGCACGCGAGCGGATTGTATTGACCCTTTGACACGACTTGATTACTTTAGAGATGATTATTATGAGGATCGTCGTTCTGAGAGAGATCTTGAGAGTCAGTTTCGTACTGTTGCCCATTCCTTTGACGACTCATCGTGTCCGGAGTCTTTCAGTTATTGGCTCGTGGATATGGAGTATTATCTAGATCATTTTGAGGTATTCGGTGAGCGTCGCGTCAAGTTTGCGAAACTTAGTCTTTTAGATCAGACGAGGGCTTATTGGTCTAGCATTGAGAGGACCCGTGAGTGAAACCGTCTTCGTCGCATCACTAATTGGATGGACATTAAGCGTACATTGTATCAGAGGTATCTTTCTTCGTCGTATCGGAGTCGTTTGTTCGACCAATTATTTTTGTTTCAGCAAGGATCCATGTCTGTCGCTGAGTACAGGGACCGTTTTGATGAGTTAATGACGAGGAGTGATATTCGAGAGGACCCAGCCATGACTACTACTCGATTTCGATCTGGACTTCGATCTGACATACGTACTAAGGTGGTTTATCATAGCTAGAAGTCTCTCGAGCAGACGTATCAGCTTGCACTTCGTTACGAACAGTCTATAAGATCCGCAAGAGCTGATCGATGAGATTCTCACCTTGACCTCTGTAGTACGAGTCCCTCCCATACTGAGGTCACCACAACGCCTACCACTGTCCTGTCAGCCACAACAGAAGTGATACTTGATGCGGATTGTTCTCACCCCAGTGAGGTGCTTAGACCAGTGAGTGGTATATCTCTTGTTTTCGAACTGTCTCTTGCGGCCCTGATTGAGAGTGAGCCTAAGCGGCCTATTGAGTCTATAGTATTATGCCCCTCACCCACACCTCTTCTTCTGACATGCAGGTTAGTTAGCACCCCAACCACAGACCAATTTCTTGACACCACACCCACAGACCCATTCTTGGGTATATGTCTATGTTGCTCTCCCATTGCCATTGTTTTGAGTCACTTCATGACCGAGAATCGGAACCTAGTGTTTATCTCGTAGTGGCTATGTCATCCATTCACGAGGACACTACCCCTTACGATGGTAGTCATGGTACTCATATGGAGAATCATGACTCTGGTGATGAGTACTATGACGACCCCCTGTTAAGCCGCCTGATGAGCCCCCACATCCTGGTGAGGATACGATTCAGGTGAGGTGCTCGTTTATGAGTTTCGAGTTATTGGCGTCTCTTTCATTATCATCTCTGGTCTTTCCCCGAAAAATAGGTCTTGAGTGGAACATGGCGTATATAACACCTTCCTTGAGTACACTTGAGCATACTCATATCTTGAGGACCTACCTTATGGCACATCACACTCGTGATGAGTTTTGGGATATGTCATATGCTGACCCACCAGATGAGTTTTTTTACAGCAGGGGACACTCACCACCATAGAGCCACATCTTCTAGTGGGTGCACACAATTTTCACTCGGGTGGTCGTCTCATCCGCGATGACTTTTCGTACGTAACCCCAGGTGAGCCCCCTGATGTGTCACATTCCCTAAGAGATATTTGGCTCTTTATGAGCTCGCCCTTGAGTGTAGATGTTTCGCCCGGTCACCTGAGCACTCAGCACATACAGGATGTGTTTTTCTACATTCGCCCGAGAGAGCCTCCTGATAAGCCACCTCCTGTGATAGATTTTCCTATAGAGAGTATGTTGTGTCGGTCATGTGTTATTTGCATGAGTCTGTTGAGTCATTTTGTCAACATTTGCATGAGTTTGTTGTGTTGTATGTCCATCATTTGTATGTGTGTCATGAATCGGTCCAACGAAAAATCTATAATGATAATAAATTTTGTAAGTCACATGCGGATGTTCACTGACAAGAGCAGGTACTTAATGAAGGCGAGCAGGTGATGACGAGAATCTGCGTTGTGAGGCTCTGTGCGAGGCTTGCTAAAAGCTTGAGCGTTAGGCGAATGGATTCCTATATGATCATGAGATGGATCGAAGAAAACACCTATGATTTTGATATCCCTACAGGTATGGGCATCCATCCGATATTTAATGTTGGAAATCTGACATCATACTTCGAGCCTCGCAAGTATGTGGACTCAAGCAGTGGGGACCCCCGGCCGCCCACACCTCCACTCCTGTTGTCTTCCCACCTTCATAACCCACTCACATCTGATGGCCATCACTACTCACCCACATATGACACTCACCCACACAGGGACTCGTCTTCTTTGGTTCTACCAACGGCGTCGTCGATCACAACGGGATCCACCACTCGTGAATTGAGCGTTGAGAGCATCATGAAAGCCAGACTCCACCAATGCAATCCTACTACAGACGTCGGTGACACCTGGGTACTTGCAGTAGAGCTCGATCGACTCGCCCCTGGACTTCGAATTCGGTACGATTGTCTTCATTCATCGGAGATGACAGCATTTCAGTCGGGAAGAGATGATTGGCGAGGACACTCTTCCATCGACGACACATGGACGACTTCCGGCGGACCTCTTCGAGTTGTACCTGGCATATAGCGAGAGAATTCCGATCCCAATTCATCGGGAGATGAATTCTTTCAAGCCGAAGAGATTGATGCGGAGCATAGACGAGTATTTGCAGTGGATGACGGTTTTGGGCCCATTCGGGGCTAATTTGACGACTTTCCATATATGGCGTGCCCGGATCGACGATCGAAATCCGCAGATATTTTCGGATTCGCGTTGCGAATCGATTTGATATATTATTTCATTATTTTGCATTTTATTTTGATGTATTTAGGTGGTCCAACCTCTGTCCAATCATAGCCGTCGATAGTGGGATGCCCTAAGTCCCTTATTATTATAAAAATGATGTTAGTGGGCTGATTTGAGGTATTGCAGATGTTAATGTGTGCGTGCATGTCATATCTTTATATTATGTTTGTGTCGACCGAGTCTTACTTTATGTTCAGATCATGTATCCTATTACTTAAAGACATCTTGGGGGATGAGAAAATTAATAATGAATGAATATTAAATATCTTTCTTAGTTCTCTCTTCTACCTCCTTCCTCTAACTAGGGCTTGGGTTGAGCAAGGCTCCCCTCTTCCGCCTTTGCCTGATTTCTTCTCATCTGGTTGGGCACGGCTCTCTTCTATCTCATTCAACTCCACTACTTTGACTAGATATTGATGTGCTACGGGTTAACCAATAATAGAGGGGTGTTGTATTGAAAGGGAAGAAAAAATTATAACATTCGACGAAAAACATATATAAGGAGTTGATGATGTCACTGGAGCAAACAAAATAAGTTTATTTTATAATAATTGTTGGTGATTGGAAGAGACTTTTGTAGTGGATGAGGAGGAAGCAATTGGCAAGATAGACAGACTCCATGGATGAGGGGTAGGAGACAAAAAAACGGAAATGATTTTGGAGAGAAGAGTGTTTTTGATAAGCCAGTATTAGAATCACAACTGATATAGAAGGGTGGTGTGTGCATGAGGATTGTAGAAAAATGGTTCGTGCAAACGGAAGTGTCATTAGATATGATAAAAATCTAATTAGAGCATGTAAGATGCAAGTTACAAAGACAATCAGTTATCCTCGAGTATGGAGAAGAGGTAGGTGGGTTAGGAGATTGAGAGTCGTTGGGGTGGGTGTTTAGGGATCGAGATTCTAGATGAGATCATTTTGAGGTAGGATCAGATTAGATAGTAGGTTCGGATCGAGGATCGCTTTACAAAATCAGGATCGATTTACAACATCTGGATCATAGGATCGTAAGATCCTATGATTCGGATTGCGATCCTGACAACCTTGATTGAATCCTACTCTATATGAAGCTCATTCAATTGACTCCCATCAATTTATACCTCCACCTTCGCGGTTTTGAGTGGAGTTCCGTAAATGTAGAGTGATATATATATATACCCACAAAGTTTTGCAAAGTGTTATCCTAAGTTACTAACTCCATTAGTTTTAGGGTTTGAACATAGCCAAAAACACTTTTAGGATGTTATCAATTATTCTCTCTCTATAATCATATCCATTATCAAGAACATTCGTCGTCGCCAGTGAACATAGCTTGATTTTTACTGAAGCACGTAAATTATTGTGTCGTGCACGTCCGAATTTGAAATAGTAAATAATTATCATTCCAAAATTACTAACTAATTACATAGAGGAAGAACATATACTTGGAGATGTGAGACTAAATATAAGAAATATGAAAATGTACACTATACTTCCTTTTGGACTTTTTACAAACGGGCTCTAGCACTTTTCCTCAAGCTGAAGCATATTTATCGATCATTCACAGCTTGACACAAATATCAAATAAAGATGAAATCGGTTTGGAAAACTTGTCGGTCAACTCTTAATTTGTAGTAACAAACGTAATGCATATTCGCCTACTGATATATTTCATTATGATGAAATAACAATCTACTCATAGATATTTTGTTCTTTTATGGAACATAGGATTTTTAGATATGTAGATGGCAGCTTTATTATCACAGAACATCAGTGAAAATATTTCTAAGTTTCACCAAAATCTTTTAGAAATGTTCTCAACCACTTTAACTCACAAGCATATTGAGTTGAACTTCTACATTAAACTTCTGCACTTGACTTGGACCCAACTACTTATTTCTTTCTTCTCCAAGTGCCAAGATTTCCTCTGAAATACATGAAGTATCCAACCGTGGATATTCGATCACCGTTATCATCTGCATAGCATGCATCTGAATACGCTTCAATATGTAAGTGGTTATTTCTTTTAAAAAACAATCATTTGCCAAGAAATCATTTGATATATTTTAATACTTTTATGTAGCTTCCAGATGACACTCTCTAGGGGTTTCCATAAACTGAATGACACTTCTAACAACAAAAGAAATGTTATGTCTAGATATGGCAAGATAAATTAGTTTACTGACCATGAACTTGCAACGAGTAATGTCTTTGTGGAAGTTGGTTCAATTTTCATTCATAAAAGTTTATTCAAATTTAATCCGCAGAAGTATGTTTGATTTTATTTAAAAGAAGTTTGTTCAATTTTAATTCTACTTAAAATACATATTCGCCGAACGTTTAATTGAAGTAATCTCCTTTTATTTTTAATTAGATCTTGCTTGTATTTCTAACGGCTAATCTTTATTGTGCATATTTGTGAATTCTTCTAATAATTTTAAATTTTATTGCATTTAAACATTGGATAATTGTATGAACATTGCATCATTAAAATTCTCCTCGACATTATATATACACTTCATATTCGTCATGCGTCAATTCCATTCCTCCAACAGTAAAATATAAACTTCTAAAGGAAAATAAATTAATAGCGTAATTAATGTACCTTCTACCAAGTGCTAGGAGGAAATTCTGCATATTTCCAATAAGCAATGCAAAAAGCAGCAGCCCCAATCCAATGATGGACATGGTAAATAAAACTTCCCACTCAAAATAACTCGGGACTAGGTTACCAGCCAACGTGCTGATTTGCTGTGAGCAAATTTAGGAGACAACTACGTTAAATACATATCAAGATATAAGGCAAGTTCTGAAATCAAAAATAATATCAAAGAATCAACAATCACATTGTAACCCATAGCAAGAAAAAAAATACTGCATGGACAACTAAGTGATTAAAAGTCTGATTCAAAAACATATCAGTTCATGGACAAAACTGCAAAAACATACAGAGCCCCATCATTCTTTTCACTGGCATGTAATAAGCTGTGAACAGAATGATGACAGTATAACGTGTATAGAGATAAATGCATGGACACCGTCTCCTCAAAAAAGTTCTGCTCCAACAGCACCAATAACCAAGGATTATTAAAACAGCCTTATTCTTGTGCTTCTCAATTGTTCTAGTGAAATTGCCCACTATCTCTTATTGACGCGGGATGGTCCTATCATGAAAATAATGAATGAATCCTAAATGCAACCATATGAATCTGATGATTAACTTGCAATAATGAGTCTTTATAAAAATTGATGCTAGATAAATCACAGTGATAAAGCTTTATAATTGTTGAAAGAGCTCAAAAGCTTGTGTGTATATCTTCTGTAGTAAATACAAAGAGAGAATACAAATATATAGGAGGAAGAAGAGAGAAGAAAATCCTATACAAAGTGTGGGACTAAAGGAGGAGAGAAGATAAAACAATAGAAAAGGGCCCAATAATGGGCCTTTACATGGGCTATTTTAACACTCCCCCGCAAGCTGGAGAGTACAAATCGTATGCGCCAAGCTTGGACAAGCATTGGTAGAAGAGAGCCTTGGAGAGAGCCTTCGTGAGGACATCCGCAACTTGTTCTGATCCTGGGACATGCTTTAGGTCAAGCTTTTTCATCTGAACCTTTTCCCGAATGAAGTGACAATCGACCTCAATATGCTTCGTTCTTTCGTGAAAGACCGGGTTCTTGGCGATGTGTATGACAGCTTGACTGTCACAAAGGAGAAGAGCCGGTGAAGGTAATTTTACGCCCAGATCAGAAAGGAGGCTTTCGAGCCATGTCAATTCTGATACCACCGATGCCATTGCCCGATATTCTGCCTCGGCTGAAGATCGAGCAACAACTGCTTGTTTCTTACTTCGCCAAGTAACAAGATGCCCTCCAAGGTAAGTGCAAAATCCACTAGTAGATCGCCGGTCATCGAGAGAGCCAGCATAGTCAGCATCTGAGTATGCCACCAGAGTTGGAGCAGAAGAGGAGGTCCTGTATACAAGTCCCTGACCAGGAGCAGTTTTAAGGTACCTGAGAATTCGTTCTACTGCTTGAAGATGAGATTTTCGAGGAGAGTGCATGTATCTGCTGACAAGACCAACAGCAAAAGAAATATCTGGCCTGGTAACCGTGAGGTATATCAGTTTTCCAACCAGACGTCGATAATATTCAGGATTTGGGAGAAGCAGATCCGAGTCAGATGTCTGGGCACACAGTTTGTGGTTCACATCCATAGGAGTATCACATGGCTTGCAGCCGGATTGACCCGCATCATGAAGAAGGTCAAGACAATATTTCCGTTGAGAGAGAGTGAGCCCATCCGGCCTTCTGGCAATCTCCAGACCCAAGAAATAGCGAAGAGGTCCCAAATCCTTTGTCTGAAAAACTGAGTTTAGATGGACTTTGACTGCCTGTATCCCTTGAGTGTCGTCCCCAGTAATAATAATATCGTCGACGTAAACTAACAGAATGACCGTTCCTGTTGGTTGATGACGAGTAAAGAGAGAGAAATCAGCGGAGCTCCGGGTAAAGCCAATCTCACGGAGGACTTTGCTGAATTTTTCAAACCATGCCCGTGGAGATTGTTTGAGACCATATAGAGCCTTTTTAAGATGGCAGACCAGAGACTCCCCCGTGGTCTCAAACCCGGGTGATTGCTGCATGTAGAGTTTCCTGGAGATCCTTATTCAAGAAAGCATTCTTGATATCGAGCTGAAACAGAGGCCATTGACGATGAACAGCAACAGATATGAGGACACGAACACTATTGAGCTTTGCGACCGGAGAGAACGTTTCCTCATAATCCAGACCCTCTTGTTGAGTGAAACCGCGAGCGACAAGGCGGGCCTTCAGACGGTCAATGGTCCCATCGGCAGCATGTTTGATGACAAAGACCCACTTACGCCCAACGGGTTTCTGACCGGAGGGAAGGGGAACAACGGACCATGTCTGGTTAGACCAGAGGGCAGACATTTCTTCCTCCATTGCGGCTCGCCATCCTGGATGCTGAAGCGCCTCCTGCACAGAATTAGGAATAGCAACCGAGGAGAGAGAAGTAGCCAAGGAGTGTAAAGAGGGAGAGAGGCGGTGAAGAGAAATGTAGTTGGCCAGGGGATAAGCAGTGGAAGGCGATACCTGATCTTGGGGACGCAGAGGATCCACGGTAGAGACTGACGGCAGAGAGGCAACGGAAGTGGGAGAGCGACGAGTGTAGACGCGGATAACAGGTGGTTTGGAGGGAATGACAGGCGGATCAGAGGGAACCGACAGAGGTGGTATAGTGGCGGGAATGACCGGGCGGGGAATGGACGGAGGAGGAGGTGAGGGTGGTAGATGGTCGGGTATGGGAGCAGGAAAGAACGGTTGATCCTCGCGGAAAGTGACATCAGCGGAAATGGAGAGCTTGCGTGTAGCAGGGGAATAACACACGTACCCCTTTTGGGTATGGGAATATCCAACAAAGATATGCTTAGCCGCTCGGGGATCCAATTTATCCACGGAAGGCCCCAAATGGTGAACGTAGCAGAGGCTCCCAAAAACGCGAGGTGGGAGAGGAAAAACCGGAGTGGAGGGAAAGAGTATGCTAAAAGGAGTAGCATAGTTGAGAATAGAGGAAGGGAGACGGTTAATAAGAAAACATGCGGTCGAAACTGCAAAATTCCAATATGGTTTAGGGACATGCATTTGAAGCATGAGAGAGCGGGCAACATCGAGTAAGTGGAGATTCTTGCGTTCTGCAACACCGTTTTGTTGTGGCGTGTAAGCGCAAGAAGTTTGATGGAGAATCCCGAACTCAGAACATGGAGCAGTAAATTCGTGACTAGTATACTCACGAGCATTGTCAGTTCGGAGGGTTTTGATGGTCGTGTGGAATTGCGTACGGGTTTCGAGGACAAATGCCCGGAAGATACGTGGAAGCTCAGAGCGTTCACGGAGTAAGTAGAGTCACGTTGTTCGAGAGTGATCATCGATAAATATGATAAAATACCTGAACCCAAAAATACTAGGAGTTTTAAAAGGTCCCCAAATATCCGAATGTACTAAAGCAAAAGGAGCAGCGCTCCGAGTACAATGTGAAGAGAAGGAGGAGCGAGTCTGCTTGCCGAGGATACAAGAGTCACACTGAAAGGGAGTAAAAGAAACATCGGGGAGAGCCCGCTGGAGGACTGGCAGAGGAGCATGCCCAAGTCGACGATGCCAATCAGTGGAAGAGACGGAAGAGAGCATGGTGGGAGAATCATCGAGAAGGTAGAGCCCATTCCGCAGCCGGCCTTTACCAATGGTAGTCTGCGTCCGCCGATCCTGTATAGCAAAAGAAGAGGAAGTGAATGTCACTGTACAATCCAAATCATGAGTAAGCCGTGCCACAGAAAGTAGATTAAACGGGGAGCTCGGGACATGCAGAGCCGAGCGAAGAGAGATGGAGGAGGTGAGAGGAAGATCTGCCGAGCCGGAGACGGGAACAGTGGCCCCATTGGCCACAGTAATAAAGGATGGATACGGGGAATGCAGGTACTGGGCAGGCCGATGTGGAGTGATGTGATGAGTTGCGCCAGAGTCCACAATCCAGCCCAAGTCAGTGGAGAGACAAGCAGTACCTGTGTGCGAGACGGAAGCAAGGGGGGCAGATGGTGAGTTGAGCAAACCCTGTAGATGCTGGAGCTGAAGACGGATAGCGTCAAGATCAAGAGGACCGGCGGCGGCAGCAATAGAAGCCGTTGGGCGAGGAGGATAACCAACTTTCTCGTAACATGTAGCCTCGAGATGACCATCTCGCCCGCAGAAGGTACACTTCGGCCGATTCCGGCCACCACGGCCGCGAGAGCCCGAACGACCCCCCCGAGGAGAAGGAGGGAGAGGTAGAAGGGGGGGTGCCAGCTGAAGAGGGTCAGTCGGAGAGGCCGGGCGGTCCGTAGGCGGGGTGGCCGCTGAGCCAGAGGACTGACCGAAGGATCCCATAAGATCAGACCGCAGCGGTTAGTCGGGCAGACCGCGAGAAGGAGACCGCAGCAACCCGCAGCACACGGAGAGGCGACAGTCCGCGAGGCAAGCTGCGAAAAAAGAAAGGACTGAAGACTGCGACCAAAGTGCGGATAGGCAGCCGTCTGCACGGTCAGGCCGGACACCAGCGAGTAGTCAGTTCGCGACCAGAGGGCGGAACAAAAAATGAAACTGCCGGGTCAAGGTGAAGTCGGCAGCAGTCTGAGAGAGGAGGAATAGAGCCCGCGAGAAGCCGCCGGGAGAGAGTAGCAGTCCGCACGGATAGAGAGATCGCAGCTAGAGAGAAACCGCAGCGGTGCCAGCAGACCGCGCGGGAAGCAGAGGAAGAAGCTGCGAACAAACAAGGGAGCGCGAGCGGACAGGAGCAAAATCCACAGCGGAAAGAGAGAAGGTGGCTATAAGAAGCCTGAGGAAGGGTGGAACCACGGAGAGGACAGCAGACCGGAGCGGATAGGACGGACTGGTCGGAAAAAAACCGCCGTGGACAGAAAGAACCCGCGCGGGTAGAGAAGGAAAGGAGAGGAAGGACAGACGGCCGCGACCAGGGGCGAATAGAGAGGAAAGACAATCCGCACGGTCACGGTGAGATCACCAACGGCCAAGAAAGGAGAAGTCGTGCGGCTAACCAATGAGACCGGGCGACTAGAAGAGGTTGCGAGAAGAGGCCGCGAGCCGAAGACTCCAGCGGCAAGAAACAAGGAGGCAAGAGCGAGAGCGAGAAGGAGACCGCGCGAGTAGGGAGAGATCGCGGGAAGTGGGACCCACGAGCAGAGACGAGAAGTTATAAAAAGGGACGGAGGGGTGGATCCACGGGAGAGGGTGGAGGAAAAGAGGAGCAAGTAGCGGCTAGAAGAGCAAGCAGCGGTTAGACAGGTAGAAACCGCTGAGAGAGGAGCCGGGCGGTTAGAAAAGGGGAAACCGCCAGGTCGGAACCGTGTCCTCTGATACCATGTTGAAGGAGCTCAAAAGCTTGTGTGTATATCTTCTGTAGTAAATACAAAGAGAGAATACAAATATATAGGAGGAAGAAGAGAGAAGAAAATCCTATACAAAGTGTGGGACTAAAGGAGGAGAGAAGATAAAACAATAGAAAAGGGCCCAATAATGGGCCTTTACATGGGCTATTTTAACAATAATGAAAAGTAAAAGAAGTATAAATGCGAGAGCAGGCGTAATTAAATAAGCACAAGTGAATAAGAATAACCAATGTCACAAAAGTTTAGAGACAATGATTACAAACAAATATAATTAGAGCAGTGAAAGGACACTAATTTTAACACAAAAGAAAATGACAAACAACTTAAATACTTACACAACTAAGACATAGAGGGTTCTGTGAGTATTCGGCAAGCCTCTAGTGGTCGGGAATGAGACCAAGGACTGTTTCAGGGCCTCCAAGATGAACTCAGAGTGTTGGGCAGGGTTGTGGCGGAGCTGGAAAAGAAGAAATAGCCCCTGAAATGGGATTGCAGGGGCTGGATGCAGAGCTGGAGTGCGCTGGAAGGTGGATGAGGGTATGATAAAATTTGTGGAGGGACAGAAGAGACTGTGGAAGGAGTAATAGCTGCGGGTAGAAGTTTCCCATGGCTTCTGGATGTCCGGTGGATTGGGGATTGTTGCTCGATTTAATTCGAGATTGCTAGAATTGAAGTTGGGAGGGGTCAAGTTGTAACGGCCCCCTTACGGCTACCGCTACAGTTTAACTTAACTTATCTATAAGTCAGGTAAAAACTAACAGAGTGCAGCTATATATGAAAGAGTACGAAAAGTAAATGCCAGAACAAACAACATAACCATCCTTTATTATAACTGAAATATAGTACAACAGGATGAAAAGGTAGCCTGTACAACACTACTAAGGCATACCCAAAAAGAAACTGTAAAGACTCATATCCTACCTACAGACCTGTACAGACTCATATCCTATCTACAGACCTGTACAGACTCAAAACTAACAGACTCTATTTGCAGAAAAACTGAAACTCGGCATGGGGACACTCCGGGTCTCGACATCTCTCGCTGTGCTCCGCAAGAACGCCAAGTACTGCTGTGTAGACCTCCACCCAGAGACAGTACTTCTTCTCCTGTCGAGGAGTGCATGGTCGTTGCTGGCTATTGGCGGCTGGTACCGCCTCTTCCTTGACCTGTTTGGTTTCATTTTATATTAGTTAAAGAACTAAGTGAATTCCTACAATTCCTCTTATTCTATATAATTTTTATTGTCTTCCTTAACTTGTTTCTTGGATTAACTTGTCGTATTCTCATCTTTATCTTATGTCTTACTTTTATGGGCTATCTGAAGTGTAATTAAGTGTCCTTGTCTCACACTTTAAGGTAACATATTTCCCGTGCCCTTATCTCGCACGTTAATGTTACGTACGTGCCCTTGTCTCGTACGTTAATGTTATGTACGTGCCCTTGTCTCGCACGTTCTTATTACTCTTCTCCTAGCCCATAATATCTTATTACATCAGGTTGTTCCTATTACATTTCTATGGTACGAGTTACTTTTGAATTTTCATTCGCTACTCGTTACATTTTCTTTTTCGTGCTTATTGTTTGCTTTTCTTAATTGTTGAACATATTAACAGCTATATAGAAACAATAGGAAACAAAAGAAATGGAAATGAAGAACTCAGTGTAGCTTTTCCTTTGCCTTTATCCCTGCCACTACCTTCTCCATGATTTATATTACCTCCGGATGCCATATCCTAAATGAAATCATGTTTATTTAGCACTACCTTCTACATAATTTTATTTCATGACTTTTATTTGACCTAATTAGGCCCAAGGTGTTAATACATAATTTTATATGGCTGCCCTAATCCTTAATTGGGTTTATTTTGCTATATTACTGCAGGGGCAGCACCCTTATGCTTCCAAACACTTATTTGGAGTGAGAGGAAATATTCTTTCTCTCATGCAAGCCTTCAATTTGGCTGCCCTAGTAGGGGAACAAAGGGTTTTGCCCTAATTCAACTATGCTTGCATATTTAGCCCCTAATACAAAGGGATTAAACTTTGCCTTAGCATATGACATATAGAAAAATTCCAAATCAAGGTTAGGGTTTCTCTAAACTTGCTGGAAATCAAGGAGTAGGGCTAAAACCTTATTCAGAAACTTTTGTAGGAAGAGATTCCGAAAGAAATCTCCAAAAATCCCAAACCCTAGGTTTTGGCCCAAATCATTCCAAGCAAAAACTTTACACAAGACTAAAGAGGAGTGGAGAGGAGGAGATTACCTTGCTTTAGGAAGAAAAATCACCGAAAACGGAGAGGAAATGGAGGCGCTGGAGCGATCGGCGGCGTGCGGCTCTGTGTGGCTTCCGTCGGGTGATTTCCGTCGGGCGTGCGGGAGAAATGATGAAGGAGCGGCTTGCGGCTTTCTTAATCGAGCGCCGCTTAACTCTATTGGACCGCACAACACTCTCCTGAACCGCCTATTTAATTGGCGGCGTCACACAAGTAGATGCTGGCAGCAAGGAGACTAAACTGGATGGAGGCTTCTGGGTTTGAACAAAGTGATGTTTGGAGGGGCTGGGAAGCGATGTCAGTGAATGAACAGGATATGGATAGCAGGACACCTTCAGGTGGCTGGACAGCCTGCTTTAGGATTTCTGGAGCGTAATAGAGGAGAGAAGGGGACGCCTGCAGACGTGGGTTGCTGTAGAGTTGTGTCTGGCTGAAAGGATGGGGAGCTTGGTTTGGAAAGGGGAAAGTGGATCCATGTGAGGTTGTAGAGGAGATAGTGGGGAAGTGGGGAATGGAGGGTGTGGAGATAATTTAGGAGTGGCCCTAAATTTAGGGGCGTGGGAATAATGGGAGAGTGGAGTAGTGGGGAGGTGGTCATGGTAGTTATATTAGTGGCGGGAGGGTGGTGGCTGGCCGGACGTGGCCGTAGGTGCTAGTGGTGGCCGGAGGTGATTTCGGGTAATCGATAGAAACCTGAAAGAGGTAGGAACTTGAAGGGTGGTGTTGGAGGCTTTTTGGAGGTGGCCGATAGAGGTTCCCGACAATCGTCGAAGAACTGAAAGGGGAGGGGAAATGGGAGGGGTTTTGTGAAGGGGGCCGGTTGTTGGACTATGTGAATGGGGAAGGGTGGACAGTTGTGGTGGGTTGTGGGAAAAAGGGAGGGGCCGGTGGTGGATTGTGGGAATGGGAAAGGATGGTCGGCAGTGGTGGGATGTATGGAAAAGGGAGGAACGATTGTGGACTTGGAGGATGGATGGAAGGGAAGGGTCGGCTGTTGGTGGTTCTGGGAGAAGGGGTAGTGTCGTCCAAAGGACGAAAAATAAAGGGGGTATTCGGCTGCGGGGAGAAGAGGGAGGAGGAAAATACCAAACTTCACACTTGAATCCAGCTTCGACACCGGTTAATCAAATGGCAGCTTTCTTGTCCAATCTTTTAATACCTCCAAATGAACCATCTATCATATTTGTAGACTGAGGGGTCATCATGGACGGTCACGATTCTCTGATCATGACGGATCTCAAATACAACAACACTCAAGTCATTATCCCATTATAGTAAGAGTGGCTATATGGATCCTTTCATTCCTTTGTCGTCATTGTGTCCTATCTTTTGTCATAATCTCACTAATGCATAAGTACATCATTTCTTTCCTTATAGTTTCATTCCATACGTATTTTCCGTTCTGACTCGGGGGGAGTACCTCTTTCATGCATTTTGCGATCTACTGGTTACCAACGGCACTTTCCCTCAGCTTGTTTGACACGATGCTCATGCTAAGAATGGAAATGCTGAAAGGAAGCATCGTCACATTATTGAGAAATTCTGAACCCTCCTCATCTCCTCCCACGTTCCTCATTTTTGGACTGAGGCTGTTTCCACTGTTGTCTACCTTATTAACCTGCAACCTCACACTTTCTTTCAGGGCAAGAGTCTTGATGTGCGTCTGTACTGTCACCCCCCCCCCCCCGCGTTACATTCATCTTCGTATTTTTGGTTATTTGTGCTATATTTTACTATTCACGTGAGCGTACCAAGCTCTCTGCTTAGTCTGTTTCCTATATCTTTCTTGGATACAGTCCTAAGCATAAGGGTAATCGTTGTTATGACCTTGTTGCACGTTGACTTCACATCTCATGTGATATCAGTTTTGACGAGTCTCACCCTTTTTGTGCCCCCGGTCTCCTCGAACTCACAATCATTTGTTACTCCCTCTGATGTGCAGTTTCTCACCCTTCCTATCTCACCGCCTCATGTCTCATCTCCTTTGGTATGTTCCCCTCCTCTTCCCTTGTCAAATTTTGCATCACCTCCGACTTCTCCAGTCTCACCACCTCACTCCTCCCCTTCGCCACCCACTTCTCCTTCTAACTAGCTCATCATCCCCCTTCAATATTGTCGTAAAATAGAAATAATAGTAGAGAATACTCAATTCTTTCACAAAGGGGCAAATATATAGGAAAATACAACAGACACACAAACAGAACCCACAGTGTGGGACTAAATCTCAAACATACTAAATGACTTAAATATTACGATAAAACTAATAACTCCAACACTCCCCCTCAAGATGAAGGAGGATCCTTCAGCTTGGACACATCAAATAACGACAACAGAGGTAGGCGATGCAGGATAAACGTCAGACAAGCCATCGGGGAAAATTCCAAACCGTGGAATCAAGTCGGAGACAACCACTCACAACGTTGACCCACACACGACGCAAGACCCACACACAATGTGAACTCTCTGAAAACCGGTCAACCAACATCACCTACACACACAAAATGCAAAAGAGAACGAAAAATGTTGAGCAAGTCATCAAACGAATGATCGGGAATAATCCGTCAGGGATAATCTGTCGGGGAAAATCCGCACAAAAACGATCCCTCACGACACAGTCTCGCACGACACATTCCCACGTGACACAACCCAATGAAACTATAACACCAACATCAGTCGCGTCCCAAACACACGACCAATAAAAAGACAAGGGGAGATAGAAACGACAAAAAAGCCTAGAGGCCATGTGGAACGAGAGCGAAAAAGTCGGGAAAGATCATCCGAGTCGTATTCATCCCAACACTCCCCCTCACGTAGATAACATGCAAGAAGGCATAACATTAAGATCAGACACAAAAATTAGACGACACAACAATAAAAGGACTCATAACAAGTCACAAGATACAAAACAAAACACCATCATCCATCCAGAGAAACGAGCAGCGGATCCATAACCCGGGTAGGAATAACAGCAGAGATCACTGACATCGTTAAGAACAAGCTCAGGCAGAGGTGGCAGTAGGCACAACAAAGAACGACAACAAGCCAAAAGCTGCCGACAATAACTAGACAGGAAGACAACATCGTTGAGATCGATGGAGGCAATAGGGAGGTAGAGTGGCTCGGCATCGTCATAAGACCGAAGAGGCCACGTCAGATCAGAACGGGAACGGGGCCGCAGCAAGCAAATTCGACGACTGGAGCAGTAAACAAAGCCATAATAAGCCCTGGATTCGACGACAGGGCGGGAACGGACCTGGTTGTTGCGATAAGAATTGGGGTCGGGAGAGGCACCAGCGGCAACAATGAACTGGAATCGGCGAAGCACGGGATCAGGACGACCGAATCTGGACGTCACACGGCGGCAGCAAGCGGGACCAGCGGGAGCAAGCGGGGCCGGAGGGAGCAAGCGGGATTCGACGATCGGAGCCGCTCCTGTCGACGAAATCAGCGATCGACTTCGTTGACAGGAGTGGGAGCTAAAAAATGTAACGGGAGCAGGACGGGATGAGCCCGACCAGAGGGAGTGAGAGGTCGACTAGCAAACGAGAATTTTTTTAGGGTTTCAGATCGAGTGAAGCTCTCTTACCATGTTGTAAAATAGAAATAATAGTAGAGGATACTTTATTCTTCCATAAAGGGACAAATATATAGGAAAATACAACTGACACACAAACAGAACCCACAGTGTGGAACTAAACCTTAAACATACTAAATGACTTAAATATTATGATAAAACTAATAACTCCAAAAAATATCATTACACTCGTCGTCCCCCTTCTGCTCCCTCGCCTCCAATGCCCCCAGACTTAATGTCTATCTCCTCCAGCAAGTGTCATGTGGATGATCATCCCGCGCGCTGCTACCCACTTCGTGAGAGACATCCTCCTGGCTGTCATAGCCTTGTTATACAACCGCTGGACCTGCATACCCTTCCTGCTACTGCTTGTGGTACTCCAGAACTGACTTTCTATCATGAGTCTGCCCAGATACCGAAATGGGAGGCTGTCATGTCTGCGGAGTTGGAGGCACTTGAGCACACTCGTACTTGGGAGTTCGTCCTTCTTCCACCCAGTGTTGTTTTTATTACTTGCAAGTTGGTCTTCAAGATCAAAACTCGCTCTGATGATTCAGAAAGAGGAACAAAGCTCGACTTGTGGCTCGTGATTTTCAACAGGAGCAGGGCCGCGACTATGACGAGACCTTTCCTCCAGTCACTCACATGATTATAGTTCGTACTCTTATTGCAGTTGCAGTTGTTCGCCACTGGTCACTGTCTCAGCTTGACGTGAAGAATGTCTTTCTTCACGGCGATCTTCAGCAGAAGGTGTACATGTTTCATCCTCCTGGACTCTCCTCTCCTCCAAGCCTTGTCCGCCGCTTCAGACGAGCTCTTTATGGGCTCAAGTAGGAGTCTCACGCGTGGTTTACATATTTCAGCTCTGCCATTACAGCCGCCAGTTTTCAGCCGAGTTCACATGATCAAGCTCTGTTTGTGCACTCGACTCAAGCCCAAACTCCTCTGTTACTTTATGTGAATGAAATAATTATTACTGATGATGATCCTTCTCATGTGGCTTTCGTCAAACATCACCTTCATCGGCAGTTTCAGATATCTGGCCTTAGACAACTGAGCTCCTTCTTGGGCCTTGAGGTCAGCTCTACAGACCGCGATTTTCAGCTCTATCAGCAGCGTTGCACATCAAATCTCTTAGCTTGGGCTGCACTCTTTGACTCTCGCACTGTGGACACCCCTATGGAGCTTCACCTTCAGCTACAGTCGGATGATGGAGTTTCACTCTCTGATCCTACTCGCTACCGCCACCTTGTTGGGAGTCTCGTCTAACTAGCCATTACTCGGCCCGACATTGCCCATACTGTTTATATGTAGAGCCAGTTTGCTAGTGCGCCTACCTATGTGCATTATGGTCACCTGCTACGTCTCCTGTGTTATCTTCGGGAGACGACTTCTCCCAGTCTCTTCTTCTCCAGTTGTAACTCTATACAGCTTCGTGCTTACTCGGTTGCTCCCTAGGCTAGTAATCATGTTGACCGTCGCTCTGTCACTGGTTTTTATCTATTCTTGTGTTCTTCACTTATTGTATAGAAGTTCAAGAAACAGACCAGTGTTTCTCTTTCCAGCAGAGATGGTGAGTTTCGGGTCATGGCTACCACCGCTGAGGATATCATTTGGCTTTGTTGGTAACTTGAGAATCTTGGTGTCTCTTCTCCAGATCTCACTCCACTCTATTGTGACACCGGTGCCATTCAAATTACTCTAAACTCGGTGAAACATTCACTCTCTAAGCATATCGGGGTGGATGCTTTCTTTCTACGTGAGCAATACAGTTATGGCACTCTTACTCCTTTGTTCCTTCCGAACAGCAGACTGCATATTTGATGACTAAGTTGCAGACGCAGACCCGACATGCCTATCTATTGTCCAATCTCTCGGTGTATGATCACCCGTGAATTTGAGGGGATGTGTTACATATATTGTACATTATACATGGTATACATAGCTTAGGCTTAACTTGGGTGTTGTGAGCACCCTCTCATGTACATGTATATATATCTTATTGTTGATGTGAATAGTACTTTTGATCCCTTTCTATCAATCAACATATGACAATAGGCCAACTGATATTTTAAAACCTTGAAATTGTTGAATTAATGAGGGCATACTTACACTGTAAGATCCGTGGTGTGTGACTCCAATTTCATTGAAGCAGTCGAAGAATCTGGGTTACTTGGTTGAGGGTCCGGTGACTCAGTTGAGGATTCGGTGACTCGGAAAAGGGTTCGGTGGCTCAGTTTCATCACAACAAAAAGGAAAATAGGAGGTAGATAATACCCATAATCACTCCCAACAATGGTATGGTAATCACTAGGAGACAATAGGCTAGCCTGAGAGAGATCCTACAATGATTTTTTCCAGATACAGCATATCCTCAACTGAGTAGCAGAGTGAACAAAGAAAGTGGGACAATTTTGTATGAATTTTCTCACGCACATGGCAGGCAATCTCTATATGTTGATCATTTCATGAAACTAGATAAGAAATTATATGAATAGCAGCTTTGTTATCACATTATAACATTATGGTTGCTTGAGCACAAAAGATCAATTTTTCCAATATTGATTTGATCCATATCAATAAACAAGTAAGAGTCATGGCGCTCATTGCGCTCATCTTAATTAGGAGGCTCCAACTTATGAAAAGGGTGCGACTATTTTCTTAAAACAAGTAGCACATTGCACTCATCTTTATTTCCACAAGTT
Source organism: Platanthera zijinensis (assembly GCA_039513925.1). Classification (NCBI taxonomy): domain Eukaryota; kingdom Viridiplantae; phylum Streptophyta; class Magnoliopsida; order Asparagales; family Orchidaceae; genus Platanthera; species Platanthera zijinensis. Next base: position 39,237,561 of record CM077080.1, read on the forward strand.
TTTTCTTTGTTAGGATTTCATCCATAAACTTCGCATAGCTTGGAATCTCAGTCAATGACTTCACTAGCGGGATATTAACTCTCAATTTTTTAAAGACTCAAGAAATTCATGAATTTTTTAACCACTACATTCTCCTTTAAGATGTGGGATGGTACTTTTGGCAAAAAAAATTACTTCATTAGGAGGCTCTTCTCTCACATTTTTATTTTCTTCCACGCCATTCTCTTTTTCAATTATATTCTTTTTCTCCGGCTTGGACATCAATTGGGTTTCCCCTAAAACCTTCTCATCTCAGCTCTCTCTCTCTCTCTTCCACTCTTTAAATATATAGCATTAACCCACTTGGAGTTCTTTTTTGTTCCGCTAGGAAGAGTTCCTTTGACTCGACCCAAAATGATATCCGCAAGTTGTCCTAAGTGATTTTCCATGTTTTCAAAGCAGTTTCGTTGTTCTGGAATCGGGATTCAGTATTGATGAACTAAATAAAGGTTCTTCCACACTTGGTCTCTTCTCTTGCAGTGGAGGTCCTTATTGTTGTTATTGATATTTTGGAGGAAATTGGGTTCAAAGCATGTTTGGTTGTCGTTGAATTATCATTTGCTTCCAAGAGAAGTATGGATGACTGCGCCACCCTAAATTGTAGATATTTGCATTGGGGCTATGGGCTGAAAGACGATGCTAGAGGTAAACATATCTTATGATCGTGGGAAGCACATACTGGATGGCCTGAAGTTCATGAAAGGGATCAACAAAATTAAGTGACTGGGAAGAGTGCATATTGTAGGATCAAGAGCATACCTAACTGACAAATAAGTTCAAACTTATGAAAATGGTGCAACTATTTTTTTAAAACAAATAGCACATTGCGCTCATGGGCCGAGAGAGGACGTTGTAGCGCAACAAATCTTCTGATCGTAAGAAAGCACATATTGGATGAACTTAAGTTCATGAAAGGGATAAATAAAATTAAGTGACTGGGTAGAGTGCATATTAAGGCCGTACATCTATGTTGAAGCATGCAACGAAAAAAATGTTGGGAAGTGTGAGCGGGTGAACAAATGGGTTGGATGGTATATGGAACGGTTAACTAGACAAACTACAAGGTACAGTTGAGAGCTCTTGATGTATGGCATGTCAATAACGACAAGCAGAATCGTTGAATGAGCTTTGATGCGGTGTTAGTGAAGGCAATCAGACTAGTTGATAGAAGCTCGATAGGAAAGCCTCTCGCCTAAGAACAAATGCTTGATTCCAATTGGGGGGAAATGAGTATAGGAAATTTGACAATAGTCACAATATGAGTCCACCATAAAAACACTTAATGAAAAGGAAATGGAAGATTCAACATTAAAATAAGGATCTTATGGCCCTGAGTCTAACACATGCTAGTTGCGCCACCAGACAGTCATCCACTCTTCTGTGTGCATGCATAAGATAATAGGAGCAACACAGCCTTAGTGAAAAGATCTCTTGTTATTTGAGCTCGGGATTACCATTGGAACTGTATCTAGGAGCAATACAGCGCATGCATGATTTTAGTGGAAAATTCATGTTTACTTATGATTTTATCCTTCTCTTTGCATTGCAAGGTTCCTGGGGAAATATGAAAATTGGCTTTTAAGTAATTCCACATCTTATCAATAAGAATTTTGGTTGAGATCATGCTTGCATAGTAGAATTAATTTTTGAAATGTCGCACATTGCAATGTTGTGTACAATTTTTAGAAAATAAACAATTGATTGTTACTCACGTAAATTCCAATGTGGGTACTTATACCTCAATATATATACTTGCAATATTAAAAAATACAAACTAAGAAAATGTACAGGATTCTTTCAGTAAAAAATATCTACGGCTATAAACTTGAAACTCTTCATCACCAAGCTCAAGGAAAAGTTGTTATGCCTCATTGGGGTGTTTCCAAAAAATAAGTAATAATAGAAATAATACAAGCATAAAAACTTCAAGCAATTTTAAGAAAACTTACATGTTTTAGATTTAACCATACATTCTAAGAATAATTGTGAGGCATAAAAGTATAACAAATAAGCTATAGCCCTCATTGTCAAAAATAAGAAGTAAAAATACTGAAAGATAAATGAGTTAATTCCTCGAATTAACTTCAAAGCCAAAAGTAGTTTCATAAGGTAGATAACTTCACCTGTTTATTCTATGACACCATAAAAATGCAGGGAAGTTGATGTAGGGTAGGCTATCTATTATGCAACCTAGGTTGACTCTAGTGAGTGGACACGTGAATGCTATGATGAGATGCACAAAACCCGTTAGGCAATTATTTCAAACAATGATTCACAACCACGCATAATTAAATTAGGCAACAATGATTCTTTTAGGGCAATTAAGCAAGGCTTTCCTCCAAGCGGAGGGCCAAATTAAGTGCGCTGCGAATAGTTCCTTCCTGCAATCAACACTTTCACGGGCAAAATTCCACAACAAAATATTTTATGCAAGCACAAACTATCTCAAACAATAATCAAAACTGAGAACTAGAAATCCATACAACAAACAACTCACAAACATAAGGGATGTCCGAGGCGGGAGAGATCCGGCGGTTTCGGGAATAGATCCGGGTTGGTGAATCGAAACGGTGGTTGTCCACGGTGGAAGATGGGTGCGGAGGGTTGGAAACGGGTAGATCCGGTAATATTATGACGGATCCGGGTTACGGAGGGGAAATATGTAAGTGGAGGGTAGATCGGTGAAGGGTAGCGCTAGATCAAAGTAGATCTAGGGTTTTCGGAGCGGTTGGAAGTGGATCCACGAAGGGGAGAAGAAGTGAGGGGGGCGGGTGAACAGTGACGGCGGACGAACAGTGTGGATGAACAGTACCAGCGGATGAACAGTGCGCATGAACAGTTCCGGCAGGTGAACAGTGCTGGTGAACAGTAATTTCTGGGTTTCTGAACAGCGGTAGGGTTGGGATTTGGGGGCTATAGGGGTTGCGGATGAGGGTTTCGGAGGAGGAAAAAAAAGGTTATGGATGGGTAGTACCTTGGGGATGAAGTTCCACCGCTAGGAGTCAACACCTAGGGCTCCACGGCGTCGGCACCGTGGCGTGATCGCGGAGGTCCGGGAATCTCTTCTCCAAAACCAGCAATGAGTCTCTCCAAGCCTCTAACACTCCTATTTATAATATTCTAACATTAGGGCAACCCGGATTCGACGGCTATGATTGGCCGACGAGTCCTCGTGCCAAACATAAGCAAATGAAAGTAAAAATAACAAAGTTATATATCAAAAAGATTCGCGGCACGCATCCGCGGGGTCGGATCGTCCCTCCGCTCAAGTCTTCCGGCGAGAATATACGAAAGTGGACCCCGCCTTGTTACGGGCCGATGGTCCTCCATCAACTCCCCCCGACTGAAAAGAATTCATCTCCGATGAATGGAGAGAATCATACTGTCGTCGAAGCCCAGGGGCGAGTCGGTCCAACTCTGTAGGTAGAATCCATGTGTCATCAGAGGCCGAGCGGCCTCGCCAACGAACCAAGTAGCGGCATGACAGTCCCGTGGTGGAAGGGACGTACTCATGGGTGATGATATCTGTAATACTCTCAGTAGACTGCGCTCGTGAAATGGATCCCGGTACGATCAGGGGTGCATGCGGTGTCACCATAGATGATGGACTCCCAAGGGTGCGGGTAGGAGGAGACAAGGTCAGAGGTGGAGGCGAGTGGGCCGAAGCTGTCGCTGGTGGCGGGGTGGAAGGGTGGTGATCATTCCGACTCGGGTCCGAATATTCACGAGGTTCATAATACGGAGTCAAGTCCTCAATATTGAATACCGGATGGATGCCCATACTTGCGGGGATATTAAGTTCGTAGGCATTTGTTCCGATCCGCCTAATGATCGAGTAGGGACCGATTCGCTTAGCGCTTAATTTTTTGGCAGGCCCTGGTGGGAGCCTTTCCGCCCGGATTCGGACCATTACTTGCTCGCCTTCGTGGAAAACCTGTTCTCGCCTGCTTAAATCTGCATGGGTTTTATAGCTGTCATTACTTGAAATAATTTGTCGACGGACTGACTCATGTAACTCATGCAAGTGACGTACAAAAGACTCGGCGGACTCGCTAGGACGGGCCTCTAATGGGTAAGGAAGGAGGTCAATGGGCTTCTTGGGCTCATACCCCAATACTACGTGAAATGGGCTCAACCCGGTTGACCTATTGACCGAACTATTGTAGGCGAACTCCGCGACAGGAAGGACAGAGTCCCAACTAGCCACATGTTCGCCAACGAGACACCTAAGCAAGTTCCCTAGACTACGGTTCACCACCTCAGTCTGTCCGTCCGTCTGGGGGTGATAGGCAGATGAAAACTTCAAGGTAGTACCCGTTTTGTACCAGAGGGTCTTCCAAAAGTAGCTCACGAATCTAACATCTCTGTCGGAGACTATGGATTTTGGTAGGCCATGTAGTCTAAAGACATCCCGAATAAAAATGGAAGCAACACGTGATGCGTCGGCGGTCCTAGAGCAAGCGATGAAGTGCGTCATCTTGGAGAAACGGTCAACTACGACAAAAATGGAGTCGTGCTTTCGAACCGTGCGTGGCAGTCCGAGTACGAAGTCCATACTAATATCCTCCCAGGGTCTAAGTGGGACTGGCAAGGGTGTATATAGTCCCGTGTTTTGTTTAGTTCCCTTCGCCGTCTGACACGTGCGGCAATGTCGAACAACTCTAGCCACGTCCCTCTTTAGACCTGGCCAATAAAATCTATCCTCTACGATAGCTATGGACTCATCCCTGCCAAAATGCCCGGCGGCTCCGCCCGCATGAAGCTCCCAAATCAGATAGTCCCGGTATGAAGTGCTTGGGATGCACATGTGGGAACCCCGGTAAAGGTAACCTTCCCAAATCTGGAAGCCATCGACAGGTTCGGGTGGGTCTCGGGATAAGGCTGCGTATATCTCGCCGAAGTCAGGACATTCAGGATAGTCAAGAATGATCTGCTCAAGTCCGTCCACATGGGCTCTCAGGGTCTGCAAGAGGGTGACCCGCCGACTCAACGCATCAGCGGGCTTGTTCTCAACACCGGCGCGATGTTTGAGAACATAGTGGAAATCCTGAAGGTACTCAACCCACTTCGCATGCTTATGTCCCAACTTCTTCTGTGAGTCTAAGTATCGGAGCGCCTGGTGGTCAGAGTAGAGAACGAACTCCCGGGGAAGGAGGTAGTGTCTCCAGTATCGCAAGGACTGAACGATCGCATAGAACTCTCTATCGTAATTGGAATACTTCTGCTTGGCCTCATTTAACTTTTCGTTGAAGTAGGAGACCGGGTGTCCCTCCTGGCTCAACACACCGCCGATCCCAACTCCAGAAGCATCACACGCAACCTCAAAAGCCTTACCAAAGTCAGGGAGTCGTAAGACGGGTGCTGTGGTCAATTTCTCCTTAATCTCGTCAAACGCTCGAGTGGCTGCAGGGGTCCACTGAAATTCTCCTTTCTTCAAACAGCTAGTGAACGGGGCCATAATTGAGCTAAAGCCACGAACAAATCGCCTATAGAAGGTAGCTAGCCCATGAAAGCTGCGAGCCTCGTGAAGGGTCGTGGGCAGTGGCCACTCACGGATGGACTTAACCTTCTCAGGGTCGACTGACACTCCTGTGGATGACACGATAAACCCCAAGAACTGTACCGACTCGGCGTAGAACGAGCACTTCTTTAGATTCACAAAAAGTTTCTCCTGACGGAGGGTCTCAAAAAGTAGCCTCAAGTGCGCTAGGTGGTCACCATGGGTCTGACTGTAGATCAGAATATCATCAAAATATACAACGAGGAATTTGCCCATGTAAGGGCGTAAGATCTGTGTCATAAACCTCATGAACGTGCTCGGGGCGTTGGACAGCCCAAACGGCATGACCAACCACTCATACAGGCCATCCTTAGTCTTAAAGGCCGTCTTCCACTCATCGCCCTCCCGTACTCGGATCTGGTGGTACCCACTCCGCAGATCGATCTTGGAAAAGAGTTGGGCACCAGACATAGTATCTAATAGGTCATCCAGGCGAGGGATAGGGAACCGATACTTCACCGTAATCTTATTGATGGCACGACTATCGATGCACATGCGCCAGCTACCATCCTTCTTAGGAGTAAGAAGGGCGGGAACGGCACAGGGACTCAGGCTCTCCCGAATGAACTGCTTCCGAAGAAGCTCGTCAACCTGCCGCTTGAGCTCGGTGTGCTCATCCGGATTCATACGATAGTGCGGTAGATTTGGGAGAGAAGCTCCCGGGACTAGGTCGATAGCGTGCTGGATATCTCGCAAAGGTGGGAGTTCATCAGGTAACTCCTCTGGCAAGATGTTGGTGAACTCGTCAAGTAGGGTCTGGATCTCAGGGAGAAGATGCGGGGTCACTATCGGACTCTCAGAAGCCATAGTAGCGGCAACAATGTAAAATATCCCGGCATCCCTGCTCTCCCGCAAGAACTCACTACACCGCAGGAGATGTAGCGGTCACGACGATATGGTGCTCGGGGGGGGGGGGGGGGGGGGGGGCTCAATCGGGCCCTTAGATTTCTCCTTGGGTCGGGTTGGGGACAACGTGATCTTCTTGCCTTTATCGAAGAATGTGTAAGTATTCGACCGACCGTAGCTCGTGACATCACGGTCGTATAACCAAGGTCGACCCAATAACACGTGGGCAACGTCCATAGGAATGACGTCACACCACACGTTATCCTCAAATGTAGCAAGCCGAATAGGAATGAGGCACCGCTGCGTCACCTGGATGGCGGTCTTGTCTACCCAAATGACTCGATACGGGTGGGGGTGGGGCTCCGCCTTCACTTGCATACGCTCTAAACCTTTCTGGGCCACAATATTGACACAACTCCCACTATCAATGGCTAGTTTGCAGGGTCCGCCTGCACTAGGAAAATACGTGTAGAAGATAGTGGTACGGCGCCAATCCTCGTCCGTACGGGGGGGTATGTAGGAGACGTCGAACTACTCCCATCTCTAGGGATCTCTCAGCCTCACTCTCCCATCCCTCCTCGATCGTAGCTTCGACCTCCTCGGTAACATCCTCGGCCCCTTCTAGGCCTAGCTCTTCCTCTCCCTCGACTAGCAGATTTCTTGTGGGGCAATGTGCCGCCACATGTCCTCTGTCGGCGCACCTAAAGCACTGGATACCCCCGGGCCTCTGACCCTCCGTGGCGATGGCCTTGCCCTTCATGTCAGTGGTGATCCGTGGGGGTGGGGTGGTCGTGGTGGTCTGGAAAGGTGTGGGCTTCTTGAATGTCGAGGAATCAGTGCGCGAGGGGAACTGCCTCGTACTTGACGTACGGAGATACTGCTCGTACTCTAAGGCGAGCTGGAATATCTGATCAACCGTCTCGAGGCGATGGGGGATTAACTCTCTCCGGAGCTCTGAGCGAAGGCCAGCCTTAAATCGCGATGCAGTGGCAATGGGCTCTTCTGAAATATCACTCCTAACGACCAACTCATCGAATCGAGCCATGTACTCCGCTACCGAGAGCGTTCCCTGACGTAGGTTCTGCAGCTGATCCAGCAACTGATCACGGTATGAGGCGGGGAGATATTTATCTTTCAGTCTCTCCTTCATCTCATCCCATCGGGAGATGGGATAATAGCCTTCCCTCTCGACAGCTCTCTCTACACTAATCCAAAATACTTTGGCTTGCCCAACCAACTTCATCTTCGCGAAACGGACACAACGCTCATCTCTCATGTCGTACCAGTCAAAATAGTGATCCATGTTTAGGATCCAATCACTAAAGGCCTTCGGATCCAAGCGGCCGTCGAACGATGGGGCGTCGAGGCGAATCCGACGGGTGATGTCGAAGGCATGGCCACCTCTCCGGGGCTCGGGGTAGTCCCCTGGATAATCATCGTAGTCGTAGTCAAACCTTCGTCGATCTGGCGGGTAATACTCCTCCCGGTGCTGGTCGCGGCGACCAGGTAGAGGCACCCGGTCCCTAAGGTCCGGTTGCGGCTGACGGGGCACACGATAATCCTCACGTGGCGGCGCGTGCCTATCACGTGCTGGCTCAGGGTTTCGCCTTGCCGGTGGGGCTGGGGCCCGGTAGGGAATGTCACGGCGACGGCGGTCCACTGGTGGTTGGCCCACTCTTGGGTGTTGGTCGGGACGTGGTGAAACATCAAGGTCGTCCTCCAAAGGATCGTCACGATGTGTAGGCGTGTCCCTAGTGTTCTCTAAGTGGTCCAGTCGTATGTTTACCTCGGCAAGGTCCTGTCGCACGTCGTTAAACTGGGCGCCTAATGCGTCAAAACGATCTAAGATAAGGCGCTGGAACTCAGCAAACGCGGTGCCCGAATTTGAGCTTCCCGCACGGTCGTCGGTTACTTGTGGTTCAGCCATGCTAGTCCTAAATGTCCTACCACTACGGAGCATGCAAGTGGCCTAACCTTGACCTCTGATACCAATTGATGTAGGGTAGGCTATCTATTATGCAACCTAGGTTGACTCTAGTGAGTGGACACGTGAATGCTATGATGAGATGCACAAAACCCGTTAGGCAATTATTTCAAACAATGATTCACAACCACGCATAATTAAATTAGGCAACAATGATTCTTTTAGGGCAATAAGCAAGGCTTTCCTCCAAGCGGAGGGTCAAATTAAGCGCGCTGCGAATAGTTCCTTCCTGCAATCAACACTTTCACGGGCAAAATTCCACAACAAAATATTTTATGCAAGCACAAACTATCTCAAACAATAATCAAAACTGAGAACTAGAAATCCATACAACAAACAACTCACAAACATAAGGGATGTCCGAGGCGGGAGAGATCCGGCGGTTTCGGGAATAGATCCGGGTTGGTGAATCGAAACGGTGGTTGTCCACGGTGGAAGATGGGTGCGGAGGGTTGGAAACGGGTAGATCCGGTAATATTATGACGGATCCGGGTTACGGAGGGGAAATATGTACGTGGAGGGTAGATCGGTGAAGGGTAGCGCTAGATCAAAGTAGATCTAGGGTTTTCGGAGCGGTTGGAAGTGGATCCACGAAGGGGAGAAGAAGTGAGGGGGGCGGGTGAACAGTAACGGCGGACGAACAGTGCGGATGAACAGTACCAGCGGATGAACAGTACACATGAACAGTTCCGGCGGGTGAACAGTAATTTCTGGGTTTCTGGACAGCGGTAGGGTTGGGATTTGGGGGCTATAGGGGTTGCGGATGAGGGTTTCGGAGGGGGAAAAAGAAGGTTATGGATGGGTAGTACCTTGGGGATGAAGTTCCACCGCTAGGAGTCAACACCTAGGGCTCCACGGCGTCGGCACCGTGGCGTGATCGCGGAGGTCCGGGAATCTCTTCACCAAAACCAGCAATGAGTCTCTCCAAGCCTCTAACACTCCTATTTATAATATTCTAACATTAGGGCAACCCGGATTCGACGGCTATGATTGGCCGACGAGTCCTCGTGCCAAACATAAGCAAATGAAAGTAAAAATAACAAAGTTATATATCAAAAAGATTCGCGGCACGCATCCGGACGCATCCGCGGGATCGGATCGTCCCTCCGCTCAAGTCTTCCGGCGAGAATATACGAAAGTGGGCCCCGCCTTGTTACGGGCCGATGGTCCCCCATCAGAAGTAGCTCATCCTTGAAACATAAATGACAAACTCCATAGGAATACTAATTATAGCTTCCCAATAGTAACATGGTTCAAAGATGTAGTAAGAACCATGCTGGACAAAACCAGTCAGAATGCTTTACCTCACAGAAATCTAAAGCTTATTAATATACAGTCATAAAGTATAATTTGCATAGCTACCCTATTCAAAAGTATGATTATGACAATTCTACTAATAAACTGTCTAGGGTCAAACATTCAGTAACATAAATTGTGGCCAGATGTGTTGAGAAACCAGAACTGAAAACCAAAAATTCCTGTTAAGAATAAACTAGTAGGGAACCTTTGACCTATACTATTTTCAATATTAAATCTTGAATCCACTTTTGAAGCACAGAAATAGAAGAAAACCTGAAATCCCCAAAACAAGGAATACACATAACGTGTAACCACGCTGTGTTTTGTGGTTAGACTAACGACTTGTTGGTAAATTCCATATTCAAAATCTCCATCTTTAGAGAAGCAAGCACTAGCATTTGGGTTATTCAACCAATCTGTCCAGTTAGCTGGAGAATTAACTGTTCCAGTAAAATTTCCGCTCCCACAGTCAACAAATGGAAGGCATGAAGGTTTCTTTGAATCAAAGCATGCATTCCGTAAGCACTGGTTTACTCTCTGCAAGGAGAAAATATGGCCACAAATGTAATACAAAACATATATGAAATAACACAATGTTTTACTCTTCTGAAAATTAGAAGAAAATATTTACCAAAAAAATTAAGAATTATGGAAAGTTATGCATACTTGTAGAGAAGGGGAATTTGCACCCTTGAAAATAAAACTATACACAGTAGAAAGTTTCAAAAAGAAATGTATGGAATAAAGGCATACTGAAGTGAATTAGACTCGAATTTCATAGAAAACGCAGAAAAAATTGTGTCGTTTAGGAAATGATTTGTCTCTTTTCATCATCATCTTCATTAACCTTATGACCCTCATTCCAACTATTTAGCTTCAGTTTTGTGAACATCATTCTCAACTCACTCATTTTGACTATGGTCCCATTCTGACCCTAAAAGGAGCCATAAAACCAATGTTGAGAGTAGCCACTGAGAGCAAGACCAAAAAAGGTCCCTATTCCGCTAGCAGAAAGGAGGTTTACATGTCTGCATCAATAGCTGGATCAACCCTTAGACCAATAGAAGCAAAACCCTACACCAACAATTCTTTAAGGGCCCGTTCGGAAGAACGGAGTTGGAAAACAGGAATTGGATTAGGGAGAGGAATTGGCTAGCTGCGAGCAAGAGAAAGAAAATAACCCTAGAACGAAAAATGAGTTTATATAACACTTTGTACATTTACAATTGAGTTGCAGCTCAATTGGTGATGAGGACTAGTTTAGAGCTTCCTTATCAAGGAGGCATGGGATTCAAGCCCGGGCCACAACAACCTGGTATTGGAATTAGCGGTAGTGGCCAATCAGATCCGTGGAGAGGGGTTGGATTCATTGGTCTGCAGACCTGTAGCACACTCATAGTAGACCGGGGCATTACACATTTCCCTCCACATTTCCTGTGTCTTGCCTTTGTTGATGGATAAATTTGAAATTTTTAACTGTTCGGCTCTATATTCTTAATTTTATACTTCATTTATAAGATTAATATGGCAGGTGGTTGTTTGTTTGTGTATCAAATTAGGATTAAACCCAACTCTTAATATGGTTATGGAAGTCAAATTCATTAATGTCGTCTCCTTGGTGTCTCTTATCTTTGCAAGTAATGTTAATTTATGATATATGGCAATGTTAATCTCATATTAAGCATTTAATCCATCTATTACATCATTCAGATTCTGAGCTCAAGGACTAGACTAAATGCCTGATGAATGTTGAGTAATTTGAATAATCATTACAAAATTTTAATTCTGAAAAATTGAATTCCATCCTACGGCCGAACAACATTATTGATCAATTTCAATTCCGTTGACTGAATTCCATAATACACCGAAACAACAAAATTGAAATTCAAACCAAAATTAATTCCTCCATATATTGGTATTAGACTGAAAATCAATGTCGAAAAGTCAATTATCTGCATCCAAACAGACCCTAAATGGATTTCCATCTCCCTATCCAATCAAGTTTCAGTGCAAAAATTGTTAGTGATCCCTACTACAATTTTTATATCAAGCCTTCTTCAAAACACATTTTACACTTTCCTAGCATATTTCATGTACTACGACAAAAGAATGTACAGTAAATGGAAGAGGAATAAAGAGGAAATTGGGGAAAAAGTGTAAAATACTAGTTATGGTTTAGTCCCACATTGTACAATCTCATTATGGTATGTACCCTCCTCCTTTCTGTTCCCAATAAAGTGATGGATAAAGTTGCTCATTATTACTCTTCCTCTTACACTAAAATGAGGTGAGACAAATTATGAACCTGAGTTGTCTCTCCGAACTAACTTTCATAACCTGTCAAAGAATTTTCTCAAACTTACCTACAGCGGAGAGCATAGTAGCGGCCTCGCATAGAGCTCTCGCTTGACCACTCGCACTTTCAAAGCTTGCCTGCCCAAATTAACCTAAATCCTATTGTTCGTTAATTTGATAACTCAACTGTCACTTTCTCTTTCTTACATTGAGACACTTGTGGATGAACTTATCTAAAAGTTAATAATGTACAAATTGTTGTTCACTTATGTGCGTTTACGAAACCTAAGTCGTATATCGCTTGAAATTGCCCGTAAAAATCCGGCTAGTGCCACATATTTTATATCGTTCTCAAATTTATATTTAAATTTCAATACAGGATTTTGATTCACATCACTTTGCATACTTCTAACCAGGTTAAAGTTTACCCTTATGTTACTGAGGCTTTGTTTTTTGGCACTGGTTACTGCAGAGATTTAAGCAATTTCCAAATATGTTAAGCAAGTGAAAATATCAACATAAGTTGACGAAGGCTATAAATGTTTATATAAATAAAAATAAGATTAGTAAATGACAGTTTAACCGAACTGACCTGTAAACCAAAGAGATACCAACATGAACCCACAACATGCCCGGCCAATACAAACATTAGAAGATTGATAACAAAATTGGCCCAAGCAGACTCAAATATGAAGCCACTTGCAGACTGACCAGCAAGAAGTGGGAGAAATCTGATGATTCTAGGTATATATTGAAGAAGAACCGTAATACGTAAAAGATTTTTTGCATAGTTCGCAGATGATGTACCAATATAATTTGGTATAATAACCAATATCATAACCTGCAAAAAAGACAATGTAGTGATAAGGACATCAAACAGGTATAATAGTGCAAAAGATGAAGAGAAAGAATAAAACCTACAAACAAGTTTAAGTTATCTTACATTAGAAAATAGAAAACCAAGTTAACAATTTTCCATTGTTCGATATTGAAAACTCAAATGAGACTGTTAGTAGTATACTACATAAAAGTATTTCAAGATATTTTTTATTCACAATAGCTTCCCTTTTAAGAATAAACAATATAATGATGTGGGCTAACCAACGGAATTGAGAAAACAGTAAAAATCACAAAGGAAATAAAGAAATTATATTATAATAGAAACTCCTCAAATTGTTGAAGGTAAATCCTCACGCATGGTGTTGTCGAACCCCCGGGACAAGAAGATATTGAACATGAAGGAGATCCTCAAGAACAAAAAATGAGAAGACACCCCAGAAAACAACATGCTATGTACCTTGCGCGATCCATGAAGGGGAGCGGGGGTTGAGTTGAAGGATTCTAATGGAGGTTCAGCTTAAGGTTCAGATTTCGTTCATCCAAGATAAAAAACTAACACATACATGAGACCCTTATATATAGGTCCTGCTCAAAATGTAAAGAATCTACTAATTATCTAATTAATTAATTGTCAGTGTCTCTCATGATTCGTAATCCTCCCCGTTCTTCGACCTTTGTGAGTGCTCAGTAGCAGTGTTGTGAATATCCTTCGGCATGACCGACACGTCAGCCGACATATGGGTTTCATGGACAACAATGCGTTTCTGATATTTTTTTACAAAATATTCTTTTGGAATATATCCTCTGATATATTTGTTATTGACCAATATCTTCGCGAATATATCAGTCGATATATTCCGACATTTTATTGGATGATTTTTTTTCAATCTACTTTAATTAGTGTCTACGAAGGGGAGCCTTGGCACACCGGTTGAGGTGTTGCCATGAGACCTTGAGGTCAAGGGTTCAAGTCCTGGAAGCAGTCTCTTGCAAAAATGTAAGGTAAGGTTTGCCTACATTTCACCCTTGTGGCAGGTTCCTTCCCCGAACCCTCGCTCCGCGAGGATGCCATGTGCACCGGGCTACCCTTTTTTTAATTAGTGTCTATGGTCTAATAGACAATAAACCAAAAAAATTCATTGTTTAGGTTACGTTTTGTCATTACTCTAACTTTCTTCCTTGTTCACGTTCGTCATCTACTTCAATTGCGCATGATCTTTGAATTATGGAATAAAAGTTAATTATCTTCTATTGTCGACGAGAACTTGCTGCTTTCTTGCTTTCTCTTTCTTTATTTCATGCATTATACCGTCATTATTTGTGTAGCATAAAATATTTTTATTAGTTTGGTAGATTTAGAAGTTCAATAAATAACAAATTATATATATATATATATTAAAATTGATTATATCTATATAGAATTACACACAAATAATTAAATAAAACCCAATATATGAAATATCACCGATAAATCCCCCGACATATTAAAACCGATATTAAAAACCTAAACTGACGTGTCCACAATATCTGACATCTGCAACGTTGGTAAGTAGACTGACCAAACATGATTTATATCCATGTCATCACGCTCTGTAATAATATTTTCCCTGAGAAATATATCTTGTCCTCAAGGCAGAAATCCAGAAATTGAAATTGCAAATTGTCGCAGTTCACTGAATTTGTTACTAGGTGATTCTTCCATTATAAGAGAACCTAGAAGACTTAGGGATCATATGGCATAAAGCCGACTGCAAGTTCACCGCTAATAATATCTTCAACAGTGTGATCCATGATCGCCTGTTTAAGTTAAGACACATGAAATACAAGATGCAAGAAGAGCTTGAGAAAAAGAAGGTTGGAGATCCAAGAAATACAGTCCACCGAGGTTTCTACCACTGCCAATGTTCTGTTTCATACCCAAATCCTAAAAAACACAGGAATCTGGAAAAAAGATCACAGAGCAATTAAGGGATCGAGTAATATCACTGATGGAAAGTAAATTGCGAGGAAAAGAGGGAACATGAAGCACAGATGGCAGAGAAATAGAAGGGGAACATGAGATATGGCCTTAGCCAGCAATGGGAGACAACAAGTCATTTGCAGAAATAACTTTGTCTTTACCAGACAAAGGAGTGTAAGAGAGAAAACCTGAGGAGGAGCCGGTCATGTGGTGAGTGGCACGAGAATCAATCACCCACTCAGAAGAGGAGGTAGTGGTTGCATGAGCACTCGGCATAACAATAGAGGCAATGGAAGCAGGGGAACCCGGAGGTTGATCAGGCTGAGAGTGCAACAGGAGGCGGAAAGCATCCAATTCATGAACAGTAAGCAGCATCATGAGGTCTGGAGCCACCCTGGCGATGGCCCCCACGTCTTGGTCCCCCGACCACGACCACGAGGGGCAAGATGTGGGTGGAGTTTGTAGCACACCTCTCAAGTGTGGCCTTTGCGACCACAATAATCACAAGTAGGAGTAGACAAGCAAGGGCTGAGAGCATGACCACAGCCAATACTAGTCAGAGTAGAGCGCTCAGGAGTACTAACACTAAGGGACTTCTGACGGTCTTCATCACCAAGGACCATGTTGAAGGCCACCCAGAGGGACGGGAGAGGGGAGCGGTGGAGGATATGTGTCTGCACCATGTCGAACTCCATGTTTAGCCCCATCAAGAAGACATGGAGACGAAAGCGGTCCTCCTGTTGTTGTAACTGAACAGCATTTGCAGTGCATATTGGAGTGAAATGTGAGAAATAGTCCAATTTCTGATATAGGCGCTCGAACTCCGAAAAAAAATGACGACACTGTCATAGAGCTTTGCCGCAATTCCAAAATGCGGCGAGTAAGTTCATACATCTGTGTAGAATTGCTAATCTGAGAGTATGTCTCACGAGCACGGGTCCAGATGTCAAAGGGGAGTCCATCAGCATGTAACTCTGGTGGACCTTCGGAGACAAAGTGAAAAAGCCATGAAACAACTAGGGAGTTTTTTGAGTCTCACCGCTTCCAGGAGGGATCGATTTTGGGGGGGCTCCTGAACAGTGTCATCAATGTAACCAAACATCTGATGGTTATGATGGCATGTTGCGCAGCCCGTGACCATTCGAGATAGTTTGTGTCATCTAACGGGACCGTGGTAATCCTCAGGGAGCTGGAGTGATCGTGGGATCGCTGAGGGTCACTCATCTGAGGGTGAATCACACCGGGTGAGGAGACTGAGGAGTCACTCATATCGACCAGCACTAAAGTACAGCAAGCAAACAGAGAGATAAGGCCCAGAAAAAAAAACTGTAGAGGCTACCGGAGCAAACTACCATAGGAGAGATTACAGGACCCGTCGGAAGTGCAGAATCGAGGCAGCGACGGCATCAACAGCAATAGAGAAGGCAACGATGACATCAACAGCAGCAAGGAAGGCAGCGGCATCAACAGAAGCAGGAGATCTAGGCATCGGCGGCATCAACACAGTAGAGGAGTCGGCGGGGGCACGCAGCAAGGGAGACAGGCGTCGGCATCAATAAGTAGGGTCGGCTGCATCAGCTAGGAACCGTTGGCTGCTTTGTGGGGTATTGCTTTAGAGAAGGGGGGAGAGAGATGTTGAAACATATGAGGGTGTAGAGGATTAACCCTTTCTTCATTTCCACCAAAAGAGTCTTTAAATACAAAGCACACCGAGACAAATTCACATAAGAATCAAGACGCAAAAATAACCAACATAAAATTAAGCAATAATTGCATAAAATAGAAATCCTAATAACCCCCTTGACTAAATTAGTGTTGAAAGAAAATGAAAGGAAAGATTTGATTGATTAATTCATCCCTTAGGGGGGCAATAAATAGGACTTACATGGACTCTTAAAAATAAACCAACAATGTGGGATTAAACCCAATTAAACCTAAAGGACTCTACTAATGGATGATACTCATAACTCCAACATTCTCCCTCAAGCTGAAGGTGAAACCTTCAGCTTGGACATCAAAATAACGGCAATGGAGGTAGGCGATGTAGGACAAAATAATAGACGAGCCACCGGGGGAAAATCCAAACCGAGGAATCAAGTAGGAGACATAGCTACACACGACGTAGATCCAAACACGACGCAAGTCCCACACACGACGTGGACTCGCTGGAAAGAAATCAACAGACGGGGGAACAGGGATACCCCTACACAATACAACCAGCTGGATAGGAAGGTCAACCAGCATCACCTATACACAACATGCAGAAGGGAACAAACAATGTGGAGCTAATCACCAAACGGGCAAACTGATGATAATCTGTCGGGGGTAATCTGTGGGGATAATCCGCACAAAGGACGGTCCCACATGACACAGTACCGCACGACATGGTCCCACGCGACACAACCCACTGAGATTAGAACACCAATATCCATCGTGTCCCAACACACGACCAATCGAAAGAAAATTGGGGAGATGCATAAAAACATACGCCTAGAGGCCCAAGACGAAAGTCGGGAAAGATCATCTGAGTCTCTCTCATCCCAAACACTCCCCCTCAGATAGATAACACGTGCAAGAAGGCATGAGACTAAGAAAGGACACAAACATCATATGCTACACAAAAACAGCAAAAACGCACAACACTCCAGCATTCGCGAGAGATCAGCCCCTCAGAAGGGGTAGCAGCAGTTGGAAGCGATAAAAACCAGAGGGGCATCTGCTAGACTCATTGAGATCGCTGGGTAGCCGCTCTCCCGTGCCCCGCGCTGTGCTGCCCTCCCATTTCTCCAGGTTTCCTGAAAAGGAGGAAAACATGGGTTGCTGCCGGCGGCGGAGCCGTCGGAGGCCTGCCCGGAGTCCACCGGAGACCCCGCACGGGGTATCCGGGCGGCGTTCCGGCAGGGCCACCCCCGGCGGTGGCCCTGCCGGAGCGCCTACAGGATACCCCGGCAGATTCGCCGAGGTCCGGCGACCCTGCCGGTGGGCTCCGATCACGCCGTCGTCGACGGAGGCGCGCGGAAGTGGGGTGGAGGCAGGGCGGAGGCGGGGGTGTATACAGTAACATTAAAAAAAATTATATAAGTTTATACATAAACATTAAAAAAATAATTTAAAATAAATTTATATATATATTAAAATTTTAAAATATATATATACCTTAAAAAATAATTAAAAAATTATATTATAAAAAATATTTTATAATAAAAAATATTTATAAAAACGTCACTGCTGATTTGCCAAATGGTTTTTTGTTCTGAACAGCTCTGCAAACGCAGACTACCCAAACAGATCTCAATTTCCAGCAACCAGTTTCCATCAACTTCATTTACAAACTTGCATTTACAACAGCTACTTTTACAACCGCAACTGCTCTCCCAAATGAAGCCTAAACCTACTATTGTTAAAATGACTGGCCCCCTTTCTTCCTTACGAGCCGGAAAAACACGAGAGAACAGGGAAAAACTCTATTCTTTTGTTATTCCAGTCCACCTGCTTGGCGTTACTCCAACCAGACATCGGTCTCCTCATCCTCCCCTCCCAGCTCTAGCGCCACCCCTGGAGATCCTTCCAAGAACCAGAGACCACTCCTCTAGCCGTTTCCAAGGTGTTCGAGTCCTCTTCAAAACTTTGACGCTCCAAGCACCTCAGTTTGTCTCGACCAAAGTCGTCGCCTTCTTCCACGACGAATCAGACCTCCAACGACTACACAACTTCCCACCTCAAACTACCGCAAGATCTGGTCAACTATCTTTCTCTCTACAATCGTTGGTCCACATCCATGACAGAGCCTGCAAGTCCAAGTAATACCTTTGTCGATCTCTTGTTGCCAGTCTCAATCGGTTTTTAAAAGCCCGACCGAAAGTTTCTCTACATCCCCTTGTGTTCCCGAACAGTATAGAGGTTGATTCCACCAATTCGAGCCCGTTGAGTTTGTGCCCAATGGTATAAGCCCTTACTCCCATTGCTCATTGTTTATGATTTTATACTTAATTTTAATTTGATCCGTAAATTCAGAGCTTGATTGCCTAAATTAACACAAGTATTATTCATTAATTTTAAAAATTATGTCGTCGTTTTCCTTTCAATAAAAACTTTCTTGTTCTCGCATTTCATTACCCTATAGTACGCTTGTGGATCACTATTTCATATTAAATCAATGTTTGAATGATAAATATTTATGCATGTTTGCAATCCCTAGGTTGATTGTCGCTTGGTATCGTTCGTAAAGTTCTGTTGGCGCCGCAATTTTTAAAATATCTCATTTTAAATATTAAAAATATAAATTCGAAATTTAGTATACATTAATCCGGTAAACCCTAACTTTGATATTTTTGTTTCATTACTCATTACTCCTGGAATTTGATAGTTGGGTTGCTATTTGCTGCTTGCAATGTGGTTGTTTGGTTGGATTTGTAAAAACTTCATTTACTCTGATTCTATTATGTGGTTTATGAAATCCGGATGCTTAAAAACAAACAGATGAGGCATCAAATAAAATACCAAATATAATTAGTCACCAAAGAAAATTGCATCTATACATTATACAGATCGAAGGTATGAAGAAAATCAATAGTTTCCCCTTTAAACTACTTCAAAAGGCCAATACGCAATCATGTGAAATACAATATTATCAGTTCTAGCCAGAAGAGGAAGAAGGATGCCCACTTTAAAGTTAAAGAAAGTAGATAAACTCCATACTACAGTTCATAGATACATGTATCCTCTGGAAAATCTTAATATAGGTAAGGTGTATGTATGTTTGACGTAAAATATATCAAAGCTTTTGAGATTCACACAGCTATTTTCTATCTTGACAAAAACAGCAGATGATAACCAAACAAACAGCAGCAAAACAAGTGGAAGTTTTACCTGTGGAAGTGGTAAAACAACAAATAAGTCCAACAGAAAATAACCACGAAGATAATGAAGAGCAATTTTCTTTGGCTGATCAACCAAATCCCCAGCACCAACCACTCTTGACTCAGGAGCAACATATGCCAACCTAAACTGCAGCAAAAGATTCACTATTAAGCCATGCAACTTAAAAATAAGATTTGCAATTGATATTCGTTTAACTAAACAGATCCTAAAAGAATAAGTGAAGGAAATGAGTAATGTTCCTTCTCATAGGTTTTATTACAAGAAAACAAGCACTACATAAAGGATTTCAATATACATGTTTAGTCCCGCATCTTCTATGGGAGTTTATCCATGCCCCAAAACTTCAATATAAGTGTACATATATTCTCCTTTAAAAATAATAAGAATTTACTCTTCCCACAATTTCCAAAGAAAATAACTAGAGAAATATATGCTGGAAAAAAGATTAAATCTCGAAGCATATCATTAATCAATCCCCTACAAATACACGACACTAGCTTGCATTCTTTCATTAAAAATGAACCTCTCATAAGTTTTTTCATTTGTAGACATGTTAAGTCCCACATCTTCTATGGGAGTTTATCCATGCCCCAAAGCTTCTATAAAAGTGTACATATATTCTCCTTTAAAAATAATAAGAATTTACTCTTCCCACAATTTCCAAGGAAAAAAACTAGAGAAATAATATGCTGGAAAGAAGATTAAATCTCAATGCATATCATTAATCAAGTCCCTACAAACACACTACACTAGCTTGCATTTTGTCATTAAAAATGAACCTCACATAAGTCTTTTCATTTGTAGACATCAAAATACCAACATATGCAAGCAAAGAACTGAATACTTAGGCCCTGTTTGGAAGAGCTTTTCAGAAAGGAGTGGTGGCAAAAGGAATGTAATAAAATGAGCTTTTGGAAAATGTATATTGGAAAAAGCAGATTTGTTTGGGTAAACTACTTTCAGAGATTTTCAGAATGGAGAAGCACTTTATAAATTGTTTGGCAAATCTCCGTTACAGTGATTTTTTTTTATTAAAATGGGCACCCAAGCATAAAAATGGGCGCCCGGGGGAAAATGAGCGCTCAGGCGGAAAAAACGCGCCCGGGAAGAAAATGCGCGCCTGGGCAAAATATGCGCTCACAGGCGAAAAATGCGCTCGGGCGAAAAAATGCATGCCCGGGCGAAAAAATGCACGCCCAAACGAAAAAATGTGCGTCCAGGCAAAAAAATGCGCGTCCGGGCGAAAATTGCGCGCTCGGGCGAAAAATCCTCGACCGAGCAAAATATGTGCGACCGAGCGAAATATGCGCATCGGGGCAAAAAAGTGCGCGCCCGGGAGGAAAATGCGCGTCCGGACGAAGAAAATGCACCCGGACGAAAAATGAGTGCCCGGGCGAAATATGCGCGCCCGGGTGTCAAAACTCATGCCCGGGCGAAAAAATGGTCGCAACAGTGTATCGGGATGAGAAAGTGTTTTTCGAAAAGGTTAAAAAGTACGAGACAAGTGACTTTTTAAAAAGAGGAGAAAATGAAGTTTTCGGCGGTAGCTTTTCCCACCAGTAGACAATCCAAACGGTTTATTTGGTGCGGTAGCGTTTTCCAGAAAACGGAAAGGAGCTAAAAAACCCTTTCAAACAGTCCCTTAGATAAGATGTCAGACTAGTGTCTCCTTACAAAACTAACACTGGAGCATGCACGCTATTCTGAATAAGCTTCTTATGCAAGAACAGTATACAAACTACAGGTAGCTGACAATTACACCACAGATATGATTTTGCCACTCATTTTGCATCTAGGATAAACTTGAGAAAAATGTATGAAGATCAAAATTTTCCATTGAATTCACATCCAGGATAATTAATCTAAAAAAGAAAAAATGCATAAAAGCATTCAGGCACCACTACTACCAGGACATTCTAGTAAAATGCTGTTCAACCCAGTAAAGAACAAAAAATACTACCACAAAAAATGGTGTTAGTAAAAAACTGCAATTTTAGTCATTATAATATTTTCAAGCCTGCGGCAAAGAAATATAGAAGTGATTTGTCTAGAGCAAGATGTAGAAAAGTGCACAAATTGGAGAAATAAAATGTAATAATTTTATTTTCTCACATGCTTACAAACAAGTATTTGTACACTTATATAGAAAAAGGAGGGCAAACAATCACATTCTGAGATGTGGGACTAAAACCTAAAGAGGTAGTGGGTTTTAGATGGGCCTTTGCACATAGTTTATTCAACACTCCCCTGCAAGTTATATAGTATACAAATCGTAAGCACCAAACTTGGACAAGAAATGATAATATAGTGGGCATGGAAAGGCCGTAATGAGAATATAAGCAACTAATTCCAGTTTCTTCAGTTGAACCTTCTCTCGAATGAAGTGACAATCGACTTCGATGTGTTCGATCCGTTCATAAAACACGGGATTCTTAGTAATATGTAGAGCAGCTTGACAGTCGCAATAGAAAATGGTCGGTGAGGGAAGTTCAACACCCAGATCACTTGAAGATTTTCCAACCAAGTAAGCTCGGACACAATGAAGGTCATTGAACAATACTCAGCTTTAGCCGATGAGCGAGCAACTCAGGGAGGAGCATTCCCAAGGCGTTGGTGTCAATCAACAAAGATGACGAGGGAGATATTGGTGGGAGAAACGTGCAGAAGATAGAGCATGTTGGACAATTTCCCTTCACCAATGATATTGTGCACCTGTCGATCCTGCACAACAAAGAAGAGGAAGAGAAGGTTATAGTGCAGTCAAAATCTTGAGTAATACGACGAACATAAAGAAGGTTGAAAGAAGAGCCCAGAACATGAAGAATCGGGCGAAGGGAGATAGATGAAGTGAGGGACACATCTGCAAAACCAGAAACCGGGGTGGTGTTACTATTGGCCACTGGGATGGGCACCAGAGTCCACAATCCAAGTGGAGCTATGGGAGAGACACTAGATGCCTTCATTGGAGATAGACACAACAGAGCAAGATGAACGACTAATCATCCCTTGAAGATGTTGAAGTTGTGTGCGCATGGCATCAATGTTGATGTTGGTGGTGGAAGGTGGAGCGACAACAACGGAGGCATGTTGTTGTTGGGGGCACACCATGTTTACGATAGCATGTTGCCTCAAAATGACCAACCCAACCACGATGAGTACAGTGAGGACGACTCCTTGCGCGACCTCGTCATCGAGACCCGGTGTGAACCCATGAGCAGATGAAGGAGTGGGGTAAGAGGGAAAGGATTGTTGGAGAGCCGGAGAGAGTTCCGGGAGCATCGTGGGGCGGGGTGACTTTTAAAAGCATCGAACATATATCTAAAAGAGAAGGAATGGTGGAAGAAGAAAGTATCTGAGTTGGAACGTTGTGGAGATGAGGAGGAACATGGGCCATCATCATGGCGATGTAAACAGCTTCTTTCTAGGCACGTTGGGCAGTGAGGTCCACTGTTAAAGACTGGTGTTGAATCTAGGCATCGACTAGGGTTTTGGAACACACGACAAAGGAGGTCAAATCTCCATTCACCCCTGAGTTGAGAAATTGAAGGTCAGTGATGATTTCAAACAGGTATTGCAAGTTATCCTTGCCAGAATAGAGAGAGTACAGTTCTTCCCACATGGTCTTAATCATCTCATGATACATGGTCATTCGATATGGTTCATTGTCCGTAGAGTTGAGGATCCATGATTGGACATAACCGCCATCACGGAGCCATTCCTCGGTGGGCTCAGTAGGTGCAGCCTACAAAGCACGGATACTTAAAAATGGTCTACGTATCAACTCGAACGCGTACCGGATACGGGAAACGCCCGTAAACGCGCGGAAACACGTTTCCGAAACTCCAGGAAACACATTTTTTAAAATATATATTTTTTATTTTCGGAATCGCGTATCCCGCAAGGGGGATACGTGATTCCGTGAGATATAGAGCTCGCGTATTTCATTTTACGCATTAGGTTTTCCTGTTCCGCTCCCGATCCCGCCGGCAATCCGCTCCCGATTCCGCCGATCCCGCAGGTACTCCTTCTCCTCCTCCTCCTTCTTCTTCTCCTTCTTCTTTTGCTTCTTCTTCTTCTCCTACTTCTTCTTCTTCTTCTTCTTCTTCTCATGCTCCTTCTTCTTCTCCAGCTTCTCCTCCTCCTCCTCCTCCTCCTCCTCCTCCTCCTCCTTCTTCTTCTCCTTCTCCTTCTCCTCCTTCTGCTTCTTCTTCTTCTCCTCCTTCTTCTGCTTCTTATTCTTCTCCTGCTTCTTCTTATTCTTCTCCTGCTTCTTCTTATTCTTCTCCTGCTTCTTCTTTTCTTCTCCTACTTCTTCTTCTTCTCCTGCTTCTCCTGCTTCTTCTCCTCTTTCTTCTTCTTCTTCTCCTCCTGCTTCTTCTTCTTCTCCTCCTTCTTCTCCTGCTTCTTCTTCTTCTCCTCCTTCTTCTTCTTCTCCTCCTCCTTCTTCTTCCCCTGGTTCTTCTTTCTGCATCATATTAATATCCAATATATGCCTAAAATATTGCTAAGTACGGATACATCTGTATTCTCTACATGTTACTAAGTAATCTAATTTTGCTTATGGTATTTACATTGATAATCCCCCAACAACTCCAACTCAAACAAGTAATGGAGATGAGATTTTTCCCTTGCCTTTGATGGCTTTCCTTCCACAAAACTTGAGTTCTTAATGTTAGCACCATGTTTAAATTTTATACTTGATATTTTGCATGTGAATGTAGCAAAACAATGCTCTCAATTGATGTAATGATGTGGACATGTGATAGATTGTTCTTTATGGTATTTGTTTCCTTGAATAGTTGAATGTTATTTATAGCATTATATGAAATGTCAATGATATATAATATAGTCTTATTAATTTTTTTCGTTACAATTCAAGATATGTACAAATAGTTTGTTAGTTGTCTTATTATTATATTAATTAATACTTATATTAAAAAAATTAAAAACGTTTCTCGTATCCTAATTTTTAAAAAAATCACGTTTCCCGTATCTGTTTCGTATCGTATCCCGTATCCCGTTTCCGTCCCAGTGCTACATAGGGTGGAGCCATAGTCAGATGATGAAATAGACCTTTGTTCTGAAGAACATGACAAACAGAGTGCACCCACTCAACTTCTTCCCACTAAGAGAAATAATGGTAATCTGGAGCTCATCACGAACTTCAAGAAGGGAAGTCACAACACAAGTAGGAAAAGATGGGGCATCGTTCAAGTCCATTAAACAGGACACTTTCGCGGCAAGGAACTTGGCGAAGAGCACTACAAGCACAGGCTGAGCTCTGGAGGGTAGCGGGAGTTAGGCAGAGTCAAGTTGTTGCTGCTACGAGATTGGCGAGTAGGTAAACTCGCAGACAGAAGCGGGGGCGAACAAGAGCTTGGCCAGTTAGCTGAGAAGAACTCGCGAGAAAGCGTACAAGCAAGCAGCTACGATCAGAGGAAGTGCGCCCAGAAGGAATAGCGCCCACGAGAATCTGCGGAAAAGTAACCACGCGGATAACAAAATCGCGGTGAGCCTGCAAGTTCGTGCCCAGCGACTAGGAGATCCCATGATCTGTGGATGCGAGCAGAAGATCCAGAAAGGCGAGCTCTCCTGCAGACAGAAGGAGCCAGCAGACAGAAGATCACACGAGAAGAGATAAGGAGAGGTGAGAAGAAAGTGTGAACACTAAGAAGACGGGGAGCAATCCGCGTGGTTAGTCCAGTAAGCACAGCGGTGTTGGACAGAGAGTCGGGCGCGGGTCCCAGCAGGAGGCGCAACAGAAATCTATAAAAGCAGAGAGGATGGGGCAAGATGTGTAGAAACGCGCAGTGAAGGAGGGATGTTGCAGCCTGCTTGAAAAGAGACAGCTGAAAGTCACAAGGCCGCGGGAGCTCAAGCCGAGTGAAACAAAATTTTAGGATTTGTGCTCCCACTCTGATACCATGTAAAACAGTACAAAAAAATGGAGAAAAAAAGTGTAATAATTTTATTAATTTCTCACATGCTTCCATACAAGTATTATTCAGTTATATAAGAAGAGAAAGAGGAGAAACAATCTCATTACAAGTATTATACACTTATATAAGAAGAGAAAGAGGAGAAACAATCTCATTCTAAGATGTGGGACTAAAACCTAAAGAGATAGTAGGCTCTAGTTGGGCCTTGCTATGGACCTTTATACATAGTTTATTCAACAAAAGATAAATGAAAACTTTAAATAACAAAAAAGAGCAAAAGTAATGATTTATGCATCGATATGTATTGTTTTCATGATTCTAAAACAATAATTGGGGGGGGGGCAGCAAAATACTCATATTCCTTGGAACTTTTTGCACTTATACCAGTAGATGGCAGCAAATAAGACTTATCTAGGCAAGTTATCAATAACTGATACTGGGGAATTCTCCGATCTTTTATCTCAACAACAAAAAAAGTTTGAACAATTACATAACAGAGGTCCATCACATGGTTCATAAAACCTTTACTGTGACAATAGTCAACCAAATGGCAAGCAATCTATCGTTCTACAAAGCATGAAATAATAAAGTGGTGATATAGACCAAACACAATAAAGAAGTTCAAACTCTGTAATAAAATATCCAGGTTAGATAAACATCTTTACATGGCTTGGGAGGAGCTATTTTAATTTTGTTACCAGATAAAAAATCCGGATTACCTGTAGTAGCATGTGTAGAAAATAAATGAAATCAGTAGCACTTCTCACAATAGAGATCGCAGTTGCTATGGACCAATCAAAAACTAAGCACTTATGATCCTGTGCAAGGGGAAAATATAAGTTTAACAATCCTAGAAAGACTGAATTCTTGTACGGTAGGCAGCTGATGCTAATGAGAAAATATAAACATTAGAAACAATAACCAAGGAAGAGCATAAAATAATTTCAGTCAACATAATTTGCGCTTCAATAAGTGGGATAAAACCAAATATATAAACAACATGCATGTGAAAATGAGCAAATGTTGTAGATATTTTAACAAAGCAACATAAGTTGTTCCAAGAAATACTCAGAAAAATTAAAAGCAGTTCAAACATGTACCCCTTTGTCAGCACAGGGTACACCTCATCATTAAAAGCAAAAAGGAAAAGGTTCTAGACAGTGACTTAGGGTAGGTTGTAACAAGGTGTAGGGAGACAAATCTGAATGTCTTTAAGAACTTGAAACTTATCTGACAACTAAACTTACAATAAAGAGAATAATAAATAATACTACAAAAGAAATACACTCAAGTAGAATTCCAAATAAGGAAACAAGTATAGGAGTGCAGATACATGAGTGCGAAACAACAAATATGTAAATGAGCAAAGCCTAGTAAGTCACAAGATGCCTTGTCACAAAGATTACTAGATAATATTTCTAAAAAACCCGCACTTCCATCACAAAACTCCAAAGTGATAGGAGAGGGAGAGGGCTTATACGCACAGGTAGGTGATGGTAAGGCAATGTGGGACTAATCAATAGTCAGCCAGCTTGAATCAGGTCAGCCAATATTGTAACATCCAAAACAAATAAATAAATCATGTGTAATAACTCCCCGATGATAAAATAAAATCAGTGTCATAATACCATCGCGTGATTTTCAGAATTTTTGATGAGATTTTTGCGACGATATTTTCTACAATGAATTTACTTTTATCAGGAATTCAATTTTTTCTGAAATTCCTTTAATATTTATCACGGGACAAGATTTGTTCTATGGCTGGGCATCATATGGCATAGGTGAGCATGGTGGCTGGGTTGACTAACAAGACATTAAAAACTTTTTTTTTTTTGTTATTTAATTAGTGGTTGGATGATGTTATAATGGTGAAATGGGATAATGACCAAATTGATCTTAAGTGGGATCATGGTGGCTTTATGTGGACCGTGGATACTTAATACATGGCTGGAATTTGAAGGGCATATTCAGTCATATCGAGAATAAGCTGATTTTTATTACCACTCGTAGTTTCGAGAAGAGCAAGTGTCTTTCTTCACCGAGCCGCATGATAGCTCTCTCTCTCTCTCTAGATGGGATCTCTCTGATCAAGCCCTCGATCATTCTCTTCGCCTCCTCCTTCGACTGACCTTTTGCCACACCTCTTTCGACAACAGTTGCAGTCTTAGTTCCGGTGCCGATTGGGCTTTTGCTGCTCTGTTTTTGTGCGACCTTAGGTTGGTCTGAGCTTTACCTTTTCTCTTTCTACTATAAGCACTTCTTCTCTTCTCCTCCCTCCAACTTTTTTCCTCTTTAGGTGTTCTCTGTTTCAATTCCAGTAAATCATAGATGTTCTCTGGTTGCTGGACTGAAAGCAATTTGTATGCTTCTATTATTTTTTATTATTGTAAATTCATATGAGATTTTGGAGGGGGTGTGCATAGTATGCTAATTAAAGGTTGACTTTTGTTATGGCAATTAGTATTGGGGCTAATATGGGATTTGTTTTGCTGAAATGATTTTGGTTTAATGAAGCAATTTGGCTTACCGTAGGCTTATGGTATTTATGAAGGATTTTGGGTGATGAGGATCAGTTTAAAACTCCCTTATCTAGGAAGTCTGGGGTTCAAGCTCCAGCCTCAACAACCTTCCATTGGAATTAGCAGCTGCGGCCAATCAAATCCGTGGAGATGGGATGGGGTCAGTGGTCTGCAGACTTGTTGCACACCCACAGTAGACCTAGGCGATACACAAGGGATGCTCACTATTCCTCCTCTCACCACTACTGATATCCTCCCCCCTCCACACTCGACATTAGAGGACAAGGGATACTCAGTATCATCCTCTCATCATTATAGTTATCCTCCCCATCTCGTCTCACACTGCATGTAACGAGAGAGTTCTAAAAGGGAGAGTCGACCTAAGAAGAGTAGTTTGGCTCAAGCTCTCTAAAAGTAACATTCATACTCATGAATAACCTCCTCTCCATCGTACTCCAGCATGCATATCCTTTTTCTAATAGTCGAATACCCAACAAAAACACATTTCACATCTCTTGGATCCAACTTTCTCACATTTGATCTATTGTCATGCACAAAGCACACACAACCAAAGGTTTTCAGAGAAAGAATATCTTCATTCTTACCTCTGAGTATCTTAATTGGAGACTTCCAATCCAATACCCGTGAGAGCATTCTAATAGGTCGTTGTCAGGGTTGCTTGTCCACACAAGTACTTCGACACCTTCATCGATATCATCATACTACGAGTCACCTCAAGGAGATGCATGTTTTTTTGTTGGGCTACCACATTCTGCTCCGGTGTGTATAGACAAGTGGTTTAATGTTGGATTCCCTGTGATGGCAAGTACTCTCCAAAGGCTCTAATTGTGTACTATGTCTCATTGTCAGACCTCAACAAT
This sequence comes from Platanthera zijinensis, assembly GCA_039513925.1. Classification (NCBI taxonomy): domain Eukaryota; kingdom Viridiplantae; phylum Streptophyta; class Magnoliopsida; order Asparagales; family Orchidaceae; genus Platanthera; species Platanthera zijinensis. Next base: position 39,266,604 of record CM077080.1, read on the forward strand.
TTCACAACTGCACCATATTGAGTTTGAACACTTCTATGGAAATCTTTGAAGCACGAATAACCTCCTTTCCGTCGTACTCCGGTATAAATACCCCTTTTTAGTAGTTGAATACCCAACAAAAACACATTTCATATCTCTTGAACCCAACTTTCCCACATTTGATCTATTGGCATGCACAAAACACACACAACCAAAGGTTTTTAGAGGAAGAATATCTCCATTCTTACCTCTAAGCATCTCAATCGGAGACTTCCAACCCAATACCCGCGAGGGCATTCTATTGATAAAAATAGGTCGCTGTCAAAACTGTTTGTCCCCAGAAGTACTTTGGCACATTCATCAATATAATCATACTTCGAGTCACCTCATGGAGATGCATGTTTTTCTTTTGGGCTACCCCATTTTGCTCTGGTGTGTATGAACAAGTGGTTTGATGATGGATTCTCTGTGAAGACAAGTACTCATCAAACGTCCTATTGGTGTACTATGTCTCATTGTCAGACCTCAACACCATCACAACTGCATCATATTGAGTTTGAACACTTTTGTGGAAATCTTTGAAACAGACCAACACATCACTCTTATTTTTCATCAAATAATGTCAAGTCACGCGAGAGAAGCGATTAATGTAAGACAGAAAATATTGAAATTCATTCACATTAGGTGTGGGACACATTCCCCAAAAATCAAAATGCACTAAGAGTCTAAGTCAAAAGGACAAGAACTCCTACTACGAGAACAGGAATAAGAGTTTCTGATATGTTTTCTCAATTCACACACATCACAAACATTTTTTTCTTGATTAGCTTTTTAAAACAAAAGTGGATACAACTAACTCAAAATAACAAAAGAATGATGACTCAGGCGTCGATGATGAAGCAACAAATCCTTCATGCTCCTCTCAACTCCTCCATCACCATCTGCAATGGATAAAAGAGCCGAGTCCATACTTTTCCTATCCAGGTACCACAAGCCACTATGACATGTTTCAGTCTCAAGTCTTCTGTCACTCTCCTTCTGGAAGATCACTTTGGAATAATGGAATATCAAACAAAACAACACAATTTAGATATGGCATAATGACATTAATGGATGAGACGTTCCCTAACCAATCACTTGCTGAGTCGTACCATCGGTATTCTGAATGCGCTCTGGGTAGTTAGTTAAGGTGTAAAAAGAGAACTCCCTAACATTCCCGGTGACATGTCGAGAAGCATAAGAATTGACTATCCAATATGGTGATCTAGTGGTGGAAATAGATGCGGGAGTAAGTGTATCACAAGTGCCTGTGGCAGAGTGAGTAAAAGAAGCAACAGTACCCTGGGATGAAGATGAGATAAATGTGAAATCACATACACCCTTCTTTTTTCCCCTCATCGACTGAGAGTAAGCATCCAAGATCGTCTGCTCCTCAGAGTGACCAACATCAGCCATACCCCTTCTGCCTCATCCCCTGCTATCATCAGATTTGTCTGGTAGCCTCCTCTTCCACCACCTCAACGACCCCCATGAGCCGCGACCATGACTCTCAAATTGTCCTTGTCCACCTGCTTCCCGCTCCTTTGGTGGCTTAGGCCAAGTCAGCCTTATATGACCTATCTCACCGCAGTTGAAGCATTATCATATCTCGCACATGTATCCCATGTGACTTGAATTGGTGACCACTAATGCGTACTTCACCCCTGGAAGTCCAATTGAACCAGACGAGAGCCTAATTCTGCTCTCCTTATGCAGCATGGCAGAGATTGTCTCATCCAGGGAGGGTATCTTTGTCTGAGTGAGCGGCACTGCACGCCTTGACTCAAATATGGAGTTCAATCTCCTCATAAAGTGCATAGTCCTTCTCTAAGCATCACGCACCCTTTTCTCGTACTCGGGAATTTTGCAACACGCTGCTGGTGAGAAACGAACAGAATCTGCCCAAAGTTGCTCTAGATCTGTGGCATACTCCTGAATAATTTGATCTCCCAGAGCTACTGTCTCAATCTCCCTCTCGATCGGAAACACTCTTATGTTATTGTCGACTCTTGCATAGATCCTCTGCAATTTCACTTAAACATCACTCACGGTCTCTATGTCATCCATCCACCATGACAGTTATAGACGAGACCATTGAGTTTAGGAGTCAAGTATGCAACAGACTGTGTGGTCTTCCACTCATTGAACCAAAATGAGTCCTTCTCTAGCTCCCCCTTCTCACCTGTTACATAGCCCTCCAGGTTCCTTTTGTATAGTGTCTTCTTCACCTGACTTCACCAACTCAAATACGTAGCTGATCCATCAAGTTTCAAATCCACAGGAGGAAGATCCGGCTTCACCAGCGACGACTGTGACTGAGTCGATCCCTCTCCATTGGACATCCTCAAGAAACCAAAGAACACATTTCAATCCTCCTCCATCTTGGCAACTAACTTCTCCATGAGACCGGTGGAATGTTGCATTTAACAAGTTTTCAAGGGGTTGAGGTCAAAGAAGACAATTGTTGCAAAATGAGGAGTCATCTTCCGCTTGAAGGAGAAATTCCTAGATATGATTTTCGGGAGCATCCAACTGTTGGAATCTTCTAAAAATACAGTATGATAAGAAGACCAAAGCAAAATTTTCCCAAAATTTTGGACTCAATTGGGCTGTTGGAAGGACGCTGGAAGCCGCATCCCGTCAGCCAGCGCCGCTCAGCTCACAGAAACAATGACTGTGAAGTCGGCTGCTTAAGCGACTGCGACGGCGGAGGGAGGCCGGCGGACGGAAACAGAGAGAGGTAAGCGGTCGAGATGTCGCCTGGAGCGATCGGCCGAAGATAGCGAGCGGAAGTCGAGCGGAGGTCGCGCAGTTAGGGCAAGGCGCGGGACTGGTCTGATTTAACATGTGGAAAATGAGATTCAAAATTAATTTGTGTTTGCCCATACAGCTCTGTATAAATTTAAATACCAACAGTCCAAGTCGAGCTCACTGATTTCATCTCGCAAATCCTAGGGAAGCAGGGCTCACCGATCTCATTCCATTTGTGCTAGCCGGCCAGATACCTCTAAGCTCGCTGAGCAATCAAACCAAGCATGTCATCCCCAGTTCTATCGTCAATCTGATCGACGACCAAACCAAGTTCCCACACACCATCATTATGATATTTATAGGCTGTGCTCCTTACATTAGAATGATGCACCTCCTACAAGGCGTCTGCGATTCTCGTCCCGCGAGTCCTCACTCCAGTCACATCTTCCTGCGAGTTCTATGTGCTCGTCGACACTGCCTATGAGTTCCGCATGCTCGCAGTCAATTTCCTGCGTGCATTGGTGATTTCTTCTTGCGAGTTCTGTGTGTTGGTTGATACTTCATGCATTCTTTTGCGAGCCCTCCCAGTGAACTTGCCAACTTTTCCGCCGAGCTCGCCGAACTTTGCCAATCCACCACTCTCTTCTACTCCCGCCAACATTGCACCGCTAACAATCATTTCCAGTGCCACTGGAAATATTGGGATGGAGTCAAAATTAACTGAACCGAGTTAGCCTGATTGGAGTGTGTTATGGGTTCAGTCGTAGGTTATCAAGTTATATATTATTATATGTATTTATATATTGTGTCGTATGAGTAAAGCCATAGTTATGGTATTTTAGTATTTTTACACATTTCTTTATATTTTGTGTAATTCACGGTTATGTCATTGAGGTCCTTATATAATAACCCTTAGAGTCAGGTATAAAATCAAATAAATTAAGGACTGATTTTATAACTCAGGAGTCAGGATATTAAAAGGTTGAGCAATAAATGATGAAATCAATGGAAATGTCTCAAGAGACTCTTTGTTTTGATATTCCCCAAACTTTTAATCTTATATTTTGGAAATTAATGTATTTTATGTTAATTTCAACTTAATAAAATGAATTCTTCAAAACTTGCCCTAATTATCACTAGCATTAATTGACGGACCTTTTTATTCAAGATCTAATTGGTCGGTCTCGCCAATTAGCCAAACAACGTGCGCGAAAGACGTGAGCGAAACAAAACATACAACCATGCGTGAAAGCGCACGCTACAAATAAAGAAAATTACATGGATAAAATAAAATAAAAAATACGCAACTCAGGTTGCATCAATTCCCCCTGCGTTGAAAGAACTCGACCTCATCGAGAATATGATGGAACCCGCCGCTGAAGGATCCAAATCAAAACTTGTTGTAGGAGAGTTGGACAAAGAAGGATTCATCGCTGCAACACATGACTTGTAGGTACACCCTGATTCTTGAAAGATGCGTGAAACCAACCTCCATTGAAGAAATATAACTCTCAGTGATAAAATCATCCATTGAGTTATATTTTTCCAAAGATGCTCGAAAATAGTTAAATATAATTTCATGCATAATATATAAATGAACAATCAAAATCAGAGCATCAAAGAACGCATCACAAATTGGGGAAAAAGGTGGATCAAAGAAACATAGCGAGAAACGAGGTAGGAAGTTAGCAAGGGCAATATCTGGAATCATTAAATCAAATTATAGCATACGCACTCGTGCTATACACTTACAAAAGTTTAAGAAACCAAGAGCAACTATCAACATATAGTCACCCACTGATATCTGACTCACACCACAATTTTAAACTGAGGACAATTTTTCCTCTTAAAATCAATTAAATCACGTGTCTCTATTAGGAAGAAACAATCTAGGGACTGAGTCAAGTCTCCTACTACGACTAAGCCTAGAAAGTTTAAAATCAAGCTCACTCATAACCATAGGGTAGTGCGGTGAACTAAAAGTGCGATCACCAAAAACAAAATCCATATAAGGTGAACCCAAAGTAGGATCACCAAAAGTGTGAGCAGCATCCAAGAAGAAAGCCGCACTAAAATCAAGTGCTTCTTCCTGGAGCGGGGGTCCAGGAAAAAGAGTGGCACTAAATAAAAGAGGTACAGTGGTAACTAAGGAAGGCGGAGGAGATGATGATGAGGTCCTCCCAGGTGCCCTAGGAACAAGACTATTCTTCTGGGGAAAAAGAACAATCTTGCGCCCACGGTGATCGAAGGAATGGAAGTTCCTCACACCATCATGCACGACGTGCCTCTCGTACTGTCATGCTCTACCTAACAGGATATGGTAGACATCGATGGGGGTGATATCACAGAGAACAGAATTCTAATACACATCCCGGATAGATAATTCTACGAGACAACGATGGGTAACGGGCATAGTCATATGAATATTAACCCCAGATAAGTGGTAGGGACGTTCTAAGGGGTGCGTCTCGGGTCCTAGCTTCTCAACCATACGTTGGGAAACAAAAAATTTCATGTTACCGCTATCAATTATGATGGAACAAAAATGTACTTGAATACATGCAGTAGTGCGGAAAATCTCGTGTCTTTGAAAATCTCGCTCAGTGGTCTCAATAGGGGAAATCAAGCTATAACGAAGGACACAAACTAAGTGCTCATCTTGTTCTCCATCGACCTCAATCACACTATCAGACTCGGGCTAAGGCTTGGAGTCACTAAGGAAGACTCCATATTCTGTCTTACACCTATCAGAGGAATCAGTAACTGCGACGAAATGGCATCGCGGGCACTCAGAAGATTTGCGTCCAGGCTCCATATGCCTGAAGCAACGAAAGACTCCTGTGTTGGGATTGGATCCCATGAGCTCCTTACCTCGGGTGAGGCCAGTGGGACGAGCTGGAGTCCCAGTAGTGCATGAGGAGGGAGATCAGAATTCTTGGAGGTGGGTGCAGTGGTGGTGGCGCTCGAGGAAGGCCTATCAGTAGACCTATGCCCAGATGTCCTTTTTTGAAGTGAGGCATCTACCCTACGGGCTCTATTAGACACTTCACTCAAATCTCTGAATTCGTGCAACTCTAGCTCATCCCCAATAGCATAACGGAGCTGTCATATCGTCCTCCTCGTGTAGGTTTATCCTAGACTGCAACACTAAAAACTCGTGGGTATGCTCGTCCACGAAAAGTTTGTCCTAACGAAGGTTGTGGAACCTTCGATAAAGCATTTGCAGATAGTCCGGAGGGACATATCGCTTTTGCAGTTGCAACTTAAACTCTACCGGCGTGGTAATAGGTGCTAGGCCTAAGGTGTATCGGGTGCGCTCTACTTGAACCCACCAAACTAGTGTGGGTCTCTTAAGTCGAAGTACGGCATATTCGACTTGTCGATTCAAAGGCATTTGTTTCCATGTCAAGAACTGTTCCACACGCTCACACCAATCGAGGCATTTCTCGGGTTCTACGTGACCCTCAAAATCGCCTACATCTAACTTAACTTCATCGTCCCAACGGGGATGGCGATGAAGTTCAAGGTCAGGCTGTGCAGGATCTACAGGCCTAGGACTTTGTTCCTCTTGCCTAGGATTTTGGCGAGGAGGTTGATTTAGTCCTAGGTGACGCTCTGCTTCTAAGTTAGTGCTATGTGGTTTGCCTCTCTCACGTTGGCAGTTAGTGCTTCTACCGTCTTCATCAGTTCACTCATTCGGTTGGCTAGGTCGCCTATGTTGGCGTCTATACAACTCTCCATTTTGTTAATAAAAACATTTTTTAAACACTAAACTATTTTTTAACAAAAAAATAGTTCTTTTATTTAAAATAAAAGTGATAAACAAAATTTCCCTAAAGAAAAAAAAATTACAGAATTTTTTTTAAATAAACGTTTTAAAAAAAACACTTTTTCTTAACTTTTTTCTAAACAAGATTTGGAAACAAGTTAAATCAATGTTGCTAATTCACAATAGAAGTGAATCGAACCTATGCTCTGATACCAAACTGATGTATTCCTGATTTGACGAATTAATTTTAAAAGATAAAATTTGGGAATCAATTTAAAGTTTTGTGGTGCTAGCGGTGTTTTCACGAGCTTTCACGTCTGATGTTCGTCCTCAGTTTCGCAAACACTTAAGTGTATAACACCCGTGCATAATTAACAAAACAATATAACTTTTCCACGAGTATTCATGAAATACAGAGGAAAGCAATGGAGTTTAGAAATTAACGACAAAAGATGCAAGAGGATAATTTTGGGACAAGCTCTGACTTTATAAATCCATTTAAATTAAGCATAAAAATATTCTAACACAAAACGAGCAAATGGGAAAGAGCGAAGTATACCTTGATCTAGTGAATTAACGATGGATCCACTCGGGTAAAGGTTGCTTAGCCTGGCAGCTGAATAGCTGAAGACTGAGACTTGGACGGGACTTGACAGGGGAGGAAAGGATTTTCGGCCCTGCAGAAACTATGGTGGCTGCACGGGAGGTTCAAAGTAAAGTTGGGCGACTGGTTTTGACGGGAGAGGAATCGAAACAGTCAGAGGTGGGAAGTAGCAAGGTTGCTGGAGGCCAGGGTCGCTGCGAAAGTCGGTGACGGAACGGGACAAGTCTGGCGGAGGCTTCTGGAGCGTCGAAGCTTAGTGGAGAGTCTTCGTTCTCCTTGGAGCTGGCCTGAGGAGGGGTCGTCGGACCTTGGTGGGTCCTCCAGAGGCGGCGCCGGAGCCGGGGGGACGTCGTCGAGTGGCTGGAAGGGAGAAATGGGATGGGAAGTCGTGTTGGAGAAACGACGCAGAAAAAGAAGAATCTTCTCTGTCGTTTCTTTTTCCCAGCTACCGTGTTCAGGGGTCTGGCCATCCTTTTAATAAAGAAAAAAAGGCTTTAAATTAAGGGCTTTAATGAGGATGGGGGTTTCAAAAAGCTGCCAACTATATTGAAAGTAAAAAAAAGAACATTGTTGTTACAAAATCAAATAAATTAAGGGCAGATTTTATAACTCAGGAGTCAGGATATTAAAAGGTTGGGTAATAAATGATGAAATCAATGGAAATGTCTCAAGAGACTCTTTGTTTGATATTCCCCAAACTTTTAGTCTTACATTTTTTAAATTAATGTATTTTATGTTAATTTCAACTTAATAAAAATGAATTCTTCAAAACTTGCCCTAATTATCACCTAACATTAATTGACGGAGCTTTTTATTCAAGATCTAATTGGTCGGTCTCGCCAATTAGCCAAACAATGTGCGTGAAAGACGTGCGCAAAACAAAACATACAACCATGCGTGAAAGTGTGCTACTAATAAAGAAAATTACATGGATAAAATAAAAATAAAAAGTACGCAACTCAGGTTGCATCGGATCGTCTGCATCCTTCCTAGATGACGCACCTCCAGCTCCATCCCAGTACACGCACAATATCTTTCGTCCGCTGGTCCCAGCCAATTCTGACAGATTCGAAGGATCCCTACCTTAACATGTCGAGACATCGTCATTTTCGCCTGGTCTGCAACGCCATCTGGTTTCTTTCCCTCGATCCCTCCTACCGTTGTGTTCCATCAAGCCACTTCCTTGCCTAAAGCCCACTACAATAGCCTTTCAGGCTTCTTCTCTGGTCTTGTCTCCTCACGCCATAGCACATGATACCTAATAATTAATTAATTAATTATTATATTTAAAAATCAATTAGCTACTGACATTGTAGCATGAAGATTAGCGTCGCAGATGAGGTCATCCTCTCTATTCAATGTAGTCGAAGATGTCAATGTCATTTCAGGCCTCCATAAATTGTCTAAACACCAAAAAAACCAATTGGTGACATCGGGATACTTCGGGGTCCGCCTCCACCAGAGTTGCCGCCCTCCCAGCCAACACATGTCGCAGCCCCTTCAATCCCAGCCTATGCACCAGCAAGGTCGGCACGCCGCAGATTACGTCTATGCATACCCCACTGAGGTCATTGATTCAGTTATTGCAACCCCTGTCATTGTCGGACCACTCTGACCGCCTCCAGACGTAGCTTCCACCTCCCCCGCCGTCAATTATCCTCGAGCGATTGCCACTTCTGCCATCATCCACAGACGTGCCCCCACTCTCCACGGTGGTTATCATGTCGCCATCACCTCCTGCAATCTTGATGTACACTCGAATTGGTTTTCAAAAATAAAATAATTTTAATCCAAATATATATTTATTTGTTATAAAATAAAAGTAGGGTTTGTAAAATAAGTGTATTACATTTAATTTAAAAAATAGGATGAGCGGGCCAACTTGAGTTTTAGCGCGCGAAATCACCCTTCGAATGTTTAAACTTCAAGATCGTTAATTATTTGTTTGAGAAAATCTCTTGAAGTGCATCACGAGAAGATCAGTTGTGAGTTCTTTCAATCCACAAGCAAATCACAGATAATATTTTATGGATAAACGGCAAACAAATGGCGAGAACGACTGAGGCAAGCTTAATTAACTATTTGAGTTGCATAAAATTATCCCAATAAGTGAAACAGTAGAGATAGACGGAATTACCCCTAGAACTACAGCAAGGTTGATCACTCCAAATCTGAAAAACGACTGATGGAATCTGAGGCAATTAATAGGACGAGACCTCTTGTTGCAGCCGGCTCAGGATTAATGGAACAGCTCAAACGGTGGAGACGGGGATGAAACACTGTCGTTGGAAGGAGTAACAGGCGGACTCTCCGACGCCGGAATAAAGCGGCGAAGTCGACGGCGTCACTAGCGGGAGGAGGGGGCGATTTTCTTCGGTCGACAGGCGGAGAGAACCTGTCCCATGAGGATGCGACTGGCAGCGTTGCGGAGATTGGAGAAAACTGCCCACTGGAGGAACGTCGGGCTTGATGGCTCTTGCGGATGGCCGGAACGGAGGAGCAGGGTTGCGGGTTTCGCCGGGATAACAAAGGAACGACACAAACGTCGTTCTCTGTCAAAACCCTGGTTGTTCTCTTTCTTTGGCCCGTTGGAGAATATATAAAGGAGAATAACTACTTCAAAATATTTCTTCCTATTGGATCTTCCCCAGCATAGAATAAAATTATCTGTATTAAATGATTTCGCAGGAATTGTTTCCCCAAATAATCTCTTAATAAATTTTCTTAAAGGGCATTATTCTATCTCTCCAACTTTGATTGCATTCCTCATTTGATTTTATGTCGTCATAATTAAATTATGCATGCCTCTTTCATCCTAGTTATTTGAGTTGTCGGATCATATTTATTTAGGGTCCCACCATCCGGTCAAACCGATGAGCCAAAACAAAATACTATTAGTATATGAGAAAATAACAGAAAATACAAATACATGGGAAAATAACATAAAATACAAATACATGGGAAAATAACAGGAAATACAAATAGCAAATAACGATAAAATATATTTGACGTGTGATGACTTCACGCACCCTCGAGTGCGACGATGGTTGCATCAAATCTCCTCCTCACATTTTTCTCCGCTGATATCGTCGCCTCTTCTGTCAGTCCTTCCTCAGTCGGCCCCAGCCATGTAGGCCTCTACTATACCGGCCCTTCGACCATTCCACCACTTGCTATGTCGGCCCCTGCTATGACGGCCCCTGCTCTGTCGGCCCCTGCTCTGGCATCCCCGCTAACCACCTCATCGCCTTTTCTTCTGCCACCTACTTTATGGCCCCTCTGAATCTATTTCTCACATTAAACATTGATCCACCGTTTGCCTTATCGCTAAAATTCACCATCGCTCCGTCGGTTATGTCATACACACTCCATCCACTGCCCATTTTTTTGTCATCGCAATTCCTACGAGATGATACGCCAACAATCTTGGGATAACCTGACACTCCCACCTTGGATGTAATTGTCGTTCACATCTTTGTTGTTACCAAGCTTCTGCAGCGGCCTCCGATTGTGTCCCCTCCGCCCTCCGACAATTTTGCCTGTACGGCTAATCGTGGAGCTCATTATGGTCCTGGAGGACGCAACGGGGGTCACGGTGAACCTCGATGTATAACCCGTAATTCGTCGAGATCAGAAATGTCTAAAGAGATGCCAATTCGCAGACCTAGTGACGAGCAAAGGCAAGCTTGGGTGACCAAAGGCGAGCTTGGGCGACCAGAGACGAGCTTGGGCGAGCAGAGACGAGTATGGGCGAGTACCTCGCAAGTGTGGGCAAGTAGCCCTTGTAACTCGCTAGCAGAGGCTGGATATTCGTCAATCCCCCCTAGGATTTCTCTATAAATAGACCCCCGGGGTACTAGAAATGACGCTTTTGGAAGAGGTTGAGATCCCCCCAAGTTGGATACTCGTCAAGTTCATGTCTGCCTAGTACCTCGCCCAGCTTTTGGTTGCGGAGGGGAAATTTCTCCTAAACTTCCGGGTACGTGGTGAAACTTTCCTGCTGGAGCACTTGGGGTATGCTTATAGATAGTTTTCTCTCCCGTGCTAGCCATTCGAATTGCGGCATCGGACCGCAACACGAGTAACCTTAAGCAGCATTGATCCGATTTTTGAAGTAGGGATTTTCCCGGCTTCAACACTTTGGTACGGTGAGTGTGGATCGTAGTAGAGGAGGAAATTTTTGCGAGAAGACTTCATGGCTTAAGATGGCAAGCCGGAGACCAAAGACAGCAACTCGCGAGCATAAGATAAGGTGGGCGAGTTCTCGGCAAGTTGGGCGAATTTACTCGTTACTTTCCCATAGGAGACTTCAAGTTGGCGGCCTTCAAGCTTGCTGGCTTCATGAGGCGAGCTTCCTTATTACTCGCACATAAGCGAGTTCTCGTGACCTCCTTAGGTGAATTTCAGATGACGACTTCAGTTAGCGATATGTTTTGGCGAGTTCCTAATGACGTGTTCCAAATCAACTCACATGCATTTTACTCCCAGATTGGCGAGCTTCCTTCATACTCGCCCACAGACGAGTATAGGCGGGATTGACGACTTCAAAGAGGCAAGCATCCTTGTTGCTCGCTCATAGGCGAGTTTTTCAGGTGACCTACTCGCAAGGCCGGGAGAGCTCGAAATCTGGGCGAGTTGGGGGTGGAAAATAAAATTTTACTGGGGTGCTGCCCCCGGACCCCGCAAGGGACGCTGGCACCTTGGCCCGTCCGCGGACCGGACAGCGGAACCCCCAAAACTCTGCATAGGGGTTCTAGTGTCGGAAGTGGCACTCACCCCCGTCTAGTTCTCTCATTTTTCAATAGCAGTGTTTTCCATACATGTTCATACTTACGGGTGTTTTGGTAAAGCCCGTGAGTGCTTTTGTATGACAATACTTTTTACGAGAGTGCTTACTCGTGACGACTGCAAGCTGGTATTCCGTGAGCTCCATACTAGCGAGGTTATCGCTTCAACAACTATGGTGCTCTCTTCAATTTCGCGAGTTCATACTCGCGAGATCATTGCTTCAATAACTACGGTGCTCTCTTCCGCGAGTTCATACTCGGGATTTCATCGCTTCAGCAACTATAGTGTGTGCTTCAATTCTGCGAGCTTATACTCATGAGGTCGTTACTTCAGCAACCAGACCGCTATGATATTCATTTCAACTCTTCAGACACCTGGAGTTGTGATGATCTGTAAAGGTTTTACTCCTAGGAGGGAATGGAAACCTCCTTTACACTTATACATAAATGATATTTTTTTAACACCCTGAAATATGGGGACTTAAGCTTCTCTTCTTGGAAGCGCCTCAAGCAGGCATGGTAGACAAGAAGTGATCTCCACGATCGAGTTGGGAAACGAGCCTCCGACTTGACTCTCATAACACCCAGAGCAGGTGATGGGACGGTGTGTCGGGTTTTAATGCGTTCTTGTAAGACCAAGCATCTGCATTGACGACCGATATTAGCTCCCCCCTTGCACGTTGACTTAGTTACCTCCTGATCGCACTTCTCATCCGGATGGAGAGATTATCATGTGAAAGTCTGGACGCTAACCTCTCAACTCTGCGAAGGGAAGATCATTGTGACTTGAGGAAGGATCCTCCGCCATAAAAGACATCGTTGAGCCGCAAAGAGCTAGAAGCTCGACGTGGATGGCAGGGTAGGGAACCTCCCTGAGTTGAGTAGGCAAGGGGCAAGATGGAGGCCTCGAGCATGTGCGTCCTATTGGACTTCCCGAGAGCCATTTCCCTTGGCAGATACCTCGGCCTTCATATCCAGATAGTAGAGGATTTCGTAGAGGTGCAAAGGCGATCCCCACGGTCGGTTTGGGAAACTTGTCTCCGGCCTGATTCTCCTAAAAAGCCCAGGACGGACGATGGGATGATGTGTCGGGACTTAAGTCATTCTTGTAAGACCAAGCCCCTGCAATGACGGTCGAGATCAGCTCCCCTCCTATATGTTGGTCTAGCTACCTCCCGATCACATTTCTCCTCTGACTGAAGGAACTATCAGGAACAGGTCTGGACGTAAACCTCCCAAATTTGACGAAAGGTCGACTTAACAAAGCGAAACCTCGTACAAAGGCGTCATCAGCAAAGGGATAGGATGGAGGACTCGAGCATGTGTGTCTCACGGGACCTCCCGAGTGTCATATCCCAATGCAAGTTTCTTCGTAGTGAATTGAAGTCCTCGAATGTGTTGTTGTCGTAGTCCAGGTCTTTGCTCGAGCTCCTCTCCAACATGCTGGCTACTTGCCCCCTTGGGTGAATTGAAGTCCTCGAGTGTGTTGTTGCCGTAGTCCAAGTCTCTGCTCAAGCTCCTCTCCAACATGCTGACTACTTGCCCCGTCGAATGAATTGAAGTCCTCGAGTGTGTTGTTGTCGTAGTCCGGACACCTGCACAAGCTCCTCTCCTGCATATCTGCTACTTCCCCCCCCCCCCCGAAGTGTGACTTTTCTCCACCTCCAGTTGAGCTCGGCACCTGCGAGGTGTCAACCTTCTCTCCACCTCTAGTTGAACTCGGCTCCTGCGAGGTGTCGATCTTCTCTCCACCTCTGGTTGAGCTCGGCTCCTGCGAGGTGTCGACCTTCTCTCTACCTCCAGTTGAGCTTCCTCCTGCGAGATGTCGACCTTCTTTCCACCTCCAGTTGAGCTCGGCTCCTGCGAGGTGTCAACTTTCTCTCCACCTCCAGTTGAGCTCAGCTCCTGCGAGGTGTCGACCTTCTCTCCACCTCCAGTTGAGCTTCCTCCTGCGAGGTGTCGGTCTTCTCTCCACCTCCACTTGAGCTCGGCTCCTGCAAGGTGTCGACCTTCTCCCTACCTCCAGTTGAGCTCGGCTCCTGCGAGGTGTTAACCTTCTCTCCACCTCCAGTTGAGCTCGGCTCCTGCGAGGTGTCGACCTTCTCTCCGCCTCCAATTGAGCTCGAATCCTGCGAGGTGTCGACCTTCTCTCCGCCTCCAGTTGAGCTCGGCTCTTCTCCCCACCTCTAGTTGAGCTCAACTCCTGCAATGTGTCGACCTTCTTTCCACCTCCAGTTGAGCTCGGCTCCTGCAAGGTGCCGATCTTCTCTCCACCTCTAGTTAAGCTCCTCTCATGTGAGGTGTCGACATATTCTCCACCTCCTTCAGTTGAGTTCTGCTCCTGGGAGGTGTCGACATTCTCACATTCTTTCCTCATTCAGTTGAGCTCCACTCCTGGGAAGGACTTCACGCAACGTATCGTCTAGCGCCATCTCTCCGAACTACGAGTCTTATATTGTTTTGAGTCGAGCTCAAAAAAAGCGGGGATTGTGCATAACTCGTAATTCGTCGAAATTAGAAATCTTTAAAAATATGCTTATTCGCAGACCTAGTGACGAGCAGAGCCGAGCTTGGGCGACCAAGGCGAGTTTGGGCGAGCAGAGGTGAGTTTGGGCGAATATGAGCGAGTACCTTGCGAGTGTGTGCGAGTAGCCCTTGTAACTCGCTAGCAGAGGCTTGATCCTCGTCAATCCCCTCCTAGGATTTCTCTATAAATAGACCTTCAAGGGTACTAGAAATGGCGCTTTTGGAATGGATTGAGGTCCCCCCAAGTTGGATACTCGCCAAGTCCATGTCTGCTGAGTACCTCGTCCAGCTTTTGATTGCAGAGGGGAAGTTTCTCCTAAACTTCCGGATAAGTGATGGGACCTCCCTGTTGGAGCACTTGGGGTGTGGTTATAGATAGTTTCCTCTCTCTCGCACTAGTCATCCAAATTGTGGCGTCGGACCGCAAAATCAGTAACATTAGGCTGCATTGATTCGAGTTTCGGAGTAGGGATTTTCCCGACTTCAACGCTCGCCCTCTTTGCTAACACTATGGGGGACTTGGTCATCTTGTCGAGAAATGCTTTGTGAACCATCCTCATCTTCGTCATTAGGCTCTCGGTACAACTTCATTTGACCCTTCAGCCTCGTCGTGCACTCCGTCGCCAGAGTCCGATAGTTGGTTCCCTTTGGTAGATATTAACACTCCCAGCAATGCATCCAAGCAATAAACCTCCACTGTCACGTCTTCAGGTCGCGCACATATTACCACTCAAGGTAAGTGGCTCATCGACTATGGTGTGTACCACCAATCATATGATTGTGACTCGTCTTCTCTCACCCCGAGAAACATAACTAGTTACGACCGATCTTTATGACTGATGGCTCTCTTGCTCCAGTTTGTGGATCTGGAGTTGTGATTACTGTCTCTTTTCCAATTGGACACTTTATTCATCCCAAATATTCATTGAAATTTGTTGTTTGTTGGTGCTCTTTCAAGATAATTGCAATACTCTACCTCATTATTCCTATTACGTATTATTTTCAGAAACTTCACTTGCAGAGGACGGTTGTTACTGGACTAAACGCGGTGGTCTCTATTACCTCAACGATTTTCCCACTTTCTCTACAATTTTTGTCTCCACTGCTCCGCTATAGTGGCATCATCACCTTGGACATCCTCCTCTATGTCGCCTCCACCAACTCCTATCATCTATCAAAACTGACTCCACTTTAAAATATCAAGTTTATCAATATAGCAAGCATCATCGTACTACTTTCCCTGCTAAACTCTATAAAAGTTTTGTATCATTTTAACCTCGCCTATTCAAACATATGGGTCCTAATCTTACCAAATTTGTTCATGGAGGAAGTCAGTACTTTGTAACTTCTATTGATGATTTCTATAGATGTACTTAGGTGTATATTTTGAAAGAATGCATTGAACTTGTTTCTATATTCTCAAATTTTTATAATGAAATTTGCAATCAGTTCAATTTACCGTTACAAATTATTCGAACCGATAATATGAAAAAATACATGATCAATTAGTTCTCATCTTTCGACACATCCAACGGTATTATTCATCACACCAGTTGTGTGCATATATCCCAATAAAATGACGTGACAGAAAGGAAAAATCGTCATCTAATAGATATTACTCGGGCACTCCCGTATCAGATGAATGTTCTTTGCTCCTATTAGGATCATGCCATTCTCATTTCTTGTTCTATTTAGGGTAAGACACGTTTTCTCTTTTATATTTTTATGTGTTTAGTTGTACTACTTTCATCCGCACTCTTGCATCTGGTCTCGATAAACTCTCTACTCGCACCACCAAATGTATATTTGTGGGGTACCGACTTTGAAGAGATATCGTTGTTTTGATCATATCTCCAAACAATAATACATCTCTGCTTAAGCCACATTTTTTGAGTATGCTCCTTGTTTTTCAAAGGAAGGAAAGATTCTTCATCTTGAGATCCTGCCTCTCTCTACAACCTCTCCTTTTTACACCTTTGTTGCATATATCCCTATCATTCATGCTCCTTCACCAGATATCCCACAGCTGACACCAACTCTTGAATGTGTACCTCTTCTTTTACCCTTTATATATCATTAACGTCGACACCCTGCTTCCCCACATGTCCTCGCTCCTTCCACCCAGAGTCCATGTCAGCTCCCAGGTAAGCGCTCTCCTCTTCGGAAGGCTCCTACACTTCAACAGACTTGGAACTGGATGATCTTAATGCTCTACGAAAAGGAATAGGGGGAATACACAACATCCTCTTAATAATGTTGCCTCATATGTTAATCTCAATCTTTCAAGCAGCAAGTTTGTCTGGGCGCTATGCCACCACTTTTCCTACTACACATCAGGAAGCCTTTTATATACCTTACTAGAAAACAGCTATAGATGAAGAAATCTCTACTTTAACATCACAAGGTACCTGGACTTTTGTCCCCACCGCATCTAGTGTTTATGGGTGATCTCGATGGCTGGGATTATGTTTGCATGGAGTCAGACAGTGATTGTAAAGCACCATCCGTCCAAGATTTATAGGACTCCTCCACAGCCGCTAGCGGGGTAATGCAATCAACGACCACCCCGGGTCGACTAGTCAGATGGAGGCGCGTCTAATGAATTTATTTAATTAACCCTTTCAAAATACCCCAATAATTATGTCAAGGCTAATTGGGTCTATGGAAGTTCAATTTCCATTACTTTTTATTTTCAATTAGTACTCACTCAATTAAAATTAATTAAATAATTCATTTACATTAATTTAAATTTAATATTGGGTCATAATTCACTTCATGGGTCATTATGGAATACATTGGGCCCATTGATGGGTCAAGGATGCCTATGAATGGTGAAATGATTATTTTAGGTATCTCTAATGTGCAAGACCCACTAGGGCAATGTGTGATGTTCATCATGTTCAATTGAACTAACTTATGTCTATTGTGGCTATGGTTATCTATATTAGGTCAACTTGACCAAGCTAATGATCTATGTGTTAATTGGGACTTGCTCCTTGCATTGGGTGCCCAATTAGCACACAGGAGGTCTAGAAGGATGCAGGGGATGTTACAATATTGACTTTTCCTTATAAGCTCGATGACTTGCCTTATAAATTTGTCGACCTGTCCTTATAAGTTCGATGACTTGCTTTATAAATCTGTCGACTTGTCCTAAGTTCGACGACTTATCTTATAAGTCTAACGAATGATAAGTCTGACGACTTCCCTTGTAAGTCTGATGACTTGCCTTGTAAGTCTGATGACTTGCCATGTAAGTCTGATGACTTGCCATGTAAGTCTGATGACTTGCCATGTAAGTCTGATGACTTGCCTAATAAGTTTGTCAACATGTTCGACAATTTGTCTTATAAATCCGATGATCTATCCTCTTATAAGCCTGACGACGTGCCTTATTATAAGGCTTTGTTTGGTCGGGCGGCGGCGGCTGGGACCGGAGGGGGAGGAATGCGGTTAGAAACCCACGTATTTTGGCGTTCCACGGAGGGAGGGTGGGAGCAAACACAGCCGCGCGCGCGGAACTCGCGTTTGTTTTCACGCCTTGCGGCGGTGGCTGCTCCCGCACCGGTGTCCCGCCGCCTATCCAAACGAAGCCTAAGTTCGACAACTTGACTTATTATAAGACCGGCGAATTCATGTTCTTATATTTTAGAATATAGGGCACATCTGTTAACAGGGGTTGTTCTTAGGAGTTCTTGTTACTCCGCTGGAGCCTGAAGGAATGATAGTGGACCGGTCTCCCAAGGATCTGGATATGATGGTGATGCCTTAGTGTGACTATCAGATTATCTACCTATTTGATTGATATATTGGCTGGGTTTTGAAGTTCCTATCTAGTGAATATATGAAATAGGGTACTCACCCTTTACCAGTTATTTGACATACCTCTAGATACTCGGGCATGAGGAGTTGCATTTAGCTTTACCTTAAGAACATCGGTCTATTTGACCAATCTATTGGCTAGGTTCAGATTCCATAATGTGGATACATATAGATATACTCTTATTATACCAGTAACTTGACTTACCTTCTAAAGACTAAGGTATGGCGATGTTACCATCAGTATCACTTTAGGAACACTGACTTATTTGACAAGTTTGTTGGATAGGTGAGAGTTTCTACTGAGCGTGCATATTTAGAAATTGTGATGATAAATATATTCCTTGATTGGTGTCGGGTTAAGCCAGCTTTGCTGAAGAGCTTAAAGACTTGACTCTTTCTTGTTAAGTTGCCAGCGTCTAGTCTAACGAGGGAGCCCTATGCCTGGGATCGTGTTTTCTACGTGTTAGCTGGCCCTTAAGGTCTAGTACTTGAACTCATGTCATGGTTCTTTCGC
Source organism: Platanthera zijinensis (assembly GCA_039513925.1). Taxonomy (NCBI): domain Eukaryota; kingdom Viridiplantae; phylum Streptophyta; class Magnoliopsida; order Asparagales; family Orchidaceae; genus Platanthera; species Platanthera zijinensis. Next base: position 39,285,395 of record CM077080.1, read on the forward strand.
TCTCCGGGTGGCGATGAAGGCCCAGACAGTGGTTGACTTCTTAGCAGGCTACACGGCGGAAACAAGCGAGTAGGAGCCGGAGGAATGGAAGGCTTGGGAGATGTTCGTGGATGAGGCATCAGGAAGACACTCAGTGGGAGCCGGAGTTATCTTGACAAGTCCGCATGGTGTCAGGATCGAGCAAGCTATTTACATTCATTTTCCGGTCACAAATAATAAAGTCGAATATGAAGTCATGATTGCCGGCCTCAGCTTCGCGCGCGAATTAAGGATTCAGGGTCTCCGGGCCCATTTAGATTATTTAGTGATGGTATCGCAAATCCGAGGGGAGTTCGAGACTCGGGAGTCGGTGTTGCAGCAGTACCTATTGAAGGGGTTGATAAGCGTCTTTCGCTCTTTCACCGTTCAGCATGTGCCGAGGGAGAAAAACACGACGGCAGATTGTTTGACCAAGTATGCCCCCCCCCCCCGGCAGGAGGAGTGGCGACAGAATTGTTTTGATCTTCCATCGAAGAGGGAGAACTCATGGAGATCGACGAACAAGCGTTATGGATGGACCCGTTCATGAAGTTTTGACCACGGGGCGGTTTCCTCTCGAGGTTTAGGATAAGAGGTTGTTCAGATACAAGTCAGCTTACTATCTCCTCCATCAGGAGAGCCTCTACAGGAAAACCTTGTCGGGTCCTTTGGCGCGGTGCGTCGCCAAATCGGAGATTCAACGGGTGTTGGACGAAATTCATTCGGGAGAGTGCGGAAGCCATTCTGGTGGGAGAACTCTAAAGAAAAGGGTGTTAAGGCAAGGGTACTTCTGGCCGACCATCCGGAGGGATGCAGAATAGTTCGCAAAAAGGTGTGTGAGATGCAACCTTCATGCACCCCTCCTGCTACAGCCCGCGCAACGGCTCAGATCAATTATGGCCCCATAGCTTTTCGCAATTTGGGGAATGGACACCGTCGGGCCAATCCCCCAAGCAAGTGGGCAGAGGAGATTCATCTTTGTGATGATGATTGATTATTTTTCCAAGCGGATCGAGGTAAAGGCACTGGTAAAGACCATCCCCCAAATCGTGAGGAACTTCATATGGGGAGAGATCATTTGCAGGCACTGGTTGCCGCTCGCAATTGTCACGGACAATGGGCCGCAGCTCGCTAGCACAGAACTTATCAGTTTCTGCGCCCAACTAGGAATCAACCACCGCTTCGCCTCCATTCACCACCCTCGGAGCACAGCCAAGTTGAAGTCGTCAACAAGATCATCGTCAACCTACTAAGGATGAAGGTGGAAAATTTGAAAGGAAAATTGGGTGAGCAACTCCCCTCCATCCTTTGGGCACTTAGAATCACCCCTAGCACTGCCACGAGGGAGACCCCTTTTAAGTTATCGCATGGCTCGGAAGCGGTGATCCCGGTGGAGTTCGACGCCAAAATCCCGAGGGTAGTAGCCGCAGAAGACGGGGAAGAGGCATGGAGAGTAGAGAATGATGGGGAGCAAAGGCTCTCACTCGATTTAGTATAAGAGCTCCAAGGCCTCGCGACAATCCGTGAGGGGGAAGTCAAGCGCAGGATGACAAAGTACTTCGACAAGCACGTGAGGGTCAAACAATTCATCAAAGGGGATCTAGTGCTCAAAAAGGTGGATGTTGTCGGCAGGGGTGTGGTGGTAGGAAAACTCCAGCCCAATTGGGAGGGGCCTTTTGTGGTGACCGAAGCCTTGAAATACTGGGGGTACCCACTCCAGAACTACAAAGCGGAGCTCCTGGGCAACACATGGAGCGGTGACGACTTGAAGCGCATTTTTCCTTGAACCCCCCACTGGCTTACAATACATGTGCACTGTACTTTGTCTTTTCTTATGTCTAGATTGCTAGTTTGATAATGTACATATGGCTATTTCTGCGGTGGTAGGAGAAAAATGAAATGCACGTCGAGCGCCCCCCGAGCGGGAACACAAATAGGAAGAGTCCAAGTCCTCAAGTTGAGTAGTTGTCGTAGTCTGGGTCCCTGCGCGAGCTCCTCTCCCGCATACCAGCTACTTGCCCCCTCGAGTGAGCAGAAGTCCTTGAGCTGAATTGTTGTCGTAGTCCGGATCCCTACGCGAGCTCATCTCCCGCATACCGGCTATTTACACCCTCGAGTGAGCAGAAGTCCTCGAGCCGAGTTGTTGTCGTAGTTCGAGTCCCTGCGCGAGCTCCTCTCCCGCATACCGACTACTTGCCCCTTCGAGTGAGTAGAAGTCCTCGAATTGAGTAGTTGTCGTAGCCTGGATCCATGGGCGAGCTCCTCTCCCGCATGCCAGCTACTTGCCCCCTCGAGTGAGTAGAAGTCCTCGAGCTGAGTTGTTGTCGTAGTCCAGGTCCCAGCACGAGCTCCTCTCCCGCATACCGGCTACTTGCCCCCTCGAGTGAGTAGAAGTCCTCGAGCTGAATCGTCGTCATAGTCCGGGTCCCTGCGCGAGCACCTCTCCCGCATACCGGGTACTTGCCCCTCGAGTGAGTAGAAGTCCTTGAGCTAAGTTGTTGTCGTAATCTGGATCCCTACGCGAGCTCCTCTCACGCATATCGGTTATTCTCTCCCTCGAGTGAGTAGAAGTCATCCCCTCGGAGCCATGGAGCTTGGAGAGACTGGGATAAAAAAATTGGGAAAGACAGAAGGACCGCCGCCAGGTATCATCTCCTGGTCAAGCACTCGACGGAGTCGCGAGAAAACCTAACAAATAACGAAGTAGGAACGATGTCTTGGCAATGATCACGCAAACAAAGAGAGGCGAACTCACGTAAACGATAAACATCGAGCTCAACAATGAAAAATTAAAATATACAAATATAAAGGACGAGGCGAGCTCGCTCAAGCTAAATGTCAAGTCGCACCAAGTGTGGTAATACATGGGCACGAACTGAGAAAAAGAACGCGGGGCGTCGTGGGACATGTTCACTCTAGCTCGTCATCGTTCGGACTCGCCTCGGGAGAGCTCGCCTGCGCGGGGAAGAGCTCCGGAACCAGCAACTCCGGGGTTAGGGCTAGGCGAACATCGTTCAGGCAACACCGCTGCCGAAAGCGCTTCATTGCGAGCCGGGTGGCGATTACGGAGAGTGCTCTGCCAACTTACGCGTCCACGACAATAGGCCCAGGAACGGCGATGCTGGCGGGCTTCTCAGCAGCTTGGCGTCGGCACTCTGGCAGGTTAGATTCAAACTCGCCAAGGCGGTTGGCGAGGTAATCATTGGTATTCCAGGATTCCCATAGCTCCTCTTCCAGTTTAGAGATCCGTTCGGCCCACGCGAGCTTGGCAGCCAGCGAAAAAGGTTGATCTAAGTTGAAGGTAGACTCGGAAAGCCAGACAGAGAACATGTACCTCGTTGGGAGCCAGCAGGACGGTACTGCGGACGGTTGCGAGCTTAACTCTGGCCTTCGACAGCTCTTTCTGGGTAGTCTCAAGAGTGGCCAGGGCGTCCCCCAACTTGGGGTTCATATGGAAGGCGCGCCTCGCTGTTTGGTGAAAGAGCTCGGCAGCGCGCAGGACGGAGTGGCTGGCGCGATTCGCCAATTCGCGAATGGATGTGCTCGCCAGCATAGCCCCGTCTTCTCGCTCGTAGAGGCCGAACAAGATATTGAATGTGTCATCGTCTGCGACCTCGCCTTCCATCCAGGAAGGGAGCTTCGAGCTCAGACCCACCCAGTGCTCCCCCTCATACCACTGGAGGAGGGTGTTGTCCTCCAAGTCGTTAGCGCACGACCCCAGCCCAAAGTTGGGATGGGCACGGGGGCTTCCACCGGCACCTTCTTTGTATTCTTGGTGCTCGCCTCACGAGGGGAAGACGGAAGTTTTTCCAATTTCTTCTCGATAGGGGTGGTACTCGCCTCGCTAATTTTAAGTTTCTTCTGCTTTGGCTCAGTGAAAGGAGCTTTCGAGAGAGGCAGCTTACTTTTTCCTTGGAGGGTGTCGAGGAGGAGACACCAGTGCGTTTTGGGGTGATCTCGGCAGGTCGCGAGGCGGGAGATTTGCTGGGTAGAGTCATAGCGGTCGCGGACGACAGGTTCTCAGGGAGTGTTTGCAAACCTGCAAGCAGAAGTCAAACGGCATATAAAGTGAATTTGTTCAAACAGATGATATACGAGTTCATACCAGCCCCAGGTATGACGTAGGCGAGTTGGTCTTGTCACTGTCGTAGGTACAAGACATTGAACTCCTTGCCCCTCAACATTTCATAAAGGGAGAGAGTGTCACCTTCCACCTTAGGTGGCTTGAAAATGTTCTCTCTCCGTTGGACTGGCGTGAGCGACAATGCCCCAAACGCGCTTCGCATGAAGACGAACTTATCAGTCCAATGGTGGACTTTGTTCAACGTCTCCGCCAACTTGGCACAAGCGCTGGAGAAGAAGACAACGTCATCGTCAGTCGCCTTCAGGTTCAAGATCTTGCGGAAGGAAGTGAGATCGAACTCAATCCCCTCCTCGCGCATGTAATATGTCGGCATACGATGCTTGCATATGTTTGATATGATGAAATGTTATGAAATATGAGTAAGCTTATATACACATTGCACGATGTTTAATGAAGTATGAGAAATGGTGCATGTGTGATACCACAATTTAGAGGAATGTAGTTAGATCAGTCTTTATAATTCTGTCTTTTATTTATTGTTCTTTCCTCACTGCATTTACTTACGTTTTGCACCTGCTTGGACATTTTGCTTTACTTTACATGTTACAGTTCTATTAGAATTATTTGAATATTTTGTTTTATTTCTCCTCTTGTATTACCGTCTAGTATATATAGAGGGCTATATTACTATTCAAGACAAGATATGCATTTCATGGCTTGGCATGGTATCAGATCCATCTCGTGGTACGCCCTAGCCGCTCGCCGGTCGATCGCCTCCGCTCAAACCCACAGCCCCATCCACCTCTCTTCTCTCCCTCCACCACTCTTCTCTTCATCCACCTCCGTCAGCGGTGCTGACAGTGGATTAGTTCGTCGATCGACACACAGGCCGATCAGCGCACCTGGATGGCTGCTCCTCCGGCAACCGTCTGATGTGCCCCGTTTTTTCAAAAAAGTTTCGTTATTCCTTCCTCGACCTCCTACTGGGGGATCAATCAATCACTCCACTAGATCTCTGTATATCGTTGATCTAAGGCTCTAAACGAACGGAGCAGCGGGAATGGAGCGCGAGAGGTGTCGGGGGAGAAGGCGTCAGCGTTTGCCTCTGATACCAAGATGTTATAAGCTCCGGATTGAGATCTCGTGAACGGGATGGAAAAATGGAGATCCCACGGAGGGGGTTGTCCCTTCCTTGATTTTGGAGGTGTTATGACTCGAGATGGGGAAGGAACCGAGCAGAAGGAGCAGCATACGGAAATCAAGCGTGCGGCAGGGTTTGCAGTAACGAAACAAAAAGGGGAAGGAGATTGGGTTTTAGAGAGAGAAAGAGAGGAGAAGGGAGAGAGGGATTGAGGAAATTAAACTTGCATAATCATCATTTGGCCCAACCGGCAGGCCATATAGGCGATTCACTAATTCTGCCCCCCATTTGGGCTTACACACGTGGGATAAAATACTGCTCACAACTAGGGCCGAGCATATTATTCGAAACTCGAAAATCGCTCGAAAATCATTCGAAAATTGAGCCGAATCGGAATCGGTTAAAATTGATTCGACTCAATTTGAGTCGATTCAATTTGACTCGAATCTGATTTCGAGTCGATTTCGAGCCAGCCCTGAATCGCTCGAAATATGATTCGAATCAACTCGAATTAATTTAAAAAATTATGTATTTATTAATATATTCTTATTTTAAGATTAAAAATAACAAAATTTAAATCTAAATAAAAAAAATGAAGTCTTTAAGTGTTTCATTTGTTAAATTTATAGGTTGTCCAATTTTATTTTGAGCAAGTTAGGAATAAAACAAAAAATTGCTAAATTTCGAGCCGACTTGATTCGATTTCGAGCCGACTCGATTCGATTTTGAGCCGACTCGATTCGATTTCGAGCCGGCCCAATTCGATTTCAAGCCGGCTCGATTCGATTTCGAGCCGACTCGGAATCGAGTCATTTCGAGTCGAGCCGACTCGACTCGAAATCAATTCGATTTCGAGTCGATTTCGAGCCGAGTTCGAGTCGAAAATTTCGATTTCGAGCCGAGCCAAAATCGTTCGACCTCGACTCGATATCAGCCCTACTCACAACTATAAAATAACGCAACCACACGACTAGATAAAAGATACACTCATGCATATGTTGCATGCAGGCGGCGTTGGTGCGTGCAGCCCCAGCGCGGGTCGGACTCGTCGCGCATCATAACAGACTACTGAGTACTGGCTTCTGCTTATTTAAATGTTCATTTGCGGTGGATTATCGATCAGATATTGTAAATGAAATGTGTTGATGATGCATGACTTGACAAGACCATTGTCTATAGCTGGGTTGGACTAGTGAACGGGCGGTAGTCCCGTTGTTAGTCTAATTGCAGGTTACGGGCTATGTTTTTTGAGCATGAGGTGTCCCGACTCGATTCAATTAAATGTGAATCGTGGTATCTTACACAACCAGCCCAAAAATACATGAATGTCGGCCATCCTTTAATGGGTTTTTGTTTTTTAATGCTTTATTTGAGCTCATTTGAATGGATCATGGGAATTGAGATATTCTACCACCCCCCCACCCCCCAAAACATTATTTCCTCTTTTTAATATTTTAATTCATTTGTAAAGCTATAAATAGGCATTAAATGTCAATTTCCCAAAGAAGTTTAAGATTACACTTTCCTATCGCTCACTCTCTCTCACACACACACAGGTGTAGGTCTCCATCATGGTTTTGGGATTGCCAACCTCCTCTTTCCTAGATGTCAAGCAAGACAATCCCACTGTCGTCGTCACCAAAAGAATTTGCTGTTATTGTCCACTCCTAGAAGTTTTGATTTTCTCATTGTTGATTTTATTTTTATCGTCTCACAGCTTCTGTTTTTGTCAGTTATAATTCATGTTGACAGATCAACCAACCAAGAAAAGATTATGTTGGTTATGTCAACAACAAATATTTTCAAATATAAGAGAAGACAAAGCATGCTCTCCTATCATCAAATCCCCCCCAATCCAATTATAAGGAATGAATAATGATTCCTTGTCACCACGCTTATATTAAAGAAAAAACATTTTCGGTAGAACTAGAAGATTTGAGACAACATATACACATAATCATCAAAATGTCTACCTCAATAAGAATCTTAAGATCTAAAGGTATTACCGTAGCAATAGTAATCATGCAGGAATAAACATCAAATGGCGAGTATAAAATTTATAATGCTTACAATGAGGAACTCAAACTACTTTTAAGAATACTGCAAACATAAACAATGCTTACCTCCCGTGCTGCTAAAACGAAGAAAAATAATGGATCGACGAAAATTGCAACCAAGCAAGATATAACAAAAAATTTGTTCCACTGCTGGACAACCTTGTTATGGGGGTTCATAATAGGAAAATATGTATTTAGAAATGCAATTGAGCCCCGTGCCCAGTCTTCAGCATCCCCATAAAGGATGTTGTGAAACTGCATAGAAAATCAAAACAAAATTAAAAAATCAGATCCAGAGAAAAGAACCTGTACCTCGAGCATAAAGGCTGTTTAAAAAAATTAACAAAAAACAACAATAAAGAAAAATAAAGATAAATGAATAAGCAAATTCATGCAAAGAATAATTTAAAAAAAATCTCATACAACAACAACACTCAAGCCTTTATCTCACTATAGTGGGGTCGGCTATATGAATCCTTTGTCTCCATTGTGCCATATCTTTCGTCATAATCTCACTAATGTCTTTTCTTATAGTTTCATTCCAAGTCTTTATTGATCTACCCGTCTCTCGTTTAACATGCCTAGTGACTAGACTCTCACAACGCCTAGCAGGTGCCTCTAATGGTCTCTTTTGTACATGTCCAAACCATCTTAGTCAAGCTTCTTGCATCTTCTCTGCAATTGGTGCTACTCCTATCTTATCTCAGATACACTCATTCCTAATTTTATCCAGTCTCGTGTGTCCACACATCCACCTAAGCATTCTCATCTCCCCAACTCCCATTTTTTGCTCATGTACACAATTCACTGTCCAACACTAAAAACCATAGAGCATCGCTAGTCTAATTGCAGTACGGTAAAACTTGCCCTTAAGTTTTAATGGTACTTTACGATCACATAAGAACTCTGACGCGCCTCTCCACTTTAACCAACCCGCTTGGATACTATGTGTCACATCTTTATCAATACCTCCGTCTTTTTGAACTATCGATCCAATATATTTAAAACACTCGCTACGAGAAATATCTTGATCACCCAACTTAATAACAAAGTGATCTGTCCTTTTTGCACTGCTAAATTTAAGCTCCACATGCTCCGTCTTTGCCATGCTCAACCTAAAACCCTTCTTTTCTAAAGTGTCTCGCCGAGATTCAAGTTTTGCAATGGGTGAATTTAAAAATCAAAAGAGAACCAAGAACAATTTTTGGACCATATAAAATGTAATGCAAACTAAAAAACAAAGTAATCTTCATTAAAAGCATGCATCTAACATTTGATAATTACACTATCTGGACAAATATTTTGACGTACTCAAAATTAAGCCAGAAGAGGATGCTAACTACCGATTTCTTTCCATCCTTTCACAAGATGATTTGTGATCACACCGTGAAAATTCTCCACAGAAGTAAACCAAAAGCATACCAACATGTAGTGTGGTAGAGAATATCATTCTTGTTTCCGGTCAAACTGGAAGAGGATACTACTAACTTCTTTAACAGCGGCAGAATATCTGCTATATTTCACACTTGGTCAAAAGTATATTGCATCCTCTTGGCACGGAAATCACAATATTACTAGACTAAAAGGTTAACTATTGATCAATATAACAAAGGAGGTTAGAGATTGGAGGATGTTGGTGATGCTAAAGTTGATTCATACAGGAGCAAGGAGATCTCGCCCAATATGCACCGATGACAGATTTTACTAATAACACTTTTCATTTATAATTATTAGTCTATACCGAAATTGCACAATGGTTATTTTACTTTCATCATCCAAGCATAAGCAGCCTAAACCTAATAATCCTTCCTGTAATTCTGGAGGAAAGCATGCTAGCACCTCAAGATCAAACATGATGCACATAACAAGTACGAACAAGTTTTATATAAGCCCAAAGTTGGGAAATAGCCACCGCCGCTAATAGAGGAAACTGGCCTGCATTTAATCCCTAAGAATTGCTGAAGTAAATGAATCCTTGATACATCCAAGCTACTTTCATGCCTACATAATATCATGTTTTTATTATGCCAGAGCTACATGATTTTGTCGCTTTTCATTATCAGTAATTTTTCCTCTTCATGACAATGACATTTTATTAAAATATTAAGTGATTACTAAGTAGAATAGATTAAAGTATCCTGAATCAATTATATACAAGAATGGGTTTACATATAAATATATAACTCTAGAACTAAGGTGAATGATTAAAATGGAGAAGTGCTTTATACATATGAAGCAATAAGATAATATCATGGAAATTTGAAGTCCAAATTTTATAAAACTGTAATTAGGCTGGATATGTTGGATGGATCCAATTGATAGGCAATGAATAAGAAGTCAATAATATCTAAGCTAAGTGTTCCAAAAATGTGAGCATTAAACTAAATGTGTGGCAAATATAAGAAGGATAAATTAAGCAATGATTATATTAGAGAGAGAGAGGTGGAGTGACGTCTATCAAAGGTATGATAATAGAAAATAGACTTGCATGGTTTAAAGTTACAAAAAAGTGGATTTAAAGTTACAAAAAAGAGATAGAAAATGCACCAACTAGACGAATAAATTAAAACAACATCAAAGCATTAGAAAGGTGAAGGGTAGATCTAACATAATTTTGAAGAAATAATTGAGATTAGTATTTGTATGTGTGAGTGAGTTTAGTTTCACATCTTGTGTTAGAGTTTGTGAGTCCATTGTAATGTTATAAATAGCCCTATATGGATGAATAATATAATGCAAGTATTTTTCCTATTTCATTCAACTTGGTATCAAAGCCTACATAACCCTAATTTTTTTCCTGTGAGCCGACTCTACCGCTAGCCTCCCTCTTCTCTCTTTCGATCACGCTGTCCTGACACATGTGTTGCTAAAGAACCCGTCGAGCCCCTTTGTTCCCGCTCCCGTCGACAGAATCGTCATTTGATTCCATCGACGGGAGTGGTCGTCTCTTCCCTCGTTGACGATGGAGGTTCTCTGCCCTATCGCCGACATGTCCACCTATTGTTGCGCTCGATCCCGTTAACGCCTACTGTTACTCTCGATCCCGTTAACGCCTACTGTTACTCTCAATCTCGTCGACGTCGACGACTGTTGCATCCATCGACGCTAACAACTACTGTTTCCATCGACGTCGGTGACTGCGTCACTAATCTTGTTGTTGCTCGTTCCTCCACGATGAAGATCTTCCTTTTCAGGTGCAGTTCTTGGCTTCAGCCCAGTCGCTACTCCTCGACGAAGGAGGTGACCTTCCTTTCTGGCTTTTGCTCTCATCAATGTCGTTGATCATCTGTGATCCCGCTTGAGCCCATTAATGCTCCAGACTTGCTCCTGATGTGCTATGTTGTCAATCCAGTGACGTACTCGGAACTCCAGCCACTTCCCGCTGCTGCTACCCCTTCCTGGTGTTGATATCTAATTGATGTTGAAACTGTGGCTATTTTTTTTGTCGTTTTCTGCTTTTGTATGGTCTTCTTGTTGTTAGAGTGTCTTGTTGTCATGTCTATATGCACGTGTTTTCCATGTGAGGGGGAGTGTTTGGGATGAGGGCGACCCAGACCCGTTGTTCGTCTTAGTCCCACACGGCCTCTAGGCTTATGTCATGTGTTGTTTGTGTCTCCCCAAATTTTTTCCTTCATGATTGGTAGGCGGTATGGTCTTTGTGTAGATGTCTCTCTTATCCCTGCGGTCACGTAGATCTGTGTGTGAGGTGTTATCCCCGCAGTCTCGTAGATTCATGTGAGGTTTTCTTCGTTATCCAAGCAATCCTGTAGATCCATGTGTGTGTGGTGTTATCACCGCGGTCTCGTGGATTCGTGTGTGTGGTTTCTTTCCTGTGGGTGTACTGTGTGTGGGAGTATCCCCGGTCACCCGTCCTGTCCCACCTTTGCCTACCACATTTACCCCTTCTGTTGATGTTGTCAAGCTGGAGGTTTCCCCTCCAGCTTGAGGGGTAGAATTGAGATTATTAATATTATTAGTATTTGTATGTGAGAGTGGGTATAGTCCCACATCTTGTGTTAGAGTTTGTGAGTCCTTTGTAATATTATAAATAGCCCTATATGGAAGAATAATATAATGCAAATATTTTTTTTCCTCATTCAACTGAAATTTGTTCAAAATCATTGCATAAATTTGATTAAACACCTCGGGCACATTCAACAAGAATGAATTAAAAATGACGAATCATAAAGATGATCTAAAATTGTGATCATGTTATTGTTGACATGATGATGACGTAGTCAAGCTAATGGTGAACTTATGGTAAAGAGATTTTTTTTAGCTCGCTTGCAGATTAGTGGAAACAAAACAAAGTCTAATACATCAAACATTGGTGCTTCTCTAAATGAGGTTGTGTTACAGTGGTGGAATTAGGGGAAGGGCAGGGGAAAAAGAAGGAATATAGAAGAGAAAGTCAACCCCTAAGGCTCACTTAATTGATCTTATTTCCAAGATAATCAATGTTAGGTATTACATGGGCATATATAGTACCTTGCTTAAATAACATGAAAAGGTAAATAATAAATAACCAAGATAGGGACGTCAAAGTGTGTGATGCCCGTGCGCACTACTTGTCAATGTCTGTCATCTATCCAGGATATGAGTCCTTGTCACCTCAATCCCGATGTCGATATAAGCGCCACACGCGAGGGCGCCACACGCGAGGGCGCCACTCGCCCTCTTTCGTATCCTTGGCAATGTTGCCCTCTAGAAAATTTGTCTTATCCTCAAGGCAAAAGATTGGGAACTAGGCGCGGAATGTGTCGCGGTCCACCCATGAGGCCTCGGATGCGGGTTGTCCAATCCAATGCACCAAGACCTGATCCACGGAGAGACCCTCCCAGAGCGAAGTGTAAGTATCCTTAATGAACCGGAGAATGTAGTATGATGGTTTGGAGCCCGGCGAGGCAGGAGGTAATGTCGTCTCCACAACGTGATCATGTTATGAGTCGGAGTCTAGCTCATAATGTTGTTGAAGGTGGCGGTGGAGACGGAGTTGCAAAGGGGATCCAAGCTCAACCCACGGAGAATGTGAGGTGAGAGGAAGAAGGGCACTCGTGCTCAACCCTAACCCTAGAAATGTGAGGAGGAGAAAATAATTAGAGAGAGTAAAAGAACATTCATATTTCATTCATAACTCAAACAATGACCCAAGGGGTCTATTTAAAACATTACAAGTGGCATGGGTGTAAATAACCCCAAAATAAAAGAGCATGAAACTCGTAACCACCCTGAAGACTCTTAATGAATCGACTCGATAACACTAGATTCATACAACTCGAAATAGCATACAAAAAGACTTGTAATAAAATAGGCCTATAATCGGCGTAGATAATGGGAACTCATAACATTCCAACCGCCCTTCAAATTGTATTTGCGCCCAAGCTCGAACGGAGCTTGCACGACATGATAGTCTGTCTCTTTGATTTCCATCCAGAACAACTCCAGGTAGCGCATTGTCATGGCGGCGACTGTGTCGAGGGGAGGCATGTTATCAAGCTCACAGATAACACAAGATACGGTAAGGAGCAGGCGTGGCAGAGGCACTTGTTGAGGAGCAACGGCTAGGCATATCTTGAGTCTGACGAGTGTACCCGGTGGTTGCAGACAGTCGGGGTAATGGAGGGTCATGTTGAATATGAGTTGTGTCGATCATTGGAAGTAATGCCTCCAGAGGGGCCCGCGAAGCAGTTGGACGGAGCGGAGGCTGCATGATGGAGTCTGCGCCAACGATAACGGTTGTGTGACAGGCGGGGAGGGAACAACAGAAGGTAATAGTGGAGCGACAAGAACTGCGGAGAGCAGTGGAGCAGCTTTGATCGTCGGTGGGAGCGATAATTGCTCAAGTGGAATAGGTGAAGACACCGGTGGGAGCGGGGCCTCGAAGTGTCGGTCAAGGTTGGCGGTGAAACGTGAAAGCGCGACATCAAAAGACAAAGATATCTCAAATAGCATTGAACGGAAAGCAGCCCCTTCCATGGCACTTATATGTTGAAAAAATCAATTAATTAAACTCCAAGCAAGGAAGCAACCCGTTACTAAATAGCTGGAAGAAAAAGTCAAATTGGAAGCGAAAAAATTGAGAGCACGAAAAAAGAGGATTTCGGTGGGCTCGAGATTATTAGGAGCGGTTCGATTGAAAGGAAGCATATGAAGGTGGCTTCGCGGCTTGAAACGAGAAAAGAGGGCGTAGGACTTGCAGGCACAAATAAACGGAGCAGGACTTTGGTGGATTCGAGATTATCAAGAGCGATTCGATTAGAGATGAGCGCATGAGCTATTACGAGGAAGGAGATGAGTGTGGCGAGCAATTCTGTGTGGACCAGGGGGATGTTGTAGAAGGTCGACGAAGAGATCATGTGTCGGCTTGTATGGCAGGCGACGAGAGAGGGGATTCTGCTACAGGGACGCCCAATGAAAGCGAGATACAGTAAACGGGAAGGTCGATGAAGCCGCATGTTGGAGATGACGTGAGTTGGACGGTCGCGGAAGAAGAGGATGTCGTGGAATCACCCGTAGTGGGTTCGTCGGTGTAATACTGAAATACACGCAATGGGTGTGTCTATTGCGAGTCTTCGTTGTCATCGCTCCAGAAGAGGATCGATTGATGCTGTGTGAGGGAGGAACTACTCGCTCTGATACCAAGATACTACGAGTCTAGCCCGTAGCGTCGTCGGAGGAGGCGGTGGAGGAGAAGATACAAGGGGGAGTCGAGCTCAACCCACGAAGTATGCGAGAGGAGAGGAAGAAAGGGAGTTGTGCTCAAACCTAACCTAGAAATGTGAGGAGAAAAGCATTAGAGAGAGTAATAGAATATTCATATTTCAGTAAAAACTATAAAAATGACCCAAGGGGTGTACTTAAAACATTACAAGTGACATGGATGTAAATAACCCCAAAATAAAAGAGATGTGTGAAACACGTGACCACCTTAAAGACTTGTAATGACTCGACTCGATAACACTAAACTCATACAATTCGAAATAACATACTAAAAGATTTGTAATAAAATGTGTAACAAGATCAGCGCAGATAATGGGAACTCGTAACAGATCACTAATCAACCATTTTAGATGGGAGACATGAAACATCGGATGGATGTTGCTCGTCGGTGGAAGATGTACTTGGTATGCATCGGCTCCTACGCGGGCGAGGATCTCAAATGGACTGTAGAACTTGGCCACCAACTTGGTATGGACCAACGAGGAGACTGAGATCTAGCAGTATGGGCAAAGTTTGACAAAGACCATGTCTCCCTCCATGAACAGGATGTCACGGCAATGTCAATTGGCTTGGGCAACCATCCTGTTTTGGGCCAACTGCAAATGGATGTGCAACTGAAGACTAACCATGTCACGATCCTGTAATTTGTTTGTTAATGGCTCGACGAAACATTCGTCGGGAAGATTGTAGGTTACAGAAGGAAACGACCGGCCACAGAAAATCTCGAACGGGATTGTAACCGCAGTTGTGTGGAAGGAGGTGTTGTAGTTATAGTCATCCAGGATAGCCACTCGGCCTAGGCGCGCGGGTGATCACAGACAAAGCACTGAAGATAGGTCTCCAGACAGTAGTTGAGGACGTCGAATTGCATGTATGTCTGCAGGTGATATGTTGTGCTCATTCAAAGCAAAATGTCTTGCATTTTGAACAATGCCTACCAGAATGTGCTCAAGAACATAGAGATGTGGTTGCACACAATGGAGCGGGGAACAAGTAGAGGAGGACCATACCCTCCACAAAGGCGTTGGCAACGACCAGAGAGGAAAAAGGATGTTTAGGCAGAAGGAAATGAGCATATTTGGAGAGATCATTAATGCCTACGAGGATGCAGTCCAAATTCTTGGACCAGAAGTTTTGAAATAAAATCAATGGCGATGTCATCCCAAATACGATCTAGAATGGGAAGGGGCTGAACTAACCAACTGGAAATGTGGTCTCGTATTTGGCATGTTGGCATGGGAGGCATGTGGCCACAAACGATTTGACCCGGTGAAACAAGTTGGCATTGATAGGTATAAAAAATACTAGCCTGCCCGTATGTCAAAGTCGAGTGAAACGCATCCAACAATCGTTGTATGAAATGGGAAGATGTCGAAAGAACCAAACAACCCGGTGGTTGAGCTCCTTTCAAACCGGTTGGGAGATTGCCACGAAGGTGGAGGTGGACAATATGCGGGACAGCGAGTCGGCAGCCCAGTTGGACTAGCCTGACCGAAATGTGATGATTTAGTCGCAATCCACCAACTTCGATATTCATACATGTGCTGGTATGGCAATCTTCTGCTTTGATAAATATCGAAGGCTAATGATGGTCAGTGCAGATGGTAAAGCGTCAACACAACAGAAGAGACACTGATGTTGGAAGGCCAGAACGTAGGCCATAAATTCGGTCTCACATGTGGAGCGTGTACAAACTGTAGGTGTGAGAAAGAGCGGTTGAAGTAAGCCATTGGCTAACCAGACTGCATCAAAATTAAGTCAATGTCTGAGCCCAAGGTGACGCACTCAACGATTATTTTCAGGGATGTCGAAGGTGGCCTTGTACTTCACGACCCTTTAGCAAGCTATCATTATCGCTCGCCCGCCCCTGTCATGGCACGTCCTGACTTCGGACATCCGTTCATCTGCAAAAATATTTTTCCACAAATGCATAACAAATACAAAATTAAAAAATCAAGATATTTTTTTTAAAAAAGTTTGTCATTTCCCTTTGGTTTTCACCTGCCCCATCAACTATGATAATTTCAAGAACTTCAACAATACACAAAAACATACATATATAAATTAAAAATGTACCATAATGTCAACATCATCTCGTGTCTCCAACTCTTTTAAGCTCTAAAGGATGATTCAACCCTCAGCCACTTCCTAACTCGCCGCAACAAAGCTCTCTAGCAACTCCATCCATTTCCAATGCTCTAAGAGAGTCACGATGTTTACAGAAGCTACCAACAACACTCAACATTGTGCTGTAAGTGTGAAAAGCTCGGTAATATCAGAGTTCGCTTCTACAATAGCTACTAGCACCAATTGTAATTAATGGGTAAAACAATGTACAAAAAAAGTACGATTATTTTCTTTCATAATCAAAGTTTTTTGCCCTTTGAGCTCACATTTAATATTGTTAACATCATCTTATCCTTGTCCACGCAATTTATAAATACCAAGTCGATATTTCATAGACAAATAATCAATAGTATATTTTAAATACAACACCACAGTATCAGATATATGAACAAAAAAGAGGATGTCGCAATCATATCATTGACATCCACATATCTTAAAATAATAGACATTTACTCTTTGATCGATCCATCATGGGATTCACCCAATAAAATAGCAAATCAATCTTCTTCAATATCTTTAACAATTCGTTTTATTCTCTCAATTGAAATTGCCGACATTATTTTTTTTTGAATCTTTGGCGATATAAGTCGACAATTGTTTAGAGCATTTTATAACACAATTAATGTGATGTCATCATTATGTGATGCAAGAAATTTCAAAAGCTCAAGATAATTGAAAACGTATGGAAATATTCATTAACTTTAGAATCTCCACACATTGTGGAGGGTATGGATCCATGCTACGCCCAATATGACATTCCGCGCCACTGAGATCAAAGGAGTAGATATTCGCCCGGAGAGGACAGGGACCAACAATTATCGTCAAGCTAGTACAAAGGCCATTGGTGGCTATACGGCGGTCGTCACCTAAGCAGATCGAAAAATAAGAAGCGGGAGACGGGCAAATGTCGAACCATGTCGCCAGTCATTAGGAGATGAAGTTGTAGTTGGCCCCACTGTCAATCATCATAATCATGTGGACACCATAAAGGAAACCTGAGAGCTTCATGATTGGGGGGGCATAGATGTCGTCGACCGCAAAGCAAGGGAGGCTTAAACGATGCAGCCTTGGTTGAGCTCAGTCGTTGTATGTGTCATCGCCCTCTAGGGCTTTGAAAGCCTCAAGGGTGACCCCTAGCTCCTCCTCGCCAAAGGTGAAGCAGATATCCTTAAGGGGAAAATCGTGAGTCGGAGAGTACGGCTATTTGCAACGAAAATAGAGACCCTTAGTGTGAATATTGTAATGCTCATGGTTGGTCATATGGGGGTCGATCGGAGACCAAAGAGGCTGGGGAGGAGGCTCAGGGCGCGGGGGAGTTGCAGACTTGCAGTACACTCTTGGGGTGGCAGTTGGAAGAGTGTTAGAGGCCAACCAAGTTCTTGAGGCCAAAAACTCCCCAAGGGGCGTCCGGTGTCGATGGATTTGACATTGAAATCTGCTTCCACCAAGCATATGAGGTTCGTGGCATCAGCAAATAGACTGAGGGTGGTGGGTGCGAAGGAAGAACTGAATGTAGGGAAGTAATATTGCATAAAGAAACCTAAGTAATGATCTGACAGTAAACTCAGAATGTTGTTAATGCAATGAACCCATCTATGCAGTCGTCAAGGAGGCTCGATTGGAGAACGCCACAAATACATTCCAGAACCGTCCCAGAATAACCAACATCGTAGCAGAGGATGAGATCTTGTTAAGTTCCGATCACGAGTGAAAGCGGTTGTTCTAGCAGAGCCAACAAACACAATAGAGGGTAAACCCTTCCATGCCGACGTGAATAGTGGGATCTTATTTGCCTCAAAGGTATAATGGATGTTGAAGAAGTGCTCCATATGAGCAATCCAACACATTGGATATGTCTCATTGAAGGTGAATATGTCGAAGGAGTAAGTCGATGGTAAAGTAGCGAAGGGCGGTCTGGGAGGTTCGATTGTAGGCCATGTTCTGACGCCAAAAGCAAAAGTGGAGTGGTCGTTGGAATTCAACGAGATGTCCGGCCATCAGAGATGAAGATATCAAACTTTGCATTCAATCGTTGGATTAGGGCCAGGACAAATGAGATGGAGTCCTCATAAGCATTGAGACGGCTAGAGTTGGTCAGGTTAATAGGGGTTGCGCTACAGGAGTGTTTGATTGCACCATAGAACGTAGTCAGGGCATACATGCGAGGAAGTGGACTGGATGGGGAGAAAAAAAACGACAAGCAACAACACTACTAGCAGGGCCGACGTAAGAAACTTTGGAAGCAACAATGGAAGCAATCGGCACTGGAAGCAAGGCCGGTGTAAGAAACTTTGGAAGCAACAATGGAAGCAGTCGGCACTGGGAGCAAGGACGGGAATCAAGGAACTCATAAAAGGCGGTTGCAGGCTATAGCAGGCGTGAACGAGCGGTAGCTGGCACGACATTGAGGACGAGAATTGCACGCAGGCACTGGTGTGTCGCAGTTAATCGTTGTATCCTGAACGCGTAGCAATCGATGGGTGTGGATGGGGCATGGGCACGGGATCATTCTTCGGGCGGCAAAGACTACAGCCAGAAGATGACAAGTCAGACCAAATGTTATGGTGGTGAAATTCGAGGAATAGAGGGGGAAGAAAGAAGGAATATAAGAGAGAAATTTAGCCCTCATGGCTCACTTATTTGAGCTTACTTACAATATAATCAATATTAGGTCTTGCATGAACTTATATAGTATCTTGCACAAAAAACATGAAAGGGAAAATTGTAAATAACCAAAAGGGAATGAAATACAAATGCGATGATAAAATAGAGATGGAGTGTGCGATGCCCATTAGCACTAATAGCCAACATCCACCGTCTCATCAGGATCTATATCTTTGTCCCTTTGGTCCGGATGTCAATATATGAACCACATGCAAGGGTGCCCCTCACCCCCGTCCGTATCCATAACAGATTGTCACCTCTAAATTGTTGCATCCCTCCTCTCCAAGGTAAATTTAAAAATCAAACCGTCTTCCATTACTTTAGGTCAAACATAGTACCTAATCATTTTTTACCTACTTTTCTGATAGAGAAAACAGAAAATGTTTTTTGACCTCTGAGAGAGAAGAAATCACAGAAGTTACAACGATCAAAATAGTTCAATCATTTTATCACATCCAGCTTATTGTAGTAGAGTAATAGCTAGTACAGTACTATGCTTCCAATGAACAACAAGATATTTATTTCTTGAAGACTGGCAGTAAAGTTCAAGGGAAAGAACTAGATAGTGTATGTTAAGACACAAATATATTGATTGCATCATCAAGGGAGAAAATAATTCCAATTGAAGCTACACATTTCGAAATATTTGACAGGTGAACGGTGAACCTACCTTGGTCTCTAGGGAACCCGAAGTTCTATAGTAACTCCTTTTAGTCTTGTAAACTGCAGGACATTCGATACAGTCGGGATCATTGCACAGTGCTAGAGGTCCTGACTTCCACAAATGTGCATTTCTTTGAGTATCACTGTTGTATATCGGATCCATATCTTCTGGCATGTTAGCATGTGATTTCCCATGATACCTTTTGCCCTCACCCAAAGAAGAACGTTCGCGTGTCTGGCTCTTGGGTAAAGGACCGCTCATTGGTGAAAACTTGGCCATCTTTTGACTAGACAATGGACCAGTATGAGAAATAAAAGTGTCTTCACTTTCATAGGATGCATTGAGAGGAATGGTCATTGATGCACTCCGAGCAGATATTCTCTGTAATTCAACAGTCCTAAGTGACATTATGCCATGATCATCATCTGAATAAGCCATTGAAATGAACTACACCTGTGAGTAAACAGGAAACCAATTCAAGTAAGAACAGGAAGCAAATTCAAGTAAGAACAGGAAACCAATATACTCTATTTTTTATTTCTAAGTTAGGTGTAAAGAATAGTATTACGAATAGAATATCCAGGCTGTTGTGCCAGAAACAAAAGCTCAAAATTAATCCATTCATAATAATATTACTATTACTATACAAATAACCTAGATGCATCCAACTAGCATATTTTCATAATAATGAATACAACAAACAAGATCTAAAGTGCGGTTTAGTAACACTATAGAACCGCTGCAAGTGCACATGATTGTTTCGAGCAAACAAGATCTAAGAGAGCTTCGTCGTCTATTTTTAGTATCAGTGGAGGAAGAAATGGTATTGGGATAAAAATGAATACAACAAACCAACTTAATCGATTATCCCAAACAAGCTATGGCCAAGAAACACCGAGAAAGAAACCATAAGTTGGATCCAGGCAAGGAAATGTTAAAGAAGCATACCAGACTTGTGAAGCAGCCCGAATCTCAGAGTCGTCTCTGAACTGAGAGGAAGATGAGTCTTCCCTTCGGTCTTCGAGGGCTTGCGAGGGATTTGAGAGAGAAACTTCCCAAGAGCCGCCGCTGTAACAAATACCGATACTTAAGTCTTCAGTCTTCAGTCTTTAGTCTTCGGCCCTTCAGTCCTTCGGGAAACAGTGGAAATGGCGACGCGGAGAGTACTCGGGCATGAACCCTTTGAAGTATGAAGCAGCCCTCCGCTGGGTTTATCTCATATCTGGTTTAGCGGCAGAGAGATTGTGCACCCCCCTCTTCATGGTTCGTGTGAAAATTTTCTTGAAATTTTCCCACCTTTTAAGAAAATCTTGGTTTTATTGAATATATATCAAATTTAATAATTAAATATATGAGAATATACGTTTTTTTAAATAAACAAATTGTATACAAACTAAACTAGTAAACTCATTTAAATGAGCTGTAAAATGTAATAAATATTTGGTAAAATAAGATAGATGAATTTTCCAACAACTCATGATTTTCATTTATTTCGTGGTCTAGATATAAAATTATCAAAATTAAAATTGATGGGTTCCCTTCGAATTTTAGAGTCACGTCCGGGGACCAAGCAACCGCGCTGGGAGCGCACGCAGCACAGCCGGCCCGAGCATAGTGCAGCACGCCGGAGCAGGCGCCGGCAGCGCAGCGCGCGCGCTCCATGCTCGTGCACGCGTTGGCGGCTGTCACCGAACTTATAACGAAAAGGTGGTGTGTCACCATCCGAGAAAATCTCTCAACTCCTGTAAACTCAAACGAAATAATGGATTTTGGCCCGGCACAAATCCAATAATGTGGTTTTTAACCATTTACGGGTTTTCCACGTCAAAAATAGTTTTTTGTCGTTTGTTGTTGTTTTTTACTGACTGTTTGTATGTCCGATCCAACTCCGAGTTAAGACAGTCTGATTCTTCAAACCGAGAAAAAAAACGGATAACCAACTACAAAAATATATCTACATAGAGAAACTAGAGATTGTGTGTGGGATTTCATGTGTATTGTGCTTCAACCATAGTATTGTCTATCTCATAGTCACTTCGGTATCAATCAAGTACTATGATCGCTACACATTATAATGTGGTACTGTGCGCACAATTGTCATTATCTATTAAAATTCTATGCTAGCTATAAAAGGGAATTGTTAAGAGCACCGTAATTTTGGCTGGTCGCACCGCTTTATTAAAAGCACCGCACATTTTCATATATTGTCAAAGACACCACACATTGTTAATTGTACTACAATTGAAATAAAGACGTCGCATTTAAAATAAGAAAAAAAATAAGCTTTCATTGAATCACAACATGAATATAAAACAAACAGGTAAAATATTTGATACAAAAGTCATTAAATATGTTGTCCAAATCTTTATGTTCTCCATGTAAAATACTTTATACAAAAAGTCATGAAATTTATTCCCCAAATAATTGTGACTTATTTTCCTATGAAAAAAAAGTTAGTGTTTGAAAACGAATACAGCCAGTTGTGATAATGAATCAAACAATGAATGAACACATTAAAATACTCATTCATACTACAAGTCTACAATAGAGGAAATTTCAACATAATGATCTTCAATAAAAAGGAGCAATCTGCTAACTATTCCGCAGCGGCCATTGCTTTTCGCTCGTCGGCAATGAGAAAACACACTTCGGTTAAGATGGTACCGAAGAAGCGGAAGAATCCATAAATGTTGGTGTCTTTAGAAGCCCAACATCATAGATTAGGAGAAATTACGGTGCGAGTTAGTGCGGTGTGACTTGTATTTTTTGAGGAATGTTAAATTAGGAGAAATTGTGGTGCGACTAGTTAAAACTGCGGTGTCTTCAACAACTCCCGTATAAAGTCGTGAGTGTAATTAGTTCTTATTGATTAAAATTAAATTACTATGACTCATCAACAAATACAACTTTTTAATATATTATGAATGTGTAAAAAGACTTGTATAAATTGGTGTGGATAGAGTAATATTTTTTTGATTCGGTAAATTACGTTCGCCTTCGATCAAGAGTTAATCGAAGCTGCACCAATTAAAATGGAGTTGATAACAAAAATTTTACATAGAAAAATCAAAAATAAAAAAACTGCGGCACATGACCAGTTCCAAAACTCCACTTGTAATGTTTACTGAGCGGACAATTATTTTAGGGAGGATAACATGTCACTGCTTGTTCTACAATGATAGCAAGGAGTCCTCTCGTTGCAACACGTATCTGAGATACGCTCCAGGGAACGATGTGTACGGGCTCAATGAATTGTGCGTGGGCGTGCAATCTTATGAGGTGCATGGAGGAAGGGGTATGCTCAGCTATGCACGAGGTGTTGTAAAATCCGGTACAATTCGCAGGCACAGCTAAAATAATATTGCAGTTACAAGAACACAAAACGACCACAAATTTATTATAATGAAAATATAAATCAAATACAGGAGAAAAATAGACCGTCCGGTGAAACGCACGCGGATGCGCCGGACGCGCGCGATCCGCAAGAAAATAATAGATCTGGACTGCAATCCGCCTTGCGGACGCACAAGGTTCACCGAACCTTCAACGTCGAGGTCCGACGTTCAACCGCACCACCACCAGAGAACAACGCCGCCACCGGAGAACGCCACCACCGGAGAGAAACCTCCGTCGAGGCTAACTGCACACGCGCACGCCGTCGACACCGCGTCTCTCAACTCCAAAGAACGTCCACTGCAACGCCGGCGGCAAACTCCACCAAGCCCGGCGGCAACACCTCTCTCAACGCCGGCGGATATCTCCTCCAAGACCGGCGATAACACCCAAGGCCGACGGCCCCTCCGAGTGCTTGAGCGAGAGAAAGAGGAGGAGAGAGACGGCTCTACAAAGCTCCAGGCGGCACCACCTCACAAACTGCTACAGGCGGTTTCTTTTCCCAACTTCTCACAGGCCGGCCTCCCTTTTCCTTCTCACGGTGAGGTTATATAAAAAGGGTATAGGCAACTCCTCTCATTTAAGATGGAATAATTAAATTCCTAATGTATAGGAAATTAGATTTCCCTCCCATTGGTCACGGGAATGATAAGAGGAAATAAAAACTTCCCATTTCTTGATTCTGACACTCGGACCAAACCAAAAAAAAGGCAACAATTCACCACCTTGGTTTGGGATCCGGAGCCACCACCTGCACAAAGCACTATCTGCCCATAACACCAACTGCACTAGACATCAACTGCGTGAAGCAACACTGCACGTAGCACGATCTGCACAAAGCACCAGTCTGCACGAAGCACCACCTCAAGAACCTGAGGCGTCAGCCGACCTGCTCCAGTCGACTCATCCCTGCTCGGGCTCAACCTCTGAATGTCGACGCAACTGGATCGCTGAATCTGACTCGCCTAGTCAGACTACCAGAAGGGCGATCCTCTGCACCACCTCGACCATCAACTCTGTCAGCCGCAGAAATCATGGGCACACCACCTCGCATCGTGGTCCCCATCAGCCGGTACAGACTACCGCACTGCATAGCTCGCATGAGCACGGTGCGTCCTCGTGTCACCGTCAGAACTCCACCTCTCGCCGCAAAACTGCATCCTCTGGAGTCTAGTCTGCCCAGCGATATCAAATTCCTGCGCAGCTTGGGTACCAGATGTACCCGCTCAAGCCTACGCACTGCTCCACCATGCATCATGATGTCCACCGTCCCTATCCCCGTGACCTTACATGCTGAGCCGTCACCCAGAAAGACCGACCCAGTCGTCACCTCCAGTGAACTGAACATCCCTGCATCCGAGCAAATGTGTTGCGAAGCACCAGAATCCAATATCCAGCTATCCGAGTCACATGGACTCTCAGTGATGAGGAGAGATACATCACTATCATCTGCCGTAGCTACCGCCGCCTTGCCTGCACCCTGGACGTCCCCAGAAAACTGCGCACGCTGCGGACAATTTCTCCTGATATGGCCACTCTGCCTGCAATGGTAGCACGTCACTGCCTTCCTCGATGCGGATCTGGCCCGTGCACTTCTAGATCCCTTCTCGAACTGCCTCCCTCGTCGTCCTCCTACTGTCAAAGCATGCTCACCCTCAGGAGCGGGGTCCGACAGCATCTGACTGGACAGTAACGCAGACGTGATCTGCTCCACGTCTATTGTATCCTTCCCATACAGCAGTGTGGTCTGCATGTGCTTATACGACGCCGGGAGCGAGGTAAGAAGCAATAAGGCCTTGTCTTCTTCCTCCACCTTCACACCAACCACATGCAGTTGGCTCAGAAGTCCATTGAACACGTTGAAGTGTTCCTACAGGTTTCCACCTTCCTGCATCTTCAGGCCGTACAATCTCTGCTTCAGCAACAGCCTCGTGGTCAACGACTTGCTCATGTAAAGTCCCTCCAGCTTCTCCCATAGCGTGCCGGCGGACTCTTCAATACCGACGTTGAACAGCACCTTGTCGTCGACGCACATCCTGATAGCGCTAGTGGCGCGCTCATCCATCTCCGTCCACTCAGAATCCTTCACCGGAGCGGGCAAAGTATCACGCCCCCGCAGCACTTGGATCAACCCCTGCTCAACCAGCATATCCTTGACCCGAATCTGCCATAGGCGAAAGTTCCCGCTACCATCAAATTTCTCCACCGAATATCTGGCCAACACCATATTCTTCGCTGCCATAGCTGTCTGCAGTACCTCTAGATGATCTGATTAATTCACGGATCAGATCTGGGAAGATAGGGAGCGGACCGATGTCGTCACCTACCGTTGACCCAAAACTAATACCGGAACGTCCAATCAGTCACGTACACGGAACCTGCCTCTGATACCACTTGTTGTAAAATCCGGTACAATTCGCAGGCACAGCTAAAATAATATTGCAGTTACAAGAACACAAAACGACCACAAATTTATTATAATGAAAATATAAATCAAATACAGGAGAAAAATAGACCGTCCGGTGAAACGCACGCGGATGCGCCGGACGCGCGCGATCCGCAAGAAAATAATAGATCTGGACTGCAATCCGCCTTGCGGACGCACAAGGTTCACCGAACCTTCAACGTCGAGGTCCGACGTTCAACCGCACCACCACCGGAGAACAACGCCGCCACCGGAGAACGCCACCACCGGAGAGAAACCTCCGTCGAGGCTAACTGCACACGCGCACGCCGTCGACACCGCGCCTCTCAACTCCAAAGAACGTCCACTGCAACGCCGGCGGCAAACTCCACCAAGCCCGGCGGCAACACCTCTCTCAACGCCGGCGGATATCTCCTCCAAGACCGGCGATAACACCCAAGGCCGACGGCCCCTCCGAGTGCTTGAGCGAGAGAAAGAGGAGGAGAGAGACGGCTCTACAAAGCTCCAGGCGGCACCACCTCACAAACTGCTACAGGCGGTTTCTTTTCCCAACTTCTCACAGGCCGGCCTCCCTTTTCCTTCTCACGGTGAGGTTATATAAAAAGGGTATAGGCAACTCCTCTCATTTAAGATGGAATAATTAAATTCCTAATGTATAGGAAATTAGATTTCCCTCCCATTGGTCACGGGAATGATAAGAGGAAATAAAAACTTCCCATTTCTTGATTCTGACACTCGGACCAAACCAAAAAAAAGGCAACACGAGGGTGTGGTATGTAACACCCTCCATCCGTCACGAATAATATAACAGAAGGTTCGGTCGGGGTCTCACGTCATATGAAACGGACAGACGGAAGAGTTACTAAATGAAACAAAAAAAAACCTTGGAATTTTGAAAACGCATCCTAACACAGAGTTGCATTCTAGCGGAAGAATAAAAGGAGTTAAACAAAAACCACACCCAAAAGCGAATGTCCACTAATCACAATAGGAATGAAATACAACGACCACATATCTGACCTTAAGGCCTTACATCAATAGTGTTTAACCCGAATAAAAATATTTGCATTCATCGGCACGCAGACCGGCAACACATGAAAAACAACAAAACAAACAATTGAGCCTTCGAGGGCAAGCTCAGCAAGAAGGGCCTCATCCCGCTATTTTTCGCTTGGCTCCGCAGCACCTACAAGCAAGCATTCACCCAAGCGGTGGCAAACAGAGCAACGGTCAGCAAGAACTGACCAAATTATAATGACTCCACCACTTTATCGGGGTGGCGGTGTTTCTTCCCTGCAAGCGGATTAACATAATTACATAAAGCTAGAATGTGTTATTTTAGCACCAATCATCAAAAACGTTGGCGCGACCAGCCCAACGTCTCGTGCACTCAGGGCACCTTAACGGTGTACCGGACTTCCTCGGATCCCACCACCATCCTCAGTCCTGGACTGAATGGCAACACATTGAGCATTCGCTAGTTGTGACTCAAGGTCCTCGGCTCTCTCCTATGCCTGTAGCAACACACCAATTTCTTTAGGTAATCGAACTACACCACATAGTGCAGGTACAGTTCAGTCAAGCCCGTTGCTCAAATCATCGTACCCAACACGCACAACGCGGGTCAACCTCCCTTTACCTGTTATCGCCTACATAATCGATTGTTATGTAACAAGGGTAGCACCCACGACCACCTGAGTTGCGCGCTAAAGGCACACAACTCCACATACTAGCCTTGCGGTCTCCGAGAGACGGGCTTCGCACAAACACGACAAAACTCCCCAAGAGTTAATGTCGACGATCCAATGACTTCGTGCAAACATTATGGTGTTTCCTGAAGCACACCTCCAGTACTAACTGCTGCCCCGGGCAGACCCCATTCCGAAATATTCAACTTTCATGGAGTCTTCTCCGGAAACCCCAAATTATCATCAATCCAGACCAACATGTCTGGATGGGTTTCACACGGCATGCTTAAACTGTACCCACGCTTCCGGATACTAATGCGATTAATAGCGGAGATGTAAACATCGACCCGTCGGAGAGCACCCTTCCCCCGCCCGTCGGTGGAGAGGGGCTTCCATGCAAATATGCTAATTAAAGGCTTCACCTGCCCAAGAAGAAAAGTCGTTACCCTTGACGCGCGTTTCTGAGACATGGCTCGATCACGAACAGCCTTCGCAGCGGCTGTCCACGCACGGATCCGGCTTGCACATGCCGATTCGGGCTCCAACACGAGTTGGTCACCACCAACAACTCTGGATGACCTCCTCCCGCAAGCGTAAACCCATCCCTAACACTCTTGGTCGGCCGAGAGGGAAGGGAGGGAGGTCACGGCCTCAACCCTAGCCGTCGGCGGCCGGGACAAGGAAGAGGAAGGGATCGGGTTTCCCCCTTTACTAACGGAGGCCGGGACAAGGAAAGGCAGTTTGGCCCTTTCCAGTTGCGACGGGAGAGGAGGGAGAAGAGTTGAAGGATCGGGCTCTGCTCCTTCCAACGGCGAAGGCCAGGGAGCGGCGCTCGGGCTCGGGTCCGCCTTCAGACGGTGACGGGAGAGATGGAGGTGGGGCTTGTCAGCGGCGACCTCTGTCGCGCGTGAGAGAGAAGATTGAGAGAGAGAAAGCGGGATCAGGTTTCTCCTCCTGATTTCGCCGAGTGAGGAAGAGAGGGAGTGTGGGATCGGGAAGGGGGAAAATGCAGCTGAGAGAGGGGGAGGGTTAGGTTAGGTTTTATATAAAAACCCTAGCCCGAAATGATATCTGCAGACCACGCTCCCTAAACGAACCCCAATCTCATTTAACCTCGCGACGCGATTTTGGGGCATTGCATGGTACGTTTGGCGGCACGTTTGGCATGCTTTTGTTAGTGGCGTGTGGGGGTGTGACATGTTGAGTGGCATGCGGGTTTTACTTACCGACCATGGAAGGTAGCACATAATGACACATGTAGTCATCTTGTCATTCTCACCCCTTTGAACGAAGGAGCGAGTTTCATTTATAGAACTTGGAGCGGGCGTTCGGGGAATTTTGTTTTTGTAATTATTCAAAAAATGGATATGAATGTTTGATATGAGTCTCTCACACTCTGAGGGTCCGTTCGTTTGCACGGAATTGGAATTCGATATTGGAATTGAATATTTGTGAATATTGTGGAATTAAATATTTGTGACGAATTCCAATTCCAATGTTCGCCTAATAAAGAATATTGACGAATATTGTGGAATTGAAATTCGATTTTTTTTCTCGGGCACGATTTTTCGCCCGGACGCGATTTTTTTGTCCGGACGAGATTTTTTTCACCTAGCCATGATTTTTTCTCACTGATGGGATTTTTTCACGTGACCTCGATTATTTTTCTCTCGGCCATGATTATGTCGCCCGGGCCCGTTTTTGTCGCTCGGGCGTGATTTTTTCGTCTGGAGGCAAAAAATCGCGCCCGGGCGAAACAAAACCTGCACGAGCGAAAAAATCGTGCTTGCGCCCGGGCGATAAAATCGCGCCCGTGCGAAAAAATCGCGCTCGGGTGAAAAAAGCGCTCCCGGGCGAAAAAAATCGCGTCCGAGCGAAAATTTCGCGCCCGGGCAAAAAAATCGCGTTCGGGTGAAAAAATCTCGCTGGGCGAGAAAAACGCGCCTGGTGAAAAAAACGCGCTTGGGTGAAAAAATGCGTCGGGCGAAAAAACGCGGGTAAAAAATCGCGCCCGGGCGAAAAAATAGCGCCCGGGCGAAAAAATCGCGCAGGACGAAAAAAATGCGCCGGGCGAAAAAATCGGGTCCGGGCGAAAAAATCTCGCCCGGGCGAAAAAATCGGGTTCGGGCGAGAAAAATCGCACCGAGCTAAAAAAAACGCGCCGGGCAAAAAAATCGCGTCTGAGCGCAAAAATTGCGTTTGGGCGAAAAAATCGCGCCCGAGTGAAAAAAAAGCGCTCGGGCGAAAAAATCGCGCCCCGGCGAAAAAATAGCGACCGGTCGAAAAAAATCGCGCCTGAGCGAAAAAAACGCTCCTAAGCGGAAAAAATCCCGCATGGGCGAAAAATCACACCCGCACGAAAAATCGCACTCGGGATAAAAAAAGGCGCGTTCGGGCGTGCAGACGAACGATGAAATTTGAATTAGACCTTCAATTGCAATTCCAGGAGTTCAATTCCGTGCAAACGAACGGACCCTGAATGTTGGCAGCCCAATCAAGTTCTTAGGAGTTTAGCGGCGGCTACCATCTCGCAAAAAAAAAAATCTCGGCACTTAATGGAAATTTCAGAGAAACATAGTCTCATCGCCATGAGTTCGTTGGAGGTCACGGTTTCTCGATCAAAGGTTCAAAACTCCAACATTATCTCATCGCCATGTGTTCGTTGGAGGTCACGGCTTCTCGATCAAAGGTTCGGAACTCCAACAATCGTCGACATAAGATTAGTGTTCGCTCTATCAAAACTCTATCGCAATTTTTTATTGATTGATCAATCGCGTAGGATTTTTTGAGAAAATTGTAACGCCACTTTTGAATCAAAATTTTGTCAAATGGCTAGGGAGATATTGACTTCCAAAGTTTCGGATTTCTCATACTTATTAATTGCAACAATAGACTTTTGGGAGAAATGTGATGAAAAAAAGTGAGCGGGGGAGGTCACCCATGGCTGGACTCATGTGTGTAACATCCCCCGAACATGCCGAGACTCATGTGTGTTAATTGCCCCTCCCCCAATCCAATAAGGGGGGTGGACTCAATTAACACACATACCACCAATTTGGCCTAAATTACTTACGTGGTATTTCTCGAGTCACCTTGAGCCCGAGTTAGCTCAGTTAAACTCAATTAACTCGGTAGGTGCCCTACTTATGCTCCGTTTGGGGGGGGGGGGGGGGGGCTTATTTTCACCGGTCAAGCGGTTACAACCGCACGAACCGGTATTAAGGTCCGGTTCGTGCGGTTGTAACCGCTCGACCGGTGAAAATAAGTCCCCCCCAAACGGAGCCTTAGTCCCAACTCACACAAGGTCACCTGTATAAATCAATTTCAACCAACGACAATCATGAGTTATAGCCCACCAAAAGGCCTAATGGGTCCCAACATGACCCTTTAAAAAAAATTAAATACATTTAAATGATATATTTATTTTGTAAATAGTTAATTAATTATTTAAATGAATTAGATTATGAAATAAGAGAATTGCATCTCCTTTCAACCCCAATTGTTCTTCAAACCTCCTCTTGGAATATTTAAAATTAAACATCTAAATAAAATATTTTAATTGATTAATTGTGATTTAGTTGAAATTTTAAATTCATTAATAAGTGAAAAGTGGTAAAAGGCTTCAAAAAATTTGGGAAAATGCTGAATGAATGCCATTGATTACGACAATATTTTTTGTTGATTATTTTAAGTTTTTAATTAATTATGATGATCAATTAATTTTGACAAAATACTACTATGAATCTATGATTGAATTTTGGGTCATTTGTTGGAGATTTGTGTTAAAAAATAAAAAATTAAATCATCTATTTCATAATGTTTAATGGAGTCTCTTGGGAAATAGAATATCCCACTTGCACTTGTGCGTCGGGCTTACAAGTAAAAAGAGTAGCAACAACAGAAAAACACAAAAAACAATCAAAGAACACAAGATTTATGTGGAAAACCCTCTCTAAATTAATGAGGAAAAAACCACGAAGCAGGACACGCAGAATAATCCACTATGAAATAATAAGGATTACAACAAGTATTCTAGGTTTGTCCAACCTAAATTCCCCTTGAATTCACAAATTGAATCCTACTCTCAGAACTCACGGTGAAACTTTCTTCAATAAAAGGTCACAAAACTTTAATCTCTCTTCACAAGCCTAATAGCAGACGAAGGCAAGAAGGAACAAAAATACCCTTACAGCAAAGACATGACACCGTTCTGAGAGAAAATCTCTCTTCCTTCTTGAAGAATTCCTCTAGCAGCAATGGTGGCGAACAACTTCACGCAAAACCGAGAGCGTTTCCGTACTGCACTTGACGGCTCTAAAAAACTAGCAAGAACTACTTTTATGAAAAGTTCGAGATCTATTTAGTAAAAATAAACGCGGCTATCTTGACCATTAGATTAAGCCCCAAGAAGATCAGATGGCAGAAAAACGAGCTATAACCGTTGTTCGCCCCATATCACAACGATCCCCAGTAGATGGTCAAGATCGCTGAGATAGATCTTGATTTAATTTTTGAGTCCTCCGACTCTTTAAGGGCTGGACCCCAACAACACTCTCCCTCCAAACCATAAAGAAAGGAGTTCCAAATCTGCTATCTTTAGATTAACATCATGCCGATTCGAGACCGGCAAAACACGTGCTTCTCCTTGGCACAACCTTCGTCATCATGTTTGAAGGATTTTCATATGTACGAATCTTTTCCAGTTCAACAGTTTCTCCTCAACAACATCTTGTATCCAATGATACCTCACATCAACATGCTTTGTCTTAAAGTGGTAGGCGGGATTCTTGGCAAGAAAGATGTCACTTTGACTATCACTGAAGGCAATGAATACCTCTTGCTAAAGTCCAAGTTCAAGCATGAGCTTCTTCAACCACAAGATCTCCTTTGACGCCTCTGTCAGAGCGATGTATTCTGTATCTGTCGTTGACAGTGTCATGCACTTCTGCAACCTTGACTGTCATGACACTGCCCCCTGCATAAGTAACAACAAACTCAAAGCTGATCTCCTGGAGTCAACATCTTCATCCATATCCAAAATAGAGTATCCAAAAAGAGACCCTCCACCATACTGCAAACAATAACCTAAGGTACGTCTGAGATACTAAAGTATCCACTTCACAGCATCCCAGTAGATCCTCCCCGGATTCACCAAGTATCTGCTCATTATCTCCACTGTATAAGTTGCCTGGTCTCGTGTAGACCAAAACATACATCAAACTCCCCACTACAGATGCATAGGGGGCTTGACTTATCTCCTCTACTTCCTTCTCAGATGAAAACCACTGAGAGCAAGATAACTTGAAGTGTCCACCCAACGGAGTAGCAACCGGCTTGGCCTTCTCCACCATGGACCGATTTAGCACTTTGTCGACATACTCAGTCTGAGATATCCACAACTAACCTGCACTTCTGTCTCTGGTGACCTTCATCCCTAGGATTTTCCTTGCTGGTCCCAAGTCCTTCATCTCAAAGGATTCACTAAGCTCCTTCTTCAGCTCAGCAATGCTCGACTTGTCATCACCGATAATTAACATACCATCTACGTACAACAACAAAATAGTAAGGGCTTTCTCAGTATTTCTCACATAAACACAATGATCAGCTCCAGTCCTCTGAAATTTGTTCTTCAACATAAATGAGTAAAACTTCTTGTACCATTGTCTGGGTGTCTGCTTCAACCCATAAAGACTCTTCTTAAGTCAGTAGACTAAATGCTCTTTGCTCTTGGCCTCAAAACCTTCAGGTTGTTCCATACATAGCTCCTCCTCCAAATCTTCATGCAAGAACGTCATCTTGACATCCATCTACTCAATCTCAAGATCACTGGAGGCAACCAAACCCAATACCAATCTGATAGAGGATATTTTCACCACTGGTGAAAATATCTCGTCAAAGTCCACACCGTGCTTTTGATTGAATCCTTTGACCATCAACCTTACCTTGTACTAGGCTGAGATAGATGTGCATATGCCTTCAACTTGAAAACTCACTTATTCTGCAAATCTCTCTTCCCCTTTGGTAGCCGGATCAACTCATAGATCCCATTCTTCTGGAGCGAGTTAAGCCCCTCCTCCATAGTTGCAACCCAAGACACTCTGTCTTCAGATCTCAGAGCCTCCTCAAAAGACTCTGGCTCTCCACCATCAATAAGTAAGACATAGTCTTGCGGTGGATATTTGGTGCTTGGCCTCTGAACTCTGTTAGATCTCCAGAGAGGTACCTCCACAACAGGTAGAACATCTACAGGTAAAGCTCCCCCTCTATCAAGAATCTCCTCCTGATCTGGAATCTACACAGCTTCATCCTCGGCACGCCCTCCATCAGCTCTAGCATACTTTAACTCAGGACCTACATCAGAACACTCCGTAGCCATTGGATTCTATGGCTCAACAACCTCCAACTTACCAATGACCCGGCCTTCCACAAAGACCACATCCTTGCTTCTGATGATCATCTTCCTCTCCGGGTCCCAGAGTCTATAACCAAACTCCTCAAAAGGGAACCTAAGCAAGATGCACTCTCAACACTTCTTGTCAAGCTTTGACCTCTCCTCCTTGGGGACATGAACATGTGTCTTGCAACCAAACACTCGCACATGTCCATAAGGCACTTCCTTCCCGAACCAAACATGCTCTGGAATATCACCATTCAAAGGTATAGAGGGGGACAGATTTATCAAATGCACAGCAGTCCGTACGACCTCTACCCAGAATTGTTTATCAATGTCATCCTGAGAGATCATACACTTGATCATCTCCACGATTATCCTGTTCATCCTCTCCGCCAACCCTTTTTGTTGCGGTGTTCTCGGAACTATCTTTTCATGCATGATGTCATACATCCTGCAATAAGCATCAAATGCTCCAATGTACTCACACTAATTTTCTGATCGAACACGCTTGATTACCTTCTCGGTCATCTTCTCCACCTTTGCCCTGAACTCCATAAACTTTGCCAAAACTTCACTCTTTTGCTTAAAAAAATAGGCTCATATCTTCTTGGAGTGATCATCTATAAAAGTGACAAAGTAGGCGACACCACCCATTGAATTAGGCTCAATCGGACCACACACATCAGTGTAAGCTTAACAATTCCGCCTTCCTTTTTGGTTCAGCATGTGCGAAGGAAACTCGTCTTTGTTTGTAAGTCAAGTAGTGAACACAAGTGCTGGGAAGCTCCCAAAACAGCTCTAGAAAGACCTTTTTCATTACCAAGATCTTCAAGTTCTTCTCAATGATATGGCCAAGTTTGTGATGCCACATCTCCATAAAATTATCTTCAGCTACATTCACATGCGGACTGCAGATCTTGGCCTTAACTCGGTACAGGCCACGACACTTCTTGCCTCAGGCCACCACCAAGGACCCCTTCACTAACCTCTATACACCTCCACCTTCGATGCTTGTGAAGCCTCCCTCATCCAGTCTACAAACAGAGATGAGGTTCATCCTCAAGTCAGGAATATGTCTGACATCCTTGAGGATAACCTTCCCAAAATCAATCTCCAAGTGGACGTCTCGACTACCAACAATCTTCGACACACCGACATTTGCCATCTGGATAGTGTCAAGATCTCCAGCAGTATAAAAGTAAAAGTAATCTCAATGAGGAGTACAATGGTAGGATGTTCCACCATCCACTACTCAATCTGTGTTAACACACTCATAACAAGCAGTCCCACTGCAATGTAAGCACAACGACTCATCCTCTACAATCGAGGTTGCACCTGCACCCTCACTTAATTCTCTAGTCTCCTTTAACTTTTTCTTCAGATCTCTTTGCAACTTGAAGCAGTCCTTCTTAAAGTGTTTCTTCTTCTTGCAATAGTAACACTCGATCTCCTTTTTGAACTTGGGCCAGGACTTGCTTCTAGAGTTAGCCCGTGACTTACCTCCCTTCTTCATCAGCCTGCCTCTTCCCTCCATAAGGAGAGCATCTGATGTAGGGGATCTATAATCCTTCCTCCTTAGCTCATCGTTCAAAAGACAGCTCGTCGTCATCTCCATCGACACATCGCCGTCTAGCGCCGAATTGCTCAATGACACCATAAGAGTTTCCTAACTCTCTGGCAAAGACTAAGAACCATCAATGCTTGCAGCTCGTCCCCTAAAGTGATCTTCATGGCCTCCAACTAGTTTTAGGCAAGGTTCAGATACTCTGTCATGGTCATCTGAGATCCATCCTTGTATTTTAGATTTACTAGCTTCACGATCAAGAACGCTTTGTTTCTTGTTGTCTTCCGCTCGTGCAACGCTTCAAGCTTCCTCCATAACGCCTGGCCTGATGATTCCGTAAATACATGACGGAAGACATAATCATCCAGCCATTGCCAAACGAAACC
The DNA here is from genome assembly GCA_039513925.1 of Platanthera zijinensis. Taxonomy (NCBI): domain Eukaryota; kingdom Viridiplantae; phylum Streptophyta; class Magnoliopsida; order Asparagales; family Orchidaceae; genus Platanthera; species Platanthera zijinensis. Next base: position 39,320,720 of record CM077080.1, read on the forward strand.
CACCGCCTTCCAATCCATCTTCTTCCATTCTGCCTCATCCAACACGGTAGTCGGCCTCCCCAACAATGGGACATAAAGATCCTTGCAATACAATAAGTCTTCCATTTGCATCTTCCAAATACTCTAGTTTTTGTCATTCATGCTAATCATTCTTGTGCTCTGCTCTATCTTCTCTAACAGCCTGACAGCCCGCGATGAACCTGAGTCTGATAGCACTTGTCGGGAAATAAAATATCTCACTTGCACTTGTGCATCGGGCTTACAAGTAAAAAACAGCAGCAAAAACAAAAAACACACACAAAATAACTAGAGAACACAAGATTTATGCGAAAACCCCTCTCTCAATCAATGAGGAAAAAATCACGGGACGGGACACGCAGAATAATCCAATATAAAATAATAAAAATTACAACAAGTATTATTTATTTGTCCAACCTAGATCCTCTTGAATTAACAGGTTGAATCCTACTCTCAGCATTCACGGTGAAACTTTCTTCAATAAAGGGTCACAAAACTCCAATCTCTCTTCTCAAGCCCAATACCAGACAAAGACAAGAAGGAGCAAAACATCCTTACAACAAAGACAAGACACCGATCTGAGAGAAAACCTTTATTTCTTCTTGAAAAATTTCTCTAGTAGCAATGGCGGCAAACAACTTCATGCAAAATCGAGAGAGCTTCCGTTCTGCACTTGACAGCTATGAGAAACTAGCAAGAACTATTTTTCTAAAAAGATCGGGATCTATTTATGACAAATAGACGAGGCTATCTTGGCCATTAAATCAAGCCCCTAGAAGATCAGATGACAGAAAAAGTGAGTTATAACCGCCGTTCGCCCGACATCACAACGATACGCAGTAGATGGCCACCAACTCGACGTTATCGCTGAGATAGACGAGACCTGTCTCGATGATATTGATGAGATTGACGAGACCGATCTTGACGGCTACGACGAGATCGCCGAGACCAATCTCGACGGTATCATCGTGATCGCTGAGACAGAACATGATCTGATTTCTGAGTTCTCCGACTCTTTAGGGGCTGGACGCCTGGACCTGGACGCCAACAGAGTTTTCATGATCATTAGTATTTGGTATCTACCGCAATTAACTGGAAAAACTCAAAACAAAATGAAGAGAACTCCAACACGTGGAGGGAAAGCTTTTCATAGATAATGATGAAAAGATTTGTCTCACCTTGCCTATATAACTTGAAGTAGTGAGTATATAAGTAAATCCACAATTTTTTTTTGCTGAAAGAAATATAGGGAGAACTAATGAATCACACACGCGCGCAACGCACGGGATTCGGATCCGGATTTGAGGAATTGTATTTTTTGGTCAAAATATTCTGTCACTTCAAATCCCTCAATAATGCAACTTATGTCATATTGTATTCGATGTACGGCAAATCCGCGCACCGAATGAATTTTTACGCATTATATCCGGCAAAGAAACCGACACACATCAAACTTTTCTTCTTCCCGCCGTCCTGCGATAATTTTCCCCTCTCCCGTTCATCGACAAGAAATCAACGAACGTCAATTTCTATATGCCGATTTACCGTGCGTGATTTCTTCGATCACGCATTTTTGCATCATTTATTTTTTGTGTTAGAAATCAAAATATTCTATTACACGATGACATTTACTAAATATAAGGTTTTGAGTTTATTACGTGATAATGACTTACGTTGTTATGAAGCTCCTATAAGAGAGGTTTTCCTGAATTGTTTCTTATGTTCTTGTTCACTTATTCTCCCATTCTCTCGCAGGGTCTTGTTATAGTTTTGCTCCGGCTTTCTTGCGTTGTGTCACATCAAATGGGAGTTCAGGTGCTCGATACTTCTTTGGTGTCCACTCCCATCATAGTTTTCAGAATCTAATAGGGGTGTTGTACCTTAGATGATTGAGCATCGATTAAAAGCTCTGTCAGAGAGTGATGCAACTTATTTAGGGCAATAACCACATGTCTTGACCCGGCTCGATCCTAAACTATATATTATTCTTATTTATTTATCTTCTTGTTGACAAATTTGTTTTTATAATCTTGTTTTAAGATCTGCTATTATATTATAAGAGTTTTCCAAAAAAAAAAAGCAATGTTTTGAGATTATGTTTAAAATATTCCAACAATTTGACATTAGTCGGGTGTTGTACCTTAGAGGATTGAGCATTAATTGATTAAAAGCTCTGTCAGAGTGTGATGCAATTTCTTTAGGACAGTGATCACATGTCTTGCCCTAACTCGATCCTAAACTATATATTATTCTGATTTATCTCCTTATATACGAGTTTATTTTTATAATCTTGTTTTAAGATCTGCTATTATATTATAAGAATTTTCCAAAACAAAAATATGCATTGTTTTGAGATTATGTTTATAATATTCCAACAATTTGACATTATTTGGGTCGTCATGGCTAGAAGCATAATATCACGTATAAGATTTGAATCTCCTTGTACGTAGTAATTGTGCAGAATTACGAATCATGCTTGAAATGATAATGTTTTGTCAATCATAGGACAATTCAGAAGTTCATCAAGTTCCTATGGAATTTAGGTTGTTAGCTAGATGCCTTCCAACTAGATAAACATACACCTGAAAATACTATACTACAAGAAAAATCTTATTTAGCAAGGAAAATTAGGAAGGGTCAACAATCTCATGCTAATTAGCATCAAATTTAGCAAGGAATGTTTTTTTTTACTTTACCTACGAAAATAGCAAGGAATTTTTTTGTTGCAAATATAGCAACAAATTTTTTTGATGCAAAATTTGTGCTGCTAAAATAGCAACGAAATTTTTTTGTTGCAAATTTTATGTTGCTAAACAATAACAATTTTTCTTGTTGAAAAATATTTATTGAGTAAAAAAATTCTCGTCCAAAAAATAGTGTGGCTCTTTAAAAAATTATATATAAACAAAATCTATAATAATAAACTATATATAATATTATATATAATATTAAATATGGGTATGATGTATATACGCGTTAAGTGTGTATGCTTATATACGTGCCTTTTTGAACTGTGTCTTTTACGTGTATTTTCAGAAGAAGTATTCAACATGAATGTTTTAGATCTCGACGATATCTACAACTTTCATGTTGAACACTTTTTGATTTGAAGCAGTTTAGACCCCCGATTTGGCCCCCGATTTGGGGTCTAAACTGCTTCAAATCAAAAAGTGTTCAACATGAAAGTTGTAGATATCGTCGAGATCTAAAACATTCATGTTGAATACTTTTTCTGAAAATACACGTAAAAGACACAGTTCAAAAAGACGCGTATATCCTTATATACGTGTTAAGTGTATATAGATTCATCCGATTATATATCTATATATACACACTTATATATTATAAAGTAATATAATTATATGAACTTTATAATTTTAAAGAATATTAATGTTAATATAAATGTTATATAAATTAATATAAAGAATTTATATTATAAAGAATTATAATTTTATAAATTACATAAACATTATAATTATTATATATAAATAATATCGGTCTATACAAATAAATAAAGTAGTTGGATTAGTTGGTAAACAATAATCCTAGTAAATGCAAATAAATGAATAATTTTTTTAAATATTTATAAAACAATATTTTTAATTTAACAGAATTATTAAATAAAAATATTAAATATCATCAGCAAATAAAATACCTTGCTAAAAATTGCTTGCAATATAGAAAGGAAAATTTTCCTTGCTAAAATTAGCTAGGAGCAAATTATCTAGGAATTTTTTTTGTTTGTAAATTCGTTGCTAATTAAAATTAGCAACAAATTTACCTAATTAGCAAGGTATTTAGCTTCTTGCTAATTAGAGTTTTTCTTATAGTGCTATAATACACACCTTGATAATTTAGGTATCTTATGTGATGGTGGTAGCGCATACTAACAATTGAATACGTAAGGCTAGATTATTGGCCTTGTTGAGGACCACAATAGTGGCTTTAGATACTATTAGGCTCCCTTTGGCACTGGTGGTTGTCATGAATGTGAGGGTTAAATTGTCATTCGTTGACGCTCACCTAAGAAACTTCATTCACTTTTATGTTCAAACGGATGATGGTTTTTAGATGATTTTTAATGAATAACGGTTTAACCCATGCGTTTATGACCGCCACCATCATGCTCAATGGAGCCTTAGGCTCCGTTTGGAGGGACTTATTTTCGCTGGTCAAGCGGTCTAATTTAGGTCCGGTTCATGCGGTCGTAACCGCTTGACCGGTGAAAATAAGAGGGTTGTAATTAATGATGTGAAGTCCTATAAGGACACAGTTTTATAAAATACTTTTTTTAAGCATGAACTATTACATTCAATTACACTACACTAACTTGTGGACGTTTTTATCAACATCATATTCAACATAGCGTGTCAAAAGATATTTCCGCCTCTATATAATATCTTAAATTTTAAATGACTGCAACTATCAAGGTGGCAAGATAGTGCAACAACAATTAATATTTTCATCAAAGAGCACAGAGAGAAACCATACCACCAATGCTATTTTTCTATTACTACTAGCATCTTTGCACGGGCTTCGTCTGTGCTCGATGCACTCGAGCGAACTTCGCCTACACGAAGCCGTGTCTGCGGCTCGCACCCCACTATTGTGGCGAAAGTGCTAGCGTGACAAATGGAATGGACCGCGACAGTGAGGTGCGAGAAAGTGAAGATGCTCGTATAATAGTATCGAGCACGGGCGAAACCTAAGAGTATCGAGCACTGGCGAAACCTATGTGAAGATGCTCGTATAATATTATAATAATATTAGTATAGATATATAATAAGTATATATATAATATTTATCTATATAATTGTTGCAGGTCAGTTCGAGGGTCCTGATAGACCGGTCTGAATTGCACTGTCTTACCTCTTCAGTGGTCAAGCGCAAACAGACAATGTAGATTGAAATGAGCATGACTCCTAGCAAAATAATATCTTAGCGTGGAAAACACCAAGAAGGGGTGAAAAACCACGTGGTCGGATCGATGTCGACCAAACCTCCGCTATCATCTTTGTGTTCGGGGATTTTAGAGAACTCGAGGGAGACAATTATCCTCTCATTACACTTGTTGGGGATGAGAGAGAAAATGGCTCTGAAGGCGACAGACCACCGCTCACGAAGCTAAGTACTTGTGCAGAAGGGAGCGATGCTCTGCACACGCTCTTGAGTCTTTGGTTGCTTCTTGGAGGTTGGATGTGCGCACTTTGCGCATCTTCTGGTATGCGGCTTGTCTCCTATTGCTTGCAGTGGAGTTTAGAGCGGAGTGCTTGCGTTGACTAGAGTGTTTAATGACTACTGACTGGAGGGCTTGTTGCTGTCTGGAGTGCGCAATGTGCGCGTAGCGTGCTCGGTGTTCAGGGAAGTGTGCACAAGGTGGAGCGTGCCAGGAGGGGCATGCATCGAGCAGAAAGTGTGAAAGTTGGAACGCGTGCAAAGGTGCTCGAAGGAGATTGAGGATCTTTGGATGATCTTCGAAGACGCTCGAATATCTCCGAAGGATTATTCGAAAACGCAAGATGTCCTTCAAGGGGGATCTCACGTGCGTAGGAGGTGTAGCGAAAGGATGAGAGAATTCAGAGGGTAAAGATAAAGATGCCTTGAAGTGGAGTCTTGGGGTCCTATTTATAGGTTTTTGAGATGGTTACATGGTTATCCGCAGACCATAATCATTTTATGTGTTATTCGCCAACCAACACCTTATATTTATAACATGTATTTTAGGAGAATCGTTATGTGCGCACCAATTATTATTTTCTGACTATACACACAGGTGGTTACACGCTGATCCGATGATGTAGATCAAGCGGCGACGATCTGATGATGGAGGAGAATCGGTTGGCGACAGCGGAGGGGCCGATTGGTCACTAGGCTCAGGCGGCGTGGGCCAATCTGCTAAGAAATTCGGTCAGGCGGCCAGCCAAGAGCCCGACAAAGGAGGCCGGCTGAGTGCCCGACCGGAAGGCCGCCGCGCTGTCAACGACTGACATTGCGGAGGCCGGCCACCCGATCTAGCGCGCAACCACGGGGTTGTGGCGCCGACGCGACGGTCCACCGACCGTTCACTCGGCCCCACATGGCACGCGACAGCGCGGTGGCGGGGGGGGGGGGGGGGGGCATGCGTAAGGGTGAGGAGCGAAAACCGACTAAACTGACCAAACCACATCGATTTAAAAACTAAGCTGCCTGGTCCGATGTCGATTTGGTTTGGAGCTTTTGAAAATCAAAAGATTATCGGTTCGGGACGATTTTCAAGTTGTGAAAACCGACCAAACCGAACCGAGTAATATTGTAATAATTTTAAATTATGTATAGTCTTTACAAGTACTCTTGGTAGTATGGCTTAATCATTTCATAAATGTACAATAAATTATTTCATAAATACTCTTGGCGTTGATCGTGAGGTGTGAAAGAGAGAGTCATGCTGCTTCTAAGCTTGTCCAGATACCGTACGTGATGCCGTAGAAGGAGAAGCTGTTTAAGGTGTCATCAAGTTTTTCTCTGGATTTCCTGTTCTCTTCATCCAATTATGGGCACACATCAAAGTAAGATTTCATCTTCTGATTTACAAACCACTCACGCAAGATAAGATTTCTTCCTCTATATTTCATCTTTTGTTTTTTGTTTTTGTCAATGAGGGTAGTTTTATTTTCTCATTTTTATCATTGGCATCAATAGTCTGAGAAGAGTGAAGACATTGATAAAAAGCTTTAAAGCTTCAAAGGTTTTGACCCATTCTTCCCATTATTACTTTCAAATAATGAAATTATTTGTTTTAGACTTTCATATTACTTTCTTTTATTTATGTGGATGGCCTTTTTTTCAAAACAAAACAAAGGAAAATAAATAATAAAGAAAGTTGTTGATTATTTTGAGTAAATCACCCGAAATAAAAACTGTGGCAATAGAACCTATGCCCTCTTAGGAGGAGAATGTATCCCAAAATGTGTTCAAGAAATAAAAAATTGATGACACTAGCACTTTAAATAAATCTTTAGTGTGAGAGAATAGTTTGGTAAGTTTAAGCATAGTTAAGTACGAGATAAAGCTAAATATAAGTATTATAGTAATATATATGTAGTTGATCCGAAGAAAAATTGCACTACCGCTTTAAAGACAAATATGATAATTTTAAATATGATAATTTTATGCCGGTTAGGCAAGTGGAGAGCAAACAAAAAAAGTTATCTTTCACTCAAAAGAAGAATGATGGTGCAACAATTGGATCACTAAAAGCTAATGAGTTTGAGTAAATTGAGTGAAAAAAAAACTTGTCTAAAATGATAGTTGTGGATGAATTGTCATTTAAATTTGTTGAAATGAAGGATTCAGATATTACTCACATCAATAAACTGAGGTTTAGGCTTTGTTTGGTTTGGCGTTTTGCTCAGGTAGCGGGAGGAGAAGGACTTTTGTAATCGGAGGGGAGAGGATGCGGTTGGAATCCCTTTGTTTTCCTCCATTTCCCATGGCGTGGCGGGTGCAAACGGAGCAAACGCCGCCGCCGGCCATTTGGTTACTCGCCATGCGGCGGCGTTTCCCCCAAACGGAGAACTCCAAACATTGCGCCAAACAAAGTCTTAATGTACCTTCTTGTACCGGCTAAATATTGCTTTGAACATTTTGTTGAGGAGAAGAAAAAATTGAAACGAACATTAGCTTCTGAAAATATATGCTTAAAAACTGATACTTACGTGAACTCCCATGCAAAATTATGACATGTGTCTGGTGCTTCTTGTACCAATGGTACAAGTACAATCCAAGCAGTATAAGGCTCCATTTGAAAAGACTTATTTTTATCGATCAAACGATCACAACTGCATGAATGAATCAGACTTTAATAATTTCAACATTCTCATTTCTCAGAGAGTCGTAACAATAATATCTTTCTCAAAAAAATCAACATTAGGTTCACTTTCATTGACAACAACACTGGCACTTGGTGATTTTATTTACTTTCTCACTCCTTAGTCCTTTCTGTCTATATATTTTCTAAATCTATTAAATTAGAATATTTTTCTCCTCTTTCACTGAAGAGTGAAGTGTGTGCATTTATTTTCCTGCCAGTTATTTTTTTTGAATGTCCGCTTTAAATCGAGAGATTAAGGTTATGTTTGGGACAATTTATGATGATGAATAAGCTGTTATTTGAGAATTGATGATTTCATAGAGATTTTATAAAATTAATGATGAATAAGCAGTAAACTCTTTGGATAGTTTGTGCATAAATGCTTATCTAAAATTTCATTCATTCATAAGGGTCCGTTCGAAAAAATCACGTCCGGGCGAAAATATTGCGCCCGGTGACGAAAAATTTCATTCATTCATAAGTGTTTATCAAAAAAAAAATTTACGTCTGGTGACGAAAGATTTGCGCTTGGGCAAAAATGTCATGCACGAGCGAAAAAATCGCGGCCGTGCGAAAAAATCGCGCCCAGACGAAAAATTTGTGCTCGGGACAAAATATCGCGCCCGGGTGAGAAAATGTTCTCGGGCGAAAAAATCACGCCTTGGCGAAAAAAACACGTCCGGGCAAAAAAATCGTGTTTGAGCGAAAAAATCGCGCCCGGGCGAAAAAAAACGCACTCGGGCGAAAAAAATACGCCAGAGCAAAAAAACGCGTCGGGGCGAAAAAAACGCGTCCGGGTGAAAAAATCGCGCCCGGGCAAAAAAATCACGTCCGGCCGAAAAAATCGCGCTGGACGAAAAAACCGTGCCGGAGAGATAAAAACACGTCCGGGCGAAAAAATCCCGCCCGGGGGGAAAAATCCTGCCCGGGCGAAAAAACCCGTTCAGGAGAAAAATTTGCCCCAGGGCAAAAAAAACACGCCCGAGTGAAAAAATCGCGAAAAAATCACGCTCATGCGAAAAAATCGCAAGCTGGCGAAAAACGCGCTTAGTCGATAAAAACTCACCGGGGCGAAAAAATTGCGCCAGGGTGAAAAAATCACGCTCGGGTGAAAAAATTGCGTCCGGGCGAAAAAAATTGCGTCCGGGCGAAATAATCGCTCCCAGACGAAAAAATCGCGCTCTAGCGAAAATATCGCGCCCGTGCGCAAAAAATGCACGAGGGTGAAAAAATCACACTGGGCGAGAATATCGCGCCCCGGAAAAAAAACGTGTCCAGGCGAAAAAAATGCGCCCGGACGAAAAATACGCGCACGGGCAAAAAAATTCCGCCCGGGGCGAAAAAATCACGCTCGTGCGAAAAATCACGCACATGCGAAAAAATCACGTCCGGATGAAAAACACATGATTTTTCTAAGAGATAAACGCTTATGAAAAATCATAAGTTGTATCTGAAGAGCTTATGAAAAATCAATTTATCATAAATTTTAAAATAAGTGATTTTCTATAAGTTGTGCAACTAAACAGATATAAAACTATTTTTGCGTTTTAAATAGAGATTATTCATCCGCATAAACTGCCCCAAACAGAACGCAAGACTATTCATTGTGTTTCAAAACGAATAGGACTAGGCCCATACATGATAAAAAAAAGAGCATTGTTAAACGCAGGCCGGCTTAGGCTATTTGCAGACCATGCTTTCAAAATAATCCTCCCCTTATTTTCATTTCTTCCTGTAGGCCAGCCCGATCCTCCGCCCGACTTCGCGATCCTGAAACCCTAGCCGTCGTCTCCTTCGCCTGTCGTCGTTGAATCCTCCGCCTGACGTCTTCTCCTCCGCCCGCAGGTATCTCCTCCTCCTTCGCCTGCCGTCCCCCTCCTTTCTTCTTTCCGCTCAGCCCACCCCCACCTGCAACGAGATCGACATCGACAATCACGCCGACAACGAGATCGACATCGACACCACCACGACAACGCCCGACGACCTCGCCTCCATCTTTTTTTTTGTTCCCGTCAAGATCCGATGAGTCTCTCCTCCCCCCGACCAGCCACTGATGTGCCTTCCACTTCCAGATCCTGTTGATTCCGAGCCCTCCTCTTCCAGATCCGATCCTATGTTAAGCACTTAAGCATATGACTTGGTTTTTCACTACTACTCACCACTGTCATTGCTCTCCCATTACTCCCAAACAAAACTATAGGCTAATTAGTTTGCCGGTTGTTAGGTTAGATTGACGATGCCCTCACATCAAAGATTTATTTGTCGCGTAGTCACAACAAAACTATAGGCTAATACGTTTTTGCAGTTCATATATATTGTTTCATGATTTTTTAGTAATTACCTATTGTTATCTCTCTCATTTGCAGGTTTAATTTACATTTTCTGCTGCTACTCTCGGTGTTTTTTGCTGTAACGGTGAAGTACTCCATTTTCAGGTAACCAAAAAAACCCTCAACTTTTCCTCTCATTGTTAAGTGCTATGTAAATGATAGTGTATGGAATTAGAATGTCTGCTAAAAAAATACAAAAATTCTGATGACATACACAAGCAAGAGCTGAAAAGAAAACTGCGAGAGCTTTTGGAGCCTTCTACAAGCAAAACTATAGAGCCTTTTATGCCATTACGTTTGAAAGGACGGCCAAAGGGTAGCAACAATAAATTGAAGGGAGATTTCAAATCAACAAAGCAGGAACCTTCGCATTTTGAACATGTTATTGCAAAAGATGGAGTACAGGTTATTCCAAAAGATGGAGTGCAGGTCAAGAAAAAGCTTACACGAAAAATCGGTCCCGACAACAAGAGATTTGTAAATTGCATTCAGAAGGAGATGCCTTCTTATATTTCAAAACATATAGTTGATGCCATTAATGTCACAGGAGATGGGCATTGTGGGTACCGTGTGGTTAGTCTTGCTTTAGACATGAAGGAGAATTGGCAACAAGTTAGAATTGACCTCTCCAAGGAGCTCCAAGAAAGGTCAATTTTGTACTCAAATATTTTCGGGAGTGTGAGGTTGCATGATTTAATGCAATCTTTGGATTGCAATAGCGTCCCAGCTCCGCTTGAAAAGTGAATGTCAATGCCTGATATGGGATTAGTAATAGCATCACGCTATAACGTGGTCGTTGTTCATTTCTCTCGCTTTCAGTCATTCACTTTTTTGCCCTTACATTCTGCACCTTCAGAAAGCAAAAAGATTATTTTTATTGGTTTTGTGAACAACAACCACTTCATACAATTGCAAATGATGGAAGATTGTCCATTGCCACCTATTTTCTCCGTGTGGATGCGGTACCACGAAGCCATTGCAGAGGAATGGGCTGTGCAATATGGAAGTAATATTGTTAGTCTGGCTGATTCTTGAGCTGCATGGTATGGGCTATGCAATATGGATGTGGTATGTTCGTTCACTGCTTGCTGTATGTTTTTTTTCCCCAAAATAACTTTGAGGGGAGATTTGATAATACATATTATAACTCTAAATTTGTCCAAATGTTCCTATATTTTGCAGGTTTCTTACTTTTGAAAGAGGGAGAGAGCGGTATCTCAACTGTATTTTTGAAGAACATTGTGGATTGTCCTATGTTGTTTATTTGGATGTTTTAATTGAGACTATAAGTATTTAACATGTTCAATGCCAAGTTTTGAAGTGGGTTGTTATATGTAATTTGTTGTGCTTAGTGGTATGGTAAAAATGTTCTATTTGAGTTAATTAATTATAAAACAAATGAGATTGATTTTTGAATTTGGCCTGCATATGTGAAATTTGGCCTGCATGAATAAATATTTGGCCTGCATATATTCACGGCCTGCATAAAGCCAAAAGTGGTCTGCATATAACAATGCTCTAAAAAAACTCTCATTAATGAATTCAATTGTACGAAGAAGTTCGTAATCACAAGTAAATAACAAAATTTAGGAGTTCTGGAGTTCAGTATGTTGTACGTATACATTGTAGGATATTAATAGTGGTTTATCTTTGTTATTTTTGTTGAACTATTCCTTCAAATTCGCAAAAACAAACCCAACTATTAGGATCTTGAGATGTTTTCTTAGCATGTTAAGCTTGTAGAAAAAACGAAAGCAAACCGTAAAAAATCGATAAAAAATCAAACCGGCTTTGAACTGAAATAATCGGGTTCGGTTCGGGTCGGTTTGGACAAACCAAAAACCGATTTATGTCGGTTCGGTTACAGTTTGAGTCCAAATCGACCTAAACCAAACCGCTCGCCCCCTATGTATGTGGTGGCTAGCTGCGGGGCCGGTCACCTGCTCGGCCTCGCGGACGTGCGCTTGGAGCGTGCAGCGCGGGGTAGCGGCACGACACATGGCGGCCGATCGCCTGCTCGGCCTTGCGGCCGCCAGGTCTACTTTATGGCAGTTTGGCACGACGGTTTTGCCCGCACCGCGGTTGTAGTGGTTTCCACCATGAAGTTAGTGTGATTGACTTTAGTCAATCCCACTTAGCCCTCATGACCCCCACTAAATTAGTAGAGAGAGTGAATTCCAGCTCTTTGCAGCCCGAAATCCTTATAAGTTTAGGGTGCCCATATCAATAATATTTTTATTTGTTGCGGGTCGCGCAAGACTCTCGGTAGACCGGACTGAACTTGACCGCCTTAATTAACCTGCAGAGCGGTCGAGCTCGCAATCAGTCACAGAGAAAAGGTTGGGCATATTTTTAACGTGAAAAACCCGTGAATAGTGTAAATAATCACGTGACCAGTTTGATGACGGTCAAACTTCATTATTCGCTGTTGTTTACAAAACTTTGGAGAAATCAAGGGCTGACTTCTCGTTACAACTTGGGGGCGAGAGAGAATGAGACTCGCTCGGAGGGTGACAGGTCACCGCTCACGAAGCTTAATACTGGTCTCTTCTTATGATATGGAACGCATGCGGTCATTGTCCGGAAGCTAGGCGTTGGCGGGTAGAACGTGGGAGAATTATTGAGGAAAGCTGGCAGAATGCCTTGGACGTAGGAGCATCGATAACTTTAGCGAATCTTCAAAGCACTCAAAGATCTTCAAAGGAGACGACTCATAGGAAGATTTCGACAGAGCTATGTCATGCAGGAGAAGACAGAGAGGAGGAAAGTTTAGGACCCCAGACCCCCTCTCATTCTAACTATTCTTCTCCCAATTTTATCCTACTACAAGCCAGAGCTCTGTCAGAATCCTCCTCCGTGCTACCCGCCAGCGCTTAGCGTTTGGACAACGAACGCGAGCGTTCTATACCAACATAGAAGATCAGTATTAAGCTTCGTGAGCGGTGACCTGTCACCCTCTGAGCGAGTCTCATCCTTAACGAGGAGCGGTCTGACACCTTTGATTCTTTCAAAGCTTTGTAAACAACAACGAATAGTGAGGTTTGATCGGAACAGAAATGGTCAAGTGGTTTTTTACCCCATTCACGGGTTTTCCACGTTAAAAATCAGCTCGACCTTTTCTATGTTTTCTTTGTGACTGATTGCACGCTCGACCGCTCCGCGGGCTAAGGCGTCCAAGTTTAGTCCGGCTTACCGAGAGCCTTGAGTGACCAACAACAAATATAAATATTATTGATGTGGGCACCCTACACTTATGGGGATTTCAGGATGCAAATAGCCGGAATCCACTCTCCCTACAAACTTAGTGGGGGTCATGAGGGCTAAGGATTAGTTTGTTTCGGCGGTGGTGCTCCATTGCAGTTCGTTCCTAGTTGTGGCGGCGTTGCGTCGACATCGGCGGAAGAAAGTGTCACTGACATCAGAGCTTTCCCACGACGGCTCGGTGCTCCTTTTCAACGCAGCGTTCCCAACGCATGGTCACAGGAGTTGGTCGCCACCACCAACAACCTCCTCTTCCGCCTTCATCTACATTGCCACCACATCTCCTCCACCGCCATGGATGTTGTCGAGGAGTTTTGCCATGGACGTCGAGAGGTGGTGGTGAGATTTTTTTTATGGCGGCATACATGGCCGCCGACAAAGTTGGTGTGCAGGGCGGGCGAGGAGTTTTGATGGCGGCGTGCAGGGCGACAACCGCCCAACCACACTAACTCCATGGTGGGAACCGCTCAACCTGCCACGCGTGACAAAATCGCCGCGCCAAACCGCCACGAAGTTCACTGGCCGTCAGCACAACTTGCACGATCGCAAGGCCGAGGAGACAGTTGGCTACTACGCGGCGTACTGCCGGCCTGCGCCATGTGCTTCGAGAGCACGACCGCGAGGCCGAGCGGGTTCCCGACCCGTCGCCGACTGCAAAATGCCTAGGGGTGCGAGCGGTTCAGCTTGGGTCGGTTTGGACTCAAACTGAAACCGAACCGACATAACTTGGATTTTTGTTTGCCCAAATCGATCAGAACCAAACTCGGTTGTTTTAGTTCAAAGTCAGTTCATTTTTATCGGTTTCTTGCGTTTTGGTATCATTTTTTTGCGAGCTTAACATGTTAATAAAAGATCTCAAGATCCTAAAACTTGGTTATGTTTTTTGCGAATTTAAAGGAACATCTTAACAAAGATAACAATGGAAATCACTATTAACATCCTACAAAGTATGTATACAACATACTGAACTACAGAACTCCCCGTCCGGCGTGCCTGCTGCCAGCCTCCCGGTCGGTTGCGGCCGCGCCTTTGCGGGCGCTAGGCACGACCGGCGCCGCAAGGCGCGGCCGGCCTAGGAAGGCTGACCACGATGCCCGTCGTGCCTCATGGGCGTGACCAGTCGGGAGGCCAGTCGGGGAGGCCGGTCGCGGCGGCGGCCGCGCCTAGCGGTCGCGGGTTTGCGACCATGAGGTGTGGTAGTGTCTGGTCGGGAGACTGACCGCAGGTGCATCGGCCGGGGAGGTCGGTTACAGCGGCAGCTGCGCCTTTCGGCTGCGAGAGAGGGTCGCAATCGACCCGGAGGTCAGTTGCGGGCGCGCCGACTAAGGAGGTGGCCGACTACTGGGGAGGTCGGTTGTGCGCGTGATGGTGGAAGGATTGTGTGCACGGATAGCGCATGGATCGGGCATGCGGATCGCACGTTGGGCGGTTATTCTAATAACCCTCCAATAAGTTAGTGAGGGTTATGAGATTCCAGTTATTCGAAGTTTGGTTTTTCTTTATTAATTTTTTTTTTTTACAATTACATAATATATATTATAATAAAATTACTAATAAATGTATAAATTGTTATTACAATTTTGGTCATGATTTCAGCCACCCCACATAGGCTGACTTGGCCCCACTGCCGGGGTCGTTGTGCTCCGGCGGCTACTGCGTGGGTCGTTCGGAGGCACTACAACAGGTACAACGCTGACAGTACTGTCCCTGATTGTGACCTATGTTTGGATCACGATTACGATCAAGGCCATCGTCGAGAGTTGTCCTACGGCATTGTAGTAAGACCCATGTCATGTTGAAATTGTTGAAGGGGGAAGTGTTGGAAGCTATGCGGTTAGATGGGTCAAACCGCACAAACCGCAAAGATCGCGCGGACTAGACAGATAACCTTGTAGATAGCCTAGTCGGACAGTCGGTTTCGGCTGTGGTTCTTATCTCTGGCAATCTTGACTAGCAAGCATCCTGGTGGAGTAACCAGGCGAATAGAGATGTCTATCCGCGGGTAGTTGTACAACCCCGTATCCCGCGAGTGGTTGACAGGAGTTGAACCGGCCGGCTCAGACCAATGTGAACCCAGCATGCCGAGCCCGAGCTCGGCAATAGTCGAGCCGAGCTCGACGATGGCCGAACGAAGCCCGACATGCCGAGACCGAGCTCGGGTGCGGGAACAGGGCTCGACGGTAGTCGAGCCAAGCTCGACGATCCCCGTGCCGAGCTCAGTTTCTGTTGGAGCTCGGCGATCGTCGTGCCGAGTCCGAGCTCGACGATAGTCGAGCACAGTCTGCCGAGTACGTGCCCGCCTAGGCCCAGGGCGAGGCGAGTCAGGCCCCTCGCCGAGCGAGTACTCCCTCAGGTCCAGCTCGCATCTTGGTCATGGCATACTTTTACTATGTTGCCCCTTTTGGTCTGCCTATAGTCCTCGAAAACAGTGAAGGTTGTATACTGGCAGGCCATCTTTTCCTATAAATAGGACCCAAGGGGTACCTCAGAAGGCATGCTTACTAATTCTCCGGCCTACTAGCGCTTTCTGAGGTACCTTAGCCCGGCACTTGGCTAAGGAGGGGAAGCGCTCTAAGATCTTTCGGGTGTGTGGTGGGAGCTCCACGCCGGGCCCTTGGTCTAGTCCTTGTTTCTTCTTTTTTCCTTGTCATTTTCTTGCAGGAGCGAAGTAGGTGCGCGGCCACCCCTTCCCCAAGGGTCGAACTCCACAAGAGACCGGTTTTCCGGTTTCAACATTTTGGTGCGGTGAGCGTGGATCGTGGTCAGCAGAGAAAACCTTCTGCAGGCTCGATGACTGGAGAAGAAGGACAAGGATCAGGCAGGGGCAACTCACCACCCCCTCCCCCACCCCCAGCGGCGAGCGTGCCGGCGGAGCTTAGGGAGGAGATCCTCGGGCTCGTCAGGACCGCCCTCGGCATGCGAGCTGAGAGTGCGACACCGGCAGTTCCGGTGGTCGCCGCTCCCGCACTCGGCGACGACGCACCGCTCAGGCGATCAGGGAAGGAACCCGCCGAGAGAGGCGAGCGCGAGTTCCAGGGGCGAGTTCTGTTCCCCGGCTCGGCCGCCGAGTACCACTTCGGCGAGACTGCAGGGAGGGAGTTCCCGTCTCGCCCGGCTGAGGGGGGGAGCCCCTTCAGCGAGTTCGTTTCTTCAGCCCCAGTTCCCGAGGGGTTTCGCGAGCCGGAGATGACTTACTACTCCGGGAGAGGAGACCCGGTCCACCACATCCAGTGGTTCGAGGACATGGTCTCTATTCGACAGATGTCAGACGGCTTCAAGTGCCGACTCTTCGCCATCACCCTCAGAGAAAAGGCGAGAGAGTGGTTCCACCAACTCCCGACCGGGTCCATCTACTGCTTTGAGGATCTGCGACGGGGTTTCATGCTGAGATTCACCACTTCTAAGAAGAGGAAGAAGGAGGCGGAGTCTTTGTTCCGCATCAAGCAGAGGGTGGGAGAGACCCTGGGAAGCTATCTGGACAGGTTCCAAGAGGAACTGTCCCAAGTTCAGGAGATGCCGGGGCACACCATGATGGTGGCCTTCACCCTGGGTCTCCAATCTGGGTTCTTCGCAATGGAACTGAAGAGATCACCTCCAGTGTCTTTTGAAGCACTCCTGGAGAGGGCGGCCAGGGAGGCCGATATGGAGGCAGCACATCCAGAGTTTGCGCGAAGGTTGGCCAAGTGGGCCGTGGAGGAGGAGAGGCCAAGGGGTGGCCGAATTCAGGAGGAGAGGAGGGCCGAACCTCGGCAAAGGGAGCAGCCGCAGCAACATCCGCAACCCAGGTGGGTGCGTCCGGAGCAGACCCACCGTTTGGGATGGAGGCCCGAGTGGCAAGACCAGGCACCACGAAGAGGTTATCAGGGAGGAGATAACCGCCAGGGTGGCCGAGGGCAGTACAATCCCCAGGGGGGTAGGCAGGGTCAGAGACCCCCTCTCCCCGACCAGGAGGAGGCAATGGCAATTGCCATGAGGGGGAGGAGGAGAGGACAGCCGAGGAGAAGGAGGGAGGTCAGGGTGGACCTGCCCTATTGTGACTTTCATCAGGAAGAGGGGCACCTCACATCCACGTGTCCGGAGTTCCTCGAGATGAGAGGGAGAAGGGAGCAGCAACAGCAAGACCATCAGGAAGTCCGGATAGAGGAGATCCGGCCTCGGGAGGAGGGGGATCGGTGCGAAGACCGGGTTGATGTGGGCACCCGAGGAAGGATCGGAGCGATCCACGGGGGGGGGGGGGGGGGGGGGGGGGGGCGGGATCGAGGCCTCCCGTAAGTCAAGCCTCCATACTATGTACCGAAGGAGCGTTGTCTCCACATCCCAGTCCCCTCCCCCGGAGGAGAAAATCACCTTCTCTAGAGAGGACTTGCCGGGTCACGAGGACCCCTTTTGCGATGCGCTGGTTATCCGGACAGCCATCGAGGATTTCACTGTCTCCCGGATCCTTGTGGACAATGGGAGTTCGGTCAACGTCATCTTCAAGAAGGCGTTCGATGCAATGAAGGTAGAGGTCAGGAGGGTGTTAGCCTCGGATGGGCCTCTGTTCGGCTTTTCAGGAGAGAGGAAAGAAGTCGAGGGAGGAGTGGGACTCCATGTCACTCTAGGGGGGCAGTCACGCAACTGCAAGTTTGTCATCGTGGACGCTCCTAGCAGCTACAGTGCCATCTTCGGGAGACCCCTCATCAGCGCCTTCCGCTGCGTCCCCTCGTCCTTCCACCAGTGTCTAAAGCTCAACGTCGAGGGGGTCCAGATCCGTGTCTGAGGAGACCCTAAGGAGGCAAGGGAGTGCTACGTTTCGGCGGTAAACTCCATCTCTTGGCTGGAGGGGGCCGAGGAGATGGGGCGGAGGTTGGAGGAGGAGAAGCAGGAAGCTGACAAAGAAATGGAGGTGGAGAGCCGCGCTCGGGAGGAGGTCACGGAAGAGACTCGGGAGTCGGCCGAGGCCGCGGCCGTCGAGGAGGCTGAGGAAGAGGTCCTCGCCCCCGGAAGGGGAGGTATCGAGGAATGGGAGGAGCAGTCCCGTCTGGAGGCAGCGGAGGAGGTGGAGGAGATGGAGGTCCTCACCATTGGAGGCAGGGTGGAGAAGGTCCGCGTCAGCGGAGGCCTGACCCCGGAAGCTCAAGGCAGGATGCTGGAGTGCATCCAGAGGAACGTGGACATCTTCGCCTGGAGCGCCGCGGAGATGCCAGGGATCGACCCCGACGTGGCCTGCCATCGCCTCAACCTGGACCCGGAGGCTCCCCCCATCCAGCAGAAAAGAAGATCCATCACGGACAAGCTCGCCGAGCCAATCAGGGAGGAAGTCGCCAAGCTCCTCGAGGCTGGCTTCATATCTGAAATCCAATACCCCGGCTGGGTCTCCAACGTTGTAATGGTTAAAAAAGGAGACGGCCGGTGGAGGATGTGTATCGACTTTTCTCTTCTTAATAAATCATGCCCGAAAGATTGTTATCCTTTGCCTCGGATCGACGCGCTGGTTGACTCAGCCGTCGGTTTCCCTGTAATGAGTTTTCTGGATGCTTTTTCAGGTTATCACCAGATCAGAATGCACCCCCCTGACGTCAAAGATGTCTCGTTCATCACGGGAGACGGATGTTATTGTTACAAAATGATGCCCTTCGGGCTAAAGAATGCGGGGGCCACCTATCAAAAAATGATGGATAGGGTCTTCCGAGAGCAGAAGGGGAGGAATCTCGAAGTGTACGTGGATGACCTCATGGTCAAGAGCTTGGATGTCGACTCCCACATCCAGGACTTGGAGGAGACTTTCGCCACTCTCCGCAAGTTTAAGATGAGGCTGAACCCCTTGAAGTGTGTCTTCGGGGCAAGCCGGGGAAAGTTCCTAGGGCATCTTCTCACCCCCGCTGGGGTCGAACCTAATCCAGATAAGGTGAGGGCAATCATGGAACTAAGGTCACCACAAAATACCAAGGAAGTACAGCAACTGACAGGGAAGTTGGCGGGGTTGAGTAGATTCCTCTCCCGGGCCGGGGAGAGATGCTCCTCGTTTTTCAAAACCTTGAGAGGGGGTCGAAAGTTTGAATGGACCTCGGAGTGCGAGGAGGCATTCCAGGCTTTAAAGAAACAGCTGACTCAGGCCCCCCTACTCCAAGGGCCCAAGGAGGGGGAAGACTTATTCCTATATCTAGGGGTCGGGGCTGAAGCCTTGAGTTCGGTTTTGGTTCGGGAAGAAGGGAAGAGGCAACTCTCCGTCTATTATGTGAGTCGGATACTGAAGAGGGCCGAGCTCCGCTACCCCATCCTGGAAAAACTGGCCTTCGCCTTAATCATCTCAGCCCGGCGGCTTTGACCTTATTTCCAGGCACACTCAATTCGAGTAGTGACCGACCACCCCCTGTGCAACATCTTCAAGGGGGTGGAGCATTCAGGTAGGTTGGCCAAATGGTCAGTGGAACTGAGCGAGTTCGACATCTCCTTCGTCCCCCGCCTCTCAATCAAGGCCCAAGCTATGGCTGACTTCCTGGCAGAGTATGTGGTCGAGGTGGCGGAGGAGAGACTCACTCGCCCTCTCCCCTGGAAAGTCAAGGTGGACGGTGCCTCGGGGAAGCATTCTTTAGGGGTTGGGGTCATCTTGGAAAGCCCCCAGGGGATAAAGATCGAGCAGACTGTGGTAGTGCACTTTCTTATCACCAACAATCAAGCCGAATACGAAGCCGTAATCGCAGGTTTGCGCCTGGCAAGAGACTTGGGGGTGCATGACGTAGAGGTCCTCACCAACTCCATGGTGGTAGCTTCCCAGGTCAAGGGGGAGTTTGAGGCGAGGGAGCCCACCCTGCAGCTCTATTTGATGAAGGTAAGGGGAGTCATTGGGACCTTCCAGACCTTCTCAATCAAGCATGTGTCGCGAGGGGAAAACGAGCCAGTCGACTAGCTAGCAAAGCACGGCCCCCGGATGGGAGGCACCATTACGGATCTCTTCCGACCTTCCATCGAGGAGGGGGAACTAATGGAAGTAGAACAGCACCCCTCATGGATGGATCCCTTCGTCACCTTTTTGTCCACCGGAGAGTACCCGAAGGGAATGGACCGAAGAGGGCTCAAGCACAAGGCGGCGTACTACCTCCTACGTGAGGGACAGTTGTACCGCAAGACCCTCTCAGGGATGTTGGCCCGTTGCGTGGCCGAAAGGGAGGTGCATAAAATTTTGGAGGAAGTCCATTCCGGCGAATGCGGAAGTCATTCGGGGAGTCGGACCCTGGAAGGGAGAATCGTCAGGCAAGGGTACTTTTGGCCCACCCTCGGTCAGGATGCAGCCGAATTCGCAAAAAAATGTCATAAGTGCCAACTATATGCCCCGCTCCAGCTTCAGCCGGCTCAGAGGTTAAGAAGCATCATGGCACCATGGCCCTTCGTCATATGGGGACTGGACCTCGTAGGACCTTTCCCTCAGGCCAGCGGGCAGAGGAGGTTTTTGTTGGTCATGATCGATTATTTTTCTAAGTGGATGGAGGTGAAGGCTCTAGCCAAGGTAACCTCTCAGGTAGTCAGGAACTTTATCTGGGGAGAGATCATCTGCAGGCATGGGCTGCCACAGGCTATCGTCACGGACAACGGACCTCAGTTCGCCAGCACGGAGTTCATTCGCTTCTGCGAACAGCTGGGGATTGACCTTCGGTTTGCTTCTGTCCATCACCCCAGGAGCAACGGGCAGGTGGAAGCGGCCAACAAAATCATCGTGAACATCTTAAAAAAGAAAGTGGAAAATTTGAGGGGAAGCTGGGTGGAACAATTTCCATCAGTCCTCTGGGCCTTGAGGACCACCCCCAATACGGCCACAAGGGAGACACCTTTCAAACTCTCTCACGGCTGCGAGGCCGTTCTACCTATCGAATTCGAGGTCCAGACGCCTCGGGTCGTCGAGGCAGGAGCCGGAAGGGAAGAATGGAGGTCAGAGAATGAGGAGGAGCTCCGACTCTCCCTTGATATGGTGGAAGAACTATGCGACTTGTCCGTCGTCAGGCAGGAAGAGGCCAAGCGAAGGATGGCCAAGTATTTCGACAAACACGTCCGTGTCAAGCAGTTCATGGAGGGGGACCTGGTCTTGAAAAAAGTGGACGCGGCAGGGAGATCAGCCGATGTGGGAAAACTCCACCCCAATTGGGAGGGCCCCTACATTGTGCAGGAGGTCTTGAAATCAGGGGGGTATCGCCTCCAAGATGTAAGAGGGGACACCCTCAGCCACACTTGGAGTGGCGACGATCTGAAACGTTTCTACCCTTGAAAATATTGTAAATATCTTGGCCTCAAGAATAAAAACGAATCTCATTGTCGTATTTTATGCTCTGTCAAAATAGTGAGGGCAGAGGGGCTCGCAGCTTAAACCCCCAAGGGGCAAAAATTTCTAAGTCTTCTCGCTCTGGGGTTAGGTCTCGTCACTCCCCTGCCAGGCTCCCACCTAGCTGGCACGGCCGAGTCTCGATGGACATCGCTATGACCCTGGGGCTGAGCCCGGAGGATGTTCAACACCCGCCCTCAGGCTCTCACCTAGCTGATTGGCCCGGTGGTAGCACCCGGGAGAGGCAAAAGTTTCTAAGTCTTCTCGCTCTGGGGTTAGGTCTCGTCACTCCCCTGCCAGGCTCCCACCTAGCTGGCACGGCCGAGTCTCGATGGACATCGCTATGACCCTGGGGCTGAGCCCGGAGGATGTTCAACACCCGCCCTCAGGCTCTCACCTAGCTGATTGGCCCGGTGGTAGCACCCGGGAGAGGCAAAAGTTTCTAAGTCTTCTCGCTCTGGGGTTAGGTCTCGTCACTCCCCTGCCAGGCTCCCACCTAGCTGGCACGACCGAGTCTCGATGGACATCGCTATGACCCTGGGGCTGAGCCCGGAGGATGTTCAACACCCGCCCTCAGGCTCTCACCTAGCTGATTGGCCCGGTGGTAGCACCCGGGAGAGGCAAAAGTTTCTAAGTCTTCTCGCTCTGGGGTTAGGTCTCGTCACTCCCCTGCCAGGCTCCCACCTAGCTGGCACGGCCGAGTCTCGATGGACATCGCTATGACCCTGGGGCTGAGCCCGGAGGATGTTCAACACCCGCCCTCAGGCTCTCACCTAGCTGATTGGCCCGGTGGTAGCACCCGGGAGAGGCAAAAGTTTCTAAGTCTTCTCGCTCTGGGGTTAGGTCTCGTCACTCCCCTGCCAGGCTCCCACCTAGCTGGCACGGCCGAGTCTCGATGGACATCGCTATGACCCTGGGGATGAGCCCGGAGGATGTTCAACACCCGCCCTCAGGCTCTCACCTAGCTGATTGGCCCGGTGGTAGCACCCGGGAGAGGCAAAAATTTCTAAGTCTTCTCGCTCTGGGGTTAGGTCTCGTCACTCCCCTGCCAGGCTCCCACCTAGCTGGCACGACCGAGTCTCGATGGACATTGCTATGACCCTGGGGCTGAGCCCGGAGGATGTTCAACACCCGCCCTCAGGCTCTCACCTAGCTGATTGGCCCGGTGGTAGCACCCGGGAGAGGCAAAAGTTTCTAAGTCTTCTCGCTCTGGGGTTAGGTCTCGTCACTCCCCTGCCAGGCTCCCACCTAGCTGGCACGGCCGAGTCTCGATGGACATCGCTATGACCCTGGGGCTGAGCCCGAAGGATGTTCAACACCCGCTCTCAGGCTCTCACCTAGCTGATTGGCCCGGTGGTAGCACCCGGGAGAGGCAAAAGTTTCTAAGTCTTCTCGCTCTGGGGTTAGGTCTCGTCACTCCCCTGCCAGGCTCCCACCTAGCTGGCACGGCCGAGTCTCGATGGACATCGCTATGACCCTGGGGCTGAGCCCGGAGGATATTCAACACCCGCCCTCAGGCTCTCACCTAGCTGACTGGCCCGGTGGTAGCACCCGGGAGAGGCAAAAGTTTCTAAGTCTTCTCGCTCTGGGGTTAGGTCTCGTCACTCCCCTGCCAGGCTCCCACCTAACTGGCACGGCCGAGTCTCGATGGACATCGCTATGACCCTGGGGCTGAGCCCGAAGGATGTTCAACACCCGCCCTCAAGCTCTCACCTAGTTGACTGGCCCGGTGGTAGCACCCGAGATAGGCAAAAGTTTCTAAGTCTTCTCGCTCCGGGGTTAGGTCTCGTCACTCCCCTGCCAGGCTCCCACCTAGCTGGCACGGCCGAGTCTCGATGGACATCGCTATGACCCTGGGGCTGAGCCCGGAGGATGTTCAACACCCGCCCTCAGGCTCTCACCTAGCTGATTGGCCCGGTGGTAGCACCCGGGAGAGACAAAAGTTTCTAAGTCTTCTCGCTCTGGGGTTAGGTATCGTCGCTCCCCTGCCAGGCTCCCACCTAGCTGGCACGGCCGAGCCTCGATGGACATCGCTACTACCCTGGAGTTGAGACTGGGAGTTGGCCCGGGAAAAACACTAGGGTGCGAGCTCGCCAGTCAAGACCGCGAGCTCGGAATATCCTGCCCCCCCCCTCTCTCCGGCTCGCTACTAAGGAAGCCCTAGTCCCGTCCCAGACTCAGGGGGAGGAAAGTGGCTCTCTCCAGCGAGCCTAGCCTCGCTCCAGTTAACTCGGCGAAAGACACGCCCTGATGTCTAAGGCGGATGCCGGCAGCATCTTGACCCAAACATATTTTCACTTATCTGAATTGTCGAAAAACTGAGGCGAGACATAGCGGGGGAAGGTGCGGCGCGAGTAGGATATGGCGCGAGCACGTGTCCTAGGGATTCGCCGCGAGCACCGCGGGGGCTGGTCCTAACTCAAGACATTCTACGGGCAAGGTCGTTCTACCAAGCGCGCGGGTATAATATCGCAAGTAAGCTTAAAAAGAAGATAGTGAAATTATGAAAAATGTCTTTGATTCATCATTACAAGTGTACAAGGAAAGGCCCGCCTCGGCAGGATACAAAAAAGAAGAAGAGAAGAAAACAAAAGCTAGCTCTCGTCCTCCCCCCTCGAATGGCGGTCCTCCTCGCCGCCAAGCCGAGCGTCCTTCTCCCCCACCCCCGCGAAGAGCTAGTCGAAGCTATCCTCCTTCTCGCTGAGCGGGCTGGGTGGGAACAGGGTCGGCAGAAGCTCCCGGACGGTGACCTCCTCGCAGCCTTCCGCCAAAATCCCCGTTCCCCTCATGGCCTTCAGGAGGCACTCGGCAGCCTCAACAGAGTTGACTCGCAGCCGCTCCGCGACATCAGACTCGCCAAATACCCGGGGCCTCTTGAAGGGGAAGGCCGGCTCGCTGGCATCTGGGGGAAGGAGAGCGTCGGCTTGGCGGAGGACCTCCCCCAGGATCCCCTTGTTCTTCTCCTTTAACTCCTCCACCTCCACCCCCAGCTGGGCGGCAACAGCCTCCTGCTCGCGGGAATACATCTTTTGCTCGGCGAGCTGGACTTCCCGCTCAGCAAGCTGAGCCTGCAACTGAGCCACCTCGCCTCGCAGCGCGTCGGCGGCTTCGGCATCCTGTAGGGTTAAAAAGTTCAGAACACGCGCAGGAATAATCCTAAGCAAGGTAAATAGAGGTATCCAGTGATTACCAAGCCATCGGCAGACTTCGCGAGTAGAGCGTCGGCAAGGCCGAACCGCCTTTCCGCGTCGGCCGCGCTCTCCTTCGCCAAGTCGCGCTCCTGCTCGGCAGTCAGCAGGGCATTGCTGAGCTGGAAGCCGCGGCGGACCATCATGTGATGGAGCTCGAAGGCCCGCAGGTGGGCTTGCAACCCCTCGTAGCCGAGCTGACTGAGGGTAAGTTTCTTGTACGATTCGGCGCTGTCGCGGCTGTAGAGGCCGAAGCCGAAAGCGAAGGCGTGGGCGGTAGGCGGCCGGCGAGCTCCCCAGGAGGGGGCGCGAGTAGAAACAGAAACTCGGTGAGCCCCCTCGTCCCACTTCAAAATGGGCTCGCCAGCCGCATCTTTGCTTTTGCACCCCTTGCCGAAGTTGGGGTGATCCTTCGGCAGACTGGGCTCGTGGAGGGTGTCCTCTCCGGTAGAATCAGAGGACGGCCCGTTCTTCTTCTTCCCCTTTCGGGGGGAGGAGGCTTCTTTCAGCGGACTCAAAGGCGGCTCGTCGGACAGAGCCTCCGGCGAGCTCATGAATTTGGTAGGCGACGGAGGAAGGTGCAGCCGTCCGCGCGAGACCACCTTCGCCCTCTTCTTCTTGGGGAGCGAAGGATCGGGGCGCGAGCTTGACCCCCCGGACTCCAAGCGCTTCTTGCCGGGGAGTTGGCCTCGCGCTTGCTCCTCGCGACAAGCCGCTGCCGCCGCCCGGGCCAGCTCCAGAGGATCTGAGAATATCCCCGAGTCGGCGAACGGCGGATGCTCCGGCAGAACCCGTTCCCCTGCAGAGAGAGACTTAATCAAAAAAAAAGAGAAAAATATATGTAATATAGAGATCCACCTTGATAAAGTTCGCGAGAGGGCAGAGCGAGGTATACCTTCACCGGGGAGAACGGGTTGAAGCGAATCAAGGCCGCGGCGGAGGAAGGCGACCTCGAAGTCCTTGTGGAGGAAAAACTTGTGGAGGTCGGCGTCGCTACCAGATAGGGAAGGAGGACGATATATGTCCTCGCTTTTCTGCAGGGGGCGAAAGGGGATGTTGCCGAGCTCGCCCTTAATGAAGACGAGCCGGGTCATCCAATTATGATTCTTGTTCGCTAGCTCGCGAACCTTGATGAAGGACCCGCCGAAGTAGGCGACCCCGTCGGGGGTAGCCTTGTAAGAGAACAACTTACGGAACACCGCGAGGTTGAACTCGATCCGCTCCCGGCGGAGGAAGCAGGCGAACGCCACCATCATAGCAATGGCGTTGGAATTCAGCTGCGCGGGCACCGCGCCATAGTACTTCAGGATCTGGCGGATCTCTGGCCAGAGGGGGAGGCGCAGTCCCACCTCGAAGTGCGAGATGGGGAAGGCGAGCTCACCCTCCGGGAAGGAATTGATGGCTTCATGCTCGGCGGGCCTGCGAGCCTGGAAGCCGGGGGGGGGGGGACGAATGCCGCCGCGAACTCGACGAGCTCCTCCTCGGTAATGTGCCCCTCGAAGAAGCAATGATCAACGAAGTGCTGGGCGCACTTAGACCGACCATCCGCGTCAGGGTTGGTCTTGACCATAGTCGCAGAGGAAAGGGAAATCGCGAGCTCGGGAAGACAGAGACGAAATAAGGATTTGAAAGCAATAAAAGCGTGCCCTGGGGGTAGGTGAGAAGGTCTATTTATAGAAGAAGGTAAAGAAGGGTGAGAGGGAGGGCGAGTCGGCCAATCGGCCCGGTCTCGCCACGCCACCTCGCCACCCTCTCCTCGCAAATCCTGCGAGCCGGCCAGACCCCCGAAGAGGGAATTTGAAAAGACTCACCAAAATATTGAAAAAGCATCTACATATACAAAGTGGTAGAAAAGTTGTTCGAGTTATTACAAGCAGATCATTCAGAGCAAATAAAAATAAGGGCGCGAGGACCATGCGAGGGCGAGGGCGAGTACCGGTCGGCTGACAAAGGAGCCGTTTCATTCTCCCCGGTCTCGCCGGCCCGCCGTCGCAGGTCACCGCGCATGAAGTTCGCGAAGTCGCCCCATGTTCCTATTTATCACCCGCAGGTTCTCGTCAATCTCATCCATCAGCACCAGGGAAGACGCCTCCTCGAACGCCAAGCTGACTCCAGCACCGTCCGCGAGACGCGAGCACTCCCACTGCAGTCTGTTGTTGTCCTTCCGCAGGTCGTGGAGCTCGCGCACCAGCTTCTTGAGAACCTTCCGCTCCCGTTTTGCACGTTCAGGACTGCCCACCTCGGAGTCCAGGAAGGCGTCCAGGGCGCTTGGAGAAGGGAGGGGCGAGTAAGGAGGTCGATCCACGGACTCGCCGTCCTCCGTCCGGCCGGGAAACTCTGGGTGAAGAACTGAAAGACGGTCAGAAAAACAAATATCCCCGGAACAGAAGAGCAAAGTTGGAAACTTACCGCGCGAGCCTGGCTCCTCTGGGTTGGCGCGAGGAGAGAAGTGGCGCAGGTCCTTGCCACGCCCCAGCAGTTCCTGAGGGGCAAGTTGGTAGCCGGGGACAGGGATAATCCCGGCGCCTCTCCCCACGACTATGGACCCAGGGGAGGGTTGCCGGGAAGGGAGGTGACTCGGCGACGCCAGTTCCCGCGAGCCCGGCTCCTTGACCTCGGGATCCTGCCGTGGCGAGCTGACAGGAATACTTTTGGCCCGAGGGGTGGATGCCTCGCCGCTGTTCTCCCGGTCGGAAGACAGTTCCACGAGATTTTTAGTGGAAGAACCAAGAACCGGCTGGTTGGAGGAACCGGCCCCGTTCCCCAAGGCGGCAGTAAAGTCGGCCAGAATGGGTTCGGCCCCCGGGGGAAAGGGCTTCGCCCGCTTGGCCGAGCCAAAATCGGCAAAACGGAGAGCAGGGGCCTCAAGGTTGGTCAGCCCTGCGGCCTGAGCAGCGATCTCCTCGCGGGAACGTGCGAGTCGCTCTAAGACTTCCTTGGGGAGCGGCATCTTGACAGAAATTGGAGAAGGGCAAAGGTCAGCCAGATGCGCAGGGGTACATATATATAGCTACCCGTGGGGCCTACCAGAAGATTCCCTTTTGCCCCTGTCGCACTCGCAGGATCCTATGAGGTTGGATGTTTCTTTCCGAGCTTGTCCCAACCTCGCAAAGAGCGGGGATTATGTACAACCCCGTATCCCGCGAGTGGTCGACAGGAGTTGAACCGACCGACTCAGACCAATGTGAACCCAGCATGCCGAGCCCGAGCTCGGCAATAGTCGAGCCGAGCTCGACGATGGCCGAACGAAGCCCGGCATGCCGAGACCGAGCTCGGGTGCGGGAACAGGGCTCGACGGTAGTCGAGCCAAGCTCGACGATCCCCGTGCCGAGCTCAGTTTCTGTTGGAGCTCGGCGATCGTCGTGCCGAGTCCGAGCTCGACGATAGTCGAGCACAGTCTGCCGAGTACGTGCCCGCCTAGGCCCAGGGCGAGGCGAGTCAGGCCCCCCGCCGAGCGAGTGCTCCCTCAGGTCCAGCTCGCATCTTGGCCATGACATACTTTTACTATGTTGCCCCTTTTGGTCTGCCTATAGTCCTCGAAAACAGTGAAGGTTGTATACTGGCAGGCTATCTTTTCCTATAAATAGGACCCAAGGGGTACCTCAGAAGGCATGCTTACTAATTCTCCGGCCTACTAGCGCTTTCTGAGGTACCTTAGCCCGGCACTTGGCTAAGGAGGGGAAGCGCTCTAAGATCTTCTGGGTGTGTGGTGGGACCTCCACGCCGGGCCCTTGGTCTAGTCCTTGTTTCTTCTTTTTTCCTTGTCATTTTCTTGCAGGAGCGAAGTAGGTGCGCGGCCACCCCTTCCCCAAGGGTCGAACTCCGCAAGAGACCGGTTTTCCGGTTTCAACAGTAGTGGCAGACTCTTTTAGAGTTGTCCGACATGATTGATGTGAGAATCTTTTGGAGCTCACTAGTGTCCGACATGGTTCTGTGCTTACGGTCTTGGTGGTAGATCGTGGAGGCCGGCACAGGTGCGCAGACTGGTTGCTTGGAGGTTGCGCGGTCTGATGGAGCAGTTTGCAAGGTGGCAGACTGTAATTGTTCAGTTGGCGCGATCTTGGTATCAGGTGGCATGGTTATTTGGAAACCGCGGAGCTTGTGGTGGATTTGATCATAGGACTAGGTCTGCCTGGTTGCCTAGCTTGCCGAGTTCGCCTATTGCGGACTGCTTCTGATATTCACAGAGTTCGACAAATCAACGCACGAATTGTCTAGTCACGGGCTGCAGGTTTGCGCAGATTGGAAGTAGTGTTTGCGGGGTTGTGCGGACTGGTGTCGATGTTCGGCAGTCCGCCTACGTTGTTCATCATGTTTGTGGTTTGATGTAAGGCATGATGGATTGGTCGTTTTATCCGGCTTATTAACAGTTGTGACCTGACGTACAGGTGTTGGTATTCGCACCGTGCAGATACATGGTGTTAGCCGATAGGATGATGAGCGGTTATCCTATCGATATGGGTGACGACGACACTCCTCCTCACACATATAAATATGAGTCCTCAGCTCGTCATAAATAAACAACGAACAGTAAGAGCTAGCTCACGCTTGGTTTTTGCGGTTACGATTTTCTAACCGCTGCGACTAAAGAAGTTGAATTTGTGCAGGCTGTGCGGCTAACATCAGGCGGCTAGGCTACTAGTGGAAGCTTGGTGTGGAGCAGTTCGCATATACAGTTAGCGGTTTGCTGCAGGTCGCGGTCTCAACGACTTGATCTCTTCCTCGAAATTGCGAATAAGCAGAGCAGTACGCCCGGTCAATCAACGGGTTTTGTTTGTGTTTCTTCAGCATTGCAATAATAGCAGCCCTTGCAGTTAGCCGCGGATAGGAGGCTTCGACGGTCTCGACGGACTTGGCTGGCGGTTGGGCGGCTTGTGCGGTTATAGGGTTCTGTCCGCGGATTACTTCTTGTTACAGTTTTTTGTTACCTTTGTTGCATTGTAAAACCATGTCTTGCATGTATAGCTCGCCATGTAAATGAAGTTAATTTCAATTGGAAACTCTTGTGCTGCTGAATTTTACTTGTCCCTCGTCTAACATGTCTAGTGACTAATCTCTCACAACGTCTAATAAGCGAAATCTCCTTTGTACTGTGTCCAAACCACGTAATTTTTTTTTTAATTTTTTTGATGATTTATCATTATTATTATATTTTTAAGAGAGGGGAGGATGGAGATAAAACTTGGGGGCCCACTTGCATATGTTACTGTAATTTTTATAATATAAACAATAATAAACTTGTACTGAGCGTTGTCATTGTAGAGAGGACACGAGATGGGCTCCGGCCTCTTATTTCGCCCAGCATTGCGTTCTTCTCCGGCTGCTTCTGCAATAGTCGATCAGTTTCCTCCTTCCCCGAAGAAGTACTCCATCTCGTCGGTTTTAATGGAAGGCCGCGAAGCCAAGACTATCGATCTTGTGGGAGGATTCTTGGCGAAGAAGGCCTACGATCCTCCTTCCTGGGCCACCCATCTCAATCCCATCCCTTCCTTCAGATACTCTCTGGGACTAGTGAGCCACTCCCCCCCTTCATCAATTGTACATATTTAACTTCGATGCATTATTTTGCCGTCGTCGTCGTCGTCGTCGTTAAGAATCAACTGCGAATTATTAATGAGGAGATTGCATTTTCATTTTAGAGTGGGAGGAGGTTATGTTAATCCCTATTCTTTGGATTAATGTAGATTATCCCAACGAAATTAGCTAATGTAAAAGTGCTAATCAATCTAGTTGGTAAATTTAGTTGCGGAGGGTCTGTTCTGCGATTTAGTAATAAGTCTGTAATCACAGATTTAGCAGAGGGCGTTTGGCAAAATGCACCCCCCAAATACAAGCTTTTGGCAAAATGCACCCCCAATCTTAAATATTGGCAAAATGCACCCCCCAAATATATTAATATTGGCAAAATGCACCCTAGGCTTAATATAAAGGGCATTTTGGTCTCCCAATTCATTAATATTGGCAGAATGCACCCCCAAAATACAAGTTTTTGGCAAAATGCACCCCCAATCTTAAACATTGGCAAAATGCACCCCGAAATACATTAATATTGGCAAAAGGCACCCCGAAATACATTAACATTGACAAAATGCACCCCGAAATACATTAATATTGGCAAAATGCACCCTAGACTTAATATTTGAGGGCATTTTGGTCCTCAAATACATTAATATTGACATAACCATGAACACATGTCGAACACAAAACATGTCGAACACATGTCAAATACATTAATTTTGAGTTATGCGAACCACAATTATTATCCATGTAATAAAATTGAAAGAGAGGTCCCTGCAGCACACAAGATGCATACACAGAGGAAAATGAAATAACATTCAAAAGAAATTTTCGTCCTGAGATGTGTGAGTTCTCCAAAAAACAAATTAGCTTATATACATATAACATTCAATACCACAAAATCTGTTCTCTTGCAAGTAAACACCACCACATTTTGGTACACTAACTCTCCAAAAACACACAAAATATGCCCTCTTAATACATGAAACAAAATATGTCCCCTTACAATTAAACCCCAAACCCAAAAAACACAAAATATGTCCTCTTGCCATGGACTCGAAATTGATAGTCACGATCATCTTCACATATTCTTACGCACCTACAATTCAATACAAAGAAAGTATTAGAAACAGAGTAATAAAGAGAGTAATAAAGAGATGTGTTAATTAAAATATTGCTTACCGGAAGTTTTGATTTTAATGTTGATGTTGAAGGCATTGTTGATTGTGATGCTCCCCGACATCCTTTTTTATTATGCCCGCGTGATCCACAGTTGGAGCATGTGTACTTTGCACCATGTCTCTTAATCCCATATTGTCCCGCTTCTAACTCACCTTCCTCTTTTCTTCTATTATGTTGTTGCGGTCTTCCGGGCTTCTTTTGTATGTTAGTCCAAGGAACGATTAGAGTCAAATTAGCCAAGGGCCACTCCTTGCTTGAATTAATTGGGTTTAGTAAGTATCCATATGCTCTCATGAACATCTCTCTTTTATACCAATGGTCCACATAGTCTTCAACCATTTCTCTACGATGAAGGACACACGATGTTGCATGTACACAAGGAATACCGGTGAGATCCCAACGCCTGCAACTACAACATCTCAAAGTCAAATCTACCGTCCACGTATCTCCATTACATCCTTGAACTTCAAATTTGTCGTGACCTTCCATACCAAAACCTTGTATTATATGGAATAAGGCAACAATTGTCAACGTAATAGTACAAAAACTATTAACATCACTTACATCTACAAGGCATTCCTCTCAAGTGCCATAAACTCTAGGTTGTTGCCTCATAAGGACAACCTAGAGCGAAGATCAAGCTTGGAGAAATATCGTGTGCCATGTCGCTCGTCGTGCAACTCCACCACTTGTCTTTGATCGTTTGCATGTTCAATTGGCAGTAATCCATGCAGAGTCGCCACGTGTCATCTTTTTTGTGGACCAACAACATCGGGGAGGAGAATGGAGACACGCTGTGGCGGATGATACCTTAGCGCAGTATAATGACTCATTGTCGTTCGATTTAATCCTTATGTAAAAAGGGATAACGGTACGGTCAAGCGACCACCGGAGCCGTGTTCGGCAGGAAACAAATGCGGTCGTCCTGTCGGTGAGTTGGCTGCAACTTGTCTCGGGCGGCATAGTCTAACTGTACTCTCGGAGGAGAAAATCAAGGTCGGCGGACGCAGAAGTCTCGGACCATGCTGAGAATGCCTGCGGTGCCTCTACAGTCCTCTGTGTGCAACCCTGCCACATGATTTTGTGAGGCCCGCTCCCCCAAGTCATGGAAAGTTCATCGAAATACCAAAGTATTGGCCCCAATGTATGCAACCAATGAACTCCCAGAATAGCCTCGAATCCCCGCTGGATGATCACAAAGAAATCCATCTAAGAGTGGTATCCCTCGACGATAATGGGTATGGCGCGGTAAACCCCCTTGCGTGTCATGGTGGAACCGTTATGCACGGTCACGCAGAGGTGACGACGAGTAGTAATGGGTAGCCGGCTAGCCGCAGGCTCTGCGCAATGCGGTCACTGATGAAATTGTGCATGCTGCCCAAGTCCATAAGTACGACCAATTGGTGATCTATCACAACAATCCACATCCGAATCATTCCCCCTGAATGGGGATCCAACATAGCATGCACTGAGATCATCTCCCGTGTCTTCGTCCTTCACGTCGTTGTCAGACGTGTCCTCCACCTATAGTCCGATGCCCTCGATTTTATGGATCACCACAACTGAAACAAAGGCCCTTGACCCGACGACCAACCATCTCCTGCGTCGATAGCCAACAGATATCCGGTGGTCGATCCCCCTTCTTGACTTTACCGAGCGCCCCTGTTGGACCGCTGGATAGAGAAGGGAAGGGACTGAAATTCTTGGAAGGCCCTTCCCCGCTACGATTGCCCAAGTAAGGCCGATCCATCAAAATACGCTTCTCATAGATGCGTGCGAGGATCAGTCCGTGGTGAGGTTCAATGGTATATGAAATTCCACATTCAAGCGAAGGATATCGTGGAACCCGACAATAAAGAAAAAGCACCCGTTGTGCCGTCGGAACAACTGGAGCGCGAGCGAGTAGAAATTGAAATTTCTCCAGGTACTTATCTATTGTGTTGGTTTGACAAAGAGAAATAAGGTCCCCAATGTGATTTCTGCGCGGAGGAGGGACAAAACAAAGATTAAACTAGTGCTTGAATTTCTCCCAGTTTAGGTGCGGCTTCTCCCGTTGAATTTGGGAGAATCATAATTGTGCTGAGCCCATGAGATGGAAGGAGGCCACACCGACCCAATCATCCCATAACGTACGTTGATTTGCGAATAAATGCTCACAACGTGCAAGTCATGTTAAGGGGTCCTCACGACCGTCAAAGGCCCGAAAATCCATCTTGACAAAGTGAGGGACGATGTCTGCGTCTGAGCGAGGATTCAGATAATTCGTCCGGTGCGGAGGGTATTCAACTAGCTATGGTGGTGCTAAAATCGTTGGTCGGAGCGACGAGATGTCCAGAGACGGTCCGAGGCGGTGGTAGATGTCCTTCAACGCGTAAGCACTTAACGAGAGCCTTGTTGTTGGCCACAATCAATTGCTGCATGGACTCGAGGAGCAAGGTGAGTCCGACGAGGCCATCGTCGATCATGGAGGTAGTGGGAGACGAGTGTGGGGCACTGTTCGAAGTGGGAAGAACACTCGTGCTGCTCTCTAGCAGTGGAATGTCGGTGACAATAGCTCCCAATAGGATCAGTTGGACAAACATATAAAAATAAGTTATTAAATCAATCGGTTCTGACGGTCGTGCGCCAGTGAAGCGTCAATGCACTTCCTGTGGAAGCAATTCCCATGCCTCTATTTCTAAGGAATTCAAAAATCCTATACTTAGCTTGCCCTAGCGGAATGAAGCCGTTGTACAACACAGAGTTGGTGCGACATCAGGGATATTTGGAGACGCACTGACCGATGCAGGTGAATTACAAAGTTATTGCGTGCTTCCCCATAGCATACCAATATCTCTTTTGTGGGGTGTTCAGAGGTTGTGTGAGCAAAGATACATGAGAGTCGTGCTCAACCAGAGGAGAGAAAGGTAAACACCTTGCTCAACCATGACTCTTAGGGAGAAGGAGAAGATGTGTGAACTAGAAGACAAAATGATAATTATTACTTTTCTCATTCATGACCTTAATGGTCTTTAAGTAGAACTATAGACATAGGGCTCGTTTGACGGAGGTTATCCTCCACGTGGATTTCATCCACGCCGCGCGACCGCGGTTCCCGTGACGCGTATGAATTCCGCACGAAGGCCTCAGTTTTTAGTGGTGGGGTTGATCCCCGCTGATAACTTCTCACATGAAGTTATCTAGTCCCCTATTTTCTATAATAATAGTTGTGATAAATGAGAAGAAATGATTTAAATTAGTATAAATATTCAAAAATTAATATTTATTTTATTCATGCTTGATTTATCTACTTTGTCTATGTTTTTCTCATTAGAAATGACGTGGAAATCGAACCGGAGAAACAAGTGCTGGAGTTATATTTTGGCTGTGCAGTTGTTACAGAAACCTGTTTTCAGTTGTTATAACAAGTTCTGGACGGATTTAAAATTCGAATTTCGAATTTTGCGCCAAAATCAAATATGGAAGAAGACATCTATTGGGAAAGGGCTGCTCGTTTTTAAGAGGGGTTTTTCATACCTTAAGGGGGCGAAATTAGAGAGAGGAGAGGGAGATCTTAGAACCATCATCTTGGAGAAGAAGAAGGAGAGGAACGACTAGGGTTTGGACGGACCGGCGAGAAGGAAGAAGGGTCTAAAGCAAGATCTACACGCATATTCCTGCAGCATTTAACGTTCTTAAGCATGTCTTGTAAGATCTTTCTCATTTGGTTTCATCCTTCTATCATGAACTAATCTTATGGATCTTGTATGATGTGAGTACGTTGTCTTATTGTGATGATTTTACTTTAATTTTTATTTTATGGTTATTTGAATCACTATCTTTATTGGGTTTATGTTCTTTGTTTGTGAAAATTTTTGAGCAAGCGTTCATCTTCTAATTAGCATGACGAGATTCGAGAGAGGAGTTATGCTAATCTAGGGTTGAATCCGTTATTCTACGCGGCGAGATTCGAGAGAGGAGTTGCGTAGTTTTCTAAATCAAAATTCCATCTTTTTACTGCACTATAATATTCGAGAGAGGAGTGGTGTAAGTGTGACATAAACTCCAATATAACGTCAAGAGAGAAAAAGATTTCCTCTTGAGTTAGCATCATTGATTTTTGCTCGTCATGTTATTTACTTTCCACCTAAGTTAGAGATAACTAGGGGAAATTGGGTAAACGGAATTCTGAGATCGAGAGATGATGAAATCCACTTTAAAATCGATGCAAGATAGCAATGAAGAGAACCATTAAAGATCACTAGAAATCTCGTCACAATAGGCAAAGAAAAGCAACATGCAAGATCATTTCTCCAACCTTGATAAAAGTATTTTTCAAGAATCGTGTCTAGTTTTATCATTATTTGTTTAAGTTATTATTATTATTATCAATTAAATCCACTAAAAAAGTATTCCACTTGGATTCAAGGAACGGGTAAGGCTAGTAATTACGAGCACTAACATTGCACTTTCTCTAGGAACGATAACTCAACTCATCATTTTATTACTTGATTCGACACATGCACTTGCGTGATTACGTAGATTCATTTTGGTCGTATCACCCGCCGCCCAACTGCAGGCCCGCCAAACGAAGCGGGGCTGCGGTCGGGTGGTGCCATCCGCTCGACAGCTGTGGATAATCCCCGCCAAACGAGCCCATAGGCATAAATAATTCTGAACACTGAGACTTATATAAAAAGAACATATGTAGACTTGATATATATAACACGATTATTAAAATACACGATTGTTGGGTCCATTGAT
This sequence comes from Platanthera zijinensis, assembly GCA_039513925.1. Lineage (NCBI taxonomy): Eukaryota > Viridiplantae > Streptophyta > Magnoliopsida > Asparagales > Orchidaceae > Platanthera > Platanthera zijinensis. Next base: position 39,357,101 of record CM077080.1, read on the forward strand.
CCAATTGTCCTAGATTTATAAGAAGTCAAACAGGTCAATGATATACATATAGTTGTATTTGATGTATGTTTAAGTTCATGCATACATGTTGGTCTTTGTCAAAATGATTGAACATATAGTTCAAGAGACAATGACAGGTGGACTCAAAGTGATAGACTGGAAATTCAGGAAAATGCCTAAGTCCAGAAGCGTTGAGTGAGACATACAACTAATAGCGCTGAGAGAAGGCTGACAGTTAAAGCTTACAGTATTGAGAAGACAGAAATGTGGCTAAGTCCACAGACGTTGAATGAGCTCAACTCACTCAACGGCATATGACCAGCATCGTTGAGTCAAGGATATCATGTCAAAGCCTAAACAATGGAAGCCAGAAAATCGACTAAGTCCAGAAGCGTTGAGTGAAGCTTCATCACTCAACGCCATACTGAGTCTGTCAACGCCAAACTTCAGCAAGAAGGCAAGATTGCAGAAAATCAGGCTAAATATAAAAGCGTTGAGTGAAGCTTATACACTCGACGCTCTCAACGCCATCAGGCAGAAAGCTGAAGAATATGTTTAAGGCAAAAAACGTTGAGTGAGACATATACACTCAACGCTCTTAACGCCTAGCAGAGCTGAAATATTTCTAAGTCCAGATTCGTTGAGTATGACCTATTCACTCAACGCCACTCAACGCCTAGCAGAGCTGAGGAAAATTCTAAGTCCAGAATCGTCGAGTATTGCTTATCCATTTTTCATCGAGCTGAGTTTTAAGTTCGTCGAACTAAGTTCAGAGTTCGCCGAACTCTGCTTTCACTTATTCGTCGACCTGAGGATTTCTGGAATGATGCTTGATTTCGTCGAGCTGAGCTCTGGGTTCGTCGAACTGAGTTTTGAGTTCGTCGAACTGAGGATTTCTGAAATGATGCTTGATTTCGTCGAGCTGAGCTCTGGGTTCGTCGAACTGAGTTTTGAGTTCGTCGAACTGAGGATTTCTGAAATGATGCTTGATTTCGTCGAGTTGAGCTCTGGGTTCGTCGAACTGAGTTTTGAGTTCGTCGAACTGAGGATTTCTGAAATATTGCTTGATTTTGCTAAGTCCAGAATGATGATGACGTCAGCAAAGTCAACAAGTCAACAATTTTCTGATTCGTTATTTAAATACTGCAAATCGACATTAACGTCGCCTTCAGTTTACAGTCTATCTCAATTTGATTAAGCTGAGGTTTTAATCACCGTTAAAACTGGGACATGTGTCAATCATCCCACAAATCGACGAGATTATAAATAACAGCTGAGATCAAGATCAAACAAGTTTTTTTGATTAACATTCTGAAAACGAGAAGCGGGAGTTCGTCGTCTTCATCCGCCATTGTTACAGAACCAAGAACTTCAATTGATAAATCTGAGAGTTTCTGAGTTCGCTGGTGCAATCAACATCTGCTACAACAAGAACAGAGGATCTCTCTGAGGAAGACGAATCAGTCTAGGCAAGCCCTAACTGAAGTTGATTCACGATCCAAACCGAGCCAAATCTGAAGATCTTTCTCTGGATCGTTGAAGAAGAAGAAGATATCTGTACATAGTTTTCTCTGGACAGAAGGAGAGGTAGAGCAATTCATTTCCTGCCAATAAATGTTAGCTGATTGAAGACATCTATTCTTAATCTTCCCCCTTCATCAACAAGAATCGGATCAAGGTCCTGAGGAACTTCCAGCATAAGCCGCAGATAGTCGAAGATTGTCATTCTTGTTGCTGGGAAGCAGATAAGACTGAGATTTACTTAGCCCAAAAAGAAATTGATTCAGAGAATAATTTCTCTTGAGTCAAATCAACAACTCTTTCAAAATCAGTGGATCTGTGAAAGATCTGTGTTGAGGCCTAAATTGATTAGGCTGTGTGAGAGATCTGTGAGATCTTATTTTAAAGCCTAAATTATAAAGGCTGTGAGAAAAATCTGTGAGATATGTGTTAGGGCCGTGGGCTTGTGATTGGATTCCTGTGTGGATCAGTGTGAGGCTGTTTCTCCTAGCCTGTGTAAAGGGCATTTGTGCATGTGTGTGATTGTCAGGAGATTACTGTGTGGAGGGCTGTGAGCCAGTGTTGTAAGTCTCAGTGGAGACTGACTGATCTGGTGGGATCGTGCTGTAATCTCTGAGGAGCCATAGTTTTTGGAGAAAAGCCTTGTCTAACATACTGTTAGAAAGGCGGAGAGGGACAGTGGATGCACCCATATACTGGGGAACCACTATAAAAATCTGGTGTGCTGTGTATTGTGTTTTACTGTGCTGAGTATTGTGTTCTTGAAAGCTGAATTAAGTATACACAATAGAACTTAAGTTATAGAAGATTTTAAAGAATCTTAAAAAGACTGCAATAACCTATTCACCCCCCTCTAGGTGATTAGCTACCCTTGTAATCAAAGACTTTCAACGATGCACATAACAATGCTAAATAACGACAACAACATTATATTAATTAAACACAGGCAATAATAGATCACTAATCGCGTGGTCCCATGACAATGGTTTTGGAATGATATTAAATTTAGATATCACATATCAGTAGTCCTCGTAGCCTTTGAGGTCTTCATAGATGTCGCCCAGGCCAGGTGGAGTATGTTATCAGTTGTAATTTTTTTGATACTTGGATACTCCCAAGACATATAAAGAAAAATCAGTAGTGTTACAGTAGAAGTGTATTAAATACACCACTCACACACTAGAATCTATTAAATACATCATTCACATACTCTTGATTTATTGTGGATACTAATTGCTATCCATTACCTTATTTGATTAATTTAGTAAACGAAATAATGAGACATTTGTGTATTACTAATCTTCTTAAACTAATTTGGAAAAGATAGTTTCTCGAGTATGCCTTGAATCTCACTATTACGGTATTACCTTAATATTTCATTATCGGAGAAGGTATTCGACAATTAGCTGATACAAGGATTTTTCTACTTCAATTTTAATGATCTTATTTTTTTATTTTTTCACGAAGTCAACTGCAATAGCTTAATGATGTTACTCTAGCCTCAGGTTATGTTACCTATGCATGACTTGCTAAAATCTAGTTTTACTGAACACGGTGATTTATTATGCATTTGTTTTGTTGTCTCCAGTTTCCAACCCCAATTCACAAATGGAACCTTCCTAATCTACCTGAGGATACTGAAGTTTGGATAAAGGTGCATGCTAAATGGCTTAACATGTTTTCTTTTTTGTCAGTCACTTAAAATTTATGCCCTTTTTATTAGTTTCAATTTCCAATATTTATAGCGGGCTTTGCATTGAACATTCATTGTAACTTTTGACTAACTGAGACAAATACATAGCGTGATGATCTCACAGGAATGCAATTGAGTGGTAACAAAGTGAGAAAGTTGGAGTTCTTATTGGCAGACGCACTAGCACGTGGTGCAGACTGTGTAATTACAGTCGGAGGCATTCAGAGCAACCACTGTCGCGCAACTGCAGTGGCTGCTAGATATTTGAATCTGGACAGTTATCTAATTCTTCGCACCTCGAAGGTGATGTAACTACCTTATTCTCTAATCAGAACTCCCTCTTTTTTCCCATTTTCCCCTCCTTCCCATCCTCTTTGTGCCTCCTAGTTATATTTAACATGTGTCATACTTGTTACTTTGTTATTTAGAAACTTCTTGAATTTTTTTCTTATATTATGCTTACCAGCTTCTGGTGAACGAAGATCCTGGTCTAACTGGAAATCTTCTTGTCGAGAGATTAGTTGGAGCAAACATCGAACTCGTTTCAAAGGAAGAATATGCAAAGATCGGTAGCGTGGTGCGTTATATTTCTTTTGATTATTATTATTATTATTGTGTCCATACCTTTCTCTTTTATTGAATACAAGTCACTTTTGTTGTCATTTTTATACTTGAATTTAGCTATGAACCAAAATTTTAATATATATATACCTTCTAGTTCAAATACTTCTAAATGCATGCATTATGAAGCAATGATATCTCGACATGATCGCTGTAATCATGTTTGCAACAGTTGAGTGCACATGTTATTATTTTGCTTTCATTTACCTTTATGTGTCATACCTTGGGTTTTATCTTAGTAACTTTTGCCTGGCTTATAATGATACGTAGTAGCTACAACTTATCAAGAAGTGAGAACACAAACCATACTTTGCAATGCATGAAAAATACTGGATACAACTTGGGAGGCACGTCTCAGCATGCACTCAGAGGCTAAGTCCTCCAAAGTACTCCTCTCTCCAATGAGAGACCAAAAGACTAAAACTCCAAGATAAAAAGTGATACGGTTGTCATGTGTCAAAATGACTCCTAACTTAAGGGATCCTTATATAGGTGGAACCCTTGTTACAAGTCAAAGACACTAAAGGACAAAACAACACACAATTAACACAATATTAATATAAAGGTAAACATGCCATGAGATACTCTTGCGAGGTGATGCTGATTGTTTAAGTGCATGTGTGTGATACGTTCACAATGAGTATATGTATCAACACGCCCGTTCTGAAGGGTGACCTTGAAGACTGCTTTCGTGGTGGAAAAACAGCAATTTGACTACAGTTCGGGTGGAGCCGGGACAAGATGAAAAGGTATTAGACAAAATTTTTTGGAGCCTTGTGCGATTTTATGCGCGGAAATAAATGCCGTAAGAAAATGTAGTAGTAGATGTTAAGTGGTGCTTGCGCAAAGCAGAAAATGACGTCTATGGTGGAGAGCAGTAGAGGTTTGCATGTAAAAAGTAGACATGTGGAGTAAATATGTGGGAGATTAATTGAGAAAGTGGCAGGTGATCAATAGAAAGCGAGATTTGGGACTTGGGATGGGGGCCAGATATGCGGTGCGTGAAACATTGTAAGAAAAGCAGGGGGGGCTTGGGGATGTGGTGGGAAGCAAAAAAACACTGTAGCACAGTGTGAAATGCTGGCTGACCACTAGGTAGCCTCTTTCGCGGGAGGCGAGCTGCTTTGGTGCCTGTCTGCGCAAATCATAAAGTGTGCGAGGACTAAGGGGGCTTGTGATGCGGTCAACAATAGTAGGACTAAGTGGACAAAGGAGGTGGGGGCTTAGACGTTTCCCGGGGACGAAGAACCCCTTTGAGGCGGCGAAGGAACATATAGAGGATCTAGGGGAGGGGTAGATCGCTATGGCGGGCTAGTGTCGATGGAGAGAGTTGTTGTAGAGGGTATATCTCTAGATGCTGGTAAGAGGTCGCGTAAAGATGAGTAAGAAGGGTAAGGGATGAAGTATTCCGGACGGTGTGACAGATCGATGGGCGCCAACGGCAATCTGAAGCTGGATGGCTTCTGGACGGGGAAGGGCGCAGTGAGAAGAAGGTCGGAGGTCTTGTTGTTGGCGTTGGAATCCTGCGGATGAGGAGGTTGGATTGGAACTCCAGTGTGCAAGGTATGGCTCGACATCCCGTCGTGGCTAGACAACAATGTAGCGCCTATGGTTGGTGCCCGTCAAAGCGGCTGGCGGTCGAGCGGAGAAAGTGTGGCGTCTGAGCTGCGTGAAGCCGCACATATTTAGTGCATTTCGGCATGAATGGAGGCATCTTGTGAGGTGGAATCTGGCGGCGTGGAAGATCCATCACAAGGAAGGAGGGGGAAGATGGCTGGTTCCCGACGACCGAAAGTAGAGAGCAGAGACGCAGGTAAGATCAGGTTGATACAGAAAAGCTGCACCATATCAAGAAGTGAGAACATAAAGCATAACTTGCAACGCATGAAAATTGATACGATCCCAAAGAGAAATTCGGCAAGGGGAGGGCCGACAACTAGGAGAAAGAGAAGATGAGAAAGAAGAAATGAGAACAACTGGGGAGTAGCCCTAAAAATCCATTCATCCCAAGATAAAACCCTAGTACAAACATACACCCCCCTTTATAGCAACATGATGCAAATAATAAAATACGGTATGCAAATAGTAAAAGCCTAAACAACATTGAAATAGACATAATCAAGTGAATCGAGCATCGACGGTCTCTTCCACGACCGATAGGCTATTATCCATCTTCTTTCTACACATGCAGATTCGCCACGACGTCTCGTCGGCGTGCATTACAGGAAAAAAAATACTGGATACAACTTGGGAGACACACTCCCTCCATGCACCCGGAGGCTGGGTCCTCCAAAACACTCATTTCTCCAAAGAGAGATCAAAATATTCTAAGGCGGCGTTTGGTTGGGCTGATAGGCACTGATAGTTCATAGGGAAGTAGTATAAATCACCTGGGGGGTGTGAATAAGTTGTTTGTTTCTTTCTTGTTTTTACTAGGTTATTTTAGGCTTAATCAAACAAACACAGAAAACACACAATTGTTTATAGTGGTTGACCAAGGTATGAGTACATACATTCTTCCTACCACCTTTCTAACAGTGTGTTAGACAAGACAAGCTTTTTCAAATTCAGCTCAAAGAGCTTACAACATAGATCCCTCAGGATCTCTCAGGCATCCTCCAAACCCTACCTCAGGCCACTGCCCTACACACTCAAAGTAAGCTTTTACTCCTATAGCTCGATGACCCTCCAGGTCGCCTACCGTAGACCTATCAGGAGGCCCTACAACTCAAGCTAGGAGGACAACCCTACCTCATGCACACAGACCCTACGAACTCAGACACTCAGACTCTACACACTCAGACCTTAAATGTTCTTACAAAGATAGAATGCTTAGTTTACAACAAAAGACATTAATGAATTTAACCTTCAGCTTTTTGGTCTTCTGTTAAGAATGAACAACAGAAAGCTGTCCAGAAGCAGAGCAGGAGATTTGATCTTCAGTTTTAGCCCTAGCTCCACCTTGATCTTCTGTCTTTAATAAAAGGGAGGAAAATCAACCTCTGAGCCCAGATGGACTCAACTTGTTCTCCTTAGATCAGATCTGGGAACAACTACTGGAAGGCTGGAAGCACAAAGCTTTAGCTCTTTCTCAGCACTTCCAGTTCTCAGCAGACACTCTAGCACTTCACAGCACTTAGCAACAGCTCTTACAATGATTCATCACTTCTCTCTTTTCTTTGACCTAGAATATGCTTTTTATACGCCCCACCAATCTACAACGGCTCTTTAGTTGATTTGACATCACATGATCGAGAATGGATAGGGCTATCCTGCTTTATTAGCTTTCCGCCAAAACTGGATCGCGCCATGTCAACAACTAGTTTTGAATTTGTCTCAACGGTTGGGCTGAGACAGACTTCTGTCTTAGCGGTAGATTAACTGTGTCACAACGGTTCCGCTGAGACCAGTCTGCTTTCTCAGCAGGGCTGAGACAGGCAATTGTCTCAGGTGCAGATGGCTGCGTCCCAGCGGTTCCGCTGAGACCAGAAAATCTTCTCTACGGATTTTCACAGAAGAGCTGAGACAATGACAACAACTTCTAGGAATGTTTAGAACAACTTAAACTTGTAGATAGTTGAAGTAGAAGGTTTATCAAATACACCATGCACTTAGCATTGATGGTGATGACTCTTCAAATCCAAGGAACATTAAAGGACAATATTCCCAACAGACACCAATGCGGTTGGGCGAAAATGTGATTTTGATAATGTGGCGTTTGGTTTGGCTTTTATCTAAGCGCCGGTTTTTTTAAACCGCCATTTATGTTATATTCCCAGACGCAGTCGACAGGACGGGTGAACCACAGAAGCTGATCTTGCGTTTCTTCCCTCCCGAAACCCTACCCATCGCAAGCGGCAATATTCTGATCCCCCCATCTCGCTATCGTCGATGACAATAAACCGCAACCTAAGCTTCGTATCTCTACGTCGATCACTCCGATGGTTTCTCTCGTTGATTTCTTCCAATTCGTCGCTGATTTCTTCCTGCTCGCCATCGACATTCTCCGCGGTGTCTCTCGCTGATTTCTTCCCGTCCTCGTTAGTGGTTGGTGCTTCTTCTTCTTCCCTTATGCTCGCCGTCGACTTACTCCTTTTTGCAGGTCGCTTCTTCTTCTCATATGGAATCTTGCAATTATTTGATAATGTTTTTTTCCTGCGATTATTTGACAGTGTTTCTTAATTTATTGTTATCAAATATCAATGGGCAATGGTATGTGTAAGGAAATGGAATGTGTATATCAAAGGAATGTAGTTATCTGTATACGAAAATTTTGTTTTAGATCACTGCATTCAAACTAATTTTGTTGTAGTTATCTATATTGTATGTTGTGTGTGTTTGTGTATGATATGCGTTGCGTTTGTGTGTATGTGCGTGTCTCTGAATATGCAAAATGATATATGTTATTTGATCACAAAATTGTTTTGTTGTTATCATATTATGAAAAAAATTCTATCCAAAACTCCATTTTGTTCCCAAACAACTTTTCTAAAACTCTAACTCCTTTAACTCTGCAAACTCCATTTCACCCAAACAACTTTTTAACAAAACTCTATTTTCTAGAAAAAACATTTTTCTCAAACTTCATTTTCTATCATCTACTTTTCATCAGCAACAACCCAACCAAACAGATCTTAAGACTCAAAAATTAAAATACTCTTAACCTAAAGATTCCTTATATAGGTGGAGCCCTTGTTACGTGACAAAGACACTAAAGGATGAAACTACACATAATTAACACAATATTAATATAAAGGTAAACACGTCATGAGAGACTCTTGCGAGGGGAGGCCGATTGTCCTAGCGACGTGTGATATGTTCGCAATGCATATTCATATCATATAAGCTATCGTGAAGGGTTCTATTGCACTAATGAAAATGTAGAGGCATTTAAAGGTAACAAAATTGTATCCCAACTCCACCTATTTGGCTGATAAAAAATTGTGATCGGTGAAATAGGAGGTATTAAATGCAGTATATCCACCCTCTTTATGGAAAGAAATTGTCTACAATATAAAATTTTAGGTCGGACTCTAATAATAATTAATAAATCAAGCCAGCAAACTGTTCGTGCTTAATACTATTATTTTAATATTATCATTGCTTGCATAAGTTTACCAACCATTGCAAATACACATACTAAAATTATCATAAAAAAAGAACCATTTTTGTGTGATATATATGGGTAATAAGATAAGTATGTGCAATAAGCTAGAGCACATACTTAGTTCATGTAGCTCTTGGTAATATGGAGGGTATAGATAGGGAGGGGCTGTTGTATGCAACCTTATGTACGTGCTAACCAATAACACGGTAACTTTTTGGAGGGATGGCAAGAGGTGGTGAGGGAGGTGGGGATACAATAGAGGGCTCAACCTTAACCCTAGCTTGAAAGAGAGAGATGAGAATAGAAGAGAAAACAAAGAGAGAGATTAAGATTATTCATTGATTCCCACATTCGATGACCCAAGGGGTCTATATATAAAGTTACAATAACGACATAAACTCAAATAAATATGAACATTTGGACTTATATAATGTACCCCGAATTATTAAAAGACTAAGTCTAAACATTTGGACTTATATAAAATACCTGAAATTACTAAAAGATCTAAAAACTCTTAACGATGCATAACACAGACACTAAATAAAATAACAACATAACATGAATTAAACATACAACATAACATATAACTATTGTTTGGAGCCATAACATCCCACCTCACCTTCACTTTGAGCTTGCCCTCAAGGTCATAGAAGGCTATAGAACATGTGAGACCATCATCACGTTCCTTCATTTCTTTCTAGAACAACTCCTTGCTGCACGCTTTCATATTTGAGGTTTCATCAAGAGGAACACATTTTGCCAGGCTTGTCGAGGACACGAGTGATGGCGATGCTGTTGGAGGATTGATGTTTGCATATCAATTGTATCAATGGAGCGGGCAAGTCGGCTGAGTGCCCGTAGAATAGTGTCTACAAGGATATGTAGTGGAGTGCCTATTGGCGAGAGATTGCCAAAAGTAATATTTGGAGCCGGGGAAGGGTGCTCGACCGTGGTAGTTAGTCGAGGGAGACTGAGGAGCATGCATATTGGGACTTGAGGTGATTGTGAGTTGTGGTGTGTAATGCTCCAGTCTATTGTTGATTTGTGGGTGTGCTACAGGTCTGCAGACCAGTGATCCCAACCAGTGTCCACAGATCTGACTGGCCTTAGCCGCTAATTACAGTGGCGGATTGTTGGGGCTGGGCCTTGAACCCCAGATTTCTTAAATAAGGGAGCTCTAAACTGGTCCTCATCACCAACTGAGCGGTTTAGAGCTCCCTTATCTAGGAGATCTAGGGTTCAAGCCCCAGCCCCAACAATCCTCCACTGGAATTGGTGATTGAGGCCAATCAGATCCGTGGAGAAGGGATGGGGTCACTGGTCTGCAGACCTGTAGCACACACCCACGGTAGACCAGGGTGTTACATAAAAGTGCACTTTTTGTGTAATGCCTCAGTCTATTATGGGTGCGCTATGTAACACCTCGGTCTACTGTGGGTGCGCTACAGGTCTGCAGACTAGTGACCTCAATCCATCTCCACGAATCTGATTGGCATCGGCCGCTAATTCTAGTGGCGAGTTGTTGAGGCTGGGTCTTTAACCAAGACCTCCTAGATAAGGGAGCTCTAAACGGGTCCTCATCACCAACTGAGTTGTAACACCCCAGTCTACTGTGGGTGCTCTATAGGTCTGCAGACCAGTGACCCCAACCCCTCTCCATGAATCTGATTGGCCTCAACTGCCAATTATAGTGGCGGGTTGTTGGGGCTGAGACTTAAACCCCAGACCTCCTTGATAAGGGAGCTCTAACCTTGTCCTCATCATCAACAATTCACCACTGGAATTAGAGGCTGAGGCCAATCAGATTCGTGGAGAGGGGTTGGGGTCACTAGTCTGCAGACCTGTAGCGCACCTATAGTAGACCGGGGCGTTACACGATGTTGGCTGGTGAACAATCATCGAAAAGAATGACTCGAGAGTGAGTGGCAGGACATGTGGCATGGATCTCAAAATCGGCAGAATCTGTGGCTAGAGCGGAGGGTGATGGATGAAGACGACAAGGATTCACAGGTGTGCGTCGAGGGTGGCCGACTATGTGTCGGGCACCACTTCAGATTACATAATGGGCGAAAAGGCCTTCAGGGGCTTGATAGGCAAAGATTTGTGGGCACTCTTTGTTCACTGTTCTTATCGGACCCCTAATTCATAGTGGGCCCTTACTCGGGCAGGTTTCTAGAGTTGGTTGAGCTATGCCAACATCGCTTGAGTCACTGCTGCTGATGTTGCAAATATCTCACTCATTATTTGCATTATCTCGCAGATTTCCCATTGATCCTCAGTACAAAGTGCATACCAAAGTGGATTAAATAATCAATTACTTAATCAATGCCTTAATCCAAGGAAGGATTAATTAATTAGTTATCGAAGGGTCTATTCTAGGTAGGGTGTTGTCTCGATTGACAGCATGCGCTAGGCACGACAATGTTGTGGCTTGATAGACAGAGATTGGTGGAAACTCTTTGTTCACTCTTCTGATCGGACCCCTGATTCATAGCGGGCCCTTTCTCGGGCAGGGTGACCAGGGAGGGACTGTTGGATGTTCCGGGGGGAGGTAGAGGGTGTTCGGGAGCTGTTGAGGGTGGCTTGGGGCCGTTGGAGGGTGGCCAGAGCGGGTAAATGGTCAGAGATGAATAATTTGGGTAGTTATGTGGATGTTCAGGGAATGAACTGCAGGCTAATGGGGAAGAGGCGTTGATGTGAGTTACATGATTAGAGTTTCTGAGTTTGGTTGGCCGGTATTTGCAGTATATGAGGCTAGGCAGTGGATGGACGGCTGGAATTGAACTCCAGGATGCTGGAATGGAATGATTATGGGACTGTTTACATAACTGTGATGGATCTGTGACCGAGGCTACCTACAAGATGAAAGGGACTCGTGGTTGTGGGTTGAGGCTACCTACAAGATGAAAGGGAAAGGTCGCGTCTTGGGTAGAATTATGGGGAATTGATTGTCACTGCCATGGATAGGCGATTGTTGCAGGGAGTATTGGAGTGACCATTTTGTTATTAGTGTTAATATTGTATTAGTGTGTTAATATTGTATTTATATTCTTGTTATATATGAGGATGACTCCAATTTGGTCCATTTGGAGTTAAGCTTTTCATTATTCAACATGGTATCAGAGGCACGGGTCTTCCGCACGATCTAGGGTTTGCCGCCTCTCGCCGTCTCCCGCATCAGGACATCCGCTGCTTTGCCGACTTCCACTGCTTCGATCGTCGCCTGCTGCGTCGGTCGCCTTGCCGCGTCTCGCATTCTCCCACCGTGATCGCCTGCTGCATCGTCTCCCGCTGGAGCCTACTGCGTCGCTCGCCCTTCCGCTGTCGAGCCGGGATCGCTGTCAAGCCCTTTCGCTCGCCCTTCCGACGTCGCTGTCGGGCCCTTCTGCTGTCGTGCCTTGTCCAGCTGGTGTTGTCCAGCGGTGCGCCTGCCCTGCTGTCTGCTGCCTTGTCCAGCCGGTGTCCATCGGTGCGCCTGCAGCCGCTGCTGCCTTGTCCGAGCCCTCTGCTACTCGCTGTCGTTCTTGATGTGTTGTATGTGATTCCTCGTCCTTCTTCGTCCTTCAGTCCCCCGTCTCCTTTGCGGGAGGGATCTCGTTCCTCAGTTTTTGTTCTCTGTGCTTCATGGATTCCAAGGATACTTATGGTACTACAGGAAGAATTACTAGCGTCCTTCTCGATGAGAAAAATTATCTTTCATGGGCGACTTCGATGAAAGTGGTTCTTGCCGGCCGAAATAAGCTTTCCTGGCTGACCAGCGGCCCGCCGATGCCTAAACCGACTGACAGAGATGACAAGAAAGAGGAGTTAGTCAAATGGTTGACTGAAATGTACATGGTTCTGGGATGGATTCAGTGCTCGATGGTGCCTCGCATCTTCAGTCAGTTCATGCGGTTTGAGGATATCTCCGAGCTTTGGTCCGCTCTCCAGCGCACTTTTGGCCACACGCGTGTTGATGCCCAGATTTTTGGGCTCTTTCAAGACATTGCTTCCGCCACACAGGGGGAGCGCTCTGTTCAGGAGTACTTTACTTACCTTCAAGACCGTTTTCTTGAGCTTAACGATTCTGAGCCTCTAAGTGCCCTGGAGTCTCCTACTGATATCACCCTTATTCGGAAACAGCGCCAGAGACGGGAGACGTACCACTTCTTAATGGGGCTTCGCCCCGAATATGAGTCTACTCGTGCCCAGATTGTGGGGATGTCACCTTTGCCAGATCTCCTTGAGGCCCACTCCATTGTTCCAGAGCATGAGAAACGTCTGCAGTGGCAATCTAGTCTTCCCGGCCTTTGTGCTACTGCTACCTCCTCTCTCCCTACTAAGCAGATGACCCTTGCCGCTTCCCACCGCCCTCCCACCTCCAGCACTCGTAGTCGCGGTGGTCGGGGTTCTTCTACTTAGTCTGGTGGTCGTGGCTCTACGGGTCCTCCTTGTCCTTGCTCTCACTGTGGCCGTCTCTACCATGATCGCAGTCGTTGCTATTAGCTCTACCCACACCTACGGGGTTCTGAGCGTCCTACTCCTGGCAGTGTACCCAGACACACTGTTGCTTCTGCCGAGTCTTCCGAGCCCGTTGAGCGCACCTTGGGTGCCAACTCCTCCGACTTCTGCCAGATGATGACCCAGTTTCAGCAGTTTCAGCAATTTCAACAGTCTCAGCCTTCCACGACTGTCTCTGCCTCCACTATTTCTTCTTCCTCAAGTACTCCATTTGCTTGCTCTGCGACCATGGTTGACCAGGATTCGTCACCCTCGGTGATTGACTCTAGTGCAACCGATCATATGACTGGTACGTCTTCCCATCTGCTTCAGGTTGTTCCTTACTCCCACCGCGACGTGCGCCTTGCTGATGGCTCAGTTACTCCTATTCTTAGCCGGGGCCACGTCCCTCCCTCTTCTTCTCTCTCTCTTGTCTCTGTTCTTCTTGTCCCTCAGTTGGCTCTCAACCTTTTGTCTGTTAGTAGTATTACTCGTACTTTGAACTGCTTAGTAACTTTCTTCTCTGATCATTGTGTTTTTCAGGACCTGAGATCCGGGAGGACTATTGGTACGGGATATGAGAAGAGTGGGATGTACTACCTGGAGCTACCTCCTACCACCGCTGTTACCACCACCACCACCACTATCTTCCCGCCTACCTCTCCTGCTGCTTCTCTTGCTTTGTCGTCGAGCTCACTTTGGCACGCACGTCTCGGCCATGACAGCTCTCAACGGATGTTGTATGTTTGTCCTGATGTGTCTTTTGTTTTTCCTTTTCGCTGTGATGTATGTGGGCTGTCCAAACACACACGCAACACGTATGTTCCTTCTGTTAGTCGTGCTACTTCTTATTTTGAGTTAGTTCATTCTGATGTGTGGGGCCCTGCCCCTGTTACGTCATTTGATGATTTCTCATATTTTGTAACTTTTATTGATGACTATTCTCGCTGCTTATGAGTTTATCTCCTCAAACATAAATCTGAGGTTCTATCGGTTTACTCCCATTTTTCACGTATGATACTAACCCAACATGGTACGTCAGTTCATATCCTCCGCTCTGACAATGGAGGTGAGTACACTTCTCGTCCCTTTGATCTCTTCCTTCGCGATGAGGGAACTCTACATCAGTTTTCTTGTCCGGGGACCCCCGAGCAGAATGGGGTGACAGAACGCAAAAACCGCCACCTCCTAGACTCAGTTCGTTGCCTTCTTCGGGGGATGAATGTCCTTAAGTCCTATTGGAGCGCTGCTCTTCTTACAACAACTTTTCTTATTAATAGGACTCCCTCTCGTCCTCTCAGTGGTGTTACTCCATATAGTCTCATCCATCCATCTGTCTCCGCATTTCCCATCCCTCTCCGGGTCTTTGGTTGTGTGTTTTGTCCAGAATCGGCGCCCCTCTCGGACTAAACTCGACGACAGGGCCATCCACTGCCTCTTCCCTGGCTACTCGACTACCACTAAGGGTTACCACTGTTATGATCCCCAGTTGCGTTGTGTCATTCACACTATGGATGTGACATTTCATGAGGAGGTTCCCTTCTTTCCTGCACATTCGACCCTTCCCGCACTTCCCACTATTGCGCAACCTCTCCCAGTCATCTCTCCACCAGATGCTACCCCTTCTGTCGCTCCGCCTGTTTTGCCAAGTTACTCTCGCCGCCCTCCGCCATCTCCACACGGAGTACTCCCTTCTCCTCCAGTCCCAGATCCGCAGCTCCTTCCGGTCGCAGGTATCTCTCTTGAGCCTCTCTCTTCTCTTTCTCCTATTGATTTACCTATTGCCCTTCGCAAGGGCAAGCGTACTTGTGTTCATTCCTCGGTTACTGAGCACCCGTTGGCTAGTGTTGTTTCCTACCAGCGTTTCTCACCCTCTTACCAGGCTTTTGTGGCTGCTGATGATCCTGTCAAGCTATCTACCTCGATTGCTGAGGCTCTGCTTGACCCGCGGTGGGTTCAGGCCATGGAGGAGATGTCTGCTCTCCGTCGTACTGGGACATGGTCTCTGGTTCCTCTTCCTCCCTGGAATCGTACAGTTGGGTGCAAATGGTTTTATACTGTGAAGTACACTGCTGACGGTACTATTGACTGCTACATGGCTCGTTTGGTGGCCAAGGGCTTTACTCAGGCTCCAGACGAGTTTGGTGCCACGTTTGCTCCATGGCTAAGTTGACCAGTGCCCGCCTTCTTCTCTCGCTTGCGGCCTCTCGGGTGTGGCCTCTATACCAGCTTGACGTCAAAAATATCTTCCTGCACGGAGAGTTACAGGAGGAGGTATATATGGCTCCTCCTCCGGGGTTTGCCCTTAAGGGGGAGTATTCGGGGAGAGTTTGCCAACTACACAAATCTTTGTATGGCTTAAAGCAGTCACCGCGTGCCTGGTTCGAACGGTTCAACTCTGTCATCCTTCAGTCTTGCTTCACTCAGTGCCGTGCCGATCACACTTGCTTCATTCGTGTCACTCCTGAGGGACGTCGTGCCATTGTCCTGGTCTATGTTGATGATATTATTCTCACCGGTGATGATCCCTCTGGCATCTCTGAAGTGAAAGCTACACTTCGCTCCGCCTTCGAGGTGAAATACCTTGGACCTCTCCGCTACTTCTTTGGGATTGAAGTAGCTCGCTCACGACAGGGCATCTCTATATTGCAACACAAGTACACCTTAGATCTTCTTTGGGACACGGGTCTACTTCCTGCAAGTACTCCTATGGACATCAACCATCGCCTCCATGCTGAATCTGGTGATCCTCTTTCAGACCCCTCTCAGTACCAGCGACTTGTTGGCCGTTTGATATACTTGACCAATACCAGGCCTGACATCAGTTTCTCAGTGGGCGTTTTGAGCCAGTTTATGCATTCTCCCAGGACATCTCACCTAGAGGCTGCTCGACGTGTTCGCTATCTTAAGCGCGCTCCTGGTCTTGGGCTGTTCTATTGGGCTGACAGTACTACTAGTCTCTCATGCTTCACGGATGCAGATTTTGCTGGATCATTGACAGATTGACGCTCTACGCCAGGTTTTTGTGTATTCCATGGTGATCATCTTGTTTCGTGGCGGAGTAAGAAACAATCCATCGTATCTCGTTCGTCTGCTGAGTCAGAGTACCGCGCCATGACACACGACGTTACTGAGTTGGTTTGGCTTCGATCGCTGCCGGCTGAACTTGGCCTATCTCTTGTTGATGGCTCGACGCTCTACTGTGATAATAAGTCAGCTCTCCTACTTACACAAGACTCAGTACTACATGAGCGCACCAAACACATCGAGATGGATGTTTCTTTTCTGCGTGACCACGTTCGTACTGAGACTGTCCTTCCATCTTACATCCCCTCTGCTGACCAACTTGCTGACGCCTTCACTAAAGCTGTCGGTCCTACTCGTTCAGATCTTACCATTTCCAAGCTGGGCATGATTGACATCTTTACTCCAGCTTGAGGGGGAGTATTGGAGTGACCATTTTGTTATTAGTGTTAATATTGCATTAGTGTATTAATATTGTATTTATATTCTTGAGATTATATATATATGAGGATGACTCCAATTTGGAGTTAAGCTTTTTATTATTCAACAGGGAGACCGATCGACTGAAGGAAAATTTCAGGAATAGGTAGTTACTATAGCAGGGATATAGGTAGTTACTGCCCAAGTGAGTAAAAGGCAACAATATATGGAGATTGTGGCCTGCCAATTGATGGATTTGGAAAGGAATTTGGTGGTTACTGCAGGAGAAAAGTGGTTATATGGATGATTTGGTGGTGGAGGCGGTGGTTATATGGATGATTTGGTGGTGGAGGCGGTGGTTACCTTGGATTCAGCACCAATGATCCGGGGAATCAACACCGTGGGACGACAACGAAAGCCCGACATTTCTACTCAAAATTTGCGATATCTAAAAATCAGGTGTTAGATCTCTATTTATAGAATTAAAACTCATTATGGATGACCAATATTGTTCGAAACATAAATCTACTAATTTTACATAAAATAAAAGATATAAAAAATACATAAAGATATGTCGTCGTTGCACTAAACGTGACTACCAGCTCGTATCGTCTATACGACAATCTTTTCTCAGCCTCCTGCACATGTTAATTTGTGCTGGCTCTGATGAGTGTCGGTCCGCCCTCAATCCAAGATCCCCATCAATTCCCTCCGAGTCAAGAGCATTCATCTCCGGTGAATGAAGATGATAATACTCTCTGAGTCCCATAGGTAAGTAATTCAAGCCACTCTCGTGCCATCCAAGTATCACATCAATAATAGTTCACCTTTTCCAAGGGACCAAATATCCCAATGTCGATCCTCCTGATGTCGCTGAAATCTCATGGCTCACGGTATCTACTATGTTTTCAGTGGACATGTGTAGGCTCTCACTGAACGGGTTTAGGCTCTCAGGTTCCAAAATAGGAAGTAGTGCGGAATTAAGAACCGAGGAAGATGCTGGTGATTGGGCAATATGCTGAGAATGAAAATGAGGACAGTCTAATGAATGTAGCGGTTGAGGTGGTGCCATAGAATGGTTTTGTATACTCATGAGGATCATAGTTTGGAGTCAAATTGATGGCGCACCGCGACCGACACGCGTATATTCCCGCAGGTGGCAGTGATCCGTCGCCCGGATGGACGATCCGAGTCAGTGGTTTCGTCCGGATGGTCGATCCGAGTCGAGTTCATATATAGCTTTTTATATTTTGAGTTGTATTCGCCCCCCGATCGGTCCAGACATTTTGAGCTGTCCGATTGGGTGGTTTTATTTCAGTTCAATGTGCAGTTATTATTATTTAGGTTTATTTATAGAGGTAGACGGTTCACGGATGGGCATCAATGGTTTTGCAAGAGAACTTGTAACTGTTTGGTCTGAACAGTGCGACGTCGACGCCGCTTCCCTGGTGCGACTCTAGGAAGCCCTCCTCCGCCTCCCACTTCTCTCCAGTAAACCCTTCCACCACCAACGCCACTCACCGCCTTCCACTTCCAGGCCTCCCATCACGCTGGTGATTCCTCCTCCCAGGCTCGCAACAGGCGGGAGTCGCTCCCAACGCAGTCTCTGTCCACTCAGTCGGAAAACCCCTCTGTCCCCTCCCTCCACCTCCCCTCATCTCGTCGGTGCTTCCCCCCAGTGCCTGCCACTCCGTCAACCCCGACCTCTCCCTCATGTCGGCAACCAGCCACTCTATCCCCTCCATATCCCCTTCCTCCTTCTACAGAGCCGTAAACCACCCCTCCCTCTGACAACCCCCTTCTCCTCCACCTCCCCCCTTGACTGCCATTTCTCTTCCTGTTAGCACCCTCTAAACCCGACAACCCCCCTCCCTCCCTCCGACCATCACTGTTAAGTTCCCCTCCCCATTAACAGCCCCAATCCCTATTTATAGTACCTTCCCCGCCTACTACAGCCTCAGATTCCCGCCGACAACCGCCATTACCGCCTGCACGTGTAACTTGTGGTAGCAGTCATTTTTTTGTGTTGTTTATTTTGGCAACTTGCATCGCGACGGATGTTGTTTTTATGCTATTAGTTCATTTTGTCGTACAATTTCCGGAACCTATTTTGTGTGTGCTTAACTAATTGCGTCTCTTTTGATTTGTGATCAATATTTGTTGTATTATATCAAAGTTTGACTAAGTTCGTGCACCTGCTATCTATTTTATAATAATTAATTACTCGCTGTAATTTTATCAGACCACTCTTGCACTAGCATTCCACAACACCACATTCAAGGTTGCATTTATAGGATCCAGCCCGAGTCATTCGGCCTATCACCGCATCAAATTGGTATCAGAGCACTAGGTTAGGGTCATTTGCATGTTACGTAGTGGTAGAGATTATCGTCATTCCATGTTAAGTCACAATCACACTGATGATAAGACCGCTTGTTCCCAAGCGGACATGACACCCGCTGAGTTTCAACGTTTGATTCTCGACCGATTCGATCGGATGAGAACCCAATTCGATACTATTAAAGGTGATATTGCGGGGGTTAGCACGAGGGTAGATCAGTTAGAGACACCTAGAGGCCGAGCAACCCCTCCCCCAAATGAGGAGCCCCACGAAGGTTCACGTGACGCTACACCTCCGGAGAGGCGTGGTAGGGACATCCCTCACCGAGATCTCCCTCCCTTTGCAAGGGGGAATTATCGTCGTGGATGCGAGCACAGGCGAGATCCAGGAAGGGATCACTGCCCTACTGATGAACCTCGTCCTCCCCCACCTCGTCGTAGGGATTGAGCCCGTTATGATTATGATTACTATGATGACTATGGTGATTAACGTGAGCCGCGCCATGGGATGACTCCTGAGGAGGACGACATCACTCGACGTATTCGCATTGATGCGCCTTCCTTCGACAGTCACTTCGACCCGAAGGCATTTAGTGATTGACTCATGGACATGGATCACAATTTTGACTGGTTTGAGATGAGGGACGAGAGGCGAGTGTGATTCACAAAAATGAAGTTGATCGACCAAGCAAAGATTTATTGGTCGAGTCTCGAGAGATCTCTTGAGCGGGATGGTTACTACCCCATCACCCGATGAGATGAAATGAAGCAGCGTTTACAAGATAAGTACCTCCCCGCGTCATATCGAAACCAACTGTTAGATCAGCTCTACGCGCTAAGTCAGGGGGCTCTCTCCGTTGGAGATTACATGTCCCGATTTTATGAGTTAGTAGTTCGCAGTGATATTATGGAAGAACTCATCACCACTGCATCTCGCTTTCGAGCGGACATACGAAGGGAATTAATTCCCCACAATATGAAGACGGTGGAGCAGGTCTTTCAGCTCACGCTAGAGTAATTCAATACTTTCGTACTGTTGGCCCAAGGAAGGGCACCACTCGACCCGACGCTTTCACAGTTAGGAGACCCCATCTTGCCACGACTACTGATACCCCGCGCGCAGATGCGACGGGAAAAGCTATTGTTCCTAGAGGCCCCAAGCCTAGGGGAGTCCAATGCTATCGGTGTTCTGGCAGAGGCCATTTTGCAGCGCAATGCTCAACTAGGAATTTATTGATTGAGAATTTGGGCGAGCCCATCACTAAGGCTGATGATGTAGCTCTTTAGGAGATTACTGCCATCGTAGAGGATGAATGTGAGAGCAATGCCGAGAGATCGTTAGAGGTAGGAGTCCTCCGACGCATCCTCCACACCCCACGTGTTGAGGAAGATTGCCGCCGCACCACTGTTTTCTTCACATATTTCCCGAGTGCAGGAGGCCCCTACAGACTCGCTATTGATAGTGGGAGCTTCATAAACATAATTGCTAAGAGAGGGTTGGAGAGGATGCAACTTACGACCGAACTATATCCGTATCCTTATCGTGTCTTATGGGTGGATAAGTCCACCATTCATGTCACGCAACAGTGTCTTGTTCTGATACATTTAGCGACCACGGAGGACCAGGTTCGGTGCGATGTTATCCTTATGGATGTCGCCCACGTTCTGCTCGGGAGACCTTGGTTATATGATCGTGATGCCAAGTGTTATGGCCGGTCCAACACATGTGTTCTTCGACAAGGGTTGAAAGATTACCCTTATCCTGACCCATCCTAGGGATCCTCCCAAGGGCAAGGTTGACTCGTCCGTTAGTGCGGGGTCGTCGAGACCCCTACATGTCTTGAGGAGAGGTGATTTCCTGAGAGAGAATCTAGAGACTGGGGTCATGCTTATTGCAGCGACCACGATGGCGGCCGAGACCTCTAGTGAGGCTGAGATTACTGATCGAGATGCTCGGTAGTTGATGGATGACTTTGTCGACATTATGTCCGAGGAGCTCCCCGATGAGCTTCCCCCACTGAGGGACATCCAGCATGCGATTGATTTGATACCCGGGGCATCTTTGCCCAATCTTCCGCATTATCGATTAAATCCGACCGAGCATTCCCTACTAAAACGTCAAGTTGATGATCTTCCGCGAAAGAAGTTTATACGAAAGAGTTTGAGTCCATGTGCCGTACCGACCCTTCTTACCCCTAAGAAGGACGGGAGCCGGCGCATGTGCATTGATAGCCGTGCCATAAATAAGATCACGATGAAGTATCGTTTTTCGATTCCCCGCCTTGATGATCTCCTGGATTCGGTGACTGGTGCCCAGATCTTCTCGATGATCGATCTTCGCAGTGGGTACCACCAGATTAGTTAGAGAGGGGGATGAGTGGAAGACGACCTTCAAGACGAAGGACGGCTTTTACGAGTGGTTGGTGATGCCGTTCGGATTATCGAACACACACAGTACATTTATGAGTGTGATGACACAGGTCTTGCGACCCTACATGGACAAATTCTCGGTAGTATATTTTGATGATATATTGATAGACAGGCAGGGACGCACCGAGCACTTACGTTATATTCGCCTGGTGTTCGAGCTCCTCCGAAAGGAGCATCTTTACATCAACTTGAAGAAGTTCTCGTTCCTGTTCACATTCGTTCACTTCTTGGGTTATGTAGTATCGTTGTGTGGTATTTCTGTCGATCCTGACAAGGTCAGAGCGATCCAAGAGTGTGAGCCTCATAATTTTCTTGGACTTGCCACATTTTATAGGAGATTTGCCCGTGCCTTCAGTTCGATCATGGTTCCAATTACGAGCTGCCTTCGTAAGTGTGATTTTGTTTGGATGAAAGCCGTCATTCGAGCCTTCGAGGAGATCAAGGAGAGACTGTCTACTGCTCCTTTTTTACGTTTACCAGTTTTCTCCAAGCCCTTCGAGGTAGCATGTGATGCGTCGAGAGTTCGTATCGGCGCAATCCTTAGCCAGGAAGGCCACCCGGTGACCTATTTTAGCAAGAAGTTGAATGAGGTCCGACAAAAATATTCAAATTACGATCGGAAGTTCTATGTCATTGTGCAGGCTTTGCGTTATTGACGACATTATCTCCTGCACAAGGAGTTTATTTTATATTCAGACCATCAGACACTGAGATACCTCGACTCCCATAAGAAGTTGGGTCATCGACACGCTAAATGGGTGGAATATATGCAGGAGTTTCACTATGTTCTTAAGCACCGAGCGGGTGTTGAGAACAAACCGACAGACGCCTTGAGTCGCCGAGTCAGCATCGTCTATACTATGAGCACTTGAGTTGTGTGATTCGAGCAGATGGTTCACGCTTATCCAGAGTGCCCTGATTTTGGGGACATCTACACAACACTCTCGAGGGACCCTCCCGATTTTCGAGAGGGTTATTCGATTTTTGACGGGTATTTATTTATGGGTTTACGCCTATGCGTACCTCAGACTTCCCTCCAGAATTTTCTTATTTGGGAGCTTCACGCAGGTGGAACAGCGGGTCACTTCGATCGAGATAAGACAATTGCATTAGTTGAGGATAACTTTTTCTGGCCTGGCCTGATGAAAGACGTTACTAGAATTGTGAGATATTGTCGAGTCTGCCAGACCACAAAGGGGATTCGCCAGCCCACGGGACTATACACTCCACTACCCGTCCTTGAGAGGCCCTGGTCTGATATTAGTATAAATTTCATTCTCAGGCTCCCTCGCACTCTAAGGAAGCTCGATTTGATATTTATTGTAGTGGATCGTTTCTCTAAGATGACCCGTTTTATCCCTTGCCGAAAGACCGTTGACGCCTCCCATGCGACGACATTATTCTTTAGAGAAGTGTTTAAGGCTTCATTTGGTTCAGCGGTGGCGGGTCGATCTGGCGGGTGGAAACAGAGTATTCAAATCGGAGGGGGGAGGTTGCTGCTCCAAACGGAGCTTTTTTGGGGCGTTTCTCAAGGCGGGCGGGTGGAAACGGAGCAAACGCCGCCAGAGGTTCATTTGTTTACCCTCCTTCCGGCGGCGTTTGCCCAAAAAGGAGTATCAAAACGCCCAAACAAATAGAGCCTAAGTATCATGGTCTCCCCACTTCCATAGTCTCTGATCGTAACGTACGATTCATGAGCTATTTCTGGAAGAGCTTATAGAAGAAGACGGGTACAACCCCGAAGTTTTCTCCGCCTACCACCCGCAAACGGATGGGCAAACCGAAGCGGTTAACCGTAGTCTTGGGACACTTATTCGTTGCCTCATTGGGGATAGTCCGACTATTTGGGATTCTGTTCTCCCTATAGCCGAGTTTGCGTATAATAGTTTTGTCAATAGGACTACGAGTTTGAGTCTATTTCATATCATGCTAGGATACGAGCCTAGGAAACCTATTGACTTAGTGGATATTCCCATAGGGGCCAGGCCCAGTGAGTCAGCCGAGTCGTTCATACTGCATGTGCATGCACTACACGAGTCGGTCCGTAAGAAGATTGTAACTAGTAATTATTATTATAAGAATCAAACATATCAGCATAGGCGAGAACAAATCTTTGAGCCGGAAAAACAAGTATTGATTCACATTCGATCTGAGAGGGTCCGCAAGGACCAGCAAAGATATTAAGCGCATGCAGAATGTGCCCTTATATAGTCGTACGACCGATTGGTACGAACAGATATGAGATAGACATCCCTCATGGTATCGACATCAGCCGAGTATTCAACGTAGAAGATTTGACTCCTTACTACGAGGAGCACGTGTACGTGGATCCCTTTTTCACACCTCTACCCCGAGCCTTCATTTCCCATAGCCTACACTAGTCCCTCTTTATTGCCACCCGCGAAGTCGCGCCATACAGCTCACATTGCTCCATCGACGGTTCCTTCGACACAGCAGTCAGACGGACATACATCATTATCAGACGAAGATACATCACTGCCAGACGGAGATATATCACTGTCAGACGGAGATACATTTGTGTCACCCTCTTCTACTAACGACGTGCTTCAGATCATCGGTCACGACTTCTACACCGCGGGCGGGCGAGATATTGTACGCTATCTTGCCCGTTGGAGCGGCCGGCCACCACATGATGCTACATGGATTTCTTCAGAGGAGCTTGCGCGACTCACCCTGCAGCTACACAGTGAGTACGACCATCTTCACTCACCAGAGATGAGTGCTTTTAAGCCGGGGGAGTTGATGGCGCGCCACGACCAACACACGTATCGTCCCGTAGGCGGCATCGATCCGTCGCCCGGATGGACGATCAGAGTCAGTGATTGCGTCTGGATGGTCGATCCAAGTCGACTTTATATATAACTTTTTATATTTTGAGTTGTATTCGCCCCCCGATCGGTCCAGACGTCTTGAGCCGTCCGATTGGGTGGTTTTATTTCAGTTCACTGTGCAGTTATTATTATTTAGGTTATTTATAGAGGCAGACGGCTCACGAATGGGCATCGATGGTTTTGCAAGAGAACTTGCAACTGTTCGGTCTGAACGGTGCGACGCCGACGTCTCTTCTCCTGGTGCGACTCCAAGAAGCCCTTCTCCGCCTCCCCCTTTCTCTTCAGTAAACCCTCCCACCGCCAGCGCCACTCGCCGCCTACCATTTCCAGGCCTCCCATCTCGCCGGTGATTCCTCCTCCTAGCCCCACAACAGGAGGAAGCCGCTCCCAGTGCTGGCTCTGTCCACTCCGCCGGAAAACCCCTCCGTCCCCTCCCTCCACCACCCCTCATCTCGTCAGTGCTCCCCCCGCCCCAGTGCCTGCCACTCTGTCAGCCCCGACCTCTCCCTCATGTCGACAACCAGCCACTCTATCCCCTCCATATCCCCTTCCTCCTTCTACAGAGTCGTAAACCACCCCCTCCCTCCGAAAACCCCCTTCTCCTCCACCTCCCCCCTTGACTGCCATTTCTCTTCCTGTTAACACCCTCCAACCCCGACAGCCCCCTTCCCTCCCTCCGACCATCACTGTCAAGTTCCCCCTCCCCATTAACAACCCCGATCCCTATTTCTATTGCCTTCCCCGCCTACTACAGCCTTGGATGCCCGCCGACAACCGCCATTTCCGCTTGCACATGTAACTTGTGGTAAGTCATTTCTTTTGGTGTTGTTTATTTTGGCAACTTGTATCGTGACAAATGTTGATTTTATTATGATATTAGTTCATTTTGTCGTACAATTTGCGGAACCTATTCTGAGTGTGCTTAATTAATTGCGCCTCTTTTGGTTTGTGATCAATATTTGTTGTATTATATCAAAGTTTGACAAAGTTCGTGCACCTGCTATCTATTTTGTAATAATTAATTACTCGTAATTTTATCGGACCACTCTTGCACTAACATTCCACAACATCGCATTCAGGGTTGCATTTAAAGGATCCACCCCGAGTCATTCAGCCACCACTGCATCACATATCCTCAATGTTGAATACTTGATGAGTCCTCATACTCTTATTTAATTTTGTCATTGCCCTCAAAGGGAATCTCTCAGCCCTATAATTATAACTATCACTTGCTCTCATTCTCTAATGCTCTGCTCTCTTGTAACTGTTTGTAAAAACTTTATAGTTTTAAGTACTTGTTTGCAATCTTAGGTCAGATAAGTTCATGCAATTCATGCTAATGATGCAAAAGATACAGTAAATGTGTGTTAGGAGTGCAACTCGGATCGGTTCGGTTCCACCACAAACCAAGAACCGACTAATATAGGTTCGGTTCTAAAATTTTGGAACCGAAACCGACTCTCAGTCCTAATGTATAAAACCGGATCCAAACCGTTTGCTTCGGTTCGGTTCTCGGTTCTACCTATGTCTAAAAATAATTAAAAAATGACTCTTCCAACTGTGAGTCATGTAACACAAACGAGTCATGCAATATATTTAAATGATTATGCAACAAATGTAAAAGATGAACAATAGATATGACCAAATCCTTAGAAAAAATAATCGCTAGTGTGATGATCATTCAAATAATCACTAGAGATATCAATATTAAGATATGGTAATATAATATGTTGACTATCTCCAAGAGTGCTAGTGATGATAAACAAGATCATCGAGTGCACTCTCAAACTCGAGTGACTTACTAATAATGGATACATTTCTAATGAGCGGTGGATTAACAAATGACTCTCTATGTGGAGTACAAAAATACTCATCGAGTGTTTGATAAAGATCCATAAGAATGCATGAAACCTTGACACTGAGATGTTACTCTTTGATGTGTTGAATGCCTCCACAAAGGGAACACTTATCAGGGGGTTTACCAGGAGGTGTATAATAAAAATTATCACAAATGCGATGAATACTAAAATAGGTTCCCTGTATAGTAGGAGTGTACTTAGAAACAGATGAGGCAACCACTACAAGGTCAATACTAGACTCTTGACTCTTACTCCGAACATGACTTTTCACTACAATGTTGAGAGACTCTGAGGAGTCTATACTCAAAGGTGAGCCTATGATTTAGTTAATAACTAGGTTCATGTAGGGGGTGGGGGAAGGACATACGACTATAGGATCACTGGGTTGCTCATACTCACTCTCTATCAGAGCCATCTGGCTCGAGTTAGATTCAAGTGTTAGACCTTTCATCAGACACTGAACCTCACCGGAGTGAGATAAATCTATTCCAGATGTCCCATCTTTTGTGTCCATGGAGACATGAGTAGACATGGTGGTGCTCTCAAACCGCGGACTCCTCGTGATGGGTCAGTCAAGGTGTGAGTACACTCGACTAACTCTAGTGGATTTCAATGATTGCTCGTGATAGAGAGCAAGATGAAATTCATGTACGACTGACTCTAAGCTGTGATAATTTAACTCAATATATATCTCGGATCGAAGCTCAGACCGAAATCGGGAAGTGATTGCAACAGACTCCTCTTGGATGCAACTCCTTATTACTAACTCATCAAAACTAGCCCTACAATTGACAACAAACATAGATCCTTGTTGTACAAAAAACAACTGCTTGAGGAGATGACTCCTATAAGAAGTTGGAAAAATAATTATGATATAATTTCCACTTCATATCAACCCAATTAGTAATGAGGCGATGATGGTCGTTCTTAAGGGTCCACTCTATCCTGTTGCAATATGCTCTAGCCTGATCACAGAGTCCAGGATTTGGAAATCAAACACGGTGCTTACCTAATATCACATATTTATCCAGATAAAATTTCATACCTACAAGCCAATAACTAAAAGATTTATGAGTCAGTAAGCTACAAAAGTTGGGGCAGCTCTCCAAAAGCTATTCTCGAGATCATCCTTTGTAAGGTATTATTTCTGATGCGACTCTGAATTATTAGCATAATAAGAGCAGTCATCCCTACTAATGTCAGATCGTGATGAGGCGGTCAACAAAACCTCTATGAAAGGGTGGACGAGGATGATCTGTATAATAGCACAATGATTTCTCATAAGGAGCTTTCTGGGTTCGTGCATAAGGCTCCGAATCCTCGAATTGGGGAGGGGAGTAATGATGCAGCGATCCAGAGCCGCCCTGCTCTGGCGCAGCCAGAGGAACACGTCCGGCGATCACTACCGGGCTGCAGCCCAAGCACCCCACCCATGACCGCACCTATTCTCAGCGCGGCGGGATGTTGAGGCGAGGTCTCGAACCCAGCCCCCTTGATAAAGAGCTTTCTTAACAGCTCTCATCACCAACTGAGCTGATGTAGGGTAGGCTAGTGGTGCTCGGGAGCTAGGACTCTTCGTGCACGTGTGAGGGGATATGCGAATGCAATGCTACATGCAATGAAACAGTCGGATAGCAACGATAATCAATTTAAGCAATGAGAATTAACAACACCACACAGTTAATCAAAATAAAGAAGCAATTAAATAATTTTAGCAATTTGGCAACGGCTTCCTCCGCGCGGAGGGCCCAAGCAAGCGGCGGCGATTAATTCCACAAACAACTATTAGCGTAAGAGTACAATAACTACCAAACTATGATCACAGCACAAATATAGATAAACAACCAAGTGCAAATGTTAAATATAAAACACAATACCACGAGATACTCACGATGCAGTGGGCTGATCCGAGGTGGTGGAGAATCGGAGGGTCCGGATGCGTAGATCGGCGATCGGAAGTGGATCCGGTGGAGCGGTGGTGGCGAGGTGGCTGTCCAAGGCTAGAGGGGGTGAAACGGGCCGGAAATGAAAAGATCCGGCCGCTAGGAAAGAGATCCGGGCGAAGGTGGATAGATCCAGTGTTTTAATGGCGGATCCGAGTTACGTGGAGAGGGATACGGAAGAATATGATGGATCGGAGGATGATGACACTAGATCAAAATAGATCTAGGTTTTCGGCGCGGTGGGAGGTGGATCCACGAAGGGGAGAAGAAGTGTAGGGCCGGGTGAACAGTGTTTGTGTACAGGAACGGCGGATGAATAGTGCGGGTGAATAGTGTTTTCGGGTGAACAGTTCCGTGAACAGTTCCGTGAACAGTAAACAGCTTTGAGAATGGGATTTTTTGGGAATTTCGGTGGCTGGAAATGGAGGAGGAGAGGTGGAAAACGATGGTGGGGGTAGGGTGTACCTTGGGGAGGAGTTTTGCGGCCTAGGAGTCGTCACCTAGGGTTCCACGGCGTCGGCACCGGGGAGGGATCGCTGGAATCCGGGAATACTTCTTCTCCAAATTCTGCAATGGCCTCAAATCAGCCCCCTAGCATCCTATTTATAAGAAAACACAAACTAGGGCATCCCCATCAACGGCTATGATTGGTCGATGGGTTAGCCCTTTAAAATACATCAAAATAAACTCAAAAATATAAAGTAATATATCGTTTTGACTCGCGACGACGTTCCAGACGCAATCGCGGAGTCCGATCGTCGATCCGGGCGCGCCAAATATGGAAAGTTGCCAAATCAGCCCCGAACGGGCCCAAAACGCATCTTCGTCTCTGCTCCGCATCAAGTAATAATCATAACCTAGACGCTTCATCCATAACCATATCGTACAAAATGACTAGGACTACTATAATATGTCACGAATGATATATAGACTCTAGGCACGCGTATCCTAGACTAAGCTCGAATTTGACTCCGATATCAAATACTCGTAGGACGAATGTGATGCGAGAGTGATGGTTCTAATAGTAGTCTGGCTAATTGAGGCTAGGTAGTGGATGGATGACTATAATCGAACTCCAAGATGCAGGAATAAATGGATTGAGAGGTGTTCACAGAACTGTGGTGGATCTGTGACTGAGGAGGGAGTTATAGGGCTGGGACAGGTGGTTATGGGCTGAGGCTACCTTCAAGATGAAGGGGAAAGGTCACATCGGGTAGAATTATGTGGAATTGATTGTAACTGCCATAAATCGGTAGTTGCTATCGGGAGACTGATAGGCTTAAGGAGAATTTCAGGAATAAGTAGTTACAATTGTAATGGTTATAGGTGGTTAATGCTTGGGAGAGTAAAAGGCAGAATAAGTGGGAAACTATAGATTGTGTGACCTGTCAAACATTGGATTTGTGAAGGAAATTGTTGGTTAGTGCAGGAGAAAGGTAGTTATAAGAATGATTTGGTGGTGGAGGTAGTTAATAGTGGTTTTCAGTGGTGGAGGGGTGATTATGGGTTAGTTAGGGGGGGGGGGGGAGTTACTTGGCTTCAACAGTAAGGATCCATGGAATTGACACCGTGGATATTTGTTGACTTAGAACCCATCATGGACGGGCAAGATCATCTATAACATAAATCCACTAATTTTACATGAAATGTAAAAATTACATAAAAATATGTCATTGTCTCTTTGAATGTGACTACTGGCTTGGATCGTCTATATGATAATCTTATCTCTGCATCTTGTGTATATAGATTTGCATGGGCTTTGATAAGTGGTGGTCCGCCTTCGATCCGGGATCCCCATCACATATTCTAGTGCCTACTCATTTAATCAGGCTCCAAATTATTTGGTGTCGTGTGTGAATATTGAAATTTATTAACGTGTTGAAGGAAAGATGTGTAAAAGCCCAACATGAGGCCCATTTAGAGCCTATTTCATCTTTAGGATTTAGTCCCACATCTTAGATTGGAACATCTTCACCTCTCTATTTTCCTATATATAAGTATATAAGTGTACAAAGTTATGTATGGAGAATGTAAGCATTTATTTGAGAAATTAATAAAGTAATTGTGTTTTTCAATTTATCGTGTTTTTCTACATGGTATGAGAGCCACCGGTCCTACAACTGTTTTTTTACTTCTCTTGGCAGTTAGACATATTTTAACTGCACGTCTTCATGCTTCCCGCGGCCTATTGTTCTACCCGCAACCCTGCGACTTCTCGTTCTCTGCAGCCTCCTTGGTTCTACCTGCAGCTCTTTCCCCCTCCGTAGAACCCCCCTCCACTTCCTGCTTTTATAGCTTCTCTCCTCTGATCAGTGGGGTCCATCATTTTCCCAACTCGCTGCGGTCTGACTCTTCCTTGACGCGCCCTCTCGATTGCTATCCTCTGCTCGCATCGGTCTGTCGGTCTCTCTTCCTTGCCGCAAGCTCTGATCGCTGCGGTCTGGTGTTGTTTTTAGCTGCTCGCCGCTGGTCTGCATTTTTTTGCGACCTCTCTATTGCCGCGAATTGTGCGGTCTCTCAATTTCCTCTCTCAGCTCGCCTAGCCGCGACAGTGGATCTCCAGGCCGTTGTTCCTCCCTTGCCGGCAGTGGATCTTCAGGCCGTCGTTCCCCTTCCCTCCCTGGCTGCCAGTCTTCTGCCGCATATCCTAGCCGCAATTTCTAGCCGCTGCTTTGCTGTTGCAGATTCTTCCCACCAGTGTTTGTCGTTGCTTGTCGCTTGCTTGCTTTTGTCGTAGCTTCCCTTCTAGCTCTTGGCCTCAACTCTTGTTTGCAGCTTCTTAATGCAGGATCTTTCTCCCCAGGCCACATATCGTCTTGCCGATTATTTTGTCTCAAGCCTGCAAGGTCTCGCCTAGCGATCTCTGTCCGCGGTGTATTTGTTGATGCCTTTGTCACTGCTCCGTCAGAACTTCTAGCCGCCGCAACTAGCCGCAAGTTCTCTTCGAGGTCGCTGTACCTGGCCGCTTGGGTAGTTTTTGCCTGCTGACTGCTCAGATGGTGGTATCTCCTGTCTTGCCCATAGTTCAGTCTGGATTTTGGATTCAGAGGCATCATACCACATTACCCCATAAAAACCTTCAAAATACTTGGAATCTGTGCATCCCAAGTTCATTACTGTTGCTAGTGGGGACACCATTCCTGTCTCTGGCTCAGTGGACATTAACCTTACTCCCTCCATCACTCTTCGCTCAAACAACACCTGGCGACTGTGTTTCAAACAAAGGACCTGAGCAATCTTCGATATTTTCTTGGTCTCGAGGTGGCTCGACGACCTGATAAGCTTGTGTTATCTCAAAGAAAGTACTGCCTTGACTTGCTTCATGATGCAGGCTACTCTAGATACAAATCTGTCGACACTCCCATGGATATCAATCACAAGCTCCGTGCTCATGCCTTAGACTCTTATCTTTTCCTTCCAAACCCAGAGTATTATCGTTTTGTAGGAAAGATGATATATCTCACTGTTACATGACTTGATATATCATTTATTGTTGGAGTTGTCTATCAATCATGCATGAGCCACGTATCTCTCATCTTCAGACAGTTGAGCGTATTCTTCGGTACTTGAAGATTGTTCATGGACAAGGACTTGTATACAAGCCCTTTTCGTCTCCCTTATCTCTGAATGCATATTCTGACGCTGATTATGCTGGTTCATTGGATGATCGTCGTTCCACAAGTGGATATTACATTTATTTTGGAGGACATCTCATTATCTGACGTAACAAGAAATAGTCTGTGGTTACTCGCTTATTTGCTGAAGCCGAGTATCGTTCAATGTCAGTTGTTGTGCCTGAGCTTACGTGGCTTGAAGGTCTCCTAGGTGTTTTAGGAGTCAAGCTTTCCTCACCGATCACTCTATTTTGCGATAGTCAAGCTGCCATACACATTAGTTATTAAAGGCGCAAGGCGCACCAAGGCGCAAAAGGGTCTTAGAGCCTAGACGCAAGGCTCAAGGAGCAAGGTTCAAGGCTCAAGCGTGTGCCTGATGAAGGCATGACACAACCACATCCATTTTAAATAATCAACAACAAATATAATTTCAACTTCTTGATTAAATTCTTCATCTAGTATACTAATTAATCATCCATTACTATCGTTTGTATCTTTTTAAAAATAGAATCAATATGACCACTTGCATTATATCTAAGTCTTAATGCATAATTATTTTTTATGAACACTAAATCAATAAAAAATTATTGAGTTCTTAAATTTTTTTCTTAATTTTTGAAGAAAGAAATTTACAACAAAATCTCACTCAGTCGCGTCTTTTATATTCTTAAGACACAAATAAGACGCACACAGACGCAAACCTCTGAGCCTGGTGAGCCTTTAATAACATAGTCATACACGTTGCCAAGAATTCTGTTTTCCATGAACGTACTAAACATATTGAAGTTGATTGTCATTTCATACGGGAGAAAGTTCAATTGAAGAAGATAGAATTACAACATGTTCCTGCTCCTGGGTAAGGCTCTGTTTGGTTGGGCTGTTGCTGATGGAAAGTTGCTGATGAAAAGCTGCTGATAGGAGAAGTGCTGATTCTAGAAAACGGAGTTTTGTTAAAAAACTGTTTGGGTGAAATGGAGTTTTCAAAAAAAAAAATTGGAAAAATAATTTGAAAACAAAACACACATTAGCAAATCATTGTTATAAAAATCTGAACAAGCTTTACTAATGTAACTACAAGAACAAATCAGCAAAAAAAGACACAAAAAATCTGAACAAAAATTTGCACCAAAATTTGAACAAAAAAATTTGAGAAAAATTTGGTCTAAAAACTGAACTGCACCAAAAACTGAAAAAAAACAAGATGGAACAAATTACCAAAATCTGTCCTAAAAAACTGCACCAAAACTGCAGAAAAAACTCCACCAAAAACTAAAAAAACTGCAGAGAACACCAGGTTGGAGGGTCACGGCCATGGCACCAAAATCTGCTATAAATCCTGCTTTGGAGAAGAGCTGTGGAGGATCGTTGATCGAGAATCGTTGAAGCAGAAGAACACCAGGATGAAGCAGAAGAAGATGAAGCAGAACTAGGGATCTATCGATGGAGAATCGTTGAAGCAGAAGAAAAATGAACAGAGTTCAGAGAAGAACCTTCGGCGCTGGAGAATCGTTGATCTATCGATGGGAGCACTGCTGGTTTAAGGGCTTCAAGTAGGGATCGGAAGAGGAGGCGGCAACGGAGCGATTCCTGCTGCTGGCTTCTGCGGAGGATGAGCACTGTGCCGGGCAAAATCAGGAAGTCGCAAAGTGCGGCGGACCGGAGAAAAAAATCGCGGATGGCGCGTAGAAGGAAATGACGGACGAGAATAAACACAGTTTGGTGGATCAACGGAAACAAACGCCGCTTATAACAAAAATGGCGTTTCGGCCCAAACGCACCGGCGGCAATCAGCCCAACCAAACGCTACCTAAGTTGCTGATATTCTCACCAAGGCCTTATCTCGCCCGCTATACAACAACAACATTCAAGCCTTTATCCCACTATAGTGGGGTCGGCTATATGGATCCTTTGTCGCCATTGTGCCCTATCTTTTGTCATAATCTCACTAATGCCTAAGTACATCATGTCTTTCCTTACAGTTTCATTCCAAGTCTTTATCGGTCTACCCCTCCCTCGTTTAACATGCCTAGGCTTCATTTGGTTCGGCGGTGGCGGGTCGATCCGGCGGGTGGAAATGGAGTGTTCGAACCGGAGGGGGGAGGTGGCTGCTCCAAACGGAGCTTTTTGGGGGCGTTTCTCAAGGGGGGCGGGTGGAAACGGAGCAAACGCCGCCGGAGGTTCATTTGTTTTTCCTCCTTCCGGCGGCGTTTGCTTAAAACGAAGCAACGAAACGCCCAAACAAATGGAGCCCTAGTGACTAGACTCTCACAATGCCTCTCCTTTGTACGTGTCCAAACCATCTTAGACGAGCTTCTTCTCTGCAATTGGTGCTACTTTTGTCTTATCCCTGATACTTTCATTCCTAATTTTATCCAATCTCGCGTGTCCACACATACACCTAAGCATTCTCATCTCCGCAACTCCCATTTTTTGCTCATGTACACAATTCACTGCCCAACACTCAGAACCATAGAGCATCGCAGGTCTAGTTGCAGTACGGTAAAACTTGCCCTTAGGTTTTTGTCTAAGCCGGGTGCTTACGATTTGTTTGCTCCGGCTTGCGAGGGAGTGTTGAAAGAAAGATGGGTAAAAGCTCAATATGAGTCCCATTTAGAGCCTATTTCATCTTTAGAATTTAGTCCCACGTATTAGATTGGAGCATCTTCACCTCTCTCTTTTCCTATATATAAGTGTACAAAGCTATGCATGGAGAATGTAAGCATTTATTTGAGAAATTAATAAAGTAATTGTGATTTTCAATTTTTCTGCAATATGCATGAGCTTTGTAAGAAATGTATTAAATTGCAATGATATTTGTCTATGCGTGAGTTGGTTCTTACACCTTGTATTTTACGTGATTTTTATAGTTGGGACTTACTATTTCATGCATTCTATTCAGGCTCTAGCGGAGCTTCTAGAAGAACGACTGAAAAGTGAAGGGAGAAAACCTTATGTTATTCCTGTTGGAGGATCAAACTCCCTAGGAACTTGGTGATTTGACGTTTAAGCAGTTTTTTTGCTTTCATATTATCATCCTGTTGTATATTATCATTCTGTTGAGTCATTGATATTGTTCTTATAGATAACGTTTACTTACTTGTTCTTCTAGCCAATTTAGTTCAGAGCTTCTAGTATTGCTAGCTAAAGAAGAATTATTTCTAATCCTAAAAAATGATGTGAATATATGTTAGCTTGGAATTTAGATACATTGTATTTCAGTAAGTTATATGTTGCTGAGGTAATCAAATTTGAGTAGGATTTTCTTTAGTTCTAAATTTTATTTCTTCAAAAATTATTTTTAGTATACATGATTATTGATATGACCCCGAAGAGAAATCCGGCAAGGGGGAGGGCTGGCGGTGGTGATGGAGAAGAGAGGGATTATGGTAGAGAAGAAAGCTTTGGGAGCAACCCTAAATTCCATTCATCAAAACATGAAAAAAAATACATGCATTCAACACCTCTTATAGCAACGGGACGCAAATAATAAAGGTGGTCTGCAAATAGTAGAGCTCAAAACAACATCAAAATAGAAATAATTAAGTACCTCGCTCCTCGGCGGTCTCTTCCACGATCGGTGGGCTAGTGTCCGTCGCTTTCCTATGCGTGTAGACCCGCCATGACGTCTCTTCGGCGTGCATGTCCGTAACAATGTCGTCGTCTGAAAAATGTGTCTTGTCCTCAAGACAATAATCGGTGAACTGGCGGCGAAAATCGTCCCAGGGTAGCCACTTCTCCTCGAATTCTGGACGATCGGTCCATGCAACAAGGATCCCCTCCAAACTGGTATCTCCCTGAGACCGACGTCAGCGATCAAGTATCTTGGCTGGGTAGTATGACGCTACACCGAAAATATCGATATTGGCCGGAATGTGATCCGTGGTGGCTTGCTCGCCTACCACACGACGCAGCTGAGAAATATGGAAGACCGGGTGTATGCGGCTCCCACTAGGAATACAGATGCGGTAGGCGACAACATCAGTATGAGTGAGGAACTCAAATGGACCGAAGAACCGGGGAGCGAGCTTCGGGAAGGGTCGGTGGGCCACCGAGAGCTGGCGGTACGAGTGTAGCTTGATGAACACCTTCTCCCCCACCTGAAAGGAAAGGTCGCTCCTCTTCCTGTTTGTAAAGGACATCATCTTATGTTGAGCCCATCGTAGGTGGTGCTTCAGATGGTCAAGGATAGTATCCCAGTCGCGCAGGGTGGTGAACAAATTGGCCACCTGATATTCCCAAGGGAGGTTCCAAACAATGGAGGGCGGCGGGCGGCCATAAACGATCTTGAACGACATGGTGCCAATCACGTGGTGGTATGCGGTGTTGTAGTACTCTGTCGAACTGAGCCACTTGGCCCAACCCCGGGGTAGCTCCCCTATGAAACAACGGAGGTACGTATCCAAACATTGGTTGAGGACCTCGAATTGGCCATCCGTCTGCGAGTGGTAAGCAGTGCTCATGCTTATGCAGAGGCGCGTACCCTGTAACCAAAATAGTGTAGTCCAAAAGGTGCTCAAGAAATGCGGATCACGATCGCTCACGAACGATCGAGGAAACTCATGGAGGCGCACAACATCGATGATGAAGCCCTTTACGACGGTGGTAGCGGTGTAGGGATGGCAAAGAGGAATGAAGTGATTGTACTTGGACAGTCTGCCCACCACGACCGATATGTAGTTGTACCCCTGCGAGCATGGTAGTCGGGTGATAAAGTCCATGGCCACGTGATGCAGGACAGACGTCACACCTGTCTGCCACCCTGGAGTACCACTAGGGCACCAGGGGACCCATATTGGAGTCCACCAAAGCGGCTTTCATCAGAGCTGCAACCCATACACCCCAACCTGCTCTCTGCCTCCCACCACCTAAAAACATTAGGTTGTTGCGGACCAAAATCGAACACCCGACCTCCTAGATAGGAGTCTTTAACCAGAGCTCTCATCGCTCAGTTGGTGTCTTGGTGATGAGAGCTTTGGTGAAAGACTCCTATCTAGGAGGTCGGGTGTTCGATTCCGGTCTTCAACAACTTAACATTTCCTGGTGATGGGAGGCGAAGAGCTGGTTGGGATGTATGGGCTGTAACTTTGATGAAAGCTGCCTTGGTGGACTCCAAGGTGGGCCCCTGGTGGGACTCCAGGCTGGCAGCCTTGACAAAGCCGCCTTGGTGGACTCCAAGTCCCGATCCACCTTAGAGTCTACTAAGGAGGCTTTGTCAAGGTTGCAGCCCGTACACCCCAACCCGTTTCCGGTCCCACGACAAGAAACAACGAGTTGTTGAGGTCGTGGATCCGAACACTCGACCTCCGTGATAAAAAGTCTTCAGGCAGACTCATTACCAATTGAGCTATACTTTTATGATGTAGGACATGCGTCACACATGTCTGCCACCCCGGAGTCCCACCAGGGGCCCACCTTGGAGTCCACCAAGACGACTTTCATCAGGGTTGCAACCCATACACCCCAACCTGTCTCCGCCATAGATTCACCACTGTGTGGCGGGTTGTTGAGGCTTGGGATCGAACACCCGACCTCCACTTCAGTTGGTGATGAGACCTCTGGTGAAAGAATCTTATCTCTGTGGTCGGGTGTTCGATCCCGGGCCTCAACAACCCGCCACACAGTTGTGACTCCATGACGGAGACAGGTTGGGGCGTATGGGCTACATCCCTGATGAAAGCTGCCTTGGTGGACTCCAAGGTGGGCCCCTTGGAGGGACTCCAGGGTGGCAGACAGGTGTGACGCCTGTCCTATATCACCATGTCCTCCCAAATGCGGTTCGGAATGGGTAGGGACTGAAGGAGTCTTCCCGGAAACGCTGCTTCATACTTGGCCTGCTTGCAGACGAGGCTTACGACCACAAAGGCTTTGACCTATAAGAACATGTGGGGCCAACAAAGAGTGGCCGCCGGGCGGCGGTACATACGGAAAGCCCCGCATGCCCTCCTGAGGGTGAGGCGTGGAACTCGACGAGGAGGCAAAGAATGCTCAGGGACGATGGGGCGGGGCGAAGCGGCCCTTGAAGAACAGGTGGCCTCCTACAAGTGAGTATGATGGATGAGCGGTGGCGTCGGCGATGAGTGCCGCCTGGATCCCATTTGGCAAGGAATCAGGCTCAACTTCGCGCTGAATGGTCGTGATGCCTTTACACCCCGGGCGAGAGATGGTTGCGAGCTCCGGAGTCTGGCTCTGACGAGAGAGGGAATTGGCCCTTCAGTTCGCCCTCCCTGGGCGGAACTCGATAGTGAATCATAGTCCAAAAGTTTGGTGACCCACACTTGCTAGGTGGGTGTGGTGATCTTTTGCCGCAGGAGGTAGTGGTGGTCGGTGCAAACCACAAACAGGCGGCCCAGAAGGTAGGGACACCAATGCTGAACTGTAGGAACAAGGACCATGAGCTCATGCTCGTATGTGGAGCGGTTGCGGATGACACCGGAGAAGGCGCGACTAAAGTAGGCTACGGGTCGACTGACCTGCATGAGGACGGATCCCACCCTGTAGCCCGACGTGCCGCACTCCGCGAGAAAGGGTCTGGAGAAATTGGGCATAGACAACACTAGTCTGTGCACCGGGGCCTGCTGAATGGAGGCAAAGGTGGCGGCAGCCGCGATCGACCACTGAAAGGGGCCCTCTTCGGACTTCTACATGAGTTGTGCAAGAGGCTGAGCTAGCGCTCCGTACCCCGAGATGAATCAGCGGTAGTATTCAGACAAACCGAGGAACCCCCAGACATCCTGCAGGGAAGTAGGATTCGACAAATGGAGGATTGTCGTGATCTTCTCCTCGTCCATAAAGACCCCCAAGCCAAAATGGTGCGACCATGGTACCTCACCTCTGGTGCTTAAAGGAACACTTCGTTGGGTGAAACTTGAGATAATGACGTAGGATGACAGTCAGAGTGAGGAGGTCGTGCCAGAGGTGATCCTGTCAGGAAGAACTGTGGACCAAAATATCATAAAAAACAAGGACTTGTCTACGAAGTACCACACTGAATATGTCGTTTATCGTGGTCTGGATGGTGGCAGGAGCATTGGTCAGCCTGAAGGGTATGACCATGAACTCGTAGTGGCCGTCGTGAGTACAGAAGGCGGTCTTGATGACGTCCTTCTGCTGCCCTCAGTTCTAATAATACACCGCTCAGAGGTCCAATTTGGTGAAGAAAACGGCCCCGTGATGCTCATCCAGGAGCTCCTGAATCACCGGGATCAGGTACTTGTCCGGTTCTGCGGTCTTGTTGAGCTCCCGCCAACTACTGTTCTTCCAGACCAGGAGGATCGAGCTGGAGAAGGGGATCGCGCTGGGACGGATGAGACCCCCACCAACATCTCATGAACCAGACACTCGATCTCGTCCTTTTGCACATGGTCGTAGCGGTATGGCCGTACAACACTGCCGTAATGCCCGGATGGAGGGGAATGTCGTGATCGGCCAGTCGAGCTGGAGGGAGGCTGACCGGGGTCTCAAAGATGTCGGCGAACTCGATGAGTATCTCTTGATGGTCCGGCGGGTGCAAGAGTGGCTCCGCTGGCGGACATGAGATGGGCCAAAGCAAAGTAGAAAAATCAACCTCAATCGTTCGTTGGATCGTGCGGAAGGAGACAGGAGAGCAGAGAAGGGTGGAGTCGCACACAAGGTTGCACGGCTGGCCCTGATGGAGAAACTGCATAGTCATGGTCGCCTAGTTGACCCGCATATCACCCAACGTGCGGAGCCATGTCACTCCAAGGATAACATCGATATCGCTGAGGTTGAAAGCGTAGAAGTTCACGGTCACCGAACAGGACCCCACCAATAGATAGACGGCGGTGCAACATCCCTGGGTCGGCCGACGACGCCCATCACCCAAGAAGACTGTAAAATCAGGGGAGGGCACCAACAGATGGCTAAGTTGATGCGCCAACTGTGCAAAGAGGAAGTTGTGGCTCGTTCACTGTCCACCGTGACAATAATAGAACGATCACACAGCTTGCCTGAAAGCCTCATGGTCTGGGGTCTCGAAATCCCACCCACCGAGAAACAAGGCAACTCCAAGCGGTGGTATGAAGTTGAGGCGGTGTCCAAAAATCTGTCTTCCTCGGAGAGCTCAAGGGCCTCAAAATCCGCTGAGGTAACCTCCTGGTCAAAGTCACCGATGATGGCGTGGAATTCCTTGACAGAGCACACATATGTCAGATAATAGGGCTGGCGGTTGCGGAAGCACGAGCCCTTACTGCGGAGGTCATCGTATTCCTGGTCTGAGATGCGCTGGGGGGGGGGGCGGCGGTCGGTTGAACCGGTTCCCCCTAGGGGCCGGCCGTCGCGGGGGCGCCGGGGTGGGTGGACTCCATGGTGGCCGACCCTGTTGGTTGCCGGTCAAAAGTGTAGGTGGTCGGAGGGAGAGGTCAGCCTCCACCGGACGCGCTATGTCCAGGGCATCGAAGACAGTCCGAGGGTGGTGCGTGCGGAGACGGGAGCGGATGTGGGGTAGCATGCCCTACATGAAGAGGCCCAGGTAGTGATCAGGCTGCAGCCCGTGGACATGGGTGACTACGTCGACGAATTCATCAATATAGTCGTCTAGGCCGTCGGTCTGGCGGACGCCGCAAAGCCGCTAAATAGTAGAGCCAAAGTAGCGGGTGTCGTACAACCCGATCGTCTCCTGCTCGAGCTCGAGCCAAGAGGGAAACTGGTTGGATTTTCGATAGCACCGCGCCTAGTGAAGTGCGGAACTTTCCAAACCTACTAGGGCAGTGAACACCTTATCTTGTTTCGGGGTAAGGTTAAGGTCGAAGAATTGCTCCACCTTGGCGACCCATTCCATCTGGTCTATGCTGGAGAAAAAGAGAATGTTCAAGGAAAGAGTGGAATGACTCGAAAGGGGTGGATGGACGTTCTCAGGGACGGGGCACGGCGGCGTCGCGCTGAGAAGGGATTCCCCGTCCGCGGGCGAACCAGACCCAGAAGCAGCGAATGCGGAGGCTAATGCTTTGAGGGAATTGATCTTGGAGTGGAGGGCAATGTGAGAAGTATGAATGGAGGCGACGAGTTGCTCTTGAGCCTCCATGAAACGTCTTAGGGCTTTAGCGTCTGCATCTGGAGGGAGATCACCGACGGAGCAAGTGTTGGGAGCCATGGGCTGGAAGGGGGCGGAGCTGGGCAGTTGCGGTGTGAGGAAATGACGGACTATCTCAGTTTGAGACCGACAGACGCATCGGGTTGGTGGACGCGAGGCAGAGGGAATGTGGATGCAACAAAATTCACGTGATAGAGGATCACAGACGCACCGAAAGCTCACGCGATAGACGAGCGCAGACGGGATTCAGCTGAATCGCACGATGCAGGCGAAAGCGCACACGATAGAAGATCACAGACGGGATTTGAAATCGGCGTGGAAACGAATTGCGGATGAAGCGCGAGAACGGGCACCAACGGCTGGATGATTGCTGTGAGGCAGGTTAGACCAAATTGATTCGATCAGAAGAAGAATCCGGTAAGGGGAGGGCTGGCGGTGCTGATGGAGAAGAGAGGGATTCTGGTAAAGAAGAAAGCTTAGGAAGCAGCCCTAAATTCCATTCATCCAAGCATGAAAAATAATACAGGCTTACAACACCCCTTATAACAGCGAGGTGCGAATAACAAAAGCGGACTGCAAATAGTAAAGCTCAAAATAACGCCGAAATAGAAATAATTAAGTAGAGCGCTCCTCGACGGTCTCTTCCACGATCGGCGG
Source organism: Platanthera zijinensis (assembly GCA_039513925.1). Lineage (NCBI taxonomy): Eukaryota > Viridiplantae > Streptophyta > Magnoliopsida > Asparagales > Orchidaceae > Platanthera > Platanthera zijinensis. The sequence goes on from CM077080.1 coordinate 39,398,710, forward strand.
GCTTGCGTCTGTCGCCTTCCTACGTGTGTAGACCCGCCACATTGTCTTTTCGGCATGCACATCCGTAACAATTATCCTGCATTTATACATGATTATCTCGCATTAAAAGGAAAGACTGGTGAAGGATGTGCTTATCTTGCTACTGCAGACATTCAGAGCGAATTAATTCCCCACAATATGGAGACGATTGAACGTGTCTTTCAGCTCGCGCTAGAGTACGAGCAGTATTTACGTACTGCTGGCCCGAAGCAGGACACTACTCGACCCGACGCCTCCACAGCTAGGAGACCCCATCCTGCCACGACTGCTGACACCCCTTGCGCAGACGCGATGAGAAAAACTATTGTTTCTGGAGGCACCAAGCCTGGGGGCGTCCAATGCTATCAGTGTTCTGGCAGAGGGCATTTTGCAGTGCATGCCTTACAAGGAATTTATTGATTGAGGATTTGGGCGAGCCCAACACTGAGATTGAGGATGTAGCCCTTGAGGAGATTACTGCCGTTGTAGAGGATGGATGAGAGAGCGATGCAGAGAGATTGCTAGAGGTAGGAGTCCTCTGACGCATCCTCCACACCCCATGTGCTGAGGAGGATTGACGCCACACAACTATTTTTTTAACATATTTCCCGAGTGCAGGAGGCCCTTACAAGCTCGCTATTGATAGTGGGAGCTGTGAAAGTGAGATAAAGATCTATCTAAACTCTAGAGGGGGGGGGGGGTGAATAGAGTATTTTTAAAATAGCTTTACAATTTAAACAAATAAAACAATTAAGATTTAATTTATGTATAGGTGTAAGGTGTCTTACTAGATAAATCAAAACTAAGACAGCAAAAAGAAGAATCACAGCACACAATAAAGAAAATACTCAAGCAACCAGAAGACACAAGGAACTATAGTGGTTCCCCAAAAACCTGGGTATATCCACTCTTCTACCACCCTTGGTAGGAATCCACTCAGGATGAGTTGATCAGGTGTCCTGACACCAATGAGCTTTTGATAAGGTGCTCAAAAACCAAACTAGATTTTTTGATCAGGTGTCTTGCCACCACTGAGTTTTGACAAGGCTCTCAGAACCAAACTCAGAACTTTTGAAGGGAGTTTTGATAACCCTTTTACAGCAGGAAAAGAAAAAGTAAAGAGGTGAAGTTGTCTTCTCTGTTCTCAAATCAAATGAGAGAAGACTAGTGGATTGTTGATGATGTCAAAGCTCCCCCTGAGATGTAGAATGGTTCAGGAGTGAGAGCTTTGCTTCAGGGTGATAGGTCTTCAGAAGCTTCAGATCTCCAGCAGAAGATGATTCCAGCAGATGCTGAAATATTTGGTGTCTGGAATTCTTGATGTTGAAGCTATGATCACTTTTCAGTAAGCCAAAAGGATTGTTCTACTAATTCTTCAGAAAAATGATCACTTGTTGTCTGTCACTGTTAATTTTTTGTTGTTGTGCTATATGTTCTATCTTGTTGACTGAAGACAAAAAGGAGGATCTTATTCTCTGAAAAATTCCTTGTCAAAGATAGCCGTTGGCAGTCATAAATGTCTTCTATAAAAGTCTTGTCTTCTAGAGGAAAGTCCCATATAACATTCCAAAAAGAATTCCTTGAAACTTGCTCCAGAATAAAGAAAAACGGCTGGCAGATGTCTTGAAATGAATGCTGAGAGAATTCAAAAACATTCCAAAGACTGACAGAATTTGAATCCGTAAAAACATCGATCTCTCAGAAGATCGTCGATCTGAGCTCTACGATCGTCGATCTGAGCTCAGAGATGGAATAAGATCAACAGACAGAAAACGTCGAACTGAGCTCGAAGATCGTCGAACTGAGCTCAGCGACCTGGAGAATAGGCTGAGGAGAGATCGTCGACCTGAGCTCGAAGAGCGTCGACCAGAGCTCAGCGATCTGAAGAATAAACTGAGGAGAGATCGTCGACCTGAGCTCGAAGAACGTCGACCGAAGCTCGACGACTTTAGCAAAGTTGAGCTCAGAGAGCGTCGAACGGAGTTCGACGTTCCGTCGACCTAAGCTCGACGATAATTGTCTTTGCCTCAGCTTGAAATCTGATTCCTTGAATGGTCCTGGGGGCAGCTCAAACCTAAATTCTAAGCCCTAGACACATTCTAATGTTGACCTTTAAAACTATACAACTAGGTCAAACTGGTTTCCTAAGACAAACATAGTGATCCTTACCCAAATTAGTAATAGGGTGCTCCAACAAGCTGTGTAAACATAATTGCTAAGAAAGGGTTGGAGATGATGCAACTTACGACCGAACCACATCCACATCCTTACCGTGTGACGTAGGAGGGATCTATAGGCGGCAGGAAATCGGTCACCTAACCCTAGATGCCATGCAACGCCCGACGGATTAAATCGCAGATTAGATAATAAATTACGACCTCCCACGCAAATAATTCAAGACAAGACAAAATAATTTATTTAAGCGAGACATGCTTAGGCTTTCCTCCGCGTGGAGGGCCAAAGCACGAGCGCGCGACAAATAATTCCTTCCTGTAGTTAGAGATTTATTAAAGAGCAAACAACATACAAACTATAATCCCACGCAAGCACATAATTTCCAAGCCATGATAATGTTTACAACCAAAAATCAATACAAAACACCATATGAATGTTAGGGCTGCTGTAAATAACATAAACCTGAACGTTGGAGGGCTCAAAGAGGGAGTTCCGGTGGTTGGTGGACCGGATCGGGTAAGGGGAAGGCTGGTTGGGGGATTAAGAAGGCTGGATCGGAGAGGGAAGTGGCTGGATCTGGGCTGAAATTGCTGGATCTGGACATATTTGGTGTTGGGTGGCTGTTTCGAGGAGGATCCACGGGATATGGGGGTGATGACAGCAAAGGGGAAGAGGCGGGGCACCTGGATCTGGCTGGAACGACCAGATCTAGACTGTTTTGGGGCTGAAAACAGCCAAGCAGGCTGTTTGGGGTGGTGGAAGTGAAAGGGGAGGGCTGCGGGCTGTGGGGAAGGCGACGACAAGGCTGGAACAGGGAGGGGAGGGGCTGCTGGCCAGATCTGGGCAAAAAAATGGCATGCGGCTTGCTGTGGAGGGGCGGCGTCTAGGGGGCTGAGGGGCGGTGACTGGCGGTTTGAAGGAGGTGCGGATGGAGGGGGTTTCTGGACAGTGGTGATGGCCGGACAAAGGGGAAAACGGATGGGGGGCTGCTGTTTGCATGGGTTGGACAACAAAAATGGAATGGTGAAGGGTGGGTGGGTGGGGGGGGGGGAATCAAAAGATACAAAGACTTACCTAAGGAGTTGTCACCTAGGGGTTTCGCGGAGTCGGCACCGCGAAGAGATCACTGGAAATGAGGAAGAGGACTCTCCAAATTTCAGCAATCCCTAAAACCAGCCCACAAACCACTAATTTATAATACAAGGAGAATTAGGGCATCCCACTATCGACGACTATGATTGGTCGGAGGTGTGACCACTCAAATATATCAAAATACAACGCAAAATAATGAAGTAATATATCAAATCGATTCACAACGTGAATCCGGACACATCTGCGGAGTTCAATCGTCGATCAGGGCACGCCATATATGGAAAATCACCAAATAACCCCAAATGGACCCAAAACTCGTCCTCGATCCTCGTTTCTACTCCGCATCAATCTCTTTGGTTTGAAATAATTCATCTCCCGATGAATATGGATCAGAATTCTCTCGATGTATGTCAGATAAAACTCAAAGAGGTCCACCAGAGGTCGTCCAAGTGTTGTCGATGAAAGAGTTTCCTCGCCAATCAACTCCCCCCAACTGAAAAGCTGTCATCTCTGATGAATGGAGATGGCTGTACTGAAGTCGAAGTCTAGGGGCGAGTCGATCGAGCTCTGCTGCAAATACCCAGGTGTCACCAACGTTTGTAGTAGGAATGCATCGGTGGAGTCTGGTCTCCATGATGCTCTCAACGCTTAACTCACCAGTGGTGGATCCCGGTGCGATCGACAATGTCGTAGGTGGAACAAAAGAAGACAATTCCTTAGGTGGGTGGGTGTCAGAAATGGGTGAACTGTGGTGGCCATCAGACTGGGTGGGCTATGAAGGTGTTAAGGCAACAAAAGTGAAGGTGTGGGCGGCTGGAAGTCTCCATTGCTTTGGTCCACATACTTGTGAGGCTCGAAGTATGACGTCATATCTCACCATCACCTGCTCGTCTTGATGAAGTATCGACACTTGCCAATGAACATCCAGATGTGATTTACAAGATTTATTACCAATATGGATTATTCATCGGACCGACTCATGACACACATGCAAACAATGAACAGACAACACAACAGACTCATGCAAATTATGACGAAACGACTCAACAGACTCATGAAAATGACATGACCAACACAACATGCTCTCTATGAGAAAATCTAATAATGACCTGAAAATCTATCAAAGGAGGTGGCATATTAGGAGGCTCTCTTGACGGAGTGTAAAAAAACTCATCTCGTGTGTGCCGAGTGCTTAGGTGATCGTGCATGTCATGCAACACCCGACGGATTAAATCACAGATTAGATAATAAATTACGACATCCCACATAAATAATTCAGGACAAGGAAAAATAATATATTCAAGCGATGCAAGCTAATGCTTTCTTCCTCATGGAGGGCCAAAGCACGAGCGCACGACAAATAATTCGTTCTTGCAGTTAGAGATTTATCAAACATCAAACAACATAAAACTATAATCTCACGCAAGCAGATAATATCCAAGGCGTGATAATGTTTACAACCAAAAGACAATACAAAACACCATACGAATGTTAGGGCTGCTGTAAATAACATAAATCTGAACGTTGGAGGGCTCAAAGACGGGGTTCCGGTGGTTGGTGGACCGGATTGGGTAAGAGGAAGGCTGGTTGGGGGATTAGGAAGGCTGAATCGTAGAGGGAAGTGGCTGGATCTGGGCTGAAATGGCTGGATCTGGACAGATTTGGTGTTTGGTGGCTGTTTCAAGCAGGATCCACGGGATGTGGGGTTGCTGACAGCAAAGGGGAAGAGGCGGGGCGGCTAGATTTGGCTGGAACGGCCAGATCTGGACTGTTTTGGGGTTGAAAACATCCAAGCAGGCTGTTTAGGGTGATGGCAGTGAAAGGGGAGGGCTATCGGCTGTGGGGAAGGCGACGACAAGGCTGGAACAGGGAGGGGAGGGGCTGCTGGCCAGATCTGGGTAGAAAAATGTCCTACGGCCTGCTATGGAGGGGACGCGTCCAGGGTGGCTGAGGGGCGGTGAGTGGCGGTTTGAAGGAGGTGCAGATAGAGGGGGTTTCTGGACAGTGGTGGTGGCTGGACAAAGGGGAAAGTGGATGGGGGGTTACTGTTTGCAGGGACTGGACAACAAAAATGGAAAGGTGGGGTGGGGGAGGAGAGAAAAAAAATCAAAAGATACAAGGCTTACCCAAGGAGTCATCACCTTGGGGTTCCACGGAGTCAGCACCGCGAAGAGATCACCGAAAATGTGGAAGAGGACTCTCCAAATTTCAGCAATCCCTAAAATCAGTCCACAAACCACCTATTTATAATAAAAGGAGAATTAGGGCATCCTACCATCAGCAGCTATGAAATGTCGGAGGTAGGGTCACTCAAATACATCAAAATACAGCGCAAAATAATGAAGTAATATATCCGGACACATCTGCGTAGTCCTATCGTCGATCCGGGCACGCCATATATGGAAAATCACCAAACAACCCCGAATGAGCCCAAAACTCGTCCTGCATTGCTGATCCTCGTCTCTGCTTCGCATCACCGTGTCTTATAGGTGGACAAGTCCACCATTCATGTCCCGCAACAGTGTTTGGTACTGATACGTTTAGCAACCACGGAGGACCAGGTCTGGTGCGCGTTCTGCTCGGGAGACCCTGGTTTTATGATCGTGACACCACGTGCTATGGCCCGTCCAACACGTGTGTGTTCTTCGACAAGGGTCGAAAGATTACCCTTACCTCGACCCAGCCCAGGGATCCTCCCAAGAGCAAGGTTCACTCGTCAGTTAGTGCGGGGTCGTCAAGACCCTTACATGTTTTGAGGAAGGGTGATTTTTTGAGAGAGAGCCTAGAGGAAGGGGTCATGTTTATCATAACAACCACAATGATGTCCGAGACCCTAGGCGGGACTGAGATTACTGATCCGGGTGTTTGGCAGTTGATAAATGATTTTGTAGACATTATACACAAGAAGCTCCCCGATGAGCTTCCCTCACTGAGGGACATCCAACATGCGATTTACCAGATTCCAGGGACATCTTTGCCCAATCTCCCGCATTACCGCTTAAATCTGACTGAACATGTTGAGTTAAAGTGGCAAGTTGATGATCTTCTGCGGAAGAAGTTTATTCAAGAAAGTTTGAGTCCTTGCGCCGTACCAGCCCTTCTGACCCCGAAGGACGGTAGCTGTCGCATGTGCATTGATAGGCGTGTCATAAACAAATCACGGTGAATTATCGTTTTTCGATTCCCTGCCCCAATAATCTCCTAGACTTGATGGCTGGTGCCCAGATATTCTCGAAGATCGATCTTCAAAGTAGATACCATCAGATTAGAGTTAGAGAGGGGGATGAGTGGAAGACTGCCTTCAAGACGATGAACGGCTTGTACGAGTGGCTAGTGATACCGTTCGGATTATCGAATGGGCCTAACATATTCCTGAGAGTGATGGCACGGGTCTTGCGACCCTACATGGGCAAATTCTTAGTAGTATACTTTGATGATATTTTGATATACAGCCAGGGCCGCACCGAGCACTTACGTCATATCCGCCTGGTGTTCGAACTCCTCCGAAAGGAGCATCTTTATGATGAAGAGGTGCTCGTTTCTGTCCACATCCGTTCATTTCTTGGGTTATGTAGTATCAACGTCCGGTATTTCTGTTGATCTTGACAAGGTCAGGGCGATTCGAGAGTGGCCTATCCCAACAAACATTCATGAGACTCATAGTTTTCATGGACTTGCCACCTTTTATAGGAGGTTGACCATGCCTTCAGTTCGATCATGACTCCCATTATGAGCTGCCTTCGTAAGGGAGATTTCATTTGGACGAAAGCTGCCACTCGAGCCTTCGAGAAGATCAAGGAGAGACTGTCAACTGCTCCCATTTTATGTTTACCAGATTTCTCCAAGCCCTTTGAGGTAGCCTGTGATGCGTCAGGAGTTGGCATCGACGCAGTCCTTAGCCAGGAAGGCCACCCGATAGCCTATTTTTGCGAGAAGTTGAACGAGGCCCGACAAAAATATTCAAATTATGATCAGAAGTTCTATGCCATTGTGTATACATTACGTTATTGGCGACATTATCTACTGCACAAGGAGTTTATTCTATATTTAGACCATCAGACATTGAGATATTTTGACTCACAGAAGAAATTAGGTCCCCGTCACGCCAAATGGGTGGAGTACATGCAGGAGTTTCATTGCGTTCTCAAGAACCGAGCGGGTGTTGAGAACAAGCCGACAAACGCCTTGAGTCGCCGAGTCAGTATTCTCCACACCATGAGCGCTCGAGTTGTGGGATTTTAGCAGTTAGTTCACACATATCCCGAGTGCCCGAATTTTGGGGACATTTACGCGGCACTGTCGAAGGACCCGCTAGATTTTCGTGAGGGTTATTCGATTTCGGATGGGTATTTATTTCTGGGCTCTCATCTCTGCATTCCCCAGTCATCCCTTCATGATTTCTTTATATGGGAGCTACATGCAGGCGGGGCTACGAGACACTTTGGTAGAGATAAGACGATTACACTGGTTGAAGATCACTTCTTCTGGCCCGGCCTGAAGAAAGACGTCACTAGGGTTGTTAGACATTGTCGAGTCTGCCAGACTACGAAGGGGTCTTGTCAGCCCACGAGGCTCTATACTCCATTACCCGTCCCTAAGAGACCATGGACTGATGTTAGCATGGATTTTATCCTCGGGCTTCCTCGCACACTGAGAAAGTTTGACTCGATATTTGTGGTCGTGGATCGTTTTTCTAAGATGACACATTTCATCCCATGCCGCAAGACTGCTGACACCTCTCACGTAGCGACACTATTCTTTAGAGAAGTGTTTAAGTATGGTCTCCCTGCATCCATCGTCTCTGATCGGGACGTGCGCTTCATGAGTTATTTTTAGAAGACCTTGTGGAAAAAGACCGGCACAGCCATGAAGTTCTTCTCTGCCTACCACCCGCAGACGGATGGACAAACCAAAGTGGTTAACCGTAGTCTTGGGACGCTTTTTTGTTGCCTCGTTTGGGATAGACTGTCTACCTGGGATTCTGTTCTCCCTATAACCGAGTTTGAGTATAATAGTTCTGTCAATGGGACCACAGGTTTGAGTCCATTCCATGTCATGTTAAGATACGGGCCTAGAAAACCTATTGACCTAGTGGATATTTATAGGCCAGACCAGTGAGTCATCAGAGCCCTTCATACAACATGTACATGCACTGCACGAGTCAGTCTGAAAAAAATTGCAGCTTCTAATGATTATTATAAAAATCAAGCAGACTAACACAAGCGAGAGCAAATCTTTGAGGCGGGATAACAAGTATTGATTCACATTCGATCTGAGAGGGTCCTGAAAAGATCAACAAAGAAATTAAGCGCACGCAGAATGACCCATACACAGTCGTACGATGGATTTGTACGAACGCATATGAGATAGATATCCCTCATAATATGGGCATCAACCGGGCATTCAACATAGAGGATCTGTCTCCTTACTACGAGGAGCGCGTGTATGTGGACCCTTCCTCCACACCTCTACCTGAGCCATCATCTCCCATAGACCCTCTACCTAAGATTTCCTCCTATTGCCCCACCAGTCCCTCTTTGTTGCCACCCGCGGAGTCACGCCATCAGGATCGCATTGCACCATCGACGGTTCCACTGGCACAACAGTCGGATGGAGATACATCTTTACCAGACGGAGATACATTACTTCGAGACGGAGATACATTACTTCCAGACGGAGATACATTAGTGTCATCCACTTCTACAAACGACGTGCTTCAGATCATCGGTCATGACTTCTACACCGCGGGCAGGCGAGATATTGCGCGTTATCTTGTCCGTTGGAGCGGCCGGTCAGTACACGATGCTATTTGGATATCTTCAGAGGAGCTCGAGAAACTCGCCCCACGGCTACACTGCGAGTACAACCACATGCACTCACCGTAGACGAGTGCTTTTAAGCTGGGGGGAGTTGACGGCGCGCCACGACCGATGCGTGTGTATTCCCGTAGGAGGCGGTGATCCGCTGCACCGACAGTCGATCAGAGTCCATGGTTGCATTCAGATGATCCATTCGAGTCGCTTTTATATATTTCTTTTTTTATTTTGAGATGTATTTAGCCTCCGATTGGTGTAGACAGTTTGAGCCGTCCGATCAGAGTGGTTTGATTTTTCAGTTATTGTGCTGCAGTTATTTCTAGGATTTTATAGATAGGCAGTGGCGGCTTGTTTGGCGGTTATCGTGAGTTTTGGAGAAACCAGAACCGTCGGTCATTAACCTTGGTGCGATACCAGGTCTGCTGTCGGGAGCGAATCCCGATTTCCCCTGCCTCCACCCCTTCCGATCCCAGCAACAGTGAGTCCATTCCTCCTCTTTTACATTACCCCCATCTCCTACTTCCGCCAAGTGCCACCCCGTCCGCCCCTTTCTTCCTCCCAGTCCAGATCGCCGCCCCTTGTCCTCCCACATTTTCCGCTGCTTCTGTTCTCCCCAATTGAAGCTGAACCCCCAGCCAAACCCTTCTCCCTCCGCTTGACACCAACAACCACACGCCTCCCCTTCCTCCTTCAAAACAGAGCCCCAAACCATCCCACGAGCCACGACAACCCTATCTCCTCCTCCTTCTCCTTTATTATTGTTTCCCTTCCGGTCACCATTCTCCCCTTCCGGTCAGCATTCTCCAAACCGACAGCCCCCTTCCTCCCTCTTACTGTTTCCCTTCCAGTTAGCATCCTCCAAGCCGACAACCCCCTCCCTCCCTCTTACAGTCATTGTTAAGTATCCTCACCTCACTAACAGCCCCGATCCACATCTGTATTATCTTCTCTGCTTACTACAGCCTCAGATGCTCGCCAACAACCGCCTTGTCGCCGCTTACATGTGTGAATTGTGGTAAAATCATTTTCTGTTTGGTGTTTACTTTTGGCAACTTATATTGTGCTGGCTTTTTTATTGTGTTGTGTTATTAGATCATTCCGTTGTACTACTTGCGAGACTTATTCTGTGGACGCTTAAAATTATTTGCGCCTCTTTCATTTGCAAAATTAATATTTTGTTCTCCTTTAATTAATTAATTGTGATTGCACGTGCTCCTGCTGATAATCATATATCAATTAATTATTGGCTGCAATTTTAGAGCGGACCATTATGCACTTGCATTACACCACATTGAAGTTAGGATTGCATTTAGAAGTCTCTTTCAAATCGAACTGCCACTACATCAATAATAAATTGACATTTGCTTCTTTCCCTCCCAACAAGAACTAAATTAACCGCCTCCTTCTCAACTACGGGATATATGAAAGAAATCTTCTCATGCAATCAAAATTTGCCAATGGAATTCGAAGTTGTCGCTTAAGCTTGAAATTTCCCATTCCAATTGAATGCAGTTGATACTCACAAAGCCTTGAAGAACAGGGAGCACTTCTCCCCCGACCCGGAGAGTGCTTTGCTTATTCCCGGGATTCTCCGAGTGAGTTGTTGAACTTAGTTTACATTTCGTGGTGCTGTGGTTTCTAAGATGACTTTCACTTTGTCTGGTTGGCTCATTCTTGATGGGAGTTATTAATGTGGTCGGAAATTTTTTTATTAAACATGTCATAGACATAAACTTGGTCTCTTTTACTTCTTGAATACTTGGTTCTTCGTCCTTTTATAGATTTCCCCTTATTTCTTAATCCGAATGTCATTGCTTTATAATAAAAACATTTGTATCTGTGTTCTTTTTTTTTTTTAATCATGGAGAAGTTAATTGTTTTCTCATATCTTTCTTTTCCTCCTCTGGGCACCATCGTCCAAAATTATCATATGGAGCTAGAACAATTTATCTTCTTATCCAATTTCTCCTTGTGGAAAAAAGCTGATATGAGGACTAATTTATGGTCTTCTTGTGGAGTTCGCTTTCTCAACCTTCTCATTAAATCTGTCTTATAATTTTAAGATCTTCAGTTTATTAATTTTTTTTCTTGCAATGTCAACGCTGTCATCTGGCAACTTACTTGGCTTTATTTCAGGGGCTACATTGAAGCAATTAGGGAGATAGAGCAACAAACTAAGAACAGCTATGGTGGAGTTCATTTTGATGACATAGCTGCTGCCTGTGGCAGGTTTTTTTGAAGTTTTTTTTCCGTTGATTGTGGCAGGTTGCTCTATTAAATTTTGTAGTTTTGTTGTACAATAATAGAGTTGTTGACACAGGGTAGGGATGTGCGGGTAAACTCTAAGCAATGCAAACCATAGGTGCAGTGCCCGAAAATGATCCCTATCTAATCGTAGGATGATGCGAGTATGCAGCGGTGATCCAACAATAAATCACACATAATAATGAAACAAAAAACATTAGCAATAAACACAAACGATATGCAAGCAATTTAAGCAAGCAAGCACGTCAGTGCTTCGCCGGATTGTAGGGCCGTCAGTTAAATGAGAGTAAACTCACTAATATAGCAATGCATCCCTAAGAATATAAGTGATCATGTCCGTGCAATAATGTTGAAATCAATAACTGTAAACAATAAAACTCACGAGGGGCCATAGAAGATTCGGTGGTCGTCAGGGTAGCGGTGGCTATTTGGAGAGATGATGAGTGCTATATGGTGGCTGTCGGGGGAGATATTGGGCTTTTTGTGGACTGGTTTGGCAAGGAAGGGTGTAGGAGGGGCTGGGCTAGGGTTAAGCTGCATATGGGGATACTCAAAGGGCTGTAGGCGGTGTGGGGGAGATCGTCCAGGCCTTGGGAGGGCCTAGAAGGGGGTGGCTATGGAGGATGTGGGACTGGAGAGGTGTGGCTAGTATTGGGGGAGGTTCGACTATGGAGTTTTTAGGGTTGGAAGCTTTTGGACAGAGCAAGAGAGGGCTGTGTGGTGTGTTTCCCTGCAGGGAAATGATTTCTACAGGTCTGGAATTCCTTGGGAGTGGTCTGTTTGCAAGGAATGATGCAAATGCGTTCGTTGAAAGTGGATACACCAAGGAAAGGGGCAGCTGGTTCAAGGAATTGAGGAATTGGGGTGTTTTGGGACTGCATGGGGTGGAATGGAAGAAGTGTCTGCAGTTTGGGCTGCTGGCTGTAGGTTTAGAGGGTGGGGAAAAGTGATGGCTAGGATGGGGAAACACTGGGAAATGACAAGGAAACAAATGAGTATGGTAAGGAGTTGGCACCTTGAGGTTTCTTGGAGTTGGCTGATAGGAAAAAATAAAATCAAACTATTCACATTAACAATAGTGTTATATATACATGTACAAAAGAGGGTGCTGACAACACGTCAACACCCAAGGTGAGCCTAAGCTTTCTCTACCATATAAAATATACACTATATCTAACCCCCCCCCTCCCCAAACTCATTGGGGATCATTCACCGAGAGTTTGGACAATAGATAGAAATGCTGGGTCCTTATTTGCGACTTAATCATAAAATCTGCAATCAGCTGCTCGGAAGGAACAAATGAAGGAACAAGAGTGTCACGACAAACAATAGTGCTCACGTTGGAAGAAAGCATCCACCCCAACATGCTTGGAGAGCGAGTGTTTCACCGGGTTTAGAGTAATCTGAATGACACCAGTGTTATCACAGTAGAGTGAAGTAAGATCTGAAGAACAGACATCAAAGTCCTAAAGAAGCCAATAAAGCCAAATAATATCCTCAGCAGTGGTAGTCATGGCCCGAAGCTCAGTCTCAGTGATGGAATGAGAAACACCAACCTATTTTTTGGACTTTTATGTAATAAGTGAAGAACCCCAAAACATACAGAAACTAGTGAGCGACGGTCAACAGGATCACTAGCTCAGGTAGCATCTGAGTAAGCACAAAGTTTTAGAGAACTACCGTTGGAGAAGAAGAAACCACGAGAAGTCGTCGCCCGGAGATAGTGCAGGAGTCGCAGCAGGTGACCGTAATGCACATAGGTGAGGGCATTAACAAACTGACTCAACACATGAACAATAAGGGCAATGTAGGGCTGAGTAATAGTGAGGTAGATGAGACTCCCAACGAGGTGGCGGTAGCAAGTAGAATCAAAGAGTAGAACCCCATCATCTGGACGTAGCTGAAGGTGAAGCTCCATAGGAGTGTCCACTGTGCGAGAGTTGGGGAGATCAACCCAAACTAAGAGATCTGATGTGTAACACTGCTGTGAGAGATGAAAACCTCGGTCTGTAGAGCTGACCTCAAGGCACTAGAAGTAGCTCAGCTATCCACGACCAGTCATCTGAAATTGTTGTTGAAGATGATGTTTGACGAAAGCCACATGAATAGATTATCACCAGTAATAATCGTATCATCCACATAAAGTAATAGAAGAGTCCGATCACGAGAGTAGTGCACAAACATAGCTGAATCATATGGACTCGACTGAAAACTAGCGGTTGTAGTGGCTGAGCTGAAACATGCCAACGACGTGCTGGGAGCCTACTTGAGCCCATAAAGGGCTCGCATCAAGCGACAGACAAGGCCCGGAGGAGAGGATAGACCAGGAGGATGAAGCATGTACACCTTCTGCTGAAGATCACCGCAAAGAAAGGCATTCTGCACGTCGAGCTAAGACAGAGACCAATGATGAACAACTACAATAAGAGTACGAACTTTATACCGGAGCAAAGCTTTCTTTGTAGTCGCGTCCCTGCTCCTGCTGAAAACAACGAGCCACAAGCCGAGCCTTGTACCTCTCCACAGAATCATCAGAGCAAGTCTTGCCTTGAAGACCCACTTTCAAGTAATAGGAACAACACCTGGTAAAAGAGGAACAAACTCCCAGGTACGAGTGTGCTCGAGTGTCTCCAACTCAGCATACATGACAACCTGTCACTCAGGTATCTGGGCAGCCTTACGGTAGGAAGTCAGCTCCGTAGTACCACAGGCAGTAGCAGGAAGGGCAGACAGGTCCAGCTGTAGTGTAGCAAGACCATGACAATCAGGGGGATGTCTCTCACAAAGTGGGTAGTGACGCGTAGGAGGATCATTCACAGGACACTAGCCGGATGAGACAGATACTGAGTCTGGGGGCACTGGAGGCGTGGGAACAGAAGGGGGACAATGAGTGTAGTGATATGGAAGGGGGACGACGATCTCGTCAGAGGGAGAAGTGGGTGGCGAAGGGGAGGAGTGAGGAGGTGAGACTAAAAAGGTCGGTGGTGGACACATCTGAAGAGAGGAGACATGAGGCGGTGAGATGGGAAGAGTAAGAAACTGTACATCAGAGAAAGTAATAGATGAGTGCAAGGTTGAGGGGACAGATGATACAAAGAAAGAGTGAGACTTGTCAAATGTGACATCACGTGAGATACGAAGTCAACATACAACATGGTCATGACAACGATAACTCTTATGCTTGGTACTGTATCCAAGAAATACATAGGGAACAGACGGAGCAGAGAACTTGGTACGCTCACATGGAAGAAGTAAAACATAACACTGACAACCAAAAACATGAAGATGTGTGTAACATCAGGTGTAGATGCATGTGAGTATTGACCAAACCACACAAATTTAATGTTCTTATCTATGTGCAATCATATGTATGGTGTTGGCATTCTTTTCTTCTAGAATGATCCACATATTTCTCTTTGCCTCTTTGGTGCTCTCAAAGAGAAGGATTTGGGCCTCCTACTACAACAATATACACATGGATGTAGGGGGGGGGGGTTGAGAGCACATACACACTCTAGGACTCTAACCTTAAAGGAAAGTGGAAGGCTGGAGGTTAATAAGGTAGAAAACAGTGAAAACAACCTCAAATCAAAAATGAGGAGGAATGCGGGAGAAGATGAGGAGGGTGCAGACTGTCTCAATAACACGGCGATTGTTGAAGGCAGGAAAATTCCTTCTCCAAAATTTGGATCTAAGTGTAGCCCAAGACTTCTGGTCCCGCGGTTTGGCTCGTAGACTCTGAAGATAAAACAAGAGAGAGAGAGAGAGAACTAAAGAACCCCAAGCGCTACAACATGAAAGTCCTACCATATACCCAGAAGTTTAGAGAACAACTTCCCCTCCACAACCAAGATGATTGAGCAAGGTATGAGGAATGCACCACTTAGTGCATAGTTAATCTCGAGAGAAAAAGGGAGGGGGCAAGATAAAAAAATTTCAAAGTGTCATTCCTAGTACCCCTGAGGTTCTATTTATAGAAAAAAACCTGGAGGGGGGGGGGGTCTTCAGGCGAGAAGACCCAGCCCTGCGAGCTTGTCTTCTTGGAATGCTGATCGCGCGATGTGAAGCCCGTCGACTACCTTCCGGTGACCATCGAAGTACCTCGCCCGCACCTGATAAGATGTTGCTGGAAGTCACCAATTAGGTGAGTATTGTTGATGCTCGCCAAAAGCTCATGTTAACTGGTCGCTTGGATGGTCAGTTCTTGATGCTCACTTGTGTTGTTGGTTAGTCGCACGCCTGAGCGAGTATGATACTCGCCCCTAAATAGAAGAGTACCTCCGTGGCTAGTTGCTGACTGTGGACTTGCTCCTCCATGTTGGCTTTGAGTCATGCCTACGTGGCGCCACTGAGCCCCTCCTTGACGAATAAGAGTTATACACAATCCCCGCTCTTTTCGAGCGATCTTGGAGCATGGAAAAAAACATCCAACTCTATATTCGACAAGGCTGCCAGCGAGATAGTCCCCTGTCCGACGCGCGACTAAAGGCCCCCTCAGAGGGAGGAGCCATTCTCCGGGTGTCCCGTCTAAATCATCGCAAGATGTTATTCACCGCTGGAGAAATCGCTAGGAAACTTCTGCTCTTGGGGGAGGTACTCAGCCGACTGGCCCCGACCTCTAAGAAACACGATCGAGATGGCGACGATGAGGAAGGTGATCATCAGAAGGAAAAAAAGAAGTCAAAAAGAAGAACCTCCTTGTCAGGGAAGGATCCTTTGCTCCGAACAAGGGTCTCCTTGACCCTGCCAAACACTCTACAACCCCAACCGCGACCCAAGAAGTGCTGAATCAAATGGGTCTGGGCGAGGATACCGACGCCCCGACAGGCGAGTCTTTTCACCCCATCCCGCTGTTGAGTGATCCCGCTGCCACCACGCCCGCGCAACCTGAGACGGGCCGCCCTGTCGAGGTACTTGCCACCTCGTCAACATTACTCGATGATAACCGCTCCACCGAGGTGCTGGCCACCCCGTCCGTACATCCCGACGTCGACCGTCCTACCGAGGTGCTGGCCACCTCGCAAGGTATGGAAAACGCGGTTGAGGATTACCTTCGTGGCTCCAGTCATGGTCGTCTCTTCTGACGATTATCTCTACTTGTAGGAAAGACGCTACCGGGGAACCCTGGCGGCCTGAGCACTACCCCACCGAGCCAGAGTATCGTACTGATCTGCCTGTTCGCTGCCCCGAGCCCCACGACTCACCACACAATGCGGGTTTATCTGGGCACCGGGCGGTTGTCCCACCATTCGACCACTCCCCCGTCGAAGAGTACACCGACGAGCACTCTGGCGGCAAGTCTGTCCCCTCCTCCTTTGCCCGCTGGCTCTTTGCCTCCCCTGGTGGCTACTCCAAACGCACCGCCTCCCCCCTCCTCATGCATCAGTGGGTATGGGAGGTCGCAACCATCCAGCTCCCAGGCTCACAGTGATCGCCGAGTTCCGAAACTTCGCGGGAAGGCGCCCGCTGTCCCTCCTGCTGATTCCTCTCCGCGTCTCGAGACCTTGCAGCAACATACCTCGCAGTTCCACAGGGGACAACGCGAAGGCCGTTTTTCGCTGGGCAACGAGATCCGCACCATCAGAGTCCCTCTCCTTACCTACTGCGCTCTCCCAGGAGGACCCCTTCTCGCCGGGAGTGTCCCTCTCCCTGGCGCGAGTCCCCTGGTCGGGAGCATTCTCCCAACCGGCGCGAGGCTAGGCAGCAGATTCCACACATAGGTAAAGATCTTCTTTTGGCCCGAGGTCTTTTCTGTCTCTTTAAAACTCGTGCTGATGCAGACGAGTTCTTTGTAGGTCACCCCGCGATGCCAGGGCCGCGCTGATTGTTGTCATCGGGCTTCCACTCCGCGAGTACCAAGAAAAATTCTCCTCAACATACCTTGACCTGGAGATAAATTTCGACCAGCTGGCGATATGCGTGTCGCGCCGGTGCCTTGGTTCACTGGAAACGCGTGTTGCCAAGATGGTAGAGTTCAAGCGCCTGAACCTCGCAGAGTCGCGCTTCTATGTGATCAATCACATGGATCAACGCCTCAGCATGGTGGAGCATCGGCAGGAGCTGCTGCACAACAAAATCTGCGGGATTTGGGCGAGCATAAGATCGGTCGGGAGGCTGTGGAGGATCGACGACAACATCCGTCTGGGCGAGTAGCACTTGGCGAGGGAGAACGAGTTCATCTGGCATGCATGCGAATAAGGATGGTCTGGGCGACATGCTCAGCTCGAAAACTGGCCCGAGAACCTCCTGATGTCTTAGCTTCCTTTTTCCTTTTTATGATCCCTACCTTTGTCTGTAATAAAGAACTCTTTGACATTTGTCATTATTGCTATTTTGATTTGCTTCGGCGAGCATGCCCAGTGGTTCTTCACTTTTCTAGTTTCGTAGTTTGTTAAAAATGTGTTCTGTTACGAAGTGCGTCTGCCTTGCAGAGTTTGCGAGTATGATTTATCGCCACGTCCTCCGATCACGCTAACCTCTTTTGTTGCCGGCGAGTATGCAGGTCGAGATTGCACCCAACCGAAACTCGTCAAACGACGGGTGGCTCACAGCGCACCAGCTGCCGCTGCAAAGGAGCCCCCCTTTTGTCTATAAATAAAAGGGGAGGAGGGGGGGGGGGGGGGTCAAAGCGACGTTATTTTTGCGGAACCCCCCTTTGCCGCTTACTTCTTTTCTTGCTAGTCGTTTTTCGCCTACCAGGATGGTTTCAGTCAGGATGCTCATGCTCGCAAGGTCAATCATGCGGTGGCGTTCACCAATGCGGCGTTTAAGAGCCGATCACCGATAACGCCAATCTTGAGGATTTCAAGCAACGCTTCTTCCCGCAAACCGAAGAGGGCCTTCGTGCGAGGGTGCCCTGCCCTTCTGAGCACATCAATACATTCTTCTCGGATCGAGTCGTGCCGTCAGTTTGCCACTTCGATTTCGGCCTCCGCCTTCCTTTGTGACCGGAGTTCTATGAGATCCTCCGACATTTCAGGCTGATGCTGACCCAGATCAACCCCAACAGTTTGACGATTATCGTTGGGTATCTCGCCTATCTCAGGTCGGAGATCTTCTTCGACCTATCTGTCTTCAAAAGGATCTTCACCATTGGAGCGACCAAGGATGGGGTCGTCTTCTTTTCCAATCATACCTGTACTGTCGTGGGTACGATTAACTAGGTGCACCGTTGGACTGAGTGGTTCGTTGTCGTCGGCGGACCCATTAGCGACATTCTCCATGCCCCTCAACAGCCTCCAGACATCGTCTTTCTCACTCCCTCTCTGGAGGGGCCGACCAAGGATCTGCGGGCAGCCTTCAGCTGCCGGAGGTTAGATGTCGCCTACTGGCGGCGCGACGCCACCAACCTGCCTTATATCTATCCACTGGTAAGCCCGACGAGAACCTAAAGTATTCTCAAACTAGCCTAAATAACTCACTATTAACGCGGTTTTTTCTCTTGTAGCCGCCTGCACAGTCCTGCAGGAGCCTCTCTCGGTCGCTAAAGAAGTTCCTCCACCTCCGGGCACGAAATCTCAGGCCAACACGGCGGGGTCATTTCCAAAGGTTTGAAGCTCAATGCCTTCAATCCAGGAGGAGCCAATGGTCGCTAAACCATCAACACGGCCCATCTCTGTCAATCATTCACGGAATCCTGAGCGCGGCGACCCATCGAAGAAGTGACCTCGGAGGAAGGAGTTAGCCTCCAAGAACAAGGAGGTCGCCGAGGAAACGAAGCCGGCGAGCCAATCTTGCATCCTAACTTTGGGTTTGGCACCGAAGGGGTGGACCGCTTTGGTTGCCCTTTAGTGACCCGGGAGGGAGGGACTCACGAGGTCTGCCTCAACACAAAGCTTCCTCCATGGTTGGAGGACTGAGACGATCAAGGCGAGGCCTATGACGTCGCCTTCGCATTATACGGCCGCGAGGATGCCGCGGTTCTGCCCGAGTCCAGCACATCCTTCCTCGCCAACCAAGCCTCGAGCTCCCTGTTGCGCCCCCTCGAGCTTACCCACCAACTGGTAAGAAACCTCATTGCGTTGGACGACCGGTTTGGCGTGCTGGGCGACCGGATTGCTTAAGCTCTTGCGCGCGCAGAATGAGTCCCAGCCTAAGATTGATGAGCTCGAGGGATCGTTGCGGGAGGCCGAGGCGAAATTCGCCGAGTGCAAGGCTTACGAGGTGATCTTGGTTAGATAAAGAACTTTTTTCTTGTGTTCACGCCTGAGAGCCGACTTTTAAAAAAAAACGTGTTTCTCTACCTTTCAGGAGGCCGAACTAGTCGTCGCTCAACGAATCTCAAAGCTGGAGCAGCGGCTTGCAGAGAACCAGGCGGCGCTAGAGGCGTCACAGGTTCGAGTCGCCGAGCTGGAGACGCGGGAGGCGACAAGAAGCCAACCAGAGGCAAGCACCTCTGGCATCGGGAAGAAGATTCAGATTGTTTCGAAAGATCTCCCCCGGATGAAGCCCATCACGAAGGTCGTAGGTGACGCGCTCCTCTCCACGCTTCAGTTCGAGAATCGGCTGATGTCAGTCTCCAAAAATCTGACGCTGAACGAGATCATCCGTAGACTTCATGCCGAGGGGGCCGACTCTCCCATGCCAGTGCAATCCTCAGGTTTAGAGGAAGATGACGATTCAGATGCTGAGGATGAGGAGGGCAGCGAGGATGGGAGCTACCCATCGGGGAGCCACGGTCGTCCAATCCATTTGTATAATCTTTTTGTAAATAGCGGACAATCTCAACATTTTGCTTGAAGTTGTAACGACATATTTCATAGAAATGAAAAGATCATTTTTTGTTCATCTGTTTGTTCGATGCCCATTGTTTGGATGCTCGCTCGGCATGATATTCGCTAGGCTCTAGGCTCCTAAGCTTGGACGGCGATGAGCGCTCGTTAGGCTCTTAGGCTCGAGAGATTTTGTGTGCTCGTTGAGTTTAGGTACTACACAATATTTCAGATGTTTGCTGCCTTACTTTTTGGCGAGCATTGACGCAAGCTCACCATGATGAGCTCGCATACCTCGCTCGAGTGAGTATCATACATGCTCGCCCATTTATATTCGCGCTCTCGAGGGGACAGTTAGCCGATATGCAAGAATGGAGCTTGTGCAGAGATTCAGACCGTGACGACTCCACGACTCGAAGGCTTTTGCTTATTCGAGGGGCAAGTTGTCGGTATGCAGGGGAGGAGCTTGTGCAGGAACCCGAACTACGATAACTCCACTACTCGAAGGATTTTTCTCACTCGAGAGGGCAAGTAGTCGGTATGCAGTAGAGGAGCTCGTGCAGGGACCCGGACTACGACAACTCCACAACTCAAAGGCTTTTACTCGCTCGAGGGGCAAGTAGTCGGTATGCAGTAGAGGAGCTCGTGCAGGGACCCGACTATGGAAACTCCGCAACTCGAAGGCTTTTGCTCACTCGAGGGGGCAAGTAGTCGGTATGCAGGAGAGAAGCTCGTGCAGGGACCCGGACTACGACAACTCCACAACTCAAAGGCTTCTGCAGGGGTTGAAGTCACTCGCCTTGTCACTTGAAAGATCGACAATCTGAACTCATTAGCCTCTTTGATAACAAAGGATTTACTTTAAAGGAGGGCCGAGTGGGGATGTCGGCCCCAGTCTCTTCTTTAACAACACCCACGGTCGGATGATAAATGCGATTGGGGGGTCAACGGTCGACATGCAGGGGGGGATGATCTCGACTGTCATTGTAGGGGCCTGAACTTAGGAAGACTCATTACATTACCCGACACACTGTCTAATCATCCGCTCTGAGTGTTTAAGAGAGCCAAGCCGATGATTCACTCCTCAAATCGATCGTGATGATCGCCCTCGCATCTTTGCGAGTTTTGGTTTTACCGCCTGACAACGAAGGTTGATACGTCGACAAACAGAAACGGATCTTGGGAGGTCCCACAGGACACACGCCCGAGGCCTCTATCTCGACTTGGCTTACCCTCACTTGGGAGGGACTGCTGCCTGAGCTACGACGAGCCTTTACTAAATTTAAAATCGTTCCTGATCCCGCACTGAGCTCATGGTTCTCATGCGGCCTCAACAACCCCCTTATAGGCGGAGGACCTTTCCATTGTCGTCGAACTGGGGCGATGGATCTGGACTCTTTCCGATAACTTCCACAGTTGGATGAGAAATGCAGTCGGGGGGTCAACGGTCAGCATGCAAGGGGTAGCTGATCTCGATCGTCAGTGTAGGGGCCTGGACTTAGGTAGACTCATTCCATTACCTATCATATTGTCCTATCACCCGTCCTGGGAGTTATGAGATTCGAGTTGATGGTTAATTCTCCAACCTGACAGCGAGGATGACGATACAAGCTCATTTATTCTACAAACAAATTTATCAACACGAAGGTAAATAAATCCCCATTTTTTGGGGTTATGGACATATATTCCTGGAAATGCGATTACAAATCAACATACAAACCCATCCCTTTTTCAAGGGTGGAATATTTTCAGATCGTCGCCGCTCCAGGTGTTACCAAGTGGTTCCCCTTCATGATTTTGCAAGCGGTAACCTCCTGTCTCGAGCGCCTCTTGAACGATGAATGATCCCTCCCAGTTCGGGGTGAGCTTTCTAACGACAGTTGTTCTTCCTGCGACATCCACCTTTTTCAGGATGTCTTCTTCTTGGAATTGCTTTATGCGGACGTGTTTGTCAAAATGTCTTGTCATTCTTCTCTTGACCTCCTCCTGCCTGGTCGATGCAAGATCTCGAAGCTCTTCGATGTAGTCGAGGGAGAGCTTTTGGGCTTTCTCGTTCTCGATGCGCCATTCTTCATCCCCTCCTTCTGCCGCAACCACCCTGGGGCTTTTGACCTCGAACTCAATCGGGATGAGGGCCACAGACCCGTGAGATAGCTCGAAGGGCGTCTCCCCCGTGGTTGAGTTGGGAGTAGTTCTCAACGCCAACAAAATCAAGGGAGCTGCTTTGCCCAGTTCCCCTTCAGGTTTGCGACCTTCAGAAGATTGATGATGAGCTTGTTCGCGGCTTCCACCTGCCCATTGCTCCGGGGATGATGTATTGAAGCGAATTGGAGGTCCGTTCCCAATTGCTGGCAAAAATCGACAAGCTCCAAATTTGCGAACTGCGGTCCGTTATCCGTGATGATGACGAGGGGATCCCGAACCTATATGCGATCTCCCTCCATATGAAGTTCTTCACGATATGGGAAGTGGTCTTGGCTAGAGCTTTAACCTCAATCCATTTCGATAAATAGTCGATCATTACAATAACAGAACTTTCTATTCCCACTGTCTTGAGGGAAAGGGCCAATCAAGTCCATTCCCCAGACGGCGAATGACCAAAGGTCTGTGATCGAACAGAGCTATTGGTCTGGTTGCAACTGGAGAGGAGTGAAAAATTGGCACTTTGGACACTTCTTCGTGAAGGTTTCAACATCTTTCCTGATCGTCGGCCAGAAGTAACCGTACCGCAGAATCCTTTGCTTCAGAGTGCGAGTCCCCGAGTGACTCCCACATTCTCCTGAATGGATCTTTTCCAGGACCCGAGGAATCTCAAGCTCCGACACGCACCTGGCCAAGGGGTCCGAGATGGTCTTCCGATATATCTCCCCTTTGTTCAACAGGTGGTAGACTGTTTTATAGCAGAGCTTCCTTTTATCCCCGTCGCCTGCTGGGAATTGGTTGCTAAAAATTTGATGAACAGATCCATCCAGGAAGTTTGCTGTTCAATCTCCATCATCTCCCCTTCTTCGATAGATGGCCGGAAGCCCGGAACAACTCCGTGATTGTCCCGCCAGATCTCAGATCATATTTAGCCAAACAATCCGCCTCCGAGTTCTCCTCTCGGGGCACATGGTTGACGAAGAAAAATTAGAATCCTCCTATCAAGCTCTTCACCTTTACTAAGTATCTTTGCAGGATGATGTCACGTACTTCGAACTCCCCTCTGATTTGTGACGTGACCACCATCGAGTCGGTGAAGGCCTTGACATCCTGAATTCCAACTCCTTGGCAAGACGCAAGCCTGTCACTATGGCTTCGTACTCTGCCTGATAATTTGTAACTCAAAAAATTATCTCAACCATCTGTTCGATCCTAGTTCCTTGAGGAGTTACCAACACGATGCCCACACACAAAAAGTTCTTGCCCGAAGCTCTGTCTATGAACATTTTCCAGGGAATGGGTTTGAAGAGCTTTATGCCTTAACTTGCTTCTGCTGAGATGTCCGCTAGGAAATACGCCGCCGCTTGTGCCTTGATCACGACCCTAGGGTGGAAAGAGATGTCGAACTCACTGAGTTTTACCGACCTCTTTTTCAACCGTCCCGAATGTTCCATCCCACTCAAGATTCCTCTAAGAGGATGATCAGTTACCACATGAATGGAATGCACCTGGAAGCAAAGTCTCAGCTTCCGCGCAGAAATTACTAAAGTGAATGCTAGCTTCTCAAGGATGGGATATCTCGTCTCCGCCTTTCGGAACACCCTGATCAGCACCGAGCTTACCACCTCTGCTCCCACTCCCAGATAGAGCAGCAGGTCTTCCCTTCCTTCGGCCCTTGGAGTAAAGGAGTCTGCGTCAACTGCCCTTTGAGTTGATCAAAAGCTTTCTCGCATTCCTCAGTCCACTCGAACTGCTGACGTTCTCAGAGAGTCTTGAAGAAGGGGGAGTACTTCTCTCCAGCCTTAACCAAAAAGCGACTATGGCCTGCCAACCTTTCGGTCAGCCTCTGGATTTCCGTAATGTTATTCAGAGACGCCATTTCTACGATCGCCTTGACTTTGTCGGGGTTTGGCTTCACCCCCTCGGGGGTGAGAAGATGTCCCAAGAACTTTCTCTGGCTGGCCCCGAATACGCACTTTGTCGGATTGAGCCCCATCTTGTACCTCCACAACGTCGCGAAGGTCTCCACCAGATCTTGAATATGTCTATGGATGCTCTTGCTCTTGACCAAGAGGTCATCAGCGTAAACCTCCAAAATTGCGCCTCTTTTATTCCTTGAAGACCGTGTCCATCCATTGATATGTGACTCCTGCATTTTTCAGTTCAAATGACATCATCTTATAACTGTAACAGTCATCGCATACGATGCGTCGGGACAGTCCGGGGGTGCATCCGGATCTGGTGGTATACTGAAAAAGCATCAATAAAACTCATAGCAAATCCGGCAGCTGAATCAACCAGTGCGTCGATTCATTGCATGAGATAACAATCTTTCGGGCATGCTTTATTTAACAGGGAAAAATCAACACATATCCTCCAGCCTTCCGAGGCCCTTTTCACCGTCACCATGTTGGAGACCCAACCTGTGTACTGGATCTCCGATAGAATACCTGCCTTCAACAGTTTCTCTACTTCCTCTCTGATGGGCTTTGCCAGTCTGACGACAATCGCCCTCTTCCTCTGCTGGATGGTTTGACCTCCGGGTTGAGGTGGAGGCGATGACAGGCTACCTCAGCATCAACCCGTGGCATGTTGGTGGTGCTCCATGTGGAGATGTCTACGTTCTCTTGTAAGCATGCTACCAACTCCACCTTGCCTTCGACCTTCAGAGTCGCTCCTTTCTTCAACAATTCGGGCTTCCTGCCCTCGATCACCACTTCCACCTCTTCCACCTCCTTCGCCGCTTCCAGCTTGGCTCTTCCCTCCAGGACCTTCTCCGCCTCCTCCATCCAGCTGATGATGCTCACAGCGTTCTGATAGCACTCCCGGATGGCTCTTGGATCGCTCCTGATCCTCACCTGGACATCCCTCTGGCAGTATTTTAAGCATTAATGGTAGGAGGACGGGACCGCTTTGAAGAAATTGATTAGCGGCCTTCCGAAGATGACATTGTAGCAACTTGGCACATCCACAATGACGAGTCTGCACTTGATCACCGTCCCCCCTAAGGTCACCAGCAGCTCCACTCCTTCCACCTCCTTGCTCTCTCCTGAGAAGCCAAAAAGAGGGCCATCTAAGGCGATCACCCTCCCCGCCTTTACTTCCAACCCGTCGAACGTCTTCTTGAAGATGACATTCAGGGAGCTCCCGTTGTCCATGAGGATCCGTTTGACGGTGAAGTCTTCAACGACGGCCTGGATGACGAGAGCATCATGGAAGAACATCTCCAATGGGGATCTCTATATTTAGAGATCCCCATTGTATTATGTTCTCCAAATATGGAGAATAGAGCAACTCCAACCATGTTCTCTATATTTTGAGAACATGATATAATTAAATTCTATTTATATATTTATATATATATATAAATATATGTAATAATAAATTATTATGTTAATTAATTTTTTTTGTATTATTTTATAATTTATTAATTTGATGAGGAGAAAATGATGTGTGTGTATGTTAATAGTTATAGAGATTATAGAAGGTATTCAATATTAGTCTCGTTTTGTAGGTCTCGAAAAGACGATTTTATTGATATATTATATGTCATATTTGAAGAAGTATATTGACGGCTACAAAGATTATAGATTCATACCGAAATTTTATAAATAAATTAATTAAAGAATTTTAAAAAAAGAAAGAAATTAAAAAAAATGCAGCCGACTCCATTTCCTCTCTCGCCTCCTCTAAATTTAGAGGAGGAGAGAGAGGATCTCCAAAAATGGAGATGGTTTTGCCGAACGGTTGGAGCATTTTTTCCGGCAAAATTGGAAATTTAGAGAAAATAGAGGCCGATTGGAGATGCTCGAAGGGGTTCTCATTTCCCAGCAGACAAGGTTGTCAGGATCACGATCCAGATCATAGGATTTTACGATCCTACGATCTAGATTTTGTAAATCGATCCTGATTTTGTAAAGTGATCCTCGATCGGACCCTACTATCAGATCTGATCCTACCTCAAAACAATCTCATCTAGGATCTCGATCCTGACAACCTTGCCAGCAGGTCCTCCACCGAGACGGTGATCTCGTCCATTTGTTGAGGAGCCTGAGAGGTCGAGGCGACTCCCCTTCGGTAAATGGTGTGGAGAGTCCCCTTGCGGGAAGCCTCTACCCTAGCACCTTCATGGATCGCTCCGACCCCTCTTCCTCCTCCTTGACCGACTCCTCCACGAGCCCCCTGGTCAACTTGATCTTCATTCCTCCTCCGCACCGGGCTAGGTACCCCTCCGGGTCCTCCTGACCCCTCTGCCGCTGGACTCCTTTTCCTGCCCCTCCTTCGTCCCTCCTCCTAGCCTCCAGAAAGTATGGGCATGTCATGGTTCCATGCCCCTCGACTTGATGGAGCTCAAGATAAATGAGGACCTCCACACGCTTGTTCCTCAGCCTCTGGTTTCTCCTCTGGAAACAGTTGCCCTGCCTGGCAACCGCCATTGCTTCCCTTTGGTCTCCTCCTTGACGCCCTCTTGGCTGGTACTGACGGTCCCTTCTCTCCGGGGAACCTCATCCCGGTCGGCCTCCACGGGGGCCGGTTTACGGGGTAGTGGAACCTACGCCCCTCTGCTCGGTTATCAGGAGCCACGGCGGGTCTCCTCTCTTCCCGTCTCCGCTGCTCCTCCCTCCTCCTCGGCTCTACCCTTCTCCCCTCCCGCTTCTTCACTTCCCCCTTCTTCTGCCCCTCCCTGGACTTCCTCTCCAGCATCTTCTACTCTTCCTCCTCCCCTGGAGTTGCCCTGTCCACCCTGGCTAGGAAGCTGGGGTTGCTTGACTCCCCTTGCACAAATTTGTTGGCCCTCTCGATCAGCTCCTCGTACGACTCCGGAGGGTTCATGATGATCTCTAGATTG
Source organism: Platanthera zijinensis (assembly GCA_039513925.1). Lineage (NCBI taxonomy): Eukaryota > Viridiplantae > Streptophyta > Magnoliopsida > Asparagales > Orchidaceae > Platanthera > Platanthera zijinensis. Next base: position 39,425,778 of record CM077080.1, read on the forward strand.
AAGAGCCCTTGCTTTAGGCTGTAAGTCAAGGCCAGCTGCAGGGTATCACTATCCACCTCCTGGATACCCAAGACCTCATCCCGGAAGCGGTCAATATAATGACCCAAAGTCTCATGCTCTCCCTGTTGGGCAACCGCCTCCTTCCACTTTTTTGATGCGGTGAACCTCGCCATCAATCCTCAACGCAATTTCTCGAAGCAGCTGATCAAATTTGCCGGTAACTGGTGGAACCAGTTCCCGACTTTCCTCTCAAAAGTGATTGCGAAGAACCGACACTTGAATGCTTCCGTCATGTTACGAGTCGACACCACATCCTCGAACCACTGCAAGTGTCTGACAAGATCGTCTCTTCCATAATAGTAGCTCAGGACCGGGTCCCTGAAACCTTCGAGGACTGGAGCCGACAATACCTCTTAACTGAACGGGCTCCACCTTCCCTGACGGAGAATTGCGAGCTGGCGAGAATCACCAAACTTGCCAGTACGAGTATCTCGACTCCTCCCTTGATATTTGCCTTCCCTGATCCTAATCCCCTGGTTGCTCGACGGGTAGTACATTGACTATGCTGGTCTCTCCCGATCCTCCACCACGTGCTCCTTGCCCGACCTCCTGGACGACGCGACGTCCTCCGATGGGGTCTCGTGATGGGGCGACATTGCCGTGACCTCTACACGGGGAGACAACAACGAGCACATAGTATCCTCGAGACGCTGCGTGAGCCCGCCGAACTCCGCGCTGAACTCGACCCGGGTCACATACTCGCTCGTGCATTGCGAGTTTCCTGCCACTCCTTCCTGCTTACCTCCATTCGCCATGTTGCCTCATTGCTGAACTTTCCTCCTCCGACTGCGATCCACGTTCACCGCACCAAAGTGTTGAAGCCGGGGAAAGGAAGAGGAACAACATCCCAAGTCTGATTGGCCCAAAGAGCAGTCATTTCCTCATCCATGACCGCACGCCACCCCGGATGCAGGAGTCTCATATAAAAATGGAGGAGCGAGAGCGTAAATTTGATAAGATGTGGGGAGAGGCGATGTGAGGATACATAATTTTTCAAGGAATGATCCGTAGAGGTCGATGCCGGATCAACAAGCCGCGAGATCACACCGGTTGAGGGAGGTTGTTGTAGGGCATCAGATTTGGGAGGGTGACGAGTGTATACATAAAGGTGTGGTTGGGGTTAGATGGGTATGGTGTGGAGTGTGGGAAGGAGAGGTGGAAGCGGAGACATGACTGGAACTGTAGACCGAGGTAGTGGAGGAGGAAGAAGAGGAGTTGTAGGGGAACAATGAAACAATTGGTCCTCAAGAAAGGTAACATCAGCCAAAATGACCATTTTATCATTGCTAGGAGTGTAGCATACATAACCCTTCTGAGTGCGAGAGTATAAAACGAACATAAATTTTGTAGCACGAGAAACAAATTTATCAGTAGGTGGACCAAGGTTATAGACATACCACATACATCCAAAAACATGAGGCGTGAGAGAAAATGGAGCCTTTGAAGGGAAAAGACGATTAAACGGTGCCGCGAAGTTGAGGATGAACGAGGTCATGTGATTGATGAGATGACAAGCAGTAGAAATAACAAAGTTTCAGTATAGTGGAGGAACTTGCATTTGTAACATGAAAGATCGTGCGACATCAAGAATGTGACGATTATTTCTCTCTGCCATCCCATTTTGCTGAGAAATATACATGCACGAAGTCTGATGGATAATGTCAAACTTTGTGCACAGATTGAAGAAGGTACAACTGGTATATTCACGCGCATTATCAGTGCAAAGAACTTTAAAGCAAATGAAAAACTGAGTGCGAGTCTCCGTAATAAATGAACGGAAGATAGAGGGGAGTTCAACACGATCGCGAAGTAAATATAACCAGGTGACGCGCGAGTAATCATCAATAAATATCACAAAATAACGATAACCATAAATACTAGAGATCTTATATGATCCCCAAATATCAGAATGCACTAAACAAAAAGGAGCATCGCTCCCAATACAAGGAGAATTAAAAGAGACGAGATGTTGTTTGCCAAAGATACAAGATTCACAAGTAAACTCATCAAGAAAAACATCAGGTAGAGCTTTTTTGAGAATCTGGAGAGGAACATGCCCAAGACGACGATGCCAAGCAACAAAAGAGACTGTGGAGAGAGCAGTAGGTGGAACATCCAGAAGATATATCCCATTAGACAGCCGCCCACTACCAAGTATATTCTGCATTTGTCAATCCTGCACAACAAAGGAGGAGAGTGAGAAAGCTACACAACAATCAAAATCTTGAATTAGACGACTAACAAAAAGCAGGTTAAAGGGGGATCCTAGAACATGAAGAATCAAGGATAAAAAAAGAGTTGGAGTGAGAGGCACATGAGCAGTGCCAGAAACCGGGATGGTGTCACCATTGACCACTATAATGAACTTGGGATAGAAAAAGTTCAAATATAGAGGCGGTTGCTGCAAAGAGATGTGATGCGTGACACCTGAGTCCACAATCTAGTGAGAGTTTCCGCCCCTTGTAACTGTTGGAGCTGGGTGCTCAAAGCAGTAGTGTCCTGACTGGTGGCGGAGTGAGGATCTGCAGTAGCGGAAGCAGTGAGGTGAGGAGGGAAATCATGCTTGTGATAACAGGTTGCCTCAAGATGACCATCCCGACTGCAGTGAGAACATTTAAAGAGGGTTCGACCAGCCCGTCCCCGTCCCCGAAAAGTACGTCCTCCACAAGCCGGTAGACTACGAGCTGAAAGAGCAAGAGTAGATTGGGGCTGTTGGAGGTGAGCCGAAGTTAGATTTACAGGAGCATCTGGGGGGGGGGGGAGTAACCTTCAGAAGCATCGAGCAAACATTTGACAGAGAGGGAGTTGTAGCTGGGGACAAAAATTGAGCCCGAACACTATGAAGATGGGGGGGGGGACAAGCCATCATCATGGGAATCCCAACGACTTCTTTCTGTGCCCGTTGCACAACCAGATCCGAGATGTGAGGCTGATGCTGTATTCATGCCTCAACTAAAGTCTTTGCCCGAGCAACAAAGGAAGTTAAGTCACCAGGTGCCCCGGGGTCAAGTGTTTGAAGATCGGTAATTATGTCGAACAAGTACTGGAGGTTGTTTTTGCCAGAATAGAGAGAGTGGAGATCCTCCTACATAGCATGAGCCGTCCTATGATACATGGTCATCCTATATGGCTTGGTGTCTAGAAAATTGAGAATGCATGATTGGACACGACCATCATCACAGATCCAATCCTCGGTAGGAGCAGTGGGAGGAGCCCTTGTCAGGTGATGAAGAAGGCCTTTTGTTTACAAAACACGGAGAATGGAGTGCACCCACTCATCAAAGTTCTGCTTCCCACGGAGAGAGATGGTGACGATCCAAACTTCATCACGAAGTTCAAGAGGAGCAACAACAACACAGACAAGAAGGGAAGAAGCAGCAGCCGAATCCATGAAATAAGCAGCTCCAGGAAGCCGATAGATAGATGAACTGGCGAACTGGTGTACTGGCAACTAATGAACTGATGATCTGCGAACTGGAAACAACCGATCTGACATACCACAGGGCAGGCGAATTGTGCTGAGAGGGCGGCCAAGGACAGCAGCCCACGCGACAAGGTGAGTAAGCGGCGAGGTCGAGAATGCAGCCCAACAAACACCATCAGCTGCCAGGAAACTTGCGGCTAGGAAAATTTTTGCGAGAAGAGCAGAGCAGCATGCACAGAGCGTTCTCGGAGCAAGACAGAGCGGTCTGGGAGCAAGCAGCACGCAGGCAGACTCCGACGGTTAGAAGAAGCAGATCGACGAGCTACAAGAACTGGCGATTAGAGCAGCGACTTGGGAGCAAAGTCGAGCAGAGCGAGCAGGCGATCCGGGAGCAAGGCCGCGCGATCGGGGAGCAAAGTCGCCCGAAGCGGGCGGTCTGGGCGGGCGGGCAGGCAGCAGTGACCAGGCGACTAGAGCTTGAGCAAGAGTCGTGACTATGCCAGCAACAAAATGCGAGCAAAGAACTCGCGGAGGTTAGAGGAAGCAGACCGCAAACCGCGGATAGGGGAAGGCTCCTCATCCTTGTCGCAGCTAGCAACGGAAGGAAAGAACGAAGCGAATAGAGATGGCAAGCTGCAGAGGCTGCAGTAAGGGATCGGCAGGTGAGACCCAGTGGCTGAAGCGTGGAAGGCTGAAGCAATCGACAGGTGCATTACAAGAGAATGGAATGGCATAAGAATGCTAGGTAAATTGTATAAATAAATAGTCATGAGCATATTTAATACTTTTGATATTTTTTAAAATGAAATATATGTTTTAACATTAATTAAAATTTTATTTTGTTTGTGATCTTGACATCGATAGTTTTGTTGTTTCCTCCTTTTTTTGTTTTAGAAATTTGGAGCATTGATTTTAGAGAAAAAACATTGTTATAAGTTTATGACACAGTCAATGTACTAAAATTTCAAAATAAAATTTATATTTTGAAGTACAAGTGAAAAATCTCTTGTGGTACTTTTACCTTTTTTGCTAATTTTAATTTGAAAAGATTTCTTTGATTAAATGTGTGTGTGTGTGTGGGGGGGGGGGGGGGGATCAAACCTGGGATGATATGGTTCCATCTATGGGCCTTGTTCATCATTTATCTTTGCACCGGTGGTTTGAAGTGATGTGAAAGTTAAGATGACCACCCAATCCCTTACTTAGGAGCCTTTTAGAGCGAGAGTGAGAAAGAGAAGAAACTTGGTTTCTACATTTGAAGGATAATATTATATTAGGATTCAAACTTTTTTACTGGGCTCACTGGATGACATTATATAAATAAGACAAAACAGATAAAAACAAGTTTTGAAATATCGTTAAAAAAATAGTAGTTTCATTCATCCTCGTCAACATGAGTGGCAATCCTAGGGAAGAAGGTCCGGCGCGGCTTCTTCGGTGTAGATCTTGGCCATCTCAGATCGCCTTCGCTTCGATCTCAGTGATGTTGATCAAAAAAATCTCCGCAATTTGTAGATCCTTTGATCATGACCGATGAACGGCTGGATCAGAGGGAGGGATTTAACTTAATATTTATTCAAGCATATATAAATGCAACCTTCTTTCACACGGTCTTCCTGCTATTTGCAGTGGCGCTACTATTGCTGGTCTTTCACTTGGATCTACATTAAGCAATTTGAAAGCTAAAGTATGTTCATACTAACCCTAGATGCCTACTTGGCCTCTCTTGATATTTTACTTCTAAGTAGTTGCTGCCTGACAAAAAAGGTTCATGCATTCTCTGTTTGTGATGATCCGGACTACTTCTACGACTATTGTCAAGGCCTTCTTGATGGGCTTCAAGCTGGCGTCAATTCACATGATATCATCAATATTCAAGATGTGAGTGGCATAACTTTCAAATTTAAACTCCCTGTTGTAGTTTATTGGCTTCTTTAATTCATGAAACTTTTTTTTTTTGTATACGTGATGTTGTGTCATACAGATGGCAAGTTTAACCTTAGAGAACAAGAAAAAACAGCTGATTTACTTCTCTAGAAGGTGTTCACAGAGGCCATGTGGCCGGGTACTGTCGGGCAGGGCACGAGAGGCCCTCCCCTTGCACTGTCACTCGTATGAACGAACATAATTTAATTGTTTTATACCTGTTTAACTGTTTTAGTTCGTACATGTTTTATCCACCGTCGGATCTTAGAGATCAATGTAGCCGACTCCACTATAGTGGGATAAAGGCTTGAGTGTTCTTGTTGGATCTTAGAGATCAATGTCATTGGATAAATCTTGTCGAATCAATCGATACCATAGCAAAAACACCACGATCCAACGGTCGGATTGAAAGTTATTGTATTAGTTCGAATCTATATTTTTGTAAAGTTAAGATACAGTTCACTCAATCAAAAAATTTGAGAAAAGGAAAAAAAAAATATATTGTGACAGGTCCACACTCCACTGTTCATCTTCCTAAGTTCCTTATTATGTATATATATGGATTTATAGAATATTAGCGCGAACACAGAAATTTTGGATTTTGAGCCTGATTTGTATGTTATTTGAAAAAGTGATCAACATGAAAGTTGAATATCTCATTGATACGAATAACTTTCATGTTGATCATTTTTTGATTTGAAGCTGTTTAGGCCCATCATTTGGGCTCCAAAAAACTGAGGCGTCTTTACCTATATTCGGTGTGACTTTTTTGGGAGCCCAAATAGGGGGCCTAAACGGTTTCAAATCAAAAAGTGATCAACATAAAAGTTATTTGTATCAATGAGATGTACAACTTTTATGTTGATCACTTTTTTCAAATAACATACAAATCACGCTCAAAATCCAAAATTACTGTGCTCGCGCTATAAAATTTTAATTTTGCGCGAGTGTATACTCTCCAATCCCTATATATAGTGTGTGTGTGTTTATATAGGTGTGTGTCCACACACACAAACACATTCAGTATGACAATTGAAGTCCCCCCAACATGCGGTTATGGCACTGGTCATTGCATAATTCGAGGGTGATGACACCTTTAGCGGACACACTGTCTTCTCTCTTTTAAAAATAAAATTTAAATTTTATTTCATAATTTATTTATTTTGAAATCGAAGGGGAGCCTTGACGCACTGGTTGAGGTGTGACCTTGAGATTACGGGTTCGAGTCCTGGAAGCAGCCTCTTGCAAACATGCAGGGTAAGATTTGCCTACATTTCACCCATGTTATGGGACCCTTCCTCAAGCCCTCGCTGCGCGGGGATGCTTTGTGCAGTGTGCTGCCCATTTATCTTATTTTGAAAGCATAATAACATTGATGGAACAATTAGATGGCTGCGAGATGTTTGATGATGTCAATATTAAATACAAGCATTCCCTTAATATATTGTATAACTATACATACATGCACACACATGCAATCCCATCCAAATTTTTTTGATAAACTTGTAACAATAAATTCTATGACTTTTGCAGGCGAAGGGCTCGGGTTATGCCATGAGTACCGAACAAGAGCTTCAATTCGTCAAAATCATAGCGGAAACAACTGGAGTTATTCTGGATCCTGTGTACAGGCAAGCTGTTCTTTTTCACTTTCTATCCTCTCGCACTTCCCATACATATCAATCCACGCAATAGTTCTTCAAAGGAAACTTGTACCACCAAAGTAACGGCTACCCTATGGAGTTTGAATCATTTGGTTGATCATTCAGCCGATATATTGAAAGAGCTGTCAATTCGTTTGATTTATTTGAGAATGAATAAACAAACCTGTGCATGGTTTTTATTCTGATTTCATCCTATGACCTAGATGATTACAAAAAAAGCCAGCCCCATGTGTGAGTTGTTAGAACCCATGCATCCGAACAATCATTTTTAGATAGAGGGGCTGAGGATTAAATGTGCAATGTTATATTAGTTTCTCAATGTGGGACTATATTCTCAACACATCTCTCAAGAGTAGGGTCTTTGCCCTCTAAACACATGAATTTTCTTTATAGTTTAGGGTCTAGTGAGAGTGAGCTGTTGGGCCTAATTTGCTCTTGCGCTATGTTAAAATTTATGCATTCAACCTTAATCAATTGCATGTGGAAGGAAACGTACCTGGGATCTTTATCATAAGCACAATACTATTGAAAATTAACAATTATTTCTTGTAAATTTCAGCGGAAAAGCTGCTTATATCCTTCTGAAAGACATTTCTGAAAACCCAGCAAAATGGAAGGGCAGGAAGATTCTATTCATACATACTGGAGGCTTGCTGGGGTTATTTGACAAGTCCGAGCAGTTAGCATCCATGACAGGAAGGTGGAAGAAGATGGAACTTGGTGAATCCATCGCACGTCAAGATGGACTCGGAAAGATGTTTTAAGCGCATCACTGTGTAGCCCGAAAATATGGGCAAATCACTGCCTTGCCCATGCTTCATAACTTTTTCCCCTTTCAGAACAGATTATGACAAATAATCTGGAGCTGGCCGGTCTGGGAAATTTTATTGATCAAGCAGTACTAGCTATGTTTATTTGCTTGTAATGGTTACAATATTTTCAAGTTTGTTATTACGACAGAGTTATCCTTGGATATGTGATGATTGAAGTTTTTTCAGTGCTTATACCTTTTGTTTTACTCGTTTATTTTACAAGTAATTCACTGGAAGCTCTTAAACATTCAAATAAATCAGCTCATGTGTTGGTAAGTTATTTCAACATTCAAATACATCCGCATTTTATTCCTAGAGAGAAGTCTGAGTTGAGAGTTGAAGGAAAAACCTGATAACCAGCTGCTCAAAGATATGGAAGCTGCTTTCCGAAAAAAAAACATCCTCTTCAGAAAACCGAAGGGAAGAACCAGGGCTACCCTTCTTTATTATAAACTTTTGATAAGTGAATTTTATAAACTTTCTAACTTTATTTTGTATGTTTTTGTTTAGTTTTAAAAAGTGTACAATCGGCTTCGCAAATTTTGTTGAGCTAGCTCCACTAGCTACTATAGAGGCTTGAGTGTCTTTGTATTCAAAGTGTCAAAAAAAACCAAGACCATAACAATTGTATTATGTGTGCACTTATTTGTCAATTATCCTAAATTTTATAAGACTTTAATTAATGAAAATTTTCCCTTTAGAAATAAACAAATGAAATAGTTGTTTCATCAGTATAATAATGCCAATTATATTCGCTGCAAAAATCGCGAGCTTTATAGTCTTCATGTGGGGGAATCCTCATAAATAGCAATATATTTCTATTATAAATATTTATTAGAATCAATATTTATATTTGTAATATAAATTCATCAGTAATTAATGATTTAATATGTGAATTATATCCGGTTATTAGTAAAAAAATTCAAATGATGATTCATCGCGTATTCCAGTCAGTACAAAATCCGGATTGTAATAAACAGTAATATGACTATAAACTGAATCAGTTGTTTAATCTCAAGTGATTATTGATAAAGGCTCCATTTGAGAGGATTTATTTTCACCGGTCAAACGCTTACGATCGCATGAACTGGACCTTAATTAAAGTAAAGTCCGGTTCATGCGGTCGTAACCGCTTGACCTGTGAAAATAAGGTCCGGTTCATGCGATCGTAACCGCTTGACCTGTGAATATAATCCGGATCTAATATTGTAGGCGAATAAAGAAAAGTGATTGTAAATTGCAATCTATATTTATCTTGTTGCACCCCAATGTGAACCGCAACCAAAAATCCACTAGTTCCTTGGACAAGAAAGTTTTTTTTACGTGAAAAACCCGAAAATGATTAAAAACTGCGTGGCCGGAGATCTGTGCCGAGCCAAAATTCACTAGTTCATTGAAAATTACAGAGATTGAGATTTGATCTCGGAGGGTGACAGACCGCTACTCTGTTACAATTGCAAAGTACAAAAATAAGAGAATGAAACTAAGTCCTCGGAGGCTCGATGGTAGCGCTACGGCCTTGAAAATTTGGCTAAGTCCTCGGAGCCTTCAACTGGAGTGCTCTTGCTGAAACGAATGACGTATCTTGGAACTTGCTGGAGCCTTTCCGCAAGGAGTAGAGCGGAGCGAATTCCTAAGCGGAGAATCAACCTAAGTGCACGAATCTCGCCGGAAAACCTCAGAGCTCTCTCCTGCCTCTGGAGTTGGCTCTTTTCAAATGAAGGACTTATGGTCTATTTATAGTTTTTTGCAGGATCACAGTGGTAATTGCGCTGAGATGTAATCTGTGCTGGCGAAAGACGTCGCTCTGTTTTGGTCACCCTGGATCACCAAAATTAGCTAAATGACAAAAGTGCCCCCGGGCAATTTGGGCGGCGACGGGGTCCCGCTGGCCGCGCTGCGCCGCGCGCGCGCGTTCCACGGCCGTGCGTGCTGGGCACTTTTCTGGCATTCTGGCGAGGGTGCGCACGTGTGGTCCGGCCCGGTCGGGTTGACCCTTCCTACACGCCTTTAGTGCAATGCCCCAGGCTGGTTCAGAAAGTTCTGGGGGAACCCCATCAATACTTGTACTAGTAGAATGCCCGTATGGAAGGGGCATGTTTAGAAATAAATTACTGTTCAATTTACTACAAGAGAATGAAATGGCATAAGAATGGATATGTTTGGTAACTTGTATAAAAAAATAGTCATAACCATATTTAATACTTTTGATATTTTTAAAATGAAATATATGTTTAACATTAATTAAAATTTTATTCTGTTTATGATATTGACATTGATAGTTTTGTTATTTCCACCTTTTTGTTTTGGCTTAGAAATTTGGAGCATTGATTTTAGAGAAAAAGCATTGTTATAAAGTTTATGACATAGAGTCAAATGTACTAAATTTTAAAAATAAAATTTAAATTTTGAAGTACAAGTGAAAAATCAACGATGTTAATGCCAAAACAATAAATAGAATAATATTTACGTTTTATTAAACTTGCATTTGTTTGAAAAAAACATTAAATATGCTCATTACAATTCTAATTTCAATTCTAGAATATCATCATTCATCCGAACAATTCTAATTCCAATATCATCATGCAGCCGAACAACTACATTGAAATTCAGATCAATTCCGATCAATTCCAATTCCTACGATCCGAACGGGCCCTAGGTCCATTCGTTTAGTTAGGAGGAGATTTCAAGGGGGAGAGAGAAATCAAACCTAGAAATAAATAGGGTGGAGTAAGGTACTCAACTCTTCGACATGTCGTCAGTGATCTCTACTTGTTCTCCACTCTAGCCGCTCAATCTACACATGACTGACCTGGGATGATATCGTTCCACCTACGAGTCTTGTTCGTCATTCATCTTTGCATCGGTGGGCTTCTTCTCTCCCCCCTTTCATTTAGGGTTTCAACTTCTCTCATCTCCTCTATTTGTAGGGTTAACAACCCTTGTATCTCCACCTCCATCTGCACCGTTCACTGCCATTTGACAAACTACCAAACAGGCACATAACAAGCTTGGTATCATAGCCCTCCTTCCTCGGCTCGACTATTTCACTGCTCTGCACTCGCCGCCTCAGCTGTTTCCGCAAACCAGCCCGGTTTCATAGCCTCCTGCTCGATCAACTTCAACCAACAGTAGTCCCCCCTTCAGTTGTAAGTCCACACCGATACCCTGTCGTCAAGCTCGACGAAGCCTTCACACTACTTCGTCACTCCATCGAGCCGCTACGACGAAGCCGCTGCCTACCTTCTTGTTGTCATGATCATCTTCCAACCTGATCGACGTGGGTTCCCTCCTGCCAGACGTCCTGACCACACTTCTTTGGCGTTTCCAATTCCCTCAAGCCCAGCTCGTTTACGCCCGCATCCAACTCCTCGAAGCAAACCATCGGTCTTTTTTATTTACCTCCCGTAACATATTTTGTACCATCTCAAGAAACATCACCTTTTAAAAAAAAAAAATCCTTCTCAAAAGTATCTCTTTCCTCCCTAATTAATTACTCTTGATTAATTAAATGTTAAATTTCTTCTCCTAATTATTAACTAATTAATTCTTATATAATTAATTATTACACATTTCCTTAAATTTGTGACCGGTCCACTTCCTAACTTCCTCATTAATTATATATATACAAGCAGTCGTGCACGGGGGACCCCGTGCGGGGTGGCGACATTGGTCGGGGGTACGACATTGTTCGGGGCGGCGATATTGGTCGGGGGCGGCGACATTGGTCGGGGGCGGCGACATTGATCATGGACGGCGACATTGGTCGGGGGCGGCGACATTGGTCGGGGGCGACGACATTGATCGGGGCGCCGACATTTACCGGAGGCGCCGACATTGGACGTGGGCTCCGACATTGGACGTGGGAGCGACATTGGCCGTGGGCACACTGCCAATTGGTATGTCATGCGTATGCTGTGAATGGGTCTCGACATGGATTCAATAAATAAAAAACAATGAAGAAAAGCAAAAATAGTGGCATCAAAGAGAAAAGAATGGCATACAAAACATTGTAGTTGGTCCTCCTCTTCTAACCGTTTAGTGTCCGCTGAGTGCGGGCGGTGGCGACCGCAGCCGTAACGCTACGTCTCCAGCCCCAACAATGCGAAAAATAGAAAACTCTTTTGAACCAAAAACTTCAAGTCAAATTCGTCACAATAAATTTTACATATCATATAACAAAACTTCAAAATTCTGAAAGCTCACAAATCTGAAAGCCTCAAAGATTTTGCTCAATTTAGATGTGAACCTAACAGGAAGCCAAGATTACTCTTCACTATAAACTGAGGGTAGAATCAGCCAAACTCTTCCTCATGTACAGCATATATGTCTTTCTATATAAATTAAATAGGTGAAAGAATAATCTCAACAGAATTACAAAGCTACTTTGCAAAATGCAATGTGAATTAATGAAATTTAATACAGAAATACTCTGTTTTAAATTTATATAGCTGACTACATAGCTGCAGGCTGAAATGATTGAATTTATTTGAAACAACAAACCCTCCAGAAAAGTAATCAATCGACTGAAACCTAATAAGGGAAGACGGCGATGGATCTAGAATTCAGCTTTTTCCAATCAAAAGTTTAATTGGACAAATACTTAAAACAGAGCAAAATTCCAAGTTCTGGTGCTGCAAAAACACGCGAATAATTCTGAGAAACTTACGACTGATGGAACGTTTATTTTGATCTTAAGAAACAGTGGCCTTCTCATTCATGGAGAGTTCACCAAAGCTTCCACGTTCCCTGTTGAGGGCGGTGCAAAAATGAAAAATTCAATCAGAGTACAACAACCGAGTGAGAATGGAGAAGAAGGTGATGTAGGACGCAGTGTGCAGACCTTTACCGCGGAAATCTGCCAACAAAATGTGATGGCTCAAGGATCAGGTGGGTGATTTTAGTTTTACCTCCAAACAGCGAGCAACCCTCTTTGGGCAGAGTCTTCGGCAGGGTGATGGCTTCGTCGGGCCAGGGCTTCGGCGGGCGAGCGCCTGTGCAGCCTAAAACTACCGGTCTGATGTCGTCACTGAAACGAAGCGAGGGGATCGGCGGAGTGGAAGACATCAGAGCTGGAGGAGTCATTGGAGTGATCCGCGCGAGAGGGAATTGTAATCGCTGCGAATAGGATTTTGCGAGTAGCGGAGGATTGAGAAGGCGCACGTGAGCGGGATGTGTGGAGCGACGGGAGATGCGCGTGGTAGGGTTTCACGAACGCAGAAGAAGGGATCGGGAGAGGACGATGCAGTGACGGGACAATGGCGGGATGCTTTCGATGAGTAATGTTAAAACCCTCAAGATTTACATAAATATTACCATAAACATCTTTTATGGTAGCGGAAAGACCATAATGCCCTCAAGTTAAAGGCAAAAAACATGTTCTTATGAGAGCATTTTATAAATTTAAATGTTACACCATGATGTGTTTAGGGGTTTGTTTATATAATAAATATATATATATATATATATATATATATCTTTAACTAAATTAAACAAGTAGTTTGAAGTTATAGAATTAAACTTAGTCATTCAATATATGACAAATTTTTGATCTCATTCATCCAATGAAAGAGAAAAAAAAAATAAGAGAGAGAATCTTTATAGTCATTTTATCCCTACATTTAAAAATAGAAGGAAAGGTGGAGAGAGAGGGAGAGCGAGATATAGGCAAAGACATGATTGCCTAAGAAATTGTTTCCTATATCACGTGCTTGTCACTGATGCAGGATTTCAAAGTTTTTTTCCCTACAATACCTGTTTACCACTAGTGCAGAATTTTCTAAAAACAGGATTTCCTAAAAAAAGATTTCCAAAAATAAAGCATTAGTATCTCTGAAATGGAGTTTCCAATAAATATGGGCGTGGTAAATAAAATGGAGTTCGCTTCGAGTGCGTGCCGAGTCGTCCCACTCGCGCACCGCTTGCTCTGGGCCTAGGGCAAGTGCGAACGTAGTCGCCCCACTCGCCCCTTAGTTGCTTGTGGCATCGCTCTGGGCGAGTCAAGGAGGGGCATGCCCTCCATTCGCTTATTCAGCTCGCCCTAAACTACCCTTCCTGTTTTGGCCACTTCGACGGGTGGCAATATGAGGTTATACGTAGGTGATCAAAATGGAGCGACGTCATTCGCCAGCGCAAATCACGCCCCGGCTCAATTACCCTCACGTCATTCCAGAAAACTATAAAAGAAACCCTCATTCAAGGGGAAGTAACTCTGGTGCTAGAGAGAGCTCTGACGCTTTCCGGCGAGGTCGTGAGACTTAGATCAATCCTCCGTTTGGAATTCGCTCTGCTCCCTCTCTAGCGCGAAGGCGTCTCAAGGCTTCAAAGACGCGTCATCCTTCTCCACTGGAGCGCTCTCATCAAGGCTATGACTCAGCAAGAGCACTTCCATCAAGGCTCCAAGGGCTTAGCAATTTTTCCCAACTAGAGCGCTCCCACATAAGCTCCAAGGTCTTAGTCAATATTCTGTAGTTTTCATATTTTGTACTTTGAGAGGTGGCATCTCACTCTCCGAGGAATTCTCTCAATTCTTGTAAGCTCCAACGAAATAGTAGATTTTGGCACGACACCGATTCGGCCACACAGTTTTTCACCTTTCCGAGTTTTTCATGGTAATAAAAAAAACCTTTTGTGAAAGGAGGAGATGATTAGTGAGAAAATAGGAGGGTGATTTGATAGTAATTTCTACGGAAATGGTGTCTAATAGTGTAAAAGGAGGAGATGTTGATTTAAAAGAGAATGTTGGAGCGGGCAGAGGAGGATCTAAGGGGGCCCCGAGCCACTCAAGAATTTTGCAAAATCACTAATGAGTTTGGATATCTTTCGTTGAGACAATGAATTTTGATTACTTACACGTCAAAATGGTGGTCGGGTGAGAGATAAACGACTTTTATAAGACGGAGACCCTCAATTTTTTTTAACGAGAGGAAGACGATGCTCCCCACCCCCACCCCCTCGTTTACAAAGTCGCTGTCATTTTGATTCACTTTGCTTCTTCAGTTCCTACAAGTGTGCAACGGTATCTGCGTCAGTTGACGAGCACAACAATGTTTGTGTCGTCTACAGCAAGCATGCCGAAGCATCTTAGCACTACCGACGCGTCTGTTCCCTGTATCTGTCGCCTCCACGTTCTCTATAGCCGCCGACAAAGAGATCCATTTGGTAAGTAACGCACTTGTCAAGGGGAAGCAACAACGCCCGTCGTTCCGTTTTTTTCATGTCGTCGTTCCGTCGCCCTCAGCCACAGCTGAAGCCTCCATCAATCACCCCCTTCAGCGCCCTACCAGCGACGCCCGCTCACTCCTCCCGAGATCTTTGATGATCGAATCCTCTCAATCACTCGCGTGTTTTGTCCTTACTGACTGCACGAGGAAGAGTGACCTTTTTCGAGCCCCTGGTCATCAGCCCTCAGCACGGCTGTTGTTTCTTCTAGAACTGTACGCTGCTCGTTCTGTCGAGCCCACCCCCCGTCTGAAAAACCGTGCGGACACAACAGTCAGCCGACAATTTTCTCCGCGGCGGTACCACCTCCGCAACATGCCATAATCATAGTTGTTTAATGCGTCAGCACGTGCTCAAAAAATACTTTCTGTTTCCATCCAAATTTCACTTGTAAAGCTCCAATTTGTCTGAAAAAATAATTAAAAAAAACCGGCCCCCTCTCACTTAGTCTCTCTCTCCATTCCAGAACATTCTTCTCGTCCCTCCCATTCCCCATAACCTAGAACATTCTTCTCGTCCCTCCCATTCCCCGGTACCCTAAACCCTAAACTGCTCATCCCTTCTGCAGCCTTGCGACGAGAGATGAGGAATCTCATTCAAACATCCGACACTGATCTTGAAGAGCGGCCACTCCTTGGGGAAGAAAGGCTCACAGCCCCGCAAGGAAGCTTAGACATATTCCACAAAGACACGGTGACAATGAGTGAAGATCTGGAAGTAATCTACAGTAGCTTCCTCAATCTCCGCCGCCGCTACGAGGAATATAGAAACACCATCAACCCGAAACATGACAGAGAAATCTCCCGCTAGATTTATTAGGAGGTTTTCTCCATCCTCCAGAAGACCTATGCCTTCAAGAAACGAGTTAAAATCCTCCGCAACTCTGAAGCAGTCAACCGTGAGATTTCAGGAACTTCCGAAGACCGTACAAGATTCAACATCTTTTGGGCGTTGCAAACAAAACTTTTAAAAATGATGAACGATTTCCAGAAACTAAGACATGAGATTGGCTCTTATCAAACTGAAAGGATAAAAAGAAAATTCTTATTTCTGTGTGGCGAGTCTCCCAGTGATGATCTTGTGGAAAAAAGACTATCCGGATGCATACCAGAAGAAAGCTTGTTCGTGCTCGGGTCCACATACTCATGAGGCTCATAGTATGAAGTCAGATCCTCAACATTAAACACAGGGTGTATTCCCATACTGGCCGGGATGTCAAGTCGGTAGGCGTTGGTCCCAATATGACTAATAATGAAGTACAGACTCATTCGCCTCACGCTTAACTTCTTGGCAGACCCCGAAGGGAGACTCTCAGGGCGGACTCGCACCATTATCTTCTCGCCTACATTAAATATTTGCTCTCGTCTCTGCTTATCTGCATGAGTTTTATAACTTTCATTGCTCACTATTATTTGTCGACGAACCGACTCATATAATGTATGCGAATGATGAACACGCGACCCAACTAACTCATGCAAATGAAGCAAATGATGCGCATAGAGCGCAACATACTCGACACACTTCCTAAGGGAAGACCCAACAATGACTTGGGTATTACTAACATGGGGTGTCCTATCAGGAGGCTTACCGGGTGATCGATAGAAAAATACAGCGTGACCGACGTCATCACCCGTGGGGACGATGTAGATGGTGACAAAAAAGTGCGGAGCACTGGTGTGATGGGTACCTCTCAAATGATATAGCCCATCGGGTGGCTCACTATGGGGTGTATAGCATAAGTCATCACGTGTGAGATGATCACTAATGCGGATATACGATCTATCACTAAAGTGTAAGAGGGAAGGCTTGTCAAATGAGCCTCTCAGGTACTTGATCCCGAAGAGGTCGATAATGATAGGATAGCCCACCACGAGAAGGGCACCAATAACATAGTGTAAGTGAGAGCAAGTAGGACACCCACAACAAAGTCAACACTAGCTTCATGAACCTTCCAAGAGAGTAGTGGCTCATCAGGAGGCTTATCTAGAAGTTCAACAATGAGGTCATTAATAATGGGAAGATCCCTCAGATGAGTATTGCTGATAAAGGTAGTGTCCTCGTAACTGGGTGAGGTAGCCACAATGAAGTCAACACCATACTCTTGATTCTCAGTGGTGAAGTGACTTGAGATAGTCCTAAAGGAAGAGCAGGGGGTGACCGGACTCAAGTGTGGATCAATCAATATAGCATTGAGAGTTGTGTCTCTGTTCAAAGGGGGCACTAGGTCTAGATGTAGGTCTAGGTGAGGTGAAAAGGATTGGTATACCATCACAGTATCACTAGGTCACTCGTCCTCACCCACGTGACCATGCTCACTAGTCAGGCTAGTATCACTCTCTACCTGTATCAAAAGGGCATGATCAGATTCAACCTCAAGATCACATGAGCACTGAATCTCATCAAACTGATAAGGATCAAAATAAGGTGTCAGGGCTCTTATCTTGGTGGGAGCACTACTCGTCGCATCGGTGGCTTAACTCAAATCCCTATGCTTTCTTCGTAATGTAGATCTTAGGTGATCAAACTGAGTTTTTAAGATATCAAAACGGTCAAGTAGTAATCGCATAAATTCAGCCTCAAGTAACTCTATTAGTGGAACACTAGGAAGGTCTTGACATGTACTGTCATCCTGCCGATGGTGACCTCTATAGGGTTCCTGAGGGTCGTCTAGACGGTAGTTCCTAACATAATTAGATTGTGGTTATAGGTGCGTATGAGCCCAGTGAACGTGCAGTGGAGGTCGCTCATATCCAAACCCAGGTTCCTCTCCTAGAGGAGATGTGTAGCGGCGATGAACTGAACGATATTCAAGTCTATCATCGTGAAATCGCAGAGAGGTGTAATGATGAAGACGTGAGCACCTCTCGTCGTGGTGATCGCCTCTAGCATGATGGAATTGTGTCGAGGGGTCGACACGATCTCTAGGAGTGGTGTGCGGGGAACAATGATAATCATAATGATAACATGAAGATCTCTCTAGAGGGGTTCTATGAGATCGGGTATATGTAAACTCAGGATACTCAGATGGAGGAGACGAATGACGACGATAACTAAATATAAATGAACCCAATGATTATTTAAAACCTACCACTACGAAGCATGCAAATGGTCTAACCTTGACCTCTGATACCAATTTGATGTAGGGTAGGCTAGTGGTGCTTGGAAACTATGACTCTAAGTGCAGGTGAAGGGGTGACACACTAGTGCATCGCTAAATGCAATGTGACCATCGGTCGACAACGACAATTAATATAAGCAATGTGATTAATAACACCACGTAGATAATTAAAATAAAAGAGACAAACAATTAATTTTTAGCAATTAGGCAACGACTTCCTCCGCTCGGAGGGCCAAAGCAAGCGTGCGGCGAATAAGTCCTCCTGCAATTATTAGTATAATAAAACCAATTTCGCAATTAGGCAACGGCTTCCTCTGCTCGGAGGGCCAAAGCAAGCGTGCGGCGAATAAGTCCTCATGCAATTATTAGTATTAATAAAACCAATTTTCACGCAAATATAATCTCAGCACAATACAATAAAACACCAAATGAAAATGTCAAATCCAAGAATACAATACCACAAACGCTCACAAAATAGAGGGTTGAACCGAGACACTGAAGATTTGGAGGGCCGGATGTGTAGATCGGCGATCGGAGGTGGAACCGGTGGCGAGACGATGGTGACAGTGGCTGCCCTTGGCGGGAAACGGTGATAACGGATAGTAAAACAACGGATCCGGCCACGAATAAGTAGATCCGCGCCGGAGATGGGTAGATCCGCTATTTAGGGGCGGATCCATGCAAAAATGGAAAGTATGTGATGTGGAAATAACGGACCGGGAGCGAAATTCTCAGATCTGAATGGATCTAGAGAATTAGGGTTATTTGGAAGTGGTTCCACGAAGGGGAGAAGAAGTGGAGGGTCGGGTGAACAGTATCGGATGAACAGTAACGATGAACAATGCCGATGGACAGTGTTCGATGGCTGGAAGTGGATTTTGAGGGGTGGAAAACGATGGTGGGGGTAGGGATTACCTTGGGGAGGAGTTTGACGGCCTAGGAGTCGTCACCTAGAGTTCCACGACGTCGGCACCGGGGAGGGATCGCTGGAATCCAGGAATATTTCTTCTCCAAATTCTGCAATGCCTTTGATGAGCCCTCATATTTCCTATTTATAAGAAAAGACACATTAGGATTTCCCCATCAACGACAATGATTGGTCGGTGGATTCGCCCTTAAAATACATCAAAAATAAACTGAAAAATATCAAGTAATATAGTGTTTTGATTCGCGGCGACGCTCCGGACACAATCATGGAGCCCGATCGTCGATCCAGGCACGCCATATATGGGAAGTTGTCAAATCAGCTCCGAACGGGCTCAAAGCGCGTCCTTGTCTCTGCTCCACATCACTTATCTATGGGGTTGTTCAGAATCCTCAAGGAGTCTCCTTTCAGCAGCTCTCTGGTAGAATTACAGGGACGAAACATTCATCAATTAGTCATTCTGCTGCTATTCTCAACTGTAGTTTTAAAAGATTTCTTACATAAAATAGGAATTGTCGAATTTGAGAGGCACTCGAGCTTTTACCTATAATGCATAAAACAAAATTGACTTTACTTTTACTAATGCTGGAATCTTTGGAGAAGTTTCTAATAATGGATTAGATGTGATGATGATACCAGAGCGTGGACACCAGATAGGGCAACTATATCCTTGTCCCATAGACCCAAGAGGTAAAATATGTCCCTCAAAGTCACTGAACCTGAAAACAAAGAATGGCAATGTTGAATGTGTAGTGCACATGCCGAATATATGTATGAGCAAATATGATATCGGAGACTTTCGGAATCAGATTGATAAACACACACACACACAGTGTTCCCCCAAGAACAATGTCGACACTAATAGTACCTTTGGCTGTCGGACGGTCTCCAACTAGTCTTGTTAGGGATGAAACCTATTTTATAAGAATATGTGTGCATATAACCACACATTCATGATCTTCACCTCAAAAGTAGTGGGATGAACGGCCGCGTCCGATCCCCCCGCACGCCGATCCCATGACGCGTAATGGATGAACCGCCGCGAGCGGCGGGCGGCCGACCTCCTCCCTGGACGCCGGAGGTTTGTGAGCGGTGGGAAGAATATATTTTTCATTGTAGTTAGAGGACTTTATCTATATGGAAGCACATTTTTTAAGATATAATAAAATCACAAAATTTTTAAAAATTGGAACTCCAAGGATGTTTTTCCTTTTAATATAATATAGATGTATATATATATTATATAATAGATATTGCATCTGGTATTGAGAATAATATATAATACGTTTCATCTCAATCCCCAATAATGTTTCTAGTTATAATTTGTGCATTATCAATATAATATAATTTGGAAACTCTGCCCCAAAAAGGCATTACTTTTTCCTGGAGAACACATAGACATGCCTGAGAAAGACCATGACAGCAACGGCCGCAACCCCGACTACACTATGCGTTAATAATGTGAAGCCCAATGTGAAGCTGACATCAACCTTAGCGCCCTTGGAGATTGATGGTGGAACGAAACCGACTTCTGAAAATTTTTTGTGTGATTCAGCGTAGTCCCTCAAGAAAGCATCTTTATCCTACAAAAACAATGAACACAGATAAATTTTAAATTATGATATTGAATTTGACAAATATATTTCTCCGTTTGGGTTAATTTTTGACTCTATAATATTGTTTCAGTAGTATAATATTATGGGTCTCATGTCATCAGTTATCTAGTAATTATATTATTAAGGTATTAAGTCGAGTTGTATGAGTTGAGTTGGATGAGTGTCAAGTTGAGACGTAGTTAAGAGTTATGTACACATCTCTTACGTTGAGGTTATTAACACTTGCTACATCATGAGTCATATATATTTAGGGATGCTTGGTCATGTTTGAGGTATCAAAATATTAAATAAAATCTCTCTCCATCCTCATTCTAGAGTTAGCCCCATTATATCTCCCCACCGCTGCCTCCCACAAACACCAAAAAATAAGCACATAACATATAATGAGTTCAAGTAGGATTTTAAGGAGAGAAAGAAATATTCAATAGAAATCAGTGTAAACCGCCATTAATTTCAATTGTTCAACATGCAGCAGGGAAATAGATTGGGTGCTTATTTGGTTACTGGTAGACAAAAATGATATTTTAGAAAACGATGATTTGGTTTCGTACATTTTATGCGAGAAAATGAAAAAAAAAAATAATCTTTGAGGGAGTTGTGAGTGGGTTTGATAAGATTTTTAATTTCCAGCAATCAGACAAGTCCTTGGGTTGCTTGAGACTTGAGAGTGCAGAATGAAGAGTCAAAAATGCACCAGCCAAAATTAGCACTCCAAAGATTTTAAAAAGAGAGAATAAACGGATGTTAAAATGAAAAAAAATAGTTCAAAATAATTTTCATAGATCAGGTTCAACTCCTCAACCAATCCTAGGAGGTTTCCACCCAAATAGTTTGTATTATTAATTACTCAAATTTCCTCTCGAAGTTTGCAAAATTACAAGTTGCAGCTCTCTATCTTTAAAAATTACTTAAATCTCCCCAGAATGGTCTATTTCCAAGTTAAACAAATATTTAAAGGATCCTTTACTGAACCTTCCTTGTAAGTTTCTAAAATTCACAAGTTGCACTCTATCTTTTGAAATTACAAAAACTCTCTTATAGGGAGGCAATTTTGTGCATGCAAGTTTGGAAATGTAAACTTATATGAGAAATTTTCGTAATTTTAAATGATAGTGGGGTGAATTCTGTAACTATATTATTCACAGATATTTTTTGATTATTTAATAGAATATTTAAACTAAAAAAATAATTTGAAAGACATGAAAAAAATAAAGCATGCATGATGCAAAATTACCTTTGCATAGAGCTCTATGTAGGGGCGGAAAACTGGGTCTTTAACCATATCCTTATCTACGGTGTTCTTCAGAATCCCCAAGGAGTCTCCTATCAGCAGCTCTCTGGTAGAATTACAGGGACGAAACATTCATCAATTAGTCATTCTGCTGCTATTCTCAAATGTAGTTTTAAAAGATTTCTTACATAAAAAAGAAATTGTCGAATTTGAGAGGCACTCCAGCTTTTGCCTATAATGCATAAAACAAAATTGACTTTACTTTTACTAATGCTGGAATCTTTGGAGAAGTTTCTAATAATGGATTAGATGTGATGATGATACCAGACAGTAGACACCAGATAGGGCGACTATATCCTTGTCTGATAGACCCAAGGGGTAAAATATGCTCCTCCAAGTCACTGAACCAGAAAACAAAGAATGACAATGTTAATGTGTGTAGTGCACATGCCGAATATATGCATGAGCCAATATGATATCGTAGACTTTCGGAATCAGATTGATAAACACATACACACACACACATTAAATGTTTCTAATATAATTTTTATTATAATTGTTAGAAAATACTAAGAAAAATGATGTATTGGCCCATTAATATGGCTCATGTAGGAATTAGTGTTTAGTCCCACATTATTTGTATAGCTAAGTTTTCCTATCCTCTCTCCTATATATTTGTACTCATACTTGTATTTTCGTATTCAAGAAGTATATACAAGGTTTGAACCACTTTTCTACATGGTAACAGAGGCAACGATCCGGCTCCTTCTTTTCTAACCGCCCAGTCTTTGGTTTAACCGGGCGGCCTGAAATTTGGCTTAACCGCTTGGCTTCTGCGGTCTTGCTCTTTCTAACCGCATCTCATCTCTCTCTCCCATGGATCCACCTCTCTCTCTCTTCTTCGCTCCTCTTATAGGCCTTCCTCTCCCTGGCAAGTGGGCCATACTCTCGTGCGGCTAGTTCTCTACCCGCTCCGGTTTTTCCTTCTTCGTGTGGCTTGGTTTTTTTTCTGTCTGGCGAACTGCTTTCTGTCGACCATTCCCTATCCGCGCGACCAGGAGTCTTTCCCGCTGCGATCTTGCTTCTTGTCGTGCGGTGTCCTTGCCGCAAGGAGTCCTATCCCTTTTTCGCTGCTCTCTTTCCCGCTGTGGCCTCGTGTCTTGCCGCGCGGTCTCCTTGTCGTGCAGACTTCTTTGGCGGGATCTTCTCTTGTCGACTACCTTGTCGCCTGGTGCTTCTCTGGTCAGCGTGGCTATTCGCGCGATCTGTCTGCGACTTCTAGTGAACTACTGATCCCGTTGCGGTCTAATTCTAACTGCGCGGTCTGGATCTAACCGCCCGGCCAGGTCCTTCTCGTCGTGCCTTCTATCCGTTGTGGTCTACTTCTAACCGCGCGATCTGGTTCTAACCGCCCGGTCAGGTCCTTGCCGCTGTGCCTCTAGCCGCTGCCAATCTCTTCTACCGACCGGCCTCTATCCGCCTGGCCAGGTTTCTTACCGCTGCTCCTCTATTTGCCCGACCAAGTTTCCTGTCGATGTGCCTCTATCCGCCCGACCTCCTCTACCCACTGCGACCTGATGGCCTCTGAAAATTCTAATGCCTCCTCTGATCTACCTGATCGTGTTGTAGCTCCAATCTCAGAGCCTCGCGATGAACTCCGAATCACTACTATCTCTCTCAATGGGAAACAAAATTTCGTGGATTGGGTGCACTCGGTTCGTCACATCCTGCAGACGAAAGGCCTGCTTCATCACCTGACTCGGGCCACTCCGACCGCTCCCACCGACGAGTGGCTTCGAGATGATGGTTGGGCCCAATCTTGGCTCCTCAACGCCATGGACACCGAGCCCTATCGAATGATTATGTATCATGACACAACTAAGGCTACGTGGGAAGAGCTCCACTCATTTTACTCTGGGCAGAATAGCTTGCAACACTTATTCGACATTATCTCTGATCTTCAAAACCTTGATCCCGGGGATCCTGGTGATATGATCTTCTTTGTTGTAAAAGCCAAGAACCTGGTCGAGGCCTGGATCCAACATCAGCCTCCTACTACAGATCTAACCACTCAGCGGGCCCAGAAAAAAGCAGACGGGATTGCGATGATGATGTCCCGGGTGCCCTCTCACCCGCACAGTGTTCGGGCCCAGATTCTTTCATCTACCACCACCCCCTCTTTGTCTAATGTGTGCTCTATGCTTCTAAAGGTCACACCGCCCTAGGATTTTCCTGTTACTCTCTCCCCAACTCTCCTCCAGCACTCTTCACCAGTCCCGCCTGCTCGGGGTCCCTCAGCTCGTGGGGGCCGCTCCATGTCTCGGAGACGTGGTGATGCAACCTGCGGCGCATTTTTTAGTTTTATTATTGTACATGTATTTTTCCTTTTTTCGCGCATGTCTTCGCGCTTAGTTGGATGATTATTTTTGTCGCGCATGTTATTAGCATTTTTGATGTAATTTTGTATCGCGCGTGTTTGCGCAAGTTTTGGATTGGCTCGTTGGTGTGACCGGCCAAAGAGACCCTAAATGTATCGGTCCGGTATTTTAGGGGGTAGGTTATTTAGGGCAAGCAAATTTTAATTAACTATTTTATTTGGTAGCGTCACCTTTGCCTATAGCCGGCCGGCCTTTGAAATTCCCCTCCACATTTTCTCCAATTTGATACTATTGCAATTCTGCCTTTATAAAATCCTGTGATATTATCCCATGGTAGCTGCCACTCCCATTTTATCGTAATCCTATCCATTTAAAAAGAACTCCCACGTTATCTTCCAATAACAATTTAACCCTAACCCATGTTTTCCCATGCTATAAAGCTTTCCCCCACATCTCATGTTAGGGCAGCTGGGAAATGAACTAACTGAACCGTTTTTGGTTTCGGTTGATTTCTGCCAGTGCCGACCCTAACTCCGCATTTCCCTACCGTCCAGCGCCGCCAAAGCCTACCCACAGTTTTCCCTCCCGACCAGTGTCGACGAGTTCTTCCCGCCTGAAGCCGCTCCCTCCAGTGCACTTCATCCCCTACAACAAACTTCCGGAGACACTGCACCTCTCCTCCAGTCGCAGTTCCCTCACGTCGACTCCGGAAGCCCGACGCCATCTTTCTCCTGGCCGTTTCCTCATGTCCAGCTCCGACGCCACCTCTGGAAGCCTCATATACCTCCTACGCCGGCATTGTCGTATCTCTAAGGCTCCAGCGAGCTTGCGGGCTTTCTTCTTCTCCTGACCGCCCGTTCCCACTTCTCCAGCCCTCGACGTCGTCTCGAGCAACGTCGCCACCTGATTTCTCTTCCAGTTGACCGACTCCTCCCAGTCCTCGACGAGTCAACTGTCTTCTTCTCCAGCTACCACTTGGTTTACCCAAGCCCTGACAGAAACTTCTCAAGAGTCCACTGTATTGCAGCAACCTACAACAAGCGGTCTACATCAGTGGACGTGTTAGCCTCTGTCACTCCATCCCGTGGTATACGTCACCACCTCTCTCGCTCGCATCACTTTAGTTATTCTCATGCTCGAAATATGAAATGGTTAATTATTAAGAGCTTGCCCCTAACTAATCAGATCTCTTAATTACCGTTATTTTGTTACACGTGCATGCCACCTATTAATTTCTGTGCTTGTGGAATTAGAATTTGTGACGCTAATGTGTTTGTGCGACAGCCTTGCGTTCGCGAGCGACGCCTTGACCGTTTAGTTCGTTAGAAATAGCTAGCGAAAGTTGCCTCTCGCCACATTAATTTTAAAGATCGCAATTGTCTTCTTTTAAAACTACAGCCCTAGATTTTAGTTTACATCAGTTTGGTGTGGCTGCTTGGATATCTCACTTCTATCGTGGGATAGCCGAGCGCCGGTCGTTTCAAAATTTTAAGTTATGTTTTTACGTTAAAAAAATGAATAATTTAGATGCGCGCATTAAAACTTTGAAGAAAGATGTTGAGTGTGTCACTGCTTACGTCTGACAGAATCTGCGTGTGTTGTGCATCTCTGTTCACAACCTGGAGGTGACAACGCGCACGTATTATGCTGCTCCTACATACCTTCCCACTTCATATCACATAGTGGAACCCGAGGTTAGGTGTTTCGATAGACCTCCACATCTCGTCAGTTTCACGACGAGGACTTTAGCTCCACCCACCCCTACTGTGACGCTCACTTCAGTCGAGGAGATTCTTTCGGGGCCCCTGCTCCAGGGAGAAAAGTTTCCTCCTATCTTTATCACCCCAATTGATGTCATGACTCCACGTGTCTCCACTACAGCACTCCCTTCAGTCGAGGAGGTTCTTCCTGAGCCCCTGCTCCAGGAAGAAGAGCTTCTTTTTATCGCCTTGACTGAAGTCGTATCTCCACGTGTCTCCGTTATAGCACCCCCTTTGATCGAAGAATTTCTTCCTGAGCCCCTGCTCCAGGACGAAGATCTCTCTCTCACTTTTATCACGCTAGCTGAAGTCGTGGATCCACTAGCCTCTAGGACAACACATATTTTAGCCACGGAGTTATTTTCTAAACCCCCGCTTCTAGAAGAACTTATTAGTAATTTGTCACTCACCTTGGATGACACTTCATCACTCTCTCTTCTCCCAGAGGAGTTGGCTAGTGATGAGACTCTCATCTTAGGTGACCTAGAGTCGTTCGTCATACGTCCTGACTTTATTAGCACACTACCGCCACAAACCATTGAGCCCACAAACAATGTGCTTGGTGGCCCCTCTCCTGTGGCACTCGAGGCACCACCTTTCATCGACTTTGTATTCAACGAGCACACATTTAGTCAACATCATTTCTCTTTAGTTGTAAACGAGCATGTTGTTCCACCACCTCATTATCGTTAGGGGTCTGAAACTTCTAGGTCTATTCGTATTGAGGGAGCCGAAACAATACTTAAATATTTTACTCCTCATCGGGACACCCGCTTCAAAGGTTTTTTGTGGAAAATTTTACACGGTAAACTTGGGATCTTCGTAAAATTTTGTGACTCAAGTGGGACTTCTTCGGGTGAAATCATGACGATGGACGATCTTGATCTAGCAGACGTTCGTAGGTGTCTATCAGACGAGCGTATGTTGCGTTATGAAATAATAATTCCACAGGTTGATCACGCTTGCCTCCGAATTTTCTTTCTATCTTGCTATTATTTCCTGCTTTTTCCCCTGCCCCATGTTTTCCCCACACATCGTCATTGTCGTCCTCTGCAAGCTATAATAATTGTTGTTTATTTAAATATTTGGCATGAAATTTTGACTAATGAAATGCGAGCTTTTGTGATGAGAGGTTACTTCAAGGTTTTGGGGCTGCAGCGACGACATTCGCAGGACAGTCATGCAACATTTTATTCGATCGACAGTTGGGTTTCATACTTGCAGGTTACATCGAGTCTCGTCGGGGTCGAGCTCTTTCAACCCCGGGAGAATTGAAGCAACATGTGGCGCATCTTTTTAGTTTTATTAGTGTACATGTATTTTTCCTTTTGTCGTGCATGTCTTCGCGCTTAGTTGGATGATTATTTTTGTCACACATGTTATTAGCGCTTTTGATGTAATTTTGTTTCGCGCAAGTTTTGGTTTGGCTCGTTGGTGTGACCGGACGAGACCCTAAATATATTGGTCCGGTATTTTATGAGGTAGGTTAATTAGGGCAAGCAAATTTTAATTAACTATTTTATTTGGTGGCGTCACTTTTGCCTTTAGCCGTCCGGCCTTTGAAATTCCCCTCCACATTTTCTCCAATTTGATACTATTGTAATTCTGCCTTTATAAAATCCTGTGATATTATCCCATGGCAGCTGCCACTCCCATTTTATCCTAATCCTAGACATTTAAAAAGAACCTCCATGTTATCTGCCAATAATAATTTAACCCTAACCCATGCCTTTTCCCATGCTATAAAGCTTTCCCCCACATCTCCTGTTAGGGCAGCTGGGAAATGAATTAACTGAACTGTTTTTGGTTTCAGTTGATTTCTCCCAGCGCCGACCCAAACTCCGCATTTCCCTCCCGTCCAGCGCCGCCAAAGCCTACCCGCAGTTTTCCCTCCCGACCAGTGCTGACGAGTTCTTCCCGCCTGAAGCCGCTCCCTCCAGTGCACTTCATCCCCGACGACAAGCTTTCAGAGCCACTGCACCTCTCCTTCAGTCGCAGTTCCTTCACGACGACTCCGCAAGCCCGACGCCATCTTTCTCCTGGTCGTTTCCTCCCGTCCAGCTCTGACGCCACCTCTGAAAGCCTCATCTACCTCCTACGCCAGCGCTGTTGTATCTCTAAGGCTCCAACGAGCTTGCGGGCTTTCTTCTTCTCCCAGCCGCCCGTTCCCACTTCTCCAGCCCTCGACGTCGTCTCCAGCAACGTCGTCACCCGATTTATCTTCCAGTTGCCTGACTCCTCCCAGTCCTCGACGAGTCAGCTGTCTTCTTCTCCAACTACCACTTGGTTTACCCGAGCCTTGGCAGAAACTTCTCAGGAGTCCAGTGTATTGCAGCAACCTACAGCAAGCCGTCTACATCAGTGGACGTGTTGGCCTCCGTCATTCCATCCCGTGGTATACCTCTCCACCTCCCTCGCTCGCATCACTTTAGTTATTCTCATGCTCAAAATATGAAATGGTTAATTATCAAGAGCTTTCCCCTAACTAATCAGATCTTCTAATTACTGTTATTTTGTTACACGTGCTTGCCACCTATTAATTTTTGTGTTTGTGAAATTAGGATTTGTGACGCTAATGCGTTTGTGCGGCAGCCTTGCGTTCGCGAGCGACGCCTTGACTGATTAGTTCGTTAGAAATAGCCCGCGAAAATTGCCTCTCGCCACATTAATTTTAAAGATCGCAATTGTATTGCTTTAAAACTACATCCCTAGGCTTTAGTTTACATCACGTGGCCGGTCTAGAAAATCTAAGTTTCAGTGCACCTATTGTGGTCGTGATGGCCATCTAGAGGCCGCCTGCTATCGCAAACATGGCCTGCCTCCCCATCTTGCTGCTCCTGCTATGGCTGATCCTCCCGCTGCACCTACCCCAGATTATGCTTCCACTGCACGGGCAGACATTGATGATCTACGCTCTCAGCTCCAGCTCTTGCAAGGGGTCATCTCTCGCTCGTATGGCTTCGTCGCATCTATTTCCAATGAATGTATATCATGTCTCTCTCAGGGCTCTCACTGGATTGTGGACTCGAGTGCCACACATAATATTACGTCGCAACGACCTCCGCACTATTCGGTGACTGCTCACCCCCAATTCATCACTGTGGAGAATGGTGATACCACCCCCGTTTCTGGTGTTGCTGATATACCCCTCACACTTACTCTCTCTCTGACTTCTGCTCTTCATGTTCCTGGTTTCCCATTTAAATTACCCTTCGTTAGCCGCCTCACACAAGACCATGATTGCTTTATTACTTTCTCACCCTCTACCTTTGTTGTGCAGGATCGGCAAACGCAAAATATCATTGGTAAGGGAAGGGTGTCCAATGGGCTCTACCTCCTCGATGTCCTTCCATCTACTCTCTCCGTTGTCTCCACTACTGATTGGCATTGCCGTCTTGGGCATGCTCCCCTCCAGATTCTCAAGAAGGCTCTTCCGGATGTCTCTGAGCATGAGTTTTCTTGTGAGTCATGTATCTTTGGCAAACAACATCGTGTATCTTTTCATCCTACTTGTACTAAGAGTGATACTCCATTATCATTAGTGCACTCTGATATTTGGGGTCCTTATAACACCCCTAGCATGTTTGGCTATTGTTATTTTGTCACCTTTATTGATAATTATTCACGCTTAACCTGGTTATACTTACTTCGAGATTGTGCTGAACTAACTACAACATTTCGCACCTTTCTTAGCGAAATACGTACACAGTTCCCCTCTCCTCTAAAGGTTATTCGCACGGATAATGCCAGGGAATACACTAGCCGGATATTTGCAAACTTATGCACTGAATTCGGTATTATACATCAAACCTTGTGTGCATATATGTCTCAACAAAATGGTGTGACAGAATGTAAAAATTGTCATATCCTTGATGTTACGCGGCCTCTCATGCTTCAAATGAACGTTCCTACTTGTTTTTGAAACTTTACTATCTCTACGACATGTCACATCATCAATCGCATGCATTCTTCTGTGCTTAACTACGCCACTCCGTGTGGTCTTCTCTTTCCATCCCAATCCCAGTTTATTGTCACGCCTCGTGTTTTTGGCTGTACTTGCTATGTTCACAATCTGGGTCTGATCAAGGATAAGCTTGCTACTTGGGCAAGCAAGTGTATGTTTCTCGGGTACTCTCGGACCCAGAAAGGCTATGTGTGTTATTCTCCGTCTACTGACAAGGTTGTTGTCTCTGCCGATGTCACCTTTCGGGAGGATCAATCGTTCTACGGCTCACCCTCTGCCACCACTCCTCCCTCCGCTTCAATTCCTCGGCTGGTTGTTCCCATCGCGTCTTCTCTACCACCTCTTCTTCCCACCCCTCTTTTGGCACCTGCTCCATCTCTCCTACCTAAACTATCGTTGATTCGTGTCTACACTCATCGTACCCCGGTCCC
The DNA here is from genome assembly GCA_039513925.1 of Platanthera zijinensis. NCBI lineage: Eukaryota > Viridiplantae > Streptophyta > Magnoliopsida > Asparagales > Orchidaceae > Platanthera > Platanthera zijinensis. The sequence goes on from CM077080.1 coordinate 39,456,308, forward strand.
TGGAGCTCTACATCAGCATTCCCTCACCAGTGCTATCCCTCAGGCTACCGATCATACATCAACATCTACTGCTCACCCCATGGCCAATTATGTGTCTCTACATCGCCTTTCTTCACCTCTACACAAGTTTGCTCTCTCTCTCCTCCTCCATTTCTCTTCCTAACTCGGTGCAGGAGGCTCTTCTCCATCCAGGATGGGGTGCGGCCATGGACGAGGAAATGACCGCTCTTTGGTCCAACGAGACCTGGGATCTGGTGCCTCTTCCTCCCGGACATCCGTGTGTCAGTTGCAAGTGGGTGTTTGCTATCAAACATGCTCTGGATGGGACAATCGACCGGCTAAAGGCATGTCTTGTGCCTCGGGGATTTACTCAACAACATCGACTTAATTATGATGAAACCTTCTCTCCCGTCGCCAAGTTGAACTCTGTTCGGGTACTGATCTCCTTGGTTGTACATCGACACTGGCCTCTCCATCAGCTGGATATTAAAAATGTCTCTCTGAATGACGATCTCCAAGAAATAGTCAACATGCATCAACCTCCCGGGTTTGAGACCACGGGGGAGTCTCGTGTCTGTCATCTACAGAAATCTATTTATGGTCTCAAACAATTTCCCAGAGTTTGGTTTGAAAATTTTAGTAAGGTTGTTCGTGATGTCGGATTCAAGCGGAGCTCAGCTGACTTCTCTCTCTTAACTCGCCATCAATCAACTGGAACTGTCATTCTCCTGGTGTATGTGGATGATATCTTGATTACTGGTGATGACACCGCAGGGATGCAAAAAAACAAGAAACACTTGAACTCTGTTTTTCAAACAAAAGATCTAGGGGCTCTCAGGTACTTTCTTGGACTTGAGATTGCAAGACGATCTGATGGTCTTGTTCTATCACAGCGAAAGTATTGCCTTTATCTCCTCCACGATGTTGGCTACTCGGGGTGTAAACCTGTGGAAACTCAGATGGATCCCAACCACAAGTTATGTGCTCATGAGTCTGATTCTGATTCCCTGCTAACGAACCCTGAGTATTATCGGCGTCTTGTGGGGAAATTGATATACCTAACAGTTACAAGACATGATATTTCGTTTGTTGTTGGAGTGGTAAGCCGGTTTATGCATGCTCCTCAGACCTCTCATCTCCAGGCAGTAGAACGCATCCTCAGATGTTTGAAGACAGCTCCTGGACAAGGATTGGTATACAAGCCGTCCTCCTCTCTGTCACTTGTTGCATACTCAGATGCGGACTACGCGGGCTCCCCGGATGATCGACGTTCCACTACAGGTTTCTGCACCTACTTTGGGGAAAATCTTATCACTTGGCGTAGCAAGAATCAGTCTGTAGTTGCTCGCTTGTCTGTAGAAGCCGAGTATCGTGCAATGGCATCCGTTGTATCTGAGCTCACCTGGATTGAGGGTCTACTTGTTGATTTGGGGGTCATTTTATCCTCACCAGCAACCTTGTTCTGCGATAGTCAGGCTGCTATTCACATTGCGAAGAATCTTGTGTTTCATGAGCGGACAAAGCACATTGAAGTTGACTGTCATTTTGTTCGTGAAAAGGTTCAATTGAAGAAGTTAGGGATGGAGCATGTTTCTGCGTCAGGACAAGTTGTCGGCATTCTCACTACGGAACTACCACGACAAACGTATCACTAGTTCTTATCCAAGCTTGGTACCAACGACTTGTACGCATCAGCTTGCGGGGGAGTGTTAGAAAATACTAAGGAAAATGATGTATTGGCCCATTAATATGGCCCATGTAAGAATTAGTGTTTAGTCTCACATTGTTTGTAAAACTAAGTTTTCCTCTCCACTCTCCTATATATTTGTACTCATGCTTGTATTTTCGTATTCAAGAAGTATATACAAGGTTTGAACCACTTTTCTACAATAACTAATTATTTAATTTAAAAGCAAAATGAGAAATGAGAAAGTATGACACCAAATCCATTTAAGGTGAATTTCTCATTAGTATAGTATAGATAAAGTATGTGACGCAGGACAGGGCTATGTGATAAATATGACAGCGACATTGACGACGTGCTAGTGCAAACTAAGTGGATGTCGTCACGCTAATGCAAAGCAAAGTGAATGTGCGGAATGAATGCGATGACATGTGCATGTCTTCAACTAAACCGGAATCAAATGCTAGCAAAATGTAATTATAAGAATTACGCAAGATCTACACAATGTGAGTTTGTAACTTTCGGAGCACAACCAAGATCACACTGGTCTTTGCACGAGGTGTCATCCATCACAAATTACACAAATAAGTTTTATAGGATTCAAAAAAATTGAAAAAGACTACGCAACGAGTTAAATACCCAAACAAGAATATGAAGTGTTCACGCAATATTCAATACCAAAAATAAACACAGTACTATAAATTATTACTCACAAGCATGTGGAACCCGGAGATAGGGGCAGGCACGGCACCACGAGATGAATGCGGCTGCTGTAATAATAAAAAAATTTAGTTCTAACAAGAGGCATGAATAGAGGTGTTGCGGGATTGGATCTTCATGAATGGAGGGGGCAGAATGCTGGACTTAGACTGGTGGCAGAGGGAAGAATGCAGGGAAGGCTTGGCTTGGCTGGAAATTATGGGGGAGTCAATTAGGGATGGTGGTGGTTCCATGACTGAACAGGGGAAGGGAGTGAGCGGCGAATCATGGAGGAAATGACGTGAACGGCGAAGCAGGGAAGAACTGGCATGAGTCTGGCGGCCTGCTTGGGGATGGAGAGGGTTTTCAAGGCGTGTGAATTTCCATCGAGGGAGGAAGCGGTAGAAGATGCAAGGAGGACTTTCGATCTGGCGAGGCAAGCGAGGAAAATAAACAGGGGAGATTTCAGAGAGTTGGTTTGCCTGGGATAGAGAAGATAAGGTGCGGCTAGGGCAGAGGAAATGGCGTGCAGTTGGCTGTGATTCCAAGCGGGTTGAGATGATGGCACGCGACGTCTGCGTCGACGTCCGGCAAGTTCTCCGCGCTCCATGAGAAGATATCCACGTTCCTCTGTATGCACGCCAGGATTTTCTCCTTGTCTTCCTCGGTCATCTCGCCGTTGATCTTCTCCTTACCATTCCTCCCTCCTGTGGCCTCGATCTCCTTCTCCTCTACCTCCTCTGCAGCCTCTAGCCACACCATCTCCTCCATCACCTTGTCTACTGCCACTGGTTCCTTCTCCCAGCTAATTGTATTGACGGCGTTGAGGTAGCACTCCTCGTTACCCTGAGGTCGCTCCTAATCCTGATCTGCAGACCTCCGATGTTATACTTCAAGCATTGGTGGAATGACGAGGGCACGCATTGGAAGGTGTTGCTCAGGGGCCTCCCGAAGATGGCGTTATAATTGTTGGGCGCATCCACGATCACGAAGCGGCACACCTTCGTCGTTCCCCCCAAAGTGACGAGGAGTTCCGCCCCTCCCTCAACTTCTTCTCTTTCCCCTACAAACACAAAAAGGGGGCCGTCAGTTGAAGTAACCCTCTTCTCTTTCACCGCAATGGCCTCGAACGCCCTCTTGAAGACCACGTTGACCAAACTCCCATTGTCAACGAGATTGCGGGAGACCGTGAAGTTCTCCACCGTTGTCTGAATTACCAAGGCATCATGGAAGGGATTCTCGTTGCAGAACATGTCCTTTGCCGAGAACGTAATTTCCCTGATCGGGGGAGGGGCCTGCGAGGTAGAGGTCACGCCTCTGCGGTAGACTGCATGCAGGCTTCCCTTCCGGGTTGCCACTACTCCTCCCCCCCCAGTGAATTGTCAAGATCACGCCGCGTGCTCCCTGATCTACCTGATCCTCGCACCCTCTTGGTGTTTGCCCTCCGGCTCCTTCCATTCTATCTTCTCCAACTCCTTGCTCTCGCCACCCCTCCTGGCTCCTTCCTCTGCTCTCCTTCTTAGCTCTAGAAACTCAAGGCATGTCGCAGTGGAATGGCCCTCCAACTAGTGGTAGTCATAGTAGAGGGTCACCCTCCTTTCCCCCTCTCTTCTCTGTTGTCGGGGTCTTCCCCCATCGTCCTCGTCCTCTCCCGACAGCATAGGCCTCTTGTCGAGGTGCTTGGTTCAGTCTCCACTGTTCCTGTCTCCTCATCGGATAATGTCGTCGTTCCCGCCGCTCGGGTGAGAATCTGCTTCCGAGTCCCCCCCTGATACCCTCCCCCGGCCATCCTCTACGTTGACTAGGCGGGAGGTCCTCGGAACCTCTTCTCCTGAACCCTGCGATCTCTATTCTCTCTCGCTTTCCCTTCCTCTGGCCCCTTCGGGTCCTCCTTCCTCTCGGCTCCTCCGCCTCCTTCAACCGTCTCCTCCACTTCCTCTTCGGTTAGCTTGGTTAGATTGATCACGAACCCCTTGCTTGTCGACTCTCCCTTTATGTATCGTGTTGCCCGATCGATCAGCTCTTCAAAGGACATCGGGGGGATACAAGTCAACTCCATTTTGAAAAACCCTCCCTGCAGGCCCAACCAAAGGCCATTATGAGGGCGTGTCCTTTATTCCCCCGACCATCCTTTGCGTTGGCCCGGCGAGAGGTCCTCGGAACCTCTACTTCTGAACCATGTGATCTCTATTCTCCCTCGCTCTCCCTTCCTCTCGCCCCTTCGGCTCCTCCTTCCTCTTGGATCCTCCGCCTCCTTCAACCGTCTCCTCCACTTCCTCTCTGGTTAGCTTGGTCACAAACCCCTTGCTTGTCGACTCCCCCTCGATGTAGCGTGTTGCCTGATCGATCAACTCTTCAAAGGACATCGGGGAGATGCGAGTCAACACCATTTTGAAGAACCTTCCCTGCAGGCCCAAACCAAAGGCCATTATAAGGGTGTGTCATGGCACCTCCTGGCACACGAGAATCTCCTCTTTGAAGCGATCAACATATGATCCTAACGATTCATGGGGCCCTTGCTTGATAAGGAAAAGGGCCCCTCCCCATTTCTTTCTTTCTTTTCTTTGACGTGGAAAAACGGAGAAGGAAACCCCTGCTGAGGTCTTTGAAATTGCATATCGATCCCGTCGGCAGCTAATGGAACATGTCTCTCTCCTTTCCCCTGAACGATGGCGAACAGCCGACACTTAAAGGGGTCGGGCATCGGCCGGATCGACACCATGTCCTCAAACCATTGCAGATGTTGTAGGGGATCATCCCTACTCGAATAGAAGTTCATCGCCGACTCCACGAACCCAGCTGGAGCGGGGGCTGTCATCACTAGCTCGCAATATGGACTCTCCATGGCGAGTTGACCGCATGAGCGAGCCCGCTCGTATTCACCTTATGAGACGCGAGTGGTCGGCATGCTCGCAAAGAGCACTCGTGGTTGTAGTGTCAGATCGCCACTCTCCTGAGCTAACTCCTTGTCGGGTCGCTGGTCGCGCCTTGGCTCGAACTGCAGGCGATTCCGTGACTAGGTACCATCGGCTCGCCCCGTTGTGAGATCAGTCCCCTCACCATCCCTTCCATTGACTTCATCATCCCAACGAGCTCGGTGAACTGGCCCTGCGTTATGAACTTGCTAGCTAGGTGCGAGTACCCCAGGTCATCTCCCTGCTCTCCAGGTCCTGCCATGGCGTCGTCAGACGAGCTTTTCCTCAAGAACTGCAAGTTCACGCTCACCGCACCAAAAATGTTAAAACCCGGATACCGGTTCAACGGAGTTCGGACTAAGAGGGTGCAATTCAAGTTATTGGGCTCGTCATCGGATATGCATGAACAAATCGAGGTGAGCTCGGAGTTGACCCTCTCGTAAGAACGATTGGTTGTTTATTCGTAGACCTGTTGAGCGACAGCAGGGAGGTCCCATCACACACCTGGAAGCATTGCTTGCGTCTTCCCCTCCTAAAGCCAAGCAGAGCTCGGCACCTTGGATCGGCACAGAGCTAGGACTCGAGAATCCAGAAGTTCTAGGAGGCTGGGTCTGCCTCTCCAAGGTGCTTCGAAGGTCTATTTATAGGTGAACTCCAAACCAGGGGCAAACTGCCTTTTCGTTTTTGCTATCGGCACCCCCCGACTAGTTTACGGATGGCGAAATCCTGCTGTTTGAGGTAGATATGGGCAGACCATGGTGGTCTGCAAATAGTAGAATGGTTAACCTGTAAGCTTCCCTGCCGGGGCGAGCTCGTTGGTGGGCTTGAACTCGTCGCGCCCTGGACGCGCCTTGACGTGAGGCTAGCTAGTATGGCATTGCCTGGGGCTCGTTGGGTGCGTCGTCTCCCGACGTAGCGAGGTCGCCTCGCGGCTCCCTGGAGTCGGCAAGGCATGGGGTCGCCTCGCTAAGGTGCGGGTTGGGCTCCTCCTTGGGTGCTGGCTGGGCTGAGTCGCTAAATTGGGGTTGTACAAATGAAACTTCAATTTTTTTCCTTTCTTTTTCTTTTCAGTAAATGTGAAATCTTGTTGATTAGTTGCATGTGAAGCACTTTTTTTTTACTTGCAGGTAGAAAATTTTAAGGGGAATCTTATATATTCCATGATAAAACAATTACTCTTACTTAAGTAGCATAATAAAAAGATCATATTATAAGTAAGCCGAGAATAGAAGGAAATGTCACAAATTCATAGACACTTTACCAAAAAACTTTCAAGAAATAAATGTTTCCTATGGATGCATACTGCAAATAAACCTGACAATTTCATATATTATTGGGACAGACTGACCCTTCAGACAGACATTGACAATTAGCGTTTTCAGGAGTTGGTTTCTTATAATGAAAAAAAAAATAGAAATATTTTTCATTCATGATTTGAATTTCAATGAATAGTCCAGATCTTCGAAGTAGACTAGCATAGAGAAATTTATACATTCATTTCAACTCCCAAATCTCAGATCAAGTTCTGTAGTAACATGCTAAAATCTAAAATCAATCTAATTTATTAAAATCCAGCATATTTTAGCTATAAAATATGTAAGCAATTTTCAAATCAGAAGTATGTAATATATTAGAGTAAAACTAAAATAAATAAACAAATAAATCCCATGATTATAATTATTGAAAGTGGGCCCATCGACCATAGAAAGGTCAAGGCCGACAATATAAAGGTCAAGACCCGGGCCCACAGCCCGACCGCAGTCGGTGCACCCCAACCCGCTCTCTGCCTTGGAAATAAACCTTGCGGCGGGCTGTTGAGGCCGGGAATCGATTCTCATGACCTCCTTTATGAGAGGATTTCAACTTCTCTCATACCCAACTGAGCTGCAGTTCAGTTGGGTATGAGAGGAGAAGTTAAAATCCTCTCATAAAGGAGGTCCTGAAAATCGATTCCCGGCCTCAACAGCCCGCCGCGCGATTTATATCCAAGGCGGAGAGCGGGTTGGGATGCACCGACTGCGGTCGGGTTGTGGGCCCGGGTCTTGACCTTTATATGATCGGCCTTGACCTTTCCATGGTCAGTGGACCCACATTCAACAATAATCAGTATGAATTATAATCAGAATAGTCATTGTGAACCTTCCTCCCCAATAGAAAGACGTCCTTTTTTTGGCCAAACAATGGAATCCTGCACAAGAAAAACAACCAATTATCAGATACATCGCTAATCACTATCCCCTTCACATAATATTTTCTTTGTGACATTTTTACCCTTCTCCCGGGGGAAAAGTCGATGGATGGTCCTCCGGTAACCTCAATAGCAACAACTCCAGCTAGCTGATGCACAAATATACAGAATCAGACATCATTATTATTCATCGAATCACAATAAAGAAAAAGTTAATTGCATGCAAATAAGTGGATTTAGAAAATATCATGTTGAGAAACAACAAGATCGTTTTATTTCTTCTGTTTAAAATTTAAAGCATGGAAAATAGTACTCCAAACCATCAGGACCTTGGTTGGAAATTTCTCAAAACATTCTAGAGAATGCACGCTGATTGGAGGGCAATTTAAAACACATTTTTGTGGTATCTTCCCAAAAAGAAAAAAGAAAAAGGTTTCACAATACAAAGAGCTCACAAAGCTGAGTTCACCTTGCCAAATCAATCTGCCTAAGCCTGTACTTCAAACAATTACTTATAAACACTCATTATAAATAATTACTACTCTGCATCACAAAAATGAACAACCATTTCATTTTCAATTAGAGTTCCAAGAATAAAATCATGGGATAAAAAGAAATCCTGAAAGAGGAGATGGAAAGTGATAATTAACTGCTAGAAAAAGAGAACCATATAGTCATTTAATAATGTAGTATTAATGTCAACAACAAGTTAGAAGTACTTAAAATTCCATAGGCAATTTTTAAAGTTCAAATGAATCAATACCACGTCAATTAGATTGAATTCCATACATCTCAAATTTACATGACTGGTAGAATTGTCTAAGTAACTAGTTTCCTTTGATTACTTTGCAGAAAATGCATATAATTAACAGATTATGCAAAATATGAGGCATGTAATGATAGTTCTAAAATACATATATGCTTCCTAATATGCAATAATTTTGCAATTATAGTTATTCCAATGTAAGGGGTAGACCAGTCGCTTATTCTTCACAAAAAGATATCAGGCTAATGGAAAATAGTGGCTTGCATTGCACCATGCCGTTAAACATTAGTGACCATACCCAATTGGGAAGTAAACAGTCATCCACGCCGACCACTAGTAATGGGAATCGCCACTCAGATCGTGTTCCACCGGAGACTACTAGACTATATATGTGTCGGGAGCAATGAACCGAGTTCCCTTTTTGAGGATCAGAGGACCCGACTGCATCCAGCTCACTACTTTATGATTTTTGAGATTGTTTATTATTATTTATTAGCGTGACAGTGTCTGATTAGAAAGAGTTTAGGTACCCGATAGCAACAGACGATTATGGCCGTTCATAATGGTAACCTAACCCTCCAACTCTATATGAGTTTTGGGGCAGCAAGAAATTCATTCAGGTTTTAAGCTCTTCTTCCTCCAAAATGGTAGATCACCATGATGCCGAGGCCGCTCCCCATGATGCCGACTCCTTGGGTAAGTCCTCTTCCACCGCACCACAGTTGATCAGCTATTTGCAACCATCGAGCATCCAAAGATAACCCTAGCAATCGTAAATTTTATAGTTTTGGTTGCATTGCTCCTTTATTGTATGCAATCAATGTTTGTATTATCTAGTGGAAGTTGACCTTTAATTGTTTGTGTTGGGAAAAATCTCTGATTTTAATAGACTATGTTATATAATGCACTAAGTTTGTATAGAACATATTGTGTTTTGTCCAAGAATGACAACAGCAATCGCCAACCGAGCTTCCACTGATCCAATCAAGCTGGGATCATCGCCAACTGACAACAATCGTCAACTGTTGACCCTCTCTTTACAACGATCTGAATACTCCTTTACCTGCAAGCATAACAAAGATCTGCAATCTCCATTTGCCGACCGTACGCTCGACGATCACCGACTGAGTCATCCCTCTATCAGCACTCACTGAATGGAGTCCCTACTTATGCAAAACTATGATTTGTGATCGCAATTAACTGACCGAGGCACAACGATCGCCGATCAAGGCACGATGATCGCCGACTGAGTAGCGACGAACGCACATCGAGGAACAACGATCGTTGATCAAGGCACGGCAAATGCCGATCAAAGAAAGGTGAACGCCAATAAAGGCACAACAAAAACCGATCGAGGCAGAGTGATTGTTCGTCGAGCCAGAGTGATCGTCGATCCAGGCATGATGATCGTCGATGCAGGCACGCGATCGCCGACCAAGCTGTCCCTCCATTAGCGCTCAAAGAAAGAAGACTTTTCTTAGTCAAGCAGAGATCTCTGATCATTGTTTGCTGACCGAGCTCTCAACAATCGCAGACAGAAACTAAAATTTGTCAGGATTCAAATAGAGTTGTTGTTGGTCAAGAAAAGGAAGGTGCTTTTTTTGAAGCTCATCCATTTTGGAACTAGAACAGAATTTAAAGAGAAATATATATAGTGCCCCTCTTACGAAAGAGAAGATGTGGATTATTCCCCCTATCTATTTTATTCTTTTTGTAATTTGTAACATTAATTCTCTCTTTCTTTGTATTATCTGTCTCTCTTTTTATCCAAGACCTCCTCTCCTATTGTTCTAGCGAGAACCAGATGCCTAATCACAACTTCATGCTCGAAGTCTTTACCATGGTTTCGAGCTTGAAGATAAGCTCGGATAAAGGAAGGATGGTATGTTGCGGGCATAATCTAGTCCATAATATGTCAAAATTTAGGTATCCTTATTATTGTCATGTCTTAGTATTGTCTTTCATTATATCTTTTAAGAATTTAATAATGAGTCATTCATTAAGAGGTAGTTAGTTGTCAGGAATTCGTGATTGTCATTAAGAATAATGTAACCTAATTTAAAGGCAAGTTAAATGTTGAATTGGGATAAAAGAATTTAGTCTATTCCTCTTTTCTTTGTATGATATTAAGGTTAGTTCTCTTTCTCTCCCGAGCACACCGCGTGTAGGCATTCACGGTTCCAGCGTCGTATTATCCTACTCCTATGGAGGAGTGGCCAGATGTTGGGATGGCAAAGGAGGATACTGGAATCGCGGCTACCTGGGCGGGGTGAGAGAGAGCTAACAAAATCCTATACATGGGGCAAAGAAAAATAGATTAATTATTGCATCCTTAGTGGTCTTTAAATAAGATTACATAAAGGCATAGGCGTAATAAACATGACATTTGAACTTATTATAAACATGTAATGTAATCTCACATAATAAAATAACTCATGACATTGACGTATAACACATACCCATGACGATGTTAAATAACGACACTGAATAAATATACGCAATAATTGATAATGGATAATTGGTCGTGTGAGATCATAACACAGCACATTCCTTCACTCAGCTTGATAAGCTAAGCAAAAAAAGAATCAAGTAAACAATGGGGAACAAGAAAACAGAATAGTCGGCTTTGTTGAATTAAACGGAGTTCTAATTGAAAAAGTCAACTTCTGAAAGGGAAATCAATAAAAAGTACTGGGTAAGAAGCCACACATATGAAGTTAAAAGTCGATTGTAAAGCAACGTGCCAATAAAAAACTCACCAGACACATTTTTAGAACATTTATTCAGAAATATAGTTTCTTTAAATTATTTGATACATAAAGAGTGCCACAACCAAAAACATGAATACAAACACTCACTAATTTCATGTCATTGTTGTGCTTTAGACGTGTGAATAGTTGTAAATCATGAATTTTTTTATATATAATATGGACCTAAGTAACAAAATCTCCATGTAGACAAGAAACTCCAACTACATTTGCTTCATTCCTTGAATGGAAATCAAAAATGTAATATATTAATGAAAATCTATAAAATAGGAAATAAATTATCATTAAAGTTTGGATAATTTAACAATAATAATATGAAGGTAACTGTAGAAATGAACAAAAGAGAAAATAAAATAATTTAAAAATAATTTTATTGATTTCTCGATTGTCTTGTACAAGAATACATGTATTTTCACACTTATATAAGAAGGAGAAGAGAAAATTCTCAATCCTAAGATGTGAGACTAAACAAGATTACAAGTGGGCCTAAATTTGGGCATTTACATAGTTTATTTAACACTCTCCCGCAAGCTGGAGCATACAAATCATATGCACCAAGTTTGGACAAAAACTGATGATACAATGGTCGAGGTAAGACCATGGTGAGAATGTCAGCAACTTGTCCGGTAGCAGCAGCATATGCACCAAGTTTGGACAAAAACTGATGATACAATGGTCGTGGTAAGACCATGGTGAGAATGTCAGCAACTTGTCCGGTAGCAGCAGCATGTTCTAATTCCAGCTTCTTTAATTGAACCTTCTCTCGAATGAAGTACCAATCAACTTCAATGTGTTAGGTTTGCTCATGAAATGCAGAATTCTTGGCAATATGTATAGCAGCTTGACTGCCACAGTAAAGTTGTTGATGAGGAAAGTTTGACTCCCAAATCACCAAGGACACTCTCTAGCCAGGTAAGCTCGGATACAACAACATTCATTCCACGATACTCGGCTTCAGCAAATGAGCGAGCAACAACATATTGCTTTTTGCTACGCCAGGTAATAAGGTTTCCTCCAAAGTAAGTAGAAAACCCAGTTGTGGAGCGTCGATCATCAAGAGAGTCGGCATAGTCAACATCAGAGTATACAATCAAAGATAGGGAGGAAGATGTTTTGCATACAAGCCCTTGTCCAGGAGAAGTCTTTAAGTATCTGAGGATGCCTCGACGGCCTGTAGATGAGAGGTCCGTAGAGCATGCATAAATCGACTGACAACTCGTCAACTCCAACAGAAAACGAGATATCAGGTCTTGTAATAGTAAGATATATCAGCTTTCCAACAAGACGTAGATAATACTCTAGGTTTGGAAGTAGTTGATCGAAGTCAGTCATGAGCACAAAGCATGTGGTTGACATTCATAGGAGTGTAAGCAGGCTTGCATCCTGAGTAATCAGCATCCTGGAGAAAGTCAAGACAGTACTTCCGTTGAGATATGACAAGGGCATCAGGTCATCTCGCTACCTCAAGTCCAAGGAAGTACCGAAGATTTCCCAAATCCTTAGTTTGAAAAACCAAATTTAAGTGATGCTTAATCATCTGTATTCCTGTAGAATCATTACCAGTAATCAGAATATCATCAACGTAAACTAAGAGAATTACTGTGTCGGTTGGTCAATGACGAGTAAAGAGTGAGAAGTCAGCTGAGCTTCGAGTGAATCCAACATCACGGACGACTTTACTAAACTTGTCAAATCATGCGCGAGGAGACTGTTTGAGACCATAAATAGATTTCTTGAGGTGACAAACATGAGAACGAGACTCCCCCGTGGTCTCAAACCCGGGAGGTTGGTGCATGTAGACAGTGTCAAGAAGGTCGTCATTGAGAAAGAGATTCTTGATATTCAACTGATGTAAGGGACACTGTCGATGAACAGCTAATAAGATAAGAAAACAAACAATATTTAACTTAGCAACGGGTGAGAAAGTCTCATTATAGTCGAGGCCTTATTGTTGAGTGAACCCCTGAATCACAAGTCGAGTCTTTAGGCGTGTAATTGTCCCGTCTGGAGCATATTTGATCGCAAAAACCCACTTACACCCCGCACAAGTCTCACCTGGAAAAAGAGGGACAGGATCTCAAGTCTGGTTAGCTCATAGGGCAGTCATTTTTTCATCCATGGTTGCACACCACCCCGGATCTAGAAGAGTCACTTACAAAGAGTTAGGTGTAGAAATGGAGGATAGAGACAGCGTGAACTTTAGAAGAGGCGGAGAGAGGCGATGTAATGACACATAATTAGCCAAGGGATGAGCCGTAGAGGTCGATATTGAATCGGCAGGCCGCGAGGTATTTCTGGTGGAGAGTATCAGTTGTAGGGCATCAAATTTGGGATGACAATGAGTGTACACACGAAGATATGGTTGGGGTTGCACTGGTGTTAGTGTTGGTGTTGGAAGAAGTGGTGGAAGGCGAGATGTGCCAGGGACGATAGGACATGGCAGAAGGGGAGGTACAAGAGGAGCTGGAAAAGAGGAGTGAAACGGTTGGTCCTTGAGAAAGGTTACATCTGCCAAAACAATCATTTTGCTATCGGTTAGAGAGTAACACACATACCCTTTTTTCAGTGCGAGAGTATTCAACGAACATATATTAGGTAGCTCGAGTAGCAAACTTGTCAGCAGACGGGGCAAGATTATGGACATAACATGTACATCCAAAAACATAATGCGTGATGGAAAAAGGTGGCTTGGAAGGAAAAAGAAGACTAAACTAAGTCGCAAAGTTGAGAATGAAAGAGGGCATGTGATTTATGACATGACAGGCAGTAGAAACCGCGAAGTTCCAGTATAGTGCGGGTACCTGCATTTGAAACATGAGTGATCGTGCGACGTCAAGAAGGTGATGATTTTTTCGCTCGGCCATACCATCTTGTTAGGGAGTATAAGCGCAAAAAGTTTGATGGATGATCCGAGACTCGGTATAAAAATTTGAAAAAGTACAGCTTGTATATTCACGTGCATTATCTATGCAAAAAACTTTTATAGCTGTGGAAAACTGAGTACGAGTCTCAATAATAAATGCTTGAAAGGTAGAGGCGATTTCTGCACGATCGCGAAGTAAATACAACCGGTCATACGCGAATAATCATCAATAAATATAGCAAAGTAACGATAACCATATACACTAGAAGTTTTACATGTTTCCCAAATATCGGAATGTACTAAAGCAAAAGGAGCATTACTCTTATTACAATGCGGGATAAAAGACACACGATGTTGTTTGTCAAAGATACATGATTCACAAGTAAACTCATGAAGGGAGAGATCGGGAAGAACTTTCTTGAGAATCTGGAGAGAGCATGTCCAAGACGTCGATGACAATCAACATAAGTGATCGACGAGAGAACATTAGGTGGAAAATCCAAGAGATAAGGCTCGTTAGACAATCGTTCCTTACCAATGATATTCTGCGTCTGTCGATCTTGCACAACAAAGGAAGAAGGTGAGAAGTTTACATAACAATCAAGTTCCCGAGTATGACGATTAATAGAAAGCAAATTAAAAGGCGATCCCGGAACATGAAGGACCGAGGATTGAGAGAGGGTTTGAGTGAGAGGTAGATCTGTAGCGCCAAATATCGGGGTGGTCTCACCATTGGATGCGATAATGAACTTGGGATATGCAGATTGTAAGTACTGAGATGGTTTTTGCGGAATAATATAGAGGGTGGCACACGAGTCAACAATCCAGTGGGAGCACCGGGAGAGACAAGATATACCTTCATTGGAGATCGACGCAACAGATCCAGATGAGGGACTAATCACCCCCTGGAGATCCTGGAGCTAGGTGCGCAAAGAATCGATGTCGTTGCGGGTGGAGGAGTTAGGATCGGCAGCAATGAAAGCAGTGAGATGTGGAGGCAGGCCATGTTTGCGATAGCAGGTGGCTTCAAGGTGACCATCCTGACCGCAATGAGAACATTTAATATGGGGTCTTCCCGTACGTTCCCGTCCCCGAGTAGTGGTGCAACCTCCACGAGTCGAAGGATCAGGAGAAGCTATGAACAACTGCTGGAGGAGAGCCGAATATAGATTCCCAGGAACATCAGGTGACGGTTTAACCTTCAAGAGCATAAAGCAAATATCTGATAGAGATGGAATTGTAGATGAAGAGAGAATTTGAGCTCAAACACTGTGAAGATATGGTGGAACACGGGCCGTCATCATGACAATCTTGACTGCTTCTTTTTGTTCTCGCTACGCAAGTAGATTCGTCGTGAGAGGATGGCGTTGTATTCATTCCTCAACAAGAGTTTTGGATCTCGCAACAAAAGAGGTTAAGTCGTATGTTGCTTCGGGGTCAAGTGTTTGAAGATCGATAATGAAGTCGAACAGATGCTGGAGGCAATTCTTGCCAGAATAGAGGAAGTAGAGTTCCTCCCACATAGTTTTGGTTGCCTCATGATACATAGTCATCCGATATGGCTCAACATCCATAGAATTAAGGATCCATGATTGGACAAGGTCGTCATCACTGAGTCAATCTTCGGTAGGTGCGGTAGGAGTGGCCTTTGTCAGATGATGAAGACCTTTGTTCTACAGAACATGACGAACAAAGTGAACCCACTCAACAAAGTTCTGCTTTCCACTGAGAGAGATGGTGGTGATCGGAAGTTCATCACAAATTTCAGGGAGAGGAGCAGCAGCACAGGCAGGAAGAGAGGAAGCAGTCGTTGAATCCATTGAGCAATGGAAGCGACAAGGAGAGTTGCGGCAAGATGAGCAGCTTCAGTGGATAGAAGAAGTTGTGGCTAGGCAGGCACTAGCAGCGGCATGCGGACAGAACCGACGGTTCGGCGGCAAATCCCGGCGAGTAGAAGTTGTGGCTAGGACTACAGGAGCAACGAATTGAAGGTGCAGTAAGGAGAACTGCGGCATGGAAATAACAGCGGATAGCTGGAGTTGCAGCGATCAGAGCAGCGACTGCGGATAGCTGGAGGTGCGGCGAACAGAGAAGGCAATCGGGCGACGACCACCAGCGGCAAAAAAGGCAACATGCAGTAGCAATCAACACAAGGCTAGGAGTACGAGAAGCAGCGACGACTAAAAACTGCGACCTGGCGAGGAGAAATTGCGGCAAAGTAAGATGAGGCACCCAGCTGCGGGTAGAGAGAAGATATAGGCAGCGATCTGGCCCCTGCGGATTAGGCGGCGACAAGCAGGAGAAGCTATAACATCCCATCCAAGTTTAACAACAAATCAACATGTTATACCTGCGGGGACCGAAAGAGAGAGATCATCCAAACTACCACTCCCCAACCCATTAGAAAGTGAGGTGGAGGGAGAAGACGACAGAGAATTCAACTCAGGTGGAGGCAAAACAAACAGCGTCAAATCCGAGACATTAAAAATAGGGGAGATTCCCCAATCAGCTGGCAAATCCAAAACGAAAGCGTTGTCACCTAGTTTCTTGATGATCCGAAAAGGGTCGGCGCGCCTTGGTGCTAACTTCTTAACGGTTCCAGATGGCAAGCGTTCGGGAACTAATCGGACTAGGACCAAATCGCCAACTTTAAAGTGCGACACCCTCCTATGTAAATTAGTGTGCGTCTGATAAGACTCGTATTGAGCAGTCAAGGTAGCTCGTATACGTGCATGTAAGTCATGAATATGTTGGGCGAAGGATTGTGCAAACTGACTTGTCTTGTATGTTGGGGGCAACGACACCAAGTCAATAGGCACAGGGGCCTTGTACCCGTGAACAATCTCGTTTGGTGACAGACCAGTGGACCGATTTTTGGAATTATTATAGGCCAACTGGGTGTGGGGCAGAAGAAGATCTCACGTGCCTTTGTGGTCGCTCACTAGGCATCTAAGAAGGCTACCCAAGCTCCTATTAACCACCTCCGTCTGCCCATCAGTTTGGGGGTGATAGGCAGAGGAAAACAATAACTTGGTACCCATTAAGACCCAAAGTGTCTTCCAGAAATAGCTCGTATACTTAACATCTCGATCCGAGACTATTGTCTTCGGCACTCCCCGGTGACTAACTACTTCTTTAAAATATAATTTTGCGATATGAGACGCATCGTTAGTTCTGGTGCACGGGATAAAATATCATTTTGGAGAACCTATCCACAACTACAAAAATAGAATCGTGACGTCGTAAGGTAGTGGGTAGGCCTAAGACAAAGTCCATGCTCACATCTTCTCATGGGGTGGAAGGTATAGGCAACGGCGTATATAAACCGACGTTGGTTTTGGTGCCCTTGGATACCTGACAAGTACGACAACTACTCACCACTCGCCCTACCATTGCCTTAAGTTTTGGCCAATAGAATTTTTCTTCAACTAACGCAATGGTCTTATCCCTACCGAAATGACCACTCAACCCTCCGCCATGCAGTTCCCAGATGATATGGAGGCGTAACGACGACTAGGGAATACATAGCTTTCCAAGTCTAAATAGATAGCCATCCTTAATGACGAAAGCCGATATGTTCGTGGGGGAGCTATCTTGGGGTGACAAATATGCGTCCTGGAAATCGGGGCACATGGCGTACTCATCTTTGATTCGTTCGAATCCTACCACATTAACCTCCATAGTGGTGAGTAACAAGGTTAAGCGACTAAGAGCATCTGCGACTCGGTTGTCAGCTCCCTTAAGGTGTTTAAGATTGAAAGTGTAACCTTGTAGGAAAGATACCCACTTAGCGTGATGCGGGCTGATTTTGTGCTGGCCATTGATGAACCGCAACGCTTCGTGGTCGGAATGGATCACAAACTCCTTAGAGAGGAGATAGTGTCTCCAATGGTGCAGACATCTAATGACGGCGTAGAACTCCATATCATAATTTGAGTAGTTTAATTTGGCGCCCGCCAACTTCTCACTAAAATAACTCACGGGGTGTCCCTCCTGACTCAAGACACCTCCAACTCCCACGCCAGAAACATCACACGTAAGCTCGAAGACCTTTGTAAAGTCGGGTAGGCGTAAGACAGGTGCCTCAGTCATAAGTTCCTTAATGCGTTGGAATGCGAAAGTGGCGGACTTCGTCCAGGTGAACTCTCCCTTCTTCATGCAATCAGTAATGGGTGTCATAATGCTACTAAAATCGCGTATGAAACGACGATAGAAGGTCGCTAATCCGTGGAAGCTACGCACCTCTCGAAGGTTAGTGGGCTCGGGCCAGTCTCTAATCACTTGAACCTTCCCTGGGTCAACACGAATACCATCCGAACCAACTATGTAACCCAAGAATTCAACTTCCGAAACATAAAATATGCACTTTTTAAGGTTTAGGAATAAGGTTTCCTTCCTTAAGGTGGTGAGGATCACTTTGATGTGGGAGATGTGTTCGGCGGGGGAGGTGCTAAAAACTAGAATGTCGTCGAAATATACTACAACAAACTTCCCCATATACGGCCTAAAGACGTGCGTCATCATCCGGGAGAAGGTGCTGGGGGCATTGGATAACCCAAAGGGCATCACCAACCACTCATACAACCCGTCCTTAGATTTGAACGCTGTCTTCCACTCATCCCCCTCTCGGATCCTAATCTGGTGGTAACCACTCTGTAAGTCTAACTTCGAGACGATAGTGGCACCCGAAAGGACATCCAAGAGGTCATCTAGTCGCGGGATTGGAAACATATATTTTATAGTAATTTTGTTGATAGCCCGGCTATCAACACACATGCGCCAGGTGTCATCCTTCTTAGGGGCAAGAAGGGTCGGGACAGCACATGGGCTCATACTCATCCTAATGAATCCCTTACTCAGTAAATCCTCTATCTGGGTTTGTAACTCTTGGTGGGCGGCGGGATTAATCCTATAGTGAGGTTGGTTGGGTAAGGACGATCTGAGGATAAGGTCTATGACATGTTGTATATCTCTAAGAGGTGGCAACAACGAAGGCAACTCGTCCGGGTAAACGTCCCTAAACTCATCCAATAATACCCGTAGCTCTCGGGGTAAATCATCCAACACGCCACTATCAGTTTTTATACCCATGAGAACGAGAGCGCACATCATGCCCTCAATGAAGGAATCCTTCACAAATTCTTTCCTACCAACCAAACTCAACGCCTTCCTCTCTACGGGGACGGTGGTATCCTTAGCCAACACTACCTGCTCTTTCGGCACAGTCGGTCTCAAGGTGATGGTCTTGCCGTTGAATTTGAACTCATATGTGTTGGCGCGACCGTAGTGTGTCACGTCACGGTCGTAGAGCCAGGGGCGGCCTAACAACACATGACAAACGTCCACGGGCAGGACGTCGCACCAAACCTCATCCGAGTAGAATTTGAATGACAGGGGGACTAAGCATCGTTGGGTTACCTTAATAGTAACCTTACTGATCCAAGCAACCTGATAGGGGGTCGGATGCGGTTCAACAGTCAAGGACATGCGCTTAACAGCGTTCTCAGAAACGGCGTTCACGCAACTACCACCATCAATAACTAGTTTGCAAAGCTTCTCGTCACTCTTAAAGATCAAGGAGAATATGCTCGTCCTCTTCCAGTCGTCTACGGGACGAGGGGTAGTCAAAATACAACGCATCACCATAAGGCGGTGATCGTCCTCCAAGTCACTAGGGACTCCTTCTGGGTCGCTCTCCTCTGCGGCCTCGTATACATAATCGTCAGGGTCGGTAGCTGGATCTAATAAGGCTAGAGTCTTCGTCTTTGCTGGGCATTCGTAGGCATAGTGGCCTTGAACGCCGCATGAGTAACAAGTGGTGTTAGCCTTGCTAACCTTCCCTATAGGGATACGCTCACTCGCAGGGTTCTTGGTGTTCCTAACGGTGATCACGACTGACTTCGACTCGTGGGATTTGAACTTTCCCTTATCAGGATATGTGGAAGAAGATGCCCCAGTGGTGGACTTGTTCTTCGCATGAGAGTAACGGGTGTGAGCCTTAGAGGCTAAGTGTTTTTCAATATCCAAGGCGGCATTGAAAGTTGCGTTCAAATCCGTATGCCCATATCGCAAGAGCTTCCGTTGGATATCGGGGTGAAGCCCCTTTCGAAATCTAGATAAAGTGACTTCGGGGATCTCCCTCAGGTCACATCGCACCATACGGTCCTTAAGCTCACCCATATATTCAGCTACCGATTTTGAGCCCTGCCGCAGGGTGGCAAGCTCGTCGAACATCTGTATCCGATGGTACGCGGGGACGTACTTATCGGTCAACAAGTTCTTCATTACGGCCCATCCAATAATTGGGGCTCCGTTCCCAGCTCCTAGTCTACGCTCTTCATTCAACCAATAAGTTTTGGCACGACCTGTTAACTTCATCCTGGCAACTTGGACCTTTTGGGGGTCCGTGAGATGGTGCCAGTCGTAGTAACATTCCATGTCCACCGTCCAATTAAGGAAGTTCTGTGGATCTCCCATGCCGTCGAAAGTGGGGGCATCAATCTTGACGGCCCTAGTAATGTCAAACTCTCGCTCGTGGTGACGGCCTCGATGGGGCACTCGTGGGGAGTCCCCATCAGAATCCGAATCGGAGCTTTGTTGGCGCCGGTGGGGTAACTCAACATTAGCGGGTGGTGGGGGTGGCCTAGCTTGGTTTTGTATGAACTGGGTTAACATGTTCCTAAGCTCAGTCATTTCGTTACGCAGCCCTGCTATGGCCTCGGTGTTGGGATCTCCATGCTCATTCGCAGCCATCCTAGACGTAGACGGAGTCGAATATTCCGATCCTAGCCTAGTGCGCATTCAGGTTTAGGAAAATCTTGGGAAAATGATTTTTCCTAGGGCTGTAGTTATACTGAAAATAAGATATTTTTATAGATTCCCAACGTGACTAACACGTAGATTGTCAAAATTTTTTTTTTGAAATTTCGCTGAAAATTACAGATTTTAGCCCGCTATTGGCAGACCACAGATTTTTTTTTTTTTTAAGATCTGAACGACCAACACGGAACGCAGAGAGGATGTTTGCAACGTGGAAGTTGAAACGACCGCCTCTGATACCAAATTGGTGTAGCGGCACCGTGACACGGACGCTACGACGCTAACGAAACTTATCGCAACCGAATCTAAACTTAAGATGGGAGGCTTCCGACCCAAAAGCGAACGAAAAGGGGGTCGGATTGGTTCCCGCAAATCCGGATAGCAAAACCAAGAAAGATTCAAATCGGACTCGATACAACGTCCTTAAGACCTACCTCTCAACAAGCGCACAACTCACCGTTTAATTTGGACTCGATACAACGCCCTTAGGACCTACCTCTCCAACAAGCACACAACTCACCGCACCTACACAAGCATCTATTTTATTCAACTAGAGCCGTTTCAATTGCAACAATATTTATTTCGGAGCGGTGGTAAACTTTCAAGAGCGGTCGAAATGCGAGTCGAGATTAACTCCCTTGTTCACACGAAGTGCACCGATCGGAAGAGCAAATCAAGGCTAGGCCAAGTTACGCTCCCGAGACGGATCTACCCGTTCCGGATAACAAGAGGTTCAATAACAACAAGTTTGATTTCAGATTTTGCAAGCGATGAAATTAATAATCACGGAGAAAACGATGCGTGAAAAGCCTCCACAAACTAAAAGCATGAATCATACTAGAGGGAAGAAGTTACCCAACCGGGAATAATGTTCACACAAGATAAGGTGGGAGAATCACTCTCTCCACGGATCCGCCGGCGTCACACTGAGGGGTCTGCAACCTTCTTCCAAGGAGTCGCACCGAAGGAAGCCGCGCCGGAGTCGCACCGAACGGATGGAGGGAGCAAGGGGGGCGGCGGCTTCACACCACTAGCAAGGGGGCGGCGGCAATGGGGAAAACCCTCTTGGCCGAAATTCTCTAGAGAGGATTTTAGGTTTAATTTTTCACTAATGATATTCTCATAAGCACCCCCTTAAATAGGAGTTAACAACAAGCCTTAACCATCCATGATGGAGATGTAATCTCATCCATCCAAATGGTTAAGTGCACACCAAAAATAAAATTGTTTCAAATTAAAAATTACAAAGCATGCAATGAATATAAAATTATCACTTAAACATAGGATAATTTTATATTCTAAAATATAAAATAGAGTTCATCAAAATAAGATAAATAAAGCTAATTCTTCATGGCGGTTCTAGCGCGCCGCGGACGGAGGTTGTAACGTGCACTTCTTTCAGTGTCATCACGGCGTCTAAGATCTTTGTGTCGTTGCGCCTCGGCAACCGGGTCATCATCAATTAGCGGCGGCGCTGCATCATCTTCTCCCTCCGCCGCCCGACTGGAAGGAGCCCCCTCCTCCCGATTTCCTCTCTCCCGTCACCTGGAAGAGGCTACCCGAGCCTCCTCCCTCTTCCTTTCTCTGTCCAGGCCTCCGCCGGCAAGGGAAGGCCGACCCTCTCTAGTGTGGGTGTTGTTTGTTGCACAGCTAAGAAGAAGAGCACTGGGGCTCAAGTTTGGTCGACCAAGAGGAGGGGAGATCTTGAGTGGTCTTTTTGGAGCTCGAACTGTCGCGTCATCAGTGCGTGGACAGCCGCTGCGAAGGCCGTTCGTGGCCGAGCCATGCCTCAGAAACGCGCGTCAAGGGTAACGACTTTTCTTCTTGGGCAGGTGAAGCCCTTAATTAGCATATTTGCATGGAAGCTCCTCTCCACCGATGGGTGGGGGAAGGGTGCTCTCCGACGGGTCGATGTTTACATCCCCGCTATTAATTGCATTAGTACCCGGGAGCGCGAGTACGGTTTAGGCATGCTGTGTGAAGCCCATCCGGACATGTTGGTCTGGATTGGTGATATTCTGGGGTTCCCGGAGAAGACTCCGTGGAAGTTGAATATTTCAGAATGGGGGTCTGCCCGGGGCGGCAGTTAGTACTGGAGGTGTGCTCCACGAAACACCCTAATGTTTGCACGAAGTCGTTGGATCGTCGGCATTAACTCCCGGGGAGTTTTGTCGTATTTGTGCGAAACCCGTCTCTCGGAGACCGTAGGGCTAATGCGTGGAGTTGTGTGCCTTGAGTGCGCAACTCCGGTGGCCGCGAGTGCACCCTTATTACATAACAATCGGTTATGTAAGCGATAACAGGCAAGGGGAGGTTGACCCGCATCGTGCGTGTTGGGTACGACAATTTGAGCAACGGGCTTGACTGAACTGTACCTACACTATGTGGTGTAGTTCGACTACCTAAGGAAATTGGTGTGTTGCTACAGGCATAGGAGAGAGCCGAGGACCTTGAGTCACGGCTAGCGAATGCTCAATGTGTTGTAATTCAGTCCAGGACTGAGAATGGTGGTGGGACCTGGGGAAGTCCGGTACACCGTTAAGATGCCCTGAGTGCACGAGACGTTGGGTCGGTCGCGCCAACGTTTGTGATGATTGGTGCTTAAATGACACATTCTAGCTTTATGTGATTATGCTAATCCGCTTGCAGGGAAGAAGCACCGCCACCCCCAGAAAGGGGTGAGATCGTTATAATTTGGTCAGCTCTTGCTGGCCGTTGCTTTGTTTGTCACCGCTTGGTGGAATGTTTGCTTGCAGGTGCTGCGTAGCCAATCGGAAAATAGCAGGCTGAAGCCCTTCTTTCTGAGTTGGCCCTCGAAGGCCCAATTGTTTGTTTAGTTGTTTTTCATGTGTTGTCAGCCTGCGTGCCGATGTATGCAAACCTTTTTATTTGGGTTAAGCATTATTGTTGTAAGACCTTAAGGCCAAATATGTGGTTGTTGTATTTCATTCCTATTGTGGTTAATGGACATTCGCCTTTGGGCGTGGTTTTTGTATAACTCCTTTTATTCTTCCGCTAGAATGCAACTCTGAGTTAGGATGCGTTTTCAAAATGTTATGGGTTTTTGGTCTCATTTAGTAACTCTTTTGTCTGTCCGTTTCATATGACGTGGGGTCCCGGCCGGACCTTCTGTTATATTATTCGTGACGGATGGGGGTGTTACAGAAGACAACCCACTGGAAGGAGAAGCTCCCCTCGGAGAAGAGAGAGGGAAGCGAAGCTCTCTGGACAGACCGAAGCCGTTGGAAGAAGAAGCGGGATGCGACGGGATGCAAAGAGGAAGAAGAAGCTGCATGCGACGGGATGCGAAGAGGAAGAAAAAGCAAGATGCGATGGGATGCGGGACGAAGCCGGAAGCGGGAGGCGGGGAGGAGCTGGATGCAGGAGGCGGGACGGAGCCAGACGCGGATTGCAGGAGCCCTAATCGCCTATCCCTCTGATACCATGTTGAGTGGAAGACCCTCTATTACCATGTTGAGTGGAAGATTAATTCTATTATTTGTCCCTACTCCAGCATATATAGGAGTGGGAAAAATACGTACAAAGACAAGACAGACCAGATACAAAGACTTGAAATAAAACAGAAATACGGACTCTCCAACACCAAGATAAGGCTTATTAAATTTCAGGATTACTAATTCATTACAAGAGGATAAAAAAAGGGTTACCACTTCTCTATTAGTGAAGCTTTGAAATTTTTGATCCCACCAAAGATTAACGGAAGAATTCCTTAATCAACACTTCATAAGACATACTTAGAAATTCTGAATGAGGAGTTATACACATGTTGACTAGAATTCCAAAGAAGGGATTGCATAATACTTTTGCAAAACTAAAGAAAAAAAGGGTTGATTGACCGCAAACTGTCCACTGGAAAATCTCGATGAGGGCTTCAGAATTTTCCAATCAAAAACAGTGGCTATGGGTTAAAAAACCTGGAAAGGGTGGAGGGAAAAATCACTATCACTGCAGGGAAGAGAAGGATGTTCATCAACTGATACTGCAGATGAACATACAAAAAAGGAAAGGTAGAACCGTTCTTGCTTGCGCTAAAACGGGGAAAAACAGTCGGACATCACGACGGAGGAGGGTCGTCGAACACTCCTGAGATGGGGAAGGGAGCCTGCATCCTGGATCGAAGGAGGAGGTCTCGATCTTGCGAGCGTTGCGACTCTGCGAACTCCAGGCGGGGAGGAAAGGGGAAGAGCAGCGATTGTTCTTCTATCGGGAGAATAGGGTTACGGGATTTTGTAACCGAGCGACGTTTCAATGCAACGGGCGGTTACGTAAACCGCGGGGGGAGGCAGAACCGGCAATCCTTTTAAAAATATATATTAAGTATTTCATTTTAATTACACGATTGTCATTTCCCTCTAATACTCTAAATTTATACGCTACGCCCTCGCACTACTAATTAAAAATGTGTCGAACACATACTCAATGGCTAAAATTAATCCATTAAATGTACAAGATTTAACCATACTAAAATCGTACCTCGATGTGACGCAAGCTCGATTAAATTCACTCGAGGTTGGACCCTGAAATTAAAATTTATTAATGCATTAATTACGGGTGTTACAGAAGCACCCCTGCGACAAGTTGTCAAGCCCACGATTACAGGAGTTCGGTGAGTACACGATCCGACGGGAAGAAGTTGAAGCAAGCAGGGAAGGTCGCTGCGGCAATGCGACAAGCTTTTGCGACAAAGAATGTTGTGGCGTTGAGGTGGTGCCCAGAGATAGAAAAAAACTGCTATAAAAGCAGATGGGGGTTGTCGAGCGCAGAGCAGAAACCAAGAGAAAAAAATGTAAAGCTGATATTAAAAATTTATTAATCGTCCAAGGGAAGAGGTCCCCAAGGAAACTTTAAAGGCAACAGGCTGGAGAAAATGTTAGCATCGATGGCTCTGATATCATGTAGAAACGCACATAAGAGAGAAAAAAAATTAATAATATTATTAAATTCTCAATTGTCTTGTACAAGAATACATGTATTTTCACACTTATATAAGAAGGAGAAGAAGAGGGGATTCTCAATCCTAAGATGTGAGACTAAACAAGATTACAAGTGGACCTAAATTTGGGCCTAAATTTGGGTCTTAATTTGGGCATTTACATAGTTTCTATAACAGGAACAAATAATTCAAATAATAATCATCAATAACCATAAATCAATCATTTGGGTCAGCTTCATGAATCCTCATCTTCCATTCATACATATCGAGTATTGCATGAGGTGTTGAGCTTGAACTAAGAAAATCATCTTGAATAATATCCATCCCTATTACCTTGGATCACCCATTCTCCTACCTAAATACTTCAAAAATAACTTCATTTACTCATCTAAATTGTGCATTTCTTTTAAATCTCGTTACAAAAGCTTAGATTATCTAATGTATTTTATTACTTTATTAATCCAAATAGCCAAATAAAATAAGAAAGAGCTTCCACTACATTCAATATAATTCTTTCCAATATGGGATAATTTGTCCTCCAACAAATAAATAATGGTAACAGATTTCAATTAATAAGTATTGCGCCTCACTTCAATTAGCCTGGAAAAATTTCAAGTTAAACATGGCGAACAGAAATATCAAACAATGTTGGCTATTTTAATTCACCTGAAAAAGATCAGCATAGGTAATTCTTCTATGCTCTTCCTTTATTGGCTCTGCAAACCAAGTACAAATTAGCCAACATGGATAATAAAAGGTTTAAGTAATGATATAATGGAGTTTACCCAAGAGATCTATGGATGCTACTAAATCTGCATTATAACGTTCTCCGTCCTTTTCTTCAAAAATAATTGAACCATTGGGCCCGCAAGTTTTAGTTGTTTTATCATACTTGCCAGCATCATTCCACCTGTAATGAAAACAAAGAAATTTGATTGTGGCACAGTGTGTTAGGAATAAAGACGTCCATTCTTTCAATTAAATCATCTTCAACACCACCACCATCAACAGCTTTAACACACCCATTTAGGGTTGCCTTCATGAAATTTAGTGTTAAACCTAAGTTTTAAACAGCGAAAATAATCTTGAACAACATTCATATTACAATAAGTTTAATATTCTCCTACCTAATCCTTACACACTAGCTAATGGGGATCACGGATCGAGGGAGGGCTAACACTTACAAGAGCCCACACGTGTCTATATGCACAGGAGGCAGAGAAAAGATCGTCGGATAAATGATTCAAGTTGATAGTCGTGTTCAGAGCGACGGCGGCAAATTTCTATGTATTTTTTTTACTTGTTTTATTTTTATTTCAAGTAAAACTAGTACCTTTTTGTTGCAAATGATCTTGACTGACCGTAATGGGCTCTAAGTCTATAAATAGGAATCTATAAGCTGATTTTCAGGTATTCCTAGACCATATCTCTACTTTCATTTGTCTTATCACCATCATTTCTCCACCCCACTCAATCGCCGAAAATCACTTACCTAAGGTGTTGGCCAATCACCCCACATTTTCATGTCACCAATTAACTAACGATTTCCACCTGTAACCGCCGCCCATTACTTCTGAAATTCCACATTACCAGCAATAACTGCCAACTAACAAACGGTTATATCATGGGATTTTCCCATCTTCCCAACCCAAACTAGACTTTTAATTGTAAATGAATCGCATAAAATTATTAGGGCAAACAACCTAGTTATTTATAGCCTACCACTAACATTTAACATTACAACCCCTAATCATATCCTCTGAATTGAGTGTCTTGGTCAAGCAATCTACAACCTGACCCTTGGTCGAGACGTGACTCAACTATAGTAGCTCAAAATCAAGTTTCTCCTTTATGAAAAACCTATCAATCTTTATATGCTTGGTTCGATCGTGTTGGAATGGTTATTTGCAATATTGATGGCTGATTGACTGTCACACCACAGCTTCATCTTATCTCCTTCATCCAACTTGAACTCCACAAGCATCCCTTTCATGCACAGAAGCTCTGCAACCCCTAATAGCATGGCTCTATAATCTGTCTCCGCTATTGATCTAGTCACTACTGACTGTTTCTTGCTCCTCCAGGAGACCAGGTTGCCTCCCACAAATATGCAATAGCCTTAAGTGGACCTCCTGTCATCCGTGCAGCTTGCCTAGTCAGAGCCGCAATAGCCCTCAATCTTCACGTGCTCGTTCCTTTTGAAGGTCTGCCCCTTTCCAGGAGCATTCTTCAAGTACCGCAAAATCTAGTACACTGCATCCATATGGCCCTTCTTTGGGTCATGCATATAGCGGTTCACCATGCTCACTGAAAAGGAGATGTAAGGGTGAGTGTGGCTCAAGTAAATCAACTTACCAACTAGCCTTTGATACATTTCACGATCTACTGGTTCCCCGACCTCTGCACCCAGTTTGCACATCTGATCGATGGCGACGCACCAGGTTTGCACCCCAACATCCCAGTTTCTGAAAAGAGATCTAAAGCATATTTCTTTTGGGAAAGGACTATCTTTTATGCCTCATAAGCAATCTCAATACCAAAGAAATACCTAAGAAGACTCAGATCCTTCACCTCAAACTCCTTTCCCAGAGCCCCCTTGAGGCGACCAATCTCCTGCTCATCATCCCTCGTGATGATCATGTCGTCCACATCTTAGTTATCAAGGAGCGCGCCTAGGCGCGCCTGAGGTGCCGAGAGCACCGGGCGCAGCCCGCCGCGCCTCAGCACGGATGAGGCGGGCGATGTGCCCCAGGCGCGCCTCAGGAGGCGCGCCCAGGCGCGTGCCTTACAGGCTCCCAGGCACACCAAAGGCGCGCCCTGGCCTTTCAAGCTATTTTTTTTAAAAAAAAAATGATATGGGAAAAAACATGATCTTAGACGCACCTGAGGCACCCCTAGGCGCACTTGGACGCCCAATTCGCTCAATTTCAGCGAATTGAGCGCTCAATACGCTCAATTTCCTTTTTTTTCCCATTTTTGCGCCTCACGTGCCTCAAGCACGCGCCTGCGCCTAGGCTTCAGGGGCCCTTTGCGCCTTGCGCCTTTGATAACTTAGGTCCACATACACAAGCATGGTGATGTGACAACCATTCTGCCTAAAAAATACTGTGTGATCTGTATTGATCTGTTTGAAGACTTGACAGCTTTGGGTTGCAACCCTAAACCCTAAACCCTAAACCCTAAACCCTAAACCCTAAACCCTAAACCCTAAACCCTAAACCCTAAACCCTAAACCCTAAACCCTAAACCCTAAACCCTAAACCCTAAACCCTAAACCCTAAACCCTAAACCCTAAACCCTAAACCCCAAACCCTAAAACCCTAAACCCTAAACCCTAAACCCTAAACCCCGCGCGAGGTGACTGCTTTAGCCCATAGAGGGACTTCTTCAACCTGCAGACTCTGCCTTTTGCCTTAGTCGTGCCAAACCATGGTGGAATCTCCATGTACACCTCCTCTGCTAGATCTCCGTGAAGAAATTCATTCTTCACATCTAGTTGATGCAACATTCATCCATCATTCACCGACAGGCTGATCAGAGTCCTAACGGTGCTCATCTTCGCAATGAGTGCAAATATCTCGTTGTAGTTGATGTCATAGGTCTGGTTGTACCCCTTGGCAACCAATCGAGCCTTATAGCGCTCGACATGTCCATCTGGATTCTGCTTCACAGTGAACACCCATTTGCACCTGACAGCCTTCTTGACATTTGGCAGTTGTGCCAGCTCCCAAGTCTTGTTCTTCTCAAGAGTCATCATCTCAGACTTCATCGATGTTTTCCTTTTCAGATCGTCTTTGGCAACCTGCCAATTGTTAGGTACAATAATATTATCCAAAAATGCAATAAATGCTCTATGAGAAGAGGAAATATGATCGTAAGAGACAAAAGACGCAAGGTCACAACCATATCTATCAGGAGGATTTCCCACATTGCTGCTAATAGTCTTCTGTAATATGATAGAAAGAGAAGTAAGGGAAAGGATATCACCTGAGACTTGTGGTGATGTAGGTGCTCCAGGAGTAGGGAGCGATGTAGTCAAGGGACTAGGAGCTAGATTGGGCACAGACATTGAATCTGGTACTGTTGATAGCTTCCTCCTCTTACTGTACGTAAGCAGCTCCCCCTGAGCCGTAGGTCTAATCTCATCTCTCCTCCTCAATCTCCTCCTCCAGCTCCTCATCACTCTCCTGCTCCTCCACAGATCTTCCTTATCATACTCTCAGATCTGTCACCAACCTCTCCCTCTCTTGCCTCATATTTTTAGTATCTGATAAGTCTAATGTAGGTAGGGTGCCCTCTTATCTGTAGTACCACTCTACCTCTCTAAAGTGAACATTCATGCTCACAAAATATCTTTTCTCCACTGGACTTCAGCACGTGTACCCCTTTTGAGTATGAGAGTAGCCCACGAAGATACACTAGACTGCCCTCACATCAAGCTTACCAATACCTGGTATGTAGTCCTTCACGAAGCACACACACCCAAATACCTTCAAGGGAAGGATACCCCCATTATGTCCCTACAACTGTTGATACGGAGACTTCCACCCCAGAACCTGTGATGGCATCCTATTGATCAGTTGTGTCGCTGTCAACACTGCATATTCTCACAGACTCTGAGGAACCTTCATGTTGAGCATCATACTTCTTGCCACCTCCAGAAGGTATTTGTCTTCCTTTTCACCACTTCGTTTTGTGTCGGTGTGTATGCACAGGTGGTCTGGTGCAATATCTCAGTTGATATGTAGTCTTCCATTGCCCTATTAGTGTATTATGTCTCTTTATCTGATCTTAGTACTTTAATCGCTGCAGTGTATCGTGTCAGAACAAGCTTATGGAAATCTTGGAAGCAGGTAAGTACCCCACTCTATTTTTCATCAAATATAACCAAGAAACATGAGATGCACAATCAATAAATGTTAAAAAGTACTTATAACTATTAAAAAAACTTACAGCACAAGGTCCTCATACATCGGAATGAACTACATCAAAAACAGAAGAGCTTCTTCGGCCCGTACTAACATACGAACTCCTAGTAAGCTTGCCTAAATCACAAGCATCACATACCAATTTTGTTTTATTTGTTATTTCAAAAATAGTAGGAAATAATCTAGTTATGGTTATAAAAGAAGAGTGCCCCAACCGCCTGTGATGGAGTATCAGCATATCCTCTGCACTCATCTTCTGTCCTTTAACTTTTGTCTTCTCTACCACAGATAAAAAAGCCACATTCAATCCTTCCCAATCCAGATAGCACAGCCCATCATGCCAAGTCTCAGTCTCATTCCCAAGTATCTGCCTCGTCCTTTTCTCCTGAAAAATTCATCTTGAAAATATCAAAAGAAATGACACATTTAAGTTGAATGATCATAAAACTAATGGATAAGTGACTAACTGGAAAAGAATGAGTATGAAAAACATTGGATAGTTTTACTGAACCTGAACAATTAACAGTACCCTTACCGACCACTGGCTGAAACGTATCGTCCGTCGTCTGGATGCTATCTGCAGTAGCTAGGCGAGTGTAGGAGGAGAACTCGCATGCATTTCCTGTCACGTAATGTGATGCACCTGAGTCAATGATCCAATCTGATGCTCTGGAGGAAGATATTGATGTAAGAGCGAGAGATCCATCAGCTTGGTGGGCATATATAGCTCCCCCCCCCCCCCCGCCAGCTCCATCGTTGTTCCCCTCGCACATTTGTTTCTTCTTGATGCACATCATCATAGTAAGTAGGGGGTCTGCTCCTATGTATAGATAATGTCGACTTCCTCCGCATTGTAAGTCATGCCCAAATTAGCATGATAGCCTCCTCGGCCACAACGAGCTCGACCATGTCCACGACCACGTTCCTGTCCACAAACAAAATCTCTCTCCTTAGGCGACTTGAGGCAGGCTTGCCACAAATGGCCCACCTCCCCACAGTTGTAGCACTGTCTGGTTTTTTCCCTGTCCTGTAACACCGGGGGCAACAACCGCTAGTGTCGACTTCACAGTAGTAGCCCTCCTGTCTCTACCTAAGGTTTGAGACATGTATCCTCCTGAATCATAACAGAGATGGTCTCGATAAGTATAGGAATCGTCATACCAGAAAGAAGTAGGGCTCTCCACTGATCAAACTTGACATCTAATCCCTTCAGGAACTTCATCATCCTCTCCTCCACGATGATCATGGAGGCGCGACACTATGAGTCGCTGCAACACATCCCTCCAGAGACATAATCATAATTGACTCATAGCCGTTCCAACTCAGAGGCGTGCTCCTGCACTGTTTTCTCTCCTTGACCCTGAGCAGTGTCAACAATTTCTCTCTTCACTCAAAAGACCCGCAGAGTGTTCCTCATGCCATCATATGTATCATTTAGCTTGTCCCAAACCTCCATGACCGTCTCAAGGCCATCTGTCGTGGAGGAAATCGATGGGACGACGGAGCTGAGAAGGCACACAAATACAGTCATATGGACCGACTCCCACTCATCTCCAGCCGAGTTCTCTGGTTTCTTCAACGCCCATGTCAGGAAGCCCCCAACCTGTTTCGCTGCAAGGATTTACTTCGCGCGGCGTGACCAACTCAGGAAAGTTGTCGGTCCATCAAGCTTCAAATCGATCAGTAGAAGTTGAAACTTTGTCGGTCGTTGCGAAGAACCCAAAACCCTCAATAATGTGGCCAACTCATCCGGGTCCAACATCTTGAAGACATCCTCCATCGTACCTTCCTTCGACGCCATGGATCAATTTCCCCACTGATCACCACCTCCTGTATGGTATCAAGCAATACCTCCTCCTGCCCTAGATCCAATCACCATATCTTGAGATCCGTTAAGATGCAGACTGTGGTCCGGCGGTGCTGAAGACTGCTGCGGAGCGGTCGTGCGGCGTGCGGCGCTGAAGGCCCGCTGGTTTCCCAATACGGCCGTTCTAGCCGCAGCCAAAGACGGTAGCAGCCGCTAGATGCGGAAGGGGCGTGCAACACTAAAGGCCCGCTGGTTTCCCACTGCGGCCGGTCTAGCCGCAGTCAGAGACGGCGGCAGTCGCTAGAAGCAGCGGGGGAAGGGGCGTTCCTGCAGCGCTAGAGGTAGAAGAGGTTCGTCGAGCGCAAAGGAGGAAATCGTTTGTCGAGCGCAAGCGGTGAAGCTCGCCTCCCCCCCCCCCCCCCCCCAACTGATACCAAGTTGTAAATGAATCGCATAAAATTATTAGGGCAAGCAACCTGGCTATTTTATAGCCTGCAACTACCACTTAATATTACAACACTTTCACTACCATTTCCTACCCCAAATGACTTCTCTCAGTCAATCCACGCCTCCAGCCATCACAAATCCCCTTCGTCCAGTAAAGCTTGCCTACTGCTGCAAATTCCCAAGACCAAGCCCATGTTCCTACATCCAACATCAGTCGGCCAACTTTCTAAACCTATTTCAGCCACCATACGACATGTCCGGCCACCCCACCGCCTTCTCCCGCAATCCAACTACCCTCCCCTTAACACAGCAACTTTAAACTTCACTCGAGCCTCCCCGCAACCACAGGAAAACAATTCTGACGTCTGAATTCAGTGCAGACTGCAATTATATTACTGGACAGCCCTCCGAATTAGTTTCTTACTGCATCTCCAAACTCACATTACTTTTTTAAGTTCTCGTGTGAAGTTTATTTTTATTGTTGAATATCGGGAAAACAATCATATCCTTTGGGATGGTAATATTAAATAGTTTGCACTAATTATCCGACTTGCAAGACTTATTCACTTACCATTTAATTTAAGAATTCATAACTTTAATTCAACTAGAAATTGATCATTTATTTATTACTCTTGTATCAATTGTAGACGTGTAGTTGTTCGCAAACTTATTAATTAAGTTCAGAATTTATTGTTATTTAATTATAGGACAATTTTATGTGCATCATATCAATTTTGTTGGAAAAGTCACTGTCGGTATATTAAAATCGGTAGGAGTGTGTGGGTTTTGTCCCACATCCTGAATCCGGTTTAAGTATCTTGTTGTAAGTCTTATATATTGCCCCTATATGGGATGAATAAAATTGCACTTGTTATTTTCCTCTTACTTCCAACATGGTATCAAAGCCTTTCTCGATCTGAAACCTTAAGAAAAAATTTCCCGTGGGCCGGTCTGCCTCTCCCTCCCTCTGGTCGGGCTCATCTCGTCCTCCTGCTCTGGTTCCGCATTTCTGCTCCCGCTCCTGTCAACGAGGTCGATCACTGATTCCGTCGACAGGAGCGGCTCCGCTCCCGTCGCTTGGTTTCCACGGCCGATGCCGCACGCCACGGTACCGGTGGAAATTGAATAGCTTCGGTTGGCACGGATCTACATCGGAGACATCGACCCACTCCACGGTGTTGCACCGCCTGCGACATCGACGTCGATCCCACCTTCTTCTGTCGTGCGTCGTCCTGATCTCGTGCATCTCTACCGCTGGAGCTTCTCCCGCCTCCAGATCTCGTCGTCAACCCTTGATGTGCATCCGTCAACATTGACATTTCATCTTTGTCGCTAGAGCTTCTTACGGCACTGATTCTTGTCGCAGCATCTTCGTCTCCCGTCCGGCTTCTGCTGTGCTGGTGCTGGCGCCATCACTCCTTGTTGCAGATTGTTCCCGTCCTTGCCTTTGCGCCATCACTCCTCGCGTCGTAGTTGCTGGTTTTCTACTGTTTTTGTGGTTGTTTTATGAGGGTTATTATTTTCTGTTATTTGTATATGTTTTTTGTGATTTATGCCTATATGCACGTGTTATCTACGTGAGGGGAGTGTTTGGAATGAGGGAGACTCGGATGATCATTCCCGATCTGTCGTCATTGTTCCACATGGCCTCTGGGCTTTTGTTGTATATTGTTAGCGTCTCCCAGTTTGTCTTTCGATTGGTCATGTGTTGGGGACGATTGTGTTGATAGTTCCAATCTCAACGGGTTGTAACGCATGGGACCGTGACGTGCGGGACTGTGTCATGTTAGACCGCCTTTGCGCGGATTATCCCAGACGGATTATCCCTGGTTGCCTGTTTGATCATTTGCTCCACATCTTTTGTTCTCTTTCGCATGTTGTGTGTGTAGATGATGTTGGTTGACCAGTTTCCAGTGAGCCAACATCGTGTGTGGGTCCTGGGTCGTGTGTGGGTCAGCGCCGTGTGTGGCTATGTCCCCGGTTTGATTCCCCGGTTTGGATTTTTCCCCGGTGGCTCGTCTGGCGTTTTATCCCGCATTATCTACCTCCATTGCCTTTATTTTTTGTTGTGTCCAAGCTGAAGGGTCCCCCCTTCAGCTAAGGGGGTGTTGGAAACGTCAATGTCGGTCTATTAAAGTTTATAGGAGTGTGTGTGTTTTGTCCCACATCTTGAGTCTGGTTTAAGTATCTTGTTGTAACTCTTATATATTGCCCCAACATGGGATGAATAAAATTGCACTTGTTATTTTCCTCTTACTAATTTTCTGCGACACTACACTTATACTCATTCACCACAGTTCCATTGGGGCACAAATGCATATTCACACTACATTCATCCTACTTCACTAACTCTATCAACTTGTCAAATAGGTGCATTTCCAAACCGTCACAGTAAATAGCCAAACCACCAAAGTCTATTTTTTTTATTGACGCCAAGCTCAGTCTCTGTTGCGGTCCATGCCTCTTAAGGACCGGGTTGTGGGCCCAGGCAGGCCTCAACCATCACCAAGCAATTCCGCACCTATCCAGGACCGTAACAGGGCCGCGGCCCATACACCCCAACCTGTCTCCGCATCTATTTAACCTTGGCGGCGGGATGTTGAGGCCAAGACCTCCTTGATCTCTCTCATCAAAGAGATCTTGGGATCGAATCCTGGCCTCAACATCCCGCCACAAAGGTTAAATAAATGTGGAGACGGGTTAAAGTGTATGGGTTGCGGCCCTGTTACGGTGTCGGGATAGGTGCGAAATTGTCGGGTGATGGTTGAGACCTGCCTGGGCCCACGACCAGTCCTCAGGAGGCGTGGACTGTAACATAAAAGTGCAGCTCGGTCGGTGATGAGAGATCATGGAAGTTCTCTCATCAAGGAGGTCTTGGGATCGAATCCTAGCCTCAACATCCAAGCGTTAAGGTTAAATAGATGCGTAGACAGGTTGGGGTGTATGGATCGCAGCCCTGTTACGGTGTCGGGATAGGTGTGGAATTGTCGGGTGATGGTTGAGGCCTGACTGAGCCCACGGCCCGCTCCTCGGGAGGCGTGGACAGTAACATTCTCCTTCTAATATGATCATCCCTTAATTTAGCTTTTTCTGATTTTTTCGCACAACCATTTTAATATTCTCACTTCCTCCGCTCTCAACTTAGATATAAACAATTTCTTTTACTAACCAACACTCAGATCCATGCAATATTCTCAAAGAACTTCAACTTGAGACCACTTGTTGAATCGTGTAGGCAATCTTAAAGGGGGTGAATAAGATTTTATAAATTTCAACATAAACACAAAGTTGTATGCAAGGTTGTCAGGATCGAGATCCTAGATGAGATCCTTTCGAGGCAGGATCAGAACATATAGGAGGGACGGATCGAGCATCGCTTTACAAAATCAGGATCGATTTACAAAATCTACGATCCTACGATCCGGATCGCGATCCTGACAACCATGGTTGTATGCAGAAGAATGAAGAAAATAATCACAAAAGTAAATTAACAAAAAAATATGAATAAAAATGTATACCATTACGAGCATCTTCGCACGGGCTACGTCGTGGTTAATGCTCTCGGGCAGGCTTCGGCCACCTCCGCACGGGCAGAGCCCGTGCGGAATGCTCCGGGCGGCGCCGCACCCACTAGTCGTTGCCCCCCAGAACATTATGGTTGTTGTTTGATTTTGCATACGCGCTCTGAGAGGCCGCGAGTGGTGGGTGCGACTTCGAGCTGGTGGATTGAATGGAAGCGGGCGAAACCCGCTTCTATGCGGCCGAAAACCACCTGAAGAATCAACGACGGGCGAAGCCCGTGCGGAGACGGTCGAAGGCCACCCGAGAGCATCGAGCGCGGGTGTAGCCCGTGCAAAGATGCTCGTATAGATATATGAAAGAAAAATAAATCTTAATACATAAATATATAATATATTATATATTTATATATAGATATCAAGTTTTTGAAAACTAGACCGGACCGGCCGGTCCGACCGGTAGAACCGCGAACCGGGCCAACTGTCGGTCCGGTCTAGGTAAGAAACCGCCTCCATCTGCGGACCGCTGGGGAACCGTAGAACCGGGCGGGCGGACCGGCGAACAGGGAACCGGGCGGATTTCGTGTAACCGGGCAGGCCGAAGCCCAAAATTTAAATTAGAGAAATTTGAAACAGTAGGGTTTCAAACCCAGGCCATTTCTAATTCAAGGACAAGTGGACCACTGGACCATTTGGGTTGTTGATGTTTTAAATTGTATTATATTTATACATATAAATTTTAACGTATTGATAAAATAATCATATATAATAACTATATAAATATAAATTAAATATTTGTTAGATATATTATTATAATAATTTATTAAATTATCTTTTAAAATATAAATTTTATGATATATTTAGGCTTCCTTTGGCACGATAATGGCGATCATAAATGCGGTGGTTATGAACTGTCGTTCTTGATCACCCAACCTTAATTAAGAAACTTCATCAACTTTTATGTTCAAAATTCAAAACTAGTTTTATTTTCTTGATTTTGATTGTGATTTTAACCATCGTCATGTCAAACATCC
Source organism: Platanthera zijinensis (assembly GCA_039513925.1). Lineage (NCBI taxonomy): Eukaryota > Viridiplantae > Streptophyta > Magnoliopsida > Asparagales > Orchidaceae > Platanthera > Platanthera zijinensis. Next base: position 39,493,698 of record CM077080.1, read on the forward strand.
ATTTTATTACGGTGGTTTTTTGTGCAAACTCAATAGAGGAAAAATGTTGTGTCAAACAGAGCCTTAAAAGTATACTAATATAGTGATGAAGAATACATCATTTTCATTTGTATCATAATATAGTCATAAAAAATTAACAATTTATATGAAATTTTTTAATGTAGTGTTAATTTTTTTCTAATTTATATATATATATATATATATATATATATACGAGTGCCCGACACGGGGCTCCGCCCCTACGACCAAGCGCGACAATACCTTGTCGGCGACGACGGGCTTCACGCGGCCCCGACGGGCTTCGCCCACCCGTAACGGGCTTCGCCCGCCCTTAACGGGCTTCGCCCGTGCTCCAAGCGTCGTTGCGGGTTGCGCCCGTATCAAGGCGGACTGTACCCGCAACATAAACATATGAGTACTCAAAATAACCGTAAAAAAATATACATCAATATTATCATGTTTATTTTGTGAAAATATGTAAGTCTTGACGTATAAAAATTAATTTCTCAACTCTTTTCTCTCTCTTGCTCTTTCTCCCTCTCTTTCTCTCTTTCAATATAAAAATTAATGGGCATTTATAAGAATAAATGGAGTCAGCCCTCTCTCCCGTCGCCCACTCTCTCTCCCTCTCTCTCCCTCCGCCCTCTCTCCATCTCTCCTCTCTTTCTCTGTCTCCCCTTCTTTATCTCTTTGAACCGTGAGCTTTTATAGGTTTAAGACACCTAAGATTTTTATTTAACGGTGATGAATAAAAGAGCAAGATCCAACAGTTAGGATTGTTCCAATAGATTTTAAAATCATGGTTTTAAAAATCATTAGATATTTATTTATAGGTGTTAAAAGATATATATATATATATATATATATATATATATATAATTTATATAACGGTTGGACCCCGGTTGGACCGGTTTAACCTTGAACCTTTTCCACTGCCGGTTCGATGTCCGGTCCGGTTTTCAAAACCTTGATAGATATATATTATATTATATTATATTTATTTATATTATAAATATATATATTTATATATATATTTATACTTATATTATATATTTTTATAATAAATATATATATTATATTATATTATATTATATATTTTATTATATTATATTATATTTTTATAAAAGCCAAAAAAGCAAAAAAAAAAAACACGGGGTAACCCGATGGTGGAGGCCACCGCCATCGGCGGGGGCCTGACCGAACCCCACAGACAGGGTTGTCGGACGCCAGCGACCCCGGCGGGGATAGGCCGGAGGCGGTCCGGCAGGGCCACTGACGGTGATGGCCCTGACTGTGACCATAGAAACAGATGGTTACGGTCAGGGACACCGTCGGCGGTGGTCCTGCCGGACCGCCTCCGGCCTACCCCCACCGGGGTCGCCGACGTTCGGAGTCCCTGTTGGTGGGGTTTGCTTAGGCCGCCGCCGCCGGCGGTGCCTCAAATTTTTTGTATATAAAAGCTAACGGTAGGTGGCCACGGTCAAGGCTACCGCGGGCGATGGCCCTGCCGGACCACCTCCAACCTACCCTCATCGGGGTCGCGGACGTCCGACGCCCTATCGGTGGGGTCCAGTCAGGTCGTCGTCGGCTTCGCCGGCGGTAGTGGCGTCCACCGTGGAGCTCCAAAAAAAAATTTAAAATTGAAACTCAACGCTAGGGGTAGGGGTAAAATAGGCAATGTAACGGAATGACACGGCCCACTGTAGCAATGAGAACTTCCCTTATTATCTATATATTGTCTATACAAATATTGTTCTCGATCCTGTAATGCCGAGGTTGAGGCGATAATACAACACTTTAGTGTTTCTATATCGAATCTCCACGACCTGGTTGTCTGCCGACACACCTTATCCAGATGCCCGACTAGCCTTCTGATGGGGATCGAAATAAGCCACGCGATTGTAATCGACGGAGGAGATTGAGCCACCACTCAGCGGGAACCATTTTGTTCTTCCTCGCGGTTCATTATCATGCGCCTTTTTTCTTCCCGTACAGCAAGTTTGTTGTTATCCAATGAGCATTTTCTGGCAGCAAACTCCAATCCACGCGAGCATTCTGTTATGGAGCTCACGTCATTGGTTATCTAGTATTAGGAGTTTTATTTTACTAAGTGTATTATGTGTTTTAATATCGTATGAGTCAAGTCAAGTCATGTTGTCTTTTATGTGTTTTTATTATTTCGCTTAGTTTCATGGTATCGGGAATTTCCACATGTGTCATCTAGGTTCTATATAATAGACCCTTGGGATCATGTAATGCATAAGAAAAGTATTAATCAAGTTCTCTTCTCTCTCAAGCTCCTCTCTTTCTCTCTCTAGTTCTTCTCATCTCCTCTCACATTCTAGGGTTTACCCCTGTATCCCCGCCTCCTCTCTACACATTCATCGGCCTGTAACAACTTGGTATCAGAGGAACTTTCCTCCCCTCCGATCACCGCTCCGTCGTTCCCCGCGGGCTGCCGCTGCTCTTCCTTCCCCGGCGCCAACAACTCCCTTGTCGTTGCACCCCCCAACGCCTCCAGCAAACTCACTAAAGACCACCACCAACGTCGCCCTCTAGCCGACTCTACCTCCGTCGTTCTTCCGCCTGAAACAGCCGACAAGATCATCTCCATCCAGCAAACCAGGCCACCGACGTCGACCTACAGCGCCCTCCTCCTTGTCTTTCTCCAATAACGACACCGAAGACAACCCCGAGCACCCTTCGTCGTCATCCTTCCCGGAACAGAACCCGCGTCGAAGCCCCGCCAACACCATCTTGCTCCGTCAGTCTCCACACACCCATCGAGCTCTGCGCCTCCTGGAGCCCCACGCCTTCAGCCCGCATAATCCACGCCACCTTTTCCATCCTCTTTAATTCTTCTCTTCTTTATTTTACTTTATTTTTCTTTGTTTCTTTTTTGCTGGGTCCCCCCACCTCTGCCAACCGCACACCTCTCTTTCTTTTTCTTTATTTACTTCCCCTTTTTTTTTATTTTTACACATTCCTGCACACGGCCTTGTCCCATCCTTGTTTTATTTTTATCCTTCCTGATTCTTTTGTTTTATTTATCATTATCACTCTTCGCAACCCCATCGCCAGCACACCGTCTTATTATTTTAACTTTTTGTGGCCCCCACCACAACTCAACCCCACTTCTTTTTTAATTTATTTTTCTTCCTCCAGTCCCGCCACCCCCCTCACTCATTTCATTTCCTCTAATTAATTACTTCTAAGTAATTAATTAATGTTCTAATCCATAATTAATTATAACATCATTTCCATCATGTTCCTTAGCACCGTCGACCGCACCGCGCTGCTTGCCTGACTTGCCGAGATGGACAGCCGCATTGCTCTACGCGCGGCTCAACTCGGCCACGTCGATGCTCAACTCAACCTCACGTTTGACGCCCTCCGCAGGTCTCGCGACTCATTGGTGGTTTTTTGTCACCACCACCACCGGAGCTGGAGTCGTCGCCTTCCCCTCCAATGATAGTGCCACCACCGTCCTCCGTCGTTCACGACGCACCGTCGTCGCTGTCGTGGTCGCCACCGCCGCCATCGTCGTCGCCACCGCCGCTGCCGTCGTCGCCACCTCCGCCTCCGCGACCATCGTCGTCGAGGTTGCCGCCGCCGCAGCCGTCGCGGCCATCTCCGCCGCCGCCGCCGCCTCCTCTACCGGATCTTACTCCGCCAACCCTGGCATTGCAGCCCCCTCCGACCACATCATCGCTGCCATTGTCGTCGTCGCTACCACCGTCGTCGTCGCTGCCACCGTCGTCGTCGCTGTCACCGCCGCTGTCGCCGCCACCACGCATCGTCGATGTACCACCTCTCTTCACGGTGGTCGTCGTTCCACCGTTCCCGCCTCCTCTCCCAGTTCTTTTTTTGCCGGCCCCCGCCTTGCCGCTCCCACCGGCCATAACGTCGTCTCTTCTGTCGGCCCGTGCTCCGGTGACCCCGATGGACCCGTTTCTGCTACTGGTCGTCGTCTCTCTACCCTCCCTACTGCTGCTACTCACCATCGCTCCACCAGCCGTGCGAAAGCCATTACTTTCGTCGCGCATCTTTCCCACGGCATCGCCGCTACTTGTCGACACCGCCTCCGCCGCTACGCACTATCAGGCCATGTTCTGGCGGGAGATCAAGCTTCCAGATGATCCAACCATCCATGTAGAGTTCGAGCTTGTGGTCAAGCTCGATGCCAAGGACGGGTGGAGTATTATGGAGCTCACGCCGTTGGTTATCTAGTATTAGGAGTTTTGTTTTATTAAGTGTATTAGGTGTTTTAATATCGTATGAGTCAAGTCATGTAGCCATTTATGTGTTTTTATTATTTTGCTTAGTTTCATGGTATCGGGAATTTACACCTGTGTCATCTAGGTTCTATATAATAGACCCTTGGGGTCATGTAATGCATAAGAAAAGTATTAATCCAAGTTCTCTTCTCTCTCAAGCTCCTCTCTTTCTCTCTCTAGTTCTTCTCATCTCCTCTCCCATTCTAGGGTTTACCCCTTGTATCCCGGCCTCCTCTCTACACATTCATCGGCCTGTAACACATTCCTGCAGTCGAGACCCTTCCCCAGAGAAGTCGTCCACCATCATTTGACCACCGTCTGGTCTCCATTGTTGTGAGTATTAATTTAATGTGTCGTGTTATTTTTGTATTGGATTTTGGATGGACATACTATATATACTTGGATATTGAGATTGTTAGTGTTATTGTTTAGTTTCTTTTAAATTTGTTGAGGAGAAAAATTATATTATCATTACAGAAGCATGTAACACTCCTCAATATATAGAAGTGACAAACATACAAGCACAAAATAGAATAAAGCCAAAACCTAACACTCCACCTCAAGTTGGGTTTGTGATATCTGTAACACCCAACTTGGACATAATGTTACCAAAACACCTATGAGACAAACCTTTATAAGTACATCAACCAGTTGTTGATCAGAGGGGACAAATGGATTGCTAACAACTCCCTCGCTATGTTTCCCTTGATAAAATGTCGATCGACTTCAACATATTTAGTGTGATCATGTTGAACATGATTGTAAGTGAAGCTAATGACGGCTTTGTTATCACAGTATAGTCGGATGGGATTTTTGCCTTGAATCCCAAGTTCAAGCAAAAGGGATCAAATCCACATCCTTTGTATATTCCCTGGGTAATAGCCCTAAATTCTGCTTTGATACTGGATCTGGTAACAACATGCTGTTTTTTTATCCTCTAAGTCACCAAATTTCCCTCAAACAAGGTACAATACCCAGAAGTGGATCTATGATCATCAACTGACCCTGCTCAATCAGCATCTGTGAAACTTCAATGGATAACTCTTTGTTCGGAGAGAACAGGATGCCGCGTCTAGAAGAGGTTTTCAGATATCTGATAATCCGATGGGCAGAATCCAAGTGGTGCGATTTGGGAGCGTGCATGTACTGGCTAATAACTCTAACAGCATAAGAGATATCCAAGCAAGTATGAGATATGTAGATGAGTCTCCCAACCAGCCGTTGAAATCCATTGATATATATGGCAGGTTCTCCACCATCCCTCCCCAATCTATGATTTGCTTCAATGGGGGTGTCAGCAGGTCTACATTCACTCATCCCTGTAGTCTCCAACTGGTCAAGGATGTACTTCCTATGTGAGATAAAGATATCGTGCTTGGATCTGACAACTTCAATGCCAAGAAAGTACTTGAGGTTCCCAAAATCCTTTACCTTAAATTCACTAGTCAATCTTGTCTTCAGATTTTTTATGGGCTCTATTATATATAGGCCAAATTTGATTATATGCAAACCAATTTTTTAGAGTTTTTGTGGCTTTTAAATTTACTATACACAAACCACTTAAATACCTAAAACTAACCACACTTTCTCTTATTATTCACGTGCCCTACCCGACTGCAAGTCTCCTGAAAGGCGAAAGACCGACCCTAGCCACACTGACCTTGCCTTCTATGTTCGTCGACATCATGATCCTGTTCCCCGGTACCGACCAGCCTCCGGAAAGAAGTAAGCTCGAGCCCTAGCTAGCCTCATCGGCTCAACTTTCCCGTTCGTCGACCTCACGATCTCGTTAGCTGGTGCCGACCTGTATCCCAAAAGAAGTAAGCTCGTGCCCTAGCTAGCCTCGCCAACCTCGCCTTTCCCGTTCACCGACTTCACGATCTCGTACGTCGGTGCCAACCAGTCTCCCAAAAGGAGTAAGCTCGTACCCTAGTTAGCCTCGCCGACCTTACCTTTCCCGTTTGCCGACCTCACAATCCCGTTCGTCGGCTCTTACTTCATGATTGTCCATCACCTTTGTTTCCTTTAGATGTTTTAGAGTTACTCACGTCTTGTGCTTGGCTCTTACTCCATGGTTGGCGCAGAGATATCCATTCGTGTTGACTCTGGCATGGTGAAGTAGAAGGATGATTAAGTTTCATCAGTAGAGTTCTGAGTTTAGTTATTATTGTGTCCAAAAATTAGATACTAAGTCATTACAAAAAATTAACAAAACTAGATTAGCACTAGCATGATATTAAGTAGTTAAAAAACTAATTTTTTTGAACTGACGATGTTTCCTTGCCAACATGAAATTGACCTTGGCGGATTGATGAAATGAACCCGTTAAAATGGATGATCGAATATTACTACATTAATTATTTAGCTAATAAAATATTAAGTTTTTTATTTTGTACTGGTATGTATATAAGCATTAGGTTTGTGTATAACAAAATTATATTTGCACAGGTTTGTATATAGTAAGAGTTTGTTTATAGTCAAAAACAGTTTACATATAACATCACACTTTTTTATTTCTTCCATGTCATCCCCAGATATGACAATGTCAACCTATGAAGAACCGACACTTCAAAATGCCCAGCGTGTCAGTGTCGGACTCTCCGACACTTGTTCGACACTCCGACACTCTCCGACACTCGTGTCGGAAGTCTGACACGCTGGCTCATGCGGGACTCGTCTGTCCCGCTCAATCGGGCACACGTGTCCCTCTTAATCGGACACGTGTGTCCCTAAGCTAGCTACTCACGGTAAGGCGAGAGGCAATTGTCTAGGAAGTGCATTTTTTGTGAAAAATATTTTATAAGTTCATATACAAGAGTAAAAGCACATTTGTTAATCATTGGTGGAAAAGAAATTGAAAAGTGAGTAAAAATCTTAAAGAGTGATCTATTTGAGGTGAAAAAAATATAAGAAAAGGTAATGTGTTAATGTTCTATTATTTTTTGAATTTTGGTTAAGTTTTGCATTTTAATATTTGATGAGTAATATTTAAACATGTCTTAGTTTATTTGAATATTTGTTATTTGTTCATTTTTAATTTTTGTTAAATGTTTTAAGATTTTCATAACTACAAAAAAATAAATATTTAATATACATGTCTCAGTGTGTCGAAATATGATATTTTTTGAGAATTTACGAGTCGCGAGTCGTGTCGTGTCGTATTGCGTGTCGCGTGTCGGTGCAACATAGATTTCAACCACATAAACTATCAATACCGTCAATTTCCCTTGTATGTGCTTTACAAATAGGGTATGATTAACATTACTCTGAGTATACCCAAATGTCGTCATTGCTCGTTGGAACCCTCCAAACCAAGACCTTGGGGATTGTTTTAGGTCGTATCGAGCCTTCTTCAGTCTGCATACCTTTCCCTCAGATCCCTCAGAGGTAAGACCAGGAGGAAGAGACATATAAACTTCCTCTTCCAAATCTCCATGGACGAAGGCATTCTTCACGTCCAACGGGATGGGACCCCACCCTTTGCAGGCAGCACACGAGAGCAAAATACGAATAGAGTTCATCTTTGAAATAGGAGCAAAGGTTTCATGATAATCAATCCCAGCCGTTTGAGTATATCCTTTGGCCACCAACCTAGCCCTGTAATGGTCGACAAGACCTTGGGAGTTTTGTTTCATCGAAAAAATTCACTTACATCCAACCACGGTCTTGCCTTGAGGAATATAAACAAGGTTCCATGCGCAATTCTTTTCAAGGGTTATCTTTCCACTTTTGATGTCTCGGAGCTCCCTGCCGCGAAGAAGGCATGGAAATGGAGGACAAAGAAATGACAAAAGCTCTATGTCGGGAAGACAATGAGTCATAAGTCACATAATGAGATAAGGAATGTCGAGTGGAAACACGGTTACCTTGAGGACCGGTAGACGAATCAGGCGTGGAGTCTGCAAAAACTGATTGTTTGTGCCCCTTCGTCGATGAGTATAAACCTGCAAACGAGAAGTAGGACGAGGAGGCAGTGCTGGAGGCAGTGCTGGAGGCAGTGCTGGAGGCAGAACCACAGGTGGAATAGTAAGCTGATATGGAAGAGATATAGGTAGGGGAATAGCGGGGGAGCTCACTTCCATCGAATTCATGTAAAGTGACATCCATGGAGACAAGTCTTGCGGGTCACAGGATGAAAACATTTATACCCTTTTTGGGTGTTTGAGTATCTAATGAAGACACAATGAAGCGACCTGGGATCAAGCTTGGAGGTGTGGTGGACATGGACAAAACACACACATTCAAAGATACGAGGAGTGAGCTTAGTAGGAAGGATATTGAGAGCTTCTAACGGAGTTTTGTGGTTTAGGATACGAGTTAGCAGACGATTATTAAGACGTGTAGCCGTGAGGACAGCGTCCCCCCCCCCCAGTAGCATTTTGGCAGGTGCATCTGAAGTAATAAATAACGAGCAACCTCCAGTAGATGCCGATTCCTTCGCTCAACGACCCCATTCTGGGCAGGAGTGTACACACAGGAAGTTTGGTGAATGATACACAAGTCACAAAGGTAGCGTTCAAAATGACAGTCAATGAACTCACGACCATTATCACTTCGCAATACTCTCACAGTGGCATTGAATTGGGTGGTAATTATTTTATGGTAATGTTGAAATAAAGGAAAAACATCAGATTTGCTTTTTATGAGATAGACCCATGTGCACCTAGAAAAGTATATAAAATAGAAAAACCATTTGCACAATTGCACCTAGAAATAGAAGCAAGCGGGCTAGGGCCCCAAACATCAGAATGAATAATCTCATAAGTCGTAGAACAAGAAGGGGGCATTCGAGGAATAGATGCATGTTTGTGCTTACCTAGTTCACATACATCGTAATGAAAGGTGTTAAAAACAGAGGTTGACATAGCAAGAAACAATAATTTCATAACATAGATAGAGGAATGTATAAGGCAACAATGCCAGGAATCCAAAGTAAAAGACGAAACGACATAAAGAGAACGTGGGGGAGTAGAAGCCGAGCTGGAGGGATCAAACAGATACAGTCCATCACACAGTTTACCAGAGCCAGTCACCTTCCATGTCGTCAGGTCCTAAAAGATACAAGATGGGAAAAAAGTCATTGAGCAGTGCATAAAGTTAGTCAATTGATTAATAAAAAGAAGATTTTGAGTAGCCTCCAAGTTGCGTTAACCCTAGCATCCTTTTTCAACAGCAGCCTCCAAGTTCACTGAAATTTAGACCTTTTCCGGCGGAAACTTCAGAATTCTCTAGAATATAGACGCCATTTTCTACTACAACGCCAACGCAAAGACTTGGCGCTTAGGCATTATAGTTCAACTTTGTGCATATTTTGCATGCTAACAAAACTCAAAATTCACATCAGAACTCACCAGTATCTGTAAATCCAAACTAGTGTCGAACAATGTTCCAACATACTAGGCCTCATAAAAGAGAAATGCTAGAAGGAAAAAAGTTACCTCTTCCCCTAAAGGTGCAAAGATGGCTATTACTGTTGTCATGGTAGAAAACAGCACCCTATTTGGTCCCATAGAAAAAAATGGACTTCTCTCCATCTTAATAGCACAAAAGTAAGGGCATAGGTCATGTCATCCTCCATTAAGGACATCAAGAGTTGACCATCGTGAGAACTCAAAGTGAAATATGAGCTAGTTCATCCACATAGATAATTAGGGCATTAATATGATGAATTGATTAAGGACAGTATCCTTCATCCCAACTCATATCCTTTGGGTTGGCACCACAAGGGCTTAGAGAGATAGGCTAATCTTCAATGTCATCTCAAATTTTCCATGACAAAGAATTATGATGATGAGATTGTTTCAAGTGGTCCGACTAGATATAGGTTAGGTCATTTGAGTGCTCCATATCTACAAGACACGTAACTTGTGTTGCATCGATGACATCTCAAAAATCAAATGATGCAAGAAATGAGTAACTTCATGATGGATGGTCTACAACTAAATTGTTGTACCTTAGTTTTATGAATCTCTTTGGAGAACAATTAAAATACAAACTAAAAATTTTTATCTAATTTTGAGATCAAACAATCACAAATGACTGAAAAACTAAAAGTAAATTGAGGCATCTAATAAACTATATAGCATGCAAGAAAACAAAAGTCGGTAGGAATAATATCATGCGCTCCCTTACAATCAAAATAAAAATACGCTATCATACTTTCCTATACTCACAAGTAATATATAGATTTAGGTAGAAGCTAAAATTGCCAAGTAAAATTAATATCACCAACACTCAAACAAAGAAATTGTGCCAGAATATTTGAAGGAAAATCAGTGAACTCCTCAATCAAATACCACCAAAATATCAGAAAGATATAGCCATGACAACTACAAAAACAAGTATAAGATGAAAGTCAATTCAGCCCAAAATGAAGGCCAATATCTTCACACACGCATACATAAAAATCAAGACAACAACATAATCCATCACAAAGCAGTAGCTAAACTAGCCAAGAACTATGATGCATGCATCAGTTCTTCCCTGACGGTGGTGCACTGGTACTAAGTACATTCCAAGTGCCAGTACGTAAAGAGTACTTACCAGATACATGTCGACAAGATGGATAGCTATACATATTATAATAGCATAGGTCTGTTTGTCAAATGTAAAAAAAATTTGGGGTTCAAGTCTTTCAAAAAATAAAAGATTGTGACTCTGATGGGGCACAACGGCAGGATCGACGGCAGAGTTCGGGCCACCATCGGCGGGGCCTGCATTTATGTATTCGCGTAGGAGATGTTGATCAAATCGGCGATCCGAGACCACGAGCGCATCCAGAGCGCCGTTTTACTAATTCTATGTATTTTCTTTTTACCTTTTTTAGTATTAATCAAACACCGGGAGTAACGGTCAATCATAGCATTCACACCAAGTGTCCAAGTCCCCCCATCATTATAAATAGAGGTGATGGCTACCATTGTTGGGCAACCTAAGATGGTCTAATACTAAAATTGAGGTACCCTAGATTTATGAATCTCATTGGTGAACAATTAAAAGACAAATTAAAAATTTTAATCTAATTTAGAGATCAAACTATCACAAATGCCTGAAAAACTAGAAGTAAACAGAAACATCTAATATACTATTTAGGTCCTTAGGATGCATGAAAACAGAAGTTCGGTAGGAGTAATATCATGCGCTCACTTACAATCGGAATAAAAAATATGTCATCATACTTTCCGATACAAGTAATATATAGATTTAGGTAGAAGGTATAATTACTACGTAAAATTAATCTCACCAACACAAACAAAGAAATTGTGCAGGAAGATTTAAGGGAAAACCAGTGAACTCAATCAAATACCACCAAAATATCAGTAAGATATAGCCGCGATAACTGCAGAAACAAGTAAAAGATGAAAGTCAATTCAGCCGAAAATGAAAGAAAAAATCTACACACATGCACACACAAAAATCAAGACAGCATAACTAAAGCAGTAGCTAAACAAGCCAGGAACTATGATGCTTGCATCAGTTCTTCCCAGAGGGTCATACTAGTACTAAGTACATTCCTAGTACCAGTGCATAATGAGTACTTACCGGATACACATGGACTAGACCAACCGCTATACATGTTATAATAGCAGAGGTCTGTTTTCTAATGTAAAAGACTAGGCTTCTTTTAGAAGAGAAAAGATTGTGACTCTTTGATGGGGATCAGATGCAGGATCGACAATGGAGATTAGGTCACCAATCAGCGGGGCACGCATTTGTGTACTCGCGCAAGAGACATTGATCAAATACCCTTAGTTGCGTAATAGAAAAATAAGAGAATCGGCAAGCGTGCCCGGAGTGTCATTTTACTATTTCACTGTTTTTTCTTTATTTTTTGTGAACTTAATTTAGTATAAATTGGACACGGGAGTAACGGTCATCATAGTCATTCACACAAGGTGCTCAAGCCCCCATTCATTATAAATGAGGCATTGTGAGTCTTGTGAAAATTCAGAGCCACTAATCATATAGTGGTGCAACGCCGCGAGATCTCAGGGTGTGACGTTATGATTTTTTTTAGTTTTTTCGCTTATTCCTCTCCGCTTAACCATCACTATCCCACACTTTCCCCTCGTTGCTAACCACAATCTTCCACTACTGCCCCGCGCCTACGCATACCTCGAGCTCATGCCCTCACGTTCCATCGGCGAGATCGATGGCAGTATCGCCTCTATCGCCTTCATGATTCCAACCACGATGGTTGATGGGTGCAACAAGTGGAAAAATAACACATTAAATGCGAGTTTTTTTTTGGAATAAAGCAATCAGAGTAAAAATCCCGAAATAAATAGTAGTGACGATTGTACAATGTGCACAGGAACATGCGGATGTGTGAATACCATGTACAATGTGCATGGTATTCGTGTCTACAAGCGGCACGCCTGAGCTTGTGCTTTGAGCTTGGCCCTGTCCGACGTGCATGTGCTTTGAGCTTGGCCCTGTCCGACGTGCTTGTGCTTTGAGCTTGGCCCTGTCCCCTAACCGCAAGCCCTACTTCATCTTTGGCCGCCAGTCTTCCCATCCACCCTCACTCCAGTTGACAGCCCTACCTCCACCCACAAACCCTAATTCCCATTCTTTATTGTTTGTCGCAAGCTTGAGCCTCTAGCTACTGTTTTCTGCCGCCAGCCCCCTCCATTCCATGTTTCCTATCACCAAAGTCGCCTCCAACTCGCAACAACCGCCCACCAAAACCTCCTAATGTCAGATCTTACTCGTGAGTATCTAATATTGTGTTTTAATTTTTATTATTGAATATGTGAATGAATATTTCATAGTGTTTGGAAATCATGATTTTGTGTGTTATTATTGCATTTTCTTATTTCATGTAGTTCTCATTTGTGCAAGTATAGTTTGAATCCCTTCATATGAAGGAAGTTTTGTCTTGTTTATTCACTTGAAAATTGTTGTGAACCTTTTGCCGCGTGGTCAAGCTTCTTTTAATTCCATTGCTTACTTTAATTCTGGATTAATTCAATTCTTACACGCATCATATTAGTTAGGTTTGTTTGAGTAAATCACGCGCCACTCACATAAACGTGCATTAGTGTCAGTCCACTTTCACAGCTTACCATGTGTCACTTTCCAATAAACTCAATCGGGAAATGTTTGCTTATTATAGAAACAAAAGTGGGCCCAGGTTCAAGTTTCTTCTTATTGCTAAAATTCTGAACAATCTGACTTCATCTTTGTTATATTTGCTTATTAAGTATTTTTGGTTGTACATGTGTTTGTTCAATATGAATGTGTTAAAGATGAGAAAGGAAATACTTGATGTTTATTATTCATCAATAAGGGGTATTAAATAAGACATACATGGACCCTTAAAGTTAAAATTGCAATGGGGACTAAACCCCAAACACACACGTCTCTAATAGACTAACATTGACACAATATTTTCAACGCTCTCCCTCAAGCCAGAAGGGAAACATTCAGCTTGAAAACATCAAAGAAAGGTAACGGAGGTAAGCGATGTGGGACAAAACATCAGACGAGCCACCGGGGGAAATTCCAAACCTAGGAATCAAATCGGTGACATAACCACACACGATATAGACTCAAACACAACGCAAGTCCCACACACGACGTGAACTCGCTGGAATCAGGTCTTCCAACATCATATACAAACACAACATGTGGAGGACAACAAACGATGTGGGGCTAATCATCAAGTGGGCAACCTGGGATAATCCGTGAGGATAATCCTCACAAATGACGGTCCCGCACAACACAATCCTGCACGACACGTTCCCGCACAACATACCTGCTGAGATTAAGACAACCAACAACGATCGTGCCACAACACGTACTAATTGAAAAAATATTGGGGAGAAGAAACAACACGCAACATAAGCTTACAGGGCGTGTGGGCCTAAGGCGAAAGTCAGGAAATATCATCCAAGTCGCCTTCGTCTCAAACAGTCCCCCTCACGTGACCCACGTGCATAAAGGCATAGTTATAATACACAAACACTAACAACAACAACAAAACTTTTAAATACAAACAAAAAAACAACTAATCAAGAAACTTCATCATCGACGAGAGATCAACACGCCGAAAGGAGTACCAACGGCCGGTAGCTCGGAAGCATGAGGGGAAGCGACGGGAGGCGACTGGAATCGTTTGATACATGAAGGGCAGCGGCGATGCGAGCCAAAGAACGGCGCCTGATGGAAGAAGAAGAAGAAGAAGCGAAATCGAAAGACCGGAGTGGCAGCGGGATCTAGAGAGGAAGCCATAATCATAAACAAGAAGAAGCGAGAGCCAAATCTGGAGCAAATCTAAAGCAGAGAGAACTAGAGGAAGCGATCGACTGGATCAACTGATGAGAAGTTCGACGAGATCAGTGGAGACAGGAACGTTGAAGGAAGGAGAAGCCAGGATCGTCGGACGCAACAGACGGCGAATTCGTCGACTGGAGAGGGACAAGAAAGCGTTGAAGTCGTCGACAGTGCTCGACGAGATCAGTGGCAGTAGCGTCAGGCGGGATCGACAAGAGAAGGAGACTTATTGTCGATTGAAGCAGTAGTTGGCCGACGAGATCGACGAAGCCAGCAGTGATGGGCTCTACAGTGTTGACAACGATGAGCAGCGACGCAGATCTGTGTCGATGTCGACAAGAAGAAGAGACTCGATGGATACTCCAGACAAAATCGTCGATGGAGCAGAAGCCCGCGGGCTAAGTCATGGATGTCGATGTTGCGTATAGAAGAATGACGTCGAGCGTAGAACCAGCGGAGGGGTTGGTTGAGGCCAGCAAACAAGGCCGCAGCAAGCCCACTCGTGCAAGAAGCGGAAGAACGGTCACTCTAGGCACGTGGGGAGCAAAAGAAATCAGAGAGAAATCAATGGCTCTGATACCATGTTGAAAATAAGAAAGAAAATACTTGATGCTAGTTATTCATCCATAAAAGGGTATTAAATAAGACATACATGGACTCTAAAATTTAAAATTGCAATGTAGGACTAAACCCCAAACACACACAACGTCCTAATAGACCGATATTGACTCAATATTTTCAACAATATGTTTATGTTGAATGTCGTTTATATCTTTAAATAAAAAGTGTGTACACTATTTTAACTAAATTGATACGAACTAGATCAAGAACGAGCACACAAACAACAACTTGCATTGCATGAAATTAAAGATACAGACTCGAGAGACAAGCTCCTGCCAAGCACCCGGAAGTTGGGCCCTTCAAGGCACTCCTCTCACCCTATGAGATCTCAAAAGACACACTCAAAAAAATAAGATTTTACCACCTAAGGGGCTCCATATATAGATGGAGTCCACCCTACTAGGCAATGGCACTACATGACAAATTACATAATTGACAATAACATAATTAATTGCAAAATATAAGATAATCCATAAAGGTAGGGGCAACATTGGGAGATTTCTTGAGTAGTGAGGGTGGTCGACTGAGTGCATGTGTGGAAGGCGTACAGGTTGCCACAATGACCAAAACGCCCCAGTTAGTCCATGATCACGAGCATAGTCTAAACGGGCTGACATGTAGCAGAGTGAATTTGTTGGGTTCATTGGCAAAGTTATGCATAAGAACTGCCATATAAAAAATGGAGTGAATGTTAATTGGTGCACGCGCGAAGCCGAAAAAGACTTTTATAGTGGAGAGCAGTCAATATCGGACATTAAGGAGGCATGGGGTGGGGAGGTCGGGTGGGCCCCACAGAGAGTAGGAATTAAGTGATTAAGGAAATGAAAAGGAGGTAGGAACTCAAAAGCTGAGGGCTTCCACGGCTCCGGACCTAGATCGGAGTGGCGTGGCTGTGTGAGAAGGCACGGGTAGTCCGGAGAAATCGAGAAAGGTGTGCGACGTGTGACCAAAGGGGAGCGAGAAAGGTGGGGCAGAGCAATGGATAACAGGTTGGCATGAAAGCATGTGATGAGGCGACTGCGCAGTGATCGAGGGATTGACGGGAAAAGAGAAGAGGGGAAAACGGGAAGGGAACAATGCATCACACCGGGAGGATAACCAGCGAGAAGGAAACAGAAAACGCGGGCTCAGCGAGGAAGGACCGTTGGCGCGAGCTTAGGGGTAGTGGTCGACGACACGGGGGAAGGGTGGCAGGGATAACACTGACAACATGTGGAACAGTGGAGAGCGCGGGATCGACGGCCAACTAAGGTGAGCTGAGAGTGAACGGTGGCTGGGCGAGGAAGGAGGGAGCGTCGATCGTGCTTAGGAACTTGGCCTGCGGGCAGGGTTGGGGTGAGCAGCGACCACCAAGATAGATGTTTTGTTGTCGGAGGTGGAAGGCCAAAGACGAGGAGGTTGGATTACAACTCCAGTGGGCAGGGTCAAGGGTGTGGCTCGGTAGCGTGCGGGGCATTTGCGGAATGCCATGGAGCGAAACGTCGGAGTTGGGAATGGATCGAGCAATGTACGGAGGAAGCAGAAAGAGTCGGTGACATAACTCGTGCACGACGGCGAGGATGTCATCTATGGTAACGTCGAGCCAATTGCAGCGGGCTTGCAACGAGGCTGCGAGGAGAGCCATGGTCGGTTGTTATTGGTTGTTGGACGGAATGGAGATCCCCGTAAGGTTCCAATGGAAACCCTAGGTGTTGGAACCAGCAAAGCCGATTCCACCTAAAGCTCGGAACTACTGAGGCAGCTCGTGCTTACTCCCTTGGGATCACTCTCCAGGCGAAGAACTAGACCAGAGGCTTCAGTGAGGAGGTCCCACCTCTTACCCGGAAGAGACTAGAACTAGAGCTCTTCCCCTCCCTAGCCAATACTGAGCTAGGTGCCTTAGAAAAGATAAGAGGAGTCAAGAATGCTTGCTTCTCTAAGGCACCTTACCGGTCTATTTATAGGCCTCTGAACTGGGACTGCTAATAACCAAACTATGCTGCTGTGAAAATACCAGAATACCCTTGGCTGGGTCTGCCAACAGCTAAACTCCGCTGTCTTAAAAGACTAAATGCAGCCCACGCAGGGTAAAAGAGTAAAAACACCTCCGGGGCCCAGAAGGTGGGCCCGACCTTACCTGAACCGGCCCTGAAACCAAGACGACCCTTCTCTCGAGGCACCTCTCACTAGGGTCCTCTCGCCAGGCCGAACCCTCTCGACTCGCCTGGGCCCTCTCGCCACGGAGCTTCTCTTCTGAGCCCTCTCGACTCGCCTAGGCCCTCTCGCCACGGAGCTTCTCTTCTGAGTCCTCTCGACTCGCCTAGGCCCTCTCTACTCGCCGGGCCGAACCCTCTCTCCTCTCGCCTGGGCCCCTCTCGCCGGGCTGCGAGCCCGAGGTTGTACACAATCCCCGCTCTTTTCGAGGTTGGCACAAGCTCGGAAAGATAGTCCAACCGAGGCTTGCGATGGTACAGCCAATTTATTGAGGGAATCTTTTGGTGGGCCCCTTGCCTGACCTATAAATATAGAACCTCCCTCCCCTCAAGGGGGTGTTTCCTCTCTTTCTCCCTCCTTAACGCTTGTCCATATGTCTTTCAGCCAAAGTGTTCGGGACCGCATCGCGGCCGTGCGCCAGCGGAATAGGGCGACGGCGGTGGGTCTGAACAAGATCCCTGTCTGTGCTCCTCCCTCGCTACCGTTATCCGCATCTCCTCCTAAGAAGACGAAAACTCCTGAGCCTCATATTCTGGCTGAGGAACCCTCTCGCACCTATCCAAGGGGGTCGACGCCCCCGGCCCCTGCTAGCCTCAAGGGAAAAGAAGTACGTTCTTCCAACCCCTCCTGGTTTCTTGTCACTGCCCATTCTTTATTTGTTGTCTATTCTCAGAGACTTTTGGAGACCTCTCAACGTCACGAGACCATCCGTATAAACATTTCCGAATTCCCTTCTCAGCGCCTCTCGCCCCAGGACTCCACTCCTTCTACGCCGGTGACGAAGAGGGATGACCCTTCTACCGCCTCGGACCGCACTCGCCGATTTGGTAAGAGATCTTATCACTGACTTGTTCCATCCTTGTCATTCCTTCCGCCACTCTCAGCCAATATTGGTCTTCTGGCAGGTGCGAGTGGGGGGCCTGCCGAGAGCACTCTGGCCGCCGACTCGCCGGCTGAGGGATATTCTGGGCGAGAAGCCTTCTCGCCTCCTCCGCCAGTAGACGAGATTGACGATTATCTGGGCGATCCCGCGGACCCCATAGAGATGAAGCGAAAGGTGGCCGAGATGCTGCGGAAACACGCGTTGCTCATCCAAGCACTGGAAAAAGGAAAGCAGGCCGCGGACCACCAAATTGATTGGCTCGAGATGGAATGTGTTCGCCTGTCGAATGAGATTGATGTCGACACGGAGGTGGACCAGACTGATCCTCTAGCAATTCTGAACGATGTCGATCAACAGCTTCGTCTCGCCCGGCGCGGTGTTGCGGCTGCTCGCGCCTTCCACTTCCCCCATCGCCCCCCCTGCGTGAGAGGCTGTGGAGGACGATGGAGGTGGGACAAGAACTGACGGAGCCCGAGCGTTCTTTCCTCCTGCAGTCGCCTCTCGCTTCTCGCCTTCCGCCCAATAACTCTCTTTTCTTATCCTGTAATAAGATTGACTGGTATAGCGCCTGTTGTGCGCTCTTTGAACTCGCCACCCGCCATGTGCGGGATTAATTAATTTCATAATTTGTCGGTTTAATCGTCACTACTGCTTCTTATTGGATATTAATTCATTTTTATTCAACATTATTGACTTTCATCATTAGCTGTCTGCCCCGTTGTCTTTTCACCGCTCTTTTCTCGAGAAGGCCGCTCACCCGGCGTTCCGCTGCCCGAGGCCCGGAGGGAGAAGGGTCGGCCGACTCTTCCCCTCCCCTGACGCAACCCCCTTGCCCGTACTTCCCCACTGGGGAAGGTTATAAATACCCCCCCTGCCAGGGCAAGAGGTATGCTTTCTTT
Organism: Platanthera zijinensis; assembly: GCA_039513925.1. Classification (NCBI taxonomy): domain Eukaryota; kingdom Viridiplantae; phylum Streptophyta; class Magnoliopsida; order Asparagales; family Orchidaceae; genus Platanthera; species Platanthera zijinensis. Next base: position 39,512,849 of record CM077080.1, read on the forward strand.
AGACTTCCACTCGCGAGTAACCTTCTTCCTGTGGCTCGCCTCGCGCTCCAGCCCCTCCAGCTTCTTGCGCTAACTCGCTCGTCTCTCACTCGCCAGCCACCTCCCTTTCTTCTCGTCCTGCGCTCATAATGGTAAAGAAGAGGTCCGAAGAGAGTGAGGGGCGCAGCCGCTGCGGGAAGCAATTCACCGACCACGACTTCCCCCCCGGTCGCCTCCCTGCCGACGATTACGAGACCTTTCGGAGTGATTACCTGCCAGAAGGCTTCGAGTCGCGCCCTCCCCGGGTCGGCGAGAGCATCAACACTTTCTACCCGGGAGAACTCGCCTTCCCAATTTCCCATTTTGAGGCTGGGCTCCGGCTTCCCTTTTGGCCAGAGGTAAAACAGGTCCTGAAGTACTTCGGCGTTGTACCCGCTCAACTGAACCCAAACGCCATCTCCGTCATCATTGCATTCGCCTGCTATATGCGGAGGGAAAGGATAGAGTTTAGCCTTACCGTCTTCCGTAAGATGTTCGTGTACCACGCCAATCAGGACGGAGTGTCCTTCTTCACTGGGCTGAACCTGAAGGTGTGCGAGACCCCCAACAAGAACCACCACTGGCTCACCCGCTTTGTATTCATTCACGGAAATCTAGGCGGAGTTCCTCTCGCGCCGGTGTCTCCTGCTGAAATCTTCTACACCTCCCCTCAGGTGGGCGGCACGGACAGACTTCTCTGCGAATACCTTGCAGGGAAGAATTTTGAAGTCCGGTATCTGAGGAGAGGGCTCGCCTCTCTACCCCCCGTGCTCCCTGGAGAAGGTACACTTCGAACTTCTCTTTTCATTATCCCTCGCCTCTTTCTCTCGCGAGAGCTTGTCTTCTGATGTCAGTTCTCTCTCTTTTCTTCTCAGGAGAGAGGATCGTGCCAATGCATCCCCCCTATCGAAGCGCTATTAAGCCTTCCCCCGATGTGGCTCTCGCCACTATGGCGGCCGAGGCGGCCAGAGAATCGCTGGCCCCTCCCTCCCAAAAGAGGGTGGCCGAGGATTCCGCGCCGCTCCGCCTTGGCCCCTCGAAGAAGATGAAGATGAAGACCAAGAAGACCGTCTCCTTCCCCTCTGGGAAGGGCAAAGCTCCTGCCGATCTCGCGGGGACGCCGGGATCACTGAGCCCAATTTCCGTGGGGTCTCGGTCTCCCCACTCGCCCCCTCTAACTTCTCCACGTAAAGCGGTCTCGCTCCCCGAGGGGGCAGCCCCCTTCGCTCCCCCGGCGAGTTCATCCTACCCTACCCCTCGATCCCCCTCTCGCGAGGGGACTTCTCAGATTCCTCCGCCGTCCGGTCACCTCAACTTCGACATGGGGCCGGCGGTCCCTGACGGCAACAATGACCCCTCTCTGATCTGGGACAAGGGGTCCTACCGAGTCTCCATCTCCACCCTCCTGCCCTCCTGGAGAGAGCAGGTTGAGCCCAGTGCTTACGCTTTCTCCTTGGGCTTCGGCCTATATGGAGGCCTTACTCCCGATCCACTCGACGCGGCCACTACGCGAGACCTGGTCCTGAGGACGGCACACTCGCAGCTGCGCACTTTAGAGCTGTCGCACCGCCTCTCGCGGCGCCTGATTTTCAACACCAAGAGCTGGAAGGAGATACACGCCGAGCTGGAGGCCGAGTGTGAAAAGTCAGGGGATCTCGCCCAGCGGCTAAAGGTGTCCGAAAGCCTTCTGGCGAAAGCTAGCGGCGGAGTGGTAAATCGATACCCCGCCAATGTTCTACGGGCACTTGCCCCGGTACCCTCTTTCTTTTTTTTCTCTTTTACACCTCTTCCTTTCTCTCGCAGGATGCCGAGACGGCCGATCGACTACGTTCGCGGGTGGAAGAGCTGGAGGCCGAAGTAAGAGAGCTGAAGGCGGAGAACGCCAGGCTTAAGGAAGCTCCCCTTCCCCGTTCGCAGGCCTCCCCACCTCCTCTCGCGCGCTACACCCACGATGATGTGGAAGAGTTCTGTAAGGATGCTAACATAAGGACCGCCGAGCTCATTCTCAAGATGATGCGAGAGCTAGGTGTTGTAAAAGACGACTGCGAGGACATCACTGCTCGAGACCTCGTGCCCGAGATCTATGGCGAGGACGAGGATCCCTCAGCGAGTGAGAGGGGCTAGGGCCTTCTTTTTTCTTTCTTTTGCTGAGATTGTAATAGTTCATATTCCATAGTCGTAGGGTGTTAAACGTTGTTATGACTCACGTTTAAACTCTTACTTTTTTGCTCGCCTCTCGCTTCTCTCTTATCTTGTGAATGCGTTGTCTTAAAACATTGATATGACTCATGTGCATGTATATATATATATATATATATATATATATATATATATATTCTTGCTCGCGCCTTTTTAAGGCCAGCCCTTTCTTTTATATCGGGATTGCTCGAGGAACCCTCGAGATTGTTGATAGGCGAGAGAAAACTGCCTTTCCTCTCGCCTAATTATTACCTGTGGGCTTGGCTCCTGGGGTGAGTTGGTGAGCCTCCATGGTTTTCTGTGAGCGAGAGGAGTATTTCCTCGCTCTCGGCTCGCGGGATGGCTCCTCTCGGCGCGAGTGGACAGGGAGGGTTTGCTATCCTCCCTCTCTCCCCTTTTTCTCCTTCCTCTTTTTTTCTTTATGCAATGACTTCCCCCGAAGCATCCCTTTTTTGCTAAGGGGAATAGATTTTCCTGATTAGCCGACCTCCGTTGCTGCTGGCGGACATTAACACGAAAGCACAAACCCTTGTTTGCGGAGGGCCCGAGAGTGTTGAGTCCCTCCTCTTCTCTCTCCTCCAACCACCGAGTGAGCCTACAGCCCTGCCAGCTTGATGAGAGCCTGGTCAGCGGGTCTGCTCGGGGTCTCCTCTCCTCTTTCTCCTCCAACCACCGAGTGAGCCTACAGCCCTGCCAGCTTGATGAGAGCCTGGTCAGCGGGTCTGCTCGGGGTCTCCTCTCCTCTTTCTCCTCCAACCACCGAGTGAGCCTACAGCCCTGCCAGCTTGATGAGAGCCTGGTCAGCGGGTCTGCTCGGGGTCTCCTCTCCTCTTTCTCCTCCAACCACCGAGTGAGCCTACAGCCCTGTCAGCTTGATGAGAGCCTGGTCAGCGGGTCTGCTCGGGGTCTCCTCTCCTCTTTCTCCTCCAACCACCGAGTGAGCCTACAGCCCTGCCAGCTTGATGAGAGCCTGGTCAGCGGGTCTGCTCGGGGTCTCCTCTCCTCTTTCTCCTCCAACCACCGAGTGAGCCTACAGCCCTGCCAGCTTGATGAGAGTCTGGTCAGCGGGTCTGCTCGGGGTCTCCTCTCCTCTTTCTCCTCCAACCACCGAGTGAGCCTACAGCCCTGCCAGCTTGATGAGAGCCTGGTCAGCGGGTCTGCTCGGGGTCTCCTCTCCTCTTTCTCCTCCAACCACCGAGTGAGCCTACAGCCCTGCCAGCTTGATGAGAGCCTGGTCAGCGGGTCTGCTCGGGTCTCCTCTCCTCTTTCTCCTCCAACCACCGAGTGAGCCTACAGCCCTGCCAGCTTGATGAGAGCCTGGTCAGCGGGTCTGCTCGGGGTCTCCTCTCCTCTTTCTCCTCCAACCACCGAGTGAGCCTACAGCCCTGCCAGCTTGGTGAGAGCCTGGTCAGCGGGTCTGCTCGGGGTCTCCTCTCCTCTTTCTCCTCCAACCACCGAGTGAGCCTACAGCCCTGCCAGCTTGATGAGAGCCTGGTCAGCGGGTCTGCTCGGGGTCTCCTCTCCTCTTTCTCCTCCACAGCAGCTTGATGAGAGCCTGGTCACCACCCCTGCCAGCTTGATGAGAGCCTGGTCACGGGTCTGCTCGGGGTCTCCTCTCCTCTTTCTCCTTCAACCACCGAGTGAGCCTACAGCCCTGCCAGCTTGATGAGAGCCTGGTCAGCGGGTCTGCTCGGGGTCTCCTCTCCTTTTTCTCCTCCAACCACCGAGTGAGCCTACAGCCCTGCCAGCTTGATGAGAGCCTGGTCAACGGGTCTGCTCGGGGTCTCCTCTCCTCTTTCTCCTCCAACCACCGAGTGAGCTACAGCCCTGCCAGCTTGATGAGAGCCTGGTCAGCGGGTCTGCTCGGGGTCTCCTCTCCTTTTCTCCTCCAACCACCGAGTGAGCCTACAGCCCTGCCAGCTTGATGAGAGCCTGGTCAGCGGGTCTGCTCGGGGTCTCCTCTCCTTTTTCTCCTCCAACCACCGAGTGAGCCTACAGCCCTGCCAGCTTGATGAGAGCCTGGTCAGCAGGGTCTGCTCGGGGTCTCCTCTCCTCTTTCTCCTCCAACCACCGAGTGAGCCTACAGCCCTGCCAGCTTGATGAGAGCCTGGTCAGCGGGTCTGCTCGGGGTCTCCTCTCCTTTTTCTCCTCCAACCACCGAGTGAGCCTACAGCCCTGCCAGCTTGATGAGAGCCTGGTCAGCGGGTCTGCTCGGGGTCTCCTCTCCTTTTCCTCCTCCAACCACCGAGTGAGCCTACAGCCCTGCCAGCTTGATGAGAGCCTGGTCAGCGGGTCTGCTCGGGGTCTCCTCTCCTTTTTCTCCTCCAACCACCGAGTGAGCCTACAGCCCTGCCAGCTTGATGAGAGCCTGGTCAGCGGGTCTGCTCGGGGTCTCCTCTCCTCTTTCTCCTCCAACCACCGAGTGAGCCTACAGCCCTGCCAGCTTGATGAGAGCCTGGTCAGCGGGTCTGCTCGGGGTCTCCTCTCCTTTTTCTCCTCCAACCACCGCTCTCATCCTCTGAAGGAGGGCGTCCTGAGGTATAGTGTTAGCATATTCAAAAGAGGGAGGATTATTAACGATATGCTCAAGTAAATTCAAAGGACTTTTATTACTATGGATAAAAACGTTTCAGATCATCGCCACTGCGGGCGCAGTCCAGGGGTATCCCGTCCACATCCTGGAGGTGATACCCCCCTGACTTTAAGACTTCTTTCACTATGAAAGGACCTTCCCAATTGGGGTTGAGCTTCCCCACCGAGGCTCCCCTTCCTGCAGCATCTACCTTCTTGAGGACCAAATCTCCTTTTTGAAACTGCTTGATTCGGATGTGCTTATCGAAGTACCGGGACATCCGGCGCTTGACCTCCTCCTGCCGGACTGTTGCTAGCTCTCTGAGCTCTTCCACGAGGTCGAGAGAAAGCCTCTGCTCCTCTCCATTATCGAACTGCCACCTTTCCTCTCCTTCTCTGGCTGCTGTGACCCTGGGCGATTCAACTTCGAATTCCACAGGTATGACGGCCTCGGAGCCATGAGAGAGCTTGAAGGGCGTTTCTCTTGTGGCCGTGTTAGGTGTAGTTCGCAGAGCCCACAGGACAGAGGGGAGCTGTTCCACCCAGCTCCCCCTCAAGTTCTCTACTTTCTTCTTCAGGAGGTTCACTATAATCTTGTTTGCTGCCTCGACCTGCCCGTTGCTTCGTGGATGATGGACCGAGGCGAACCGAAGGTCTATGCCGAGCTGTGCACAAAAATCCACAAACTCTCTGCTAGCAAATTGCGGCCCGTTATCGGTGACTATGGCTAAAGGAAGCCCGTGCCGGCAAATAATCTCCCCCCATACGAAATTCCTCACCACCTGTGAGGTTACCTTTGCCAGGGCCTTAACTTCTAACCACTTTGAGAAGTAATCCACCATGACCAGTAGGAACCTCCTCTGACCACTGGCTTGAGGAAACGGTCCTACCAGATCCAATCCCCATATGGCGAAGGGCCAAGGAGAGGTGATCGTTCGCAGCCTTTGCGCTGGAAGGAGCTGCAAGGGAGCAAACTCTTGGCACTTTCTCAACCTTTTGGCGAGCTCTTCTGCATCTCTTCGTAGGGTAGGCCAAAAATAGCCTTGCCTTAGCACTCTCCCTTCCAAGGTTCGACTTCCTGAATGGCTCCCGCACTCTCCCGAATGGACCTCTTCCAGCACCCTTGGTGCTTCCTTCTCGGATACGCATCGGGCTAACAGTCCAGACAGCGTTTTTCGATAAAGTACTCCTTCCTTCAACAAATAGTATGCAGACTTGTATCGGATTCGTTTCTTCTCGAGATCCCCCTCGGGTAGTCGTCCCGACGCCAGGAAAGTCACAAAGGGATCCATCCAAGACCTCTCCTGGTCGATCTCCATCACCTCCCCCTCTTCTATGGAGGGTCTGAAGAGCTCGGTCATGCTCCCTCCGGCCTGAGGGCCATGCTTCGCGAGCAGGTCTGCCCGAGCATTCTCCTCTCGAGGAACATGCTGAATGGAGAAGCTATGGAACTGTCCAACTATGTCTTTTATCTTCACTAGGTACAACTGGAGAGTCGGCTCCCTCACCTCGAACTCTCCGCTGATATGTCGCGCCACCACCAAGGAGTCCGTGAAGACCCTGATATCCTGTATACCCAACTCCCTGGCCAACCAAAGTCCGGCGATGATGGCCTCATACTCCGCCTGATTATTGGTGAGGGTGAAGTGTATTTTCAAAGCTTGTTCAATCCTAGTCCCCTCAGGACTCGCCAGGATGACCCCTCCCCCGAAAGAATTCCTACCAGAAGCTCCGTCTACCAGCATCTTCCATGCTGCTACGGGAGGTACCTCCATTTCTTCGGCCTCCAGTACGTAGTCCGCCAAGAAATCCGCCACCACTTGTGCTTTAATAGCTTCTCGAGGAACGTAGGAGAGGTCGAATTCACTGAGCTCTATCGACCACTTGGCCAACCTCCCCGAGTGTTCGACCCCTTCGAGGATACGGCGAAGGGGGTGATCCGTCACAACCTGGATGGCATGGGCTTGGAAATAGGGTCTGAGCTTCCGGGCCGACACAATGAGAGCGAAGGCCAACTTTTCAAGGATGGGGTACTTCAGCTCTGCCTTCTTGAGGACTCTGCTTACATAATAGATTGGGAACTGCCTCTTCCCTTCTTCGCGGACGAGGACTGAGCTGACCGCCCCCGTCCCTACCCCGAGGTAGAGGAACAAGTTCTCCCCTTCCCTCGGCCCCTGAAGTAGCGGCGTCTGAGTGAGTTGCTGCTTTAGAGCCGCGAAGGCTTTCTCACACTCAATGGTCCATTCGAACTCCTTCTCTCCCCTTAGGGTTCGAAAGAAAGAAGAGCACCTCTCTCCCGCTCTGGATAGGAACCTGCTCAAACCGACTAGTTTACCAGTGAGACGTTGGACTTCTTTGACATTCCTAGGAGATCCCAGCTCCAGTATCGCCCTCACCTTGTCAGGGTTGGGCTCCACCCCTTCAGGGGTGAGGAGATGTCCTAAAAACTTCCCTCGGCTGGCCCCGAACACACATTTCAGAGGGTTAAGCCTCATCTTATACTTTCTAACGGTTGCAAAAGTCTCCTGCAGGTCTAGGACATGAGACCCAAGGTCCCGACTCTTTACCATCAAGTCGTCCACGTAGACCTCGAGGTTCCGCCCCTTCTGCTCCCGGAAGATCCGGTCCATCATCCTTTGGTAGGTTGCTCCCGCGTTTTTTAGCCCAAAGGGCATCATGTTATAGCTGAAGCAACCATCTTCTGTGACGAAGGTGACATCCTTGACGTCCGGAGGGTGCATGCGTATCTGATGGTACCCTGAAAAAGCATCTAAAAAACTCATTAGTGAGAAACCGACGGTTGAGTCAACCAGCGCGTCGATCCGAGGCAGGGGGTAACAATCCTTAGGACAAGCTTTATTTAAGAGAGAGAAATCGATACACATCCTCCACTTGCCCTCCCCCTTTTTCACCATTACAACGTTGCTCACCCATCCCGGATACCTGTTAGCCGATATGAATCCCGCCCGGAGCAGCTTCTCTACCTCTTCTCTGATGGGCTCGGCATCTTGGAGGCGATGGCTCTCTTCTTCTGCTGAAGGGGGCGAACCCCGGGGTCGAGGTTGAGACGATGGCACGCCACATCCGCGTCGACCCCCGGCATGTCTGCTGCGCTCCAGGCGAAGACATCAATGTTCTCTTCTACACACTTCCGAATTTCTTCCTGGTCCTGCGGAGTGAGCTCGCCGCTGATTTTTATCTTCTCTTTTCTCCCATCTTTGGTGAGGATCTCGACCTCCAGAACTTCTACCGCCGCCCTCAACCTCGAGGGTTCTTCCTCCTCCTGCTCTCTCAACTCTTCCTCTAGATCCTTCGACCCGCACCCAACTCCTGAGACTTCCACAGCAGCCACCCTCTCCTGGGCCTTTCCTCCTTCTCCCTTCTCCAACCCCTCTTCTTCATCCATCTCCTCCTCCACTACCAGACTTCCTTCCACTCCTGCTCCTGCTCTTCCCAGCTCCTCTCCTCCAGCCACCTGCTCTCCAGCCATCACTGGCTCCACCGCAATGCCCCTCTCCACTACTATCTCCAACTCCTCTCCTTCAGCCACCTCTTCTTCCGCTACCAGATCTTCCTCCACTCCTGCTCCCACTCTTCCCAGCTCCTCTCCTCCAGCCACCTGCTCTCCAGCCATCACTGGCTCCACCGCAATGCCCCTCTCCACTACTATCTCCAACTCCTCTCCTTCAGTCATCTCTTCTTCCGCTACCAGATCTTCCTCCACTCCTGCTCCCATTCTTCCCAGCTCCTCTCTCTCCATCCTTGCTCCCAGCTCCTCCGCATCCTCCATCCACGAGATGGTGTTGACCGCCGTTACATAGCACTCCCGAGCCGCTTTCGGGTCCCCTCTCACCCTGATCTGGGTTCCTCCCGAATTGAGCTTCAGGCACTGATGAAAAGAGGACGGAACGCATCTAAAGGCACTGATAAGAGGGCGCCCAAAGATCGCGTTGTAACTGCTGGGAGCGTCCACTATCACGAAACGACAATTCCTGGACAACCCCCCCAAGGTCACCTGAAGTCCTACTCCTCCCTCAACCTCCTTCCTTTCTCCTGAAAAACCAAACAACGGCCCATCCGCCGCCAACACCCTTCGAGACTCCACCCTCATCTCGTTGAAAGCCTTCTTGAAGATTACATTAACGGAACTCTCATTGTCCACCAGAATGCGGGATACCGTGAAGTTCTCGATGGCAGTCCTGATCACCAGCGTGTCACAGAAAGGGTCCTCGTGGTCAGGTAGGTCCCTTCTGGAAAACGTGATTTTCTCATCCGGGGGCGGGGTTTCCGACGTCGAGGCAACGCTCCGACGATACATAGTGTGAAGACTGGCCTTGCGGGTGGCCTCGATCCCCACCCCCCCATGAATCACTCCAATCCCCCCTCGATCTCCTGTATCTGACCGGTCTACACACCGATCTTCCTCCCCAGCTCCCGGCACCTCTACTATCCGCACTGCCGGTTGTCGGTCTTCTCCTCCTTTTCCTCTCTTCAACTCCAAGAACTCGGGACATGTTGCCGTCGCGTGACCCTCCTCCTCGTGGAAGTCACAATAGGGCAAAACTCCCTCCCCACGTCTCTCTTCTGGGGGATTCCTCCTCCTCCCCGCTCCCGCTCTCCCACGGTCTCTTCCTCTTCCTCTCCCTCTGCCTATGGCCATAGCTTGCTGAGGTGGGGGTGGGAGCGGCCTCGGACCATGCCCCCATCCTAGCGGGTGAAACCTTCCTGGTCCTTGATAAAAATTTCTTCCCCCCTGCGGAGGACCTCTCCCAGGTCCCTGAACCGGGCCTCCTGGTTGCCTCCACCCCGGCTCCGAGTGCACGGGCCCTCTTAGTTCCTCTCTCCTCCTTCCTTCTGGCTGCCTTCCCCTTCCTGGCTCCCTCTGCTCCACTTCCGTCAATCTTGCCAACTTCCTTGCGAATGCTGGGTTTGCCGCCTCCATGGCTATTTCTTTCGCGGCCTTCTCCATCAACCCTTCGAAGGACAACGGCGCCTTCCTGGTGAGGCTCATCTTGAAGAAGCCTTCCCTTAGCCCCACGGTGAAAGCCATCTGGAGGGCGAAGCCAGGCACCTCCTGAATGTCCAACATCTCCTCCTGGAAGCGGTCTACGTACTGAGCCAAAGACTCGTCTGCCCTCTGCTTGATCAGGAAGATGGACTCCGGGGTTCCTCTTCCTCTTTTTGGAGGTTGAGAACCGCAGCTGGAAACTTCTGCTCAGGTCCTCGAAGCAATAAATAGAACCAGTTGGGAGTTGGTGGAACCAATCCCTAGCCTTATCCTTCAAAGTGATGGCGAAGAGGCGGCACTTGAAGGCGTCCGTCATGGGTCTGATGGAAACTGCGTCTTCAAACCACTGCAAGTGTTGGAGGGGGTCATCCTTCCCCACGTAGTAGTTCATTTCCGGCTCGCGGAACCCTTCTGGAACGGATGCCGAGAGGACCAACTCGCAAAAAGGAGATCCTCTCGCCAGTGATTTCGCCTGGTCCACTCGCGCCACGAGGTCCACCGGCGCGGCACTCGCCGGACTAGGGAAGAGCTCCCTTCCTTCCACCTCTCGCCGACTTCCTTCCGCCATTACCTCTTTTCCTGGCCGCCTCCCAAGTGCATCTTCACCTATCCTCGCCGAGTCGGCCCCTCCCCTGGGCGCGAGATCTGGCACTTGAGGAGGGGGGGTCTCGCACTCGCCTCTTTGTGCGAGTTGTTTGAGGAGATCCATGATCCCTCCAATGGACGACATGAACTCCACCCTCCCAACATACTCCTCCTGGCTGGGGGACCTCTCGCCTCCTCCTCCCGCATCTCCCGCCATGAGATGACCCCTCGTTCTTCCGCACAGGCTGCAGCTCCACGCTCACCGCACCAAAAATGTTGGAACCAGCAAAGCCAATTCCACCTAAAGCTCGGAACTACTGAGCCAGCTCGTGCTTACTCCCTTGGGATCACTCTCCAGGCGAAGAACTAGACCGGAGGCTTCAGTGAGGAGGTCCCACCTCTTACCCGGAAGAGACTAGAACTAGAGCTCTTCCCCTCCCTAGCCAATACTGAGCTAGGTGCCTTAGAAAAGATAAGAGGAGTCAAGAATGCTTGCTTCTCTAAGGCACCTTACCGGTCTATTTATAGGCCTCTGAACTGGGACTGCTAATAACCAAACTATGCTGCTGTGAAAATACCAGAATACCCTTGGCTGGGTCTGCCAACAGCTAAACTTCGTTGTCTTAAAAGACTAAAGGCAGCCCACGCAGGGTAAAAGAGTAAAAACACCTCCGGGGCCCAGAAGGTGGGCCCGACCTTACCTGAACCGGCCCTGAAACCAAGACGACCCTTCTCTCGAGGCACCTCTCACTAGGGTCCTCTCGCCAGGCCGAACCCTCTCGACTCGCCTGGGCCCTCTCGCCACGGAGCTTCTCTTCTGAGCCCTCTCGACTCGCCTAGGCCCTCTCGCCACGGAGCTTCTCTTCTGAGTCCTCTCGACTCGCCTAGGCCCTCTCTACTCGCCGGGCCGAACCCTCTCTCCTCTCGCCTGGGCCCCTCTCGCCGGGCTGCGAGCCCGAGGTTGTACACTAGGGGAGCGACAAGTTAGACGAATTTATACGAGCTATCAACGTCGTGGAGAGAACAAGCACACGAACAATAACTTGCATTGCATAAAATTAAAGAGACAGGCTAAGCACCCGGAGGTTGAGTCCTCCAAAGCACTCATCTCTCCCTATGAGATCCCAAAAGACTAACAGTCAAATATAATATCTCGCCACCTAAGGGGCTCCTTATATAGATAGAGATCATCCTATAGGACAAGGACACTACAAGACAAATTACATAAATGATAATTGCATAATTAATTGTGAAATAGAAGATAACCTATAAAGGTCAGTGCAACTCCGGAAGAGCTCTCGTGTAGTGAGGACGGTCGTCCATGTGCGTATGTGCAAAGCATATACGTATCAACATAGTACCTCATCTGTATTTTTATTTTGTCGTATAGTCGTACTAGGCACATAGCATACCAAGTCCTCATACCTATATTAGTTTTTTATAGGGCAAGAATCAAAGGCTACCAAGTAACAACAGGTAGCAAGGTATGAATAAGGATATACATGGTTAGGAAAAAATCATGAGAAGGAAGAAGCAACAAACAAAAGAGAAGCTGTGAAAGAAGAAAGTGGAAGACCTACACGCCTTCGCAGCTGCTGTTGGGTAGGTATCGAAACTCTTTCTTCTCAATTCTATTTGTCAGAAAGTAGTCAGCCTACCCACTAGGTCCAGCAACTGGAAAAACTGAGGCTTCTACATTTCTACAATCCTACGTTTAGTGAACACTTCCAATGTACTATCATGAATTACCCTTTTAGGATAATATGGACATCCTAAACTTTGGCATGAACAAACATAGTTACTTTTGTTAGAAGGAGATTACAAGTCGTAGGAAGAAAACCATGGAAATGAAGAAGGAAGAAGCACTAGATGAAGGATGAGAGGTGAATAAAGGGAAAAAAACAATTGCGCAGCAAAAATCATAGTCAGGTATCACATCATTTTTTCTCTCTTTAGTAGCGGGAGAATCAATCCCTGAGAGGAGAAGATTGTGGGAAAAAAAGGATGCATCAAATGTAGGACTAAGGAGAGGCAAAGGATTTAAGAAGAAAAAATTGAAGCCTACAATTGATTCAACCAATTGAATGCCACGCCCCTAATAAATGAACCAAACAAATAAATTGATGTTCCAAGTAAACTGATATAAGCAAAAGACTCGTCATCCCGTTTAAAGGAATCCAGTGAAAAGAAGCATCTTCCTACACCCAACCATACAAAAGTATGTTTCTAGATCAGTCAAATCATTTTACACCACTGCTCTCCATCACAATAAAAAAAAATCAAGTATAAAAACCACGTCAAAAAATTATTTAAAAATGTTAAGAATTGTTATATTTGTCTACACCATTCCATGGTAGAAAGAAACAGATGATTTCTCAAATATGACATGGTGACAGTAGGGAAAACAAACAGAACCATCATGGATAGCAAGAAATCTATGCAAAATTTTTTTCTTCCCTATTGAAGTGAATGAACAAAAATAGGAAAACAAGTGCGAAATTCCAGTTATTGCATATGCCTCACCACCAAATATCCCAAAGGAAATGAATTCTATCCTCAAGAGGAAGAAAATGAACAAGCATAAATCAAGTTGCCATAAAAGATAGGACGTGAAAATAAATGTTGCTCATTGTTCCCGTGGCCTTGGAAAAAAAAAACAAGGATTGCAACTAAAAAGTAATATTCTACTGCAAAAGGAGATCACTAGTGCAAAACAAGGGTAAAAAGAGGTTTACTATGAGGAATGGTCAATCTTCAAATGCAGCTAAGTTACAACAGAAAAAGAGGGAATCTTCCCACATTTTGAGCTTTTCAAATGAATGAAATCCTTCTAAAAAAGGGAACAATGATTCGGGGATCAGATCATTGTTAAATTGTGGTGTTTTTTGGTTCGACCAAGAGATAGAGAATTACAATTGTGGTGAAATTTAGGTCACACCATTCAATTTGAAAAGCATATCACCAAAAGTATAGGGGAAATATGTATATTGTGAATAAGGACTTTTTACTATCCTTGACTGTGAGAACAAGACATTTATGGTAGGGCACAGAGGTAGAGGGCAAGCAACATTCACAGCTGCAACATGAATATGAACAATAAAGAAAAAAATGCATGCAATCCCTTCCTAAAAATGTATATTCGCGCAAAAAGAAGGAATCAATTTTGGGGAAAATATAAACCATTCAATGAAAATACGAAGAATCGGGGAAAGCCAGCTCACGCAAGTCGAAGCATGCTGAACGCGCAGTTTTTGCTGGAGATGAGCGCGCGCAAATCCGCCCGAGCCCTTTCGATCTCCTTCAGGTACTCCCCGTCAACCACCGGCCCCGCCATGGCAAAGTTTCGAGTTTTACAGCTGGGCAAAGACGCAAGAAAGTGCGGAGGGCAGAATTATTCATGGAGAAGAGGAAGATTAGAGGAGTGGATTGGCGAGGAATGAAGCAAAGGATGCTGTTTAAGCGCGAAACATGCGATGTCCGTAGAAACTTCGACAGATTTTGGCACTTCCCAAAATTACCCTCAAACTATTTCGGTCACTTTTTCTACCTTTAAAATAAATTATTTAAAATCGAGAGGGGCATTTTTGGGATAGCGATTTTATTCTAACCTAAAACTCTCTCTTGATCCCATCCTCGCCTCCAGGTTTCATTTCGGACGCCCCTCTTCCGTCTTCCACGAGCCGAAATTCTTTCTCCATGTGTGCCTTCTCCCCGACGACAACAGTCACTGGCGATCGATCTCCCCCACGACAACGTACCTCAGGCAAGCTCTCTCCAGTCGGCATCTCCCAGCCGGCCGGCACGCAGGATTCTTCCTGATCTGCCTGAGCCGCAGGTTTTCCTCCATGGTTTCAGCAGGCAGCATGCTTTTGGGGCTCTGGTTCATGCACGCTGCTTCCCCCACGACGCCTCTTCAACTGGCAAAGCCCCCACGAAACCTTCTTTCGACGGTTTCAGCGTTTGAATCAGCCACGTCCGCCCCACGAGCGTCTTCCACGACATTTCCCGTTTAATAGGAGAAGATGAACAGTAAACTTAATTTGGAGGTTGTTGATGAATGTATTGAGTTGAGATTTGGATTGATTGCTATTGTGAGATTGTTGTTGTTTACTGTTTCCCGTTTAATAGGAGAAGATGAACAGCAAACTTAATTTTACTGTGCTTAGTCAGTGGGAAAATGTTGAATGATTGATTGCTTGCATTTACATTTGGCAAAATGCATCCCCGAAATACAAGCTTTTGGCAAAATGCACACTCAATCTTAAATATTGGCAAAATGCACCCCCCAAATATATTATTATTGGCAAAATGCACCCTAGGCTTAATATGAAGGGCATTTTGGTCTCCCAATTCATTAATATTGGCAGAATGCACCCCCGAAATACAAGGTTTTGGCAAAATGCACCCCCAATCTTAAATATTGGCAAAATGCACCCCGAAATTTATTAATATTGGCAAAATACACCCCGAAATACATTAATATTGGCAAAATGCACCCTAGGCTTAATATTTGAGGGCATTTTGATCCTCAAATACATTAATATTGGCATAACCATGAACACATGTCAAACACAAAACATGTCAAACACATGTCAAACACATGTCAAATACATTAATTTTGAGTTATGCGAACCACAATTATTATCCCTGTAATAAAATTGAAAGAGAGGTCCCTGCAGCACACAAGATGCATTCACAAAGGAAAATGAAATAGCATTCAATGCAAATTTTCGTCCTGAAATGTGTGAGTTCTCCAAAGAACAAATTAGCTTATATACATATAACATTCAATACCACAAAATCTGTCCTCTTGCAAGTAAACACCATCACATTTTGGTCCACTAACTCTCCAAAAACACACAAAATATGTCCTCTTAATACATGAAACAAAATATGTCCCCTTACAATTAAACCCCAAACCCAAAAAGCACAAAATATGTCCTCTTGACATGGACTCGAAATCGATAGTCACGATCATCTTCACATATTCTTACGCACCTACAATTCAATACAAAGAAAGTATTAGAAACAGAGTAATAAAGAGAGTAATAAAGAAATGTGTTAATTAAAATTAAAATATTGCTTACCGGAAGTTTTGATTTTAATGTTGATGTTGAAGGTATTGTTGATTGTGATGCTCCCCGACATCCTTTTTTATTATGCCCGCGTGATCCATAGTTGGAGCATGTGTACTTTGCACCATGTCTCTTAATCTCATATTGTCCCGCTTCTAACTCACCTTCCTCTTTTCCTCTATTATGTTGTTGCGGTCTTCCGGGCTTCTTTTGTATGTTAGTCTAAGGAACGATTGGAGTAAAATTAGCCAAGGGCCACTCCTTGCTTGAATTAATTGGGTTTAGTAAATATCTGTATGCTCTCATGAACATCTCTCTTTTATACCAATGGTCCACATAGTCTTCAACCATTTCTCTACGATGAAGGACACACGATGTTGCATGTACACAAGGAATACCGGTGAGATCTCAACGCCTACAACTACAACATCTCAAAGTCAAATCTACCGTCCACGTATCTCCATTACATCCTTGAACTTCAAATTTGTCGTGACCTTCCATACCAAAATATATTTGTGGGCATCCTTCTTATTCTTTTCTAATATTTTTTGTATGGATGTGCACACCTCTCCACTAAATTTGAGCACATTGTCCCGTTGTGTATGAAGTCTTTTCATTAGAATTACTCTTATTGTCTCCAACATAGTAATTATAGGCTTGTCTCTAGCCTTTAGGATCACATTGTTAAAACTTTCACAGTAGTTATTTAACAACATATCACATTTGGGCCAAACATTAAAATAAGATATTGCCCAATTTTTCTCATTTCTTTCTCGCACCCAATTATATGACATAATGTCACACGCCTTTAGCTTTTCCATCGCCGCATTAAAATCGACAATTCTACTTGCAGAAGCAGCTCTCCATAGCAACTCCTTTAGTTTCATTTTTGCTTGAAGTTGTTATACATATGTCTAACACAAAAGCGGTGTTCGGCATTGGGCAATAACTCTTCAACGGCCTTTATTAGTCCTTTCTGCTTATCTGAAACGATTGTCCACAAGTGACTGCTCTCCATACACAAGTCTTTCATAAGGAGACTAATAAACCAAGTCAACGTGAGTGTCATCCAAACCTATTATTGATCTACATCCAGCCATGAATCCCTTCTTCAAAGCACCCCAACAAATATAAATGCTCTTGAAAATGCTTGTCTGAGAGACTACGGAATGCTTACATTTTACCTTAATAGTAGTATCTGGATTTGTCCTACGAAGCTCTTCACAATAGTCCCAAAGCTTTGAGTATTGCTCCAACTCGGTGCCATTAATTGCTTTTGTAGCATGCCTTTTCACTCTATACATTTTCCAAACACTCAAAGATGTTCTATTATCAACCTGCATCACCTCTTGCATTGAAGTTGCAGGCCATTCCGAATTGCTCCTAATGTTGTGTTCATACTTAGAAGCCAAATATTTAGCCTTGCAATGCCTGGAATCTGCAACTCTATAGCATGAGTGCTCCCCTTTAATTGTCTTGACTTGAAAAGTCCTATCATTCTTCGATATGAAAGAAGCAAATAAAACTCAATCACAATGACACGTAAGTTGAATTTTATCGCTATAATTTTTTGTAAATTTTATCGGTCTACCTTGCTTCACCGAATATAATCTGACAGCTTCCCTAAAATCAGTTGCTGAATTGAAGCACAACCCAACCTAAAACTCAAAGTCGTCATGATCGGCGTCTCCATGATAATTTTGAATTTGTGAACCCTTATGTTTTTCTTGTCTTATCGTAGGTAAACCAGCATTCAAATTTGTTTTGGAATCTCTTATGCCTACAGTTTCAATATCACCTTCGATACTTTGACAATATGAAGTGTCATCCAACTCAAATTAACTATCTTCAAAATCGTTTGTGAAAGAAGAATTAGAAGCTTCATCATCCTCTACCATAAAATCTGAATCACTATCACCATCAGACGGTATTTCCTTGAGAGTCATATGCGCTAATTATCACATTATCTCATTCAACATCATCCATTGTAAGAGAATATTTGTTGGGAGATATCAAAATATTTGTTAAGAGAATAATTGATGGGAGGTATCAAAATTGAAAGTATGCAATGATTTACATGCCCTATTTACAACCAGATATTGATTGAATAATCGAACATCAAAATTGAAAGTATGCATCTATTTACATGCCCTATCTTACAGATATTGCTTGAATATTTGCTGGGAAGTTTCATACCCTATTTATAACCAGAAAATGATGGAAATGTTTGCTGGAAATATTTGCTGGGAGGTTTCATACCCTATTTACATGCAATATTTGCTGGGAGGTATCAAAAATGATGAAAATGTTACCCAAATCACAACTACCTGGTCGTGATGATGGAGGTGGCTCGCCTGCACTTGTGAGTTCTTCAGTCGTCGAGGAGGAGATCGAAGTCCAGAGCAGCGGGGATTAGACCAAACTTGCGATTCGTTGGCAGCGAAAATGAGAAGCAGGGAGGAATGGCGGAGTGCACGAAGCAGTCCCGAAGCAAGAGCACCCACGACGTCGCTGCCGGGAACGACGAAGCAGGGAGGAATGGCCGAAGACGGGAGGAAAATGGTCGGCGATCCCCAGGTCGGAAAGGACGAAGCAGGGAGGAAAACGACGTCGATCCCCAGGTCGGAAAGCACGAAGCAAATAAAACCTAAAATCTCTTCTGAATACAGGTTAAAGAGGTGAAGACATTTGATGCCCAAATTACCCTTCTTAATAGCACACCAAGGTGCAGAGTATTAAAGTCTTTGTATTTGGGGAGTGCATTTTGCCAATATTTAAGATTGGGGGTGCATTTTGCCAAAACCTTGTATTTCGGGGGTGCATTTTGCCAAATGTCCTTTTTTTATCTTCCCATGTGAGAGCTGCTTGCTTGATTTCCTATTTGAGAGTTGGGACAGATGATGAGAACAGTTATTGTGAAAAATTTCTGATTGTTGCTTGTTTTGTTCCGGATTAAAGTTGAATCTGGAGTGCTGTTGAATTTTTGGTGTGTTGTTTCTTTGATTTCCCTATTTGAGAGCTGAAGATTAAAATTATTGTTGTGAGAGTGAAGAACAACATTTTATTTTTTGCACTATGTTTACTTCCATTTGGGACGTTGATGTGATTTCTGTTTTGTTGCTGCCTCCGTCGAGTTAAACTGTTGAGGAGAGAAATTAGTGTAGCTACATGGAGAAAGAATTTATGCTCGCGGAAGATGAAAGAGGGGCGACCGAAATGAATCCTGGAGGCTAGAATGAGATCAAGAGAGAGTTTTAGGTTAGAATAAAATCGCAATTCCAAAAATGCCCCTCTTGATTTTAAATAATTTATTTAAAAAAGTAGAAAAAATGACTGAAATTGCTTGAGGGTGCAAAGTGCTCCCAAAATGAAATTTCAGGGTGCAAAGTGCCAAATATTCAAACTTGGGGTGCAATGTGCCAAACACCCCCAATTGGGGGTGTTAAGTGCCAAAATCCCAAAATTTGATGCTGAATTGGCAATTATATCGTGACACGTGACTTGCTCTGGTATGGTTGGAGATGAGATCGGGACGAGTTTGGTTGGTTTTTCTGCAAAATTGTAAATTGAACCCGTGCAGAGCCAAGGCTGGCCCGGAAAAAGCTCAGCTAGGCCCGGCTCGGATCGGCCAAGGCCGGGCTTGGGGGCCTCACCAGGCCCCCATATTAGCCAGTTGCCTGGCCCAGGCCGACAATAATTTAGAAAATCCCACCTAATTGGCGTGATTTTAATCCCGCCTAATTCAGGCAGGATTTTAATCCCGCCTAATCCAGGCCAGCTTGGAAGGCCTTATCGGGCACCCTCTTTGAGAGGAGCCTGGCCCGGTTCAAGCTAGGTCCGGGTCGGGCCCAGTTAGCAAAAAACCTGGGCCCGATCGGGCTTTTTGTGTACCACTTTTGGAACCAAGCCAAATGAAGCAAAAAATATATGAATACATAATTTTACGAAGTGTTGACAAATATGCTTGCATACTTATATACATGATGTTTATCGCTTATGTAAAATGAGTGTTGTTATTTGTAGACCCTTAATTGATATATGTTGCACTGCACTATTTGCAACCCCTAAATAGATATTTGCAGTCCCATACAATATTTAAAGATCCTATTTAAAAATTTAAAAATTCTTTTTTCTTCCGATTAGTTAAAACCGCATGATTGATAAAATTTAATATACCCAAATATACAAACATATCATTCAAACAAAAAACAAAATTTTATCATTCAAATAAAATCAGAAAATTTATCATTCAAACAAAATTAAAATGGCATTTTTGATTGTCATGTGTCAACTTCCTAATAGGAATGATTGCCACATGAGGAGGCAGAGCCCTACCTCGAAGTGTTCTGCGGGTATCGTGTGCTCGTTCAGCGAGAAGTGGTTTAGTGATTCCTCCTTCCCTAGGAGATGTGCGGTGAACCCGCGCGAGACATAAAGGCCCCCCAGCGAATGGTACTCTCCTCCGTCAGGTTGCAATTATGGAAGGGGTAGTCGGCAAAGGCTGCGGCGCACTTGGTTCGGCCATCAGTAACGCCAGTCATTGCGCTAGTGTTGGAAAGAGAACGTAAAGCACGAGTGCAAGAAAGAAAAGTTAAAGAGAAGAGGGTTAAAGTTATCAATCGATAGTAAATGTGATAGATGAGTGGGGACTATTTATAAAAAGTATTGGGCAGGAAGGATCCAGGGTAAGGGGTGTGCGGATAGCCAACTCGTCGCACCCCGCCTTGGTCCCTGGACCGATCCCGCATTCCCCCACTCGTCGTCGAGTCTGAGCTAATACTATATTAAAGGCTTTAACAGCATATCAGCGAGAGAAAAGAAAAATCACGAGGCAAGATCGTAAGGAAACATCAAGTGAACATTAACATTCGTGATATTTATACGGCAGGAGCAATGTTTGAAGACCAACAGAGGTTAATATTACATCAGATACAATTAGAAAAAGAAGGGACAGGGGGCGAGTGTCGGCAGGCCCATCATGGGATTGTTACTGTTGTCCCCGGTCTCTCCTCCCCGCCCTAGGTGGCACGCGAAAACATTGGTGCGCGTGAATGGCTTGTAGCTCCTATTGCGCCAAGCGCAGTTGATCCTCGGCTTGTGCGATGTGGATTTCAGGGTAGTCCGTCCCACTGCCAGCTCCTCCACTTAACTCATCCACTGGCCGTGAATAGTTGTCTTTCAGGCTGAGCAGTCATTCCTCGATGGAGTCTTGGATCTCCTGAACCCGGTTATAGATCTCGCGTAGCATGAGGGTGTGTTTCCGGAACAGCTCGGTCATTCGCCTCTTCAGTACCACGACATCCTTCGAGTCTCCCAAGAAAGCTGCAATTGTGTCAGGAGAGAGAGGAGGTGAGAACTACTCCTTATCGATGTCAACATCAGTCGATGAGATCTCGTGATAGCCTGCAGTGGATACGTTCATCCTTACATGATCGAATTCTGGTGAGAATGAGGCTAATGTTTTTATTTACCTGGCAAAGTATCAACGCACCTTCCCGGGTGCCGATGAGAGTTACCAGGCCGCCCCTCGAAGGGTGTGTCGAAGGTAATGTGCGCCTTCTTGAGCCCTGGGTGGAGAGGCGCATATTTGGCGAGTGGCGACAGGATTGCAGGCAAGAGGAGGGAGGATAGAGACCCCTTCCGCCAGGAGGTGTGAGCCTGAGGCAAGACCTGGAAGGATCGGGCGGGCTGGAGACTTGAGCAGCAAAGCGCCCAGACCCGTGGTCCCGAAGGTGGGAGCTGCGAGAAGCATAAATAAGAGAGGTAATGGATAAGAAAGGAGGGCGCAAAATATGACTGACCGGGGGTATGGGGAGATCACCTGGGATGTTTTGGGTATTGGTCTCCAGGGGCGGCTGATCACTCCCAAATTCGAGCGACTATAGGCCGACATTCATTGTCCCTTCCCCGACGTCTTTCTCCTTCGAAGGATTTTCTTGCGAATAGCCGTAACAGTGTTGATTATCTTTTCGCTAAAAAGGTGGCAAGTGGAGGAGCGAATGTGAATACCTGTGGAGTCTTAGGGTGCGGTGATGGAGTCAGCGGGATGGACCCGCCCACCGACAAGTCACTTATGACCCTCTTGGCCTTTTTTGGCTTTGAGGCTGAGCTCGAAGCTTTCCGAGAAAGCTAGGGAGTAAATCAAGCAATAAAAGAATTAGCCTCCTCTCTCACGGTAGCAAGTCGGTCATGAACTTCTTTTGAGAGCGGCATTATGAGCTAGAGGCGAGAGAGAGGGTCGATAAGGGTGGGAAGAACATGCATCACCTACCTGTGACTATGTATATATAGTAGAGTGGGGAACCCACCAAAAGATTCCCGCCAGGTCAGCAAGCACTCACCGAACATCTGGGGTTGGTTGTTTCATTCCAAGCTTGTGTCAATCTCGAAAAAACAGGGATTGTGTACAACCCTGTATTTGCTGCGTGGGTCCCACTGGGAGTCCCAGGGGGAAAAAGGGCCCTATGACCCAGGGTGGCCAAGCGAAAGAGTGGGGCAGTCAAGCCCGCACTCGACCAGGACAGCAGGCATGCGCGTAGAACGGCTAATGAGACCAACAGGTCAGCATTCACCCAGGGCCTAAGGCTTGCACGCAACAGGCGAGTGTGATAGTCAGTCCACACTCGCCTAGGGCAGCGAGGGTGTAGTGAGCGAGTGTCAGTTCCACCGGGCACTCTCCCTCAGCCAGTAGTGGGTGAGTGTCAATTCCATCGAGCACTCGCCCTCTCGCCTTTGCATTCACCAATCCTTCGGGGAGTTATGTTTTGGCCTGTTATTATCCTTTCCAAATAGCGGAGTTATGTTATTGGCAAACCCGGTTGGGTTGCGTATAGTAGATCCAAATAGCGGAGTTACGTTGTATGTAGACCAGACTTGAGATTCTATAAATAGATCCGTAGGGGAATCTTTGGAGGGGATTCCTTTTTTTTTGCTTCTTCCTCCTCTGGTTTTCTGGTTGGCTTTCAAGTGCCCTCCAGGGTGCCCCCAGCTCAGCATTGACTAGGGAGGAGAAGCGTTCTAAGATTTTCCGGGTGTGTGGTGGAACCTCCTCGCTGTAGCTCGGGATCTGTTCCAAGTCATAAGCCTTTGGTTTTATGCACTTCTACAAGAAATCAAGTTCCGGTTTCAACAGTGACGACTGACAAGTCAATTTTTTTAATGTGAAAAACCCTGAAAATGGGTGAAAAACCACATGACTGGATCAGTGTCGACCAAACCTTCACTATCTTCTTTGTGGTATAGGGCTTTTAGAGAACTCAAGGGCGACAATCCACCTCTCGTTACAATTGTTGTAATGAAAGAGAGAAAAGGGCCTTGAAGGTAACAGACCACCTCTCACGGAGCTAAGTACTGCTTCTTGTGCAGAGGGGACGCGCTCTGCTCATCTTCTGGCATGCAACATCTCTCCTGTTGCACGCGCAGTGGAGTCTAGAGCGAAGAGCTTGTAGTTGACTAGAGAACTTACTCTTGATTGGAGAGTTTATTGCTGACTAAAGTGTGTGATATCCGCAGAGCGTGCTCGATTTTTCAGGGAAATTTCTGCAAGGTGGAACGTGCCCGGAGCGGGGGTGGGTGGGGGGGGGGGGGTCGATCAGAAATTGTGCAACGTGGAACGCACGCAGAGACGCTCGATGGAGATTGAAGATCTTCAGATGATCTTTGAAGACGCTCGAATATCTTCAAAGAATTGCTCGAAAACACAAGAGGGCCTTCAAGTGGGATCTCACGTGCGTAGGAGGGGAGGCGTAAGGAGGAGAGAATCCAGACAGTGAAGATCAAGATGCCTTGAAGGTGGCCTTGAGGTCATATTTATAGGCTTCTGAGGTGGTTATGGTGATAACGTCATTATCCGCAAACAATAACCACTTTATGTGTTATTTTCCAACCAACACCTTATATTTTATAACGGTCATTTTTAGGAGGATCGATATGCACACACCAATTATTATGTTTTTTCTATACGCACCTCCACGACGGGTGGTTACGCGACGATCCGATGATGTAGACCGATTAGCGACAGTCGGACAATGAAGGAGAATCGGCCGAAGACGATGTAGGGTCGGGTCGATCGGCGTCGAGACCCGAGCAGCAAGGGCTAGACGGCTAAGGAATCCGGGCGGCGAGGGCCGACCGACCAATGAATCTGCCGAGGAGGCTAGCTAAGGAGGTCAGCCTAGCCCCCGGCCGGGCGCGACCATGTGGCATGTCGGGTGCAAACAAATAGTCGGCCGGGAGGCCGCCAGCCTGGTGGCTCACGAGTCACCACGTGGTCACACCTCCAAAGAGTCGCGCGGAGGCAACCGTGCGACGGCTGGCCGATCGTTCACTCGATCCCACAAGGCGTGCGGTCGACCACGAAGGGGGTCCGGGGGGGCATGTGTATGGGTGAGGAGCAAAATCTTTGGAGGGGATTTCTTAAGTGAATTTTATAAATGTTCGTTTCATAAATGAATATATTTTATATGTTTTTTGTTTAATTTTATTATGCATTCATTTATTTGAAAATTAGCCTAAATTTGTAAGACTTTAATTAATAAAAAAAGTACCTTTTAGGAATACACAAATGAAAGTCATTTAATTAGGGGCATTTATATTGGCATCCCAGCTTTGATTATTGGCAGCCCAGCTTTAGTGGAGTGAGATTTGGGTTTGGGAATCGAATAGCACGCCGGTCATGTATTAATAGAGGAACAATGCAGCAATTTCAATTTCTGTAGACTGGAGCGGAATAATTCGACACCTTGGACGGCGGTGGAGGCCAAAACCTTGAAGCGGTGACGTCGCCGTCTCGCATTTCGGCGCCATAAATGGTTGTCTGATGAGCAAATATCATTGACTTGAGCAGTGGATTCTACGGCCACCGAGTGCAAAGCCCGACAACAATGGATTAATAGAGGCTTGACTTTCTGGCAATGATGGTTGAAGGAGATGTTGAGACTTTTTCGAACGTGGTACAGTTGTCGAAAGCTTGTGGATAGCAATAATCATAAATTGGCGGATCTCTCCTGAAACAGGGGAGGAGGTGGGATCTCTCCAAGAAACATCAACGCTCTTAATCATAAATTTTAAAAAGCTTAAGAATTCTACCTCCACGCTTGGCACAGGGGCAGCGGTCATCAACACGTTGCTTATGAATCGAATGCACGGTCTCACCAAAGGAACTTCATCAATTCTTATGTTCAAAATTAGTTCCCTATTTTGATGGTGTTCATAACTATTGTCATGTCAAACACACTCAATGACGGTGGCTTTTTATTCAAACTCACCGAAGCAAAAATGCCGAACCAAAGAGAGGCCTTTCTCAAGCATATCCTGTCTATTTTTTCTAATAAATAAGCATGTAACTAATTTGCACACAGGATGAAAAACAATAACATAGCAATCATTTAGATGAAACTTGGCTTTGCAATGAAATTTCTTCCATTTAAATTCTACAAAAACCTCTCCCAATGAGAGATCAAACCGGATGTCAAAATATGATTAGAATCATTCTCGCCAAATCTTGAAGCTCTTATAACTAAGATTAGTCTTTCCAGCACATTGTACACATTTTACACAGCACATTTTACCACCCATGGAACTCTAGACGCATAAATCTATTATTGTGGAATCGCTATTATGATCTACGGAGAGCAAAGAATGGAATCATAAAATTAGTGAACTATTTCCACAACACATTTTACACGCTTCTCGGAACTCGAAACTAACTGTGCTAACTTTCAAGGGCAGATAGTTCTACTTCTCGGGTGCAGGGACGATACGCCGCAAATGTGCTATCACTTGAGAATGATCCGGGGTTGAAACATGTGATTCCTGTGTATTTGAAGGCCTTCTGCTCACTCCTATCCCCCAGAACAATCTACAAGGAATATAACAATTGAGAGACTTTTAGATTTTTATTTCCCACTTAGCTAAGGATCATTAATCAAAAGAATAATAATTAGAATATATTGATGTCAACTGTAGTCTTTTTTTTTCTTTATTATAATATCTATGCTTATCCGAACACGGGCATTATGATGGCTCCGTTGGTCAATTCGGAAAAAATCATACGAGAAAGACTCATTAGAGACACGCATCGAAGGGTTTGTTGTCTTTCATGATCTCTACACCAGTTTTGCTCTCTCCATTAAGATAGAATGTTTAGCGGAAAGCTGGCGATGATCAAATTGGGGAACTAATTTGCTCATTTTTGCCTCCAAAAAAGAAACGGACGATACCGTATGAGGGGTTGGATAGAGCCGAAGGCAGTGGTCGTAATTCCAAATGATTGGCTGCACCGTAAGTGGTAGGGGGCAGAGATGGCTCTGATGAGTAATGGTGGCAACAAGCTGCAATGAGAATCCAATAATTTCTCAGAGATTTGGTTAGTCTGTGAAAAATCGCTATTCATTGGTTTTTCAAAACAGAGCTTACATGTTCAAAAGGATCCGTCGTCTCTTCCGATGACGGAGGAATCAAAGATGATCTGCGCATCCTGTAGAGAAGATCTTGACGGAAGAATGCAATTTCCTGATTGTAGAACTTCACCCTGAAATTTGAGGGGGTAAAACTCACCGTGAAGAATATTACAGTTCATGAGTTCCAACTATTCTATTATTTATGTGAAATATAACAAACAATTCAATTGCATTTTACTTTCACAGGATATACAAAATATATCATTGAATTAAAAATGTATTTGTTAAAATCAGAAGCATGCTTTAGGATATGACCTGCAGGGGTTGCTTGAGAAGATAGCCGTTGGGATGTGTTTCTGAAGTTCTTCGATTAGATAGTTTGGCAAGGCACACGTTGGAAGAACTTTCGCTGGACCTGAGAAGATAAAAGCAAACTGAACAGGAAAAAAACAACAATGGAAAATGAAGGGATTCATATTTGTTCCTAGGTATGTATGGCTAGATTTGAGCATGATAGACGCTTTAATGGCAACTTTGCTTGGATTTAAAGTGTATTCAAGCTGAGTGAAGCACATGCACAAATTTGTGAATAATGATTATAGGATAGAAGCACATAATAGCTCTAACTATGGAACATGTGACTAGCATCTGCTTACATTCAGAAAAAAACTATTGGCCCTGTAAACGAAGAAAATTGCATACATCTAGGTCATGTAATTTCAATCAAATGTTGATGTTACCTGCATCATCAGGACCAGGGATAAATAAAAAGCGACTTTGCTCATTTATCCTGGGATGAGCTTTAATCAATTCTCCCAGCTTCTCAAACTGCATTCTGCAAGCATTTTTTCCTAATTAGTTGCATATCTAGTTAGTAGAATGATATTAAACTCAATAGCACTGTAGAGATCGAAAAGGACTCTTACCTGAGAGTAGAGAATGAGTGGAAAGAAAGATTGCAAGGACGAGAAGCAAAATTTCCCATTAAAACAAACAAAGAAGGAACCACTTCTACACTTTCATAGCCATCCAAAACCGCAGCTAGCTTTTCCATAGTCTTTTGTATAAGTAAATAAAATCTCATTATCTTGGAAATAAGTAGTAGAAGGGAAAAAAGGAAAACCAAGGATAAGTACATTACCTCTTCGCTGTCCAACCATACATCTGAAAGGACAACAAACATGTCATTTACGGCCTTCTTCTCTAGTGCTGACAATCTGAGCTATTGATGAGTAAAGTAGGTGAATAGATATAAGCAAGCTTTGACTGATTCAATATGTTAACAAATATATAAAACAAAATACAATTTAAAACTACTGTTATATTAAATTTAGTGTCATTGATATGAATATGGTTCTCGACACCCAAGAGGATGCCGCGTGTGGGACACCGCCGACTAAGTTTATCTATTCGCGCAGAACGGTAAAGAATCTGGAAGGGCAACTTGGTCATTTGACGACATGTATTCTCCTATATGAGGGGTAGGAAAAGAAGTTAGTATCTTCTGTCCAAAGAGTTATTTGTAAAAGCTAGGAATGGGACAACTTAAGTAGTTCCATTGTAGTTGCGATGATATTTCCTTGATCATATCAACTTGGTCCGACCTACCACTGCCTCCCACCTAACCCTAAGCATAGAAATTCCTTGATCCAACCCTAATCTCCTCCCCAAATTCCCCGGCCACTGTTCTTTCCCTAATTCCCACGCCCGAACTTGCACGCAACTCAATGTGACAACGGTCAAGACTTCAACGCCTCCTTCTGCAATGCAAGTCTCGACACAACCATTGTTGACCTCCATTCCTATCCCCATCAATCATCTTCCATGAAACAGCAGTTGTATCGGCAAGCAGGCGCTTCCGCATGGGGCACAACCGACTATCATGCAACTTCCACTGCGCTTCGACCAGGCTTTGTCTCCACCATAGCCATGGATATCGTCTATGGCAGCGCTCCGCAACTGCTGAACCTCGAATTGTAAATTCCCTTGATGGCACACAAGGCTGAGCGTCTTGAGGAGGTGGAACATTCCACGGGTACCTTTTCTCCAACATGGAGATGGTCGAATCTTTGCTCACCGACATTCTAAAATTCTCCGACTAGGCCAACTTTTGACGAGCAAGGCTCCCCGTCGTCGACGGCCAACTTCGCCGCAGTGGATCTGATACGTATTTGCATTGGGGAACATGTCTCATGCTTACACGCAGACGTTCGGCCTCGCCTTGTAGGAGTCACTCAATGACTTATTTCTTTATTGTATTATTTTAGTGTTTTGTCTTGTAGTAAGGGGCTCCGTCTATATAAGGAGCCCTAGGGGTGGATTCTTTCTCATCTTTAGAGTCTTGAGTATTTGGCTCTCATGGAGAGTAAAGTGTCAAGGAGGACCCATCCTCCGGATGGTTGGCAGGAGTTCTCTCCTAACTGTATCTTTATTCTCATTTAATGCAATGCAAGCTATTTGTTCTCGAACTTGATACAACTACGAGCTACCAATTGGTCCGACCTGTTGGAGTTTAGGGTTCTGACGAGAGCCTTAATTTTGCCGCTCGCTTCTTACGTTTCAGCGAGGGCGGTTTCCGCCGCTTCGATCCAACCACATCAAGGCTCCAACCATTTTTGTTCCGCATGTCGAGGACGCATCGCCTCTACCCCGACCCCGCCTCGCTCGTTCGCACGTCGGGCAGTCTCTGCCGCCCGATCCTCAACACTGTCGACTGCTCCTGCCAATCCAGCCTCGTCGACTGCTTCCAACGACATTTTCCGTCGCGTACAGCCCCGTCAAACGTCGTCGGCGCCTTCTTCCCCCGCTACGTCGACTACTCCAGCAACTCCAACGACGCCAGCTGCTTCCAGCGGTGTTCTCACAGAGTCCAGCGCAGTCAACGCCAGATTCCAGCGTTCGATTTCGCTGCGACCGAGCTCCCTGCGCCTGACACCTCTTCCAGCGCATGATTCCAGCACGTCTTTGGTCCTCGGCCTATAAGCAACTTTTCTACCTTCTAGGCGTGCTTGACAGCACCCCAGCGATCGCCGACACCCTGCGGCCTTCCAGCGGCCCCTCAACCCCCTCACAACCCTTCTGCGGCTCCAACCGCAATCCGACAACGCTCCTGCAGCTCCGACGACATTTCGGCACCCCCCCCAGCTCCTACAGCACTCTGATAGCCCTTCGGTGGCGCCTGCAGCATTCCTGCAGCCCCTATGAGCCTCTTTCCACTTTCTGGCAGCCTTCGCCCCCCCCCCCCCTCACCATGACTCTCCTTCGGGACTCAATGCATGCTTGCTGCGATCGCGTTGAAGCTGCCCAGAATGCTCTCAGCGCCATGGCGATTGAGCTTCGTCATCGTCTTCTTCCACATGCCCCCTTACAACCCCGACCTGTCACTATACTTCCCGACAAGCCTTCTCCATCCATCCCATTGCCAGAGGCCCTGGCCCAACAACGTGCACGCGGTGCACCTCGCTCGACCTTGAGGCTGAGATATCTTACTGGCACGACATTGCTTCTCCTCTCGAGCAGTCCCATGTCAGCTATGCAGCAACCATCCTGCCACGACGCCTCTCAGTTTCTGATGTTTCGCCAGATACACTCACCAGAGGAGCTGTCTGAGTCCCCATGTTGCGCTTATCGAATCCTTACCACCTCGACCTTGAAGACAAAGTCAATTTTCAAGTCGTGGGTGTTGATACATATTTGCATTGGGGAACATGCCTCATGCTTACACTCAGATGTTCGGCCTCGCTTTGCAGGAGTTACTCAACGACTTATTTCTTTATTGTATTATTTTAGTGTTTTGTTTTGTAGTAAGGAGCTCCATTTATATAAGGAGCCCTATGGGTGGAGTCTTTCTCATTTTTAGGGTATTGAGTGTTTGGCTCTCTTGGAGAGTAGAGTGTCAAGGAGGACCAAAACTATGGATGCTTGGCAGGAGTTCTCTCTTGATTGTATCTTTATTCTCGTTTAATGCAATGCAAGCTATTTGTTCTCGATCTTGATACAACTACGAGCTATAAGGATCTGTCCGGCATGGGGAGCTCAGTAGATACAGACGTTGGTCTATCATAGCCCTCGTTCTACCCATACCAATCACCCTGATAGGTGAAGGTTCCCTTATTTGACGGCTCTAACCCTTTGGATTGGATCACCCGTACCGAGCAATCATTTGAGCTACAACTGACAATGGAAGAAAGCAAAGTGACACTAGCTATGATTTATATGCAAGGGTACCCCCCCCCCCCCCTCCATTGGATGTGTTGACGGTTGACACAACCAATCCCACTTTCATTTATGACTATGCACCTTGACCCCTTTCACGCTCACTCTAGCTGTCTAGCAGGCTCGCTTCATGAAGGCCGAGTTTACTATGATCCATGGGGCTTCCTCCAGTATATACAACATGACTTTCTATTAGCAACGATCACAAAAGAAAAGATGGGCAATGGATCGTCTAGAGTGGTGTTGCCTAAGATAACCTCATCCACAACCCGCACTAAGGAGACGGTTGCCTCCGCAGTGCCTCTCCCACCATGAGTGCACAGACTTATGAAGCACGGGGTTACACTTATGTTATAAGCAGTCGTATTCATCGCTCCATGAATGCCCCAACTAGGAAGTGAATATGTTATGTGCAAAGGAGGAGAACACAATGGCAGATTTTGATGCACCGGTACTCGATGAAGACACCACCCTGGGGGGCTCATCTGCTTAGCATGCACATTTAGAGTTATCCCTCTATTCGGTGGGGGGCATTTCAGCCTCTCCGACATGATCATGGAGGAAAATGGCGCCAACCAAAAATTTATCACCAGTGGCCTCTTGTCCCAATTTCCAGTTGACCCACCTACGATACTAACCCTCCAGTCGACTTGGGTGGTGACCGCCAAGTGGCCACCCCAGATCACTGCCTTAAGGGCTCGTTGTGTTGGGCTCCTTTGCCTTGCGACAGATTTTTATGTGTTTGGCTTAGATAACATGGATCCGAGACAACATGGATACAATTCCCGGATTCACCTAGTTGTGAACCTTGGGGGAGACTTGTGTGAATTGGTTTTCCTTGACAACGACTTTTATTGTTGATTGCACCGATCACCACCTCAAAGACAATGTTTCCATAGATCCTTCGCCAGCTAGTATGTGTTCCATTGTTCACACCATAGAGACAAAGTTTGTTGATGTCCCCTGGTAGATCGAGTATGCATGCTCGACCAAGACAATTATAACAAAGTTCTCAAAGTTAGAGGCCTTCTTACAAGAGTTCCAGAGGTCATTGACAACACTTTACACCTTCTCCAGTTGCGGACTCTCAACCATCTCATATAACTTCAACCCAATGTATGTTCAATTTCGCTACAGCTGCACCATTATGGCCACCCCAAAAAGGGAAAAATCAAGAACTTTGTGGTCGAGATGCTCACGCGGGGTATTAAACAACCTAGCTCAAACCCTTTCTCCAATTCAATCCTTGTCCACAAGAAGGATGGTAGGTGGTGTTTCTGTGTGGATTAACACTCAATCAGGCCACTGTTACAGACAAGAATTTGATCTCAGTGGTCCATGAACTTTTTGACGAACTACATGGTGCCCATTTCTTATCCAACCAGGATCTTTGCTCTGACTACCAAAAGATTCAAGTGCACTCGAACGATATGGAAAAAACGGTCTTTCGTAGACACGATGTTCACTACGAGTTTTTGTTCGTCATTCAACATGGCCAACACCCCGACCACTTTTCAGACAACCATGAACGTCATTTTTTTGGTCTCATCAACGTAAGTTTATGCTAGTTTTTATGACATTTTGATTTACAGTGATTCGTGGTAGAATAATTTGGGACACCTGCGCACAGTGCCAGGTCTTTTACATATTCATAAATTGCATGTGAACCACGACAAATGTTCCTTTAGCCATCACTATCTCGAATATTTGGGTCATGT
The DNA here is from genome assembly GCA_039513925.1 of Platanthera zijinensis. Taxonomy (NCBI): domain Eukaryota; kingdom Viridiplantae; phylum Streptophyta; class Magnoliopsida; order Asparagales; family Orchidaceae; genus Platanthera; species Platanthera zijinensis. The sequence goes on from CM077080.1 coordinate 39,544,638, forward strand.
CATCTCTGTGGCGAAAGTAGTAATGGACCCTGACAATGTCTCAAAAGTATGGGAGTGGCTAACATCGACCTTCACTCAAGTATTCTGGGATTTTCGTGCCTCACAGAATACTATCGGTGATTCATTTGCCACTATAGGAACCTCATTAGGTCATCCATTGCTCTCCTTTGAACAGACCATGTCATCACCTTTCAGTGGGCACTTGTACCTCAATAGGCCTTTTGATCACTCTAGCGAACCCTGGTCACTGCACATGTACTAGTCATGTTGTACTTTACAAAGTCCTTTGTTGTGGAGTGTGATGCCTCAATAGTCAGCATCGGAACAGTGTTTATACATGAAGGTCAATTATAGGCATACTTCAATAAAGCCTAGTCGACAAAGGCACCGGCCAAGTCTGCTTACAAGATTGAACTTTGCGCGCTTGTCCAAGGTATTCGCCACTAGTGCCCATATTTGTTGGGTCACCATTTTGATGTATGTGCGGACCATTGGAGCCTACGACATCTCATGGAACAAAAGATGATCACCTCGGACCAACAGTTGTGGATGGCTAAACTCGTGGTATAGTTTCCCCACTGAATAAAAGGTCGACAAATCAAATGTAAGAGCAGATTCCTTATATTATAAATGTTTAAAGCCACCATTTGTGTTCTCTCACCTGCATTGGTTAGATGTTGGTGCCATTCTTACTGAGGTACATCAAGACGCTTACTACGTTGTCATCATCGCGATACTCCGCCGTAATCCTTCGTCTATACCTCCCTTTAGTTTATACTGGTAGGAGTGCAACTCGGGTCGGTTCGGCTCAGATCCACCCAAAACCAAGAACCGGTCCATATAGGTTCGGTTATGTTTTTCAGAACCGGAACTGGCTCATGTACCCAAGGTATAAAATTAGATCCGAACCAAAAATTTGGTCCTGTTCTCGGCTCTACTTATGCGTCATAATGTTTTTTGTATTAGTAAATATTCCTAGCTATTGTATTCATTTAAGCAAATAGTAAACACAAATATTCTTTATAAAGGAAATAATATGCAGAAACAATTGTACGTTTAGAAGAGCAAAAAAATGCATACATAATGTTCCTCAAATTGCACTAACATACCTTTAGAAGAGCAAAAAAACTCGTACAATGACGAGAACTAATTTTTGAAAACAACACTATCAGACTCATATTGAAAAGACAACGGATTTGTGGGAAGGGTGAAGTTTTTAGTTTTAACTTAACCTGGACTGAATCGAAAGACTCGTATTGAATGAAATAAGGATCAGGTCACTCCTATATTTCTTATATTTAATTTCAATAGCACAGTTCTAGGATCGGTTCTAGGTATGTGAATGTAAACATCGAGCACTGAACTGAGTGGTCAGTTCTAAAATTTTTGGACCCGAAACCGAACAAAGAACCATGATAACCAACGTGAACCACTCGGTTTGGTTCCTATTTGGTTCTCGGTTCTTCGGTTACTTTTGCACACTCTATTTACGGGGACCGTTTACAGTGTCAGGACCACCCGGTGGTGATTGATCCTTTGCCTAGATTCCTCTAACTACATTCAGTAGATGGCGAAAACTGAATTCACGTTAACCTTAACTCAAGGCAAGCATACATATATAAGACTTCAAACACGTGACATATAACAAACGAGAAATAACATACGCATAGTCAACTCTCCCCCTCAAATTGAAAGTATATATCAATCATTCCCAACTTGACCGTATCATCCATAAAATTGTCATAGCTTAATCCTTTGGTAAAGACGTCGGCCAATTGATCACGAGAATTCACGAAATGTGCATAGATATTTCCCTTATCTAGATGATCTTTGATGAAATGTCGGTCAACTTCAACATGTTTCGTCCTATCATGTTGAATCGGATTGTGAGCAATATTGATGACAGCTTTGTTATCGCAATAGATAGTAACAAGTTTGTTCACCTGGAGTCTCATAGGAGAATTGCCTTTAACCACAAGCCCTCGCACACTCCTTGTGTCATTAGCCCTATACTCCGCTTCGGCACTTAAGCGAGCAACAATATTCTATTTCTTGTTTTTCCACGATACTAGATTTTCACTTACAAATGGGCAATACCCGATAGTAAATTTTCTATCGTCTTGGCTACCAGTCCAATCAGCATCAGTAAACACTTCAATTTTTAAAGGTTGGTTTGTAGAGAATGAAATCCCACGTCATGGAGACTTCTTGAGACATTTCAATACTCAATATGCAGCATGCTGATGGCGAGTTGTCGGAAAGTGCATGAATCTACTTAGGATGCCCACAACATACGTAATATCAGGGCAAGTATGAGATAAGTAAATAAGTCTCATAACCAATCATTGGTACCTTGAGATGTAAATTTTCTCCGCTCTAATATCAGCATCAAGCTTTTGATTAGCCTCAATAGGTGTATCCATAGGAGCACACCCAAACATACCAATTTCCTCTAAAAGATCAAGGGTATATTTTCTCTGAGAGATGAAGCTCTCCCGACAAGACTTTACTACTTCAATCCCCAAGAGGTATTTCAACTTTCCCAGATTTTTGACTTCAAATTATTTACCCAATTGTTCTTTCAAGTGCATGATTTCCTCCAAATCATCTCCTACAATGATGATGTCATCCACGTATATAATGAGTATCGATAGTTGAGTTCCTCTCCTCTTGATGAAGAGAGTATGATCAACCTGTCCTTGAGGATAACCCAATTGTAGCATGGTTTTGTTAAATTGTCCAAACCAGGCTCTAGGGGATTGTTTCAGGACATTTAAGGATTTCTGCAGATTGCAGACCTTTCCGTTGGACCCTCCTCCTTTAGTAAATTTAGGTGGGATAGTCATGTAGACTTCTTCCAGATCACCATGCAAGAAGGCATTTTAGACAACAAGTAGTTGTAACTCCCACCCAAGACATACAACACAAGAGAGGATCACACGAATAGAATTCATCTTTACAACATGGGCAAAGGTTTCTTGGTAGTCAATTCCTTGGGTTTCGGTATACCCTTGAGCAACCAAGCGCGTTATATACCACTCCACCACCCCATCTTGATTATGCTTAACAGAGAAAATCCATCTTGATCCAACTGCTCACTTCTCAGTGGGAAGACTCACAAGTTGTCATGTTTCATTTTTTTCCAAAGCACACATCTTTTCTTTCATAGCCTGTTTCCACTCAGGTATCTAAACAATCTCCTGCCAGGTATTAGGAATCACAATAGAGGAAAGACATGAGATAAAAGTTCTGTGAGCATGAGAGAGGTGATGATAAGAAATGTAATTGGAATAGGGTATTTGGTGTCACCAGTATTACTTTTAAGCAGAGTGAGGAGAACATGGAGGTCATCATTCGAATCTAGAGTAGAGGCAGGCACCGACACTGGCGGGACATCCATGGACGGTACTTGCTCAGTGGTACGAGATCTGCGAGAGTATGTATATAATATAGGAGGAATAGAAGTGGGAGGAAACGAAGTAGTACAAGAAGAAATAGGGGCAGGTGTATGAGGAATATGAGGAGAACCAACTATCGAAAGAGGAGAGTCGAGGGTCCCGTCAATATTACTACTCGTCTCCCCCTAACGAGGACCAAAATATGACTCCTCAAAAAAAGTAACATCAACAGTGTAGTAGAAGCAACGTGTAGAAGGGTAATAACACCGATAACCTTTGGTGGAAGGAGACTAGCCAACGAAAACACATCTAAGAGAACTAGCGTTCAATTTAACTCGATGTGGGGTATGAACATGAACAAATTAAACAGAACCAAAGATGCGAGGAGAGATATGAGAGGAGTGGAGAATGTGTTTCTGGGTAAACGAGAAAGGGGAGTATCGTAGGAAAGGGAGTGCGACGGTAGGCAATTAATGAGATAAGTTGCAGTCAAAACTGCATCACCCCAATAGAACTTGGGAAGGTTCGTGACAATTAACAAACACCGAGCAACCTCCAGTAAGTGCATATTTTTTAGTTCAGCCACGTCATTTTGAGTAGAAATGTGGACACAAGTGGTTTGGTGAAGAATGTCATATTCGCCAAGATAGGCACCAAACGCTCCACGATCATCATACTCACCACCATTATCACTACGAAACATGCAAATTGTGTCATTATATTGTGTCACAACCATTTGATGAAAGTAACGAAAGCAAGTAAACACGTCACTCTTCCCTTTTAACAAATACAGCCAATTAGTGCGAGAATAACAATCAATAAAGATAACAAATCATTTATAGTAAGATAAAGATAACATGAGAGAGGTACCCCAAACATCAAAATGAATTACATCGAACGGAAAGGAACTAGGAAAATAAACATGATTGAGACTATAACGAGCAAGTTTTGATAGTTCACAAGAGTCACAAGTAAACAATTTAATTAAACAATTGAAAACATGAAATAGTTTGAAAAGATATAAAGCAGAAGGGTGTCCAAGAAGAAGATGTCAGCGTCGAGTGCCATGCAAATTCGGAGCACGGGTGGTGGAGAGAGCACTGGAAGATAACGGCTGGTTCAGCAAGTACAGTCCGCCAACGTTCCTGCCAATGTCAAGTATCCAGATCCTGAAACACACAAACATCAGGATAAAAGGTTATAGGGCAGTTTAAAGACGCGGTTAAGTGACTAATAGAGAGAAGATTGCGAGAAAATGAAGGGACATGCAAGACCGAAGAAAGAGATAGTTCAGGAGAACAAGCAATGGTTCCTTTGCCAGCAATAGAAGAAAGGAAATCATTGACAGCAATAACCTTATCACGGCTAAAGATAGACATGTAAGAGGTTAAACCTGAGGTAGAGTCATGTGATTAGTCGCACCCAAGTCAGTGATCCACTCAGAGTGGGACGAAGACACAACATGAACACTAGAGATACCTGAAGTAGCAAAAGCGACAGTGGAATCAACCGATGTAGAGTCAGAATGGGAAAGCAACATAGAGCAGAAGGCCTCTAACTCCATAGCAGAAGGCCCCTAGAGGGGGGTTATCCTCATAAACTTCAATTAAATGCGCAGAATACTGTGTGTGGGCACCAGTCTGACGATCACTACCACGGTGACTACCTCTCCCACGAGCACTAGATCCACGACCAGGAGGAGCAAGATGAGGGTGTAGACGAAAATAAACGTCCTTAATATGTCCTTTCTTTCCACAGTGGCCTCAAACAGGGGCGGAAAAAGGAGAGTCACGACCAATCCCAGCAAAGGCAGAGTGGTCAATAGAGGGACCAAGAGAGCGGTAACGATTCTCATCACTGAGGAGCATACTGAAGGCTTCCCTAAGAGAGGGAAGAGGCTCGCGGTGGAGGACATGGAGGCGAACAACATCAAACTTCATAGTGAGTCCCAAAAGAAAGACGTGAACACGAAAGCGGTTTTTATCCTTCTGAAGAGCCTACGCATCGACAGTACATGCAATAGCAAAGGTGTTGAAGTAATCCAATTCATGATAAAGACGTTCGAACTCAGAGTAATAAGCAGAGACAGACATGGTTCCCTGCTTCAGCTCCAAAATACGGCGAGTGGGCTCATAAATCTGCATCGAACTGTCTGCCTGAGAGTAGGTGTCGCGGGCCCTCTTCAAAATTTCGTGAGCAGAATCCAGAAGCATGTAGCTGCGATACACCCGAGGAGACAGAGTGAAGTAACCACGAGACAATCAAGGAATTGTCTGCATCCCATTTTTTCCATGAGGGATAAATACGCGGTGGCTCGACCGTGGTTCCATCAATATGCCCATATAGTTGGTGACTTCGAATAACATGATATGCCGCCCTGGACCATTCAAGATAATTTGTGTCATTCAAGGCAACAGTAGTGATCTTTAAGGAGCCAGATTGGTCGTGGCTCTGAGGTGGATCTCCAGAGGGACCAGGGAAGAAGATGAGATTTCGGAAGAATCACCCATCGATGATCGTCCGAAGGCAACTAGCAAGAAGAACTCAAGACGGAAGAAACCACATCCTACGAGTGTCCTTTAGATCGCGCCATCGGAGAGGACAACGAAGGATGTGACCACGATGTCTCCGGCAGCTCCATGGAGGACAAAACAGCTAGAGACAAAGGGCCGCCTGTAAAACGGGCGGAGAGAGGAGCTGAAGGCTGCGAACGTCACTGGAGGGGGAAGCGGAAGAAGCGACGCGATGAAAGCCGCTGAAAACCCTAGGTGCTGGAGACGGCGCTGGAAACGGGCTGTTGGAGCGGAGGAAGTGACGGGCAGCGAAGACGACGTTGGAGACGGGAGACGCGCTAGATACGGGAGACACACTGGAGACGGGCTGCGGAAGAGGGATCGAACGCGGCGGAAGCGGGTCAAGCGCGGCGGAAGCGAGATCGGGATCGTGAGCGCTAAGCTCTAATACCAAGCAGACGACAGAAACTGAATTCACTTTAACCCTAACTCAAGGCAAGCATACATATATAAGACTCCAAACACGTGAGATATAACAAACGAGAAATTAAATATGCATATTCAACTCATTCCTCTCTATAACAAACGAGAAATTAAATATGCATATTCAACTCATTCCTCTCCTGCTTTAGGAATTCCACTCTACGGACTCCGGTAGCCACGTGTTCGCTTTCTGGATTTACCATTATTTAACTACTTCCTTATATTGGAATCGGATGCTAAAGATAGTACAACATTTTGAGGCCAGTTATGTGACCAGTCAAAAGGCCAAGCACGAGACATTGGCCTTGGTAGGGTTTCATCAGTCTTTTTAAATCCCTGAGCAAACATGGGAGGATTTACAATGAACTTTATCATTTGCCTTCCCCCTTCCAAAGGCTTTAACTACATCATCGTCAATTGTTTGTCCAAGTATGACCACTTATGCTATCTTCCTCTACCCATACTTAGCAACAAACATGGCTATGCTTTTATTCAGTAGGTGGTCCACGTTTGTGGATTTGCCCGCTTGATCATCACAATCACGATCTAATCGTCATGAACCTATTTCAGTGGAGTTGTTTAAGCTCCACGACACCAAACTCCGCATGAGCTATGCATATCATCCTCAAACAAACAATCAGACCAAGATACATAATCACATTGGAAACTTACAATGTTTCGTGGTAGAGCAAGCAAGCCACCGGACAAAGTGGATTTCTTGGGCTGAGCTTTCGTACATCTCCTTTTAGACAGATTCTCAGACCTCTTCGTTTCATATTGTATAAGGTCATGCTCCACCACTCCCCACTTTTTACCAGATGAATGTTGGGTGACTACTCTTGTGATGAATCTTGTTGAACAAGACAAGTCCTTGCGCCAGCTCAAACACAACCTACTCCAAGTGCAGTAATACATGACCAACAAGGTCAATAAGCAACACCGCGGTGTCACTCAGGAGCTAGGAGATTCAATTTTTATCAACCTTCGTTGGCGTTGGTAGACTTCAACAGTCACCTCCATGAAAGCTTTTTTGTGCTTCTATGAGCCATTTCAAATCCTTGAGCGCATTGGCGAGGTAGTATACTGTTAACAACTTCCTCCACAAAGATGCAACCACCTAACCATTCATGCCCCACAACTTCGCCAGTTCGCCGCTTAGTCGGGAATCACCCAGCTGAGGTCTCACAACTGTCTCACCTCGACGCCGAGAATCCCATCAAGTTTGAGTCAGAAATTATTTTGGAGACGAGAGATATTGATTGGGGCAGTCAACCGGTTTCTTAGTGGTTGGTCCTGTAAAAGAGCAAATCTTTGCTCGAAACTACTTAGAGGCTTCGTGACGAAGTACTATCTCAGTTTCTTTTTGAAAGCTATGGGTGGTGGATGACGTGAGTAGCTCCGTCGTAGTTTATCTTTCATATTTCTATGCAATGTATTTTTCTTGGTTGTATCATCACCGTGTGGAGGCCAACGTGATCCCGGTGACCTCCGAGCCGCGGCTTCCGTGTAGTCAAACTAGCCCTTAGTCTTGATAATGTGGTAAGCATAAATAGAATTAAATGTTGCATGAAAAGGTTACATTTTCTTCGGTAGAGAAAACACCGCCGCCGAAGAAGTCAAGACCCATGAGTAAAGATAAGGAATCATCTCTATCCTCCAAAGGTGGAAATCCACATGTATTGACCTGAAAATTTACCATAATCAGACGCTACAAATGGTAATTATGAATCAAATTAAAATTGTTTAAGGATAAAAAATGAGATTTGCTTAAGAGTCCAAAAAATATAATGACTATGTTACTGTTAAAAATATTGCATATTCAACTACAGTTTCTAAGGAATTTATTTAACATCTCATATGAAATCAGTTAAAATACACGAGTACAAGAATCGTATACAATTTAATTAGATCGTACCGAAGAAATTATAGTTCATGACTATTCTTTGAACAATGAATTAGATGCAGATAAGTAGAAACTTACCATATGAATGATTTTGCAACATTTTTTTTGTTAAATTTGATTCCCCATCAAAACCAACACTAAAACATGCAACGGAGTCAACTTCTAATTTAAAAGAGACGAAACTTAAATCAAAATTTCAATACGAGATTATATTCAAAAAGTAAACTTGAATTAAAACTTAAAATAGTCCTTGATTTTAAACTGAGCAAATAATTACATCGTATTTGATAAATCACTTAAATCAGTCTATGCCGGTCCCAAGCCCGGATGAAAAATGGTGAGAGTTGTGTTAGGTAGACAACCAGCGTAAAATTTAGTCACCCTAATGAATATGGATCATTTGAGAAATTGTGCAAAAGCTAGGTTGTTCCCCCTAAGGAACGCATTGTATGGTCCAAATGCGGCATCTTGACAATGACCGCTACATCTCCAGGACTTGGGTGTAGTGTTAAATATGCAAGATTTCTTGTCGTATGGTCTGAATGCGGAGTCTTAGCAAGCACCGTTGCACCTCCAAGAGGACTTGGATATAGTGTTAAATAAAAAAAAATCCCCACACATTAGACGTCCTAGGAAAATATATCGTAGGATTCGTGACCGATTTAGGTTTGGAAGTTGGAATATATGTACGCTAACGGGAAAAACGATGCAAGTGGTAGATACAATGATTAGGAGAAGAATAAATATTTTATGTCTGCAACGGACTAGATGGGTGAGTAAGAAAGCTAAATTTTTAGACAACTCAAGTTTAAAATTATGATACACAAGAAAAAATAAAACAAACAATGAAGCATGTATTATTGTGAATGCTACTTAGATGAATGAAGTTATTAAGGTAAGTAAAAAAAGTGATAGGATCTTAGCTTTTAAATTGATCATAGGAAAGAAAACTATTAATGTGATCAATGCTTATGCGCCACAAGTACAATTAAGTGAAAGTTATTAAAGTATAATTTTAGGAAAACTTAAGTGATTTAGTAAGGGAAATCCCACAAAGAGAGAAGATTTTCATAAGAGACAAAAATAAACATATAAAGAAGAAAAATACAAATTACACAACCGTTCGTGGAGGATTTGGGTATGGGAAAAAAATGAAGAAAGAAGAACCATTTTATACTGTTATACAGTGTTGTGGATATCGGTCGACATGTCGGCTCTAAAACGATACGAAACAGTTTTAAAATCTGTTCACAACGTCTTGAAAAAAACATATTAATATATCGGTTTTAATCGATATTCGGTCCCAAAAAACGGGTTGGTATCGGATTTTTTAGTTTTGTTTTTATTTTTTTTATTCAGTCTATCGATCTTTTTATTCTCTCCCCACCTGTGCGGTTCATTTCATGTTGCTCCTACCCTAGCTCTCCCTCGCGCTCTCTGATGGGCTCTAGCTCGCGCTCTCCGCCGGTGCTCTGGCTCGTGCTCTCCGCTGGTGTTCTCCCTCTCTCGCGCTCGCTAGCTGTTATCTCTCTCTTGCGCTCTCGGCAAACTAGCTCTCTGGTTTTTTTCATGCTCGTTGTTGCTCTCACGCTAGTTGTTCTCTCGCGCTCTCAGAACACTAGCTCAGTGCTGCTCTCACTCTGATTGCTTTCTCTTCTCTCTGAGTCTCTAGTGCTCTCAACCTCGCGGGCTTTCATCTATCTGCTGGTGCTTTCGATCTCGGCACTCTCTCGGCTAGTACATTCTTCTCCCTACCTCCCCCTCTCATTCTATCGCTCTGTATTTTTAGTTTTTTGGTGCTTTGTTGGTTGTCTTACCGGTTGAGGTTGTCGTACAGGTTGTTGTTGCCTTACTGCACTACTGCCCTGTTGGATTCTGTCATGCTGCCTTGTTACCTTGCTCCCTGCTGCCTTATTGGTCGATTGCCCTGTTGGTTGTTGCTTTGCTACCTGCTGCCTTATTGGTCGACTGTCTTGTTGGTTTTGTAACATGGTGATTGTCTTGCTGGTTGCTGCCTTATTGGCCTACTGCCTTGTGGATTGCTGCCTTATTGGTTGCTCTCTACTGTCTTATTGGTTGCTGTCTTATTAGTCTTACTGCTTATTATTTTTATCTGGCCCGATTAGGATTTTATTAGTCAACAAATAATTTGAAATGCCACTACTACTAGTCATTTATCCAACTTCATTTTGCAATCAATGATATATGTAAAATCATTAGTTTTACAAAAAAATTATCATTAAAGTATTGTATGTTAAATGTTACATATAGCTATTAGTATTTAGAAGTTCAATTGGTGGTAAAATAAGAGTTGAAATCAAGTTGTTTTTAGTATATTTGTTTTTGTATTTACCCATAAGGGAATTATCGTCTTTGTACTTTATTCCCTCACTTATATAAGTGTGGGATCTCTCTTATCTTTAATGATTAGAACCTATTCCCGATTTTCCTACTTGGTATCAGAGCAAAAAATAACCTAGCCGCCGCTCGCTCCCTCACTCATCGTCCTCACCGCTCGTTCTCACCGCTCGGCTTCGTCGTCCTCCTGCTGCCCTTCTAATGTGGTTGTCGGGCGGCCTCCTAGCCACCGTCGGTTACTGAGAAGGACGCCGCCGCCGTCCTTCCATGAAGCAGCCAGACCGCTCCACCGCTTCCCTAGCATGCGCCGCCTCCTGCATCGGCTCCTGGCATCATCTCCTGCTAGCGTCACCTCCCGCCTGCGCTGCTTAGCGTGCGTCGCCTCCTGCATCGCCTCCTGCATCGTCTCCCGCATGACCTGGCCTGCTCCTGCCGCCGCTCCTGGCCTGCTCCGCCACCGGATGCTGCTGCTGCAGCGTCTTTCCCGGCTTTCTCCTGCTGCTACTGCACAACTTCCCCGGCTTTCTCCGGCCTTCTTCTTCAGATCCAGCCCGGCAGCTCTCTCTTTTTTAGGATCTGATGTAACTGAGCCTCTCCAGATCTGATCTCCCATTCCGCTGTTTATCATGGATGATTCTTCGATTGGTGGTGGCTCCCCATCACCGAGTGTTACTGTTCCCCAAATGGGGGAAACCCAACGGTCTTCAGGTTCCCAGATGGGTGAACTCCAGCGACCTTCCAGTCATACTAGCTCCTTGAAGATCACCACGGTGTCGTTAGATGGCACTAACTATCTCGAGTGGTCTCGTGCGGCGCAACATATTATTCGCAGCCACCAGCTCTTTGGATACATTGATGGAACCAAGGTGGCCCCCCTGGCTGATCCTGCATGGTCGCGTTGGGATTCCGAGAATTCCCTTGTGGTTTCCTGGCTTCTCCACTCTGTCTCCAAAGATATACCGCAGTTATATGCTAATGGACTTAGCTTGCGAGATTTGGACTCGAGCGCGGAAGACTTATTCTCAGATCGGGAATTCCACTCAGGTTTATGAGCTGACCCGTCGTATGTTAGAACTACGACAGGGATCTATGACTGTTTCCACCTACTACTCTGAGGTCGAGCGTATATCTCAGGAGTTGGATTACTTCGATCAGTTTACCCCTGCTTGCACTGGCGATGCAGTTCTGTTGCAAAGGAAAGATGAACGATTTTGTCTTCATGTGTTCTTGATGGGTTTGAGCATGGAGTTGGATATGGTTCGCACCAATATTCTTCATCGTTCACCCCTCCCATCTCTCAGGGAGGCGTTCAGTATGGTTCTTGGCGATGAAGATCGTCGAAGGTCTCTCAACACGGCGGCTCCTCCTTCTGACCGCTCGACATTTACTAGTACTGGTCGTGGTGGTTTCAGCCATACCACCCAGATTCCAACCTGTGACCATTGTGGCGGTCGGGGCCATTCTCGGGAAGCGTGCTTCAAGCTTCATCTGCACCTTGCTCCACCTGGATACGTCTGTGGTTGTGGACGTGGGCGTGGTCCTGGCCGTGTTGGACACCGCCAGACTGACACTCGTTCTCATGATGCTGCTTACTCCACAGAGATTCAAGGGGGTCATCATGGCCAGCTCCCAGATCATTTCACCACGTCCGAATTGGATGCGCTCCGCCGTCTGCTACATTCTCAGTCTAATCCTACACTGAGTAGTTCCTCTTTGTTTGCCACTGCTGCGATGCCCAGTGCCCATGCTGCTGCGATGCCCAGTGCCCATGCTGCTGTGACTCCTTCGTCTGAGTGGATTATTGACTCAGGAGCTACTGATCATATGACCGGGTCCTCTAAAGGTTTTTACTCCTACACACCCTTGTCTGGTAAGGACAAGGTTGTCTCCGCCAATGGCACCTTGTCTCCTATTGTTGGCAAGGGCAATTTCTCCTGCTCTTCTTCGCTTCCTCTCACTTCTGTTTTGCATGTCCCATCTTTTCCCCGCAGTTTACTTTTTATTAACAATCTTACTAAATCTCTTAACTGTTATGTAACCTTTTTCTCTGATTCTTGTGTTTTTCAGGAACTGGGTACGAAGCAGATACTTGGCAGTGGTAGGAACCGCGGTGGTCTGTACTACCTGGATGCTACACCATCATCCCTTGCTCTGTCCTCTTCTGCTGTTACTCCTGCTGACGCTCGACGCTGGCACTTGCGTCTTGGTCACCCGTCTCCTGTTTATCTTCGGAAACTTTTTCCTACTTTATCTCAGTTTGTTTCTAGTTTTAAGATGTTTGTGAAATGTCTAAACATGTTCGTCATTCATCATCGCACTTATCTTCTCCTAGTAGTGTTCCTTTTTTTGTATACATTCAGATGTCTGGGGACCTTCCCCAGTTGTTTCTTTGACTGGATATAGATGGTTTGTTACGTTTATTGATTGTTTTTCTCGCACTACTTGGGTTTATCTTTAAAAAAAAGGGCGATGTCGCCTCTGTCTTTCAAACCTTTCATAAGATGATACAAACTCAGTTCAACGGAACCATTCGTGTCCTTCGTAATGACAATGGGGGCGAATATGATGATCGTGGTGTGTTTGGGGCCTACCTCTCGAACAATGGCATTATCCACCAAACCACGTACGTTTACACTTCCACCACAAATGGTGTGGCGAAACGAAAAAATAGGCATCTCCTTGATGTTGCCCGTTGCTTTCTCACCACCATGCACCTTCTGAAATCCTATTTGGGTGATGTCATCATGACAGCTACTCATCTTATCAACCGTCTCCCCTCGCGGGTTCTCGATTATGCTACACCTCTGGCTCATCTTGCTTCTAAGACTGTTGTTCATACTTCATCTCTTCCTCCACGTATATTTGGGTGTGTTTATTTTGTTCATGTTCACCAGCCACTTCGTGATAAGCTCGATCCTCGCGCTATCCGATGTGTCTTTCTTGGTTATTCTACCACCACCAAGGGGTACAGGTGTTATCACCCCCCAACCAGACGTACTTTCTGTACCATGGACGTGACGTTCCGCGAGGATGAATCATATTACCTTGATTTGACTCCTTGTCGTCAGGGTAGATGGAGGATGAGGTCATTGATACTGTTCCTCTTCCTGTCATTGGTACTGTTCCTCTCACTTTGATTCCTCTTACTTCCACTACAGATATCCCTCATACACCTTCCACTATGTCATCCACTACAGATATTTCTCATACATCTCCTTATACACCTTCCACTATGTCATCCACTACAGATATTCTTCATACATCTCCCTCTCATCATCTCCCTCTCATCGCTCCTCTACCTCATGTATATCATCGTCGAAAACCAGGTACACAACCCACTGTCGCCCCACTGCTGCCAATGTTGTCTTCAGACTCAGATCCTGATGCTGATTTACATGTTCCCATTGCTCGGCTACGTGGTAAGGCTCGGTGCACTGAACATCTCATTTCTAATCATGTTGCTTATGATCATCTCTCTAAGCCTCATCACTCATTTATATCTTCCTTGTCCGAAATCTCTATCCCTAAGACATGGCAGAAGGCACTTTGCATCCCAGTATGGGCTCAAGCAATGAAGGAAAAAATGTCAGCTTTGGAGAAGAACCACAATTGGGATGTCACCTCTCTCCCTCCTGGCAAGAAACTCATTGGTTCAAGATGGATTTTCTCAGTTAAGCAGAATCAGGATGGGAAAGTTGAGCGATATAAAGCTAGGTTGGTTGCTCGTGGTTACACTCAGACTCAGGGGGTTGATTACCAAGAGACCTTCGCTCCTGTAGCAAAGATGGACTCTATCCGTGTGATTATATCTTGTGCTGCGATCTTAGATTGGGAACTTCATCAACTGGACATTAAAAATGCATTCTTGCACGGTGACCTCGAGGAAGAGGTGTACATGTCTTTCCCCCCAGGTTTTGTGAAAAATGGGCAAGAGAGGTTTGTATGTCGGTTATGGAAGTCCTTGTATGGGCTAAAGCAGTCTCCGAGGGCATGGTTCGGCAGATTCCACAAGGTCATGATCAAGTTTGGCTACAAGCAGGGACACTCTGATCATACATTGTTTGTCAAGAGGAATGAAGGGAAAATTGTTGTGCTAATTGTCTATGTTGACGACATCGTGATCACCGGAAATGATACAGATGAAATCTCAAAGCTGAAGAGACTTCTCTCAGCCGAGTTCGAAGTAAAGGACCTGGGAAGGCTACGCTACTTCCTAGGAATTGAGGTGACCCGTTCTGACAAGGGTATCTTTATCTCCCAACGCAAATATGTGTTGGACCTGCTGACAGAGACTGGAATGCTTGAGTGTGCCCCTGTTAACACACCTATGGAAGAGAACCATAAGATTGATCAGGACAGCAATGGTGATCGTACAGATGCTCCTACTTATCAGAGGTTGGTAGGAAAGCTCTTATACCTCTCACATACTCGTCCTGACATTACATATGTTGTTGGGATCCTGAATAGGTACATGCATGCCCCAAGGGTCAGACACCAGGAGGTCGTCTATCGTGTTCTCCGGTATTTAAAGAAGTTACCAGGACGGGGGTTGATGTTCTCGAAGAACAAACATCTGCGGATCGAGGTCTTCACCGACGCAGATTGGGTTGAATGTCATGATGACCGGAAATCTACAACAGGTTATTGCACCTTCATTGGAGGAAACTTGGTTACATGGCGTAGCAAGAAACAAAGTGTGGTGGCTAAATCCAGTGCTGAAGCTGAGTACCGTTCGATGTCTCAGGGTCTCTATGAAGGCCTTTGGTTGAGCATCTTATTGCAAAATCTCGGTCTTAAGGAGGAAACTCTCATATCCTTGTACTGTGACAACAAAGCTGCCATCAGCATAGCGCACAACCCAATTCAGCATGATAGGACCAAGCATGTTGAGGTGGATCGTCACTTCATCAAAGATCATCTTGACAAAGGAAGCCTAGTCACACCCTTCGTCCATTCCAGAGATCAGTTAGCCGACGTCTTCACCAAGAGTCTTGGCTCCGATGCCTTTACTGATGATATTCATAAACTCGGAATGATAGATATCTACCATCCAACTTGAGGGGGAGAGTTGAAATCAAGTTGTTTTTAGTATATTTGTTTTTGTATTTACCCATAAAGGTATTATCGTCTTTGTACTTTATTCCCTCACTTATATAAGTGTGGGATCTCTCTTATCTTTAATGATTAGAACCTATTCTCGGTTTTCCTACTATAAGTAGTACTGTGACATGTATAAAAAAAATAATATTTAATTACATATATAATTAATTAGATATTAAAATTCGATATATAAAATATCCATAATATATCCCCCGATATATAAAAACTGACATGAAAACCGAAACCTACGTGTCCCCGACATCCGACATCTGCAACCTTGTTGTCATAGCACATGAGTAAATTGTGACAAATACGTTTTTCATGAAGAGAAAAGAACATTTAATTACGTTTAAAAACGGGCAAAATAAGTCATAAATTGATTATTATAGGACTCGCAAAATGAATAAAATAATTTGTAAGGATTTCAAAGTCATACCAAGAGAAAGTTTGACAACACACTTATACAACATAGGTTAGTGATGTCATGTAAATTAAATATAATAAATTTAAGACAATGACAAAAGTGTTACCAAAAATTTGGTGGTGAAACTTAAAGAACGAAAAATGAGTTGTTTTCAAAACAACAGTTATGAAACAACAAGTTGATGACCCTTATGTTGATCCTAGTGTCTAATAGGAAGTTATGTCTTCACATTTAAGGATAAGTGGAAAAAACATACTTGGAGAATCACAATGTCGTACGCCCCCAAATAAAAAATCTTGGCGGTGAAAAAAAGAAATGCAAAACAAAGTGAGAGCAAAGAGTGTTAGCTATAAAACAATTTACTGTTGTAGGAATGATGAAAATATGACAAGATATAAAGTCGCCAAGAAAGAAGCTAAACATGCAGTGAGTAAAGCAAAAAGTCACCTTATGAAGAATTTATAAGCGACTAGATACCAAAATGGAAAGCGTGAGATATAAAAAATTGTTTGAGCTAAAAAGAGAAAAACAAGAGATTTAAATCAAGTTATATGCATAAAAGATAAAACAAATACAATTTTGACGAATGATGTCGTTATTAAAAAGCGATAAAAAAATAATTTTATCAATTCTATAATAAAACAAAAGACAATGAACTGAACTTGGAAAAGTTAAGTAAATAGTATTAATATAAGAACATAACGTTTTATCGTAAAATTCAAATATTAGAGATGAATGATGCTCTAAAAAAGATCAAAATGAAAAGGTGATTAAGTCAGACAATATACTCATCGAAGTATGGAAATGTATAGAAAAAAGAAGGATTTTTTTCTTACATATTTGTTCAATAAGATATTAAAGTCAAAGACGATGTTGGACCAATGGAGAGAGTATTTTGCTATTTTTGTATAAGAACAAATGAGATATAAACAATTGCGTAATTACAAAAGAATTAAATTAATGAGTCATACAATGAAACTATAAGAATGAGTAATAGAAAGAAGAGTAAAACGACATACTAGCATATCAGAGAATCATTTTGGATTTATGTCAAGGCGGACGACTATAAATGTTATATATCTCTTCAGGAGACTCAATGATAATTATTGAGAAAAAAAAAGATTTGCATATGTTATTTATCAATCTTAAGAAGACTTGTGATAAAATTTCAATAGAGATCTTATGAAAAATCTTAGAAAAGAAAGGTGTAAATGTATCATACATTGACATAATCAAAAACATGTATACAAATTCAGTGACGAGGGCAAGGACATCTGGAGGATTAACACAGGAATTCTCTATCACTATTAACGTGCATCAAGGTTCAGCTTTAAGCTCTTATCTCTTTACCCCTGTCTTAGATGAGCTCACCGAACATGTATACAAATTCAGTGACGAGGGCAAGGACATCTGGAGGATTAACACAGGAATTCTCTATCACTATTAACGTGCATCAAGGTTCAGCTTTAAGCTCTTATCTCTTTACCCCTGTCTTAGATGAGCTCACCGAACATATCTAACAGACAAATGACAATACCTTGATGTTTATTATTTGTGGATAATATCGTTTTGGTCGATGAGACACGCGAGGGTGTAAACGCGGAACTTGAATATTAGCAAGACACTTTTAAAAAGAAGGGTTTTAGATTGAGCAGAATAAAGACGAAGTATATGGAACTTAAATTTAGCAGTGCAAGAAGGACAAATGATTTTAGTATTAAATTGGGTGATCGAGATATTTCCTTCAGTGAGTGCTTTAAATATCTTGGATCGATAATTCAAAAGATGGAGGTGTTGGTAAAGATGTGATACATAGAATCCAAGCAGGTTGGTTGGAGTGGAGAGGCGTGTCAGGGAATTTATGTGATCGTAAAGTACAATTAAAATTTAAAGACAAGTTTTGTTGTATTGCAATTAGACCAGCGATGCTCTATGGTTCTGAGTGTTGGGCAGTGAATTGTGTACATGAGCAAAAAATAGGAGTTGCGAAGATGAGAATACTAAGGTGGATGTGTGGACACATAAAACTGGATAAAATTAAGAATGAATGTATCAACGATAAGATAGGAGTGGCACCATATGCAGAGAAGATGTTAAAAGCTCGACTAAGGTAGCGTTTGGCTGGGTTGATAGGCTCTGGTGCGGATGGCGAAAAATAAAGTTTACGCTAAAAGCAACGTTTGGTTAGGCGGCTCCATTAAACGACAATTGTTAATATCTGTGATTTCCTCCTATACACGATTCGCGTCCCAGAGCATCCACTCTGCAAGTCTGCAACACGTTTTTGATTTCCCGGGACACCTCGCGCCTGTCCTTATCCTTTTCAACGGCGATAATTCTCCAGATCGAGTTCCAGTATTTGATACCATAGTTTAGAGGCATTTGATTCCAGAGTTTAGAGGCGAGTTTGAGCCACCTTCCAGAGCTCCGTTGTTTTGAAGCCGAGTTCGGGCCACCTTCCAGAGCTCCAAATCGAGCTCCAGCATCCCGATCGGCATTTGATTCCAAAGCTCTGTCTATTTGTTCTAGATCTATTCTTGTAGGTGATCCTGTTGTCGTTCTAAAATCCCTTATTTTCATTGTAGCTTTAGTCGCTTCACTGAACTAAGGACCTCCTCCTGCTCCTCTGTGTCGGCTTCAGTTTCTATAAGGCCCATTCATTTTGCACCGATAATGGAGAAACTCATGCTCTCTGACGGTAACTATGGTCCAGTCAGGAGATTTTATATAGAGACTATTGAAGGCAATATGATACCTTTTTCCTTGCAGCAAAGCATTGATACGCCTGTAAACGGTTGTGTGTTTTAAACGCAAGTGCACGTGTCGGATCAAATAATATATTGTGAGTTGAGATCGTTCCCACAAATAAGTGATTAATTCTGCGCTTGCAAATACTAGTTAAGCATTTTCTTTAAATCCAAGTAGATCAGTAATAACGATTTTAATTATTAAAAACTACAAATGAAAATTCTTCATTAAAATAAACTACAGTTTCTTGGAAAAATACTTTCTTATCAGCTATGAAAAATAATTTTGTATCATAATTTCCTAAGTATAGTGCAATGAATCTATGAATGTGATTTTGTGAAAAATGCGTGGTGAAATGTCTTGCAACGATTTTAGACTAGAAATATGTATATCTCGATATAGGAATTCCCCAATCTCTTATCTCCATTGTCATCTCTAACTCAGGCGAAATAAAGAACTGCATAAAGAATAAAAATCTATGTCGCTAACACCAAAAAGAAATCTCTTTCTCCATTCAAATACTACATCAAATTTATGACGCGCTTACGCAACTCAATCTCTCAAATTATGTACCGCAGTAAAACTATGAAACCATAGCCAAAAGTTTCATAATAAAGATCATAAATTCAATAAAGAACATTCACTAAACAATCACAAAGAGAAAACTAGAAAGTCATCATCACACAAGACAAAGTACTCTCACAATACAAGATTAAAGAGATTTAGTTCATAGCGATGGAGGAAACACGCCAAGCATTCAAAAAGATCTTATGATACATAATGATTTAACGTTTAACCATTGTAGGATTGTCTTCCCGACATTGCTCGTTTGATCAGCCCAAAGCTCTTCCTTCCTCTTTGCTATAGCCTCCCCCTTCAATGGAGATTTTTGAAAAAACTCTAGATGTGGCCCTCTCCAAATCCGACATTTCCCCCCTTAGGATCCGAAAATTCATCCTCTTTACTCCAGAATAAACCTCCTTAAAAACGTCGGCCTCTTATTGGAAGGGATGCATCCTTCCATTTTTGATATGGTGGCAATTTTGAATTTTAAAATTCGTCACCCAGTTGTTGCATCTTTTTTTTTCAGTTGTTGCAACCTTTTTCCAGGCCATAATATTTGAGCAGATTTTGTTCTCCACGTTTACTTCTTTGGCGTTTCTAGCAATAACACAGGAAAAAAAACCGAATTAGACACAAATCAAATAAATATGAAATTACTTTCATTTCTACTTTATTTAACTTATTTTTCCTTCGTTTATGATGAATATTAAGTCAGAAAAATGTGTTAAATAATTTCTTTTTGAGAAGTTATCAAACATGTGCAAATCTAACCCTCCTGAGAAGGTTTTTCGGCTAAAGGGCCCTAATCACTCCACATTCTTTTGAAGTCTCAGGCTCTCCACAGGATCTTGGTAGAGATTGTCAGGATTCCTCCCAACCAAACACTAAAAATCAGCCAAGATCATAGCATCTGATTTACTGATGCTATAATTGTAGCCATGCATACAAATTTGAACCAGTGATGCTCAAATTGCACATCAAACACAGCTATGCTACTGATGGAATCATCCATGGCCAACACAAGTCTACTCTTCTTTAAAATCTACTGCAAGGTTCATTAGAAATTTCAGGTAAATAATGAATATACAGCTTTAAAGTGTAAGAGGCTTATGTATTGAAAGTCATGGCCAATTGAAGCTTGTTGTGTGTAGTATATGTCACCACATGTTTGGCTTTGCGGTGTGTAGTTACAATTCTTATCATGTTCATGCCACCTCCAATAGTAAGGTGTATATGTGTGTTTAAGTGTACAAATGTGTTATTTTTTAGTAAAATTGAAGCGTTAGTTAATGTAGAGAATGACCCAAAAGCTTGTATGTATTACTTCAGTATGTAAATACAATGGGAGAATACAAATATATAGGAAAGAGGAGAGAAGAATAAATCCTATACATGATGTGGGACTAAAAAATGAGGAGAGAGAAATAAAGAAAGAGGGCCCAATAATGGGCCCTTTACATGGGCTTTTCTAATACTCCCCCGCAAGCTGGAGCGTACAAGTCGTATGCGCCAAGCTTGGATAGGCACTGATAGAAGAGGGTACTTGGTAGAGCTTTTGTGAGGACGTCCGCGACCTGTTCAGTACCCGGAACATGCTTGAGCTCGATCTTCTTCATGTGGACTTTCTCTCGGATGAAATGACAATCTACCTCAATATGCTTCGTTCTTTCGTGAAAGACCGGGTTCTTGGCAATACGTATAGCAGCTTGACTGTCACATAGGAGGAGAGCTGGTGAAGATAGCCTTACACCAAGGTCGGCAAGGAGACTCTCAATCCATGTGAGTTCCGAAACCACAGAAGTCATTGCCCGATATTCTGCTTCTGCCGAGGATCGAGCAACCACTGCTTGTTTTTTGCTCCGCCAAGTAATCAGATGTCCTCCAAAATATGTGCAAAACCCGCTAGTGGATCGTCGATCATCAAGAGAGCCAGCGTAGTCGACATCAGAGTATGCCACCAATGTTGGGATTGAAGATGAGGTTTTGTAAACAAGTCCTTGGCCAGGAGCTGTCTTGAGGTATCTGAGAATCCGTTCCACTGCCTGAAGATGAGAGCTTCGAGGAGAGTGCATATACCGACTAACGAGCCCCACGGCGAAGGATATATCAGGTCTTGTTACCGTTAGGTAGATTAGTTTCCCAAATAAACGACGGTAATATTCTGGATTTTGTAGAAGAGTATCAGAATCCGAGGCATGAGCACATAGTTTGTGATTGACACCCATGGGAGTGTTCACAGGTTTGCAGCCGGAGTAGCCTGCATCATGAAGAAGATCTAGGCAGTATTTCCGCTGAGAGAGAACCATACCATCTGATCGTCTAGCAACCTCCAGACCTAGGAAGTACCGAAGATGTCCCAAATCTTTAGTTTGGAAAACGGAGCTCAGATGTTGCTTAACGGCCTGTATGTCGTTCGAGTCGTCTCCAGTAATGATGATGTTGTCGACATATACCAATAGGAGAACCGTAACCATTGCCTGGTGACGAGTAAACAATGAGAAGTCAGCCGAGCTCCGAGTGAAGCCAATTTCCCAGAGAGCTTTGTTGAACTTGTCGAACCATGCCCGAGGGAATTGTTTGAGACCATAGAGCGATTTGAGAAGGTGACACACCCGAGAATCCCCCGTGGTCTCAAACCCGGGAGGTTACTGCATGTAAACCGTTTCGTGGAGGTCGTCATTCAGAAAAACATTCTTGATGTCTAGTTGAAGTAAGGGCCATTGGCGATGGACAGCCACCGAGATGAGAACGCGGACTATGTTGAGCTTAGCGACCGGAGAGAAAGTCTCGTCATAGTCGAGACCTTGTTGCTGGGTGAAGCCGCGAGCTACCAAACGAGCTTTGAGTCTGTCAATAGTCCCATCAGGAGCATGTTTGATGATAAATACTCATTTGCACCCAACTGGTTTCTGTCCAGGAGGAAGGGGCATCAGGGTCCAAGTCTGGTTTGCCCAAAGAACAGTCATTTCTTCTCCATGGCAGCGCGCCACCCAGGATGTTCAAGAGCCTCCTATACGGAGTTAGGAATAGAGACCGAGGATAGGGAAGTAGCCAATGTCTGAAGATGTGGAGAGAGGCGATGTAGAGAAACATAGTTGACCATCGGATGAGCTGTAGAGGCGGGCACCGGAGCACCAGAACATGGAGAAGCCGAGGTCAAAGCCGACTGCATAGGGGCAACGGAAGGAAGAGGGCGGCGAGTATAGACCCGAATGACGGGCGGCTTAGGAGGAGCAATAGTGGGAGTGGGCTAAGGGAGGATTGGAGGCGAGTTGACGGGGATAACCGGCCGTGGAATGGAAGGTGGTAGAGTGGTAAGTGGTAGAAGAGGTGGTAAAGGAGGAGGGAAGAAGGGCCGATCCGCCCAGAAAGTAACATCAGCGGGCACAAAGACTTTCTGGGTAGCCGGAGAATAACACACAGCCCTTTTGGGTGCGGGATTAGCCGACGAAAATGTGTTTCGCTGCTCGGGGATCCATTTTGTCTATAGTGGGACCCAGGGTGTGGACGAAACAAGTACAGCCAAAGACCCTGGGGGTGAGAGGAAAGGCAGGTGCGGAGGGAAAGAGAAGGTTGAATGGGGTAGCATTTTGGAGAACCGAATCTGGGAGACGGTTGATGAGAAAACACGCAGTGGAGACCGCAAAGTTCCAGTATACTTTGGGAACATGCATGTGAAGCATGAGGGATCGAGCCACATCAAGAAGGTGGCGGTTCTTTCGTTCTGCAACCCCGTTTTGTTGAGGGGTGTAGGGACAAGATGTCTGATGAACAATACCGAAGTCTGCGCATAGATTTGCAAACTCGTGCCTAGTGTACTCACGGGCATTATCAGAGCGGAATGTTTTGATAGTAGTAGAGAATTGCGTACGAGTCTCTAACACAAAAGCCAGAAAGACACGAGGGAGCTCTGAGCGATCACGAAGTAAATACAACCATGTGGTGCGAGAGTAATCGTTAATAAATGTTATAAAGTAACGATAACCATAGATACTTGTAACCTTGTACGGACCCCAAATATCAGAATGTATTAAATCAAAAGGAGCAGAGCTCCGAGTACAATGTGCGGGAAAAGAAGAACGTGGTTGTTTGCCAATAATACAGGAATCACATTTAAAAGCAGGAAGGGATACATCAGGAAGCGCCTTCTGGAGGAGAGGTAGAGGAGCATGCCCAAGACGGCAATGTCAATCACTAGATGATACAGAGGAAAGGGCGGTAGAAGAGACATCGAGGAGGTAGAGCCCGTTCTGCAGTCGACCCCTACCAATGATAATCTGCGTCTGCCGATCCTGTATCAAAAAACCAGAAGAGGTGAAGGTGATATAGCAGTTCATATCAGTAGTAAGACGGCCAACAGATAGTAAATTAAATGGTGATGCCGGCACATAAAGAGCGGAGCGAAGAGAGATGGAGGGGTGGATCAACAGATCAGCACAGCCGGAGACCGGAACAATCGCACAGTTGGCCACAGTAATAGACGTGGGATGAGGAGCATCTGAGAACCTTGGCGGCGGCAGTGAGGTGATGTGGTGGGTGGCTCCCGAGTCCAGGATCCAACGAGAACTGGAGGAAAGACAGGCAGTACCTGTAGTGGAGGTGGATACAATACCTGCAGTAGAGGTGGAGGCAACCGAAGCAAACGGAGGGTTGAGTAGCCCCTGGAGTTGTTGCAGCTGAAGGCGAAGAGCTTCAAGGTCCGTACCGGTGGGTGGAGAGCTATCAGCGGTAGCAGTAGTAGGCGGGCGAGGAGGATAGCCATGTTTCTTGTGATAGATTGCTTCAGTGTGTCCATCCCGGCCGCAGTATGAGCACTTTGGGCGACCTCGACCACCACGGCCCCTTCCGCGGGAGCCCGTACGGCCACCCCGAGTAGAAGATGGTGGGGGAAGTAAGGGAGGAAGGGCCTGTTGAAGAAGGGTCGGCGATGGTGGTGCAAACGTCTCCAGGGGAGGTGGTACTCGAAGTAACATAGAACAAACATCGGAGAAGGAGGGGGTAGCAGGTGATGCCAAAACCTGGGCTCGGATACTGTGAAGGTGTGGCGGGACTCGAGCAATAATCATAGCAATACAGACAGCCTCCTTCTGGGCACGCTGAGCAGCGAGATCAGTAGTAGTTTGCGAAGGAGAAGGAGGTCTCTGGGTAAGGTGACGCGCAAGGCCCTTGCCTTGCAGGACCCTCCAAACGGAGTGAACCCACAGGATTAAGTTCGACTTCCCAGAGAGGGAAAGAGTAGTAATCCGAAACTCATCGCGGAGTTCAGGAGCAGGAGCTACGCGGTCTGCCGTGGGGGTAGCTGCAGTGGAGTCGCTAGAAGACATGGCGACCTGGAGGAGAGGAAGCGAGCAGAAACAGCAGACAAGAGCAGAACAGAAGGCAGGCCGCGGAGAGTACAGACGCGCTAGGCAAGACGCAAGCAATTGTAGGCCGCGGCGGACTGGAGCAGTCCGCGGCGAGAAGAACACAACAGCTCGCCAAGAAGAGAGGGCAGGCCGCGGCGAGATGGAGAAGGAGAAGACAAGCGGGGAGATCTCGGCAAGTCGCGGCGATGTGCGGCGACTAGAGGGCGATCGCAGTGGGCTGGACCAGTCCGCAAGACGGAAATCCCAGAGAGGAGCGAGTCCGCGGCGGGCAGGGAAAATAACTTGCCTGCCAGAAGAGGGAGGAGAACAGCAGCGGACAGAGAAAGCAGCGCGGATAGAAGGGAGCCCGCAATAGCAACAGGTAATGGACAAAAGGAGACCGCCGAGCTCACAGCGGACCAAAGAGAGCAAGAAGAGGAAGCGAGTTCGCCGAGCTCGCAGCGAACAGAAGTAGACCGCAGAGCTAGGGAGCGAGTTCGCCGAGCAAGAAGAGGAAGCGAGTTCGCCGAGCTCGCAGCGGACAGAAGGAGACCGCAGAGCTAGGGAGCGAGTTCGTTGAGCTCGCAGTGGACAGAAAGAGGCCGCAACGAACTATAGGAAGCAGTGGTTCCACGGAAGAAGGAGAGGGAGCAGAGAGGAGAAGGGCAGACCGCAGAAGCTATGTGACTTAGGAGGTGCGGACACAGAATGTCAGGCCGCGGAAACCGCAGGCCGCCGGGAAGATAGACGTCTGAATCCGCAGGAGGCACCGAGTCCCTCTGATACCATGTAGAGAATGACCCAAAAGATTGTATGTATTACTTCGGTATGTAAATACAAGGGGAGAATACAAATATATAGGAAAGAGGAGAGAAGAATAAATCCTATACATGATGTGAGACTAAAGAAGGAGGACAGAGAAATAAAAAAAGAGGGCTCAATAATGGGCCCTTTACATGGGCTTTTCTAATAGTTATCAATTTATGAAAAAAAAATCACCCAAATTTCTGTTTTGTACCCAAACTTTTTCAAAACTCTATTTGGCAAACTTCATTTAACCCAATCAATCTTTTTACAAAAGTCTGTTTTTCAGAAACAACACTTATCTCAAGCTCCATTTTTTATCAACAGTTTTACATCAGCAACAACCAAACCAAACAAAGCCTAAGATGACTTCGACACGTACAAAGGAGACCAATAGAGGCACATGTTAGGCATTGTGAGAGTTTAGTCACTAGGCATGTTAAATGTGGGAGGGGTAGACCAATAAAGACTTGGAATGAAACTATAAGGAAAGACATGAAGTACTTAAGCATTAGTGAGATTATAACTGTTAGATTAAATACTTTTTATATGGTTTTATGTAACACCTCTATATAGAGGACTCCTATTGTTGTAATGACCTAATCTAATTTTCACGGTTCAATATGGTATCATAGCCTCTCCCACCGCGCGTGCCCTAATCTTCCTCCCGCGCTCGCTCAATTGCCGCTCCCTCGTCACGCTCCGCCCGCTCCGCGCTCGCCCTCGCAGCACGCCGCACACCTCTTCGTCCTCTCAGCGCTCGCACCCGCCGCACGCCTCTGCGCCCTCGCCCTCCGGTTTCCCTCTGGCGCCGGAATGATCGTGCAGTGAGTTTCTGCTTCCTCCGGCGCCATTTTCTTCCCGTGATGGCTTCCTTATGGCTGGTTCCCTTCCTCCTCTTCGTCCATCTCTTGATGCCCTAATTCTTGGGCTGTTTCCTATCCGGATTTCTCTTCCGGTCCTTTTTCCTCTCCCTCAGGATTTCTATTCCTGAGCTATGGAGTCTAACGGCGCAGATTCTCCCTCTCTCTCAACCGGAGTCACTCCGGCTCCTTCCGGTGTCTCTTCTCCGGCTATTACCTATCGTGGAACCACCGACCATAATACTTCTCAAATCACTACCATCCGCCTTGATGACGGCAATTACCTCTCGTGGTCCCGGTCTATCACCCTTGCCCTCAAAAGTCGGCGCCTCTATGGCTATGTCACGGGCCACATGAAGGAACCGGATAGGAATTCCCCCGAATGGCAGCAGTGGGAGTCCGAGAATTCCTTGGTTATGTCTTGGCTTATCAACTCTATGCAGGAGTCTATTGCCCGCAACTATCTCTTCCTCGACAATGCTACTGATATTTGGCGTCGTGTTGAGACTACTTATTCTCGTCGGGGCAATGCTGCCCAGATCTTTCAGTTGCGCCGCAGGATCAGCTTACTTCGGCAGGGTGACCGTCTTCCTTCTGTGTACTACTTGGAGTTCACACAACTTTATCAAGAGTATGATCATTTTGATCCTCTTGTCTTTGTAAGTCCCATCGATGAGGCAATGGTTCGGACCCGGGACGACCGTAATCGCATATTTGAATTCCTTCATTGATTACATCGTGACTTTGACCAGATCAGCGTTCAGATTCTTGGCCGACCGCAGATACCTTCTCTTCCTGAGGTCTACAGCATTGTACAACAAGAGTTTGATCGTCGTCAGACACTTCTCCCTGACTCTATGTCGGAGGGCTCTGCTTTGACTGCTACCACCACTCCCTCTCTTCTTGGTACTAGGCCATCCCGGGATTTCAAGTTGAAGAGTTCAGATAAGGATCATCTCCTATGTGACTATTGTGGCAAGAATCGCCATACTCAGGATACCTGCTTCAAGCTTCATGGATTTCCTACCCCAAGAGGGGGTGCTCCACCTCGTGGAGGCAGTGGTTCCGGACGCTTCTCAGGTCGACATGCTGCCCTGCCCCGTACAGCCCATCTTGTTGATGCTCCTACCGATACCTCTCCTGGATACTTTGGTACTGATGCTGCTGCTACCCCTGGTGGCTTTACTGCGGATGAAATGTTGGCGCTCTGACGCATGATGCAGGGAATGTCTACTGAGCCATCATCCTCTTACGCTCATACAGGACTGCCAGGTGCCCACTCAGTTGTTTCTTTGTCTTCTACTCAATGGGTCATTGACTCTGGGGCTACGGATCATATGACCGGGTCATCCACAGGTTTTGTTTCCTATACCCCTCTTTCTGGGCGTGATAAGGTGAGTATTGCTGATGGTTCTCTTGCCCCTATTGCCGGCAAGGGTACCATCCCCTACTCTCTCACCCTGTCCTCGGTTCTTCATGTGCACACCTTTACTCGTAATCTTCTCTCAATTAGTCATTTAACTAACTCCATACATTGCTCAGTGACATTTCTTCCCTCCTCTTGTGTCTTTCAGGACCTGACGACGGGGAAGGTGATTGGCTCTGGTAGTATGGTGGACGGTCTCTATGTTCTTGACTCTGGAACTGCTTCTCCTACCATGGCTCTTCATTCCAGCACTACCCATCCTCTGTACCCCTGGCATTGTCGCCTGGGCCACCCTCCTATCTCTATTATGAAATTATTATTTCCTGCTATGTCTAATGCTGTTTTTGAGACTTTTGTCTGTGATGTCTGTAGTCTAAACAAACATCATCGTACTTCATTTAAGCATCTTTCGCTACCTAGTTCTATTCCATTTGCGGTTATTCATAGTGATATATAGGGCCCTTGTCGTGTTCCTTCCATTTCTGGGTGTGCGTGGTTTGTTACTTTTATTGATTGTTTCTCACGTACTACCTGGTTGTACTTAATACATCGTAAAAGTGATGTATTCTCTGTTTTTCAGCGCTTTCATATCATGGTTTCCTGTCAATTTCAATCTAACATAAAAGTTCTTCGTAGTGACAATGGACGCGAATACATTGATTCGCAGTTTGAAAACTATCTTGCTGATCACGGCATCCTCCACCAGACTACATGTGCTTATTCTCCAGCCCAAAATGGTGTGGCCGAGCGGAAGAATCGCCACCTCTTGGAGGTTGCTCGCTGTCTGTTGTCCACCATGCATCTCCCAAAATTTTATTGGGGAGATGCTGTTCTGACTGCGGCATACCTTATCAATCGAATGCAACCGCGTGTCCTTGGGCATTCCACTCCCCTTCATACCCTCCGGGTGCGCCCTACACAGCTTCCTCCTAAAGTGTTTGGATGTGTTTGCTTTGTTCACATCCACCATCCCCGCCCCTCTAAATTGGATCCTCGTGCTCTCAAGTGTGTCTTTGTCGGTTACTCACCTACACAAAAAGGGTACAAGTGTTTTCATCCTCCTACCAGGAAAGTGTATGTCAGTATGGATGTCACATTCCGTGAATCCGAGTCCTACTACCCTATCACTGACTCTCCGCCTTCTGGTGATTCCCCGCCTTCGGGTGTTTCTCTGTCCGTTCCTCCACCATATCCCTCACTTCAGGGGGCGATTCTACCAGTGGAAGTGAGTCCTCCAATACTAGTGGAGGAGAGCTCCTCTCCTATACCTTCATCTTCCTTTATACCTTCACCGGAGAGCTCCTCTCCTATACCTTCATCTTCCTCCATACCTTCACCCCCGCTCCTGCAGGTATATACCCGGCGTGTCATGAGGTCAAGCACACAAGCCCCTACTATGCTACCAGAACAGTCAGTGGATCCTGACTCAGGGCCTTTCGATCTTCCGATTGCCCTTAGAAAAGGTACCAGGTCTTGTACTCACCATCCTCTATCAAATTTTGTATCTTATGCTGCGCTTTCTACTCCCTACAAGTCCTTTGTCTCTTCTCTCTCTACTGCCTCTATACCCGCATCTTGGCAACAGGCTTTGGGAATCCCTGTGTGGCGAGAGGCGATGATTGAGGAAATGAATGCTCTGGAAAAAAATCATACATGGGACTTGGTGCCTCTCCCCAATGGCAAGAAACTTGTTGGGTGCAAATGGGTGTTCTCGGTGAAACAGAACCCACAAGGAATCATTGAAAGATGTAAGGCGAGGTTGGTTGCAAGGGGTTATACTCAGACCCACGGCATTGATTATCAGGAGACGTTCACCCCGGTGGCCAAGATGAATACTATCCGGGTCTTACTTTCTGTTGCTGTTTGCAAACATTGGGACCTATTTCAGCTGGATGTGAAGAATGCCTTTCTCCACGGTGACTTGGAGTAGGAGGTCTATATGTCAATCCCCTCGGGTCTTTCTCCTGTTGGTGCTGTTGGAAAAGTGTGTAGACTGTTGAAGGCTCTCTATGGGTTGAAGCAGTCCCCAAGAGCATGGTTTGGCCGGTTCCACAAGGTCATGATGTCGTTTGGATACTATCAGAGCAATGCTGACCACACATTGTTCATTAAACGTAGATTTGGAAAACTTACTTCTCTCATTGTGTATGTTGACGATATTGTCATAACTGGTGATGATATCGAAAAAATTCAGAGCCTGAAACAAAAGCTAGCTGGAGAGTTTGAGGTCAAGGACCTGGGAAAACTCAGGTATTTCTTGGGAATAGAAGTTGCCAGATCCAAGCGGGGGATCTTCATTTCTCAACAAAAGTATACGTTAGATCTCCTCGAGAAGATGGGAATGAGTGGATGAAGACCGGCCGACACTCCAATTGAAGCAAATCACCGTTTATCGTGTGATGATGGAGCGGACATTGAAGATGTCTCTGGGTTCCAAAGATTAGTGGGAAGGTTGATATATCTGTCCCATACTCGCCCAGATATTTTCTATGCAGTGAGTGTTGTGAGCCAGTACATGCATGCTCCCAAGACCTGACACATGGATGCTGCACACAGAATTTTACGGTATCTCAAGTCTTCACCAGGAAGGGGTATCCTGTTTGCCCCAAACACCGGCCTAAAAGTTGAAGTCTACACTGATGCTGATTGGGCTGGGTCTGTTGATGATAGACGCTCAACTTCGGGATATTGTTCTCTCGTTGGAGGCAACCTTGTTACTTGGAGGAGTAAGAAGCAACAAGTTGTGGCACGTTCTAGTGCTGAGGCCGAGTTCAGAGCTATGGCTCAAGGGGTCTGTGAAGGCTTATGGCTTCGTGCCCTAATGCGTGATCTTGGTCTCGAAGAAGAAGGACTCATCCTTCTGTATTGTGACAACAAGTCGGCCATCAGTATCGCACACAATCCCGTTCAACATGACCGAACGAAACACATCGAGGTGGATCGACACTTCATCAAGGAGAATATTGAGCGAGGGATTGTGTGTACTCCCTTTGTGCCCTCCAACAGGCAGCTAGCGGATATTCTCACTAAAGGATTAAGTGGGAACACATTTGGCAAGATTGTGAACAAGTTGGGCATGATCAACATCACTTGCCCAACTTGAGGGGGAGTGTTAGATTAAATACTTTTTATATGGTTTTATGTAACACCTCTATATAGAGGACTCCTATTGTTGTAATGACCTAATCTAATTTTCACGGTTCAATAATAACTAAAGATAGGGCATAATGGCGACAAAGGATCCATAAAGCCAACCCAACAATAGTGGAATAAAGGCTTGAGTGTTGTTGTTATATTTGATAAATCACTTATTGTTGAACAATAAAACTCCCGGAGAAGTGTTTATAAAAAAAATGTCTCTACTTCTCAAAAACTGATATTGATCTTTAGTTACAAATTTATAAAAAAAAAAACTATAAAACGATACAAACTAAAGGTCTCATTCATCATCTTACCAAGACACAACTCACTGCACCTACTGATGAGTGGATCCGTGACGACAGACACGTTCAATCTTGGCTTCTCAATTCTCTGGACACTGAGCCCTATCGTATGACTATGTACCATGAGACCGCTCATGCTATGTGGACTAATCTTCATTCCCTCTATTCTGGAAAGGACAGTCTTCAGCACTTGTTTGACATTTTTACTGACCTTCAGTCCCTTGACGATGTAGTTACCGGAGATATTACTTCCTTTGTTGCGCGGGCTAAAACTCTTGTTGAGGCTTGGATCCAGCATCAGCCTCCCACTACGGACGTGGTGACTCAAAGGCAGCAGAAGGAGGCAGTCTGGATTGTTATGATGACGGCGCGTGTCCCCCACATCTTCATAGTGTCCGCGCTATTGTTCTATCATCCGTTGTTACTCCATCCCTCTCAGATGTGTGCTCAATGCTCCTCAAGGTTACTCCACCTTCGGATGTCCCGACTTCGTCTCCCGCTCTGCTTCAGCAACCCGTGGCCACTCTCGCTCCATCTACTCGTGATCCACCGACTCGTGGTGGTCGCCAACTTCGGGGACGCGGTCGTGGTGGCCGAACCCTCTTTAAGTGCTCTTACTGCGGAAGGGATGGTCATCTGGAGGACACCTGTTACCGCAAACAAGGCATGCCTCCTCATCTTACCGCAACAGTAGCTCCCTCACTGGATTGTGGACTCGGGTGCTACACATCATCTCTCTCCACAGCGGCCGCCTCAATATTTAGACACTCCTTACCCCAAGAACATCACTGTGGCTAATGGTGACACGATCCCGGTTTCTAGCACTGCCAATCTCCCTCTTACTCCTCTCTCCTTATCCTCGGTTCTTCATGTTCCGGACTCTCCGTTTAATCTCCTTTTTGTCAGCCGTCTTACACAAGATATTGATTGTTGTGTTACTTTCTCACGCTCTTCATATGTTGTGCGGGATCGACAAACGCGGACTAGACTTGGTAGAGGGCGACTATCAAACGAGTTGTATCTCCTCGACGTTTCTCCCACTGCTCTCACCACTGTCTCCACAACTGATTGGCATCGTCATCTGGGTCATGCCCCCCTTCCAATTCTCAAGAAAGCTCTTCCTATTGTTTCTCTCCAAGAGTTTTTTTGTGAATCTTGTATTTTCGGCAAGCAACACCGTGCATCTTTCCCTTCTTCATGTACTCGGAGCGATGCTCCTTTATCTTTAATACATTCTGATATCTGAAGGCCCTAGTGTTTTTGGTTACAAATATTTTGTTACATTTATCGACGATTACTCGCGAATTACCTGGTTGTATTTACTTCGTGATCGAACCGAACTCACAATGACGTTCCGTGCGTTTCTTACATAAACGCGCACTCAATTTTCTACTTGTGTCAAAACAATTCGTACAGACAATGCTCGCGAGTACACTGGTCGCACATTCTCCAATCTCTGCGCTGAGTTCGGTATTCTCCATCAGACTTCATGTGCATATATCCCCCAACAGAATAGTATAGTGGAACGGAAGAATCACCACCTCCTTGATGTGGCTCGATCTCTTATGATCCAAATGCAGGTTCCTCCTCTTTATTGGAACTTTGTAGTTTCTACAGCTTGTCACCTTATTAATCGCATCTCTTCATCCGTCCTCAACTTTGTGGTGCCCATCACTCTCCTTTATCCATCCACGACTCTCTTCTCTCTCACAACTCGTGTGTTTGGCTGTACCTGTTATGTCCATCACCTCGGTCCCTCCACTAACAAGCTAGCCCCTCGGGCTACCAAGGCGATGTTTGTTGGCTACTCCCGCACTCAGAAGGGATATGTCTGCTTTGATCCTACCACTGGTAAGACAGTTATGTCTGCTGATGTCTCCTTCCATGAAGCCCAACCATATCACACCAGTCCCTCTGATCCCCTTCTTCCTCCTCCTCTACCTCGGCCCTTCGTACCCGTAACAACTCCATTACCACCACTTCTACCTACCCCTCTACCCCACCAGTCCAAAGCTCTTATCACTCCGAACATCCCACCACCAACAGTCCCCTCCAAACCCCCTGTTATTCAAGTGTACACTCGTCTTCCTCCACGTCCAGATGCCTTGCAACAGCTTCCCTCTACCGGTGTGATCTCGCGGCATGTTGATCCGGCATCCTCTTCGACGGCACATCCCATGGACAATTATGTCTCTCTACACCGGCTCTCTCCGTCTCTTCGTGTCTTTGCTCTCTCTCTCTCCTCTATTTTTGTACCTAACTATATGCAGGAAGCTCTCCAGCATCCGCGGTGGCGCGCTGCCATGGATGACGAGATGACGGTTCTGTGGGGTAATCACACTTGGGATCTTGTGTCCCTTCCTCCGGGTCACAGTAGTGTTAGCTGCAAATGGATCTTCACTATCAAACATGTCGCGGATAGGACAGTTGATCGCTTAAAGGCTCGGCTTGTGGCCCGGGGCTTTACCCAACAGTACGGCCTTGATTATGAGGAAACTTTCTCCCCGGTCGCAAAATTGAATTCGGTTCGGGTCCTTTTCTCCTTAGCTGTTCATCGTTAGTGGCCCCTCCATCAGCTAGATGTCAAGAATGCGTTTTGAATGACGATCTTCTTGAGACAGTGTACATGCATCAACCGTCCGGGTTTGAGACCACGGGGGAGTCTCGGGTCAGTCTACTTCGAAAGTCTATTTATGGTCTCAAACAATCTCCACGGGCGTGGTTTGGTAAGTTCAGCAAAGTCGTTCGTGAGGTTGGCTTCAAGCAAAGCTCGGCATATTCCTCTCTCTTTACTCGTCACCAATCAACTGGGACTATCCTTCTGGTCTATGTGGACGATATTCTTATCACTGGTGATGACTCAGCTGGGATACACCATGTGAAGCAACATTTAAACTCTATCTTTCAAATCAAAGATTTGGGCAATCTTCGCTATTTTCTTGGACTAGAAGTAGCACGAAGACAGGATGGCCTCGTCGTATCCCAGCGTAAGTACTGTATTGACCTTTTGCAAGATGCAGGCCTCTCGGGTTGTAACCTGCGGAAACTCCGATGGAAGTCAACCACATGTTGTGTGCTCAGGGATCTGAGAATGATTGTCTTCTTCCGAACCCGGAATACTATCGTCGTCTTGTGGGAAAACTGATATACCTAACAGTTACAAGACCTGACATATCATTTGCGGTTGGTATGGTCAGCCGGTTTATGCATACCCCACGGGTCTCTCACCTCCAGGCAGTGGAACACATCCTTAGGTATCTGAAGACTTCCCCTGGGCAAGGACTTGTGTACAAGCCATCTTCCTCCCTTTCTCTTATTGCATACTCGGATGCGGATTATGCAGGCTCATTGGAGGATCGACGTTCAACTACTGGGTTCTGTACATACTTTGGAGGAAATCTTATCACATGGCGGAGTAAGAAGCAAAAGGTGGTCGCCCGCTCATCTGTTGAGGCCGAGTACCGTGCGATGGCGGCTGTTACATCTGAAATAACCTGGCTTGAAAGTCTTTTAATGGACTTGGGAGTAAAATTATCCACACCCTCAACACTATTCTGTGACAGTCAAGCTGCGATACACATTGCAAAGAATCTTGTGTTCCATGAGAGGACTAAACATATTGAGGTTGATTGTCACTTTATTTGAGAAAAGGTTCAAGCAAAGGAGCTAAAGCTTGAACATGTTCCTACCTCTGGGCAAGTCGTTGATATTCTTACCAAGGCGTTGCCTCGCAAGTTGTACTACCAGTTCTTGTCCAAGCTTGGTGCATATGACTTATATGCTCCAGCTTGCGGGGGAGTGTTAGATAATGTAGAGAAAAACAATGTAAATGCCCATTTATAGGCTCATTTCTCCTTTCTCTTTTAGTCTCACATCTCTTGTATAGGATTCTTTCTCGCTCTCTTCTCCTATATATTTGTATTTTTTCTTGTATTTTACACACGAAGAAGTATATACAAGGTTGGCCCTTTGTTTTCTACACTAATGACAACTTTCTCAAGAAAACATACAAAAATTAAATTCCAAATATCCAAGATGCTTTAGTCATTATAAATATTCTTTAAATTATATGGTTGTTTTTAAGAAAAATTTCATCAATTCAATATGATATACATGTATTGATGAACAAGCCTATTTGCACCGTTGCCTGTTATAAATCTCCCTCATGGAATTAGTAATAGCGTGCTTGCTAGGAAAAAAAATATAAGCATTCTATCTTTGTCCTTATATACATCATATTCTATTGCATTACCTAAGTCATATGTCTAACTTAAATGAAAACATTACTATAAAACTTGTTGACTATGACAATTATAAGTTTATGGCAAATGTAAACATGAGAATAAAACAAAAGCAATTTGTACATACATCATATTCTATTGCATTATCTATTAGTCATATGCCTAACTCAAATGAAAGCATTGTTGGCGAGCTGAACCCAGATAAGTCCAATGTGACGTGTGGGACGGAAGATGACTCGGAGTATCCCAACGCGTGGCTAGGCACTGTGATATTTAGTCCCACGTCGCCTACTATTATGACCTATCTAGGAGAAGAAGAGGAAGTAGGAAGAAGGCTAGAGGATTAGGGTTTAGGAGAGGAAGAAAAGAAAGGATACCTGGAATAATCTTCTTGTCCCACCAAGGAGGAGGGGTTGGCTATTTATGCTCCCACCCAACCCCTAGGGCCGGCCGGCCCCATTGGGGCTGAACCCATGTAATCAGCCCCCATTCTGCTTTATTGTTGGGTTCGGGCTGAACCGGATGGTTCAGCCCGATTTTCATTCTCCGTCTCCTTCGGCCTTCGCGCATATTTAAATCCACGGAAACGTAGATCGTCCGGGGGCATAACATTCCCCTCCCCATCAAGAAGCACCTTGTCCTCAAGGTGAAAATGAGGATAGCGCTCCCGGAACTCCAAGAGGTCAACCCACGAATTGTGCGTCTCTGGCATCTGCTTCCATTTGACGAGAGAATCGTTGGCCGGTACTCAGTGCCTTGTTTTTTCCACTTGGTCATGAGAACTTCTTCAGGTAAGGGCCTCAATTCGTCGCTGCTGGTGGCCTCAGGTAAGATAGGAGTGACGTGAACAGCGTTCCCCAGCTTCTTTTTGAGTACTGATACATGAAAAGTAGAGTGAATGCGGGACCCCTCCGGAAGCGCCAAGGTATAGGCTACGGGTCCTACCCGCCGAATGATCATGTACGGCCCGTAGTAGCGTGGGGCCAGTTTCTGATTGGCCCGGCGGGCGACTGATAGCTGACGATATGGCTGGAGCTTGAGAAACACCCCATCGCCTACCGCAAATTCCCTTTCCGTACGGTGCTTGTCAGCTTGGACCTTCATGCGGTCTTGGGCCGCTCGTAAATTGTCTCGGAGAATAGCCAAGGTCCGATCCCGATCTTGAAGAGCCCGATCTACCGTCGGGAGGGCACTGCCGGCCGGTTCATAGGAGCACAATGTGGGTGGCGGACGCCCGTACACCGCCTCGAACGGAGTGAGTCGGCTGGCCGTGTGAAAGGAGGTGTTGCAGCAGTACTCGGCCCAATGTAGCCACCTGGTCCACATGCGGGGTTCATCCATGACAAAGCACCGTAAGTATGTCTCTACTCCTATGTTTAGCACCTCCGTCTGGCCGTCGGTCTGGGGGTGATTGGCCGTGCTCATGCGTAATGTGGTACCCTGAAGCCGAAAAAGCTCCGTCCAAAAATGGCTGACAAAAATTGGGTCCCTATCAGAGATGATGGCCCGAGGAACCCCGTGGAGTCGAACTATCTCTTTGGCGAAGAGCTCAGCCACTGTTTCTCCGGAATATGGGTGGCTCAAAGCAAGGAAGTGGTCGTACTTGGACAGTTTATCGACCACTACTAGAATGACCGACTTGACCTGCGATTTGGGAAGGCCCTCGATGAAGTCCATGGAGACGGTGTCCCAAATCTGGTGTGGGATCTCTAACGGAGTAACAAGACCCGCTGGGGAGATCGTCTCATACTTTTGCCGCTGGCAGACATCGCATTCCCTCACGAACTGCTGAACGTCCCGCTGCATCCCCTTCCAAAAGACATTGGCCTTGACCCGCTGTAAGGTCCGACGGATACCGGCATGACCACCGGTCGGTGAAGCGTGAAACTCCCGAATCATAATAGTACGCCAAGGGGACGTGGCCGGTATAACGAGCCGACCCTGGTAGTAGAGCCGCGTGCCAAGTAAGTGATAGCCATCCTCTGTGCCTCGGCCCTGCTGCAGTGCTTCAACAATGGCGCGGAGAACTGGGTCCTGGAGAACTTCAGCATGTATGTTGTCTAAGGATGCAATCACCGGCCCAGAGATGTGAGTAAGGGAGCTTTCTGGTATCCGATACAACGCATCGGCCGCCATATTCTCCTTCCCCTTTTTGTAGACAATCTCATAATCATACCCCAGAAGCTTCGTCAGCCACTTCTGCTGTAGCGGGGATGCCAACCGTTGCTCAAGGAAATGTTTCAAACTCTGGTGGTCTGTACGAACCTGGAAATGTCGCCCCAGAAGATAGGGCCGCCATAAAGCGACCGCGTGGATGATGGCGAGCATCTCCTTCTCGTACGTAGAGAGCCCCAAGGTCCTCGGGGCGAGATCTTTGCTGAAATAAGCAAGTGGCCGACCCTCCTGCATGAGGACCACGTCGATGCCGACGCCAGATGCATCTGTCTCCACCACAAAGTCCTTAGAGAAATCCGGAAGTGCTAGCACCGGGGTGGTAGTCATGGCCCTTTTGAGGCCCTCAAATGCTTCATCGGCCTCTGCATTCCATCGAAAGGAATCCTTCTGCAGCAACTGAGTGAGTGGTCGTGCTATCTTCCCGTAGTCCTTCACGAACCGGCGATAGTAGCCGGTCAGCCCAAGAAAGCCTCGTAAGGCCCGGATCGTCGTGGGTTGCGGCCAAGTCACCATGCTTTCAATCTTCCTCGAGTCGGCCTGGACCCCTTGAGCGGAGACCAAATATCCCAAGTATTCGACCTCCGTCTGCCCAAAAGAGACTTTGGATCGCTTGGCATACAGCTGATGCTCCCGCAAAATGTGAAATACATGTCGAACGTGCTCCTGATGCTCATCCCAGCTCCTGCTATAGATCAAAATATCATCAAAGAAAACTAGCACGTACCGACGAAGCAGTGGTCGAAAAATCTCGTTCATGACGGCTTGGAAGGTAGATGGGGCGTTGGCCAATCCGAACGGCATCACCAGAAACTCATAGTGACCGTCGTGAGTACGGAACGCCGTCTTGTGGATGTCCTCGTCCCGCATGCGTATCTGATGGTAGCCGGATCGGAGATCCAGCTTGGTGAAGAGGCTTGCCCCATGCAGCTCGTCTAGCAGCTCCTCGATCATCGGAATGGGAAACTTGTCTTTGATGGTCGAGTGATTTAGTCCCCTGTAATCGACACAAAACCGCCATGATCCATCCTTCTTCTTGACCAAGATGATCGGAGAGGAGAACGCGCTGGTGCTGGGCCGGATGATGTCGGCGGCCATCATCTCACGTACGCTGAGTTCTATCTCCGTCTTCTGAATGTGGGGATACCGGTATGGACGAATATTCGTCGGGTCTGCTCCGGCCTTCAGCTGAATCTGATGATCTCTGAACCGTGCGAGTAGTAAAGAATGTGGTTCCTGGAAGATGTCATCAAACTGGACCAATAAATCCTGCAGTTGCTCTGGTTCTGACGTCGACCCAAGAGCCTCTATCCCCAACACCAGGGTCATCATACTACCCTCTTCCTCCATCCTTTGCAGGCACCTGAGGGATATCTCCTTGAGCGGAGACGACTGTATCCCCTGTAGGCAATGCTCTGTCCCCAGGTGCGAAAACCCCAACGTCATCTTCTCCCAATCAGTGGTTACCCGCTTGAGCTGGCGGAGCCACTGCACGCCCAACACCATGTCCTACCCCCGAATCGGTAGCGATAACATCCGTCCGACACACATAGCCATGTAGTCACAGCTCCACCCCTTTCAGGACCCCTTCGCACCTCCTCAACTTGCTGTCGTCAGCCACCATAACCTGGAAAGAAGCCCCCTTGTCGACTGCATGTCCCGCCTTCTGTGCTGCTGCGGGAGTGATAAAATTATGGGTACTCCCGCTATCTATCAAAATA
The DNA here is from genome assembly GCA_039513925.1 of Platanthera zijinensis. NCBI lineage: Eukaryota > Viridiplantae > Streptophyta > Magnoliopsida > Asparagales > Orchidaceae > Platanthera > Platanthera zijinensis. The sequence goes on from CM077080.1 coordinate 39,584,144, forward strand.
GTCGCCCGCTCAAGCCCCAACTTCCCAGCAATCCGTAACGTAAGAGGGGCTGAACACCCTTCCATGGCCTGGATGGACACCCCAAACTCTGCAAGGTCCAAACCATCCACCTCATCACAGCTAAAGGGCTCCTCCTCGTCATCCTCCTCCCTCAACATGAATACTTGCACCTTTTGGCACCGGTGTCCCGGTGTATACTTTTCTTCGCAGTTGAAGCATAGCCCTTTATCCTTCCTGACCTGCAGCTCAGGCCAAGTCAGGCGTGTCACTGTCAGCCGTCCTGCCTGCGGCTGCTCACGCCGCCCTGCTAATGGTGTTGCTGGTGCTGCTGGTGCTGCGGGAGCGCGTTGTTACGGACTAGTCTTCTTGACCACGTCGCGCACGGTCAGCCTCACTTCAAAAGAACGGTGGTGGAAATGCAACGGAAACTAGAACACAAGAGCACAAGAGAGTAAGAGAGAGCAAGAAAGCAAGAGAACTCGAATGCTATTTCAAACTTGGTGATTACAACTGAGGGGGTCTCCTCCTTATATAGAGCCCCAAAGAATTTCCCTCCAAAAGTTGGAAGGATCTAGAATACGGCCTACTCTAGAATCTTCTATACACTTCCAATATGTACAAGTATCATGAAGTCTCTAGAATGTTCCCAAGAGATCATTCTAGACTTCTCTCCAACCTTCCCTCTAGAATTCACTAAAATCCTCCATGGACTTAACCCCATCTGGTCATGATCGAGCCATCCGAGCAAGTTCGTGACATTCTCCCCCACCTATCCTGGCGGCGTCCTCGTCGCCTCAAACTGCTGAATGAACTCCTTGAATTGCCACAAGTATTCAAGGGTTTCCCATGTTGCCTCTGAATCTGGCCGCCCCTTCCATTTGATGAGGAATTGAGTGCTCGGCGGAACTCCTCGTCGTCGTATCACCCTCTTTGACAACACCTGATCAATCTCCCTCTCAAATGACTTGGTCATGATCGGAGGTGCTCTATGTGATTCTCCTCGCCCCGGGTCTTCCTGATCTTCATGATAAGGCTTCAACATGCTAGTGTGGAAGACTGGATGAATCTTCAACGAACTTGGTAGATCAAGGCGGTATGACACCTTGCCCACCTTGCTGATCACCTCGAACGGCCCTTCATACTTCCGCAACAATCCATTGTGCATGCTCCGCAACACCTTGAATTGTTGGGGTAGAAGCTTTACCATCACTTTGTCGTCGAGGCCAAACTCCTGCGGCCTTCTTTTCATGTCAGCCCATTTCTTCATGCGTTTCCTGGCCTTCTCCAAGCAAGCCTTGGCCAAGTCATTCTGCTCCGCCCATGACTTAGCCATCTGAAATGCTCCTGGGCTCCTTCCTTCTCCTTGGCTGATTGCCAATGCATGCGGTGTGAGCGGTTGACGTCCTGTCGCCAGCTCGAAAGGACTCCTCCCCGTCGACTCGCTCCTTTGCAAATTGTAGGAGAATTGGGCAACATCCAAGATCTTCGCCCAATCCCGCTGATTGGCACTGACAAAGTGCCGCAAGTAACACTCCAACAAGCCGTTCACCCGCTCGGTCTGCCCATCTGATTGCGGGTGGAAGCTAGTAGAGAAGTTCAACTGCGAACCCATCATCTTGAACAGCTCCGTCCAAAGCTTCCCCGTGAAGCGAGGATCCCGATCGCTGACGATGTTTAGTGGTAGCCCCCAATGCTTCACCACTTCGTTGAAGAACCCCTGGGCCGCCTCCTCTGCAGTGCAATCCTTTGTACTTGGGATGAACGTCCCGTACTTGGAGAATCTATCTACAACCACCATGATAGACCCAAATCCTTCCGACTTCGGCAACGCGCTGATGAAGTCCAATGTCACGGTGTGCCATGGATGATCTGGCACAGGCAAAGGTTCCAACAATCCCGTTGGTTGCCGGTTCTCCACCTTGTCTTGTTGGCATACAAGACAGGTCTTCACGTAGGTGTCCACGCTCTCCTTCATCCTTGGCCAATAGTACATGATCTCCACAAGCGTCATGGTCCTCTTCTGGCCTGGATGTCCTGCCAATCGAGTGTCATGACATTCCTTGATCAACTCCCTCCGCAGGTTGTCCCACTTCGGGATGTAGAGTCTCTTCCCTTTGGTGTAGAGGAGTTCATCCTCCACCCAAAACTGCTTGGTCTTCCCTTCCTTTGCCGCTTGCATCCACTCCTTTGCCAACGGATCTTGTTGCAGCCCTTCCTTGATCCTGGCTAGCAACTCTCCCTTCGTCGTTGTCATAGCGGCAAGTCCAGTTTTGCGGCTTAAGGCATCCGCAACCACATTCGCCTTCCTGGGCTTGTACTCCAAGGTGTAATCGAACTCTGCCAGGAAGTCTTGCCACCGTGCCTGCTTGGCGAATAACTTCTTCTGCGTCTGGAAGTAACTTGTAGCCACGTTGTCCGTCTTGACTACAAACTTCGCTCCAAGCAAGTAGTGCCGCCACACCCGCAAGCAATGGATGATGGCTGTCATCTCCTTCTCCTGGACGGTGTATCGCCGCTCCGTCTCATTCATCTTCCGACTTTCATAGGCAATGGGATGCCCATCCTGCATCAAGACTCCGCCAATGGCAAAGTCCGAAGCATCCGTCTGCACCTCGAACTCCTTCCCAAAGTCCGGCAATGACAACACCGGCTCGGCGCTCATCGCCAACTTCAGATCTTGACATCCTTCATCCCAAGCCCAAGTCTTGTCCTTCTTCAGCAAGTCCGTCAATGGAGCCGCTCTCCTTGAGTAGCCCTGAATGAACCGCCGATAATAGTTTGCAAGACCAAGGAAAGATCTTAGCTCGGTTACCTTCGTCGATGGCTCCTAATCAGCGATCGCCTGAATCTTGGTTGCATCCATCTTCAACCTTCCATGGCCAATGACATGTCCAAGGAAGTGAACCTCCTCCACTCCGAATGTGCACTTCGATCTCTTCACATACAACTCGTTCTCTCGCAAGGCCTGAAAGATGATGCGGAGATGTTCCACATGCTCCTCCATAGAATTGTTGTAGATTACGATATCGTCAAGATAGACCACCACGAACTGATCAAGATAAGGGTGGAATATCCTATTAATCAAAGTGCAAAACGTCGCCGGAGCATTTGTCAAGCCGAACGACATGACCAACCACTCATAGGACCCATAGCGAGTGATGCATGTCGTCTTCGGCTCATCCCCTTCAGCAATGCGGACTTGGTAATAGCCTTTTTGCAAGTCCATCTTGGAATAGATCTTTGCCTTCCCCATCCTGTCAAACAAATCCGCGATCAATGGAATAGGGTATTTATTCTTCATTGTTACCTTGTTGAGTGCGCGATAGTCGACACACATCCGCAAGGACCCATCCTTCTTCTTCTGGAACAGCATCGGTGCCCCATACGGTGCTTTTGACGGTCGGATCTTCCCCGTGTCAAGTAGCTCCTTCAACTGCTTGCGAAGCTCTTCCAACTCCGGTGGAGCCATGCGATATGCCGTCACTGTTGGTGGTTTCACCCCTTGCTCCAACACGATCTCGTGATCCACCTCCCTCCGAGGTGGTAGCTTGTTTGGCAGCTTCGCTGGCATCACATCTTGATTCTCCTTCAAGACTTGCTCCACCAAAGGATGTACCTCCTCATCCTCCGCTGTCGTTGCTTCCTCCTTCAAGGTGGCTAAGTAAGTCACCTCTCCTTTCTTCATGCCTTTGGCTATTTGCATAGCCGATAGCTGCTTCCCCTTTGTTGGTGGTCCTTCCACCGTCGGGATCATGCACGGAGACCCTTCCTTCATGATGCACATAGATCTGTAGAATGGCATCGCAATAGCACGCACCTTTGCAAAGAAATCCATGCCAAGCACGACTTGGAAGTCATTCATCGAAGCAATGGAGAAGTCGACTTGGCCCTTCCAAGTTCCTATCTGCAACTCCACTCCGCGTGAAACACCTTGCAGCGGTCTCGCCACTCCATTCACCGTCTTCAACCAGCCGTCACCCTTGGAGACATGAAGACCAAGCCTCTTTGCCTCCTGCTCGGTCATGAAGTTGTGCGTCGCTCCCGTATCAAGCAATGCCTTTGTAACCTTCCCATTTGCCTTCGCCTCGACAAACATCAACCCTTTCGCAGCTGGAGAGGGTTTGATGTTCAAAGCATTAAGTAATTGTAAGGAACCCATTTGAGCAGAAGTACCTTCCCCTTGAGTTGCCGCAACATCGCCTTCAACCATTGCTGAAAGCATTCCTGTCTTTGGACAACTGCTCATTGCATGCGGTCCCTTGCACAAGAAGCATCCTCCCTTTGGAATGAAGGCCTTTTTCTTCTCCTCGTACTCCTTCCTGGCATCATATTGCTGGAAGTTGGTCTTCTTGAAGTCACGCTTCTCTCCCCCACCTTTCCCTTGATCACCCTTATCCTTCTTTGGCTTTGCCGCATCCGGGTGTCGTTGGAATTCGACAAGGGACTCCGCTGCAGCAATTCCCTCATCCAATGTCTTGACATCTCGCCGTTGCAGCTCCTGCCTAGCCCAATGTTGAAGACCATCCACGAAGAAGAAAAGGAGATCTTCATCAGACATATTGGGAATTTGCAGCATAATGGTGGTGAATTCCTTGACATACTCCGCAATGCTTCCTTTATGCTTCAATTCCCTTAGCTTCTTCTTTGCTTCATAGATGACATTTTCCGGATAGAAATGTCGCTTGAGTTCCCTCTTGAACTCCTCCCAATTGTCGATGCGATACAAGCCCTTCTCGATATCGCCCTGCTTTCTTCGTCACCACAGTGAAGCTACATCGGTCAAATAATAAGAAGCTTGTCGTACCTTGACAGCTTGCTCCTCAACAGTGCATCCCTCGAAGTATTGCTCCATTTGCCAAATGAAGTTTTCCACCTCTTTGGCATCGCGCTTGCCCCCAAATGCCTTAGGCTTTGGAACCTCCATTCTTGTATTGCCCATCGCCATGTTGCCTCCACCGTTAGCCACTGCTCTTCGGCATAGAGTCAACTCCTCTCGCATTTCATCAAAGTCGGTCTGCATCACTTGGATGGTCTCCTCTATCTTAGCAAGGCGTACTTCCAATGTCGGTTGAGCATCAAGCAAAGTCTGGGTAGACTCCTTGATGGACTCGAATTCTTCGAGAACATGAGTTTCAAGGGTTTCAAAGTTACCTTCCACCCTTTCCACTCGATTTGTCAGCAATATGAGCGTCTGATCCATCAAAGTTCCTTCTCGCGACCTGCTATGATCCCTCTTCTTCCCACAGCCTTGGTATTCCACGACTTCCCTGTCGTCAACAACACTCGAGTTGTTTCCCTCGTTCACCATTGCAGCACCACACGATCAACCTCGCTTTGATACCAACTGTTACGGACTAGTCTTCTTGACCACGTCGCGCACGGCCTTAGCTCCTCTTGAAACCCCCTTGCGGCTAGCTAAGTCAGCCTCACTTCAAAAGAACGGTGGTGGAAATGCAACGGAAACTAGAACACAAGAGCACAAGAGAGTAAGAGAGAGCAAGAAAGCAAGAGAACTCGAATGCTATTCCAAACTTGGTGATTACAACTGAGGGGGTCTCCTCCTTATATAGAGCCCCAAAGAATTTCCCTCCAAAAGTTGGAAGGATCTAGAATACGGCCTACTCTAGAATCTTCTATACACTTCCAATATGTACAAGTATCATGAAGTCTCTAGAATGTTCCCAAGAGATCATTTTAGACTTTTCTCCAACCTTCCCTCTAGAATTCACTAGAATCCTCCATGGACTTAACCCCATCTGGTCATGATCGAGCCATCTGAGCGAGTTCGTGACAACGTGCTCCCCCTCGATTTCGCTGGCGGCTGAACCGCTCCTCCTGTATCCTGGCTAGACTGATGGCGTGGCTCAGACTGTTCGGCATGTAGGCATGGACCTCATCTCTCAGGTGATCCTTCAGCCCTGAAACGAAACAACTGAGGAGGGTCTTTTCCACCAAATTGACCTGATTAGCCAGCCGCTCGAACTCCGTGCGATATTCCGTCAATGTCCCCTTCTGTCAGAATTTCTGCAAGGCAGCCTCCACGTCCTCATACTCCAAGGGCCCGAAGCGGGCAGTAAATCCCTCTACAAAGTGCGCCCACGGCGCGTACCCATAGCTTCGAACAAACCATTGTGCCCACTGGTATGCGTCGCCCTCCAAGTCAAACGACGCCAACTGCACACATTGCTCATTAGGGATCTCTTGGTATGTGAAGAACAACTCGGCCTTTTGTACCCATTCCAGCGCGTCGCTATCCCGGAATGTCAGAAAATTCATCCGCGTTCGTTTTGGTTGCATAAAGGCCCGCAGGTTCGCTCCTCCATTCCTGTCATACCCTGGATCTAGCCCTGCTGGCCTGATTGGTTCCGCCACTAGATTCGGCCGACCATAGTAGTCTTGATAATGTTTCCCGTCGTATCCCCCTCCCATAGAAGGGCCCTCCTCCTCGTCAAAAATGTGCCTGGGAGGATATCCCCACCATTGTTCGCCTTGTCCCATCCTCGCCAGAGCCCCTAGTACCGGCGGCCTGGGGAGGATCCCATTTCCAGCGCCATTTGGACCCCCCATGTGCAGCCGCGGCCTCCAAATCTGCTCCTGATGTCCAAAAGGGTGGTCGACAGCCACCCCGGCGACTCCACCGCTGGCGGCCACCCCTCCTGGGCCGGTCCACCCCCAGGCGACCTGCTGGTGGGGGTTTGGTCCCGGTCCGATCCGCGGCCTGGCGGCAGGAACGCCCGCACCTGGGCTCGGCGGAACCTGCGTCGTCGGCCCTGTAGGGCTCGGCTGGGCCGACGGGCCACTGTAGCCGGCCGTCCAGCCTGGTTCTGGGTTGGGGACGTTGTAGGGCATCATTCCCGACCCTCCCGTGGTGCCTCCGGTGGGTGACGATGTCGTATGTGTCGATTCCCCCTGTTCCGCCGTTTTCCCCCTTAGGGTTTGCGTTAACAGCGCCTTCAGCTCATCCATGCGTCCTTCCATGCGTTCTTCCAGATTTTTCGTGGAGGTTTTGACTTGTTCTTCGATCTCGGCCACCGAATCCGCCAAGGCGACGTAGTTTTTTTCGATGGTGGCTAAGCGTGCCATCTCCGCCTCCGTGCGTGTCACCATTGTTGCAGGAAAGATGCTCTAATACCAAATGTTATGACATATCTAGGAGAAGAAGAGGAAGTAGGAAGAAGGCTAGAGGATTAGGGTTTAGGAGAGGAAGAAAAGAAAGGATACCTGGAATAATCTTCTTGTCCCACCAAGGAGGAGGGGTTGGGTATTTATGCTCCCACCCAACCCCTAGGGCCGGTCGGCCCCATTGGGGCTGAACCCATGTAATTCAGCCCCCATTCTGCTTTATTGTTGGGTTCGGGCTGAACCGGATGGTTCAGCCCGATTTTCATTCTCCATCTCCTTCGGCCTTCGCGCGTATTTAAATCCACGGAAACGTAGATCGTCCGGGGGCATAACACCTACCCACTGGCATAGAGTTGGGTTGTCACGATGTGGGGGCATGTTGGCGAGATGGTCCTCAACTAATCCACCTTGACGTGTGGAACCGATGACGACTCGGAGCATCCCCGGCGCATGTCTAGGTCGTGTGGTATTTAGTCTCACATCGACTACCCACCGGCTCCCGCTTGTGCTATGTACCCCCACCCCTCCTATCACCAAGGGGTTTTTGGATGGAATCAGGCGCGGGTTGTTTCAACAAAACATGACAATTATAAGTTTATGGCCAATGTAAACATGAGAATAAATTCAAACCAAGCAATAAGAAAATAGTTATTAAATTCTGAAATTCTTTTTATATAAAGTGTTAAGTAATACAATGGATTGGGATGAAAGCTCGCAAGTTGGAATTAACATTCAATATACACAGTGGTTATGCTAATATTGTCACACAGCCTTTATTGTAGATAATATCATGTCCACATGAATTTTGGATTTCAAAAGTATGTTATGGAGTGGAGAAATAGACATACATATGATGATTCATGATAATTCTACAAGAAAGGGTACATAACATCAAGTGGAAGAATTTTGAGTAACTACTTCACTGTCGAACTTTTCTAAGTGAACAAAGTTGATGTGAAACTTGTTCAAATTTCTTCTTATAATCAAATCATGAACTCTTTTGTAGTTTTCTCTCTTTCTTCTGCTGACTCCTTCGTTTTTTGATCGAGCCTTACAGACATTGTTCTCTAGTAGCTCTCCTAGTCATTTACGAATTACTAAGTGAGACATTCTATTATGCTTAGTATGCAGTTTAAGCAGAATTCTAATTGCTTTGTAATATATAAAACTCAATGACTGATAAATAAAACTCAATGACTGATAAATAAAACTCAATGATTGATAAATAAAACTGATATTTAGATTTTCCATTCCTTCAATATTAAAGATCTAATTTCTTGATCAAATGAGAGACTTACAGAATTCCACGAGTTACCTCCTTATACAAGAGCTAAACATGCTCCCTATTGAAGAAAATGACCAAAATATTTCTGAGCTATATAGTATGCATTGTGTTATGGGCTTCGTAGGTGTCATTATTAGGTGTCATTATTAGGTGTCATTATTATTAGATGTCATTATTATTAGATGTCATTATTATTAGATGTCATTATTATTCGATGTCGATTATATACATTGTGTCTTCTACTTCGTGTCGAGTTTCTTGGTAATTAGTCTATGTCGTGTAATTCTATATATAAACCCCTTGGGTCATAAATGGAACCATCCAAGAGGTATTATCTATTTCCCTTGTCTTTGTATGAGATGTTGGTAAATCTCTCCTCCTGAGCATGCCCCGCCTAGACAGACGCGGTTCCAGCTCCACGGTACCCTCCATCGTCGTCATCACCGCCTCCGGCAACGCTACCATTGTTACGGGGCAAGCTCATAACAACTTAGTATCAGAGTTATATGATCCTCCCCGCACGCACAAACTCTCTCAGGTTCAAATTTTTGGATGTCCATTGCACAGTTAGCGCCCTAGACTAGCCGAACAACACGCTCTCGTTCATTGTCGTTGCTCCCAATTTATTGTCGATCCCTTCCAACTGCGACTACTGTCGATCCTCTCAGATCGCATCTTCTGTTGCCTTCACAGGAAATTTCGACACCCAGAACCCTATCTTGCGACATTGATGTTGCTTCCGGTCATCATTCTGCTCACTGTCGACGCTAAGCATGTTGTTTCCCCTGCGCTACTCGCTGAAGTCAGCGTCTTCTTCATGCGCCACATTGTTCTGCCTTGCCAAGAATTCTTGCATCCACAACCACAAGCCACGGCAGCCTCTGCATCGACGATTTCGTTGATCTGTTGTCGATCTCTGCATCGTTGTCTTCCTGCTCCAATAGACTTTTCCTTTTTGAGACCCATCATTCCTGCTTTTTGTTGCCAATCTCTGCATTTTCAGGCTACCAACCTATCAAGTCGACAACGTCCTCCCAGCCGACTTTTTCCTTTTCGAGCCCACACAACAGTCAACTTTTTTTCAAGCTCTGAGCTTGCCCTTCTCTCGGATCCCTCCCACCCTAACCAACTTTATTTATTAAAAAAATAGTGTGTTCTTGTTTTTGACTCATCAAAGGGAATCGTCGCAGCTCTCGCGGTAACTCCCAATCAGTCATCTCCGAGGAAGCCAGACGTCCAATCACCCACTCTCTATCTCGTGTTACTCTCAATTTATCACCGGCCACTATGGGCGGCTCACCCGCTCTAATGGATACTATCCAGAGTTAATGCAAACATTCATGACATCCATAGAAGAACGCATTCGAGACACTGAAGCACATCATCGGGAGGACATGGTCACACTCACCAAACTTAATGAGTTAATCGTCCTCATTATGATCGTTACTACCTCCGCCTACTAATCATGTTTGCGGCAATCAGGTGCCTCTATCGTTGCTTTTTCAACCTTATCCCTCAGCCAAAATACCACATGAGGGCAACATCATGCCCTGTTACACCAAGTTGGCATTTCCAACTTATGACGACAAGAATATCAATTAGGTTGGCTCACCAGATGTGGACATTATTTTAGTAATCAGCAGACACTGGTGACGCCGTGACCGAATGGATAAGTTTGGCCTCCTTCCACATGCTTGACATCGCATAGTTATGGTTCACTTGTTTGCAGGCGGATAATCTTGGACTGATCTAGCGCGGCTTCAGACGGGCATACAACACGCGCTTTGATCCCCCCTAATTCGCAGTAACCCCATGAGTGTTCTTACGATGTTACATTAGACGTGGTTGATTGATGTCTATCTAGAACAATTTCAAATTCTTCTAGCGCATGTCATGATACCCCCTGAGATGCAGGTCGCCATCTTTACAACCTGGCTTTGCGATCGACTACGCTTGGACATCAAATTCAAGACCAACGGGATTTGGTGACTGCTATAAGCTTAGGAAGATTGTGCGGCCGTTGACTTCAGTTGGAGCATGAGGCTTACACCACCACCAACACAGGGACTTCAGAGGAACGTGCCGAGGGCACCCAAACCCCGCAGATCTGTCGATTGTCTAGTACAAAAATAACCGATCGACGCGCACAAGGGCTATGTTATAACTGCAATGAGAAGTATACTCACGGTCATCGATGCAAAAGACTTTTTTATCTGCACATAGACTCTGATGACGAGTGGTTGGGTGAAGTGGGCACCATCGTTAATCTCCCTTAAGCTTAAGGTCAGGCTCTTTTTGTATGGCGGGAGAGATGTTATGGGCTTCGTTGGTGTCATTATTAGGTGTCGTTATTATTAAGTGTCGTTATTATTAGATTTCATTCTTTAGAGTTATTATGAATACTGTGTCTTCTATTTCATGTCAGATTAGTTTATTCGAGTCAACCATGTGATCAGGGAGAGGATTGCTGAGGAAGACCGAGTCTGTATCAATATAGTAACAATCATCTTGAGTAGTGAATGGGTACATATAGATTCTTGCGCAAGAAGTAATGGAAGTGGACATTTGGACTGCAGCGTTCTTAGGCTATTTGATAGAGTCTAAAGCTTGATGAGGGTTTTGGTAATTAGTCCAAGTCATGTAATTATACATAGCCACCTCGGGTCCTGAATGGAACCATCCAAGAAGTATTCTCTATTTCTCTTGTCTATGTATGAGATATTGGTAGCTCACTCCTCCCAAGCATGTCTCGCCTAGGCAGTCGTGGTTCTGGCTCCACAGTACCCTCCACCTCAGTCATCACCGCCTTCGGCCACTCCACCGGTGATGGTACCGTTATTATAGGGCAAGCCCATAACACATTGATTCTAAGGCAAGATTTTTTTTTCCTCCAATTTCATCCCTAAACTTTATGAACATTTGATCTTTTTTTAAAAAAGAAAGAGTTAAATCTTAATGGAACTAGAAAAAAACATACATCTCAACGGGTATATAACTCTTTCTCTCAGTATTATATTTCTCATGTGAGTCTATTCCATCAGTTTGAACTATTGGATTGACACGAGGACCTTATGGTCATAATTGATAAGTTCAAGGGCTAGGAGAAAAAAAAATTGGTTCCAAAACCAAATAATTTAAATAATTGAGGACTATTGTAGTCATAAAAAAGGTTATCCTCGTATGACAAGGATCATGTTTTCTAAAGATTATTTCCTAAAAATAATCTTCTTTTGTTGTATTATTGATATGAATATGTGATTTTGTTTAGTTAAATTTCATATAAATATAGTTTCCATCAACTACATGGATTTCTTGATTTAAAAATTATAGAAAGTAATGACTAGCACAAGGCATTGAATTGTCATTCATCTATGCTGGTTTCTATCTTGTCTTCAATTTTCATCAAAGTAGATAATGTTTGTAGATTAATAGTTGGTCATGTGAATTTCATGTGCTTGTTGAATATAGTCACATTTCATAGTAGATTATTATTAGAAACTGCATACTTTAAGATGTTCTCCATCATTATGATTGTCACAACTAGAAACACATTATTTATAGCAATTAAAACAAATATATCTTAAACTTCCTGCTTGATGAAACAAAGTCCAGAAGACGAACTCAAAAATCCAACAGGGCACTCAAACGTTCACAATAAAGCCAATTATTAAAATGAAGATGGTGATGTTGATGAAGATGGCAAATATTTACATACCTTAAAGATGAGAAAAAACTTTATCAAGCTAAATTTACAAATCCTATTAGAAGCATCAAAAAGTAAATAAACATGGAAATGCATACCTTAAAAGTTCCACTTGAAAGAAGCTCTCCTTCAGCTACAATAACAGTGTTCTCAACAAAGAATCCCGAAGTGATTTTGTATTGAATGTCAAGGAAATCAGTTTTCTTCAACCTTCTCTAATAAAAAATGTGGATAGTTATGTGGATTAAATTACAGGGAACATTCTAACTATCTGTTCACCCTATCCCTTTCGGGCCCAATGGTATGTCAAATTTGGAGAGTCTATACTTTTGTTTAATCACGTTTTTAATGTTGCCTATAGATTTAGAACAAAAGGCATATGGAATATGCTCAGTAAAAAACCATGAGAACAAACGGTCTCAAACGGATGCATTAAGTTCGTATAGTTGTCTCCTAAATTTTGTTCACTTAGTACCCGAGAAAACAACATCTATAGAAGCATATTGACACAGCTTTTTCTCTTAACAATCTCTTGTGCGGCCTTAGCTCCTCTTTGCCACTCTGCGTAGCTTAGCCAAGTCAGCCTCTTGCAAGATCTTATAGGAGGCTGACTTACCTAGGCTACTTGGAGTGGCAAAGAGGAGCTAAGGCCGCACTTGAGCTTGTAAAGAGACAAGTCTGTGACAATATGCTTCCTAAGATTATTGCTCGCAGTAGTAGGTGCAAAAAGGAATTGAACACTTTCTATACTCCAGAAAACGAACAAAAAATACTCAACTTATGATAATATTTATGCAAAATGATGTGATGGACCGAATTCAAAGCAACTAAGCAAGTAATTAGAAAATAAATCATCAAAACTAAAATAGTTCCAAACAAGAAAGCTTATTTGATACTGATTAAGCTTATAAAAAATTGAAGGTCTTCCTCTTCACTGTCTAAATAGCTAGTATTAAATACAAATGAACTAATGTAAGCACTAAAGTACAATAAAACAGCATACAATAAGCTATGGAATATCTAATGTCATCTTTGTGAGAGAGAATTGTACCTAAACTTAAAAAGTAACTTTTTGTTGTTGCTTGCAAAAAAGTACATGCTAGGATTAAAATAAAAAAGAACTCGGTATGTTACTCCATGCCCTCATTTTGGCATATACACCACAATATTTCTCATTTTCTTCAAAATAATATTATAAAAGCAAAGCAAGTAGCTACATGGAGAACTTATTCTGGTATTTTGGCCATAGAAAGTAGAAAACTCATTAATGCATGAAAACCTTCATTCATTCCAAACCATTAGCTTGTTAAGAAAAAGAGCAGGCTCGCAAACAATCATTTTTCAGAGTTAGATGGCACAACTAAAATATGATCAATACCTATTTCCTAGGCAAACTGAAAGTTAAGCTAGTAAAATTCTTTATTCTCTAACAAAAAAAATAAACAAGGATATTGCATTTGTCAAGTCAATTGGTATTGCCGCTGAAAGATCTTCCAAGTAGAAGTGTCCTTCCTCGAGTTGAGATATGAACCCAACTAGCCATCGCCTTCCAGTGCACCCAATCAATGATTGGATAGGAGTTATCTATAATAACAATAACTTACTGAATTATGCACAATTTCACTATTCATGAAATCAAAATGGAAGTAAATCTTTAAAGGGTGATTCATGATCAAGATACTAGTGAATTCAACTGCTATTATAGCAGACAAGTAAAAAAAAATGAAGCTGCAGTGTGTAAGACATGATTCAGCAGAGTAAAAAAAAACGGGCTCTTCCCAATTACCTCGCAGCTCTCTGAATCTGCCATTTCGCTGTCAAATATAGGTCTTGAGAAGTACTTATCACGGGTAAGCCTCTGAAGCAACAGCTGGTACCTGTCTCTATAAAGTGCGGCTTTGTCTCCAGCTTCCCCGTGGATTGATAATCTACCAGTATACCTAGAACATAAAAATTTATCGCAGTGAAATACGAATCAGTATAAACCCTAGTAAGCTAACATAATTTTAAGAGATCCTCCATAAAAAGAGATCTGCGATACTTCGAGAAGCAAATCAAGAATAATGAAAGCCCTTCTCCAGACATGAGCAAAGCAAAATAGAAAATGCAAAATTTTGACCTAATCGTTTGAATGGGAGAATAAGAGAGAGGGATCCCAAATACATTTTGATTACATACTCATAAAACACCTTCTTTATGGGATCGTAGCAGAACCTCGGGACGACGAACGCATCTATCACACGAAGAGCCGATCGATTGCTGACTACCGGCGAGGTCGGATCTACGGCGGCCTCTGCCTCCAGAAGAAGGCTCACCACACGACGAATTGCATCACCATCAATTATGGATGATTTAACTGTAAAAAGGAACGAAAAAACGGTGTCAAAAACAAGAGAAAAGTTGGGGATAAGGAAAAGATGGGGAAATTTTAGGTTGAAGGGTTACGAGATTCTTTGTCGATCTCATCGAGAAGGAGGTCGAGGGCTTCGTCCTCGGCGTCGGGGAAATGGGAGAGGAAGGAGAGAGCTTCTTGAAGAGCTTCAACTTTTAGGGTGAAGCCTCGTAGCTTAAATTTTTTTTGGACCCGCCGTCGGATCTCACCCGCCGCCATTCTCCTCACCTCTCCTAAGCTCGCTGCAACGCCGAGAGAAATGTTGGGCACAGTGGCACGACTATTGACGAACCTGTTTGGAGGAAAAGCATATCAATTGGCGGGAAAATGGGAAAAAAATTTGGGGCACTTATATAGCCATTTATGCGAACCCAAAATTTTGGATCCGGATCCTCTCCATTTCACGGCTAATTTTTAGGTCAGGACTCCTGACCTAAAGAAAGGTCAGGACAACCAATGAGGAGCTAGAAACTGCATGGGTCCCGCGCAAAAGTATATGACACAAGCCATTAGTGTGTGGGCCCCACCTCCATTGCAAGCTCATTGGTGGAGGATCATGAGCATGATCAGGAGTCCTGACCTAAATATTGTTCCCATTTCACAACCGGAGGGAATCCATTTCATGGTGGAGATTTATCCATCATGAATCAATGGAGGATTTTTATTTCTTCTTTATGACTAAATAACTCTACCAAAAATATCCCCCGTCTCTCTCTTGCTCCAGTGGGGTCCACTGATGACATTAATTGCTCTGTCCCTCTCATGACTAAAATTTCAATTATGCCACCCATTAAACGGGATAATTTTATAAAACTTAATTAGTTTTCCTTTTAAATCAGAACAACCCTTCGTGAAAGAATTAAATTATAAGTTGTTTTTTTTTGGTTAAAAATGAAATTTCAAATTAAAATTACTTGAGAATATAATTTGATAATATATTATTTAATTAACGCCGTAGCAGTTTGAGTGGTTTAACAAGGAATAATTTTTTTCATATTAAAATAACATATAATTAATTTTTTAAAAAGTTTTTAATCAAAAGCTGATCTCATTTGACTAAAAGTTTGTACAACTGAACTTAATATCATATACCCTTTCTGATGTCGTTGAGTATGCCGCTTGCAAGCAGATGTAAAGGCATAAGTTGATGAAGATGCAGAGGACTAAGTTTCTTGCTCATATCACTCAACCTTTGTTCCTTACTCATATCATTCAACTGAACTAAGTTCCTTGCTTATAATTTACCCGATATCTCATTCATGCACATAAATCTTTTTTAAAAAAAATTAACGACTTCGAATAACGTCATCTGCGAGAGATTGCGACTCAATACTGCTCGCATTTTCAAACGCCTGCTACAAGAAATTGAAACGCAACAAGAAATTGAAAAATATTTGTTCCACAAAAATGAAAAATAGATGTCATTAATAATTTTGTTTGGTCATTACAAACGCAACAAGAAATTGAAAAATATGCGATCAACAAAAATGATACTCGAAATACTACTCGCGCCTTTGCATCTCCTGTAAAAGTAAATTTACAAAATTATTAGCTTTTTGGGATTTAATAATGCTCGTGCAATGAAATTTAGAACTGTAATTACCTTGAACAATAAATCTGTGAAATTAAGATGACTACTACCAGCCATTTCAACAATAGCTCGATTCTCTGAATTGAAATTATTAATCTGTCATATTTGAAATGTACAAATAAGTTAGAAATATTTCAAATAGCAATTATTGAGAACTAATGAATGAATAAATATATAGTTACGTACTAACGAATGAGTAAATGTATACCTTCGCATCTCCTCTTGGTTTTTTCATCCTCTCTATCCATGTCTTTGGACGGCGTTTCTTACAACGAGTATTTTGTTTCTTCTTGATTCCGCGTGCTGTGTATGTCAATGATGGCTCATCTATTGATGAAAGATTTTTGGTTGAAATTAATGTTGTTTCTTCCGTAATATTGCCCGGTTCTCTTGCCTCTCGAATCTTTTTTCTTAAATCATATACTGGTGAACTTAATATCATGTACCCTTTTTCTTTTTCACATGCCTCATTCACCAACTGAACAAAAATAGGACACAAACTTCGGTACCTTTCGCTGTACTCTAACTTTGAATTTTCATGAAAATCAGGTTGTTGCGGTCTAACTCGATGTTCCGGTCGGGCCGGATATTCTTGGACCGCCTTAGCTCGCGGAGCGGTCGAGCGCGCACACAGTCAGTTGGAAAATGGGGGATGGACACGGGACGTTTTAACGTGGAAAACCCTTCAACCGGGTGAAAAACCACGTGACCGGGTCGGTGCCGATCAAAATCCACTAGCTTGTTGGAGTTTACACTTTGACGGGGGAAATCGGGGCGACAGGCCGCTCCCGTTACAATCTTGAGGAGAGAGAGAGTATATGCGCTCGTTGGTGGGCAACAGACTGCCACGCCAACGGGACTTGGATGGTGGAATGCGCGAGATACTTCAGTCGCATGCGCTCAGAGGTGACGCGTGTCCAGGGGTTGTCACGGCTTCCTTTGTGCGTTCTTCTCAGTCCTTGGAGTGCTCCCCTTGTAACTGAGCTCTGGTGGGGTGTCAATAGCCAATGACAGGTTCTGGTAGCTGTTGGCGGGTGTTAGTATCCGTTGGTGGCCGCTGGAGGCTGCGGGTGGCCGTCGGTGGTTGGCGGCGAGAGGCGGCCACTGGTGGTTGACGACGAGGGGTGGCCGCTGGCAGAGAAAACGGGAGAGCTCCTACCTGAGGAAGAAGAAGAAGGGGGAAGCGTAGAAGGAAAAAGTTAGGAAATGAGGAGCCCCTGGGGTCCTTTTATAGGCTCCAGGGAGAAGTTACGACGGGCCCCACCACTAACATAGTGGGTTAGTGGGTGGTTTTGTCCCGATCGGACGGCCGGTGGGGCCTCTCCCTCGATCGGATGGCGGGGAGGGCTTCCCATGATGGCGGGCCGTCATGACGGCGGCGGCAGCCAGGCGGCCGGCGAGGGAGGCCGGCGGCGGCCCCGGTCACGGCCGGCCATGGCCACGGCCGTCCATGGCCGGGGCGGCCATGGCCACGGCCGGCCATGGCCGGGGCGGCCATGGCCGGGGCGGCCATGGCCACTGCCGGCCATGGCCGGGCGGCCATGGCCGGGGCGGCCATGGCCACGGCCGGCCATGGCCGGGGCGGCCATGGCCGGGGCGGCCATGGCCGGGGCGGCCATGGCCCCGGCCGGCCATGGTCGGGCGGCCATGGCCACGGCGGCGGCCGGCCATGACCGAGGCCGGCCACGGCCGTGGTCGGCCATGACGGCGGCCGGCCATGGCCGAGGCCGGCCATGGCCGAGGCCGGCCATGGCCGGGCCATGGCCATGGCCGGGCCATGGCCATGGACGCGGCCGGCCATGGCCGCGGCCGGCCATGGCCGAGGCCGGCCATGGCCGCGGCCGGCCTTGATCGTGGCCGGCCGGGCATGGCCGGAGGGGAACCGCCGGGGGCGGTTCCTTCCCCTAATGGTGGGGAGAGAGGGGGCCCACTCCCATGATCTCCATGAGAGATCATGGGGGTTAGGGGGGGTCCGCCCATGATCTCCATTCATGGGGATCATGGGGGTCTCCTTTTTCTTATAAATTAAGGTGGAGCCCATCAATTGCCCCCCAAATCTCTTTCAGTTGGGAGGGAAGCGAGCACGGGGAGAGGTTTTTAACTCTGGTTGCGGTGGTGATTGTCGGCGTGGAATCCGGGATGGCGGCGATGGTGAGCGGCACCAAGGTATGCTGGTTCGTGTTAGTTTGGAAAGCGGACGCCAGACGGGCTCGCGCGGGGGCCGGCAAGGCGTAGGAGTTGGTGGTGTGCCACCGTTGCGGGAGAGGGACCGAGCGCGCGCAGGCCGCGCGCGCAGGCCGCGCGCGGACCGCGCGCGCTGGCCTTGCGCGCAGGCCGTGCGGGCGCAGGTCGTGCGCGCGCCGGCCGCGTGCGCGCAGGCCTTGCGCGCAGGCTGCGCGCGCACTGGCCTCGCGCGCATATGCCGTGCGCGCTGGCTGCGGGCGCGCAGGGCGTGCGCGCGTGCTGGCCGTTCGCGTGCCGGCCGCGCATGCAGGCCGCGCGCGCGCACAGGCCGCGTGCGCAGGCTGTGCGTGCTGGCCGCGTGCTTGCTGGCCAGACTTGGTGAGGCTGCGTGTGCGCGCGCGCGCAGACGTTGCTTGCGCGCAGGCCGTGCGCGGCCATGGAGAGGGTTGTGTGCGTGATTTTTACTATTTTGAAATGACTAATTTTTTGCGGTGTGCAGGTACCGAAGCGCTCTGCTGGACCAATGCGTCTACGCTCCTCCTTGACTGAAGACGGCGTTGCTATTTGGAGAACAAAGTTCGGGCTTCCTTCAGACTTGGAGGTGAGGATCCCGCGTCCCGAGGAGCGGGTTCAAAATCCTCCCCGTGGTTGGCTGACTGTCTGCGAAGTGTCGCTCAGATCTGGTTTCCGTCTTCCTCCCTGCGACGAGGTGGTGGAGATTCTGAAGTTTTGCGGAGTTCCTATTTCCCAGTTTGCCCCAACCGGGGTTACTCGTATCATGGGCTTGATTGCTTTTTTTCGTGAGCACGGGGGCTCTCTTTCTCTAGACCAGTTCCGTGATTGGTGTGACGTGCGCTTTGATGGTGGTGAGCGGATCGAGGTGCGCAGCAACAAGGTTTGGCTGGAGTTTGAGTCTCGCAAAGATCGTCGTCACGGTAACACTTTGTTCGGATATGTGAAGAACTCTTGGGGTCTTCCTGAGGTGTGGAATGCGCTTCCCGACCGTTGTCGCCGTGTGAAAGGGAGAGAGCGAGACTTCTCTCCTGTGTTGGGATTTTCCGAGCCTCGTGAATTGGCTAACCGTCTCTTCAACATATATGCGTTTGTCGAAGAGAAGCGATTGTTGGGATGTGGTATTTCTGTTGGCACAGGACGGGCGGTGTCGTCTTCTCAGGGAGGAGGCCGCAAGAGAAAAGCGGTCATGGCCCCCGGTAGTGATGTTGACGTTGTGGTGGTAGCCTCTGATGATTCAGTCCCAGAGACGCAGTTACCTGTTTCCCCGACTCCACGGGCGCTTGCTAGCGCAGCGGTTCCTCGGATGTCTTCCTCTTTGAAGGCGATGAGTGATGTGGTAAGTTGGTGCCTTATTGTTTCTTCCTCCTTCTTCTATTTTTTGTTTGAAGGCGGCTAATTGCGTGTTTTCCTTTTGCAGATCGAGACTCAGGCGCAGATAGTGGTCACCTGGAATGATCATTACGTGAGCCTGAGGATGGCTATCTTGCTTTGCAGGAGAAGCTTCGACTGTCGATGGGTTCACTTTCTTCTCTCAAGGAAGAACATGACCGGGACATTGCGCAGTATCATCGAGTTGGGTCAGAGCTGAAGTCTGAGCTAGAAGACGTGCGTGCTTCCTTGGACGTGGAGAAAGCCGTGGTGGAGAGGACTGCCTAGATGTTGAAACATGCGAGGGAGGAAATATCTGGCTTGGAGACTCAATTGCATGCGGCGCGAGATGAGGTTGCAAGCCTTGAGACCCAGCTTTGTGCGACGAGGGCGCAGGTAGAGATGTTATCTTCGGATGACCGTACATCAGAATTGAAGGCCGCAGGCCTCGCGGAGTACCTGGAGTCCTTGGACTATATGTGGGATCGTAGCCTGATCGCGGAGGAGGTTCGTGATGACATTTGGTCCAAGGAAGTAGAGCCTCAGATGGATGACATGCGCCAGTTAGCGCTTCGTCGTGGTGTTTCGAAGGCCTTTCGCTTCATAGGGAAGCATCTTGGGTGTGATATTTCCAGTTTCAGCTTTGCGGACGTTTCAGATGATGAGCGTTCTAGCTCAGATGCTGATGATGAGTAGCTGTAGTGTTTATCTGCTTTTGTTTGCCTCGTTGTTTATTTGTAGTCATTTGTTTCTATCATAGCTTTTGAGATTGTCGTTGTTAGGGCTCCCATTCGTTGTTTGTTATGATAGCCTTACTTGTATGTCGTTGTCCTGCGTTTTGCATAGATGTATTTTGACACGAGATAGTTGTTGGTGGGAGTTGATCTTTGTCATGGTGTGTTCGTATTTTGACACGAGATGGTGGGAGTTGATCTTTGTCATGGCTTTTCGCGCGAGACAGGCTCGTGGCTTCTTCGTGAGGGGGGCAGGCCCCCACGGTGTTGCGTGGAACAGGTCCACGGCTTTTCGCACGAGACAGGCTCGCGGCTTCTTCGTGAGGGGGGCAGGCCCCCACGGTGTTGCGTGGAACAGGTCCACGGCTTTTCGCGCGAGACAGGCTCGCGGCTTCTTCGTGAGGGGGGCAGGCCCCCACGGTGTTGCGTGGAACAGGTCCACGGCTTTGCGCACGAGACAGGCTCGCGGTTTCTTCGTGAGGGGGGCAGGCCCCCACGGTGTCGCGTGGAACAGGCCCACGGCTTTGAATTTCGTTAGAACATGCAGTGTTTGCAGAAAATAAAAGGTAATTCTTTGAGTAATAAGCGTGATTCAAAGTATTTGCATGAGATCAGGTTTGTGACTTATATAGATCACATAGTCTTGAATTGAAAATGACGGCATAAAAGAGTCGTAATGTGTCACTGGTAAAAGCGGCGTAGATTTTGTGCGTTCCAGGTGCGTGGGAGAATCTTTCCTTCGGCGCTTCGTAGCTTGTATGTGCCTGGCTTCACCATAGCGGTGACAACGAATGGTCCTTCCCATGTTGGAGATAGCTTGTCGCCTTGTGTTCCCTTCCCGGCAGCTTCCAAGGTGCGAAGGACTAGGTCTCCGATGTTGATTGAGCGGGCCTTTACCCGGCGGTTGTAGTAGCGGGCTGTGCGTTGTTGGTAGGCGGCGGCGCGAAGAGCGGCTTCTTCTCGTACTTCGAAGATCAGGTCAAGGTTGTCTCGGAGCGCCTCGTTGTTTATCTGGGGATCGAAGTTGGATGTCCGAGGACTAGGGATGCCAATGTCGACGGGTATAATAGCCTCCGTTCCATAACAGAGATTATAAGGAGTTTCTCCGGTATGCGTTCTCTCTGTGGTGCGATATGCCCATAGCACATTAGGAAGAGCGTCCACCCATTGCCCCCCAGCATCTTCTAGTCGTGTTTTTAGTCCCTTTAGGATAGTACGGTTGGTTACTTCAATTTGCCCATTGGATTGGGGATGTGATACTGCTGTGTGTCGCAATGCTATCTTTAAGTCTTCACATAACTCGGTAAAGGACTTTCCAGTGAATTGAGTGCCGTTGTCTGTGATAATGATTGTCGGTATGCCGAAGCGACATACGATGTTCTTCCAGACGAACTGTTTGGCGTTCTCTTCGGTTATCTTGGCCAGTGGTTCTGCTTCGATCCACTTGGTAAAATAATCGATTGCCATAATGATGAATTTTCTTTGACCGGAAGCTAATGGCAAAGGTCCAAGGAGGTCTATCCCCCATTGTGCGAACGGCCAGGCTCCTTGTATCGACGTGAGGGCTACCGGGGGCTGCCGGGGAATGTTAGCGTGTACTTGACAGCTCTTGCACTTCTGAACGAATTCTGTCGCTTCCTTCTTCATGGTTGGCCAGTAAAATCCTTGCCGTAGGATTTTCCTGGCCAGGGCTTTTCCCCCGAGATGTTCGCCGCATACTCCTTGGTGAACTTCGCGGAGCGTGTACTCGGCATCTTCTCCTGATAGGCACTTCAGGTAGGGTCCTGCAAAGGACCGTTTGTATAGTTCCCTGTCTATCAAAGTGAATGCTGCCGCTCTCATTCTCAGGCGACGAGCCTCCTTTTGATCTTCCGGTGATAGTTGGCCCTTCAGATGGGCGATTAGCGGGGCTGTCCATGATTCCTCTGCTTTATTGACTTCTGCTACTTCCCACGGGCCGTGAATACTGGGGAAGACTATTTCTTCAACTTGGCGCCTTCTTGTTTGGTATTGCGTTGAAGAAGTGGCAAGCTTTAACAGGGCATTTGCCTTGTTATTTTGCTCTCGAGGGATATGCATAATTTGGATTTGTGGGATTTGGATGAGAAGGGACTTGACGAGTTTCAGGTATTGGGATAGCTATTCATTCTTGGCTTCAAATTCTCCTTCTACCTGCGAGACAACAAGTTGTGAGTCAGAGTAAATGGTCAGCTGCTTGACCTGGCAGCTGATGGCGAGCCTGAGTCCCGCGATGAGGGATTCGTATTCTGCTGCATTGTTTGTGGCAGAGAATTTTAGTCGGAGTCCATATTCTAGAGTAACGAGTTCTGGATTAATGAGGAGCAGGCCTGCCCCAGCACCTTCAGCCCCTGAGGCCCCGTCTACGTATAACGTCCATGTTCGTCCGGCTTCCGTGGGTGCAAATTCTGTTTCCATCGGTAGAGTGTTCTCTACAATGAAGTCGCCCAAAACCTGAGATTTGATGACGGGGCGCGGGAGGAAGTGGATATCGAACTCACCCAACTCGACAGCCCACTTAACCAATCGACCGGATGCTTCGGGTTTTTGAAGAATGGCCCGGAGTGGTAGCTCGGTTAGGACCTTAATAGTGTGTGCCTGGAAGTAGGGACGGAGTTTTCTTGCGGAAAAGACAAGTGCTAAGGCTGTTTTGTCTGCAGCTGGGTAGCAAGTTTCGGTATCAGAAAGGATTTTGCTCAGGTAGTAGATGGGGCGTTGAATTCCCCCTTCGTCTTTAACTAGGACTGAACTTAGGCCTGCTGGTGTGATGGCAAGATATAAAAAGAGAATTTCTCCGGGAGCTGGCTTGGATAGAAGTGGAGAAGAGGCCAGGTATTGCTTTAAGGATTCAAAGGCTGATTGACACTCATCGGTCCATTGAAACCCTGAGCTTCGTGCTCCTCGGAGAATTTTGAAGAAAGGGAGGTACTTGTCCCCTGTCCGAGCTAGAAATCGGGATAGTGCTGTGATTCTTCCGTTCAGCCGTTGTACATCTTTAAGTGATCTGGGTGGAGACATTTCTTCGAGAGCCTTAATTTTCTCAGGATTGGCCTCTATTCCTCGCTGGGTAACCATGAACCCCAAAAATTTTCCGGAAGTGACACCGAAGGCGCACTTGCTTGGGTTGAGCTTCATTCCATATTGTCTGAGGATCTTGAAACATTTTTCTAGGTCTTCTAAATGGTCTTCCCGGCGAATGCTCTTAACCAGCATATCGTCTACATACACTTCCATGGATCTGCCGATGAGTTCTTTAAAGATCTTGTTCATGAGTCGCTGGTAGGTGGCTCCTGCATTTTTAAGTCCGAATGGCATTACCCTGTAGCAATAAATTCCTTTGTCGGTACGGAAAGCCGTGTGTTCCTCGTCGGTCGGATCCATTCGAATCTGGTTGTATCCAGAGTAGGCATCCATGAAGCTAAGCAGTTGATGTCCGGCGGTTGAGTCAACTAGTTGATTGATCCTGGGAAGTGGAAAGTTGTCCTTAGGGCAAGCCTGGTTGAGATTTGTATAATCCACACACATTCTCCACTTTCCTGAGGATTTCTTTACTAGGACAACATTAGCTACCCAAGCAGGGTAGCCAACTTCTCGAATGAATTGCACGCGCAGGAGTTTTTCAACCTCTTCTTCTATTGCTTGGAGCCTCTCAGGGGCAAAATTCCTCTTCTTTTGAATGACGGGCTTACACGCAGGGTTGATGTTGAGGGAGTGGCGGATGACCTGAGGGTCGATCCCAGGCATATCTTCTGGGGACCAGGCGAAGATATCCTTATTCTTGCGGAGGTAGGCTGCTAATTCTTCCCTCTTGTGCTCCTGTAAGAGGGATCCAAGCTGGACGGTGCGATCCGGCTTTGTCGAAGAGAGGGGGACTTCAATTAGACCTTCGGAGGGTGCCCCCCGCTGCAGAACTGCTTCATCTCTGAGGTCGAAGTCATCGATGTTTAGCGTGGTAGGCTCGGTGGGCTGTGCTTGTTTGGAATAACAACTCCTTGCGGCTTCCTGGTTTCCGCGTACTACTCCAATTCCTCCAGGAGTAGGGAACTTCATCGCTAGATGGGGGATAGATGGGATGGCCTTGAAGGTAGTCTGAACAGGCCTTCCGAATATAGCGTTGTATGCTGAGTTTGAATCTACTACCACGAATTGAGCTTCATGCGTAATCTGTCTTGGGAATTCTCCCAACGTGACTGGTAGAGTGACAGCTCCGATGACTTGGACCTGATGGTTGTCGAAACCATATATTGGTCCCGCGGCTGGAGTTAGCTGCTGTCGAGATATATTCATATTCTGCAGAGTGGTGGAAAAAAGGACGTCGACTGAACTGCCATTATCGACGAGGATTCGCTTAACGTTATAGCAGGGATTTCCGATTCCGGCGCTAATTACAAGCTGGTCTTGATGCGGGATTCGGACGTTGATAAGGTCTTCATCCCCAAATGATATGGTGGTGTCCTGCTTTCTTCTTTTATCTTCATGGGCTTCCTTTACAGAGTGGACTGACAGTATCTGTGAGGTTAGAATAGGTGACCCGGCAATAGTCTCAATGTTTCCTACTGCTTGCCTTCCTCCTTCGGGCGCTGGCGGGGCATTCTGATGGTCCCTGGGTCGCCTAGGCGGGTCTTGCTGCTCTTGGACCCTTCCTTGTAGAAATCTACCGAGCAGTCCTAAACGGACTAAACGCTCGATTTCCTCCTTTAGGCGAGCACATTCTTCAGTGGTATGCCCGGTTGTCCGATGATATTCACAATACTTTGATTGATCGTTCTTAGGATTAGGAGGTGGTTGCCTTGGTCGCTATAATGCTGGTTCATTCTGAATGGCATACAAAACGTTGGTGCGAGAAGTGTTGAGAGGGGTATAGTCTCTAGGGGGATCTCTCTGTGAGTCACGCCTGCGTTGTCCGGCTCGACGTTCCTCATGGAATCTTCCTTCCTGCCGTTGAGGAGCCGGCTCTTTATCTCTTTGCCTTTTCTGTACTCCATCGAACTGTCGCCTATGAGCTTCAATAGCTTCGTCTGCGGCTATCTGTGCCTCAATTCTGTGCACCAGATCCGGGTAGTTGGGTACGGTCTCTCTCATGAGTGCCGAATAAAAGCCGCTGGGGCGAAGACCCCCCAGGAATACTCCACGTAGGAGTTCGGGGTCGACGCCCGGGATCTGGCGAGCTTCTGCAGTGAAACGTCGAAAGAATTCTTTGAGGGTTTCCCCTTCGTTCTGGCGGATTCCAGAGAGATGAGATGGATCACGGACAATCTTTCGATTAGCGATGAATTGGTCGGAGAATTGTCTGGTTAGCTCGGCAAAACTAGCAATGGTACCGGGCCTTAAAGAGTGGAACCATGTTCGAGCTTGCCCTTTGAGAGTAGTTGGGAATACTTGACATAACAATTGATCTGTGGCATGGAAGATCCTCATGATGGTGGTGAAATGATTGACATGCTCAAGTGGATCGTCAGTTCCGTCGAATGTTTCGACGCTTGGGAGTTTGAACCCGGGTGGAATTGGATGATCGAGGATCTGCTGGGTCAAGGGGGAGCCTTGATAAAGCATTCGCTGAGGGTGGAAATCTCTTCTTGCGGCTTGGCGGCATTCTTCAGCCACAGCCTCCCTGATCTCTTGACGAGTTAGCAGAGGGTGGATGGGAGCATCGTTAACTGGATCGTGGGGGTGATCTGCCCTTGCTCTTCCTAGATGGGGATGAGCCGAACTGGCGGCATCTGAATGATCTTCGGGTCCTTCCTGCTCCACAGGGTCTTCCTGGTTCCTTGGTGGATTAAATAGTGGAGGATGGTTAGCTGGCGGAGGTGACCTGGGCAGAGCTGGAGGCGCTCCCAAGTTCTGAAGCAGTGTGAGCATTTCTGTCTGCTGCTCCTCCATTTGGCGGACACGCCCCTCCAGAGCGGCGACAGGGGCGAGCGCTGCTTCAGCGGTCAGTGGCACGTCTACCAGAGAGTGAGATCGTGCAGGCTCAGTGTGTCCGCCAAGTGCGGATCCTTCTGCGGTGCGGGTACTCCTCTTTGCCATTGTGATGAACTTGCTCTGCGAAGGATATTGGGAATGTTTCCCACAGACGGCGCCAAACTATTGCGGTCTAACTCGATGCTCCGGTCGGGCCGGATATTCTTGGACCGCCTTAGCTCGCAGAGCGGTCGAGCGCGCACACAGTCAGTTGGAAAATGGGGGATGGACACGGGACGTTTTAACGTGGAAAACCCTTCAACCGGGTGAAAAACCACGTGACCGGGTCGGTGCCGATCAAAATCCACTAGCTTGTTGGAGTTTACACTTTGACGGGGGAAATCGGGGCGACAGGCCGCTCCCGTTACAATCTTGAGGAGAGAGAGAGTATATGCGCTCGTTGGTGGGCAACAGACTGCCACGCCAACGGGACTTGGATGGTGGAATGTGCGAGATACTTCAGTCGCATGCGCTCAGAGGTGACGCGTGTCCAGGGGTTGTCACGGCTTCCTTTGTGTGTTCTTCTCAGTCCTTGGAGTGCTCCCCTTGTAACTGAGCTCTGGTGGAGTGCCAATAGCCAATGACAGGTTCTAGTAGCTGTTGGCGGGTGCTAGTATCCGTTGGTGGCCGCTGGAGGCTGCGGGTGGCCGTCGGTGGTTGGCGGCGAGAGGCGGCCACTAGTGGTTGACGACGAGGGGTGGCCGCTGGCAGAGAAAACGGGAGAGCTCCTACCTGAGGAAGAAGAAGAAGGGGGAAGCGTAGGAGGAAAAAGTTAGGAAATGAGGAGCCCCTGGGGTCCTTTTATAGGCTCCAGGGGGAAGTTACGACGGGCCCCACCACTAACATAGTGGGTTAGTGGGTGGTTTTGTCCCGATCGGACGGCCGGTGGGGCCTCTCCCTCGATCGGACGGCGGGGAGGGCTTCCCATGATGGCGGGCCGTCATAACGGCGGCGGCAGCCGGGCGGCCGGCGAGGGAGGCCGGCGGCGGCCCCGGTCACGGCCGGCCATGGCCACGGCCGGCCATGGCCGGGGCGGCCATGGCCACGGCCGGCCATGGCCGGGCGGCCATGGCCGGGCGGCCATGGCCGGGGCGGCCATGGCCACTGCCGGCCATGGCCGGGCGGCCATGGCCGGGGCGGCCATGGCCACGGCCGGCCATGGCCGGGCGGCCATGGCCACGGCGGCGGCCGGCCATGACCGAGGCCGGCCACGGCCGTGGTCGGCCATGACGGCGGCCGGCCATGGCCGGGGCGGCCATGGCCACGGCCGGCCACGGCGGCGGCCGGCCACGGCGGCGGCCGGCCATGACCGAGGCCGGCCACGGCCGTGGTCGGCCATGATGGCGGCCGGCCATGGCCGGGGCCGTGGCCGGGGCCGTGGCCGGGGCCGTGGCCGGGGCCGTGGCCGGGGCCGTGGCCGGGGCCGTGGCCGGGGCCGTGGCCGGGGCCGTGGCCGGGGCCGTGGCCGGGGCCGTGGCCGGGGCCGTGGCCGGGGCCGTGGCCGGGGCCGTGGCCGGGGCCGTGGCCGGGGCCGTGGCCGGGGCCGTGGCCGGGGCCGTGGCCGGGGCCGTGGCCGGGGCCGTGGCCGGGGCCGTGGCCGGGGCCGTGGCCGGGGCCGTGGCCGGGGCCGTGGCCGGGGCCGTGGCCGGGGCCGTGGCCGGGGCCGTGGCCGGGGCCGTGGCCGGGGCCGTGGCCGGGGCCGTGGCCGGGGCCGTGGCCGGGGCCGTGGCCGGGGCCATGGCCGGGGCCATGGCCGGGGCCGGCCATGGCCGGGGCCGGCCATGGCCGGGGCCGGCCATGGCCGGGGCCGGCCATGGCCGGGGCCGGCCATGGCCGGGGCCGGCCATGGCCGGGGCCGGCCATGGCCGCGGCCGGCCATGGCCGCGGCCGCGGCCGCGGCCGGCCATGATCGTGGCCGGCCGGCCATGGCCGGAGGGGAACCGCCGGGGGCGGTTCCTTCCCCTAATGGTGGGGAGAGAGGGGGCCCACTCCCATGATCTCCATGAGAGATCATGGGGGTTAGGGGGGGTCCGCCCATGATCTCCATTCATGGGGATCATGGGGGTCTCCTTTTTCTTATAAATTAAGGTGGAGCCCATCACAGGTAACTCATCATCTCTTGCATTCCTTGTCTACCTTCTTATTATGTAGTTGTTTGGAATTATCTTGATATCAAGTGTATCAAAAACTTTAATACCATGCCTACACAAAATGCCACAAGTCTCGAACATTTTACAGCTACAAGCGATAGACCCATTGAACGGGTTAAATGATACCGTGCATTCCTTACAAGCATTGAAGACTCCGACAACATACTCGTGTTTTTCTTGTTCTATAGTACGACTTGTAATAATTAATGACAAGACTCCAATAACTTCATTTTGAAATACTTCAAATATTTTTGGTGTATATACTTTTGACATTTGGTTCAACGTCGGTGAAGTTGTCAAAGTCAACCCCGGCATCTTTTGTCGCTAGTCATATTCTGCTTCTAGCTCCTTGTAACGTTTTTGTTCAACAACTCTTTCAAAATGAGTGAAAAATTCAACTATATTAGTGTTTGTTTTCAAACAATCTTTTAAGTCACAGTTAAATCTTTCACTCAACTATGTAGTCCTCATTCCAGCAGTAAATGTTTTCTTCACATACGCTTGAGACCATTTCTCTTTTAATTTAAACAAATCCCTTAACCAGGTATTTTCATGAAGATTATAATTATCTAATAATTCAATTCATGCTTGAAGAAATGTACCTTCATCGTCATACTGGTAAATACAAGCTGAGAAATCTGTACTAAATCTTGATTCGCCTTTCAGAAGATAACCCAAGTGTTTTAGGGCATTCTGCCACATATGCCAAGAACATTGTTGCGGTCTAACTCGATGCTCCGGTCGGGCCGGATATTCTTGGGCCGCCTTAGCTCTCGGAGCGGTCGAGCGCGCACACAGTCAATTGAAATACGGGGGATGGACACAGGAAGTTTTAGCGTGGAAAACCCTTCAACCGGGTGAAAAACCACGTGACCGGGTCGGTGCCGGTCAATAATCCACTAGATTGCTGGAGGTACACTTTTATGGGGGAATCGGGGCGACAGGCCGCTCCCGTTACAATCTTGAGGAGAGAGAGAGAGTGTATGCACCCGTTGGTGGGCAACAGACTGCCTCGCCAACGGGACTTGGACGGTGGAATGCACGAGATACTTCGGGCGCGTGCGCTCAGGGGCGACGCGGGTCCAAGGGTTGTCACTTCTTCCTTTGTGCGCCTTTCTCAGCTCTTGGAGTGCGCTCTTTTTCCTTGGGCTCTGATGGGGTGCCAATAGCCGGTGACAGGTTCTGGTAGCTGTTGACGGGTGCTGATATCCGTTAGCGGCCGCTGGAGGTCGCGGGTGGTTTCTGGTGGTTGGCGGCGAGAGGCGGCCACTGGTGGTCGGCGACGAGGGGTGGTCGCCGGCGGAGGAAACGGGAGAGCTCCCACCTGAGGAAGAAGAAGAAGGGGGAAGCGTCGGAGGAAAAGGTTAGGAAATGAGGAGCCCCTGGGGTCTTTTTATAGGCTCCAGGGGGAAGTTACGGCGGGGCCCACCACTAACCTAGTGGGTTAGTGGGTGGTTCCGCCCCGATCGGACGGCCGGTGGGGCCTCTCCCTTGATCGGACGGCGGGGAGGGTTCCCCACGATAGCGGGTCGTCATGACGGTGGTGACACCCGGGCGGCCGGCGAGGGAGGCCGGCGGCGGCCAAGGCCACGGCCGGCCATGGCCGTGCGGCCATGGCCGGGGAGGCCATGGCCGGGGCGGCCATGGCCGGGGCGGCCATGGCCACGGCCGGCCATGGCCGCGGGCGGCCATGGCCGGGCGGCCATGGCCACGGCCGGCCACGGCCGGGGCGGCCATGGCCGGGGCGGCCATGGCCACGGCCGGCCATGGCCGGGCGGCCATGGCTGGGGAGGCCATGGCCACGGCCGGCCATGGCCGGGCGGCCATGGCCGGGGAGGCCATGGCCGGGGCGGCCATGGCCACGACCGGCCATGGCCGGGCGGCCATGGCCGGGGCGGCCATGGCCGGGGCGGCCATGGCCGGGGCGGCCATGGCCGGGGCGGCCATGGCCGGGCGGCCATGGCCGGGGCGGCCATGGCCGGGCGGCCATGGCCGGGGCGGCCATGGCCGGGCGGCCATGGCCACGGGCGGCCATGGCCGGGGCGGCCACGGCCCCTGGCGGCCGTGGCCGGGCGGCCATGGCCGGGGCGGCCACGGCCACGGCCGGCCAAGGCCGGGCGGCGGTTTCCCCATGAGGGGAGAGAGTGGGGATCCACCCCCATGATCTCCATGAGAGATCATGGGGGTAAGGTGGGCCCACCCATGATCTCCCTTGGTGGGGATCATGGGGGGTCTCTTTAATTCTATAAATTTAGGTGAAACCCATCAATTGCCCCCCAAATCTCTTTCAGTCGCGAGGGGAGCGAGCGCGGGGAGAGATTTTTAACTCTAGTCGTGGCGGTGATTGCCGGCGTGGAATCCGGGATGACGGCGATGGCGAGCGGCTCTAAGGTATGCTGGTTCGTGTTAGTTTGGAAAGCGGACGTCAGACGAGCTTGCGCGGGGGCCGGCGAGGCGTAGGAGTTGGTGGTGTGCCACCGTTGCAGGAGAGGGACCGAGCGCGCGCCGTCGCGTCGCGTGCGCAAACCGCGCGCGGAGGCCGCGTGCGCAGGCTGCGCGCGGAGGCCGCGCGAGCAGGCCGCGTGCGCCGGCCGCGCGTGCAGGCCGCGCGCGCAGGCCGCGCGCGCAGGCCGCGCGCGCGCGCGTGGGCTGCTCGCGTGCGGGTGGTGCGCGCGCGGGCTGCGCGCGCGCGCGGGCTGCGCGCGCGCGCGGGCTGCTCGCGCGCGGGCTGGGCGCGCGCACGCGGGCTGCTTGCGCGCGGGCTGCGCGCGCGCGCGCGGGGGCTGCGCGCGCGCGCGCGCGCGGGGGCTGCGCGCGCGCGCGCGCGCGCAGGCCGCGCGCGCATGCCGCGTGCGTGGGCCGCGTACGCGGGCCGTGCGCGCATGCGGGCTGCGCGCGCGCGAGCTGCGCGCGTGCGGGCTGCGCGGGGTACGCATGTGCGCTGTCCGTGCGCGTGCTTGGTGGTGCGCGTGATTTCACTATTTTGCTCTAACTGATTTTTTTGCGGTGTGCAGGTATCGAAACGCTCCGCTGGTCCCATGCGTCTGCGCTCTTCTTTGACCGAAGATGGTGTGGCTATTTGGAGAACAAAGTTTGGGCTTCCTTCTGACTTGGAAGTGAGGATCCCGCGTTCCGAGGAGCGGGTCCAAAATCCTCCCCGTGGCTGGTTGACTGTCTGCGAAGTGTCGCTCAGATCTGGTTTTCGTCTTCCTCCCTGTGACGAGGTGGTGGAGATTCTGAAGTTTTGCGGAGTTCCTATTTCCCAGTTTGCCCCAACCGGGGTGACTCGCATCATGGGCTTGATTGCTTTTTTTCGTGAGCACGGGGGCTCTTTTTCTCTGGACCAGTTCCGTGATTGGTGTGATGTGCGCTTTGATGGTGGCGAGCGGATCGAGGTGCGCAGCAACAAGGTTTGGCTGGAGCTTGAGTCTCGCAAAGATCGCCGTCATGGTAACACTTTGTTTGGATATGTGAAGAATTCCTGGGGTCTTCCTGAGGTGTGGAATGCGCTTCCCGATCGTTGTCGCCGTGTGAAAGGGAGGGAGCGAGACTTCTCTCCTGTGCTGGGATTTTCCGAGCCTCGTGAATTGGCTAACCGTCTTTTCAACATATATGCGTTTGTCGAAGAGAGGAGATTGCTGGGATGTGGTATTTCTGTTGGCACAGGACGGGTGGTGTCGTCTTCTCAGGGAGGAGGCCGCAAGAGAAAAACGGTTATGGCCCCCGATAGTGATGTCGACATTGTGGTGGTAGCCTCTGATGATTCAGTCCCAGAGACGCAATTGCCTGCTTCCCCGACTCCACGGGCGCTTGCTAGCGCATCAGTTCCTCGAATGTCTTCCTCTTTGAAGGCGATGAGTGATGCGGTAAGTTGGTGGCTCATTGTTCCTTCCTTTTCCTTCTATTTTTTGTTTGAAGGCGGCTAATTACGTGTTCTCCTTTTGCAGATCGAGACTCAGGCGCAGATAGCGGTTACCTGGAATGATCATTACGTGAGTCTGAAGGATGGTTATCTTGCTCTGCAGGAGAAGCTTCGACTGTCGATGGGTTCACTTTCTTCTCTCAAGGAAGAACATGACCGGGACATCGCGCGGTACCATCGAGTTGGGTCAGAGTTGAAGTCTGAGTTAGAAGACGTGCGTGCTTCCTTGGATGTGGAGAAAGCCGTGGTGGAGAGGACTGCCCAGATGTTAAAACATGCGCGGGAGGAGATATCTGGCTTGGAGACTCAGTTGCATGCGGCGCGAGATGAGGTTGCAGGCCTTGAGACCCAGCTTTGTGCGGCGAAGGCGCAGGTGGAGATGTTATCTTCGGAGGACCGTACATCAGAACTGAAGGCCGCAGGCCTTGCGGAGTACCTGGAGTCCTTGGACTATATGCGGGATCGTAGCCTGATCGCGGAGGAGGTTCGTGATGACATTTGGTCCAAGGAAGTAGAGCCTCAGATGGATGACATGCGCCAGTTAGCGCTTCGTCGTGGTGTTTCGAAGGCCTTTCGCTTCATAGGGAAGCATCTTGGGTGTGATATTTCTAGTTTCAGCTTTGCGGACGTCTCAGATGATGAGCGTTCTAGCTCAGATGCTGATGACGAGTAGCTGTGGTGCCTATCTGTTTTTGTCTGTTTTGTCATTTATTTGTAGTTATTTGCTTCTGTTACAGCTTTTGAGATTGTCGCCGTTAGGGCTCTCATTCATTATTTGCTATGATAGCCTTACTTGTATGTCGTTGTTCTGTGTTTTGCACAGATGTATTTTGACATGAGATAGTTGTTGGTGAGAGTTGATCTTTGTCACGGTGTATTTGTATGGGGATGTCCCATGGTTTAATGTGTGGGCCTGACTCGCGGCCTAGTTTGTATGAGGGCTTCTTTGTGAGGGGGCCGAGTCCTCATGGTGTTGCGTGGAGCAGGTCCACGGCTTTTTGCGTGGGACAGGCCTGCGGCTTCTTCGTGAGGGGGGCAGGCCCCCACGGTGTTGCGTGGAACAGGTCCACGTCTTTTCGCGCGAGACAGGCCCGCGGCTTCTTCGTGAGGGGGGCAGGCCCCCACGGTGTTGCGTGGAACAGGCCCACGGCTTTTCGCGCGAGACAGGCCCGCGGCTTCTTCGTGAGGGGGGCAGGCCCCCACGGTGTTGCGTGGAACAGGCCCACATCTTTTCGCGCGAGACAGGCTCGCGGCTTCTTCGTGAGGGGGGCAGGCCCCCACGGTGTTGCGTGGAACAGGTCCACGGCTTTTCGCGCGAGACAGGCCCGCGGCTTCTTCGTGAGGGGGGCAGGCCCCCACGGTGTTGCGTGGAACAGGCCCACGGCTTTTCGCGCGAGACAGGCCCGCGGCTTCTTCGTGAGGGGGGCAGGCCCCCACGGTGTTGCGTGGAACAGGCCCACGGCTTTTCGCGCGAGACAGGCTCGCGGCTTCTTCGTGAGGGGGGCAGGCCCCCACGGTGTTGCGTGGAACAGGTCCACGGCTTTTCGCGCGAGACATGCCCGCGACTTCTTCGTGAGGGGGGCAGGCCCCCACGGTGTTGCGTGGAACAGGTCCACGGCTTTTCGCGCGAGACAGGCCCGCGGCTTCTTCGTGAGGGGGGCAGGCCCCCACGGTGTTGCGTGGAACAGGCCCACGGCTTTTCGCGCGAGACAGGCTCGCGGCTTCTTCGTGAGGGGGGCAGGCCCCCACGGTGTTGCGTGGAACAGGTCCACGGCTTTTCGCGCAAGACAGGCCCGCGGCTTCTTCGTGAGGGGGGCAGGCCCCCACGGTGTTGCGTGGCCTTGAATTTTGCTTGGACATGCCGTGTTTGCAGAAAATAAAAGGTAATTCTTTAAGTAATAAGCATGATTCAAAGTATTTGCATGAGATCGGGTTTGTGACTTATATAGTTCACATAGTCTTGAATTGAAAGTGACGGCATAAAAGAGTCATAGTGTGTCACTGGTAAAAGCGGCGTAGATTCTGCGCGTTCCAGGTGCGTGGGAGAATCTTTCCTTCGGCGTTTCGTAGCTTGTATGTGCCTGGCTTCACCATAGCGGTGACAACGAATGGTCCTTCCCATGTTGGGGATAGCTTGTCGCCTTGTGCTCCCTTCCCGGCCGCTTCCAAGGTGCGAAGGACTAGATCTCCGATGTTGATTGAGCGGGCCTTTACTCGGCGGTTGTAGTAGCGGGCTGTGCGTTGTTGGTAGGCAGCGGCGCGAAGAGCGGCTTCTTCTCGGACTTCGAAGATCAGGTCAAGGTTGTCTCGGAGCGCCTCGCTGTTCATCTGGGGATCGAAGTTGGATGTCCGAGGACTAGGGACGCCAATGTCGACGGGTATGATAGCCTCCGTTCCATAACAGAGATTATACGGAGTTTCTCCGGTAGGCGTTCTCTCTGTGGTGCGATATGCCCATAACACATTAGGAAGAGCGTCCACCCATTGCCCCCCAGCGTCTTCTAGTCGTGTTTTTAGTCCCTTTAGGATAGTGCGGTTGGTTACCTCAATTTGCCCATTGGACTGGGGATGTGATACTGCTGTGTGTCGCAATGTTATCTTTAAATCTTCACATAACTTGGTAAAGGACTTTCCCGTGAATTGCGTGCCGTTGTCTGTGATAATGACTGCTGGTATGCCGAAGCGACATACGATATTCTTCCAGACGAATTGTTTGGCGTTTTCCTCGGTTATTTTGGCCAGTGGTTCTGCTTCGATCCACTTGGTAAAATAATCGATTGCCATAATGATGAATTTTCTTTGACCGGAAGCTAGTGGCAGAGGTCCAAGGAGGTCTATCCCCCATTGTGCGAACGGCCAGGCTCCTTGTATTGATGTGAGGGCAACCGGGGGCTGCCGGGGAATGTTAGCGTGTACTTGACAGCTCTTGCATTTCTGAACGAATTCTGTCGCTTCCTTCTTCATGGTTGGCCAGTAAAATCCTTGCCGTAGGATTTTCCTAGCCAGGGCTTTTCCCCCGAGGTGCTCGCCGCATACTCCTTGGTGAACTTCGCGGAGCGTGTACTCGGCATCTTCTCCTGATAGGCACTTCAGGTAGGGTCCTGCAAAGGACCGTTTGTATAGTTCCCCGTCTATCAAGGTGAATGCTGCCGCCCTCATTCTTAGGTGGCGAGCCTCCTTTTGATCTTCCGGTGATAGTTGGCCCTTCAGGTGGGCGATTAGCGGGGCTATCCATGATTCTTCTGCTTTATTGACTTCTGCTACCTCCCACGGGCCGTGAATACTGGGGAAGACTATTTCTTCAACTTGGCGCCTTCTTGATTGGTATTGTGTTGAAGAAGTGGCCAGCTTTGACAGGGCATCTGCCTTGTTGTTTTGTTCTCGAGGGATATGCACAATTTGGATTTGTGGGATTTGGATGATGAGGGACTTGACGAGTTTCAGGTATTGGGATAGCTGTTCGTTTTTGGCTTCAAATTCTCCTTCTACCTGCGAGACAACAAGTTGTGAGTCAGAGTAAACGGTCAGCTGTTGGATCTGGCAGCTGATGGCGAGTCTGAGTCCTGCGATGAGGGCCTCGTACTCTGCTGCATTGTTAGTAGCAGGGAATTTTAGTCGAAGTCCATATTCTAGAGTAACGAGTTCTGGATTTATGAGGAGCAGGCCTGCTCCAGCACCTTCAGCCCCCGAGGCCCCGTCTACGTATAACGTCCATGCTCGTCCGGCTTCCGAGGGTGCAAATTCTGTTTCCATCGGTAGGGTGTTCTCTACAATGAAGTCGGCCAACACCTGAGATTTGATGACGGGGCGCGGGAGGAAGTGGATATCGAATTCACCCAACTCGACAGCCCACTTAACCAATCGACCGGATGCTTCGGGTTTTTGAAGAATGGCCCGGAGTGGTAGCTCGGTTAGGACCTTAATAGTGTGAGCCTGGAAGTAGGGACGGAGCTTTCTTGCGGAGAAGACAAGCGCTAAGGCTGTTTTGTCTGCAGCTGGGTAGCGGGTTTCGGTATCAGAAAGGATTTTGCTCAGGTAGTAGATGGGGCGCTGGATTCCTCCTTCGTCTTTAACTAGGACTGAACTTAGGGCTGCTGGTGTGATGGCGAGGTATAAAAAGAGAATTTCCCCGGGAGCTGGCTTGGATAGAAGTGGAGGAGAGGCCAGGTATTGCTTTAAGGATTCAAAGGCCGATTGACACTCATCGGTCCATTGAAACCCTGAGTTTCGTGCTCCTCGGAGGATTTTGAAGAAAGGGAGGTACTTGTCCCCTGTCCGAGCTAGGAATCGGGATAGTGCAGTGATTCTTCCGTTCAACCGTTGTACATCTTTAAGTGATCTGGGTGGAGACATTTCTTCGAGAGCCTTGATTTTCTCAGGGTTGGCCTCTATTCCTCGCTGGGTAACCATGAACCCTAAAAATTTTCCAGAAGTGACACCGAAGGCGCACTTGCTTGGGTTGAGCTTCATTCCGTATTGTCTGAGGATCTTGAAACATTTTTCTAGGTCTTCTAAATGATTTTCCCGGTGAATGCTCTTAACTAGCATATCGTCTACATACACTTCCATGGATCTGCCGATGAGTTCCTTAAAGATCTTGTTCATGAGTCGCTGATAAGTAGCCCCTGCATTTTTAAGCCCGAATGGCATTACCCTGTAGCAATAAATTCCTTTGTCGGTACGGAAAGCCGTGTGCTCCTCGTCGGTTGGATTCATTCGAATCTGGTTATATCCGGAGTAGGCATCCATGAAGCTAAGCAGTTGATGTCCGGCGGTTGAGTCAACTAGTTGGTCGATCCTGGGAAGTGGAAAGCTGTCCTTAGGGCAAGCCTGGTTGAGATTTGTATAATCTACACACATTCTCCACTTTCCTGAGGATTTCTTTACTAGGACAACATTAGCTACCCAAGTAGGGTAGCCAACTTCTCGAATGAATTGTGCGCGTAGGAGTTTTTCAACCTCTTCTTCTATTGCTTGGAGCCTCTCAGGGGCGAAATTCCTCTTCTTTTGAATGACGGGCTTGCATGCAGGGTTGATGTTGAGGGAGTGGCGGATGATTTGAGGGTCGATCCCAGGCATATCTTCTGGGGACCAAGCGAAGATATCCTTATTCTTGCGGAGGTAGGCTGCTAATTCTTCCCTCTCATGCTCCTGCAAGAGGGATCCAAGCTGGACGGTGCGATCCAGCTTTGATGAAGAGAGGGGGACTTCAATTAGACCTTCGGTGGGTTCCCCTCGTTGCAGAACCGCTTCATCTCTGAGGTCGAAGTCATCGATGTTTAGCGTGGTAGGCTCGGTGGGCTGTGCTTGTTTGGAGTAACAACTCCTTGCGGCTTCCTGGTTTCCGCGTACTACTCCAATTCCTCCCGGAGTAGGGAACTTCATTGCTAGATGGGGGATAGATGAGATGGCCTTGAAGGTAGTTTGAACAGGCCTTCCGAATATAGCGTTGTACGCTGAGCTTGAATCTACTACTACGAATTGGGCTTCATGCGTAATTTGTCTCGGGAATTCCCCCAACGTGACTGGTAGAGTGACGGTTCCGATGACTTGGACCTGATGGTTGTCGAAACCATATATCGGTCCTGCGGCTGGAGTTAGCTGTTGCCGAGATATATTCATATTCTGCAGAGTGGTGGAAAAAAGGACGTCGACTGAACTGCCATTATCGACGAGGATTCGCTTGACGTTATAGCAGGGATTTCCGATTCCGGCGCTAATTAC
This sequence comes from Platanthera zijinensis, assembly GCA_039513925.1. Lineage (NCBI taxonomy): Eukaryota > Viridiplantae > Streptophyta > Magnoliopsida > Asparagales > Orchidaceae > Platanthera > Platanthera zijinensis. The sequence continues at coordinate 39,622,313 of CM077080.1, forward strand.
GAGCGGGTCCTGATGTGGGATTCGGACGTTGATAAGGTCTTCATCCCCGAATGATATGGTGGTGTCCTGCTTTCTTTTTTTATCTTCATGGACTTCCTTTACAGAGTGGACTGACAGTATCTGTGAGGTCAGAATAGGTGATCCGGCAATAGTCTCAATGTTTCCTACTGCTTGCCTTCCTCCCTCGGGCGCTGGAGGGGCATTCTGATGGTCCCTGGGTCGCCTAGGAGGGTCTTGCTGCTCTTGGACCCTTCCTTGCAGAAATCTACCGAGCAGTCCTAACCGGACTAAACGCTCGATTTCCTCCTTTAGGCGAGCACATTCTTCAGTGGTATGCCCGGTCGATCGATGATATTCACAATACTTTGATTGATCGTTCTTAGGATTAGGAGGTGGTTGCCTCGGCCGTTGTAATGCTGGTTCATTCTGAATGGCGTACAAAACGTTGGTGCGAGATGTGTTGAGAGGGGTATAGTCCCTAGGGGGATCTCTTTGTGAGTCTCGCCTGCGCTGTCCGGCTCGACGTTCCTCATGGAATCTTCCTTCCTGCCGTTGAGGAGCCGGCTCTTTATCTCTTTGCCTTTTCTGCACTCCATCGAACTGTCGCCTATGAGCTTCAATAGCTTCGTCTGCGGCTATCTGTGCCTCAATTCTGTGCACCAGATCCGGGTAGTTGGGTACGGTCTCTCTCATGAGTGCTGAATAGAAGCCGCTGGGGCGAAGACCCCCCAGGAATACTCCCCGTAGGAGTTCGGGGTCTACGCCCGGGATCTGGCGAGCTTCGGCAGTGAAACGTCGAAAGAATTCTTTGAGGGTTTCCCCTTCGTTCTGGCGTATTCCGGAGAGATGAGATGGATCACGGACAATCTTTCGATTAGCGATGAATTGGTCGGAGAATTGCCTGGTTAGCTCGGCAAAACTAGTAATGGTACTGGGCCTTAAAGAGTGGAACCATGTTCGAGCTTGCCCTTTGAGAGTGGTTGGGAATACTTGACATAACAATTGGTCGGTGGCATGGAAGATCCTCATGATGGTGGTGAAATGATTGACATGCTCGAGTGGGTCGTCAGTTCCGTCGAATGTTTCGACACTTGGGAGTTTGAATCCGGGTGGAATCGGATGTTCGAGGATTTGCTGGGTCAAGGGGGAGCCTTGATAAAGCGTTCGGTGAGGATGGAGATCTCTTCTTGCGGCTTGGCGGCATTCTTCAGCCACAGCCTCCCTGATCTCCTGACGAGTTAGTAGAGGGTGGATGGGAGCATCGTTAACTGGATCGCGGGGGCGATCAGCCCTTGCTCTTCCCAGATGGGGATGAGCCGAACTGGCGGCATCTGAATGATCTTCGGGTCCTTCCTGTTCCACAGGGTCTTCCCGGTTCCTTGGTGGATTAAATAGTGGAGGATGGTTAGCTGGCGGAGGCGACCTGGGGGGAACTGGAGGTGCTCCCAAGTTCCGGAGCAGTGTGAGCATTTCTGTCTGCTGCTCCTCCATTTGGCGGACACGCCCCTCCAGAGCGGCGACAGGGGCGAGTGCCGCCTCAGCGGTCAGTGGCACGTCTACCAGAGAGGGAGACCGTGCAGGCTCAGTGTGTCCGCCAAGTGCGGGTCCTTCGGTTAAGCGAGCACTCCTCTTTGCCATTGTGATGAACTTGCTCTGCGAAGGATATTGGGAATGTTCCCACAGACGGCGCCAAACTGTTGCGGTCTAACTCGATGCTCCAGTCGGGCCGGATATTCTTGGGCCGCCTTAGCTCTCGGAGCGGTCGAGCGCGCACACAGTCAATTGAAATACGGGGGATGGACACAGGAAGTTTTAGCGTGGAAAACCCTTCAACCGGGTGAAAAACCACGTGACCGGGTCGGTGCCGGTCAAAAATCCACTAGATTGCTGGAGGTACACTTTTATGGGGGAATCGGGGCGACAGGCCGCTCCCGTTACAATCTTGAGGAGAGAGAGAGAGTGTATGCACCCGTTGGTGGGCAACAGACTGCCTCGCCAACGGGACTTGGACGGTGGAATGCACGAGATACTTCGGGCGCGTGCGCTCAGGGGCGACGCGGGTCCAAGGGTTGTCACTTCTTCCTTTGTGCGCCTTTCTCAGCTCTTGGAGTGCGCTCTTTTTCCTTGGGCTCTGATGGGGTGCCAATAGCCGGTGACAGGTTCTGGTAGCTGTTGACGGGTACTGATATCCGTTAGCGGCCGCTGGAGGTCGCGGGTGGTTTCCGGTGGTTGGCGGCGAGAGGCGGCCACTGGTGGTCGGCGACGAGGGGTGGTCGCCGGCGGAGGAAACGGGAGAGCTCCCACCTGAGGAAGAAGAAGAAGGGGGAAGCGTCGGAGGAAAAGGTTAGGAAATGAGAAGCCCCTGGGGTCTTTTTATAGGCTCCAGGGGGAAGTTACGGCGGGGCCCACCACTAACCTAGTGGGTTAGTGGGTGGTTCCGCCCCGATCGGACGGCCGGTGGGGCCTCTCCCTTGATCGGACGGCGGGGAGGGTTCCCCACGATAGCGGGCCGTCATGACGGTGGTGACAGCCGGGCGGCCGGCGAGGGAGGCCGGCGGCGGCCAAGGCCACGGCCGGCCATGGCCGTGCGGCCATGGCCAGGGAGGCCATGGCCGGGGCGGCCATGGCCACGGCCGGCCATGGCCGGGCGGCCATGGCCGGGACGGCCATGGCCGCGGGCGGCCATGGCCGGGCGGCCATGGCCACGGCCGGCCACGGCCGGGGCGGCCATGGCCGGGGCGGCCATGGCCGGGCGGCCATGGCTGGGGAGGCCATGGACGGGGCGGCCATGGCCACGGCCGGCCATGGCCGGGACGGCCATGGCCACGGTCGGCCATGGCCGGGCGGCCATGGCCACGGCCGGCCATGGCCAGGTCGGCCCTGGCCACGGCCGGCCATGGCCGGGCGGCCATGGCCGGGGAGGCCATGGCCGGGGCGGCCATGGCCACGACCGGCCATGGCCGGGCGGCCATGGCCGGGACGGCCATGGCCACGGGCGGCCATGGCCGGGGCGGCCATGGCCACGACCGGCCATGGCCGGGCGGCCATGGCCGGGACGGCCATGGCCACGGGCGGCCATGGCCGGGGCGGCCATGGCCGAGCGGCCATGGCCGGGGCGGCCATGGCCGGGGCGGCCATGGCCGGGCGGCCATGGCCACGGGCGGCCATGGCCGGGGCGGCCACGGCCCCTGGCGGCCGTGGCCGGGCGGCCATGGCCGGGGCGGCCACGGCCACGGCCGGCCAAGGCCGGGCGGCGGTTTCCCCATGAGGGGAGAGAGTGGGGATCCACCCCCATGATCTCCATGAGAGATCATGGGGGTAAGGTGAGCCCACCCATGATCTCCCTTGGTGGGGATCATGGGGGGTCTCTTTAATTCTATAAATTTAGGTGAAACCCATCAAACATAAAGCATGATAGGTGTCTAGCATAACCTCCTTAATGGCAGTTGACATTGCTACATCTGCATCAGTAAATATAGTTCGAGGTTTTTTTGCATTCATTGCTTCCAAAAAAGTCTCAAATAACCATATGAAGGACTCAATAGTTTCATCGTATAAAAGTGAAGCCCCAAACATAACAGTTTCTCTATGATGATTTAGTCCCAAAAAAACACCAAGAGGCCTTGCGGCTCTATTTGTGCCATATGTTGTGTCAAATGTGAGCACATCGCCAAATATGTTATAATCTATTAGCATTCTAGCATCAGCCCAAAAAATATTTGTAATATGCTCATCGGTATCTAGCTGAACAGCATAGTAATATGAAGGGTTATCTTTTAACTTTTTACTGAAATATCGCTCTAAACTACTTGCTTCACCATACAGTAGAGATCGTTATCTTTTTGTGCGCAGATAATTCTTTTGATCTCTACTAATATAGCCAAGACCATCACATCCACCCACTTGTGAACTAAAAAATTGATAAGCATCTTTTAATCTTATACCAGAGTCATATGCAATATCTGTTTCAATTTCCTGAGCAACGGACATTTTTCTTTGTGATCGAATCATGTGTACAGTTGATGAATGATGAAGTTGGTGATTATGCTCTTGCACAAACTCAGAAACGACGTACATTTTAGTGTCCCGATTGAGGATAATGGTCATTCGTGCATCACAACCACATCTTGACTCAGCCCGAGCTCGATTAGTTTTGTGATCACGAACATCTTTCCCACGAAGCCCTTCTCGATCACAAACAAACCTCCTAGATGTTAATACTTTTGTTTTCCTACATTTATTTTCATACTCCTTTCGAATACCGAAGTATGCTCTTCTAGCATAGTCATTATAAAACATATATGCTTCTTCATCAGATGCAAACTCCATCCCTTTAGAAGGTGTGTACTCCTCTTATACTTGAGGAGTTACTAATAATGATGATGAGTCCTCCATTTTAATTCAACTGTTAGTTCTTGATTTATTTGTCCCGCAAAAGTACTAGAATTTCCTGATTAATGATGATGATGAGTCCTCTCATTTGTACAAAAACTATTATAACATTATATAATTGATAATAATTAATAAAATATACTACTTAAAAATAATCGGGCATGCTTAAAAACAAAACATAGGTAAAAAAAACGGGCCAATGAAGGTAAAAAATTCTAAGCATTGAAGTTATCTTATAAAATAATTTCCACAGGTAATAAAAACGGGCCAATGAAAATAAATTCTAAGCATTAATAATTTGATGTATTATCTTATTAATTAGAGATGAGAAATGGGGTAATGAAAAAAATCTCCTATTTGGCAACAATTTCCAAGCAAATGGTAACTGCTTTAACAAAAACGTCTATTACAGCATAACATCATATTTATAAAGTCCCATATGACTGTTAGAGAATCAGGAATGTGAATGTTGGAAGGTGAATGTTGGGCTACGCATAATAATGTGTAACATCTTTTTATTGTCTGAATTAACTCCCATTATAAAGCATAATCCTCATAAAACGATGCATAACAATAAAATCGAAAGAATAATCGAATCTGGATCAGTCGAGAAGGAAGCGGCCTGGAATTTGGCCCTTTCTTATAGGAATCAACGTACTTCTTGAGGTCTGTGTCGAGATACTCGAACACAAGATACATCAACCTCTTCACATTCTTCTCAACGTGCTCCACGCCCAACAATCTGGAAAATAAAGAATCAGGAGATTAACCATCAAAAGAATCACAGTTCGTGAAGGGGAAAAAATACAGGAAGGAGTATCAAAAAAAAAAATTAAGGCACACAGGATCCTACCACCGCCGAGCAGAAGGAATATCAAGCCAGAGGGGCCGACGGGATCCGGATCCTTCGCAGCTTTGTAAGACAGCACCGGGCGGAGGATCCTCGATTTCCGGCCGGAGGTGATGTTGCAGCCGATCGACCAAGAAACCAATGGGCTTCGCCGACTGGTTCCGACTTCGCGGCTTTCTAAGATAGCGCCGGAGCCCGGATCCTCCTGCCGGAAGGATCAACGGCTCACTCGGATCCGCTGGTTGAAGACGGCGGGCTGAAAAAACAGGAAAGTGAAACGGAGAGATTAGGGTTATGAGAGGGACAGAGCAATTAATGTCATCAGTGGACCCCACTGGAGCAAGAGAGAGACAGGGGGTATTTTTGGTAGAGTTATTTAGTCATAAAGAGGGAATAAAAATCCTCTGTTGATTCATGATGGATAAATCTCCACCATGAAATGGATCCCCTCCATTTCACATGAAATGGAGAGGATCCGGATCCAAAATTTTTGGGTGGGCTGGACTCATATTTCAGCTGTGTGCTTTTAAATACGACCGGGCCCCACTCTCTTCTTCCTCCTTTGCACGAAAGTGTTCCCGCTTGGCGCCTTGAGAGCGGGAACCGCGGCAGAAATATGAGCCTAGCCCCAACATACAATGCCATCAGAGAAGATTGAACAATCGTCGCTGCAAATTGCCCTAGCATACAACGACATCGAAGAAGATTGAACCATCGTCACAGCAAACCTTCACGCTGGCGGGTTCAATGGATTGCGCCGCCCATCCTGACGAGAAGCTAAAGGAGGAGGTTCAACCCTCTCAGGTATTTCCGCCACCACCGATCTACTTGTCAGCCCACTCTTTTCCGATTTCGGTGTTTTTACTCAATTTTGTTTTTTCGTTATTTTTTTGTAGGGATCTATATTCTGGCCGGATTTTCTGATGTTGTTACTTTTCTGACGACCTATTTCTGCTCGTTCGGTCGGAACAAAATATGTTCTGTACGATTTGTTCTTGCTTGAAAATATTCAAGTTGGCTTACTTAAGAATATGATTGGAAGTGGCATAAGAACGATCCACGAATACAATTTTCTTGTTGAGGAAGTTGGAGGCTTTGAGAATGTTGGATTTTGTAAAAGCGATGATTACAAATATGTTCAACGTGAAAAAAAACACTCATAGAGAGTGGTGACTCATTAAGTTTGCTGAAAATATTCAAGGACTTGCAAATGAATGATAGCATGTTCTCCTATGATGTGTGCACTGATGAGTTTAACAGACTCACTAGTTTTATCTGTAGGGATGGACATAGTAAAGTGGACTACGATTATTTCGGTGATGTAATTATATTTGATACCACTTATCAACTGAACAAATATAATTTAGCATGTGCTCGATCTGTTCATTGCGGTGAATCATCACGGCAGAATGTGCTTGTTGGAGGCGCCTTCTTGGTTGAGGAAATCATTGATGCACTTTGTTGGTTATTTGAAACTTTTTTGAGATTCGTAGGTGGTAAGCAACCTAATACATTTTGAGAAGATTCACCCTTATGGTCAAGCAAGGGTTGAACTTAGCCAATAATATATGTTTGAATGACATGCAGTCCAACTTAGTATTGAGACATCACCTTCACCGATTCACATATGACCTAGCTAGACGCATTGAAAACTGTCAACTTGCGAAGGAACATATTCTTAATGTCATAACTGAACTTGGACGGAGCACAGACGAAATATTAGTAGATGGAGAGAAAAAAATTGGATGCTGCAGGCAAAATATTGAAGGCATTGGGCTTAGAGATTTGGCGGCGGTGCGCCCAAAAGGTGTATCTAATGCATGGCTCAAAAGTCATTTTGAAAAAACGAAAAGCAAGCATAGATAGTGTTTTTCCATAAATTGAATTATTTTTATTATCTATATATTTAAATCTTTGTCTAATCACAGTTTAATCTCAATTTACATTACATGCACGGATCAAAAAGTGATGTCTAAGGAGAAGGCAAGGACGAATGGGAAGATTAAACAAGATCCAGAGGACTTTAACTTCATTGGAAGCTGCACTTTCGAAGGGCCTTCAAGCGCAATGGCTGATCAAACATATTTTGATGTAAACGATGAGTTATCAATGTCGTTGCCCAATCATTTCAGCACTGTCCCAGAGGTACTACTACATTAACAAAATAATATCTCCTAATCCATGCGCTTGTGAGTTCTTTAGTTTGGTTATGTGCGTTTTTCATTTTTTTATGGATTAGAAGAATTATAAGATTATGGATGCGTATCAAAACCCATGTTGAAAAATAACCCTGTAAAACAAGTGTAAAAGAAAAGGCAAAGTGAGAGATAGAACAATTAAGCAAACATCAAAATCAACATGCATAATTAGATCAAGGTCAAGTGTATATAAAAAAACAACGTTGCAAAGCTTCAGTATGTCACTGCATTAATTCAGCGAGGTTGAAAAAGCATCAAAATGTATATAGAAAAATCAGTTTCAAGTGCTTTCACATTCAATTAATGTAGTAAGATCATTAATAAAATATTCTTCAACCTGCCATCTACCCATCATTATTCAAATGACAAGTACTAACATGAATGTTGAAGAAAATTAGTGTACAATCTCGTATCCGACGAGTGGGTCAGCAGGAGTCAGATTGGCCAAATCGGGCAGTCCGAGTCCCTGGGCGAGCTCGGCAGGAGGGGGATTTTGGCAGTCTCCGGCTCGCCCAGGCGGGGTGGGATTCTTTTGGGAGGCGAGCTCGTACTCGCCAAGCCCTGCTCGTTGAGCTCTGGGCCTTTCGTCGAGCTCTGAGCTGTTCGCCGAGCTCTGGGCTGTTCGTCGAGCTCTGGGTTGTTCGCCGAGCTCTGGGCCCTTCATCGAGCTCTGAGCCGGTCACCGAGTTCGAACCGATCAACAAGCCTGCAGTATGCGAGTAGGGCAGGCCGGGCCCGTACTCGACCAAGGTCGAAGATAGGCGGCGAGTGCCAGCTCCGTCGAGCACTCACCGCCCTTGCCGAGTAGGGTTTGCTGAGGGTTACTCGCCCAGTGATCTTTTAGGAGTTTTTACCATTTGGCCCCCGCTGGCCTGCCCAAAGCCAGTTAGAACAGCGGAGTTACGCTGTTGGCAGACCTAGTTGAGTTGCACATAACTATTTAGAACAATGGAGGTTGACTATTTGCAGGCCGTTTTTGGAAATCTATAAATAGGACTCAAGGGGTACCTCAGAAGGCATGCTCGCTTGTCTCCTAACCTTCTAGCGCTTTCTGAGGTAGTTTAGCCCGACATTTGGATAAGGAGGAGAAGCGCTCAAAGATCTTCTGAGTGTTTGGTGGGTCCTCCGCGCCGGGCCCTTGATTCAGTCCCCTGTTCTTTTTCCTTTGTCGTTTTTCTTGCAGGAGAGAAGTAGGTGTGTGATCACCCCTTTCCCAAGGATGAACTCCATCGATACCAAATTCTCGATTTGAACAATTAGAGCAATAAATTTTTTAACCAAAGTATTACAAAATCATTTACTGATATCAGCTTCATCCCTGTGTTCCTTTCCGGTATACCAGCATCAGCAAAATCTCGTGATACTTGCAGTGCTTCTTCATGACTGCATAACCTAAGTGATAATCTTGGTTTGACCTTTAGTGGAGATCTGATGAGTGAATTCCATGATAGAGAACTATCTTCAGTATTCTGTGGAAGAACAATGCAAGAAGATCCATTCTCAAGCAGATAGCTTATAAGATCATTATATTAAGGGCCTGTTTGGGAGAGCTTTCTAGCACCTTTTTATTTTTTAGAAAACGTCACCGCATATAATAAATCGTTTGGAATGTCTACCGGTGGGAAAAGCTGCCATCAAAAACTCCTTTTTTCTCCTATATTTGAAAAGTCACTAGCCTCCTACTTTTCAACTTTTCGAAAAGTAATTTATCATCCCGATATACAGTTGATGCTATGAAAATATTTTACTCCTCTGGATCCAGTTCGACAACACTGCGAAAACACTAGCCTTTCTCTAGATGAATATTTCGCTCGGGCGCGATTTTTTCGCTCGGGGCGATTTTTTCGCCCTGACGCGAATTTTTCACCCGGGCGCTGAATTTTTCGTCCGTGCGTGAACTTTTCTCCCGGGCGCGAATTTTCTATCGGGGGGTGAATTTTTTGCCCGTTCACGAATTTTTCGCCCGGACGCGAATATTTCGCCCGGGCGGGGAATTTTTCGCCCTGGTGACATTCTTTCGCCCTTGCGTGAATTTTCCACCCGGGCGCAAATTTTTTCACCCGGGCGCAAATTTTTTCTCCCGGCGCAAATTTTTTCACCCGAGCGTGAAGCGCGAATTTTTCGCCCGGGCGCGAATATTTTGTCGGGGCGCGAATTTTTGGCCCGGTCGCGAATTTTTCGCCCGGACGCGAATATTTCGCCCGGGCGCGAATTTTTCGCCCGGGCGCGGAATTTTTCGCCCGGGCGACATTCTTTCGTCCGAGCGCGAATTTTTCACCTGGGCGCACATTTTTTCACCCGGGCGAGATTTTTTTCTTCCGGCGCGAATTTTTCGCCACGCGAATTTTTTCACCCGGGCGCGAATTTTTTTCGCCCGGGAGCAGTTTTTTCCCCGGGCGCGGTTTTTTCGCTCGAGAGCGGATTTTTTTCCTCTGGACGCAGTTTTTTCGCCCGAGCATAATTTTTTCACCCGATCGCAATTTTTTCACCTGTGCACGATGTTTTCGCCCCGGCGCGAAATTTTCGCCCGAGCGTGAAATTTTCGCCCAGGCGCGAAATTATCGCCCGGGCGCGAAATTATCGCCCGGGCGCGAATATTTCTCCCGGGCGCCAATATTTTGCTCATGCGCGCAGTTTTTGAGCGATGTTTTCGCCATGCCGCGAAATTTTTGTCCGTCCGGAAAATTCACGCTCGGGCGAAAAATGTGCGTAATATTAATAAAAAAGTCACTGCAACGGAGATTTGTCAATCAGTTTATGAAATGCTCCTTTCTGAAAATCTCTGCAAAAGAAGTTCACCCAAACAGATCTACTTTTGCAATATACATTTTCCAAAAGCTTATTTTCTCACCTTCCTTTTGCTACCACTACTTTTCCTTTCCGAAAAACCCTCTCAAACAGGGAAAATTTTTTCCTCAGGACTCCTGACCATAAGTATCATCCGGATGGCCAATGAGGGACCTTAAATGCATGGGTCCCGCGCAAAAATGTATGTCAGACTTCCAAAATGAATGGGCCCCACCGCCATTTAAGAGATTCTATTGGTGCAGGACGGCAACTATGGTCAGGTGTCCTGACATAAAAATTACTCCTCAAACAGAGCCTAAGGCAACGCCTACTACTACTATTTAGTGCAAACCTCGAGCACAATGACAGTGTCAGAGCATAGAGCAACTGATCGAACTATGTTTGTAAGGTGACATTTAGATAGGAGTCATAACAAAATATAACAAAAAATCATTTAGAATATAACCAATAATATTTAGATAGAATTCATAACAGAATATAACCCAAAATCATTTAGAATATAACCAATAACATTTAATAGAAGTCATTTCCACAAACTGAAGTTTTGTGCCAAAAATCATCTGGCCCATATTGGGGTCACGTCAACAAAATTATGACTGATCAAATATATTCTAAGCCATCAGGCATTTTGATGTAAAAGTAAAGTTAAATAGTTAGGAAGACCCAATGAAAAATTTAGCGTTGTCCAGCAAACCAAAAAATGACCAAGAGACCCTGTAGAGTTAACAAATTAAAAACATTCTGGAGTTATCATACTAGGAACTCCCTTTGCTGGACGAATCTTCAAGCTGGTCAAGCCCCTTGCTGGACCCATTAGCGAAAATTCGTATCATTTCGTCCGCCAACTTGGCCCTAAATTTGGGCATCATACGTTGCCAATCCTGATACTCCTCCCAATTTATCTTGGTTGTACTAGACGTCGCCTTCATATACTTGATAACAAACACTCCACAATCATGCCCATTCAGTTGCTTTGGAGCTGAGTCAACAAGCTCTATATTTCACCCCGTCATAGCAGCCGGAAATGCATCCCCAATATCTTCATATAGACTAGAAATCTACATAAGTAAAACATACATTAAACACATCTGCGTCAATGGACAAAAAAATGCAATGAAAAGATAGCATACCAGCAATGGTAGAGTTTCTTTGTGTGTAGGATTGTAAACGAATCGTAGAAATATCATTTTGACTCCTGCAGGCTGCCAACAAGTAATGCCCAATGGTTGCCTAGGTGTGTAGGCATTAATATATACTCAGTAATTTCCATATTAGTTGGCGTGATGTGAGCAATCAAACGGTCGAACGTTATTTCACATCTCTTAAAATACTGCAATAAATAATGTGTGTGGTTAATTACATAAAAAAAAAGTACAACTAAAATTTCAGTATATAGGAATGAAAGTAACTGCATAATTAGGGGACACGTAGAGAAAGGGCTTCCAATGTTTCGAATAATCCTTTCTACGATTATTTAAAATAACCGCAAAAGCAACAATGTGGGTATCATTTAGCCATCCCTTGCATAGCAGGTCATACAAGTCCGCTCGTGACATAGATATATTCCCGCGTGCGATTAGTAACTCCCTTTGTATAGACTAATAAATTTTTAGCCTTATCTTTATTGAGTGAATTGAAAAATTATAGAAAACTTACCATCTAGAACAAGGGGCAAGTGTGGTATCTATTCGCCTCGCGGCTTTGATGGAAATTTGTTGCCGGCTATGAAATATTATTTGCAGTGAAGTTTCTTTGTCAACATGCTTCCTCTTACGCCCTTTTGGCACTGGGTTGTATTCGTCAATGGAAAAAATATTGTCATGATCTTTTGACATTACCTGGGATGGGGGGATTACGGTCGTGATTGGTTGCGACGGTATTGCTTGTGATGGTACGGGAATGACAATCTGTAATGACTGGAAGAGTGCAACGATGGAATCTAATCTCTCCGCAATATCCTTGTTGACTTTCTTGTCCAACGCTTTAATTTCATTACGCATATACTTTCGTAGATCTCTCTGTGTCTTTTCCCCTCCTGCAGCTTTTTCACCATCTCCTTCTCCTTTCTATTTTCCTCCCTCAGCTTTTGAATCTCCTCATTTTCTTTCTTTATATCCTTTCTTCTTCTTTTGACAATTTTTTTTGCGTAGAAGTTTCTCTATGGCCTCAAATGATGACTCCACATCCTCAGCACCTAACAACTCTTGCTCCTCCATGCTATAATCCGTAAACTTGGTGTGAACCTAAAACACACAAAATTAATATAGTATGAGTTTAAACTTAACTAGAGACAAAAAGATTGGCTGCATATTTTATGTTTACCCGATCTTTCACACATAACTTTGCTGTCAAGTCCCCGCATAAATTGTAGGTGAAGATTCCCTTCGAAGCCCAACGGGCTATACGGGGTCTGCCTAAAGGATTTACTGGAACTTGCATATATACTACTATGCTCAAAGAACTAGACCTAAAAGGGAACACTATTAATAAGTAACATATATTTTAGAATGGTTGGTACAATTGAGAGTTAGGTTCTTACAATAAGCACAATCGAACATCCTTCTAGATACCCAAGGCTTGTAGGATCTTCCCTGGAGCAGCCTAGACTGTGTAAGGACTGAAATTGGGAATGTAAAAATTTATGAATGGGTAGGGGCCAATTGTACCTCAGCTCCTGAACTCATCGAGTCAATCAAAATCACGCCAGCACTGGGGAATTCTAAGCGGCTTCAAGGGAAATAAGAACGTGCAAAGTATGTACTTTACAAGAACCTTCAACCTTCGAGACTCCCCCGCAGCCGTTGGCTCTTTGAGAGCCAATTGATTCATCTCACTCAAAAGTTGCTTCTGATTCTCATCTGAATACGGTGCTCTCTTGAAACTGAACTCCTCTACTCTATTTGGCAGTCCTAGAATCACTGCAACTTCATTCATGGTTAGCTTCACATAATATTTTCCAAGCAAAAAGGCCTCCTTATCTGGCATGTACAGTCGAATAAGCCTATATAATAAAGGGATGTTCTGAGGAAGATCTGAGAGGGAGAAAAATTGTAGCAGGTCGGCATCATTTAATAGAATATTTGACTGATCAGACAACAAGTCCAAGATGGGCTTGACATGCTTCTTGAAAGTTGATATGACACATATATTGTTTAGATAAGTACCAGTTGAATGTCCAGCCATCTACACTGTCTTTAACATATGAGTAATAAATAAGGATCTAATGCAATAAATCAGCAATGAATCATCAACCTAGGTTGGCATTGCCAGCAATGTTAGAAGGGTTTCCGGCCTGTACTACAATAATTCTGGCCGGATTCATGGATTTCAACATACAAGAAAATAGGGTTTCAGCATCCAACAAGCATTAGTCGTTGATGCTGAAACCCTCTCGAAAAAAAGAGTATACCAGACATTATTTAGGAATTAAGGAAAATGCAGCATACACAATAGGTTTGGCATACCAGAGAAAGGAAAACACTCGCAACCTAGGTTGGCATTGCGATGCAATGTTAAAAAGTTTTCCGACCTGTACTACAATAATTCCGGTCGGATTCCTGTATTTCAACGTACAAAAAATAGGGTTTCAGCATCCAACAAGCATTAACTGTTGATGCTGAAACCCACTCGGAAAAAAGAGTACCAGCTACATATAGTATGAATAATCATGAGAGATTGCCCTAAAATGCAGTGTATAAGAATATTTCGGCATACCTAAAAAATAGTTTGTCGTGGGATGCCGATGTGCCGCCATTGTTTTCGCGTCACTGCCCTAAATCAAAACGTGCTCCGGAGGGCACGGGGAAAGATTCTGGTTATGTGGGGAGAGGCCTGAAGGATCGGCGTTCCGCGCGGAGGAGGGAAGCTGCGCCGGGGAAGAAGACACGGGGTTTGGCGCAGGGAAGAAAGAGGCACGCGTGCGATTAAAAAAAAACCCTTTTCGTGCGAAGAAGGGAGAAGGGAGTGGGGTCCGGTCCTATTTAAAGGCCCACATCTCAAATAAGAGTCTAGCCCACCCAAAAAATTTCCCGCGCGGTATGTACACGTTCTAAAATATTTTTCGGAAAAGGGTCGGTTTTTTGTGACCATTTCTTCGATTCGATCTTATTTTATGCTTCGTTTAGCTCTCCCATCCTGCTGGAAGTGTAACGAGACTGGAAATTTCGTCGGTACGCGTGGCGAAATTATGACTGTATTTGAAATTCAAAAATATAATCGTATTTTCATGCAAAGTCCACTGTATGATCATGAATCGCACGGGTAAAATTTCTTAGCACACAAATTAATAGGTGTGTTACACGTACCAAAATATTTCTCGTGACGGACGGAGCCAAAAACTTTTTTTAGGGGGGGGGCACAAAATTTTAATTCAATGCAATCAATAATTGTTGTCAATCGGGTTCTATAATCCCTTTTATTTTGATTTATTTGTCTTTTGAAAACTGACTGCAAACATCCTAATTTCTTGTGAACTCACTTAAATATTATACCAATATGCAATAATCTATCTTATAACCATAAACAAAGTAATAGGGAATGTTTAACTGCGAAATGATTCCTGAAAGTCATGACTATTTATAAATCTAAAATATGAAACCGTGAGAATTCATTAATTTGAATATCCTAGTAGTTTTGGCAAAGTTTCATTCAAGTTTCATTCAAAACTCTTGAAATTCATTTAAACTTAAGTGAAATTCCTCATTATGACTTATATAATGTATATAGATTTAATGAAGTGATTTGATAAACAAATATATACTAACTAGAAAATAACAAAGCTGATAGCAAAATAGAAAATTACAAATTGATAACAAACTTGAAAATCAATAAAACATAGAATGTCATAACATCAGGGATGAAAAAGGGAAAAGAGAGACCTGAGTGGGGCTGCTACTCTGCGAGGGGGTTTTAGGGCACAGGCGACCAGCGGGAGACGGGAGTATTAGGGCACAGAAATGGGCCGCGGGACGGACAGTCGGCGTGAGTCAAGAAGATTGGATTGCATAAAGGAGCGGGGCTGCAACTCTGCGAGGGTGTCGCGGGAGTATTAGGGGCTAGGCGTTATGGCACAAAGGGTATCTCGTGCGCAGTGCGTGAAGGAGAAGGAGAAGCGCGTGCAAATGAAGAGGGTGGGGATGGTTGTAATCGGGAGAGTGGAGACGGGAGACGAGAGAGAATGAATCGAACAGGAGCAGCAACCGGCCCGTTTTTTCCCTTAATATATTACTAAAAAAATAAATGAATTTTTTTAAATGGGGCACGTGCCCCCCTGGCCCTTACTTAAATCCGTCCATGTTTGTCGTGACGGAGGTTCGTAGTTGGGATGAAATGGAGTGGCGGAAAACGACAGGCCTCACCAAACGCTAACTCGCCACAATTTCCTTTGCTTGGACTCCGTGCTGATTTTTGAGTAGGGTTCTGATTGTTTTGGGGGTGACGTTTTGAAATGTTGAGAATGAGAGTGGTAGAAATTAAGTGGTGGGAGTGAAGAGAGGGGACAGCTTTGATAATGAGAGCGATGGAAATGGACGGAGGGGGCAGCTTTGTCGTTGATGAGCAAAAATGATGTTTTAAATGTTGAAAATTGAGAAACTAGTTTTACTAAAGAGATTTGTTAAACATTGACATTTTCCCCTACCATAATTAGAGAAGAAAATGCCAAAATAAACAAAACCTGCACACCACCTGAGGCGTACCTAACATAAAAAAACAACGTTAATATTCCACATTGTCTATTAAATAAGGTGACTGTTATTAGCACTGCACTTTTGGATATTCGCACTTTTTTTACTCTTAATTTTTCGCGCCTTTTGAAAATACTTCTTGTACATGCATTTTTAGGAAAAGTGTTCAACACGAAAGTTGTAGATCTCGACGAGATCTACAACTTTCGTGTTGAACACTTTTCCTAAAAATGCATGTATAAAGTGTATTTCTAGAAATACGCTCAGATTTCGCGCTTTTTGAAAATACTCCTTGTACATGCATTTTTAGGAAAAGTGTTCAACACGAAAGTTGTAGATCTCGTCGAGATCTACAACTTTTGTGTTGAACACTTTTCCTAAAAATGCATGTACAAGGAGTATTTTCAAAAGGCGCGAAAAATTAAGAGTAAAAAAAGTACGAATATCCAAAAATGCAGTGCTAATAACAATCACCTTAAATAATATGCATGCACGCGCTATACATAGAATTGAATGCAAGGATACAATTAAATTTGTCATAGTTGTTCAATTATTCTAAAATTATTATTATTTTAAATTATCACAAAAATAAAATTTTAAAATAAGTTTGCAAAAAGAATTACAATATTTTGAAATGCGAGGATAGGGGGAATTGGCTGAATATACTATGCCCTGCACCGGAGAAGTGATTCCTATAAGGCTTTGGTACAGTGATATCAGTGAAAATGAAAGCACACAAAAAAATCATTTGGTAAGCACATGAACTTATATGGTTCTGTCCTGCAGTGTGTGTGCAGCTTAGACAAGGAGGTGGTGGCGGTGGTGGAGCTTAGACAAGGAGGTGGTGACAGTGGTGGCAGTGGACCATTAAATTGTAACGGCACGTAGTCCGTCACAACCCGTTATGTTTTGAAGCAGACCAGCTGGACCGATCCGGTTCCTGTTTTTTGTTTTTTATTGCTTATATATATAAGCTTGTACAGGGCAAAAAGGAGAGCCAGATATATTTTTTCCTAAACCTAACAGAGCGGGAGAACAGGAACAGCGGGCGGCGGCTTCGGGACGGGATCGAGCGCAGCGGAGGCGGGCGTTTTCTTCTCCGGCGACGGCAGATCGGCTCTCGATCGGGGCCTTCTCCTCCGGCGACATCGAGACCAAGAAGAGGGGGCGACGGCTTCAAGGGCTTCTCCGGCAAGATCGGGAAGACCCGATCTAGGTCTCCTTCTCTTTCGGCGACGTGCAGCGACCTAGATCGGCGGGCGATTCTCCTCCGGCGACTTCGGCAAGGGATCGGGATACCCGATCCGGTTTTCTTCTCCGACGACGTCCAAGATCCGGCGGCGGCAGATCGAACAGAGGCTGTTTCTTCCTCTCCCGCGACATCCAGGCTGTGGCGGTCTCGCACCAGCAGCGTCCAGGGGCGAGGATCGGACAGAGGGCACCGATCGGCCATTCGGGCGACTTCTTGCGGCGACAGCTCCGGCGGCAGCGTGCTAAGGGAGTTTTTTCTTCCCTCTTTATTGTTTCTTGTTGTTCTTGGTTTTTTTTTATTCTAGGTTAGTGTCGATCTGAAAGGATCGTTGAGTGTCTTGTGGTTGTATTCAGTCATTTATTTTGTTTAGTGGATCTGACACGCTCTCCCCGTGGGCGTATGAACTTAACTCCGAACCACTTATATCTCTTGTCGTCTGTGTTATTTTGTGGTGTTTTGGAATCTCATACGTGTCTCTGTGATAGATTGGTGCGCGCCACTATTTGCTCACAAATTAGCATCCGTTGATATTGTCCGCGACGAGTTCCGTACTCGCGGGCCGGTGTCAATTGCACAACAATTGGTATCAGAGGGAGGTTAGACTTTCGGACCAGTGAACAAATTCAATGGCAGCCAAATTCGAGGTTCCAAAATACGATGGGCGGATCGATTTCGGTCTTTGGCAAAAGCGCATAAAGGCCGTACTCGTTCAGCAGGGTCTTCACAAGGCACTCCTTGGAAATGAGAAGGCTAAGGTGAAAGACGACGATGAGTGGGATGAGCTGGGCCTCAAGGCCATCAACACCATACATTTGTGTTTGGCAGACGAGGTTATGTACAACGTAATCGAGGCGGAAAATACGGTGGACTTGTGGAGGAAGCTCGAGGAGCTCTACATGTCTAGGTCGCTGACGAACAAGCTGTATGTAAAGAAGCAGTTGTACAGCTTGAGGATGTCTGATGGCGCACAACTGTTGGATCATTTAAATGTGTTCAACAAGTTGGTATCCCAGTTGCGTAGCATGGATGTGAAGGTCGAGGAGGAAGACCAGACTCTTCTCCTCTTGTCCTCACTCCCGAGGTCGTTCGATCATTTATTCACCACCATATTGTATTGGAAGGATACCCTTAAGATGGAGGAAGTGGTGACGATCCTTCTCTCTAATGAGAAGAGGAGCAGTTCCGGATCGAGTGCGAGCGAGGGTCTGCTCGTGAAGAGCAGAGACCCATCCCGAGGTAGATCGAGAGGGGGAGGCAAGGAGGATGATCGACCTAGGTCCAGGAGTAGGTGTTATTACTGCAAGGAGGAGTGGCATTGGAAGGCCAACTGCCCAATGAGGAAACTCAAGGGCAAAGGGTCTGTGCCTCAGCAGGCTGCAGCGGCATCAGAGTGCGTGAGCGATGATGACGTTCTACACGTTTCACAGAGTCGCGACGTGGTAGTTGGGACCACAGATTCCTGGATCTTGGATATAGGATGTTCGTTCCACATGTGCCCGAACATTGAATGGTTTTCCAGTATTATGCACTGTGTAGGTGGTCGTGTTCGGATGGGGAACCAGTCAGAGTGCGAGATATCGGGAGTCGAGAGCATCAGGATTAGGATGTTCGATGGAGTGGTTAGGACCCTCACCGACGTTTGGTATGTGCCTGAGTTTAGGAAGAGTTTGCTTTCTCTAGGCACTCTAGAGGCTGCCAGGTATTCTTATACCAGTAGCAGCGGGTATTTGGAGGTCAGGAGAGGTGCGCAGACAGTCTTGAGAGGAGAGCGTTTTGGATCGCTCTATAGACTTATTGACACCACGATTGCTAGGGGAAATGCGAGGAGAGAGGTCAGACCGTCTCTCGAGCTACAGGATACGGTAGCGTATGCATTTCAGGCGATCTCCTCAGATCGCAGTTCCTTCGATAGAACTTTAGAGAGCGGAGACCGTTCTCAGCGAAAAGTTAGGAAGTACCAGCGGAGGAGCAGGGCAGGATTCGTGGCAAGGGCATATGCGCAGAGAGAGGACCTTGGCGGAGGTAGAATCTTCGTAGCCGTAGAGGAGACGGGTAGAGAGTCATCTCAGGAGTACCCAGACACCGTGAGAGGAGCCATCATGCTCAGAGGTCTCACCGATGAACTTAGGATCACTCAGGAGAAGGTGGAGTTGCACAGTGAGAGTTCGAGTGTGATTCGTCTTGCAGTAGACCCAGTCTATCGTGCAAGGATGAAGCACGTCGACGTGCGTCACAGGGAGTTGAGGGAGTTCGCTCGAGGTGGAGGCATTATGTTGCGGGAGATTCCTACGGAGGAATGCGTTGCGAGCATGCGGGAGAAATCAGCGAGGCGAGTCAAGTTTGACTTGACTCAGACTGATGCGCGTTGATCGTGCCGGCCCCAGGGAGAGGGGGCTTGTAGTCGTCAGTAGGGGTTTGTGTGTTTTAAGCGGTATTAGCGTTCGTAGAGCATCAAGGTGGAGATTGTTATGTTTTGATGCTCCACCGGACCGGTCCAGCTGGACCAGTCCGGTTCCTGTTTTTTGTTTTTTATTGCTTATATATATAAGCTTGTACAGGACAAAAAGGAGAGCCCGATATATTTTTTCCTAAACCTAACCGAGCGGGAGAACAGGAACAGCGGGCGGCGGCTTCGGGACAGGATCGAGCGCAGCGGAGGCGGGCGTTTTCTTCTCCGGCGATGGCAGATCGGCTCTCGATCGAGGCCTTCTCCTCCGGCGACATCGAGACCAAGAAGAGGGGGCGACGACTATAAGGGCTTCTCCGGCAAGATCGGGAAGACCCGATCTAGGTCTCCTTCTCCTTCGGCGACGTGTAGCAACCTAGATCGGCAGGCGATTCTCCTCCGGCGACTTCGACAAGGGATCGGGATACCCGATCCGGTTTTCTTCTCCGGCTATGTCCAAGATCCGGCGGCGGCAGATCGGATAAAGGCTGTTTCTTCCTCTCCGGCGACATCCAGGTTGCGGCGGTCTCGCACCAGCAGCGTCCAGGGGCGAGGAAGAGGGCAGCGGCACCGATCGGCCATTCGGGCGACTTCTTGCGGCGACAGCTCCGGCGGCAGCGTGCTAGGGGAGTTTTTTCTTCCCTCTTTATTGTTTCTTGTTGTTCTTGGTTTTTTTTCTATTCTAGGTTAGTGTCGATCCGAAAGGATCGTTGAGTGCCTTGTGGTTGTATTCAGACATTTATTTTGTTTAGTGGATCTGACGCGCTCTCCCCGTGGACGTAGGAGCTTAACTCCGAACCACGTATATCTCTTGTCGTCTGTGTTATTTTGTGGTGTTTTGGAATCTCGTACGTGTCTTTGTGATAGATTGGTGCGCGTCACTATTTGCTCACAAATTAGCTTCCGTTCTTATTGTCCGCGACGAGTTCCGTACTCGCGGACCGGTGCCAATTGTACAACAACAACCAACATACATAATCTATACTCCATAAAATCATATTTAATGTTGCATCCATTAAACATTTCACATTTCACAAAGAGCACATATTTTCGTACAAGTCTAAAATAAAAGTACATACATCAGATTCATGTTATAGTGTTTATCTTCTACTTATATTACGTATATACATGAGTTTATGACAAATTAAAAATTTAACAAAAGCCTTTACAACAGTAAGTGCATAACACAAAAGTTGCTGAGTTATGCCCCACCACAAAAGTAATAAACATTTGCATATATATATATATATATATATATATATATATATATATATATATATACCCAATCATATCCTTAGCATTGGCCAGTTTGTGATTTGCATGTACCTAAAAATGTTAAAATTTGAAACCATTAGTAGTGGTGGCGGTCATAAACGTATGGGTTAAAATTGTTGAAATCAGGAAATCTGCCCCAAGAAAAAGACA
Source organism: Platanthera zijinensis (assembly GCA_039513925.1). Lineage (NCBI taxonomy): Eukaryota > Viridiplantae > Streptophyta > Magnoliopsida > Asparagales > Orchidaceae > Platanthera > Platanthera zijinensis. The sequence continues at coordinate 39,643,368 of CM077080.1, forward strand.
AGCGCTGGAACCTGCTTCCCAAGGAGAACGACGCAGCTGCCCTAACCCGCCTGGGAAATGAGGAGAATTAATTAGAACTTATTATGTATCAGTTAACTGCTTTTAATTAAATGCTAAATTAATGCTAATCCCCTCTATATAATGTACTCTGTATTATGAGAAGTTTAGAAGTGAGAACAAGTAAAACTTAGCCGTTATTCCTCTTCCTGTGCCTTTGCTTTCCCCCTTGCTAAGTCCTGCTAAAATCAAATCAGAAAATTTTAATTTATCAACTTATATCAGTGGTATCAGAGCCCATCTTCCCTTTCCTGAGATCTGTTCTTGATCACCTTTCTCTGCCATGGCCTCATCATCTACCTTCCTTACCCCACAATATTCCCAAACCAGTATTCCAATCTTTAATGGAGAGCTTTATGATTTTTGGAGTGACAAAATGGAGACACTACTAAAATCACAGGATCTTTGGATCATTGTTTGTGAAGGACCACAACCGGATGGCAAAGCGGCAGAAGGCGGTAAGATAGTATACAAGAAAGAAGAACTTCAGAAGGATGCCTTGGCACTTCACCTCATCCAACAGGGGATTGCCCCCACTATCTATCCAAGGATAATGGGCTCAAAAACAGCACAAGAAGCTTGGCAGAGATTAGAAGCTGAATACAAAGGATCTCGAAAGGTAATAAAACTAAAACTCTACTCATTAAGGCGCAGTTTTGATACAGTATGTATGACTGAGGGAGAAACGGTTCAAACATTTTTTGCCAAAGTTATTACAATAGTGAATCAGATTAGAACTCTTGGTGGTATTATTGAGGAACAACAAATCGTAGAAAAGATCTTAAGATCCCTGCCTTATACACATAAACACATCGTTTCTGCCATCTTGGAAGCCCACGATCTGGACACTCTAACTGTCAATGACTTAATGGCCTCACTGCAAACCCATGAAGACTTGCTTAGCCATGAGGAGTCACACCTAGAAAAAGCATTCCATACAAAGCTATCATTACAGAACTGGGGAGGAGAAAAGAAGAAGGATGATAAGTTTGACAAAAGCAGAAATCATAACTCAACACAAAGACCAGAAAAGACCTTCACTGGCAATAAAGGGTGTATCATTTGCAAAAAAATAAATCATGAATCAAAAGACTGCTTTTGGCGATGTAAAAACTGCAAAATACCCAATCACTCTGCAGGAAAATGCTGGTACAGATCTAAACAAGAAGCAAACACCACTGAAACCAACCCAGATCAGTTCCTGTTTACCTGTAACACATCCTCACAATCAGACAACCCATTTGACTGGTTCATTGACAGTGGCTGCTCCAATCATATGGCCAATAATAGACACTATTTTATAACACTCAATGAAGACTTGAAATCTGAAGTGACACTGGGAGATGGCAAAAGAAAGACTATAGAGGGTAGAGGAAATGTTGCAGTAAAGGCCCCAGATGGAACAACTAAAATAATATCAGATGTACACTTTGTTCCCACCCTAACACAAAATTTGTTAAGTGTAGGGCAGTTACTCAAAAGAGGTTTTAAAGTAGAGTTCAAACCCAATGTATGTGACATTGTCGAAATTAAGAGCAGAGCCACCATAGCCTCAGCACATATGAATGCTAGCAATATTTTCTCTATTCTCTTAGAGCCAGCTAATCATTTTGCATACACCTGCACCCAAGCTTCCCTTATTCCCACTGACACTCTTTGGCATCATCGGCTAGGCCACCTGAACTTTTCTGCCATCAATACAATGCAAAGAGACAAGCTGGTTGAAGGCTTACCAAGTTTTAAAAGCACAATGAATGACTGTCCCTCCTGCGCAAAGTCCAAATCACATAGACAACCATTTCCCCATACTGCAAACAGAAAAGCTAATGCTCCACTTGACTTACTTCATTTAGACCTTTGGGGACCGGCCAGGACACCTTCCTTAGGAGGCAAACTTTATTACCTCCTCATTGTTGATGACTATAGTCGATTTATGTGGATTTTCCATCTCACTAACAAATCTGAAGCATTCACCCACTTCAAATACTTCAAACATCAAATAGAAAAACAGTTAGAAAGGAACATAAAGATAGTAAGGACAGATAGGGGAGGAGAATTCATGTCACAACAATTCACTCAGTTTTGCTTAGAAGAAGGCATTAAAAGGGAGCTCACTACTGTGTATACACCTCAGCAGAATGGAGTTGTAGAAAGGCGCAACAGGACTGTAATGGAAATGGCAAGAACTATGATGGAACATACCAACACTCCAAAGAATTCATGGGGAGAGGCTACTGCCTCTGCTGTTCACATTTTGAACAGATCCACAACCAAGGCCTTAAACAAAGTAACACCTTATGAGCTTATCTTCAATCACAAACCATCTGTTGCACACTTGAGAACGTTTGGGTGTATAGCTTTTGCCCACACCACAAAACCAGGAAGAGATAAGCTAGTGGGAAGTGGAATTGAATGTGTATTTACTGGATACAGTAATGAGAGTAAGGCATATAGATTATATGATCACAAGAATAAATGCATTATCATCTCCCGTGATGTCATTTTTCATGAACACAAGAACCATAATTGGGCATCTCCACCTATTCCTGCTGATGGACCTTCTTCACTGCCGGTTGAACTTGGAGGAAATCATCCTCATTCCTTCCATTGCAATGAAGCCATTCCTATCTCAGCTGATATTCAATCATACCCAACTGCTTTCTGTCAAGAGACCCATGACAACTCATGTCAACCACCTGACGTTCACACAGAAATAGAAGAAGAAGAAGAACCATTACCATCAGGCAAAATGAAATCCATTCAGGATATATATAAAGCCACTGAAAAAGCAATGTTTACTGCTACCCCAGCCAACTATAAAGAAGCTACAACACAACATGTATGGCTCACTGCAATGAATGAAGAACTATCGGCCATTGAGAAGAATAAAACATGGAGCTTAGTTAACAAACCAGCCAACAAAACAATCATTGGTCTGAAATGGGTCTTCAAAATCAAGTTGAATGAAGATGGGAGCATCCATAGATACAAAGCTAGGTTGGTCGCTAAAGGGTTTACTCAAAAACCAGGATCAGATTATGATGAAACGTTTGCGCCTGTAGCCAGGATGACCACAATACGATTACTCATTGCTATTGCTGCCTACTACAAACTTCCGATTATCCAACTGGATGTAATTTCTGCGTTTTTGAATGGAGTTCTCACTGAAGACATCTATGTCTCCCAGCCTCCAGGATTTGAAAAAGAAGGAGAAGAAGAGAAAGTATACAAGCTGCACAAAGCTCTGTATGGGCTAAAACAGGGGTCACGCACCTGGAATCAGAATATCGATAGTTACTTTCTATCTAGGGGCTTTTTCCGCAGCCCCAGTGAACCCACACTCTACATAAAGCATGAAGAACAAGGAAAAAAGGTTTTGAGATATTTGCAGGGAACAAAGGGCTTTGGACTAATGTACACAGACAATGGAGAAGCAGAACTCAGAGGCTACACCGACTCCGACTGGGCTGGCTGCCTGGACGATCGAAAGAGTACAGGAGGTTTTGTATTTTTCTTTGGAGCTAATGTCATTTCCTGGAGTTCCAGAAAACAACCAACGGTCGCTCTCTCCACAACCGAGGCGGAATTTATGGCTCTAAACTCTGCCGCTTGTGAAGCAATTTGGCTGCAGAGACTCTTAAAGGATTTAATCAGAGATAGCAACGAGAAAGACGAAGCAACAACAGTGACACTGCTGTGCGACAACACTTCCGCCATCGCCCTAGCAAAGAATCCAGTATACCACGCACGGAGCAAACACATAGAGATAAAATTCCACTTTATCAGAGAAGCTGTTGAGAAGAAACTCATTCAGTTAGAGTTTTGTTCTTCTCATGCTCAAACCGCCGACATACTCACCAAATCGATGCACAGAAGCCGCTTCCTGGAGCTCAGAAGGATGCTCGGAGTAAGAGACGGAGCAGATTTAGAGGGGGTGTTGAAATCAGGAAATCTGCCCCAAGAAAAAGACAAGCGCTGGAACCTGCTTCCCAAGGAGAACGACGCAGCTGCCCTAACCCGCCTGGGAAATGAGGAGAATTAATTAGAACTTATTATGTATCAGTTAACTGCTTTTAATTAAATGCTAAATTAATGCTAATCCCCTCTATATAATGTACTCTGTATTATGAGAAGTTTAGAAGTGAGAACAAGTAAAACTTAGCCGTTATTCCTCTTCCTGTGCCTTTGCTTTCCCCCTTGCTAAGTCCTGCTAAAATCAAATCAGAAAATTTTAATTTATCAACTTCTATCAAAAATATCATTAAATTCGTTAAGCATCACCTATCAAACATCATTTTTTTGAACATATAAGTGGATGAAGTTTCTTAGGCGGGCGTTAACGAATGACAATTTTATCCTCATGTTCATGACCGCCGCCACCACGGTGCCAAACGGAGCCTAAGGATGATTTGAAAACGGGTTGTTTGCGCGTATGGTTGATGTCCCAGGACCAGAAATCAGTAGATCACCTCCCGAACGCCTACAGTGGAATAGAGGAGAAAATGGATTGAGATTTGGGATATTATTTTGATGACGGTGGAGAAGGGAAAGCAGGATAGAGAAGGAATGTGTTATAGCTTTATCCGCAATGGTCATTCAAGCCAGCTGAAAGGAAACAAGGGGTTTTCACAGTCCTAATATGACTATTCCTAGTAGTCTGATGATATTCACAGTCCAAAATTCAAAAATATATGGTGCGTCACCGAGTGAAATTAATGATGTGCATCACAGGTTCGACAGAATGCTCTTCTTGAGGAGCAATATTTAGCTCAGGATTCCTGACGATTCTCATGGTCCTTCATCAATGAGGAGCTTGCAATGGAGGTGGGGTCCACACACTTGTGACTTGTGTCATACACCTTGCGCGGGACCCATGCAGTTTCTAGCTCCTCATTGGTTGTCCTGACCTTTCTTTAGGTCAGGAGTCCTGACCTAAAAATTAATCCTTCTTGAGAGTTCCTGGGCGCAGACCGAGGGCAATGTCTAAGTTCTCATTCCCCAGTGTTGCGATGACATGCCCGTATAGTATAGGATCAGATTCAAGTCATCCCTGGCCGCAATGATTAAAGTATTAAATAGTAATTTGTCGCAACACAATAAGTCATTCTCTTGTAGGAAGATGTTATGAAAAATCGGATCCGAGTGCAGATGAATAATCCTGTTTAAAATAATATTTTTTTTTCTCTGTAACGGCCAAACGACGAAAAGCGATAGACGCAAAATTAAGGAAAATAAAAATAAAATAAAAACAAACACCACAAAAGAAGAACACCAAATTTAAAGTGATTCCCCGAAATTGGATACGTCCACTGTGCCGGCAGAGGTAAATTTACTATTAATTTCTCAAACATACAATACGACTAAAATGAAGGAGAAGTGTTGTGGTTCGCTCAATGCCCTCGGTAGACCGGTTCCAGATCGGTCCGTCTTAGCCTCGGGCGATTGAGTACGCACACAGTCACAGTAGAAACAGAGAAAATGTACACACACAACTTTGACGTGGAAAACCCCGGAAAGGGGAAAAAACCACGTGGCCGGGTCTGTGCCAGCCAAGCTCCACTATTTGTCTCTGTTACAACGCTCTTGTAAAGAGAAAGCGAGGGCGATAGGTCGCGCCTCGTTACAAATACTGGGGAGTTGAGAGAGCCCTCCTTGGGTGACAGACCACCGCTTAGGAGTCCGTGCACTTTGACGCGCGTTTTTCTTGAGCGCTTGCTCTTCTGGCTCACGCGCCGCAGGATGCATGCGCTCTATGCCTTGGACTGAGGAGGGCTGGCTTCACTGGCACTTCGCTTCCTTCCTTCTCTGGGCGGCGTTCGCTGGAGAACCTGCTAAGTTAGTGAATGAAAGAGGAGAGGAGACGAGTAGAGAGAGAAGCTATGGGGAAAAGTAGGAACGAAGAGAGAGAGAGAGCGAAGGAGAGAATGAAGCCGGATCCCCTGGAATGAACTATAAGGGGTGCTTATATAGGGTTTCCGAGGTGGTTACGGTGGTTACTCGCAGATCGAAGGGCCACGATCATTTGTGGCGATCGGAGGGCCGTGATGGCCCGCCATGATCGGACGGTGGAGAAAAGGCCGACCCATGGCGGTGGTCGGAGGAGGCGCGTCGGCCGATGGCCGCCCGAGGGAGGAGGCGGCCGGCCGCGAGGAGGCGGCCGACCACGGCTGATCGGCCGCGGCGGCCGGCCGCAAGGGGGGCGGCCGGCCACAAATGGTCGGCCGCGGCTGCCGGTCGCAAGGAGGCGGTCGACCGAGCCCACCGGCCACAAAGAGGCAGCTGGTCGCAAGGGGGCGGCCGGCCCGCAAGGAGGCGGGCGGCCGCCGGCTACAAGGAGGCCGCCGGCCGTAAGGGGGCGGCCGGCCCCGGGCGGCCGACCGCGGCCGCCGGCCGCATGGGGGCGACCGACCGCTAAGAGGGGCGGCCGGCCGTGGAAGGTCGGCCACCGGCCGCCGCCCGCCCGTAAAGATGGTGGCGGCGGCGGGTGCGATTTGGTGTGGGGGAGTTACGATCCGGTGCGCGGGAGTTACGATCCGGTGCGCGGGAGTTACGATCCGGTGCACGGGAGTTACGATCCGGTGCGCGGGAGTTTTCATAATTACTTATAAATTAAGGGGTACCCATCATTTTCCCCCCAAAATCCCGTCGTCTTGGAGCGAACGGCAAGCGCGAGAATTTTTTCTTTGCGACGGGGCTAGGCGGCGATGGCCGGAACGGGTGCTAACACCGAGATGTGCGGCGATGGCGATAGTGTTAAGGTAAGAATCCGATCGAAGAGAAGGTCCGAGCACCGGGCAGTTGCGCGGGGCTGGAACCGTGCGTAGGGTGCGCGCGGTGCGACTGCTCTGCTTACGAGTGGCTCGGCGACATGTGTGGGCTGATTTCACGCGCTCTTTGCGTGCGCGCATGGCTCGTATGTGTGGGCGTAACGTGCACTCGGACTCGCTTTTCTGACCTTACTTTTATGTTCTTTCAGGTTTCCAAGCGGGGTGTGCAAAGCCGTCCTATGCGGCTGCGTTCGAGTCTCTCCCTCGAGCATGTGGATATATGGAGGAGGCGCTTCAACCTACCCCCCCAATTTGGAGGTGCGGATCTCTAGTTCTGAAGAGCGGGTGCAAAACCCTCCGCGAGGTTGGATGAATTTTTGTGAATCGTCACTTCAGTGTGGTTTTCGCCTTCCGGCTTGCGAGGAAGTTGCCGAGATTCTGAAGTTCTGCGGCGTTCCTGTGTCGCAGTTTACCCTTCTTGGGATGATGTGGATCATGAGGTTGATCGCATTATTTCGCGAGCGTGGATCGGGGTTTTCCTTGGATATTTTCAAGGATTGGTGTGAGGTGCGCGCCGACGGCGGGGGCCGCATGGACGTCCTCAGTAACAAGCGATGGCTGGAGTTTGAGACTCGGGCGGACCGTCGCCACGGGAATACCTTGTTCGGATATGTCAGGAACCCAGGTGGATTGCCAGAGGTGTGGAACGCGCTTCCGGACCGTTGCTGACGTTCTAGGGGACACGAGCGGGAGTTTACTCCCGTCCTTGGTTTTGCGGAGCCCCGAGAGCTGGGGAACATCTTGTACAGCTTCTCTACTTTCGTTGATGAGAAGCGCCTGCTGCATGTTATGCAGATTATCTTTTGATTCGGGACGTGCTGCCCCCATCCCTCTCTCCCGTGATAGGAAGATGAAGCTAGTGTTTGGAGGCCGTGGAGCTGAGGAGGCGGTTCTAGCCTCCTGCCGCGACAGGATGTTCTTTTGGAGGGGGCTACCCCTTGCGGCTCTAGAGTTGGAGGCGAGCCGGATGACGCGGATCTTGAGGTCCTGGGGTCCTCTGCCCCCAGGCCTCCCCAGCACGAGTTACGGTGCGACAGGTGGTGAAAGGAAAGAGGGTCTCCTCTTCTTTGGAGGCGATGAACCATGCGGAATGTGCGATCTCAACTTTTGAGTGGTGGCTTTTGAGGAAAGTTATTCTTACTTGTCCCATTTCTTTTTCAGATGGAGACTCAGGCGAACATTGCGCTTACATGGAATGACCACTACGTGAGCCTGAAGGACGGCTACATGACCCTTCAGGGTGAGTTCGGGGAGGCGAAGAATGCCCTTTCGGATCTGAAGGGGCGACGAGAGCGCTATATTTCGCGACTTAGGCAGATTGAGTCCGAGCTGCGATGCGAACTAGAGGACGCCAAAGCTGTGCACAGGGCTGAGAAGACGGCTGCGGAGGAGACTTTGCGTCTTCTATACGAAGCTCGGGTAGAGCTGGAGCTATCCAGGGCGGAGGTGATGCGTCTTTCCTCCATGGAGCAGGAGGTTGAGTTGAAGGCGGCTGGTCTGGCAGAGTACCGGGATTCTGTGGATTACATGCGAGATCGGTGTCTGATCTCGGAGGAGGTCCGTGAGGAGGTGTGGACTCAGGAGGTAGAGCCATAGATGGAGGACTTGCGTAAAGTGGCATTCTGCCAGGGGATGGAGAAGACCCTTCGAATGGTGTCCCGGAAGCGGGGATACGATATTGTCGGCCTCGGTCTTGAGGATTTGTCAGAGGAGGAGGGCTCCGATGCTGAGGAGGGCGTGGCCGCTGAGTGACAACTACATCTCTTTGATGCTCTTTGCTGATTTGTATACATGTACTTTTTTTGTACTGGTAGGTTTGTCTCCGTCGATTTGTACCTTCGTACTTTTTCGGTTTGTACCTTTGTACTTGATATGTTTGTTGAGTGGTTGTCACTGCTTTTGCTTCTGATTGTTGCGGTTGATTGTTGCCTTAGCCAAGCACCAACTGCGAGGGGCAGGCCCTGAGCAATGGAAGAGTATTTGCTCTAGATGGGGGTGAAGAGTTATGCAAGCTCCGGCCTATTATAGGCGGGAGGCCATGTTCGTTCGAACCCTCGCGAGTTACGGTGAACCCAGTGACATTGGAGGGGCGTGGCCCGGCAGACCCTGACGACGTCACAACTTACTACGAGGCGGAGGGCGTCCCCTTGTCCCAGGGTAGAGAAGCTGAGACCATTGCGCTGCGGGCTGTGCATAACTGAGGGAGCTGGATCCTGACGACGTCACAACCTGCTTCATAGGAGAAGGGCGAGCCTTGCCACCATGAGAGCGAGGTCGAAGCCGCCGTGCTACAGTCTGCGGGGGACTCAACATTTTGGTCCCTTTGGCGACTCCGCAACCTGTTGATAGGCTGAGGACATCGCGTTGTTGGCAACACACAACTGGGAGAACTGGTCCTCGGCGATGTCGCAAACCACTGGGCGGACGAAGGGTGCACCGTTGAACCGCACCAGAGAGAGTGAAGTCATCGCGCCACAGTGTGGTTGTGGTTGGTTAAGATGTGGATTTAGCGAGGCCGGAACCCGATTTAGTTGCGATTGTAGCTTAGTTAGGCACCAGTCGCGAGGGGGCAGGCCCTGTGAGGGTGGGGCGTCAGACTTCGGATGCAGGTGAAGAGTTATAATCCTCAGCCTATTGTCGGCAGGAGGACATGGTCGATTCGAACCCCCGCGAGCAACTGATGGACCCTGAGGTTGTAATTACACCGATCGTGGGGGCTTTCCCAGGATGGCGGGGCGTCGAGCTTCAGATGCAGGTGAAGAGTCATAATCCTCGGCCTTTTGTCGGCAGGAGGACATGGTCGATTCGAACCCCCGCGAGTAGTTGATGGACCCTAAAATTTGCGAGGCGTGGCCCCAAAGACCCAGACGACGTCGCAACCTACTACGCAGCGAAGGTCGGGTCCTTACGCTGGTGGAGTGAGGTTGTGGCTATCACATTGTGGGCTGCGCACAACTGAGGGAGCTGGTCCCTGACGATGTTGCGACCCGCTGCTTAGGAGAAGAGTGAACATTTCTGCCATGAGAAAGGTCGAGGCCACCGTGCTACAGTCTGCGTGGGACTTGGTATTCGGTCCCCAGGCGACATCGCGACCTGTTGCCAGGCCGAGGCTATCGCGCTATGGGTCGCGGTCAACCGGAGGTGATCATTCCCGACGACGTCGCAATCCACTGGACAAGTGAAGGGCGAACCTTTGAGCCGTGCCAGGGGAATCGAGACAATCGTGCTACAGTTGCTCGCCGGACCCCAGGGGACGGATTCCAAATCGGTCCTGTAAGTTTTAGGAGTTAGTGACATCGCAATCACAGTATATAAGTGCAAAGTGATGAGTTGTTTTGTTTTTTCTTTAGCCTGGTCGCGCCATTGCACGATGACGGATTCCGAACCGCCAAGCGGGGCGCATGTCGACGGATCCCGGACCGCTTTGTGGAGCAGACGATCCTGGCCTCAGGGGAGTTTGAGGGTCGAGATGTCCTTCTGACGTGTTTGCTGCATGGCAAGAGTTAGAATGAAAGCAGAAAAAGCAGTAAGCAGGATAGTTCGTGCACGAGGGTTTTCCTCACGAATTTATAGTTGTCTTTAGGTGGTCTAGGGCGCGACCGAGTTCACTGGTAGAACCGGCGTAGGTTTTGAGCGTTCCAGGTACGGGGGAGGGTCTTCCCTTCCGCATTTCTGATCTTGAAGGTTCCAGGTTTCACCACTGCGGTGACGACGTATGGACCTTCCCATGCTGCTGTAAGCTTGTTCTACTGAGGCCCCTTACCGACAGCCTCGAGACTTCGGAGGACCAGGTCCCCGATGCTGATTGGTCGAGGTTTTACTCTTCTATCATAGAAATGGGCGACGCACCGTTGATAATCTGCCACACGCAGAGCGGAGGTGTCTCTGACTTCAGCTAGGAGGTCCAAGTTTTCTCTGAGCTGATCTTCATTCTTGTCTGCGTCGAAGGCTTCCACGCGGGTACTTGGTACGCCGATGTCGACCGGGATGAACGCCTCACTCCCGAAGCATAAGTTGTAAGGGGTCTCTCTAGTTGGAGTTCTCTCCGTGGTACGGTATGCCCATAATACGTTGGGGAGCACATCGACCCACTGCCCCCCAGCCTCTTCAAGGCGCGTCTTTAGACCTTTGAGGATCGTTCGATTTGTGACTTCTATTTGACCGTTCGCCTGGGGATGGGCTACAGCGGTGTGGCGCAGGTTGATCTTCAGGTCTTCACACAACTTTGTGAATGATCTCCCGGTGAACTGCGTGCCATTGTCCGTAATTATTATAGCCGGGATCCCGAAACGACAGATGATGCTTTTCCAAACGAATTGTCTGGCGTTCTCCTCCATTATTTTGGCGAGTGGCTCGGCTTCTACCTACTTGGTGAAGTAATCGATTGCCATGATGATGAACTTCCTCTGACCCGATGCCACGGGGAGGGGGCCAAGGATGTTGATCCCCCACTGGGCTAAAGTACAGGCCCCTTGGAGTGCGGTGAACACAACTGGCGACTGATGTGGCATATTGGCGTGGAGCTGACAACTTTTGCATTTCTGGACGAGTTCTGTGGCTTTTTTCTTCATTGTCGGCCAGTAAAAACCTTGGCGCAAGATCTTACGAGCCAGAGCCTTGCCACCTAAGTGTTCTCCGCAAACTCCTTTATGTACTTCGCGCAGTGCGTAGTCTGCCTCCGATGCTGGCAAACATTTCAGATAAGGACCAGAAAAGGCCCGCTTGTAAAGCTCTCTGTCGATGATTGCAAACGATGCGGCCCTTATCCGGAGCCGTCGTGCTTCTACGCGGTCATCTGGTAGTCGCTCGTGCTCGAGGTACTCTCGTATGGGAGTCATCCACGACGTTTGCTTCCCGTCGATCATCGATACTTCCCAAGGCCCCTGAATGCTTGGGGTCATAATATCTTCGACTCGCCGACGGCGGGACTGATAGCTAGCTGACGAGGTCGCAAGCTTAGATAGTGCGTCCGCCCAGGTATTTTGCTCCCTTTGGATGTGAATGACCTGGTGCGAGGGGATCTTTGCCAGGAGTGATTTTGCGAGCGCAAGGTATTGCGCCAGCTGGTCATTCTTGGCCTCGTACTAACCTTCTACCTGTGAGACGACAATTTGCGAGTCAGCGTAGATTGTTAGGCTTTCCACTTTGCAGTCGGTAGCGAGCCTGAGGCCGTCAATCAGGGCTTCGTACTCAGCGACATTATTGGTAGCGGGAAATCTTAATCGGAGGCCGTACTCCATAGTGACCTTTTCCGGACTCATCAATAGTAATCTGTCTCCTGCCCCTTCGGCCTCTGACGCTCCGTCAATGTAGAGAGTCCAACGAGCTGGGGCTTTTTCTTGCGCAGGATCTGCTTCTGGTGAGATGGTGCACTCCACAACAAAGTCCGCGAGCACTTGCGACTTGATGTCTGGCCGGGGCAAGAAGTGAATATCAAACTCGCCTAGCTCGACTGCCCATTTTACCAACCTCCCAGATACCTCTGGCCTTTGCAAGATTGCCCGAAGAGGTAGATGAGTCAGCACTTTAATTGCATGGGCCTGGAAGTAAGGACGGAGCTTCCTCACCGAGAAGACTAGTTCCAAGGCCGTCTTTTTGGCCGCCGGGTACCTAGTTTATGTGTTGGAAAGGACCTTGCTGATATAATAGATGGGTCGTTGGACCCCTCCTTCATCCTTTACCAAGACCGAACTGAGGGCCATTGAAGACACTGCTAAGTATAAATACAGGGCCTCTCCGGGGGATGGCTTCGATAGGAGCGGGGGCGAGGCCATGTATTGCTTGAGAAGCTCGAAAGCTGCCTGACACTCGTCTGTCCACTGGAACCCTGAGCTGCGCGCCCCCCGGAGCACTTTAAAAAAGGGAAGGTACTTATCCCCCTCCCGAGCCAAGAATCGGGAGAGTGCTGCGATCTTCCCATTGAGTCCTGGACTTCCTTGATGGATCGCGGGGGTGACATATTTTCTAGAGCCTTGATCTTCTCTGGGTTTGCCTCAATCCCACGCTGCGTTACCATGAATCCTAGGAACTTTCCCGCCGTTACGCCGAACGCGCATTTACTGGGGTTGAGCCTCATTCGGTAATGACAAAGAAGATGAAAACACTCGTCCAAATCCTTTAAGTGGCTGGATCGGCGCAGGCTTTTTACCAGCATGTCGTCCACATATACTTCCATGATATTTCCGAGTAGGTCCTTAAACACCTTGTGCATTAGCCTTTGGAAGGTCGCCCCTGCATTCTTGAGGCCGAAGGGCATTACCGTGTAATAGTAGACGCCCATGTCAGTCCTGAACGCTGTGTGCTCTTCGTCTGTCGGGTTCATCTTGATCTGATTGTAGCTTGAGTATGCATCCATGAAACCGAGCCGCTCGTGACCAGACGTTGCGTCGACGAGCTGGTCAATCATGGGAAGGGGAAAGCTGTCTTTCGGGCATGCCTGGTTGAGGTTATTGTAATCCGCGCACATCCTCCAACTTCCGTTGGCCTTCTTAACCATGATCACATTTGCCACCCATACGGGGTACTTCACCTCTCGAATGAACCGTGCTTTCAGGAGTCTCGCTACCTCCTCTTCGATGGCCTGCTGCCGCTCTGGTGCGAAGTTTCTTTTCTTCTGGACGACCGGCCTGCAGGCCAGATTGATGTTTAGGGAATGGAGAATGACCTGGGGGTCTACTCCGGGCATGTCCTCTGGGCTCCAGGCGAAGATATCTTGATTGGCGCGGAGGAAGGCGGTAAGCTCTTCCTGCTCCTCCTGAGCCAGGAGGGATCCGATTCGCACGATCCGGGCCAGATCTTCCTGTGAGATTGACACTTCCACTAACCCTTCAACGGGCGCTCCCCGCTGCAGGGTTGCCTCGTCTCGTAAATCAAAGTTGTCGATGTTGTGGGCCACCATCTCTTTTTCCTGTGCTGCCTCCAGATGACAGGCTCGAGCCATCTCTTGGTTCCCCCGAATAGTTGCAATCCCTCCCGTAGTCGGGAACTTTAAAGCTAGATGAGGAATGGACGCAATTACCCCGAAGGTCAACTGGGCCGGCCGCCCCAAAATCGCATTGTAGGGACTGATGGAGTCTACTACTACGAACCGCACATTGTGGGTGGCCTGCCTAGGATATACTCCCAGTGTGACTGGTAGAACAATTACTCTCTCCAACCGAACGGGAGTGCTGCTGACATCAAGGACGGGTCTCGCCTGGAGGCCATGGTGCTCGCTAGTGAGCTTTAGCTTCCGGAAAGTAGCGAGGAACAGGACGTTGACAAAGCTTCCGCCATCAATTAAGATTCTCTTCACGCAGTGGCAAGGGTCCCCGATCCCTGCGCTAATGACCAACGGGTCTTGATGGGGGTGATGGACTCCCTCAAGGTCCTTTCCCCCGAAAGTTACTATGGGGGCTTGCTTGAACCTTTTGTCCCTGTGCTCGCGCTCTGCCATATGCTCCGTTGTCAACCTCCTGGGTTTGTTGTTGCTTGATGGGAATGTTGTTCCCACAGACGGCGCCAAACTATTGCGATTCGCTCAATGCCCTCGGTAGACCGGTTCCAGATCGGTCCGTCTTAGCCCCAGGCGATTGAGTACGCACACAGTCACAGTAGAAACAGAGAAAATGCACACACACACAACTTTGACGTGGAAAACCCCGGAAAGGGGAAAAAACCACGTGGCCGGGTCTGTGCCAGCCAAACTCCACTATCTGTCTCTGTTACAACGCTCTTGTAAAGAGAAAGCGAGGGCGACAGGCCGCGCCTCGTTACAAATACTAGGGAGTTGAGAGAGCCCTCCTTGGGTGACATGCCACCGCTTAGGAGTCCGTGCACTTTGACGTGCGTCTTTCTTAAGCGCTTGCTCTTCTGGATCGCGCGCCGCAGGATGCCTGCGCTCTATGCCTCGGACTGAGGAGGGCTGCCTTCACTGACACTTCGCTTCCTTCCTTCTCTGGGCGGTGTTCGCGGGAGAACCTGCCAAGTTAGTGAGTGAAAGAGGAGAGGAGGAGACGAGTAGAAAGAGAAGCTCTGGGGAAAAGTAGGAACGAAGAGAGAGAAAGCAAAGGAGAGAATGAAGCTGGATCCCCTGGAATGAACTATCAGGGGTGCTTATATAGAGTTTCTGAGATGGTTACGGTGGTTACTCGCAGATCGGAGGGCCACGATCACTTGTGGCGATTGGATGGCCGTGATGACCCGCCATGATCGGACGGTGGAGAAAAGGCCGACCCACGGCGGTGGTCGGAGGAGGCGCGCCGGCCGATGGCCGCCCGAGGGAGGAGGCGGTCGGCCGCGAGGAGGCGGCCGACCACGGCTAATCGGCCGTGGCGGCCGGCCGCTAGGGGGGCGGCCGGCCACGGACGGCCGGCCGCGGCCGCCGGCCGCAAGGAGGCGGTCGGCCGAGCCCGCCGGCCGCAAAGAGGCGGCCGGCCCCGGACGGCCGGCCGCGGCCGCCGGCCGCAAGGGGGCGGCCGACCCGCAAGGAGGCGGCCGACCGCCGGCCGCAAGGAGGCGGCCGGTCGAGGCCGCCGGCCACGAAGGGGCGGCCGGCCCCGGGCGGCAGACCGCGGCCGCCGTCCTCATGGGGGCGGCCGACCGCTAAGGGGGGCGGCCGGCCGTGGGAGGCCGGCCACCGGCCGCCGCCTGCCTGTAAAGATGGTGGCGGCGGAGGGTGCGATTTGGTGCGGGGGAGTTACGATCCGGTGCTCGGGAGTTACGATCCGGTGCGCGGGAGTTACGATCCTGTGCGCGGGAGTTACGATCCGGTGCGCGGGAGTTACGATCCGGTGCGCGGGAGTTACGATCCGGTGCGTGGGAGTTACGATCCGGTGAGTGGGAGTTACGATCCGGTGCGCGGGAGTTACGATCCGGTGCGCGGGAGTTACGATCCGGTGCGCGGGAGTTACAATCCGGAGCGCGGGAGTTTTTATAATTACTTATAAATTAAGGGGTACCCATCAAGAAGAATAGACCGAAAAAATGATGAAAATCTAGAATCCTCCAAGGTCCGGTCGTACACGTTGCGACGAGAAAATAGTTCCGGTGGCGAGATAAGAACTTGACGGCGAGAAGAACTCGCCGGCCGATAGGAAGAACCTGACCGAGTCGAAGAAGCCGAATATCTCTCTGCTGGAAAACTGCTGCTCTACTCACATGAATGGCCGACCACTCCTTTTATAGGTGAGAAGAGCCCTAAAATCGGGTAGAGAGTTGAGACCGGCTGGATCCAATCAAGTAAGGAGAAAAAATTTCTTTACAAAAAATCTCCTTCATCAGCGAAAGGAAAATATATTGTGTCACCAATGCTCTTTCATAATTGTCTGAATTTGGGGAGTTTCATATTTGGAGTGGTCTCCAAAAATAGCAGCGCCAAAATAAACATTAATGGTGGAGCCATAATTGACGGGAGAGACGGCACACGTAACAGAAAGAAAGGGGTCTGTAGATGAGAATGATCGGCGTGTAAATCTAGATTGTTGTATGTTTTGTTTGTGCTCCTCACCATGGCAAATGTTTCAGCTTGTACTTCCTTTAATTTACATCATTGTCGTTGTTTTGTGAGTGATATGCAATCAAAACGAGAACCGTTTTGCCTTGTCATTTCGAGCGTGAGGCGAGGAGCTCTTTCATGACAAAAAGCTTGATGCCAATAAAACACAATTTGGACTACGATTATATTTAGAAAGTTTAGATTTTTCATCATCACCCTTCAATTATATTGCATCAACTATATGAAGAACTATACAGGCATATAAGCCATGAGGGTGAATGCAAGATCCAATAGTCCACAAGGAAGAAGGAAACATAATTGGATTGGAGAACCCAAGGAGACTAAACTCCAATGAGACCGAAGCTTTTACCTGTCGCCGAACCTAATGCGGCTTCATGTAGAAGGATCGGAGATAGGTATGCTTCAAATTCCTCAGCTCCGCGAAGATCTTGGACGTGTTTGCCCTCGGCCTTCTCTCCCTCATCTTGTTGTTCTCCCTCTCCTTCCATGTCAGCATCCTCGCTCCTCCCATCATCTTTTCTCTCAGAGAACATTTGGTCGTAAAGCCAGAATTAAGTTTGGTCTAGAATCAGACGACTATATAAAGTTATACAGACATAATTTTGTTACATCATGCATTGTAGCAACACAAACTGATCAATTTCTTCTTAATAAAGCGACACGAGAGTGTGAGACTGGGCGGGGGGATTTTTTTTGGTGCGTAAGACGCACAAAATGTGTTCACGGGTGAGATCAGTGCCGTCTGATCACCTTTTTTAAAACTTTCTTTAAGGCGTCTTTTCTCAAACCTTTGGATTAAGGATTTGGCGGATCAGGGGCGCTGCGCACATACACCTATGTGCGCACGTGCGCCTAAATATCTCTTGTGACGGAGAGTTTTTTATATACGCACCTGCACAAGATGTAGATGCGAGTAAAATGATGACCGCTCAATTTTAAGATCTGACCGCCAGAAAAAAAAAAAGACGAATGCACTCGGCGGGCAAGCTGGATCCAACTACAAAGTACAGGTGCACCATCCTCCAGTGTGCCGGACATATGAAATTTTTTTCCCTCGTGTGGGGGCGGTGTTGTGCCCCCCACAGCTGATCAAATGATTTCATTCCCGATGCACAAATCATAGCCCTAATTATATTATAGAGGGAGGAGGAAGAGAGGAAAGTGGACAGCTGGACATTAGTCTTTCAATTCGTGAGTAAACCCGACGAGTCCATTTCTTGGGAATCACCACAGCAATGATGGTCATGAATTTATCATCATGGTAACGTGAATTGAATCCCAACATTTATTAATTACACACCAAAATACCAAAATAATAATAAAATATAAGAGTTTTAATTGAATAAATTAAAAGCTGGTCAAGGTTTGTATTATGTTCAATTCCCCCCCATAATTGATGACATGTTTTAAGAATGTATAAGTTTAAAAGTACACTATTAGCTTGCTTGAACATTTTTTTACTTAACAAAAAAAAAGTAGACTAGCAGCACATTAGCTATCAATTTCAAAATCTTATCATTTCCAAACACCCCTCTACTTTAAACGCACACCAGCACGGCTAGAGAAACTTGCTCGTGCCACTCCTTTGTGCGTTGCTGCAGGTTGTCCTTCTCACCACTCTCACGTATCACCGCCTCTCGCTCCCCGGTTCATTCCCAATCTCAGCTCCTTGTCATTCATTCTCAGCGTAGATTCCATCTTCTGCACTAAATCACGGAGCCTTTGTTTTGGTGAATTGGCACACAATCTTGATCGTAGTGTGTTTAGGATTCTTGCCTCTTTCTCGCCGGCAGCCTATTTCTAGCAATCCATGTGCATTCCTAAATTTGGCGTGTCAATAACATATTTGCGTGTAAATATGATAAATTGGTTTTCTGCGGGTCAATAACATGCTGGTGTGTAAATAAATTTATTATTGAAACCTCAACGATATGATTATGGGAGGGGAATAAAATAAATTATATGAGTTCATGGGTGTATAAATTATGAGAAATCACGGTGATCATAATAGATCGTGTGGAGTAAATATAATCGTGCATTTCGTGATTTTAATGATGTAAATTGTTTGCGAAAATGTTCAAACGTATTTTTTGCAATATGATTATATTGAGAAAAATGATTATATTTTATATCAATCATTCGGAGAAAATTGGTGTTCATGAAAATATATGGATGAGAGAATGGAAGATAAGTAAGCACCAACATTTTTATTGGTTGTAAATTATTGCAAAGAGTCTCTTCACGTTACCATCATCATAAATTCATGAGCATGATTGCAATGGTGATTCCCATGTGCTGGCTTTGTCTGTTTGCTGATAAAAAACGCTAATTCCCACTTTGCCCTCCACCTTCCGCTATAATTAGGGCTATGATTGTGCATGGGGAATGAAATCATTTGATCAGCTTTCCGGGGTACAGCTTCCCCCACCGCGCTGCGGCTCCTTTTCCAAACGAAGTAAAAGAACTGTAAAACTAAATTTTTTTACCGAGATAATTATACCAAATACATTTTAGGCTATGTTTGGAGGGACTTATTTTCACCGGCCAAGCGATTGCGACCGCATGAAACTGACATTAATGTCCGGTTCATGCGGTCGCAACTGCTTGACCGGTGAAAATTGTGATTGTCGCTCGAAGCATCCGGATGGGAATCTAAGTGGAATCCCCTACCCGTTGCTCCTAGGTGGGTATAAATAGGGAAACTTTTAGGAGTTACTACGGGTATGAGTTAACCGTGTACCCGACAAGACCCGTTAAGCCTCCGAATCCGTTATTGTTCAAATATACACTAACAAAAATAAGTTAAGTCTGGTTCATGCGGTCGCAACCGTTTGGCCGATAAAAATAAGTCCTCCCAAATAGAGCTTTAGTTTTAACGCTCCAACATTATAAGTAATAAACTCACGTGACATAAATACAAAATAATCCCACAACTTTTTTATTTTAAATAATTCGCTAGTATTTGCGCTAAGAAATTATTTCAAAACGGGACTCTGAATTTAAATTTTTATCTTGATACATAGTAAATCAAAAAGATCTCTTAGAAAATCATTTTAATCTCATTGGAGATTATTTTGATCTCCTAATTCGCTAACTTCCACTCATTTACACGTGAGCGAATTAGGATCTCCTAAGCGATTGAAACGATATCCTACCCAGGCGTAAAATTTGGATAGCATGTTTCCAAAAAATCCTCCTATGCTAGAGAGAGAATGAGCGGGAAAGAGTTTTTAATTTATTTTTTATCGTTAAAATAATATTGCAAATAGTTTTTGAGTTACATTTTGAAAATTGCACGAACGGTGCACTTGTGCACTCAAAACTTTTACAGGAGGGTTGAGCATGTTCATGCACAAGGGCAGCCTCATGCACAAGTGCTTTGGAAGTGCTTTGGGGGCTCTTGGGTTTCGAACGTTCATAAATGTTTTGAGGGTGCATGAGGTTGCCCACTTGCGGGAGCATTGTGGCCGGGGAAAAAAGTTTAAGTGGGTTACTTTCAAATAAAAATAGGATATATACGGTATGGGCCGCAGGGGCAGGCAGAGCTGGGCTCAGAAGCAAGAGTGTGTGCGGGGCAGTTTGCTACCGCCGGACGGTAGCGATTTTTCGGCATGGTCTCGACAATATCGTCGTGTAACCATGCAATGTCGTTTTGAGGTGTCTTGTGACCTCTGTACTGTTTGGTGACATGCCAATATCATTTTGTGACCTGTAACTTGATGTGTGGACATGAAAATATCATTGTGTCGTTTGACACGAGGCTCTTCAGCCATCAGATTGTTTTAGGGTTGATCTAAGAGTCAAGATAGTCTCACTCTTATGCCCTAAATAGGCAGAGTACGTCAACTTCCAAGGAGGTACGCAGTAATTGAGAGATAGTTATTGAGCCGTCACTTTAGGGAGAGCCGGATCAAGAATTCTCGTTGCCCTACTCTGTTCCTGTCACAAGAAGAAGAAGACTTGCCTCTAGGTTTTGGAGAAAGTGATTCATCGAGGCCATCAGTGAAGACCATTCGTGGTAGAATCTTCGGGCTTGTGAAGATTCAGAGTTTGTCTATGAGAGGTTTGTCTCTTGAAGACTTGTATTTCAGGAGTAGTTGTTCTCTTGAAGAAGATATTCCTCTGGTTTTATCCATGAAAGAAAAACTATAACTCAACCAAGATTATAGTGGAATGTTCTAGTAGTCTTCGGATCCGTGGTTTTTTTCCCTTTCACATTGGAGGGATTTTCCACGTAAAAAATTGTGGGTTTTGTGGTTGTTTATTGTTTCTTGTTATTTTATTTTTTTGTTCCTATTTTTCTCTGTTGCTTGCACAAGTGGGGGAAGAGTTTCGTGATTTCGTTGTGGACTGGTTTCTTTGATCAGATCCTTTCTTCCCCAATAGTGGTATCAGAGTTAGGTTAGTTGGTTTCTGGTTAGACGTTCGGATTAAATTTTGGGTTAACAATAGGTGATGACTATGGCCCGCTCCCTATCTTCATAAATCTGACTCGTGAACTAATCAGGTTATCTACAAGGTGATCGGAAATTTACTCGTGTGAAGCGATGGAGGTATCGACCAACAATATTCACATGATATGTCTGAATGAAAATATTTGAGTGATTTGGAAAGCGAAGATGGAAGATCTCTTATATTGTAAGGAACTTTATGGACCCGTTGAGGGTGTGTCTGTCAAGCCAGAAAAGACGTCTGGCGATGATTGGGAGAAGCTCGATCGAATGGTTGTTGGGTTCATCCAACAATGACTCGATGATAGTGTGTTTCATCATGTCCATAATGAGACCTCAACACACTATCTATGGAAAAAATGGAAGGTCTGTACGAGAGGAACACAGCCAGAAATAATGCGTTCTTGATCCTGAAGTTGGTGAATCTGAAGTACAAGGAGGGTTTAATGAAGAGACTAGAAGAAAAGCATCTGACTCATCCTCACTATCGTAGGCACTTGTCATAGAAAACTGGGGGAGAAGAAAGAGCCAAAAACCCGGAAAACATGACAGATCTAGGGGAGATCAAAAATCTGATTATAAGGGTAAGAAAAAGGACTTTGAATGCTATCATTGCCATAATCCAGGATATCAAGAAACACTATCGATAATGTATTAGAAATCAAGAGAAGGGTAAAGAAGGTGAGAAAGATGACAAGACCAAGGTTGCTACCGTTATGGATGTGGATGTTATCATTGGGTGTGATGAAAGTTTGATTGGCCTCGCAAGTGACAACTCCAGTTGACTTGTTGATTTTGGGGGCTCGTGGGTCTCGAACGTTCATAAAAGTTTTGAGGGTGCATGAGGTTGCCCACTTGCGGGAGCATTGTGGCCGGGGAAAAAAGTTTAAGTGGGTTACTTTCAACTAAAAATAGGATATATACCGTATGGGCCGCAGGTGCAGGCAGAGTTAGGATCAGAAGCAGGAGTGTGTGCGGGGCAGTTTGCAACAGCCGAACGGTAGCGATTTTTCGGCATGGTCTCGACAATATCGTCGTGTAACCATGCAATGTCATTTTGAAGTGTCTTGTGACCTCTGTACCGTTTGGTGACAGGCCAATATCATTTTGTGACCCGTAACTTGATGTGTGGACATGAAAATATCATTGTGTCGTCTGACACGAGGCTCTCCAATATCATGATGTGTCACAAGAAGAAGAAGAAGGCTTGCCTCTAGGTTTTGGAGAAAGCGATCCATCGAGGCCATCAGTGAAGACCATTCGTGGTAGAATCTTCAGGCTTGTGAAGATTCAGAGTTTGTCTATGAGAGATTTGTCTCTTGAAGACTTGTATTCCAGGAGTGGTTGTTCTCTTGAAGAAGATATTCCTCTGGTTTTATCCATGAAAGAAAAACTATAACTCAACCAAGATTATAGTAAAATGTTCTAGTAGTCTTCAGATCCATGATTTTTTCCCTTTCACATTGGAGGGATTTTCCACGTAAAAAACTGTGGGTTTTGTGGTTGTTTATTGTTTCTTGTTATTTTATTTTTTTGTTTCTATTTTTCTCTGTTGCTTGTACAAGTGGGGGAAGAGTTTTGTGATTTCGTTGTGGACTAGTTTCTTTGATCAGATCCTTTCTTCCCCAATAGTGGTATCAGAGTTAGGTTAGTTTGTTTCTGGTTGGACGTTCGGATTAAATTTTGGGTTAACAATAGGTGATGACTGTGATCCGCTCCCTATCTTCATAAATCTGACTCGTGAACTAATCAGGTTATCTACAAGGTGATCGACAATTTACTCGTGTGAAGCGATGGAGGCATCGACCAACATATTCACATGATCTGTCTGAATGGAAATATTTGAGTGATTTTGAAAGCGAAGATGAAAGATCTCTTATATTGTAAGGAACTTTATGGACCCGTTGAGGGTGTATCTGTCAAGCAAGAAAAGACGTCTGACAATGATTGGGAGAAGCTCGATCGAATGGTTGTTGGGTTCATCCAACAATGACTCGATGATAGTGTGTTTCATCATGTCCCTAATGAGACCTCAGCACACTATCTATGGAAAAAATGGAAGGTCTGTACGAGAGGAACACAGCCAGAAATAAGGCGTTCTTGATCCTGAAGTTGGTGAATCTGAAGTACAAGGAGGGTTGAATGAGAGACTAGAAGAAAAGCATCTGACTCATCCTCACTATCGTAGGCACTTGTCATAGAAAAATGGGGGAGAAGAAAGAGCCGAAAACCCGAAAAACATGACAGATCTAGGGGAGATCAAAAATCTGATTATAAGGGTCAGAAAAAGGACTTTGAATGCTATTATTGCCATAATCCAGGATATCAAGAAACACTATCGATAATGGATTAGAAATCAAAAGAAGGGGAAAGAAGGTGAGAAAGATGACAAGACCAAGGTTGCTACCGTTATGGATGTGGATGTTATCATTGGGTGTGATGAAAGTTTGATTGGCCTCGCAAGTGACAACTCCAGTTGACTTGTTGATTTTGGAGCCTCTTTTCATGTTACTCTAAAGAGAGATTTTTTACACATTCCACACTTATGATGATTTCAGTCATATTAGGATGGGGAATGATGGCATCGCCAATACTATGGAGACTTATTCTGAGTGCAAGCTTGTGCTCAAGGATGTGAGGCATGTCCCCACCATTTGCCTCAACTTGCTTTCTACCATGAAGCTTAATGATGAAGGCTTCAACAACAACTTTGTACAAGGGCAGTGGAAGTTTACAAAGGGTTCTTTGGTTATTTCCAAAGGAAAGAAATAAATCACTCTTTATACCATGCATGTAAGGTTTGGCAAAGGGCATGCAGCAGTTGCGAAGGAAGTCTATACCAAGCTATGACACAAATGGCTCGGCCACATGAGTGGGAAGGGAATGCAAGGAATGTCTCTTAAGACGTGTGATGACTGCTTGGCAGGAAAGCAACATCGTGGCTTATTTAAGATAATTTCCTCTTCTAGAATGTCCAAGATATTAGACTTGCTATATTCTTATTTACGTGATCCAATGAAGGAAAAGACACTTGGCGGTGCTCTTTATTTTCTCACATTTATTGATGATTATTCTAGAAATGTGTGGGCTTTTGCATTGAAGATAAAATACCAAGTACTGGTGTATTTCAGCATTTCTAGTCCATGATAGAGCGAGAGATGGGAAGGAAGTTGAAGTGTATTCACACAGATAACGACAGTGAGTACTTGGGGCCCTTTGATAGATATAGTGCTGAAAAGGGCATTCAACATGAGAAGACAGTACCGAAGACTCCGCAAGAGAATAGTGTGGCAAAAAGAATGAACCGCACCATTGTGGAGATGATCAAATATTTGTTTCATCAAGCCAAGTTGCCAATACTTTTTTAGGATGAGGCAATGAGGACACAAGTTAATCTGATCAACATTTCTCCATTTTTTCCTCTAGACGGTGATGAAGAGAGGTTATGGTTAAGAAAGGATGTTGTCTACAAGCACTTGAGGGTGTTTGGTTGCAAGGCGTCTGTGCATGTGCCAAAGGATGAGCGATCAGAGCATGCTAAGGTAAAGCAATGCATTTTTCTTGGCTTTGGTCATGAGGAGTTCAGTTATCATTTTTGGGATTTGGTCGACAAGAAGGTGATACACAACAGAGATGTAGTCTTTTTTGAAGACCAAACCATTGAAGATTTTGACAAGATTGAAAAACTCAAAGTCTACGATGAAGACCTTATTGACATCGATCCGATTTCTCCTCCCGTAGTGCATGATGATGAGGAAGATGAAGATGGTGTGCTAGGTGATGGTCTCGGTGAATGTGTGGATACTAATTAACGAGGAGTAGAAGAAGAAGATCAAGCGAAACATGCTCCTCCTCTTGAGTCTCAGTTGAGAAGATCCACTAGAGACCGAAAACCTACAAGTAGGTACTCCTCCAATGATTTTGTGGTGTTGACAGATGGTGGAGAACCTGAATGCTTTTAGGATGCTATTATCCATGAGCACAATAGGGATGGTTGAAGGCTGTGCAAGAAGAGCTTAAATCTTTGCACGATAACTACACCAATGACTTAGTATCATTACCAAAGGGGAAGCGGACACTCAAAAATAAATGAGTGTTCAAGTTAAAGACCGAAGAAGGTTTTTCACGACTGCGGTACAAGGTAAGATTGGTTATAAAAGGTTTCAGGCATAAACAAAGTATTGATTTTGAGAAAATTTTCTCACCGGTGGTAAAGATGTCTTCAATTCAAGTTGCTCTCGGTATTACAACATGTAAAGACTTGGAGATCGAGCAGCTTGATGTGAAGACAAAATTTCTCCATGGTGAGCTGGAGAAGACATATATATGGAACAACCTGAAGGTTGCACAGTCAAAGGGAAAGAGCAGCTTGTATGTAGGTTGATGAAGAGCTTGTATGGTCTTAAGCAAGCTCCTCGACAATGATATAAAAGGTTTGATTCTTTCATGATAAAGCAAAGGTACACAAAGACGACGACCGATCACTGCGTGTTCCTGAAGAAGTTTGTTGTAGATGATTTCATCATCCTACTACTCTATGTTGATGGTATGCTTGTCATCGGGAAGGATGTTGAAAGAATCAACAAGCTGAAGAAGGAACTTAGCAAATACTTTTGCGATGAAATACTTAGGCTCGACAAGGCAAATTCTCGGGATGAAGATCTCTCGTGATAGAAGGAAAATAAAGATTTGGTTGTCACAGGATAGATATATTGAAAAGGTGCTTAAGAGGTTTAATATGAGCACGACGAAGCTGAAAGACTTTGATTACAAGGGTAGCTAATCACCTAGAGGGGGGGGGGTGAATAGGTTATTGCAGTTGTTGAAACCAAAAACTCGGCCTCGATGGAGTTCACCCTTAGGGAAGGGGTGATCGCGCACCTACTTCTCTCCTGTAAGAAAAAAGACAAGGAAAAAGAACAAAGAAATGACCCAAGGGCTCGGCGCAGAGGACCCACCACACACCCGGAAGATCACAGAGCGCTTCCCCTCCTTAACCAAATGTCGGGCTAAGGAACCTCAGAAAAGCACTAAGAGAACAAGAAACAAGTAAGCATGCCCTTCTGAGGTACCCCCTTGAGTCTATTTATAGATTTCTGAAAAACGGCCTTTAAATAACTAACCTCCGCTGATCTAGAATTACTGAAAACACCCTGAGATGACCTGCTAATAGCCAAACTCCGTTGTTCTGAATAGCTAAATGCATGCCTCTAAGGGCATCTAGGTAATTTGCCTCTAGGCCCTGTGGGCGTGTGATCGATGAGAGCATCACTCGGCTAAAGGGGGCGAGTGTCGGGAGCTCAACGCACTCGCTGCCTTAAAGACCCCTTAAGAGCGAATGCCTTGCTGGGCGACCATTCACCTAGCTTGGCGAGAGATGATCTCGCTCGCGCGCCTGCACGCGGGATATTCAGGCGAATGTTGGGTGAGGATGGCACTCGCCGAAGGGCCAAACCGCTCCTCTTCCCTTCGTGTCGCGCGAGCGCCTCTCTTCGCGCCTCGGATGGGTACTGGCCACTCGCCAACCCGATGGGACACACTCATCGAATATGGGGTTGTACATCAGTCTTTTGTAGTTCTTTAAAATCTTCTATGACTTATGTCCTAATGTGTATACATAATTCATCTTTCAAGAACACAATACTCAGCACAGTAAAAACAAGACACAACACACCAAATTTTATAGCGGTTCCCTAGTGTATGGGTACATCCATTGTCTCTCTCTGCCTTTCTAAAAGTATGTTAGATAAAACTCTTCTCCAAAAACTATGGCTCCTCAGAGATTATAGCACGATCCCACCAGATCAGTCAGTCTCCACTGAGACTTACAATACAGGCTCACAGCCCTCCACACAGTAATCTCCTGACTACCAAACATAGGCACAACTGCCCTTAATACAGGCTGGGAGAAACAGCCCCACACAGATTCACACAAGGATCCAATCACAGGCCCACATCCCTAAACAGATCTCACAGATCCTTCTCACAGCCTTTATAATTTAGGCTTTACAATAAGATCACACAGATCTCTCACACAGCCTAATCAATCTAGGCTTCAACACAGATCTATCAAAGATCCACTGATTTTGAAAGAGGAATGTTGATTCGACTCAAGATAAATTTCTCCCTGAGTCAATTTCTTCTTGGGCTAAGAAAACCTCAGCCCTATCTGCTTCTCAGTAACAAGAAAATTGATCTTTAATGGACTGCGTCTTGTGCTGAAAATTCCACAGAATCTTGATTCTGTTCTTGCTGATGAAAGAGGGGAAGATGATCTTTAAACAGCCAACCTGTAAGGCAGATTGCAATTCCTCTGCCTTATTCTTCTGTTTAGTCAGAACCTGACACATATATCTTCATTTTCTTCGATTTAGAAAATGATCTTCAGATTTAGCTCAGATTGAATCGTGAAGCAATTTCTGTTAGGGCTTGTCTAGACTGATTCGTCTTTCTCAGAGATATCCTTTGTACTTGCTGTAGCAGATGTTGATCACACCAGTGAACTCAAAAACCCTTCAGATTTATCAATTTGAAGTTCTTGGCTCTATAACAATGACAGATGAAGACGACGAACTCCCGCTTCTCATTTTCAGAATGAATTAATGTTAATTAGAAGTTTAAAGTTAATTTGATCTCGATCTCAGATGCTATTTATAATCCCATCGATTTGCGGAATGAGTGATACATATCCCAGTTTTAACGGCGGTTAAAACATCAGCTTAATCAAATTGAGATTCACTGTAGACTGACGATGACGTTAATGTCAATTTGCAACATTTAAATAACGAATCTGAAATTTGTTGACTTGTTGACTTTGATGACGTCATCATCATTCTGGACTTTGCAAAATCAAGCATCATTCCTGAAATCCTCAGTTCGATGAACTCAAAACTCAGTTCGACGAACCCAGAGCTCAGCTCGACAAAAAAGTGAAAGTTGAGTTCGACGAACTCTGAACTCAGTTCGACAAACTCAGAGCTCAGCTCGACGAAAAGTGGATAAACAATACTCAACGATTCTTGACATAGAATTTTCTTCAGCTTTGCTTGGCGTTGAGTGAATAGGTCATACTCAATGAATTTGGACTTAGAAATATTTCAGCTCTGTTGAGAGCGTTGAGTGTATATGCCTCACTCAATGCTTTCTACCTTAGCCCCATTCTTCTACCCTTTCTGCTTAAAAGCGTTGAGAGCGTTGAGTGTATATGCCTCACTCAACGCTTTTTGCCTTAGCCAGATTTTTTGCAATCTTGCTTTCTTGCTGAAGTTTGGCGTTGAGTGCTTTGAGTGAACTGGCTTCACTCAACGATTCTGGACTTAGCCAAATTCTTGTTTCTTCACAGGAAGACTAGACTCAAAGCCTTTTGACTTGGTGTTGAGTGAATGAGCTTCACTCAACGCTTCTGTACTTAGTCGAATTTTATATCTCCTTATATTTTGGTGTTGACAGAATATTCTTGACTCAATGATTCTGGTCATATGGCGTTGTGTGAGTTGAGCTCACTCAACGCCTATGTACTTAGCCACATTTCTTCCTTTTCAATACTATAAGCTTTGACTGGCAGTCTTCTTTCAGTGCTATTAGTTGTATGACGTTGAGTAAGCTTGTCACACTCAACGCTTCTGCACTTAGGCATTTTTCTGAATTTCCAGCCTATCACTTTGAGTCCACCTGTCATTGTCTCTTGAACTATATGTCCAATCATTGTGACAAAGACCAACCTATATGCATGAACTTAAACATACATCAAATAGAACTATGTGTATACCATTGACCTGTTTGACTTCTTATAAATCTAGGACATTATGATCAATGGACCCAATAGAAGCCGATCGAAACACCACTTGGTGGACACTTTAAGCTTAGCTCAAAGAAGTGTTCCTCAAGTGAAAAAGAAAAGCTGAAATGCAGAATGTTATGAATGCATCCATAATTGGCAGCCTTATGTATATCATGGTGTGTACGTGACCGGATTTATCATATGTAGTTGGCGTAGTGAGCCGATTTCTTTCTAATCCCGATAAAGAGCATTGGGGAGTCATAAAAAGGATTCTTAGATATCTTTGAGGATCATACAGGACATGTTTACATTTTGGGTGCGATCAGCCTGTATTGGAGACCTTCACAGATGTAAACATAGCGAGATATGTTGACTCCAGAAAATCTACTTCGAGATATTTGGTCACCTATGCAGGGGGAACTACCTCATGGCAATCCCGACTTTAGAAGTGTGTAACCCTGTCAACAATAGAAGCCAAGTACATAACTGTACAACCCGTATTCATCGATGGTGGGCCCCTCCAGATCCAGGTCAGCAGAAGTAAAAATCAGCAAGTCAAGACAGAGATCAGAGTCAATGCACTAGACCGCAGAAGACCTGGGAGAGTATGACGAGCTCCCATCGCATACTCGCTAGATAGGCGACTAGGCCAGCTGCTCGCCCGGCAGGGCGAGCTACTCCATAGAAGTCGCCTAGTCGCCTGGGGGGGGGGGTGGGCTATAAATAAGACCCACTCCATTCCCTTGGATTTGCCTATAAATACGATCTCAGGGGTACGAGAAAGTGGACTTTTGAATCTCGTCGAGATCTCTCAAACTCTTTTCTTGGACATCAACCGAGCCTTTGGATTCCTTTTTTAGAGAGACTTATTCGCGAGCTTGCTACTATCTTCTTTAGTCGTCGCGACTTAGTTACCAGCTTGTCTTCCTCGTACCTTGCTCGACCATTTTTGGTTGTGGAGGGGTTGCTTCTTCTAAGCTTCTGGGTACGTGGTGGGACCTTCCTACCGCAACGCCTAGGGTCCTCTTTGTTGTTTGACTATCTTCTATTCCTAGCCCTTTAGCTGTCTAGCTCGACCACTGAGCCGGTAACCTTAGGCTTCCTTGATCCGAATTTTGGAGTTGGGATTTTCCCGGCTTCAACAAAAATGACAACGGAAGCATGTAAGGAGACTCTATGAATGAAGAAGTTCCTACAAGAACTTGGGCAGGTGTAAGACAGTTATGTTCTTCACAGTGATTCTCAGAGTGTCATTCATCTGAGCAAAAATTCCAACTTCCATGCAAGACAAAAACACATAGATGTTCAGTATCATTGGATTCATGATATGTTGGAGATGAAGGCAATGCAAATTGAAAAGTGCACATAGATGATAAAGATTCTGATATGATGACCAAGACCATACCCAAGGATAAGCTAGTGACTTGCCTGAGCAGAGCAGGTATGGTAGATTCCTCGACATAATCGGGAGGGGGAGTTAGTTGGGTCAGTCCCTCTTATGTGGAGGTGGACTTGGCCCGAAGTTCGTTGGAGTAATGGTCCAGCAGGGGCAGCTAGAACTGGGCTCAACAATAGGAGTGTGTGCAGGGTAGTTTGCTACCGTAAGGCGGTAGCTAGCTACTGCCGGTGGTAGCGGTTTTCCAGCATGGTCTCGACAATATCGACGTGTGACCATGCAATGTCGTTTTGAGGTGTCTTGTGACTTTTATACCATTTTGTGACATGCCAATATCATTTTGTGACCTGTAACTTAATGTGTGGACATGAAAATATCGTTGTGCGGCTGACATGGGGCTCTTCAGCCATCAAATTGCTTTATGGTTGATCTAAGGGTCAAGAGAGTCTCGCCCTCGTGCCCTAAATAGGTAAAGTCAACCTCCTAGGAGGTACGTAATAATTGAAAGACAGTTATTGAGCCGTCACTTCAGGGAGGGCCAGATCAAGAGTTCTTGTTGCCCTACTCTGTTCCTGTCACAATAATAAGAAGAAGAATGCTTGCGTTCAGGTTTTGGAGAAGGTGATCCATCGAGATCATCAGTGAAGACCATTCGTGGTTGAATCTTCAGGCTTGTGAAGATTCAGAGTTTGTCCAGGAGAGATTTGTCTCTTGAAGACTTATATTCCATGAGAGGTTGTTCTCTTGAAAAAAGTGTTCCTCTGTTTTATCCAAGGAAGAAAAACCGTAACTCAACCAAGATTATAGTGGAAGGTTTGAGTGGTCTCCGAACCCGTAGTTTTTTCCCCATTCACATTGGAGGGGTTTTCCACATAAAAATCTGTGGGTTTTGTGTCCGTTTATTGTTTCTTGTTATTTTATTTTTTTGTTCTTATTTTTCACTGTTGCTTGCACAAGTGGGGAAGATTTTTGTGATTCTGCTGCGGGCTGGTTTCTCTGATCAGATCCCTTCTTCCCCAACAGTTCTTTAGGTGGGCGTTAACGAATGACAATTTAACCCTCATGTTCATGACGGCCACCATCGTGCCTTCTAATTACCACCGTGCCTTCTAATTATTAAATGAATTGTTTCTTATAAAAACAAGAGTTCTTCAAAAAAACCTAAAGCAATATAATGGAACAAGTGATTGTTTCTAACTTTCGAGCAACTCAGGTTTTCATGCATGCACTTTCGTATTATCGTATATATAAATTGCAGTATATTTTAGAGGCGAGCGAGAATGCACACCGATCTACTTATTATTATTATGTACCACCGACCAACAACGACCACACGGCTGAATGTGAATGACGTGAAACATGCAAAGGAAAAATATAATTGATGGGGATTAACCCATTTTTAAGAAATTTGTTGTGCGCATAGCCGTTCCAAATGAGGGGATCATGAGGTTGACTAGTCAACCCACTCCCCATGATCCCCATCATGATAGGAGGAGATTGGGGGCCCCGCTTCCCCTTTTATCTCTCCACCAATTCCTCTCCCATCACAAAAGGGGGTAACCACCCACTACCCCACCACTTTAGTGGTGGGGCCCGCCATGATCCTCCCCTGGAGGCTATAAAAGGACCCCCAGGGGCTCCTCATTTCGGACCTTTTTCTCTTCTCCGGCTCTTCTTTTCCTTCTTCAGGTGAGAGCTCTCCCGCCTCCTCCACCAAGTCGGCCTCCGCTCGCCGTAAACCACTGCCAGCCACCAGCAGCCACTAGCGGCCACCAGCAGCCACCATCGACTATTGATACCCCACTAGCGCGCTGAAAGCAAGGGGACGCTCAGGATCTCAAGGAAGTTGAAGGCGGAAGACATCCGAAGCCAGCAAACACGCGCCGCCCCGAGTGCGCGCACCAGAAGCATTCTGCACGCTCCCTCGCTTAAGTCGCTTCCGCGGTGCAGCCTGTTGCCCGCCGTAAACTGCGAGTCTCTCTCTCCCCCAAGTTGTAACGGGAGCGGCCTATCGCCTCGATTCACCAAGCATATTCTAATCCCCGGAAGCTAGTGGAATTTGACCGGCATAGATCCGGTCACGTGGTTTTTTACCCATTTAAGGGGTTTTTCCACGTCATCAAGACTTGTGTCTACTGTTCAACTTCATTGACTGTGTGCGCGCTCGACCGCTCCGCGAGCTTTGACGGTTCAAGTTAATCCGGTCCGACCGGGGCATCGAGTTAGTCCGCAACAGTTTGACGCCGTCTGTGGGAAACATTCCCAACATCCTTCAGAAGACAAGTCACTTATCTTCACCGCTTCCAAAGCTCAGATTCCATAGTGAAGAGAAGTACTTGCACCACTGAAGGATCTGCACTTGGCGGACACATCGAATCAGCATGATCCCACTCACTTGTGGACGTGCCACTGACTGCCGAAGTAGCTTTCGCCCCCGTCATCGCCCTGGAGGGGCGCGTCCGCCAAATGGAACAACAACAAACCGAAATACTTGCATTACTCCGAAACATGGGAGCATCTCCTGCTCCCCCGCTGCCGCCAGCCCCAGCAAATCCTCCGCTGCAACCAAACCCGGAAAGGGTCCAGGAAGAGCCCGATGATTATTCTGACGCCGCCAGCTCCACTCACCCAGCTCAAAGAGGAGTAAGAGCAGATCATCTTCATCACCACCTCGCCGGCGACATTCACCCCCCTCCTCTCAAAAGATTTACTCGGGAGGAAATTCGGGAAGTTATAGCCGAAGAATACCGCCAGACTGAAAGAAGAGACTTTCAGGCTCACCGACCGCTCTGCCAAGGCTCTCCCTTGACGCCGCAAATCCTCGATCATCCCATTCCACATGGATTCAAGCTTCCAGACATCGAGACGTTTGACGGGACCGATGATCCACTAGAACACATCAACCACTTCACCACCATCATGAGGATTTACAATGCTCCAGACCAGTTGCTCTGCCAAGTGTTCCCAGCAACACTCAAAGGACAGACTCATACATGGTTCCATTCCCTGAGAGCTGACACCATTACTAACTTCGCAGAGCTGACCAGGCAATTTACTGACCAGTTCATCGCAAATCGGAGAATTGTTCGCGATCCCTCTCACCTTTCAGGTATTCGACAAAATACAGGGGAGTCTCTCAGGGACTTCTTTCGCCGCTTCACTTCTGAGGCACGTCAAATTCCAGGCGTCGACCCCGAACATCTCAGAGGCGTCTTCTTTGGCGGACTCCGCCCCAACGGCTTCTATTCAGCACTCATGAGGGAGACCGTGCCCAGTTATCCAGATCTCGTTCATCGGGTCGAGGCCCAGATAGCAGCCGACGAAGCTATTGAAGCACACCGACAACGGTTTGGAGGAGGACAAAAAAAGAAGAAAGAAGAGGAACCAACTCTCACAAGAATAGAAGAACGGCACCAGAGTGAGCGTCGCCGCAATAGCCGTCAATGAGACCTTCCAAGGAATGGGGGCAATATCCATTTCAGGAATACACCCCTCTGAATGCTACCCACACAAATGTGATGTACGCCATTCAGAATGATCCGGCCTTCCAACGACCAAGAGCGTCGCGGCCAAACCCCAAGGCAGACCAGACAAGATACTGTGAGTTTCACCGCGCAACGGGTCACAACACTGAAGAGTGCGCCGATCTCAAAGATGAAATTGAACGTCTTGTTCGCTAGGGGCTCCTCGAGAGATTTTTGCAAAGACAGGCACAGATCCCAACACAAGGAAACAGTGGAGGAAGGCAGATGGTAGGTAATATAGATGCCATCGTCGGATCCCCAGCAATGAATACCGAGGACGGACGCTCTCCCCGACGCAGGACGACCCTCTACAGTACACCAGCAGCCCGAAATTTGCGTCGCATCCATCCCTCCGCATTTTTATCTTTTATTAATAGTGTTAATCGTCTGCTTTTTCCATCATCTTGTTTTGCCACTTTAGAACAGTAAAAGTCACGAGCTCCGGCTCGCGCGAACCAAGTTTATTTCCAAGTACAATATCATATTTGTTTTAAGGTAAAACTATGCTTACAAACCGAACAAGCAGGTCCTTCAGCAACTTTGCCCCTCAAACGTCATGTCATCGTCAGGACCTGTCCCCCTTGCGATCGTACCCGGATTGAGCACCTACGTTCTCCGACGGTCGGATTGAGTACTTACACTCTCCGACGCCATCGCCCGGGCCTGCCCCCCTCACGATCGCACCCGGATTGAGCACATACGTTCTCCGGTGCCCAGATTGAGCACCTACGTTCTCCAACGGTCAGATTGAGTACTTACACTCTCCGACGCCATCGTCAGGGCCTGCCCCCCTCGCGATCGCACCCGGATTGAGCACATACGTTCTCCGGTACCCGGATTGAGCGCATACGTTCTCTGGTACCCGGATTGAGCACCTACGTTCTCCGATAGTCGGATTGAGTACTTACACTCTCTGATGCCATCGCTAGGGCCTGCCCCCTCGCGATCGCACCCGGATTGAGCACATACGTTCTCCGGTGTCCGGATTAAGCACATACGTTCTCCGATGGTCGGATGGAGTACTTACATTCTCTGACGCCATCGCCAGGGCTTTCCCCCCCTCGCGATCGCACCCGGATTGAGCACATACGTTCTCCGGTGCCCGGATTGAGCACCTACGCTCTCCGACGGTCGGATTGAGTACTTACACTCTCCGACGACACCGTGGGGGCCTGCCCCCCTCACGAAGAAGCTGCGAGCATCCCTCGCGCAAACTAAGCTGCAAATATCCCTCGCGCAAACTAAACCGCGAGCAGCCCTCGCGCATTCTAAGTCGTGGGCAACCCTCGCGCAATCTAAAACCGCGAGAAACCCTCGCGCAATCTAAGCCGCGAGCAGCCCTCGCGCAATCTAAGCCGCGAGCAGCCCTCGCGCAATCTAAGCCGCGAGCAGCCCTCGCGCAATCTAAGCCGCGAGCAGCCCTCGCGCAATCTAAGCCGCGAGCAGCCCTCGCGCAATCTAAGCCGCGAGCATCCCTCGCGCAGTCTAAGTCGCGCACAACCCTCGCGCAACCAAAGCCGCGAGAAACCCTCGCGCAAGCTAAGCCGCGGGCAACCCTCGCGCAACCTAAGCCGCGAACAACCCTCGCGAAAGTCAAGCCGCGATCGCAAACCGTGCAAATCAAGCCGCGAGCCAGCCTCGTGCAAGCACGGAGGCAAGCCAACAAAGCCGCGAGCCAACCCCGTTCAAACTAAGCCGCGGTAACAAACCGCGCAAGGCAAAGTCACAAGCAAGTCTTGTGCGAGCCAAAGTCACGAGCCAAACTCGTGCGAGCAAAAGTCACGAGTCAAGCTCGTGCGAGCAATAATCGCGAGTCAGTCTCGCGCAAAATGACGATGCACGTCAAAACTTACGTAAAACAACATGAACCTCGCCAACTAAGGTATCATTCTGCCCCAACAAAAATTAAGGCGTCGTGTTTGCATCCATGCTCCTCGCGCACACTACGCCCACCGTGCATATCAACGCAGAGGCATCACCAAGTGTAGGATCTTTATCCCCAAATACGCACAAAGCATCACACTTGTGGGCCCCGTGAAACAAAGCACGCACGCACAAGCGCTTTAGCACACGTACGCATTCAGACGCGAGCTCACAGTGTGTGCAGTAAGGTTGCGCGCACAGCACACACAGTTTGCGCATACAGGCACACAGCGCGCGTGCAGCGCACACTACTTTTGCATGCGCAACTATACGCGCTACAGTGCCTTGCGCACACTGTAGAGCGCGCAGTGCGCGCAACGCACTGTTGCGTGCGCGCACTGTAGCGTGCGCAGTGCGTGCAACGCACTGTTGCGTGCGCGCACTGTTGCGTGCGCGCACTGTTGCGTGCGCGCACTGTTGCGTGCGCGCACTGTTGCGTGCGCGCACTGTTGCGTGCGCGCACTGTTGCGTGCGCGCACTGTTGCGTGCGCGCACAGTGTGCGCAATGCACTGTTGCATGTGCGCCCTGTAGCGTGCACAATGCGCGCAACACACCGCCGCGCGCACTGTAGCGCGCACACCACCGCGCGCACTGTAGCGCGCACAGTGCCACGCACACTATAGCGCCTACAGTGTCGCGCGCACTGTAGCGCCTACAGTGCCGCGCGCACTGTAGCGCCTACAGTGCCGCGCGCACTGTAGCGCCTACAGTGCCGCGCGCACTGAAGCGCCTACAGTGCCGCGCGCACTGTAGCGCCTACAGTGCCGCGCGCACTGTAGCGCCTACAGTGCCGCGCGCACTGTAGCACGCGAACTGATTCGCGCGCTCAGCTGCGCACTGCGCGCACGCGCCGTTGCACGCGCGCGTCCTGATGCGCTCCCTGTGCGACTTGGTCCGCGCGCCCCCCCACATTCTCACGCGTGGGCCGCCGCCACGCCGTCTGACCGTGGGCGAGTCGTCCCCCTATCCCTTAGAGATTTTTTATCATGCTCGTTGGGCGCCCCTCGCGAATGTTTCTGTCGTGTCGCTAGAACGCCGCCATTATCAAAAAAAGGAGGAAAATCTTTGTTTCCTCGGCTTGTACCAAACTTAGACAACAAAATATTTGAGGGGCAATTGATGGGGATTAACCCATTTTTAAGGAATTTAGTGTGCGCATAGCCGTTCCAAATGAGGGGATCATGGGGTTGACTAGTCAACCCAGTCCCCATGATCCCCATCATGATAGGAGGATAGTGAGGGGCCCGCTTCCCCTTTTATCTCTCCACCAATTTCTCTTCCATCACAAAAGGGGGTAAACACCCACTGCCCCACCATTTTAGTGGTGGGGTCTGCCATGATCCTCCCCTGGAGGCTATAAAAGGACCCCCAGAGGCTCCTCATTTCGGACCTTTTCTCTTCTCCGGCTCTTCTTCTCCTTCTTCAGGTGAGAGCTCTCCTGCCTCCTCCACCAAGTCGGTCTCCGCTCGCCGTAAACCACCGCCAGCCACCAGCAGCCACCATCGACTATTGACACCCCACTAGCGCGCTGACAGCAAGGGGACGCTCAGGATCTCAAGGAAGTTGAAGGAGGAAGACATCTGAAGCCAGCAATCGCGCGCCGCCCCGAGTGCGCGCACCAGAAGCATTCTGCACGTTCCCTCGCTTAAGTCGCTTCCGCGGTGCAGCCTGTTGCCCGCCGGAAACCGCGAGTCTCTCTCTCTCCCCCCAAGTTGTAACAGGAGCAGCCTGTCGCCCCAATTCACCAAGCATATTGTAATCCCCGGAAGCTAGTGGAATTTGACTGGCATAGATCCGGTCACGTGGTTTTTTACCCATTTAAGGGGTTTTTCCACGTCATCAAGACTTGTGTCTACTGTTCAACTTCATTGACTGTGTGCGCGCTCGACCGTTCTGCGAGCTAAGACGGTTTAAGTTAATCCGGTCCGACCGGAACATCGAGTTAGTCCGCAACAATAATCATGCATGCACTTGTACATTTTGGAAAAAAAATAGTTCTTTTTCTTAGTAACACTTTTTAATCATATTTATCATTTCTGCATTGTTAACTCCAGCTTATTGGTCCAAGGCCTGACAAAATTTGTTTCTCATAAAAAAAGGCTTCTTCAAGCCCCAAGAACTCTTCCCAGAGCAGATGGGTGTTGGGTGCCCACTACTAGATTGAAAAATGGCTCCGTTTGGGGGACTTATTTTCACCGGTCAAGCGGTTACGACCGCATGGGCCCGACAAAATTAAGGTCCGGTTCAGGCGGCCGTAATCGGTTGACCGGTGAAAATAAGTCCCCCCAAACGGAGCCATAATCACATGTTGAAAATCAATTACAAGTACCTGTCACTCTCTTTTAAAATTGTGCTCTTGTTGGGAAAACACATGTATCATTTAAACAAATTTTTGTTATTATTTTTTCTATTTTTAAAAGGGGATTGTTAACCGCAGATCAAATATGATTATTCGCAGATTATTACTATTCGCAGATCCAAAGATACTCAAAATTGTTATTCACAGAAATTATTGTTATTCGCAGACCAATATTAAAAGTAAAAAATATATCAAGAAGTACACGAGCAACAAAGTGAAGAAGCCAATGCTCACTGCAATCCAAAATGAAAGGGTTGGCTCCTTCGAACAAAGTGAAGAAGGTCAATGTACTCACAACGGGGGCGGTGTAGTGAACGGTGACCTAGAGGGCACCACCTTTGCAGGCGGGCGACGTCGGTGAGTAGGCGGTCTTCGTCGGCGAGCGGGAGGGCGACGTCGGCAAGCGGGCGGGCGACTTCGGCGAGCAGGCGGGCAACATCGGGCTGGTGGCCGGGAAGATGCGAGAGAGGGGATCGAAGCTACGGAGTGCGGAGTGACGCAGGCGGACAACGTCGGGCGACTTCGGCAAGCAGTCGGTCGACGCAGGCGTGAGATCGAGGGTTGGGAGAGGGAGAGAGGGGAGGATGCGGAGGAAAGGATCGGGCGGGTAGCTGGGAAGGGATAAGGAATTATTGTTGGTTTGTGAATAAAGGCTTTCAGAAAGGAAGGAGAATATTTAACGCCTTTTAAAAGTGCGTTTTTTGGTATGCGAATAGTCATATTTGATCTGCGGTTAACAATCCCCTTCTAAAATTCATCTATTGTCAATGCTCATCACCTCATATACCATTTTTAATAGACCTAATAAAAATTAGGGACCAAAAACATCTAAAATAAATATTTGGGGTTGGTTTCATAGAATAGATAAAATTAGACAAATTTTTGGCCATGTCGAAAAAAACTAGTCTTCACTACGCTCGACCAACGTAAGAATGCTTCAACAGATGGCCGCCGCATATTTATTGATACGATGAAACCAAAATAACTTAGCACAGCCTCAATGTTTATAAATTTCGAGTGATATTATTAGCAATTCTAATTTTGAGTGAGATTATTAAGTTATCTCTCCTTATTCATCTAAATCGAACGAATCAGCCAAGCATAAAAATTGAACTCTCATGAACATGCTTAATATAAGGTATGCAGAGTTTGGAGCCCCAAAAATATATGGGGGAGAAGCATTGCTAACATCTTGCAATTTTTAATTGGAATTCACTCAAAAACAGAACCATAACACACTCTTTGAGCTCTTATATGTAAAAAAATAAATTTATTTGTTCTTAAAGTGTAGAGTGTTTGGCCAATATTTCTATTTAAGAGCCTTAAAGAAAGAACATATATAGATGCTATCTTTATAGTTTGTGCCTCTAAGTTTAGTGTTAATTGTTGAACGGGGGCCGACCCACTCATGTATCCCGGGCCGCCCATGTGTGGACTGCAGTCCACCAGCCCCAACCAGCGTGGATGGTATGAGGAGTAGTGCTAGGCTCCTCATAAAGGAGGTCTGGGAATCGAGGCCGGGCAAGCGCAACGCCTCGCCGACCTCAACAACTCCCACGTGGCCAGTTCAAGGTAAGCCGCCCGATTTGGGCTTGTGCTGCACACGACCAGTGCAGAGGGATTGAGGCTGGCGGACTGCTTTTGTTATGAAATTGGTCCTAGTCCGTAACACGTGTTGTCACGGACAACGCAACGGAAATGAGCGAGCAATAGTAATAGCGCAATAATAAAAGAGCGAGAAACCAAGCACACAGACGACACAGATATTTTTACGTGGTTCGGAGAGAAGCTCCTACTCCACGGGGAGAGCACTGGGGAAGATCCACTAAAATGATAGGGAGTTTGATACAGAGTTACACTGAGATCATAAAAATCGGAGACGCGCCAAAATTCTGTCCGATCACTGTCTGGAGGCTACGCCGCCGCCTGCCGTCGCCGATTCCTGGAATCCTCCGCCTGAGATTTCCACCGCCGATGGGTCGACCTCCAAGGTCGTCGACTTCGCCGGAGCCACCTGCTCCCGAGCTGCCCGTCGGAATGATGGCCGGCCGCCGCCGCTTCGCCCTTCGAACGCCGCCGCCGCTGCCTTGGACAACGGCCGCCTCTGAACTCTCTCTTCCTCTCCTCTTCTCCTCTTCTCGGATCTGGTGTGTTTTAAACCCATGTGGGGTCTCTCCTTTTATAGGCTAGAAGAGGTGGTGGTTGCCATAACCACATGGAGGTTATAGGTGGCGGTTGGCAAGAGTGGTGAGGATCGGTCAAACTTGTTGAAAAAACTGAATATCAGGTTTGACTTTGACTGTGATGTGGCATTTTACATTAACAATCTCCACCTTGACGCCTCACGGATGAAGTACTCCACCTTGAGCTTGGATCTTCTCCCTCCGAAATAACTACCCCCTCTCCCTTGGGTCACCCTAATCAACATGCACAAATATGAGCCAAGTCAAGGCAGTGCTTGAACTTGACTCCTGTCACTGGCTTAGTCAATATGTCTGCAACATTGTCCTCCATGGGCACCTTCAGAAACAAAATGTCTCCACTTCCAACGAACTCCCTCAACTTGTGATAGCGCACATCAATATGCTTTGTCCTTGCATGGTAGACCGGGTCTTTGGCAAGACAAATCGCACTCTGACTGTCACAGTGCACCTTCACTGCTTCCTGAGTGATCCTGAGTTCTTTAGTGAGACCTTTAAGCCAGATGGCTTCCTTTGCGGCTTCCACTGCAGCAATGTACTCCGCTTCTGTCGTCGATAGATCAACGATGTCCTGAAGAGTGACTTTTCAACTGATGGGACCTCCACCTAGAAGAAAGATGTACCCGGAGGTAGATCTTCTCCTATTGAGGTCACCGGCGTAGTCAGAATCAACGAAGCCCTCTAGAGCACCAACATCCTTGCTCCTTCTGAATAGTAGTCCGACGTCTGGAGTTCCCTTCAAGTATCGCAGAATCCACTTGACTGCTTCCCAGTGTTTCGCCCTGGATTCCCCATGTATCTGCTGACTACGCTCACAGTCTGAGCGATATCTGGTCTGGTACAGATCATGGCGTACATCAAGCATCCTATCGCACTAGCGTACGGCACCATGAGCATCTTTTGACGTTCCTCTTCTGAGTTTGGGCACTGTTGTGAAGATAATCTGAACTGCTGTCCCAGAGGAGTTGAAACTGCTTTCGACTCCGTCATACTGAACTTCTCCAGCACCTTCTTGATATAACCTGTCTGAGAAAGCCAAAGCATACCTCGTTTTCTGTCGCGCTTGATCTCCATCTCAAGGATCTTCTGTGCGTGACTGTTGAAACCGTGAAACCGGTCCCTGTGGAGTTCGACCCTTGGGGGAAGGGGTGGTCGTGCACTTACTCTGCTCCTGTAAGAAAACGACAAGAAAGTGAAGAACAAAGGACTAGACCAAGGGCCCGACGCAGAGGTCCCACCACACACCCGGAAGATCTTAGAGCGCTTCCCCTCCTTAGTCAATTGTCGGGCTAAGGTACCTCAGAAAGCGCTAGGAGACCTGAAAATTAGTAAGCATCTCTTTCTGAGGTACCCCTTGGGTCCTATTTATAGAGAACTGAAAATGGCCTGCAAATAGCCTACCTCTGCTGGTCTGAAATTACTGAAAACCCCCTTAGGCTGGCCTGCCAACAGCCAAACTCCGCCGTTATGAGGGGCCAGGGGCAGACCACCCGGGGCGGGATGGCCACTGGATCCCTTGCTCGGCCAGGGCGGCGAGAACCCGATGGGGCTGGAACTCGCCGATTCATCTCGGCCAATGAAGAGTGCGAGCTCGCCTGGCGAGCAGCTCCGGTTTGGCGAGTGCGGGCTCGGCTGGCGAGCAGCCCCGGTTTGGCGAGTGCGGGCTCGGCTGGAAGAACTCTGAGCTCGGCCCGACAATCTCCGAGCTTGGTACGACGATTTGCCGAGCTTGAGCTCGGCGGTGAACCCTGCCCGACCGTGAGGCGGTCTGGACCGGCCAGTCTGGCCTCCGTGGACCCACTCGGCGGATACGGGGTTGTACACAATCCCCACTCTTTGCGAGGTTGGGACAAGCTCGGAAAGATACATCCAACCCCGCAGGATCCGGCGAGAGGGGGGCATGCACTGAAGGAAGAATCTTCTGGTAAGCCCCACAGGCAGCTATATATATGTACCCCTACGCATTTAACTGACCCTTGCCCTTCCTTGAATCCTGCTAAGATGCCGCTTCCCAAGGAAGTCCTAGAGCGGCTCGCACGCACTCGCGATGAGATCGCCGCTCAAGCTGCGGGCCTGACTAGCCTAGAGGTCCCTGCTCGCCGCTTCGCTGATTTTGGCTCGGCTAAGCGGGCGAAACCCTTTCCTCCGGGGGTCGAGCCCATTCTAGCCGATTTTCAGCGGCCTTGGGGAGCGGGGCTGGCTCCTCCAACCAGCCGACTCTTGATTCTCCTGCAAAAGACCTCGTGGAGCTTTCTTCCAGCCGGGAGAATAGTGGCGAGGTGTCCACCCCGCGGGTCAAAAGCATTCCTGACAGCTCGCCAAAACGGGAGTCCGAGGTCAAGGAGCCGGACTCGCAGAAACTGGCGTCGTCGAGTCGTCCCCCTTCTCGGCAACCGTCCCCTGGTTCTGTACTCGCGGGGGGAGGCGCCGGGCATATCCCCGTCCCCGGCTATCAACCCATCCATCAGGAATTAATGCATGGTCGTGGCAAGGACCTGCGCCACTTCTCTCCTCGCGTCAACCCGGAGGAGCCAGGCTCGCGCGGTAAGTCTTCAGCTCTATACTTTCCTGCTCTGGTGGTGCCCGCTCTTCAAACTGTTTCGATTCTTTATGTAGACCTTCTCGGTCGGACTGAAGACAGCGAGTCCGTGGATCGACCCCCTTACTCGCCTCTCCCCTCTCCACGCACCCTGGACGCCTTCCTGGACCCCGAACTGAGCAGCCCCGAGAGTGCAAAATGGGAGCAGAAGGTTCTCAAGAAGCTCGTGCGCGAGCTCCACGACCTGCGGAAGGACAACAACAGGCTGCAGTGGGAGTGCTCGCGGCTTGCGGACGGGGCGGGGGTCAGCTTGGCGTTCGAGGAGGCATCTTCCTTAGTTCTGATGGATGAGATTGACGAGAACCTGCGGGTAGTGAATAGGAATATGGGGCGGCTTCGCGAGCTCCACGCGCGGCGATCTGCGACGGCGGACCGGCGAGACCGGGTAGAATAAGACGGCTCCTCTATCGGCTGACCGGTGCTCGCGCTCGCCCTCGCGTGGTCCTCGCGCCTCTACTTTTCCCTGCTTTGAATAACTCAACTGTTTGTAATAATTTAAACAAATTTTATGTGACTTCGTATATATATGAAGATGTGTTTTCGATATCCTGATAAGAGTCCTTTCGAATTCCTCCTTCTGAGACCGGGCTAGCTCGCGAGTCTTGGTGAGCAGAGGGCGGCGAGGCGGAGTGGAAGGGCTGGGCGGATCGATGGCTCGCCCTCGCCCTTCCCTGCCTTACTTTCTTTTTCTATAAATAGGCCCTCTCACCTACCCCCTGGATACGCCTTTTTTGCTTCCGAACCCTTACCTCCCCTCCGTCACCCCGAGCTCGCGCTTTTCCTTCGTTTGCTAGAATGGTGAAAACCAATCCTGACGCGGATGGCCGATCCAAGTGCGCCCGACACTTCATCGACCACTTCTTCTTTGAGGGGCACATCACAGAGGAGGAGCTCGCCGAGTTCACGGCTGAGTTCGTCCCTCCCGCATTTCAGGCTCGCAAGCCCGCCGAGCACGAAGCTATCAACTCTTTCCCTGAGGGTGAGCTCGCCTTCCCCATCTCACACTTTGAGGTGGGGCTGCGCCTCCCCCTCTGGCCAGAGATCCGACAAATTCTGAAGTATTATGGCGCGGTGCCCGCGCAGCTGAACTCTAACGCCATCGCCATAATGGTGGCATTCGCCTGCTTTCTTCGCCGAGAGCGGATCGAGTTCAATCTCATGGTCTTCCGTAAGCTGTTCTCCTACAAGGCCACCCCCGATGGAGTCGCCTACTTCGGCGGATCCCTCATCAAGGTTCGCGAACTCGCGAACAAGAACCAT
Source organism: Platanthera zijinensis (assembly GCA_039513925.1). Taxonomy (NCBI): domain Eukaryota; kingdom Viridiplantae; phylum Streptophyta; class Magnoliopsida; order Asparagales; family Orchidaceae; genus Platanthera; species Platanthera zijinensis. Next base: position 39,687,242 of record CM077080.1, read on the forward strand.
AATTGGATGACCCGGCTCGTCTTTATCAAGGGCGAGCTCGACAACATCCCCTTCCGGCCTCTGCAGAAAAGCGAGGACATCTACCGTCCTCCTTCCCTGTCCGGCGGCGACGCCGACCTCCACAAATTTTTCCTTCACAAGGACTTCGAGGTCGCTTACCTCCGCCGCGGCCTAGACTCGCTTCAACCCGTTCTCTCTGGTGAAGGTATACCTCGCCCTGTCTTCTCGCGAACTCTATCAAGGTGAACCTTCAACTTTTCTGATCAAGCCCCTTTTTTTTCTTTCTTTTCTGCAGGGGAGCGGATTCTGCCGGAGCACCCGCCGTTTGCCGACCTGGGGATATTCTCTGATCCTCTAGAGCGGGCCCGCGCAGCCGCGGATGCCTGCCGAGACGAACAAGCGCGGGGCCAATCCCTTAGCAAGAAGCGCTTGGAGACCTGGGGGCCAAGCTCGCGCCCAGATCCCTCAGCCCCGAAGAAGAAAAAGGCCAAGGTGGTCTCGCGCGGGCGGCTGCATCTCCCTTCGTCGCCCGCAAAATTCATGAGCTCGCCGGAGGTTTCCTCCGACGAGCCCCCGATGAGTCCGCTGAAAGAAGCGTCCTCCCCCCGAAGGGAGAAGAAGAAGAAGAAGGATGGTCCTTCCTCCTCAGATTCTGCCGAGGGGGTCGTCCTTCGCAAGCCCGACCTGCCGAAGGATCACCCCCACTTCGGCAAGGGAGGAAGGAGCAAGGATGCGGCCGGCGAGCCTATCCTGAAATGGGATGAGGGGGCCCACCGAGTCTCTGTTTCTACTCGCGCCCCCTCTTGGGGAGCTCGCCGGCCTCCCACTGGCCACGCCTTCGCCTTCGGCTTCGGCCTCTACGGCCGTGACAGTGCCGAGTCGTATAAGCAGCTAACCCCCCGCCAGCTCGGCCATGAGGGATTGCAGGCCCACCTGCGGGCCTTCGAGCTTCACTATATGATGGTCCGCCGCAGCTTCCAGCTCAGCAACGCCTTGCTGACTGCCGAGCAGGAGCCCGACCTGGCGAAGGAGAGCGCGGCCGACGCGGAAAGGCGGTTCGGCCTTGCCGACGCTCTACTCGCAAAATCTGTCGGTGGCTTGGTAATCACTAGATATCTCTGCCCATCTTACTTAGGATTATTCTTGTGCTTGTCCTGAACTCTAGTCCCGCAGGATGCCAAAGCTGCCGACGCGCTGCGAGGCGAGGTGGCTCAGCTGCAAGCTCAGCTTGCCGAGCAGGAGACCTAGCTTGCCGAGCAGAGGACGCACTCTCGCGAGCAGGAGGCTGTTGCTGCTCAGCTGAGGATGAAGGCGGCGGGTTTGAAGGAGAAGAACAAGGAGCTCCACGACGAGGTCCTCGGCCAGGCTGAAGCTCTCATTCCCCCAGGCGCCAGTGAGCCACCCTTCCCCTACAAGAGGCCTCGGGTCTTTGGCGAGGCTGATGTCGCAGAGCGGCTGCGAGTCAACTCCATTGAGTCTGCCGAGTGCCTCCTGAAGGCCATGCGGGGGACGGGGATTTTGGAGGAAGGCTGCGAAGGAGTCACCTTCCGGGATCTCCTGCCGACCTTATTCCCACCCAACCCGATCAACGAGAAAGAAGACAGCTTCGAATCGCTCTTCGCAGGGGTGGAATAGAAGGATACTCGGCTCGGCGGCGAGGAGGATCGCCACGCAGGGGAGGAGGACGAGAGCTGACTGGGCTCCTCAATCTTTGTTTTCTTCTTTTTTGTATCTTGCCGAGGCAAGCCTTATCTTGTAATCATAATAGTAAAACAAACAATTTTCGCACAATTTTTCTATCTTCTTTTTAAGCTTGCTTGCGAATTGTAATTGTGCGCGCAATATCCCTTTAGGCGATCCTGCCGAGTCCGACCCTGTCTGTAGGATGTCTTTGAGCTAGGACGAGCGCTTGCGGCGAGACTCTAGATGTCGACCATAGTTGGACTCGCTGATGTTACCGGTGCTTGCGGCGAGGTCAGACTCGCTTGAGGGAACTTCCCTCCCTCTCCCCTGAGTCCGAGATGGGACCAGGACCTCCTTGGTAGCGAGCTGGGGGGAGGCAGAATATCCCAAACTCGCCGTCTTGGCTGGCGAGCTCGCCCCTAGGGCTTTTCTCAGACCCACTCAATCGTGCCAACTAGGTGGAAACCTGGCGGGGGAGCGACGAGACCTACCCCCAGCGCGAGAAGACTTAGAAACATTCGCCTATCCCGGGTGCTACCACCGGGCCAGTCAGCTAGGTGAGAGCCTGAGGGCGGGTATTGAACATCCTCCGGGCTCAGCCCTAGGGTCATAGCGATATCCATCGAGACTCAGTCGTGCCAGCTAGGTGGAAGCCTGGCAGGGGAGTGACGATACCTAACCTCAGAGAGAGAAGACTTAGAAACATTCGCCTATCCCGGGTGCTACCACCGGGCCAGTCAGCTAGGTGAGAGCCTGAGGGCGGGTGTTGAACATCCTCCGGGCTCAGCCCCAGGGTCATAGCGATGTCCATCGAGACTCAGCCGTGCCAGCTAGGTGGAAGCATGGCAGGGGAGTGACGAGACCTAACCCCAGAGCGAGAAGACTTAGAAACATTCGCCTATCCCGGGTGCTACCACCGGGCTAGTCAGCTAGGTGAGAGCCTGAGGGCGGGTGCTGAAAATCCTCCGGGCTCAGCCCCAGGGTCATAGCGATGTCCATCGAGACTCAGCCATGCCAGCTAGGTGGAAGCTTGGCAGGGGAGTGACGAGACCTAACCCCAGAGCGAGAAGACTTAGAAACATTCGCCTATCCCGAGTGCTATCACCGGGCCAGTCAGCTAGGTGAAAGCCTGAGGGCGGGTGTTGAACATCCTCCGGGCTCAGCCCCAGGGTCATAGCGATGTCCATCGAGACTCAGCCGTGCCACCTAGATGGAATCCTGGCAGGGGAGTGACGAGACCTAACCCCAGAGCGAGAAGACTTAGAAACATTCGCCTATCCCGGGTGCTACCACCGGGCCAGTCAGCTAGGTGAAAGCCTGAGGGCGGGTGTTGAACATCCTCCGGGCTCAGCCCTAGGGTGATAGCGATGTCCATCGAGACTTAGCCGTGCCAGCTAGGTGGAAGCCTGGCAGGGGAGTGACGAGACCTAACCCCAGAGCGAGAAGACATAGAAACATTTGCCTATCCCGGGTGTTACCACCGGGCCAGTCAGCTAGGTGAGAGCCTGAGGGCGGGTGTTGAACATCCTTCGGGCTCAGCCCCAGGGTCATAGCGATGTCCATCGAGACTCAGCTGTGCCAGCTAGGTGGAAGCCTGGCAGGGGAGTGACGAGACCTAACCCCAGAGCGAGAAGACTTAGAAACATTCGCCTATCCCGGATGCTACCACCGGGACAGTCAGCTAGGTGAAAGCCTGAGGGCGGGTGTTGAACATTCTCCGGGCTCAACCCCAGGGTCATATCGATGTCCATCGAGACTCAGCCGTGCCAGCTAGGTGGAAGCCTGGCAGGGGAGTGTCGAGACCTAACCCCAGAGCGAGAAGACTTAGAAACATTCGCCTATCCCGGGTACTACCACCGGGCCAGTCAGCTAGGTGAAAGCCTGAGGGGGGTGTTGAACATCCTCCAGGCTCAGCCCCAGGGTCATAGCGATGCCCATCGAGACTCAGCCGTGCCGGCTAGGTGGAAGCCTGGAAGGGGAGCGATGAGACCTAACCCCAGAGCGAGAAGACTTAGAAACATTTGTCTATTGGGGCTTTGAATCGCGAGCCCTCCTGCTATCATAGTTTTGCAAAAGCACAAGATATGATAATGAGATTCATTTTCATTCATGGAATAAGAGTACCTACAATATTTTCAAGGGTAAAAACGTTTCAGATCATCTCCATTCCAAGTGTGGCCGAGAGTATCCCCTTTTACATCCTGGAGGTGATACCCCCCTGATTTTAAGACCTCCTGTACAATGTAGGGGCCCTCCCAATTGGGATGGAGTTTTCCTACAGCGGCCGATCTCCCTGCCGCATCCACTTTTTTCAGGATAAGGTTTCCTTCCGCGAACTGCTTGACCCGGACGTGCTTGTTGAAGTACTTGGCCATCCTCCGCTTGACCTCCTCCTGTCTAACGGTGGAAAAGTCACGCAACTCCTCGACCATATCAAGGGAGAGTCGGAGCTCCTCCTCATTTTCTGATCTCCACTCTTCCCTTCTATCCTCCACCTCGGCGACCCGAGGTGTCCGGACCTCGAACTCGACGGGTAGAATGGCTTCGCGGCCATGAGAAAGCTTAAAGGGCGTCTCTGCCGTGGCCGTATTGGGGGTGGTCCTAAGGGCCCAGAGGATCGAAGGGAGTTGCTCCACCCAGCTCCCCCTCAGATTTTCCACTTTCTTTTTCAAAAGGTTCACGATTATTTTGTTGGCCGCCTCCACCTGCCCGTTGCTCCTGGGGTGGTGGACAAAGGCGAACCGAAGGTCAATTCCCAGTTGTTCGCAAAAGCGAATGAACTCCGTGCTGGCGAACTGAGGTCCGTTGTCCGTGACGATTGCCTGTGGTAGCCCGTGCCTGCAGATGATCTCCCCCCAGATAAAATTCCTGATCACTTGGGAGGTTACCTTGGCTAGAGCCTTCACCTTCAGCCACTTAGAGAAATAATCGATCATGACCAGCAAAAACCTTCTCTGCCCGCTGGCCTGAGGGAAGGGCCCTACGAGATCCAAACCCCATATGGCGAAGGGCCATGGTGCCATGATGCTCCTTAGTCTCTGAGCCGGCCGTAATTGGAGTGGAGCATAGAGCTGGCACTTATGAAATTTCTTTACGAATTCGGCTGTATCTTGACCGAGGGTAGGCCAGAAGTACCCTTGCCTGATGATCCTCCCTTCCAAGGTCCGGCTCCCCGAGTGACTTCCGCACTCGCCAAAATGGACCTCCTCCAAAATTTTATGCACCTCCCTTTTGGCCACGCAACGAGCCAACATCCCCGAGAGGGTCTTGCGGTATAACTCCCCCTCGCGCAGGAGGTAGTATGCTGCCTTGTGCTTGAGCCCTCTACGATCCATCCCCCCCCAGATACTCTCCTGTGGACAGAAAGGTGACGAAGGGGTCCATCCATGAGGGATGCTGCTCCACCTGCATTAGTTCCCCCTCCTCGATGGAAGGTCGGAAGAGATCTGTGATGGTACCCCCCACCCCGGGGCCGTGTTTTGCCAGCTGGTGCGCCTGCTCATTTTCCTCTCGAGACACGTGCTTGATGGAGAAGGTCTGGAAGGTCCCTATAATTCTCTTTGCCTTTGTCAGATAGAGCTGCAGGGTGGGCTCCCTTACCTCAAACTCCCCATTGATCTGGGAAGCCACCACCATGGATTCAGTGAGGACCTCCACGTCATGCACCCCTAACTCCCTTGCCAGGCGCAGACCTGCGATTACAGCTTCATATTCGGCCTGATTATTAGTGATAGGGAAATGCACTACCACGGTTTATTCGATTCTTGTCCCCTGGGGGCTTTCCAAGATGAACCCAACCCCCAAAGAATGTCTCCCCGAGGCACCATCCACCACGACTTTCCAAGGGACCGGACGAGTGAGTTGCTCCTCCGTCACCTCAACCACATAATCTGCTAAGAAATCCGCCATAGCTTGGGCCTTGATCGAGAGGCGAGGAACGAAGGAGATGTCGAACTCACTCAGTTCCACCGACCATTTGGCCAACCTGCCTGAATGCTCCACCCTCTCGAAGATGCTGCAGAGGGGGTGGTCAGTCACCACTCGGATCGAGTGTGCCTGAAAATAGGGTCGGAGCCTCCGGGCCGAGATGATCAGGGCGAAGGCCAACTTTTCCAAGATGGGATACCGAAGCTCGGCCTTCCTCAATACTCGACTCACATAATAAATGAGGAGTTGCTTCTTCCCCTCTTCCCGAACTAAAACCGAGCTCAAGGCCTCCGCCCCGACCCCCAAGTACAAAAATAGGTCCTCCCCCCCTTTGGGCCCTTGGAGCAGGGGAGCCTGAGTCAGCTGTTTCTTTAAGGCCTGGAACGCCTCCTCGCACTCTGAGGTCCATTCAAACTTCCGATCCCCTCTCAAGGTTTTGAAAAATGAGGAGCACCTTTTCCCGGCCCGGGAGAGGAACCTGCTCAACCCTGCCAACTTCCCTGTCAACCGTTGTACCTCCTTAGTATTTCGCGGTGACCGTAGTTCCACGATTGCCCTTACCTTATCCGGATTAGGCTCCACACCGGCTGGGGTGAGGAGATGTCCCAGGAACTTCCCCCTGCTTGCCCCGAAGGTGCATTTCAGGGGGTTCAACCTCATCCTATATTTGCGGAGAGTAGCGAAAGTCTCCTCCAAGTCTCGGAGGTGGGAATCGACGTCCAGACTTTTGATCATGAGGTCGTCCACGTATACCTCCAAGTTTCTTCCTGTTGGGTACATTGGAAAATGTGTACCTGATTTGTAGAAGCCTAACTTAGCTCAATGATATACATCAAGGTGTATTTGATGTTATTTTGAGTTGATATGTGCAGGTGAAGAATGTACTAAAATACAGGAAAATTTTTCTAAGTCCATGTGTCGACACCAGAAGAAGCTGTGTCGACACTTCAGAAAGATTGTGTCGACACTTGAAGAAGGCTGTGTTGACACAGAGAAAAAGAGTCAACAACAATTGTGTCGACACCGGGAAGCAGTGTCGACACACAAAAGTTTAGTCGACATCAACTGTGTCGACACTGGGAGGCTGTGTCGACATACATGATTGCTAGTCGACAACATGTGTGTCGATACCAGAAGACTGAGTCGACATACAGAGGCAGAGTCTACATCAACTGTGTCGACACACAGGACTTGTGTCAACACACTGCAAAGTCTAGACCAAGTTAGTTGCTGGAGAATGATGAAGTGTTTGTGTCGACACAAATACTCTGTGTCGACACATTCTCAAGATACAGTATCTAGAAGCTGGTCGACATAAAGGCAGACATGTCGACATCATCAAAGGCTGTGTCGACACCTAAGTCACTTATGTCGACATATATTGACAGATGGTCGACACTTTCTAATAGACAGTCTCGACGCTTTGCTGACAAAGACAAAGACACAAGATCTGTTTGAAGACTTGACAGCTGTGAGTTACAACAGGTTGACAGAAGCTGTCAGACTTGTCAGAAGTTTGTTAGAAACCGGATCAGCCGGTTACCAAGGATGAAGTCTATAAATAGACAGATTCAGAAGAAGAAAAATAAGAATTGATACATAGAAACAAACTGAGTGATCATTGTTGTGAGACAAGATCTCAAATCAAGAAAGTGCAAGGCACAGAAGAAGATTTTCGTGAGAAGATCTAAGAAGACATTCTGACGTGTACAACCACTCAGGATCTATCTAAGTTGAATTCATCCAAGAATTCAGAAGTATTATCAAGGGTTGTGGATAGAGAGAGATCCAGCCATTTGAAGACAAGAAGGAAGCTATCACAGGTTTCTTAAGTTCAGATTCAAGAAGCTTTGAAGAAAACTAAGATTCAGTTGATTTCATCCATCAGGTTTTTCAAGAAGCTGATCAAGAACAGTCTTGTCCCTTCTCTCTCAACAGGGGCAAGATATTATATAACTTCAATTTCAATTTCTGTAGGATCTATTTGTATAGATCTGAGTTGTAAGCCTAAATTATAAAGGCTGAGTGTAGGAGAGGTATTCTCTGAGTGGTAGGGATGTTTATGCCTGAGTTGTAGGAGAAGGTTTTCTCTGAGTTGTAGGCCTTGTGGCAAGGCTAAGGTAGGGCTGGTTAGCCTGAGTTGTAGGAACCTTATATGATTCTGAGTTGTAGGATCTGAGGATCTGAGATAAAGAAGGAAGTTAGGCCGAATCTAGCACACTGCTAGATAGGTGAAGGGGGAAAGTGGATGTACCCAGACCTTGGGGAACCACTATAAATCTGTGTGCAATCTGTGGTGTGTGCATATTTGTGATTGCTTTGTTGTGTTTGCTGCAGTGTTTGCTGAATTCTCTTATAGTCAGTAATTATATTCTGCCTTAAGTTAAAACAAGCATTAGAACCTATTCACCCCCCCTCTAGGTGTTTAGGTGGTCTTGAAAGTATAACTATCACTTCCCTTCTATTCTCGGAAGACCATGTCCATCATTTTCTGGTAGGTAGACCCCGCATTTTTTAGCCCGAAGGGCATCATTTTATAGCAATAACATCCTTCCCCCGTGACGAACGAGACATCTTTGACGTCGGGAGGGTGCATTCTAATTTGGTGATAACCTGAAAAAGCATCCAGAAAACTCATTACAGGGAAACCGACGGCTGAGTCAACCAGCGCGTCGATCCGAGACAAGGGATAACAATCTTTCGGGCATGATTTATTAAGAAGGGAAAAGTCAATACACATCCTCCACCGACCGTCTCCTTTTTTAACCATTACAACATTGTAGACCCAGTCCGGATATTGGATTTCGGACACAAAGCCAGCCTTGAGGAGCGTGGTGACTTCCTCCCTGATGGGCTCGACGAGCTTGTCCGCGATGGGCCTCTTCTTCTGCTGGACGGGGCGGACCTCCGGGTCCAGGTTGAGGCGGTGGCAGGCCACGTTGGGGTCGATCCCTGGTATCTCCGCGGCATTCCAGGCGAAGACGTCCACATTCTTCTGGATGCACTCCAGCATCCTGCCCTGAGCCTCCGGGGTCAATCCTCCGCTGACGCGGACCTTCTCCACCCTGCCCCCGATGGTGAGAACCTCCATCTCCACCACCTCTTCCGCTGCCTCCAGACGAGACTGCTCCCCCCATTCCTCGGTACCTCCCCCTCTGAGGGCGAGGATTTATTCCTCAGCTTCCTCCACGGCCATTGCCTCGACCGGCTCTCGGGCCTCTTCCGCGACCCCTGCCTGGGTACGGCACTCCTCCACCTTCATTTCTTCCTTGCCAGCTTCCTGCTCCACCTCCTCCAACCTCCTCCCCATCTTCTCGGCCCCCTCCCGCCAAGAGATGGAGTTCACTGCCGAGACGTAGCACTCCCTTGCCTCCTTAGGGTCTCCTCGGATCCGGATCTGGACCCCCTCGACGTTGAACTTTAGGCACTGGTGGAAGGACGAGGGGACGCAGTGAAAGGCGCTGATGAGGGGTCTTCTAAAGATGGCGCTGTAATTGCTGGGGGAGTCTACGATGACGAACTTGTAGTTACGGGACTGCCCCCCTAGAGTGACGTGGAGTCCTACTCCTCCCTCGACCTCTTTCCTTTCTCCCGAGAAGCCGAACAGGGGTCCGTCCGAGGCCAACACCCTTTTGGCCTCTACTTTCATCGCGTCGAACGCCCTCTTGAAGATGACATTGACTAAGCTCTCGTTGTCGACGAGGATCCGGGAGACAGTAAAATCCTCGATGGCTGTCTAGATGACCAGAGCATCGCAAAAGGGGTCCTCGTTACCTGGCATATCCTCCCTAGAGAAGATGATTTTCTCATCTGGAGGCGGGGACTGGGACGTGGAGCCAACGCTCCTACGGTACATGGTGTGGAGGCTTGACTTACAGGAAGCCTCGATCCCAGCCCCACCGTAGATTGCTCCAATCCTACCTCGGGTGCCTAAATCAACCCGGTCCTCACACCGATCCTCCTCCACCCGAGGCCGGATTTCCTCTATCCGCACTTCCTGATGGTTTCACGATTGTTGCTCCCTGTTCCCTCTCATCTAGAGGAACTCCGGGCACGTGGATGTGAGGTGCCCTTCTTCTTGATGGAAATCGCAATATGGCAGGTCCACCCTGACCTCCCTCTTTCTCCTCAACTGTCCTCTCCTCCTCCCTCTCATGACGATTATCATTGCCTCCTCCTGGTCGGGGAGAGGGGGCCTCTGGCCCTGCCTACCTCCCTAGGGGTTGAATAGCCCCCTGCCCCCCTAGCAGTTATCCCCTCCCTGATAACCTCTCCGGGGTGCCTGGTCCTGCCACTCCGGTCTCCATCCCAAACGGTGGGTCTGTTCCGGACGCCCCCACCTGGGTTGTGGCTGCTGTTGTGGCTGCTCCCTCTGCCGGGGCTCAGCCCTCCTCTCCTCCTGAGCTCGACCACCCCTTGGCCTCTCCTCCTCCATGGCCCACTTGGCCAACCTCCGCGCAAACTCCGGATGCGCTGCCTCCATATCAACCTCTCTGGCCGCCCTCTCTAGGAGTGCCTCAAAAGATACTGGAGGTGATCTCTTCAGTTCCATTGTGAAGAACCCGGACTGGAGACCCAGGGTAAAGGCCACCATCATGGTGTGTCCCGGCATCTCCTGTACTTGGGATAGTTCCTCCTGGAATCTGTCCATATAGCTTCCCAAAGTCTCCCCCACCCTCTGCTTGATGCGGAACAAAGACTCCGCCTCCTTCTTCCTCTTCTTGGAAGTGGTGAATCTCAACATGAACCCCCGTCGCAGGTCCTCGAAGCAGTAGACGGACCCGATCGGGAGTTGATGAAACCACTCTCTCGCTTTCTCCCTGAGGGTGATGGCGAAGAGTCGGCACTTAAAGCCATCCGACATCTGTCGGATAGAGACCATGTCCTCAAACCACTGGATGTGGTGGACTGGGTCCCCCCTTCCGGAGTAGTAGGACATCTCCAGCTCACGGAACCCCTCTGGAACTGGGGCTGAAGAGACGAACTCGCTGAAGGGGCTCCCCCCCCTCAGTCGGGCAAGATGGGAGCTCCCTCCCTACTATCTCGCCGAAGTGGTACTCGGCAGCCTAGCCGGGGAATAGGACTCGCCCCTGAAACTCGCGCTCGCCTCTCTCGGCGGGCTCCTTCCCTGGTCGCATGAGCGGCGCGTCGTCGCCGAGCGCGGGGGCGGCGACCACCGGGACTGCTGGCGTCGCGCTCTCGGCTCGCATGCCGAGTGCCGTCCTGACGAGCCCGAGGATCTCCTCCCTGAGCTCCGCTGGCACACCCGGCGCTGGGGGTGGAGGAGGGGGTGGCGAGTTGCCCCTGCCTGATCCTTGTCCTTCTTCTCCGGCCATTGAACCTGTAGAATATTTTCTCTGCTGACCACTCTCCACGCTCACTGCACCAAAATGTTGAAACCGTGAAACCGGTCCCTGTGGAGTTCGACCCTTGGGGGAAGGGGTGGTCGCGTACTTACTCTGCTCCTGCAAGAAAACGACAAGAAAGTAAAGAACAAAGGACTAGACCAAGGGCCCGGCGCGGAGGTCCCACCACACACCCGGAAGATCTTAGCGCGCTTCCCCTCCTTAGCAAATTGTCGGGCTAAGGTACCTCAGAAAGCGCTAGGAGACCTGAAAATTAGTAAGCATCTCTTTCTGAGGTAGCCCTTGGGTCCTATTTATAGAGAACTGAAAACGGCCTGCAAATAGCCTACCTCTGCTGGTCTGAAATTACTGAAAACCCCCTTGGGCTGGCCCGCCAACAGCAAAACTCCGCCGTTATGAGGGGCCAGGGGCAGACCACCCGGGGCGGGATGGCCACTGGATCCCTTGCTCGGCCAGGGCGGCGAGAACCCAATGGGGCTGGAACTCGCCGATTCTGCTCGGCCAATGGCGAGTGCGAGCTCGCCTGGCGAGCAGCTCCGGTTTGGCGAGTGCGGGCTCGGCTGGCAAGCAGCCCCGATTTGGCGAGTGCGGGCTCGGCTGGAAGAACTCTGAGCTCGGCCCGACAATTGTAACACCCCGAAACTCAAAAGAGGGACGGGTGACGTTTTAAGCCCAGTCTGAATTTTGGAGCAGATGTCACGGGCGTCTCACGGGCGTGACATGGGCATGACACATGCGTGTTCGGCCTCGGGTCATGTGGTCGGCGTTTTGACGATCGGAGATCGTCGAGTTGAGGCACACGGCCTGGGACACGTGCGTGTCCCAGGGCGTGTCGCTTTGGGCAGTTTTCTGAGTCATGCACACGGGCCATGACACGGGCCCAGACACGGGCGTGTCACATGCGACACGGGCGTGTCGGGTGCCGTGTCGCAGGCCGTGTCCTCCTCGGGTTGGGAAAGCTGGCCAATTGCATACGGGGGGCGTGACACGGGTCTCAACACGGGCGTGTCACAGGTGACACGGGCGTGTCGGAGGCCGTGTCGAATGCCGTGTGCTGGTTTTCGAGTCGGTCGAGACGGCGAATGGGTGACACGGCCAGGCACACGGCCGTGTTGCAACCCGTGTTCGGCCCCAGATTTTGTATTTTAGGCCTAATCGTGGCCGTCCGTTTTCTTGTCTTGGGATCCGATGGCTGGGATTGGTCCTGAGGGGCTTAAGTCCGGGAATAGGGTTTAGAATCCGTCATTTCCCTTGGTTGACTCTCTTTCTAAAGTTAGAGATAGGAGAGAGCTTGGAGGTAGAAGGAGAAGCTAGATCCGGTCACCGACGGGGCTTCAGAGCTCCAAATCGCGAGCCGTCTTCGGATCCGTGGAGGCAAGGAGATTGCGGTGCTTTTCATCCGCGTAGATTTTCATGGCGCCGCGGAAGAATGCAAGGGTAACGATTTCTCATCCTTGGGCATGTGAAGCCCTTTTTCCCTTTGCATAGGAAGCCCTCTCTCGCGAGTGAGCGAAGAGTTGGAGCGTTCCTTGGGGTAGATATGTAAAGTCCCCCTTGTATAGAGTCTGTATGCGAAAACGGGCATAGACATTGTGTGTGAAGCCTATCCGGACATGTAGAGCCGGATCGGTGATGTTGCATTGCATATGAACCGGGGAAGACTCCGGGTGTTTGGGCGTTTTTCGGGTTTTCTACGTGGTAGATTGCAGCAGGGAGCCTTGGAGATTAACTCCAAGGTGCACCCGGAAAACTGGGCAAAAGCGGGTTTTGCCAACATGGTGGCCGGGGAGCCAACGTGAACATAACCGGGTTGTGTGAATATTGTGGTGGAAACGGGACTCGGTGAGTCTTGACCTTTGCATATGGCTTAAATTGTCGTTGCGATATGAGCACGGGTCAGGCGGAACCGTACCCGATCTATGTCGTTCGGTGGAACCGTTGGCATGGATGAGGGTCTTCGGCGGTCTATGGCTTAAATTGTCGTGACCAAGGCTAAGAAGACAAAATGCTCATATGGTTGGCCGTCCAAGGGGCGGTGGTGGAACGGGAACGTCTATGGCTTGAATTGACGTGACGTTGGCCGGTTCGCCGTGAATGTGCCCTGTGTGCACGAGATGTGTGGCCGTGCGAGCCTACGCCTGTGTTGAAGTGTGTTTACACTATATTGATGCTATACTAATAAAGTGCAGGGAAAGAGCATCGCCTCCCCGATTATGGGGGCGGGATCGTTATAATTTGGTCAGCATAGCTGACCGTTGCTTTTGTTTACCACCGGGCGGTGGATTGTGGCTTGCAGGTGCTGTGGTGCCGAGCGGGAAATAGCGGGCTAAAGCCCATGTTGCGGTGGGTGCCCTCGAAGGCCTACCTTTCTTTATGTTTTCCGTTTATCTCATGTATGGCCGACCTGCGAGCCGAAGTATGAAAGACACTCTTGTTGAGAGAACTATTGTAAGGCCATAAGGCCGGTACTTTTGTATTAATCATTCTTATTTTATCTAGGTAGTGGACATTCGTGCTTGGCAGAGTTCTTTTATTTATGCAATTTAAGAAATTGCTTCCGCTAGAATGACTCTGTGTAGGACGTTGGTGATTGGTTGTATGGTTTCAACTCGTAACCAACCAGTCTGTCCGTAGTATATGGCGTCGGGCCCCGACCGGACCTACTGCTATATGCTATGCGACGGATGGGGGTGTTACAAATTGGTATCAGACTACTGGTTTCGATCAAACTTAAATGAATTCGTGGGCGAATTCACTTTAAGGGGTGGTGAGCACATGTGTGCGTCATCGTTATAACATGAAAAGAACCCATGAATGTCCACTTAGGAATGAAAATACACATGTTTGAGGAACCTGCGTGTTCCTATAATTGCTGTTTGCAATAGTATTTGGTCGCTTATCGGTGTTTTGCACGTTTATAGGTGACCAGAAGTGGTGCTGGGCCGTCATAACGGCCAGGTTCTGAGGCAAGCAGTGCGCCAAGTGAAGCGCCTGCAACACCTCCGTCTGCCGAGACCATTAGGTTGGTGGCAGAAGCTGTCATGCCGATGATTAATGCGCAACCAACAAGACAGGTGCAACAGCCTGCTCCTGCGGGGGAGCAAGTGCCGCTCCAAGCGGCGGAGCCTAGAAGGGTTGAGCAGTTGGCGGTGGAGCCAGAGTTTCCTCGGAGAGCAACTGAGAGACAGCTTAAGCATGTGATGGGCTTCTACCCACCGGTGTTCTCGGGAACGGGAACCCCGACCCAGGCTGAAGATTGGCTCTCAAGAGTCAATAGGGTGATGACAACTACTGAAACGGAAGAGTGGCAGAAGACCACAATAGCGACGTTCCTATTGGATGGGGACGCAAGGTTATGGTGGGAAGGTCTAGAGCTACACCAGTTGAGGGGAAGGCCGTTGGCCGAAGTATCTATGGAGGAATTTTCGAGACTGTTCATGGCTCGATACCTCCCCTCAGCGCAGAGGATCGCACTAGAGAACGAGTTCCAAAAGTTGGTGCAAGGAGATAGCACTGTAGACGAGTACCTCCACGAGTTTACTCGATTGGGGAGATATGATAGCGCTACCTTTGCCGATGAGGAGCGAAAGACTAACCGCTTCTATGAAGGGTTAAGAGATGAGCTGAGGTTGTTACTGTCAGGGCCCATGGTGCAGGGTTTCCTAACCTTGGTCAACTCGGCCCGGTCCTTGGAGAAGGACATGAGAAATGTGCAAGCTAAGAAGGAATCTGGTGGGAAGAAATCAGAGTTCAAGGCGCCGACTATGTCGAAGTCGGGCTATCGAAGATTCTACAAGAAGGCTAGGACGTCAGGTCCAGCTTCTTCTACAGGTGCCTCGGGGGCAACTACCAATCGAACCCCGGGCGCTTGTTTCACGTGTGGAAAGACGGGGCACTTTGCCCGCGATTGCTGGAGCGGATGCCCAAAGTCCGAGAGAAAACAAGGAGCTACTTACGAAGAGAAGGGCAAGGCGATGGAGTCAACCGCGTCCCACTATGCTCCGACTCAGCCTAGAGTCTACAACTTGGGGCAGCAGGAGGCTATTAAACAAGCAGATGTGGTGACATGTACGAGTTAATTTATAGCAAGTTAACTTAGATACTGTTGTTTATTGCTTGTTAGCCTAATATAGTTTGCATAGGCTTTGTTTTGATTAGCGATAGTCCGGCACGGGCACTGTTCAATACGGGAGCTTCACACTCCTTGTCCGAAAATTTTATATCGCGCATCGGAGTCCCTTCTTCGATGGCGAAGGACAAGTTGGATGTGTTGCTACCGAATGGGTGCTCGATGCGTGCGGACAGAGTGTGCGCCGTAAAGGTTCACATTGGGAGCCAAGAGTTCGACTTGCTAGCGTCATTGTTGCCGCTAGTAGAGTTCGACGTTATCTTTGGGATGGATTGGCTTTCGGAGCAGAAAGCTTGGATTGACTGCGACCGGAAGGAGGTCAAGCTGGGTGTTGGGAGGGGGATAACATTCGAGGGACTCAAGGGGTCGAGCAAGACGCTGATGTCTGCTCTTCAGCTGGTAAAGGCAGTTCGTGTTGGTGGAGCTGTTCTTCGCAATAGTGGGGGCTGTGGAGCCAAAGTCCACGTTGGATAGCATCCCCATGGTTTGTGAATACCCCGATGTGTTCCCGGATAGTCTTCCCGGAGCCCCACCGCAGCGAGAGATTGATTTCACCATCAAGCTCGTGTCGGGTGCCAAACCCGTGTCACGTGCTCCGTATAGGTTGGCGCCTAAGGAGATGGCGGAGTTGAAAGTTCAGCTAGAGGAGCTGATGGAGCAAGGTTATGTGCGTCCAAGCTCGTCGCCTTGGAGCGCACTGGTCCTCTTCGTTAAGAAGAAGGACGGGAGTATGCGGTTGTGTATCGACTACAGAGAGTTGAACAAGCTGACGGAGAAGAACAAGTACCCGATCCCGGGGATTGATGATCTGTTCGATCAGTTAGTCGGATCGTCGGTATATTCTAAGTTGGACTTGAAGTCGGGGTACTATCAGTTGAGGATAAGGGAATGTGATATCCCGAAGACGGCGTTCAGCACAAGGTATGGGCATTTCGAGTTCACGGTCATGCCGTTTGGACTGACGAATGCGCCATCAGTGTTTATGGACTTGATGAGCAGGACGTTCCGAGATTTCCTGGACCGCTTTGTGATCGTCTTTATTGACGATATATTGGTGTACTCGCAGTGCGAAGAAAATCACTTCAAGCACTTGCATCTGGTGTTGGAGACTTTGAGGAGGAATGAGCTGTATGCGAAATTCTCCAAGTGCGAGTTCTGGCTACCCTCAGTAGCGTTCCTTGGTCACATTGTTAGTGGGGAAGGTATAGCGGTGGATCCGGCGAAGATCGTTGCGATACGGGAGTGGCCTGCGTTGTCTTCTGTCGCGGAAGTCCGTAGTTTTCTCGGGCTTGCCGGATATTACAGGCGCTTCGTAGAGAACTTCTCGCGGATAGCGCTACCTCTCACGAAGTTGACAAGGAAAGATCAGAGATTCTTGTGGACGCAGGAGTGCGTGCAAGCTTTTGAGGAGCTGAAGAGACAGTTGACCACGGCGCTAGTGCTTAGTTCGCCGAGTGGGACCGAGGGCTTCGAGGTTTATAGTGACGCCTCAGGTAGTGGTTTGGGCTGTGTGCTGTTGCAGCATGGGAGCGTGATAGCTTATGGATCGCGTCAGCTAAAAGTGCATGAAAGGAACTATCTGGTCCACGACTTGGAGTTGGCGGCCGTGATATTTGCACTTAAGCTGTGGAGGCACTACCTATACGGCGTAAGGGTCGATATATATACCGATCACAAGAGCCTGAATTACCTATTGGATCAGAAGGATCTTAACATGAGGCAGAGGAGGTGGAGGGAGTTCCTGGGGGACTACACCTTCAAGATTCATTATGTACCCGGGAAGGGCAATGTTATTGCTGATGCGTTGAGTCGCAGGGCTCCCGCCCAAGCCAACTAGTTGTCAGTGCATGATGAGCGGCTGATACGAGAGTTGGAGGAGCTTGAGATCTGTTGCGTTGACAAGCAGACGAGCGCCAAAGCAATGTTGAACTTGACAGAGGTCCAGTATGACCTGGCTGACCGGGTTCGGCAGACATTGGAGTTAGATGACTCCATGAAAGAGCTTATGGAGGCAGCGTTGGATGGGTCAAATTCCCAATTTTCGGTGGAAGATGGGTTGTTAAGGAAGGATCATCGGTTGTGCGTCCCAAGCGGGAGTAACCTACGGGCGGAGTTGATGTACGAGGCTCATCATACCAAGTACTCGATCCACCCAGGGAGCACAAAGATGTACCGTGACCTCAAGAAGCTGTTTTGGTGGCCGGGGCTTAAGAAATACGTAGCGTTGTTTGTGGCTAAGTGCCAAACGTGCGCCTTGGTGAAGGCGGAGTGCCAAAAGTCGGGAGGATTTCTGAAGTCCTTGCCTATACCGGAGTGGAAGTTTGACGACATATCTATGGACTTTGTGCATGGGTTGCCAAGGTCGCAGAAGGGGAACGATGCCATCTGGGTGATCGTAAATCAGTTAACTAAGGTGTCGCATTTCATTCCGCATAGGAAGGACGACTCGGTGGAGAAGTTGGCAAAGCTATATGTGGACAATATAGTTAGACTGCATGGTGTGCCTCGCAGCATTATGAGTGATCGCGATGGGCGTTTCACGTCCAATGATTGGAGGTTGGTGCAACAGATGTTGGGGACAAAGTTGAAGTTCAGCACAGCCTTCCATCCGCAGACGGATGGGCAGACCGAGAGAGTCAATAGAACGATGGAGGACATGCTCCGCCTGTGAGTTCTAGACTTCGGGAAGCATTGGGAGGACCACCTGTATTTGGTGGAGTTCGCGTACAACAATAGCTACCAGGCGAGTATCCAAATGGCGCCCTTTGAGGCCCTATATGGTAGAAAATATCGCACGTCGTTGTCTTGGTTAGAAACAGGTGAGGCAAGGTTGTACAAGAAGCAGGAGGTGGAGAGTGCTACCTCGTTGGTGCGGATCATTCGGGAGCGCTTGTTGATCGCTCAGGACAGGCAGGCGAAGTATTATAATGCCAAGCACCGGAACGTGGAGTTCGCGGTAGGCGATTGGGTATACTTGAAAGTGAAGCCGTTCAAGGGGGTTTCGCGGGTGAGACGCTTGAAGAAGCTGAGCCCAAGATACCTTGGACCTTTTGAGGTTCTGGAGCGAGTCGGCGAAGCGGCATACCGTTTGAGGCTATCGGAAGAGTTAAGTGGGCTACACGATGTATTTCACATCTCTATATTGCGGAAGGCGGTGCAAGAGCCTTCGCAGGTGATCGCAGTTGATCAAGTGCCGGTGGACGAGGGGTTGACGACTAGGGTCAAGCTCGTTTGTATTGAAGACTCTGAGGTCAAGAGGCTCCGTAACAAGGAGATCCGGATGGTTAAGGTCCGGTGGGATAATTGCGGTCGGGAGTGTTGGATCTTGTAGCCAACCTTAGAGGGGGGGGTGAATAAGGTTCGACACGTTTCTTGAAATTTAAGTTTTAATTTGTCCACAGAACCAGAGCTTAGGAAACTACTGCAGAGCGTTGGGTAACCAATGTTCTGCGGTACGTTATTCACTCTTTTCCTGTACAAATTAGCTTGTGCGCACACACGTGAAACTAGACTTATCATTCACAAGTAAACATAAGAGGCAATGATATGAAGAAAATATCTCATATGAATCATTAAGTCACACACAATGTTACACTTGTAATTAGGATTGATTTAAAACATGTTTACACACAATACATACAACTTGGATCTCCATGACGCCGGAGATCAGAGGCGGTGAATAAAACTCTTGGGTTTTCTATACCGACCCAAAACCCGGACCGGTTGGCTCTTCACTTTCTCTCCGAAAGGTCTTAGAGCCGCTCCTCACCTTCACACCCGGAAGGGTCTTAGAGCCGCTCTTCACTTTCTCCCCGAAAGGTCTTAGAGCCGCTCTTCACCTCCACAACCGGAAGGGTCTTAGAGCACTGCTAGATCCCCGATCTAGACGCCCCAAATCCCGGGACGATTTTCCACGGAATCCAACCCGGATTCCGACGACCTTCCCCGGTCGATTTCCCTTACCACTTACAACAATAGAAGAAGAAAAAGATACAAAAAGAGATTACAAAATATATTCGTTAAAGTTTAGGTTCTCCCTCTTGAGAAGTTCTCCGGATAGATCTACGGCCGGTGCTTGTGATCTTCGATGGAAAGCACCCGGTCGCTAGACGTAGACGATGCGAAGCCTTGATCGCCGGAGTTCTTCGATCTCGAACGGGAGGAAGAAGCCTTGCTTTTTCTTTGACGAAGACGAGTAGAACGGACGTAGGAAGACGGCCGAACTTGGTATTCCTGGAGCACTTCGTCAATAATCTCTGGAGGCTTAGGTCTTGAGGAAACGGCGCTGCTTTTTATACGTCTTGGAGAAAATAGACTACCGCCTGCGATAACTCTATCGCCGGGCGGTAAGTTCGCGCGTAACGCCTGCCAGCTGTCTCCACACGTCTCCCGAAACGGCAACTATAACTGCTCATTAAGGAAACTGCCGTTTCAAGAGAGCTATCGCCGGGCGGTAATAGTTACCGCGCCCAGTCAGAGCGATAGCGCCATTTCGCCAAATAATTCTACCGCCTGCGATAAGACTATCGCCTGAGCGGTAGGTACCATCGTCGACGATCGTCCCCTTGATGCACGTCGACCGGATACCGCCGGCGGTAGCGTCCTGTCGCCGGGCGGTAGCTTTTGATTGTCGACGATCCTTCCTTAGCTGATAATTGGGCCGTCGACCATCGAACCGATATGCGTCGATCGAGATGGTTACCGCACTGCGATAAGGTTATCGCCGGGCGATAGTAACCTTTTGAAGCTCTTCTCCTTTCCTTTCACCTATCAGCCTGCACACTCTATCAC
The DNA here is from genome assembly GCA_039513925.1 of Platanthera zijinensis. Lineage (NCBI taxonomy): Eukaryota > Viridiplantae > Streptophyta > Magnoliopsida > Asparagales > Orchidaceae > Platanthera > Platanthera zijinensis. The sequence continues at coordinate 39,707,138 of CM077080.1, forward strand.
ACAACCAATCTCATCAAATACAAGCAGGGAGTTGATATTCTCAAACCTAAGGAGTGTGAAACCATGTTCCAACAAACTCCCCCTTTTGATAATATCAATCCCGTTCATGATAAACCAAAATCAAGTAGATAGAGTGCCAGAATAGATGTTTGTAGCAACGTAGAACAGTATAAAGTAGAGTATCAGAGTAAAATGAACATAGAACAGTATAAAGTAGAGTATCAGAGTAAAATGATATTGAACAAATAAGCAATACACACCTATATCGATCCCGTTCAATCCTGTTCTATCCTACTACATACTCCCCCTATCGGTGGGACGCTCCCCCTATCTATGAGCACACACACACCTCAATACGCTCCCCCTATCATGAACACTACCGCCAATACCTTCTCCCCCTTTGATAATATCAAAAGAATGGGCGAGGCCAACCGACCAAGGAGGATGAAAATTGTAGGCGAGAGATAACGTAATGTAGACCCACAAAGCACTTGAAATCAGAGAATTGTAAAACAGGGTCAAAATCAGGAGCAAACGCTAATCAGAGTGAAGAAATTGGACTATATGCACGAGACATAGCACACATCAAGTATGACATGAATGTTTGCAAGGTTTAGATAAATAGAGAGAAAAATAGGCAAACACAAATATCGTCATGAGAGAAAAAATGTGCCAGTACGTATTGTGCGAAAAGCATCGAATGTAGTTGAGGTCCAATTCTTATGCGCGGAAGATTTAAATAAGATAATGACATGTGCACGTGTAGCATCAAGAGACAAAACATTCAATAGAGATATCATGCAGACATGTTTTATATCAAGCAAACTAACGATGCTAACACCAAAGAGATATAGTGAAAAATCACGTCACATGACATAGTGCGGCATAAAGAAATTAAATCAAGGGCACAAATCATAAAGTGTAGTCCATGCACAAGATCAAAACGACTTTGTAATCCAAGGTGCTCACCCTCACAACGCTTATGAAGACTTATCAGGAGAGATGAGTAGTGCTTGGGGGGTCTGTAAGCGGGATTTGATGGCCATCATTTTATTTTGAGTTAGGCCATCAATTTTATACATAATCAAAGCAAAACAAGACCCCAAGTCAATCGAAATCTACCCACATAGGTAGATCCACTTTAACTTGTTTACATTGGACATATGCGTTTCTAGTTTTGGCCCAAAAATTTAATTAGCATAGACACGCGCAATTTGATTTCATGACATTGATTGTTCAAGATATATCAGATATGTTAAATTTAGTGTCACGATTTATAGCATGTCAGCTTATTATCTCAGGTTGAGTGCATGATCAAGTGGTGTGTGAGTGGTGTAGTCATTATCGTAAATAAATCCTCACACATACTTAGAGGCGTAGACAACGTACACCCACATTAATTTTCGCACTCAATAGCTAGACAAAAATTTAACTTCGCTCATCATGACCGGATACTAATGTGCCGTACAAATTGACAAGAAGATTAGCAAACATTGTATATACTTGAAAATATACCACGACTCGGTCATATGAGCCCCCATGAGATAAAAAAAACGCACTTTGGCCCTAAAACGACCACCATTTGTCTGCTATATGGACACCCATGATTTTCGTGTGTACTTATATGCGAGTCAGAGTACTATCGCCTGCGGTAGTACTACCGCTCCGCGGTAACTCCGGAATAGATATGCTGTAGGTTATTTCAGATCCGCCCACACGCATTCTCACCTTGCATCCCTTTTGGAAAGAAGCTTCTCCAGCTCTACAGATCTCCTTTGATTCCAGGTAATGCTCTATCCTTTCTCATTTTTGCTTGATTTCTTGTTTAGGATCCATATGAGATGTCTTTGTGGAGTAGATGTGTTCTCTCATGGCATTTTTATATCCACTTCTTCACGGATCTCCTCTCACATATCCCCCTTTTTGAAAAATATTGCCATTGTTTTAGTCTATTTCGGATCTACGCTTTAAGAGGTGAAAAATATTGCCATTGTTTGTAAAGGATCCGAAATGCGGAGGAGTAAAAAGAGATACTTTCACATGTTTCATTTTTAGATTTTTATTGTCGGATCTCATCTCCTCTTTCAAGATCTACGAAGTTCATATATAGATCTATGAAAAACATGGAGATTGGAGTGGTTTTTACAAACAAAATCGATTTTTAGCTCAAAACGGCGGAAAGAGGTGAAGTGCAGTCCGTCGAGCTACCGCCGGCGATAGCTAATTATCGCCTGCGATAGCTCCCAGATTTCACTAAATTTTTGTGAATTTTCAGTTTTGGATCCCAGTTCCTGATTTGAGTTTTTGAATGTTGTTTCATGCAGGAAATGGCCTCCTCGAGCGCACACTCTGGACGTCGAAGTGTTTTAAAACGAAACCGTGGAGAGACTACGCACCCCGCTATAGACAACGCCACTGTGAGCATTCCTATGCTCATAGAAATTGATGATCGGTATACTCATATCTATGAGTATCTCGAAGAATCGGGCGTGTTGGCGGTGATATCAGATGGGTGTTCCTTTTCCTCCGCTCTCGTTCGAGAGTTCTACAACAACTTGAGGGATCCATCTCTGATGCGTCTGGGAGGAGGAGTTCAGTCTTGCATCGGGGATGAGATAGTTACTATCACCCATGCCGACCTGGAGACGAAGTACGTGTGGCCATCCAACCTTCCATACTTGGATGTTGTAGAATCCTTCAGGACAGCACGGGATTGGAGAGTGATGAACGAGGTTCTCCATGGAGCGGAGGGGCGTCCTGACTTTTTCACTTCGGTGGACACACTCACACCAGTTGCTCGGATAATTCAGGATATCCTCCGCCATTCGCTGATGTTCAAGGCAGGAGATACTCGAAAGGTCACGGCTCAGCTATCCATGGTGACCTATCACATTATAGCGCAGAAGCCATTCAGCGTTTCAGATCTCATCCTGTCTATCATGAGGTATACTTTTCGCCTCAAGTCCCCCGATCGTCAGCGGGTAAATACACTCCCTTTGGGAGGAGTCATCCAGACCATCCTGAAGATCAAGTACCCGACCATCGACTGGACCTCCTATCCCATTGACATCATTCCTCAGGTCTATCATGTAGGAGAGATACCGGTTGCTTCACGGGTGCGACCACAGGTGCCACCTCCGGAGCCATCGGTACCCCGGTCGGGATCTCTTCGCGAGGCAAGTCGTGGAATTCATAGCCTCATGGAGGAGCAGGGAAAGGAGATCAAAGGCATGAAGAAGATGCTTAAGAAGATCATGAGGAAGCTCAGCATTTCTTCAACATCCTCTGATGAACAGGCGTGATCCCATTTTTCTTTGTACCTTTTCGAGTTTTTAGATTTATGAACAATTAAAAATTGATGTAATAATACAGGTACCGGCCCGAACATTTTTCTTGAATGTTTTTGGTTTCATTTTATGTGGGCAATTTAATCTCTATTTTGTTATCACTTGATTATGCGTGAAAAGTGGATTTTGATCAGTATTAATTTGCTCCTAAGCTCTTTGAGTCCCGCACAACTAAAACAGACGTACGATGTGAAGTAGGAGATAGTCATGACGTGATCAAGTGTGTCATTCTACTTCACTAACGGGACATACTTAGGAGTTGAGAGGTTTGGGTATCCAGAAGGAGCCGAGAATGACTTTCCTTTTGGGAACCCAACGATGTTGTGATACAGTTGAACCCGGTGAAGGAGGGTTCGCCCGGTCTATCGGACTGGGCGTGCTACGTCGCGTGACTGGTCTCCATTCATACCTTGGTTTGATGTTTTTCTTATGTTGCAGATTCTCTTTTGGATGTCTAGGAGTCCTTACGTGAGAGATTGTGGTTGGGCACAATTGTCTTTGTGAATTAATCATGTTGAGATTACTTTCTGACATGAAATACTTCTTGTTACCATACTGACTCATAGCATAAAGACTTTTTGAAGGATATCTGCGTTCAATTGGTTTTGTAAATGGAGTAGTTGGTTTTCGCCAGTGGATATGATTTTCATATTTGAGGTTTTCACTCGCGTTGGCTTGAAGTTTACTACTCCCTTTGATTTTCCTAACTGACGTGAGTGAGCCTGTGTTCAACGTGCGTTTGGAATTTTCTTGATATTGCACGTTTATGTGTTGAGAATTTTTCTTTAAAATTTCCTTAAGCACGTTGATTTTCGTTTCCAAATCTTCATTTCTCTGTTTGAGATTTGTTCTCGCTTTGGTGTAGGCAGTTGTGCTATTCTTGAGTATTGCGACTATTGAGTTAATGTGGGCTTCATACTTATTTCTGTATTCTTCGAAGACCTCACTCATCTCAGTGATTTCAACTCTATAGTCCACGCACTTAGCACACTCCCCCTTTGACGCTAAGTTTTCTAGAAACAGTTTCTCATTTTGTTCTCTTAGAGAAATGCACTCTTTCTCTTCCTCCTCACGTTTCTCTTTTAACTTCTCACAATTTATACAAAGTGTAGAGTTGTCCTCTAAAGAGCATACAGGAGAACTAGACACGACAGTGGAAGATTCTACACTAACATTTGCTTTTAAAAGGTTATTTTCCAAGCGTAGTTTTGAATTAATATTTTTCAGTTTCTTAAGTCTACGCCTATTCATATTCAGCATATTCAGTGTATAAACGGACTTGTATACACGGAGAGAGTTTGAGTTTCTTACAGCGCTCTTGGACGAGGCAAGATTTGAACACAAGGTTCTTTTATCATCTTCCCCTTGGCTCTTCTCGTCCAGTGACAGATGTTCATCTCCCCTCTTGCTTGACGTGTCTGTCTTGACTTCCTCCAAGAGTGCATCTCCATTTGACTCGTCACTTGGATCTATAAGAAACTGCTCGAAGTCATTATCTGCAGGATGAGAACTATAAGTAGACTCAAGATATTCCCATATCTCATATGCAGTGGAACACATGTGAATGCGTTTAAAAATTTCTTGACTAAGCCCACAAAACAAACTGTTCATAGCCTTGGCATTTAAATAACACTCGTGCTTATTTAGGCTATAAGGGGGCTTGGTACAAGTAATGTTCCAAACTTCTACATCCGTTAGCATAAGGAATTTTCTCATTAGAGTTCTCCATTCGTTATAGTTCACTCCTATAAAGAGAGGTGGTGCAAACACATTTTCGGTGTACAATTTTTCATCCCCACTCATCAGTCCATGATGGAGGTTGGCCATTATTCCCGGTGGTGAAACCGTTTTGGAATAACCTGCCTCTGATACCACTTGTTGGATCTTGTAGCCAACCTTAGAGGGGGGGGGGGTGAATAAGGTTCGACGCGTTTCTTGAAATTTAAGTTTTAATTTGTCCACAGAACCAGAGCTTAGGAAACTACTGCAGAGCGTTGGGTAACCAATGTTCTGCGGTACGTTATTCACTCTTTTCCTGTACAAATTAGCTTGTGCGCACACACGTGAAACTAGACTTATCATTCACAAGTAAACATAAGAGGCAATGATATGAAGAAAATATCTCATATGAATCATTAAGTCACACACAATGTTACACTTGTAATTAGGATTGATTTAAAACATGTTTACACACAATACATACAACTTGGATCTCCATGACGCCGGAGATCAGAGGCGGTGAATAAAACTCTTGGGTTTTCTATACCGACCCAAAACCCGGACCGGTTGGCTCTTCACTTTCTCTCCGAAAGGTCTTAGAGCCGCTCCTCACCTTCACACCCGGAAGGGTCTTAGAGCCGCTCTTCACTTTCTCCCCGAAAGGTCTTAGAGCCGCTCTTCACCTCCACAACCGGAAGGGTCTTAGAGCACTGCTAGATCCCCGATCTAGACGCCCCAAATCCCGGGACGATTTTCCACGGAATCCAACCCGGATTCCGACGACCTTCCCCGGTCGATTTCCCTTACCACTTACAACAATAGAAGAAGAAAAAGATACAAAAAGAGATTACAAAATATATTCGTTAAAGTTTAGGTTCTCCCTCTTGAGAAGTTCTCCGGATAGATCTACGGCCGGTGCTTGTGATCTTCGATGGAAAGCACCTGGTCGCTAGACGTAGACGATGCGAAGCCTTGATCGCCGGAGTTCTTCGATCTCGAACGGGAGGAAGAAGCCTTGCTTTTTCTTTGACGAAGACGAGTAGAACGGACGTAGGAAGACGGCCGAACTTGGTATTCCTGGAGCACTTCGTCAATAATCTCTGGAGGCTTAGGTCTTGAGGAAACGGCGCTGCTTTTTATACGTCTTGGAGAAAATAGACTACCGCCTGCGATAACTCTATCGCCGGGCGGTAAGTTCGCGCGTAACGCCTGCCAGCTGTCTCCACACGTCTCCCGAAACGGCAACTATAACTGTTCATTAAGGAAACTGCCGTTTCAAGAGAGCTATCGCCGGGCGGTAATAGTTACCGCGCCCAGTCAGAGCGATAGCGCCATTTCGCCAAATAATTCTACCGCCTGCGATAAGACTATCGCCTGAGCGGTAGGTACCATCGTTGACGATCGTCCCCTTGATGCACGTCGACCGGATACCGCCGGCGGTAGCGTCCTGTCGCCGGGCGGTAGCTTTTGATTGTCGACGATCCTTCCTTAGCTTATAATTGGGCCGTCGACCATCGAACCGATATGCGTCGATCGAGATGGTTACCGCGCTGCGATAAGGTTATTGCCGGGCGGTAGTAACCTTTTGAAGCTCTTCTCCTTTCCTTTCACCTGTCAGCCTGCACACTCTATCACACAACCAATCTCATCAAATACAAGCAGGGAGTTGATATTCTCAAACCTAAGGAGTGTGAAACCATGTTCCAACAGGGAGGAGCTCTCTTGGGAATGGGAGCAAACTATGCTGGAGGAGTACCCAGAGTTTTTTCGCTCAGGTACCGTTAAAAGCCTTCAGTTCCGTTGTTTTCCTTTAGTAAATTTCGTGGGCGAAATTCTTTTAAGGGGGAGAGAGTTGTAACACCCCGAAACTCAAAAGAGGGACGGGTGACGTTTTAAGCCCAGTCTGAATTTTAGAGCAGGTGTCACGGGCGTGACACGGGCGTGTCACGGGCGTGACACAGGCGTGTTCGGCCACGGGTCATGTGGTCGACGTTTTGACGATCGGAGATCGTCGAGTTGAGGCACACAGCCTGGGACATGGGTGTGTCCCAGGGCATTTTGCTTTGGGCAGTTTTCGGAGTCATGCACATGGGCCATGACACGGGCCCAGACACGGGCGTGTCACATGCGACACGACCGTGTCGGGTTCTGTGTCGTAGGTTGTGTCCTCCTCGGGTTGGGAAAGCTGGCTGATTGCACACGGGGGGCGTGACACGGGTCTCGACACGGGTGTGTCACAGGTGACACGGGCGTGTCGGAGGCCGTGTCAAATGCCGTGTGCTGGTTTTGGAGTCGGTCGAGACGGCGAATGGGTGACACGGCCAGGCACACGGCCGTGTTGCAACCCGTGTTCGGCCCCAGATTTTGTATTTTAGGCCTAATCGTGGCCGTCTGTTTTCTTATCTTGGGATCCGATGGCTGGGATTGGTCCTGAGGGGCTTAAGTCCGGGAATAGGGTTTAGAATCCCTCATTTCCCTTGGTTGACTCTCTTTCTAAAGTTAGAGAGAGGAGAGAGCTTGGAGGTAGAAGGAGAAGCTAGATCCGGTCACCGGCGGGGCTTCGGAGCTCCAAATCGCGAGCCGTCTTCGGATCCGCGGAGGCAAGGAGATTGCGGTGCTTTTCATCCGCGTAGATTTTCATGGCGCCGCGGAAGAATGCAAGGGTAACGATTTCTCGTCCTTGGGCATGTGAAGCCCTTTTTCCCTTTCCATAGGAAGCCCTCTCTCGCGAGTGAGCGAAGAGTTGGAGCGTTCCTTGGGGTAGATATGTAAAGTCCCCCTTGTATAGAGTCTGTATGCGAAAACGGGCATAGGCATTGTGTGTGAAGCCTATCCGGACATATAGAGCCGGATCGATGATGTTGCATTGCATATGAACCGGGGAAGACTCCGGGTGTTTGGGCGTTTTTCGGGTTTTCTACGTGGTAGATTGCAGCAGGGAGCCTTGGAGATTAACTCCAAGGTGCACCCGGAAAACTGGGCAAAAGCGGGTTTTGCCAACATGGTGGCCGGGGAGCCAACATGAACATAACCGGGTTATGTAAATATTGTGGTGGAAACGGGACTCGGTGAGTCTTGACCTGCGCATATGGCTTAAATTGTCGTTGCGATATGAGCACGGGTCAGGCGGAACCGTACCCGATCTATTCGTTCGGTGGAACCGTTGGCATGGATGAGGGTCTTCGGCGGTCTATGGCTTAAATTGTCGTGACCAAGGCCAAGAAGACAAAATGCTCATATGGTTGGCCGTCCAAGGGGCGGTGGTGGAACGGGAACGTCTATGGCTTGAATTGACGTGACGTTGGCCGGTTCGCCGTGAATGTGCCCTGTATGCACGAGGTGTGTGGCCGTGCGAGCCTACGCCTATGTTGAAGTGTGTTTACACTATATTGATGCTATACTAATAAAGTGCAGGGAAAGAGCATCGCCGCCCCGATTACGGGGGCGGGATCGTTATAATTTGGTCAACATAGCTGACCGTTGCTTTTGTTTACCACCGGGCGGTGGATTGTGGCTTGCAGGTGCTGCGGAGCCGAGCGGGAAATAGCGGGCTAAAGCCCATGTTGCGGTGTTGCCCCTCGAAGGCCTACCTTTCTTTATGTTTTCCATTTATCTCATGTATGGCCGGCCTGTGAGCCGAAGTATGAAAGACACTCTTGCTGAGAGAACTATTGTAAGGCCATAAGGCCGGTAGTTTTGTATTAATCATTCCAATTTTATCTAGGTAGTGGACATTCGTGCTTGGCAGGGTTCTTTTATTTGTGCAACTTAAGAAATTGCTTCCGCTAGAATGACTCTGTGTAGGACGTTGGTGATTGGTTGTATGGTTTCAACGCGTAACCAACCGGTCTGTCCGTAGTATATGGCGTCGGGCCTCGGCCGGACCTACTGCTATATGCTATGCGACGGATGGGGGTGTTACAACGATCTCCGAGCTCGGTACGACGATTTACCGAGCATGAGCTCGGCGGTGAACCCTGCCCGGTCGTAAGGCGGTCTGGACCGGCCGGTCTGGCCTCCGTGGACCCACTCGGCGGATACGGGGTTGTACAGTGACCAAGATCTTTCATCTCGAACTCAGCATATAGCGTCTACTTCAGAACTTGAATCTCCCGAGCTTACTTGCAAGCAATCAGCATATCGTCGACGTAGAGCATCAAGATCAGTATATATCCCTTTGCCAGAAATCTGTAGTAGACGCAGCTGTCGTACTGGCTCCTGCTGTAACCATGTGAGGTCATGAAGGTGTCAAACCTCTTGTTCCACATCCTTGGAGCTTGCTTCAAGCCGTAGAGAGATCTCTTCAGCTTGCACACCTTTTTCTCGTCACCGGGTCAAACGAACCCGTCAGGTTGCAGTATATAGATCTCTTCGTCTAGGCTGCCGTGAAGAAAAGCCGTCTTCACGTCCATCTGCTCCAGCTCCATGTCCCACATCGCAGCTATAGCAAGCAGCATCCGTATGGAACAATGCTTCACCACGGGTGAGAAGATTTCATCGAAATCAACACCTCTCTTTTGCGCGAACCCCTTTGTAACGAATCTGGCCTTGTACCTCCACTGGTCCTTGCCTGATGTAGACTCCTTCTTCCTGAACACCCACTTGGAGCATATTGCCTTAGCTCCTTTGGGTAGATTGACCAAGTCCCAAGTCTGGTTCTTCTGAAGTGAGTCCATTTCTTCCACCATAGCAGCTTTCCACTGAGAACAGTCTCTGCTATCTACAGCTTCTCGGTAGGAACTGGGATCTGAGGAGATAACCTGAAAAGCATATGCCACAGTGTCTAGTAGCCTTAGAGGTAGTCTAACCTCTCTCCTCGCCTTTCCTCTAGCAATCGTGTACGATTCCGCATTAGTAGGTTGTGCAACATCTGTATCCTCCGAGTCGGAGGAATCATCATGGTCGTCAACTTTATCACTTTCTTCCAGCTCCACCTACACTGGTGAGACTTGAGTCCTTTCTGCTTCTCTGGTATGAGACTGAGACTTCTTCAGCATAGAAGCCTCATCGAAGATGACGTCGCGCTTCACCTCCACCTTCTTGGTTTCAGGATTCCACAGCTTGAACCCTTTTGTGTCGGCCTTCTGGCCGAGATAGATGCACCTTCTGGACTTAGCATCCAGCTTTGTCCTCTCCGAATCCTGCATCAGTGTGTACACAGGACAACCAAAAATGTGAATATCAGAGTAACCAACGGAAGTACCTGACGAAACCTCCTATGGAGACTTTAGATCTAGTGACATTGATGGAGATCGATTCACTAGATAACAAGCCGTATTGATCGCTTTGGCCCAAAAAGACTTCGGAAGATCTGCAAATAGACGCATGCACCGAGCTCTCTCCAACAAGGTTCTATTCATCCTTTCTGCGACGTCATTCTCTTGTGGTGTACCAGGAATGGTGAGATGACGAGTGATTCCCTCTTGATTGCAGTAGTTCTGAAACTCCGTTGAGGTGTACTCGCCGCCATTATCAGATCTGAGGTATTTCACCTTCTTCCCAGTCTGCTTCTCCACTTTGGTCTTCCAGATTTTGAATTTCTCGAACACCTCAGACTTGTGCTTGAGAAAACAGATCCATACCTTCCTTGAGAAATCATCGATGAAGGTCACGAAGTATCTGGTTTCTCCAAGTGATGGCTCTGGGGCTGGCCCCCAAACGTCTGAGTGTATGTACTCCAGTACTTGCTTGCTGCGCTTGCTTGACGTCACGAACTTTACTTTGCACTGCTTCCCTAGAACGCACGTCTCGCAGAAATCTAGCTTGCACGTCTTGATCCCTTTCAATAGACCTTTCTTGTGCAGCTCCAGCAATCCTCTCTCGCTCATGTGGCCAAGCCTGGCATGCCACAATAGAGAGGAGTCTTCATCTGACGTCGTAGAGACTGCTGCGTCGCCAGTAATGGTGGAGCCGATGAGCCTATAGAGGGTACCACAGCGCTCTCCTTTCATGACCACCAGAGCTCCCTTCTTGACTTTCAAATAGCCGTCATCACCGGTGTAGGAGTAGCCGGACGCCTCCAGAGTACCTAAAGAAATCAGACTTTTTCTTAAATCTGGTACGTACCTGACATCGGTGAGCGTTCTGACTGTTCCATCGAACATCTTGATTCTGATGCTGCCAATCCCCATTGTTCTGCACTCTGAGTTGTTCCCCATCAGAACACGTCCTTCATCATGTTGCCTAAAGCTATGGAACCATTCTTTGTTCGGGCACATGTGATAGGAGCATCCAGTGTCCATGATCCAGGAGTTGCAAGAGTCAATAGTGGAACGTACATGAAGTACATCTGCTTCACTCTCTGGGTCTGATGCCACGACCGCCTGCTGTGGCTCTTGACGCTTCTCCTTAAGCTTTTTCTTTGGACAATTATTTTTCCAGTGTCCTTCTTCTTTGCAGTAGTGACACTTGTTGTTCTGGGTCTTGGACTTGGATCTGAATCGATTTGCTTTCTTCCCTCTGTCCCTTGATCTGCCTCTAGCCGGCTCGCTACTTTTCACAAACAGTCCTTCGCTGGTGCTGGGGCCAGATTTGCTCCTAGTTTCATTTGAGAGCAAAGTTGTCATCACCTCCTCCATCTTCAGAGTATCTTTGCCGTAAAGAATTGTGGTGACCAGATGATCAAATGACTTCGGTAGAGAAGACAGCAACAGAAGAGCCTGGTCTTCTTCTTCGACTTTTATCTCCATACTTCGTAACTGTGAAGTGAGCTTGTTGAACACGTTCATATGCTTCAACAACTGAGTACTCTCTGACATCCTCAAGCTGTACAACTGCTTCTTGACGTAGAGTTTGTTCGTGAGCGACTTGGACATGTAAAGCTCCTCCAGTTTCTTCCACAGATCTGCTGCAGTCTCAGCATCAACTACATTGTACATGACTTCATCCGCTAGGCATAACTGGATTGTGCTGATGGCCTTCAGATCCAACTCCTCCCATTCGTCATCCTTCTTCCCGGATTTCTCCTTTCCGAGAAGCGCCTTATGGAGATTTTGCTGAACGAGAACTACTTTGATCCTTTTCTGCCAGAAACCAAAATCGATTTTTCCGTCGTACTTTGGAATCTCGAATTTCGCCGCCATTGCTATTGCTCACGGAGGTCCAAGGTTGGAACCTGGCTCTGATACCAATTGTTATGAAATTGGTCCTAGTCCGTAACACGTGTTGTCACGGACAACGCAACGGAAATGAGCGAGCAATAGTAATAGCGCAATAATAAAAAAGCGAGAAACCAAGCACACAGACGACACAGATATTTTTACGTGGTTCGGAGAGAAGCTCCTACTCCACGGGGAGAGCACTGAGGAAGATCCACTAAAATGATAGGGAGTTTGATACAGAGTTACACTGAGATCATAAAGATCGGAGACGCGCCAAAATTCTGTCCGATCACTGTCTGGAGGCTACGCCGCCGCCTGCCGTCGCCGATTCCTGGAATCCTCCGCCTGAGATTTCCACCGCCGATGGGTCGACCTCCAAGGTCGTCGACTTCACCAGAGCCACCTGCTCCCAAGCCGCCCGTCGGAATGATGGCCGGCCGCCGCCGCTTCTCCCTTCGAACGCCGCCGCCGCTGCCTTGGACAATCGCCGCCTCTGAACTCTCTCTTCCTCTCCTCTTCTCCTCTTCTTGGATCTGGTGTGTTTTAAACTCATGGGGGTCTCTCCTTTTATAGGCTAGAAGAGGTGGTGGTTGCCATAACCACATGGAGGTTGTAGGTGGTTGCCATAACCACATGGAGGTTGTAGGTGGCGGTTGGCAAGAGTGGTGAGGATTGGTCAAACTTGTTGAAAAAACTTAATATCAGGTTTGACTTTGACTGTGAGGTGACATTTTACATTAACATGCTTTCCACACGGGGCGGCCCGGGATACTCACATGAGTGAGCCGGGCCCCGTTCAACATTAATGATCTACTTATCATGCAATTACGCCAAAGTTAGGGAGATTTTTAACAATAATATTTTAGAAGCCTGAGATGCAATTTATTGTGAAACTATTTTTTTATAGATGAAAAACACAGCTATATCATCAAGTACCTACATTCCATCTTTAACTTGCTCATATTCTTTAAAGGAACAAGAAATAAGGAGTGTGCTAATTAGATCAAATAAATCTTTGGATGAACTTTTTCACTTTCTTAATTAAATGAAATCATAATTCTTTTGAAACAGTTTTAAACTTATAAGATGACACTTTTTGAAAAGATGCTATAAATGAGTTCTATTTTATTAACTCATATTTATATTTTAACCAATTTAATTACCTCTCAGTAGCATAAACAAGTAAAATTCTAGTATTGATTAAAACATATTTCTAAACAATGTCATCAAAAAAATTAATTCTTGTATCATATCTCTTGAATTCCTAGCTAATAAATTTGATAAACATATTTATGCAAAACTAGATGACAATTCCTAGCTAATATTCTCATTTTTTTAATGTCTTGAAAAATAGTAAATAAGATCAAATAAATTATATCTTCTAAGTTTAATATGAGAGCTTTAGGAAAAACAAATATTATCCTTTGAAGTCTTTGAATGAACTGTCTAAATACGTTAATTATCTTTCATTAATTAGCACTCCTCTATCATTCAATAGAGAAGATATTACATAAATTAATTAACTGTATTTGACTATTCTGTTGCCATAACTCTTTTTGATCATAATTTTAGACCATTTAAGAACATAGAAGAACCCGTTGATCAAGATAGATATGCATAAATGATATGATCGTTACTTTATATATATAATTAAACTAAACCTGACATTTCATAAGTAATGGGTAAATTGAGTAAATACACAAACGTACGTACGTACATACGTAGTGAACATTGGATAAATTAATTAAGCATTTTCAAGTATGTTTGATGTATTTTTTTTTATAATCATCACATGTACATGTATAATAGATTTCTCGAAGTACTTGAAAATTATTCATGTTAATTGAACAATTGATTTGTTGGATGTAAATTTTATTAGTAATTATATTTTTATTTTAAGAGGTGTAGCTGTTTTGTCGGCTTCTACAAAACAAAAAGCTGATTTTAAAGGCACAAATTTGAACTTTTTTTTTAAACAATAAGGCTCCGTTTGGCATGACGGTGACGATGATGAATGCAGTGATTACGAATCATAATTCATGAACGCCCGACCTCATCTAAGGAACTTCATCCACGGCTTTCCTAACCAATGTCACGTCAAACGCACATTTTATGATGGTGGTGTTTCTGTCCAAAATCACCCGAGCAAATATGTAGTGCATTTGCTCCTATATATTTAATTGGTCTAGTTCATTATTGATTTAAATGATATTAAAAAAAAATGTTTGAAGATAATTAATTGGTTTTGACAATTAAGGTCCGGTTCATACGGTCATAATCGCTTGACTGCTGAAAAAAAGCCCCCCCCCCCCCCCCCCCCCCCCCCCAAACGGTGCCTTTAATTATGACATTGTCTTCAATCTTTTTAATATCATTTAATCATTTTACACATTATATAATGATCTTGACTAGATGATAAGCATAAAACCTATACAACATTGCTTTTATATGTAGTACATCATTTTATAAAATATATGAACATTAATAATTATTCTTAGATTATGTAGTTTTCACACATGACATAAGCATAGGTCATGAGCAATTTAATAACAAGGGTAAACATATAGTAACATTGGTATCTAAAACATTATATAAGCTTGTTTAGAAAATAAAAAAGCATGCGTATGATTTTTGTGTTGTTTTTTTATAACAAATATGAGAGGGTCGGTAGCCAGTCTAATCAAGAGAAAATAAGTTACCAAAAATACATTTCTCGCATGCATACGATTTTCAATATGCTATAATGAATTTGTAGATATATATATATATATATATATAAATTAATGTGTATCTACGCATATGTATGCAATACTATACATAAGTATTCGCTAATATATTTATGTGTAGGCGATTAAAAATTACCAAAATAAACTTCAAAATTAGGGTTTAACTAATGATTGAATCTTTTGTTTTCATCGAGCATGATTCAATTCAAAATTTTGTAAATTACAAATAAAGTAAAAATTGTCGGGTTGGTTTGAAATTTATAACATTGAACTATATACTATCATAAATTCACGCCTTTTACTTGTCATGCATGAAATTCTCCTAGCCACATTAGCTTATAGAAATTAGCTTGCTGATGGAGCAAACAAATCACAAAGGAAAAACTTTCAAGAGCAGAGCGATTGTGCACGATCAAAGGCTTTTATAAGTGTTGACATGCAATGGCTTTTATAAGTGTTGACATGCAATGGCTTTTATAAGTGTTGGAAACTGAAGTGTTGCTAAAGATCAAAAATATTGTATTGACGCATTTTCATCAGAGAGCGGCAAGTGTGCGGGTAGTAAGATGTACAGGTTGCGAAAAGATGCGTGGTGCTCAATGATTGCATGCTCGCAGATGGTGATGATTGTGAATAAGTTGTGACGCTAGAGGGTTGCATGTTCGCGGCAAGGTAAAATTTGTGATTGCTTATAAAATCTTTGATTGTTTTCTTTTCTCAAACAAAATTAGGTTTTTAAATCTAAAATTATATTTTATTTTTAAAATAATCAAATAAATCAGCATTATTATACAAAATATTAATTAGAGTAACATACTTATGGCCTCCCTATATTAAAAAAAAAACACATTTGATCCTTATAATTTTTAAAAAGACTTTTATAATCTTAAATTTTTCATAACTAAGATAAAATTATCGGAACATAGAATAAAGAAGTTAAAGAAATATAATTTTGATATGCTATTCACTTTCCACCTTTTGCATGACATAAATTAAATTTGATTTTTTTTCTAATTAAGTCGAAAAATGTTAGCGTGGGACTTAAACCTATGCCAATGTGAAAATAATGTTAATACCTTAATGTTAATGAATATGCCATGTAGATTTTGCTTGTAAATGAAGGAACAATACTTCATATATTAAGATATCAACAACTCAAGAATGTAGACAGTTATTTGTTATGGTTGGATTATACAACATTCTTCTCCTTTCCTTCTTGGCCGAACTTGCGCACAAAGTTAATTGTCATCATTAATGCTAGGTCATCAGCGCCGCCTTGGAGGGCGGCGATGCTGGCGGCTACTATGGATTCGTGGGTGTATCAGACAGGTGTGTTACTTCTCGTCTGCGTTTTGTTCCGGCTAACTTGAGAGTTGTAGGTACTGAGATTCGAGGAGTTGTACGAGATGTCGTAGGAGGCGGGGCATCGTCGCCTCGATGTTTAGATAGCATACAAAAATTTGGATGACATATCAGTTAAGTTTCAACACCATTTCTCAATTGGGATTGGTACAAGCTAGTCTCATGGTTATTACTTTTTGACTTAGTTAAAAAAAAGAGAATCAAATTTATTTTATATCATATAAGAGGTAAAATGAGAATAATATATCAAAATTATATTTCTTTCAAAATTTTTTTTATTTTTAATTAAATTAATGTGTCTCAGTTATAAATAATTAAGAATTACAGCAATATTTTTGATACTTTCACATGCTCAACATTTTTTTGCTTCTAAAATATAGGAGCACACAAGTACTTTACCACGCATATTAATTAGGATGTTGTTATTAATAAACTCATTTCCGCTCCTAGCAACTAATTATTACTAGCAAATTATGAAATTCAAAAAATGATTATTTGTGAACCAACTTGTTACTAACAAACCACAAAAAATAAAAAATTCTCCCCATATCCTGCTTCTTCGCCCTCACAAACCCTAACTAGAATGCTCTTGACCATCTCCTTGTTGCTCTACGTGATCTTTTCCCCGCCGGAGCTTCTCCGTTCAACTAGAATGCTCTAGACAGCGTTGTTGAGAGCTCCCAAGGCTCCATCCAGCTGAAGCACCGACTTTGCTTCCACCACGTTCTGATCGGATTGATAAGCGCTGATTAATATCGCTTTTCCACAATTTGAGCAAGAGAAAGAACCAACTTGTTCTTTTTTTGCTTCCCCTGTTTCTCTAATTAATTTTTCTTCTTTTCACCCGCCGTTAATTAATGGTGATTTCGCGACAATGTTGTGTTAGAAGGGGCGTGCGGCGGTTCAACCCATCTCGCAAGGTATCCGAGCTGCCTTTCTTAAACTCCCTTAGAGGGCTGCAACCCAACTGACCCAACACATCTCCATGCCCACAGGCGGGTTGTTGGAGGCCACATTCTCTCTTAGATGAGCGAAACTCGATAGTCAAGCGCACACCACGAGGACTTCCTTGGAGATCACCCATTCCGTGACTACTTCAGCCCGAACACGCTTAACTATGGAGTTTTTCCACTTCTCATCACCAACTGAATTGGTGATGAGAAATTTTTCAGTTGGTGATGAGAAGTGGAAAAACTCTATAGTTAAGCGTGCTCAGGCTGAAGTAGTCACGGGATGGATGTAGTCACGGGATGGATAAACTCCTAGGAAGTCCCCGTGGTGTGCGCTTGACTATCAAGTTTCGCTCATCTAAGTGAGGATGTGGCCTCCAACAACCCGCATGTGGGCATGGAGATGAGTTGGGTCGGTTGGGCTGCAGCCCTCTAAGGGAGTTTAAGGAAGGCAGCCCGGATACCTTGCGAGGTGGGTTGAACCGCTGCACGCCCCTTCTAACAAAAACCGGTTTTTATTGAAAGGGGGTCGACCCGCTCATGTGAGTATCCCGGGCCGCCCCCAGCCGAACTGCAGTCCATCGGCCCCAACCCGCTCTCCACAACCACCCACAGCCTAGCCCATTCCGGACACCCAGGACCCGACTTAATATGGCTGTGACGGGTTGTTGAGGTCACCAAAGCGTTGTCATTCGGCCTTGATCCCGTGACCCCCTTTGTAAGAGAGTCACATGATGGGTGTGAGGGTGGATGGGTGTGTGAGGGTAGTTTAAAACCCTCTTACAAAGGAGGTCACGGGATCAAGGCCGGATGACAACGCCTTGGTGACCTCAACAACCCGTCACAGACGTATTAAGTCGGGTCTTGGGTGCCTGGAATAGGCTAGGCTGCGGACAGTTGTGGAGAGCGGGTTGGGGACGGTGGACTACAGTCCGACTGGGGGCGGCCCGGGATACTCACATGAGCGGGTTGACCCCCTTTCAACATGTTGTTTGAAGGACTTGGTCAACATCTAGGAACTTACAGCTTTGCCAAAAACTTCGACGAGTGTTGACCAAATGCTTCGTTGGCATATCCGCTTTGTTCCGGCTATCTATTTTAACTGTTCGAGAATTGAAGCGATGGGAAGGGCGTGGCCAGTGTACTGGATATCAGCTTCTTCTCCAGCGCGGTGGTGCAGCTGGACGTCAGCCGGAACATCCAAGAACTTTGATTGAGTGCTATTCTTGGTACTCTCGCCGATCTGCTCCTTGGCATTCTCTAAGAGCCATCCACTGTTGCAGGGACGATGCACTCCCAACCCGTGCTATCGTCCTCGTCTGGCTCGACCGGGAGGCTGGCTCCGTTCCTCGTGCTATCGTCCTCGTCTGGCTCGACCGGGAGCCGGAACATCCAAGAACTTTGATTGAGTGCTATTCTTGGTACTCTCGCCGATCTGCTCCTTGGCATTCTCTAAGAGCCATCCACTGTTGCAGGGACAATGCACTCCCAACCCGTGCTATCGTCCTCGTCTGGCTCGACCGGGAGGCTGGCTCCGTTCCTCCATAGCCGCTGTAATGAACAAAAAGAGCGTCCTCACTCGCCAGGATTGGCGGAGTGGACGAGTCAGTTGTGGCAAGGAAGGGGTAGGTGGAAGAATTTGATTTGCTATTAGTATTTTTTATTTGCTAGCAGCCAAATTGAATTTGCTAAAATTAGACTCATTAATTATTATTACATCTATAGACCGTATAATCTTCTTCTAATGATAATAAATGTCTAATGAATGAAGCCTGGTCCTAGCCAAGGTCCCGTTTCCGTCTCCCCATTCCGCTGTGGGCCCTCGGATACCGCACGCGCGTGCCACGTGGTATGGGTCCCACGGTACCCCTGTGCGATTCACTGAGGATTTCCTGGATCTGACCGGAACGGCAACAATTTTTGCTGCTTTTGATGGATTAAAAAATATTTAAAAAAAATTGCAACGGTGGGGCTGACGGTCCATGCACGCCGTATGGGTCCCGCTTTTATGTAAATCCCACAATTTTAATAGCCCCCAAAAAATCTCTTTTAAATTATTTAATAATTCTTTATTCGTGTTTTTACATCAGGAGCCCACCGGCCCCATGGGTTTCCCGGTGAAGCAAGGGCGACAAACATGCCGTGAATATCATTGCAATTATTGAAGTCATGCCCTGTTTAATGATAGGGCGAGGGAACATGAGCGACGCGTGATTCCGTAAGAAAGAGAGAAAATGGAAACCTACAAAGTGCCATTCACCGGCGAGTGACCGGCTAATGCCCAACCACGTGGACCCGCTGATCGGACGGTCGAGAGGACCCCCGCTGTGGGATCCTCGTCGCATTACCCTTCTTTTAATACCAGATCTTTATCCACGATCCTCAAGTTAAAAGCCATGGTCAACAGCCCTTCATCAAATCTTCTTCCCTCCATCGGACGGTCATAAATACTCCCGTCATTTAATACGGCGGTGATAAGCCGTCAGAAAGTCAAAATCGTAAAAGCCTCGGGCAGCCGCTAAATATAGCCCTGAAGGATGGGTTAGGGCGACGGAGTTACGTCAGATCCGTTTTTTATTGGGTAAAAATCCGAGGCATTTATTTCACTCCGGCCACCGGGGTGTGAATACCGAAGGTGTGAATAGTACCGAAGGTGCTCGGAGGAGGAGGAGGATGATCACGTGATTGGGGCGTGAGGGGCGGCCCGGGCTAATGATGGCGCCTGCGGTAGACCGGGACAGCTGTCTGCCGCAAGGGGACAGCGGTTCAGATGCAATCATTAGTACGGTTCAAGATGTGCTTCCGCCCGTTCATCTGCTGGGGCCCGCTAGCAATTATAGCTGGGTGATTGACCCGGTCGCCACCTCCGCCACCGGTTGGCGAGTGCTGCGATCATGGCTGAGGCGGTAACTTCACCGGCGGGGGTTGGATGTGACGGGACGATAAACGCCGGCCATCCGTTTAGGGGGAGGGGTTGATTGATGGGTGATGGGACTGGGCTCTGCCGGAAGGCTGTGATCGTCCTGAATTGGTGTCGACGGTAAGAGATTTCCCTGAGCCTGCCGAGGATTTGGTTTCAATTTTGAACGCTCAAAATAAATTGCTTGAACGCTGAAATTTGAAACGCTCAAAATCGCGTTAAAATTTGAACGCCCGACGCCGATCATAGGACTCCAGCAAAAATGTTTTGCAGCAGGAAGGCCGAACGCTGGGGTTCCGAAGAACAGCGCGGTGGCGATTTTTGAAGTATCAGCATTGCCTCGTCATGTAAATGAGGCATTTTCTTTACGAGGTCGACATTATTTAGGTTGCTCGTCCAATTTGCAAAGAGAACATTTTAGGCTCGCGCCCCACACGGCTACAATGCCGTGCGGGGGAAGATTAGTGCCGTGCACATGCACTCGTACATCAAAGATTGCGCGTCTGATTTGGTGTGCGAGTGTATGACACGGATCGCGCCCCACACGGCACTGTATCTGTGAGAGGAGCGCACCTAAAATTTAATCATTCTTGAATCAACCAGATTTCGATATTTTTGGGCATCATTGGGCTGGCAACTTGTCATATTTTAGATGTTCAACATAATAACTTCATCATAGAAATATGATGCTATTATTAACAGATTTTATTTGGCTACTAGTAAATTGCTAGTGCTAGCAAATAATTAAATTTAAAATTTATTATTAAAAAATAATTTTGTAATCAGTTGCATTCATTAGTTAGACATAAATGTTTGTATTTGTTGCAGGTCATCCGATTTTTCCACGGTACAGAGAATTAGATCGCCTTAATTCAGAGTTGGACCGGGCGCGCAAACATTCAATGAAAAACAGACGCAATAACATGAGATTTTTTTTACCGTGGAAAACCCGGAAAAGTGAAAAACCGCGTGACCGGATCCGTGTTGTGTCAAAATCCACTATATAGTTTGAGATTACAAACACTAAAAATCTACTCGGAGGGTGACATACCATCTATAGTCAGTTACAAGCTTTAGGTATGAGAAGAGCAGAAAAATAATCTAAGTCCGCGAAGCTTTGGCGAGGATGTCCTCTGGAGTGCTTCTCCAGGCCTTCTTTTGGAGCTAAAAACCGACTAATACTTTGGGGCTTCGATGAGAACGTCTTTCTGGAGAAATTGAATAAGTCCTTGAAGTTTGGAGTCCGCGGAGCTCGAAGGCAAACGTCCCGGAGAGTACTGTTCTGACATCTTCTCCCGCACTCACGGACGAGCCGCGCGCACACTCAACATGAAGCGTTGAGCGCTGAGTGACTTAGAGAGGGAGTAGAACAAATTTCAAGCGAAGGAATGATCTAAGTCACACATCCTTGCCAGAAAATCTCAGAGTTCTCTCTAAGCTGTCTGTCTTCAAATGAAGGTTTGTGGGCCCTTCTATAATTTTCTAGGCCTTCTACGTCTCGGTTCGAGAAAACTTAGGGCGAATCTTATTAGTATTATACCAAGTTTTCTATCTTTATAAAAGGGTACACTTAGACTCTGTTTGGTAATGCGACAGGGGTGTTGCACACTACTGCGACACAAGAACATAAGGGTTGTGGCGGAACAACGGTGGCAATGCGATAAACAGTGATAAGGAATATTTCTGCCTCTTTACTTTTCCGCGACTTTTATTCTGTGCCCTAGTCGCACCACTCCCTTCTTCTCCGGCGTCCACGCCAGCCCATCATCTACGCTGACGCTCTTCTCCGCCGGACATCTCCCTCGTAAGGTATGTTCTACAATGCCTGGTCATTTACTCGATTTCTCTTCTTCATCTCCTGCCGATCTCTCCTCCTAATTCTTCCCCGACAAAGTTACATGGCTTTATCGACGCAGATCTCACCTCCAGGGACGCCACCGACTCCAATGCATCTTCTCCGATGGTAAGATCCTTCACAACTTTTTTTGCGATTCTCCTGTGTGAAGTTTCTACGGGTGAATCATTGATGCTTCCGATTTTGCGATTATGTTGTTTGCGATTCTCCTGTTTGCAACATAAATATCATTTTTTTGCGAATAATGTCGATTCTCTAGTGAAGTATTGATGCTTCTTGTTGCGGACTGACTCGGTGTCCCGGTCGGACAGGAGTAAATTGGACCGTCTTAGCTCTCGGGACCGTCGAGCGCGCACACAGTCAATGAAATAGGTCAGATGTACACAAGAGGTTTTAACGTGGAAAACCCCTCAACTGGGTAAAAAACCACGTGACCGGGTCTGTGCCGGTCAAAATCCACTATTTGCTTGCGATTATAGGGCGTTTGAGGAATCAAGCGCGACAGGCCGCTCCTCGTTACAACTTGGTGCTGAGAGAGAATTTCTGACTTGCAACGGGCAATAGGCTGCGCCGAGGGAGTGTTAGATGCTGCTTGGTGGCTAGTGTGCTTGAGTGCTGGTGATGGTTGTATTCTTCTCTTCTCTACGCACTTGGGGACTTGAGCGTTCCTTTGGCTCGTAGGCGGCTTGAAGATGACCCGAGGGAGGAGTTCGACAGAGCTCTGGTCTGAGGAACAGAAGACTGGGGGAGCTAAAAGGTGAGAAATGAGGAGGTCTGTGACTCCTTTTATAGCCCCCAGGAGGTGATTACCGTGGTTACGCGGTTATCCGCACACCATAACCACCTATATAAGCATTAATTTTATAGTTTAGGGGATTATTTATGTTAATGATTGCATGCCCCCACTAACTTGGCGGTTAGCGGGTGGTTACCGGCGACAGCGGCCAGCGGCG
The DNA here is from genome assembly GCA_039513925.1 of Platanthera zijinensis. Taxonomy (NCBI): domain Eukaryota; kingdom Viridiplantae; phylum Streptophyta; class Magnoliopsida; order Asparagales; family Orchidaceae; genus Platanthera; species Platanthera zijinensis. The sequence continues at coordinate 39,730,070 of CM077080.1, forward strand.
GTAGTTATTGAAAGGGTGGCTCCCCCATGATCCTCCTATTGTGGAGGAGATCATGAGAAGTGGATTGACCGATCAAACCCATGATTTCTCCTTTATGGGGGTGATCATGAGGGAGTGGATAATTGCACCCCTAAACCTACAAATGGGGCTTCATCCCCATCAATTGCACCCCAAATCCTTTGTTGCCAAAGGTTGGTACAAGCTGACAAGACAAGGACTTTTCCTTCATCTCCCGTATGCATAATGACAATCGGTGAAAAATCGGAGACGTCGGATGGCGGCGCCCTGCGAACTCAAGTAATTAATATATTGAAAAAAGGTGCTCCGAGGAGGAGCGGGAGGAGGTGCTAATGCGCCCGAGGGAGGCGCCTTGCGCTCCCGGAGTTGAGCGGTGCAACGACGGCCAGTCGGTGCGGATCTGCTTACCGCGCCGGCGCGTGCTCCAAGTCGCATATGTGCGCATGCATATGGTCGCGCGAGCGCGCACGGCTGGTCGCTCACGCACCAGGTCGCGCGCGCGGGGGTTGCCCGCGCCCCAGATCGCATGCGCGCACTAGGCCGCGCATGCGGGGTGCGTGCGCACCAGATCGCGAGCGCGGGGTGAGCGCACGCCAGGCCGCGCGCGCACCAGGCTGTGCGTGTGCGGGTGCACACACACCAGGCCGCACTCGCGCGTGCACTAGGCCACATGCACTAGGCCGCGCGCGCCCTTGCGGTGTGCGTGTGTGCACGTCCTGTTTCTCGTGCTCCCACGCAAGCCTTTTCTTTGCGCATACGCGCGACCTTCAGTTCGCTTCTCCTTTGAGTAAGCCTAGCCTTCAATTTTGCCGCGCGTGGCGCGCCTTTGTGTTGCATCTAACTTTTTCTCCCCTTTTCTTTTACTTTTGGTGGCGGGCTTCGAAGCGCAATGCAAGACCGATGTGCTTGCGCTCTTGTCTTTCCAACAACCAAATTGCAATTTGGAGAAAATTTGGGCTACTTGCCAATCTTGAGGTGAGGATACGGTGCAGATTATCGAAGCTCCTTTAAGTGGAGACCGGAAGAGGAAGGCTTTGGCGGCTTCCTCTAGTGATGTTGACATGGCGGTCACGGTGGCTTCTTTTGATGCTCGTCCTAAGACTACTCCCAAGGTACATGTACTTGAGTGTCCTGCCCCCCGGACTCCTTCTGTGGAGGCGGCTGCTCCACGTATGTCTTCTTCCTTGAATGCAATGAGTGAAGTTGTAAGTACTTTTATGTTTGTATGCCTTGCACTTTGTTTTCACGGTTGACAGTTTGTAGTTAGCTCTTTTGCGTGCATATTTTTATGACATTGCTACCTTTACATTACTCAGCTTAGCTTGCGCGAGTCTGGCTCGCGGCCGAGTTGGCTATGGTCTAATTGTCGGAGAATGTAAATACTCGATCTGTGTGCAACCGCGAGGGGGGCAGACCCTGGAGAAATCAAGGTATTGGCATGCGGTAACGACGAAGAATGTAAGTACTCAATCCTGCCGCCGGAGAATGTAGGTACTCAATCCGATTGCAATCGCGAGAGTGCGGGCCCTAACGACGGCAAGGCGTTGGTTTGTAGTGACATCGAAGAATGTAAGTACTCAATCCGTCCGCCGGAGAATGTAGGTACTCAATCCGGTTGCGTGACCTAGCCTGACAATAAGCCAATTACCGGAGAATGTAGATACTCGATCTGTGTGCAATCGCGAGGGGGGCAGTCCCTGACAACAGGAGGGTGATGGTCAACAGTAACAGCGGAGAATGTAAGTACTCAATCTGACTGTCGGAAAATGTAAGTACTCAATCCGGTTGTGCGACCTAGTCTGGCAATAATCCAATTGCCGGAGAATGTAGATACTCGATCCGGGTGCAATCGTGAGGCGGGCAGGCTCTGACGACGGTAGGGCGATGGTCTGCAGTAACGATGGAGAATGTAAGTACTCAATCTGATTGCGCGACCTAGCCTGGGTATGAGTTGATTGCCGGAGAGTGTAAATACTCGATCCGGGTGTAATCGCGAGGGGGGCAAGCCCTGACGATGTCAGGGCGTTGGTCTGCAGTGATGGCGGAGAATGTAAGTACTCAACCTGACCGCCGGAAAATGTAGGCACTCAATCCGGTTGCGCGACCTAGCCCGAGTATGAGTTTATTGCCGGAGAGTGTAAATACTCAATCTGGGTGTAATCGCGATGGGGCAAGCCCTGACAATGTTAAGATGTTGAGCAGTAATGTTGTCAAAGAACCAGCTTGTTTGGCTTGCAAGCACGGTTTTACTTAACGATTTTAGATTGATATTACTGAAACAAATACGATATTACATTTAGAAATAGGCATAGTTCACGCGATCCTGAGCTCGCGGCTTTTACGATCACAAAGCGACAAAAGCAAGATGTAAGAGGATGCAGATAATAGAGTATAAATAAAGTAAAAAACGTAGAGGGAAGGATGCGATGCAAGTCGCAAGCTGCTGGTATGTTGCGAGGGATTTTCCTGCGTCGGGGAGAGCGTCCTTCCTAGGAATCTACTGCTGGGCGTAGGTTCATGCCGTCAACACTGAAGGTAGTAACGGATATTGGTTGTGTCCGTCTTGTATAGTAAGCATGTGCTTCTTCTTGATCTCCGCGAACAACTCCCACTCCTCCGGGGGTTGGAAATTTCATTGCAAGATGGGGGATTGACGGTATTGCTCCGAAAGTGGACTGAACTGGCCTTCCAAAAATGACGTTGTATGCCAAACTTGAATTGATCACGACAAAGTTGACATCATGGGTAGCTTGCTTCAAGAAATCTCCCATCGTGATAGGCAAAGCGATTGTGCCTTAGACCGGAATGTGGTGACTGTCGAAACTGTATACGGGGCCTTCTGCGGGACTAAGATGTTGCTTAGTGAGCTTCATGCTTTCTAGGGTGGAGAGGAACAACACATCTACCAAGCTTCCGTTGTCAACCATGATCCTTTTGAAGTTAAAGCAGGAATCCCCGATCCTGACATGGATAACAAGGCGATCCTTGTTGGGTGTCTGCAGCCCTTCGAGGTCCTTGTCATCGAATGAGATGATGATATTCTGATTTGGCTTCTTATCTGATCGTTTTACTAAAAGTATCTGTGTTAGGGGCCCGACGATGGTCTCTATGTTGCCCACCATCTGCCTTCCCCCATCGGTTCCTTGTGGTGGGTTTTGCTGGTCTCTTTCACGATGTTGCGTTTGTTGGTTTTGCGCTTGTCCTTGCAAGAATCTCCCGAGGATCCCTTGGCAGACGAGCCACTCAATTTCATCTTTCAGCCCGGCACACTCTTCGGTGTTATGACCAGGCGTGCGGTGGAACTCGCAGTACCTTGTCTGGTCAGCATCAGGGTTTGGCCGCGGTATTCTTAGCCGTTGGAATGCCAGATCATTCTGAATTGCGTACATCACGTTAGTGCGGGTGGTATTCAGAGGGGTGTATTCTTGAAGTGGATGTTGCCCCCCATTCTTTGGAGGGTCACACCGACGGTTGTCACTACGACGCTCAGCTTGACGCCGTTCTTCTTGTCCTATGAGAGTTTGTTCTTCTCCTTTCTTCATTTTTCGTCTACCTTCAAACTGCTGGCGATGTGCTTCGATGGCCTCATCGGCTGCTATCCGGGCCTTGACCGGGTGAACAAGATATGGATAATTGGGCACAGTTTCCCTCATGAGGGCTGAATAGAAGTCGTTGGGGCGGAGTCCGCCAAGGAAGATGCCTCTGAAAAATTCGGGGTCGACTCCCGGAATTTGACGTGCTCTGAGGTGAAGCGGCAAAATAAGTCCTTAAGGGATCTCCTTCATTTTGTCGAATGCCAGAAAGGTGTGAGGGATCATGAACAATTCTTCGATTGGCAATGAATTGGTTAGTGAATTGTCTTGACAGTTCTGCAAAGTTTGCTATAGTTCCCTCTCTTAGGGAGTGGAACCAGGTACAAGCTTGGCCTTTAAGGGTAGCTGGGAAGACTTGACAGAGCAGTTGGTCTATTGCGTTATAGATCCTCATAATTGTGGTGAAATGGTTGATGTGTTCCAGTGGGTCGTTCGTCCCATCGAATGTTTCGATGCTTGGCAGTTTGAACCCATGCGGAATCGGATGTGCTAGAACCTGGGGGCGAGTGGAGAGCCCTAATGGAGTTGACGGCGTGCGAGGATGTTGCGCCACCTAAGTTCTCCGTATTCCTCGGCAATTACTTATCGAATTTCTTCTCGAGTGATCCTCTCGTGTGGCAGCAATCGGGCTTCTTCTCCTAAGTTGCAGCGACGGCGACTACCTCCGACTCCCTAGGGAGTCGGGTGAGTGGAGCTAGCGACATTAGAGAGTTCTTCTGATATTTATTCTCTTTGCGGAGCTTCTTGCATTGGGCCATGATTTGGCAAAGGCAGGGGAATAGCTGGTGCTGGTGGCAGAGGAGGAGCGGGGGGGGGGGGTGCTCCTAAATTTCTGAGCAGAGTGAGCATTTCGGTCTGCTGCTCCTCCATTTGGCGAGCACGCCCCTCGAGGGCGGTAACAGGTGCGAAAGCGGCCTCTGCGGCCAATGACACGTACACCAGAGAGTGGGAGTGTGCTAGTTCAGTGTGTCCTTCTAGGACGGATCCTTCAGCTGTGCGGGGGCTTCTCTTTGCCATTGAAGTGGAACTTGAATGTTGCAAGGATGGAGGTCTTGACTTCTGAAGGATGTTGAGGATCGTGTTCCCACAGATGGCTCCAAACTATTGCGGATTGACTCAGCATCCCTGTCGGACCAGAGTAAATTGGACCGCCTTAGCTCTCGGGACCGCCGAGCGCGTACACAGTCAATGAAATGGGTCAGATGTATACAAGAGATTTTAACGTGAAAAAATCCCTCAAGTGGGTAAAAAACCACGTGACCGGGTCTGTGCCAGTCAAAATCCACCATTTGCTTGCGATTATAAGGCGTTTGGGGAATCGATGACGACATGCTGCTCCTCGTAATAACTTGGTGGTGAGAGAGAATTCCTGACTCGCAACGGGTAACAGGCTACGCTGAGGGAGTGTTGGATGTTGCTTGGTGGCTGGTGTGCTTGAGTGCTGGCGATGATTGTCACAACCCGCATTTTCTCCGAATTAAGAATTATCAGAGTAAGAGAAAACACGCGTCATGATGCCACGTCAAGCAGGGGATAACTGCTGACGCTCAGGCAAATCCAACTACAATCTTTATGCAAGGAAATCATGTGCTTAATGAATAGAAAATCAGTTATGTTTAGAGTCCGTATCCCTCGGCTCAGTGGATCATCTAGTCCACAAAAGAAAACTATATTTAAACGCTGCAGAAAAATACTTTGATTAGGTTTTACACCCTACAGAGCGCATAAGGGTCCCAAGAGAACCACTCATGCTATGCAAGACACTACACTTAGTTTATATAATATATATAAGAAAACGGTTTTCGTACGTGATTTGGAAAATAGTGATTAAGTTTATAAAAACATGCTGATCATGAGCTTCATTTATAATAGTATTTATAGTTTAAAAATAACTAGCAACCTAGCATGAAACCTTCTCAAAGCAAGTAGACTATCTCCAGAAAAATAAATGGTAGCAGCAATTGTGTATATCTAGTACAAGGTAAAAACTACTAGTGAGCGCCAACAACCTGACACGAACCCACCAGCACACATATATGTCTGTAAGAAAGTACTGAAAACAACCTCACTAACAAGGTAAACAGAACTCCAAAGGTCCGGAAGTCCACCAACAACACCACCTCCAACTAGCCACCAGACTGGCTACAGCTCAGAACCTGAGGCATTCCAAAAGAAAACAGAATACCTCAGCAAGCAAAAATCAAGGTAAAACTGCATGAAAGAGTCAACCAAAAGGACAAAAATAACAGGAAACATGCAGTAGAAAGAGTCACAACTGTCCACAACAGGATCACAAGAAATGCACAACGTGCAAAGAAACAGCAACGACCCAGCCCAGGAACCACATCCTGCAGGGCCTACTAGGCTACCAAGAGCCAGAATGCTGCAAACTACCAAAGAAGAAACTTCTAACACCCTAAACTGCGGGAAGTGATAGTAGCAAAAACAACAACGAGGAACCGGATCGAAGGCAAACGCAGTCCCCCAATCCACCATGTCCAAGTCAAAAGCTCGAGGGTCAACACGTGAAAACACAAGGGACCTTCCACCCGACATGCCCAGCCCGTACCTAGAGCAAGAAATCCATGGGTGGCCTTGGCTATATCACTCAACTCCACCCCCATAAAGAGCTACAACCACCACTACTATCCACGACCCACGATTCGGCCTTTAGGAAAAATAAAGAAAACGGCCGACAAGGAAAACCCAGAAATACAACTGGAAATCCACTCGGAAATGAAATACAAGGTAAAGGAAGAGTGTTGAAATAAACCAACACGACTAGGCGTTGAGTGAAACGCACTCAGCGCCTACCTAAACTTTGGCGTTGAGTGAGCTAGCCTCACTCGCCGCCAAAATTATACCACTACCCACAAGCCCACTAAAGAATGCGGAGCTCGACGACAGTCGAACGACCAAGGCAGAAGATCCAGAACTCGAGTAGTTGCCTGCCACTTGAGTATCTAAACTCCCGCACTCGAAACCATCTAAATTCGCTTATCAACAAAAAATATACAAAGCGCACGATCAGTGTCGCACGATCAGTGGTCGTGCGCACTCATCGGCTGATGATCGTGCGAAGCGAACCTGGAAAACCTGACAGAAAACCTAGCAACTGCGCACGATCAGTGTCGCACGATCAGTGGTCGTGCGCACTGATGTCAGCGCTCGTGCGATTGCCCGAGACAGAACTTTGGAAACTGAAGTTTATACGCGCACGAACAGAGGCACACGACCAGTGGTCGTGCGCCCTAAAGGTTGATGACCGTGCGCGGTCAACCTGCACCGTTTGGAATTTCCCGAACGACACCGGAACGCGCACACGACTCACGCCACTGCAGTAGCAGTAGACAACTCTCAACGCCGCACGCTACTACCATTCAAACTATGCCTAACCATTCGAATAATATCTTAACGAAGGAAATTGGCAACCACACCCCCCTCCTAACTCTCCCTCTCGGCTACACCCGAACCAGAGTAACAATCAAAAAATAAAGGAAAACAACGGCTCCACGCCGACAATTTGGATTCCAAACATCACAACATAGGGGGGGTTTCAGTAGGAAGAACTAAGCCCTATAGTTAGTAAGAAAAAATGAGAACAACAAGGCCTTTAACCTGGGCTAACCGGGATTTCAATTTCAGCAAATAAATTCAAAGAAAACACTTGGCAAGGGCAAGAATACCACTTGCCTCAAATCTCAGCGAAGCTTTGGACTGCTTTCCTCCTCTTCGCACGGATCAAAACGGCCGCAACACCTAGAACAAAGATTTGGCCATTAATGGCGGAAAACTTCCAAAACCGAAAATTCCAATCCTTCCAAAACTCCACGAAAATCGAATTTCTTACCGCAGGAATGAAGGTCTCGACGAGAGCAATCCGTATCCACTCTCGGAATCGAATTCCGTCCACAAACGCTCCGGGAATCGGCGTCCGAAGGGAAGGCTCGGCGGTTACTCGTTTCTCTCGTACAAGGGGCCAGCGGTTTTCTATCGTGAAGAAGATGATGGCTTTTCCTTCATTCTATATATATATATATATATAATTATATAATTATATTATTAATTACAAAATTACATAAAGCACCAAATCGACTCGAAAACCGATTCACCTCGGAATTCGACGAAATTCGCACCGTAGCTAAATATCCACGCTACGAACACAACGGCGAAGTCGAAATTAACTTTCGACGAACAGAACTCGAGTTACACCCAAACGAAGCCAAACACAAACATCCCCCCGAGAGGCCACACCGGTCACCAAAACGACTCGGTTTGCTAGGGAGATCTTGCCAACAGGCTACCAAACAGGGCACTCAGTTCTAAGGAGCTAAACCATACTCCACACATGGCACAAGCCACGGAAACGCGTCATCGTAACGCCAAACGAGAATAAAAATAATCGCTGAAAAAAAACGGGGCGTTACAGTCACTCCCCCTAAAAGAAAGTTTCGTCCCGAAACTTTACGCACAACTCTCCTACAAAAGAAGGAAAGGTAACAAACAGAAGTTACAAAGGGAAACATACCGATCAAATCAGAGAAATAGGTGAGGGTACGCCCTCCTCATGGCCGACTCTAGCTCCCAAGTCGCGCTCTCCAAATCCTGATTTTTCCATAGAATTTTCACCATCGGTATGGACTTCTTTCGCAGCACACGCTCTTGAGTATCCAAAATACGAACTGGCACCTCAACGAAAGAGAGGTTGGGCTCTAACTGGGGCACAACATCCAAGAGTTGCCCACTGCTGCGCACACACTTCCGCAATTGGCTAACATGAAAAACATTATGAACACCAGGGAAGTTCGCTGGCAAATCCAATCTATATGCAGACACACCAATCCGCTCCAAAACCTCAAACGGGCCCACATACCTTGGGTCTAATTTCCGATTTTTACCAAATCTCTTTACACCAACCATTGGAGAAACCTTGAGGTATACATGATCCCCTACTAAAAACTCCAAGGCAGACCTACGCCGATTGACGTTCTTTTCATACCTCTCCTGGGCTAAACGAAGCTTCTCCCGAATAAGCTTCACGGCGACTTCCATCTCTTCCAGAGCATCATGACCCAACAAAGGCTTCTCACCAGCCTCAGCCCAAAACAACGGAGTCCTACAGCGCCTCCCATACAAAGCTTCGAACGGAGCCATCTGCAAGCTTTCCTGATAACTGTTATTATAAGCAAATTCCATGAGTCGCAGACGCTCATCCCACGCTCCACCGTGGTCTAAAATATAGCACCGGATCATATCCTCAACAATCTGATTGACCCGCTCCGTCTGCCCATTGGTCTGAGGGTGGTACGCAGTAGAATACCTCAGATCCGTACCCAAACCCTCCTGCAGACTCTGCCAAAATCGAGAAGTAAACCGGGAGTCTCGATCAGAAATGATGCTAACCGGCACACCGTGGAGTCGGATGACTTCATTCAAGTACAACTCCGCTATCTTCTTCATCGGGTAATCAATCTTATAAGGTACGAAGTGAGCACACTTCGTCAATCTATCCACTATAACCCAAACAGAATCAAATCCTCTCGGGGATTTTGGCAAACCCGTAATGAAGTCCATAGATATACTCTCCCACTTCCAAGTCGGGATATCTAGCGGAGTCAACTTACCACCGGGCCTTCCATGATCGGCCTTCACACGCTTGCAAGTGTGACACTCAGCAACATATCGGGCTATATCTCCTTTCATACCATACCACCAAGCAATTTGCCTTAAGTCACGGTACATCTTCGTAGATCCTGGATGGTAGGCAACGCTGGAACAATGAGCCTCACTGCAAATCATACTCCTAATATCCCCAACAGCGGGAACGCAAAACCTGCCGCGGTACTTCAAGGTACCCGCATCATCAATAGAAAAATCTGGCAACTCTCCCTTCTCTGTCCTGGTAAAAAGGTGCAACAGATCCGGATCGTCCTTCTGATGCAGTCTAGTCAAAGAAATCCAGGACGGCTCTTCCACTGATAAGCTACTCTGCAAACTACAGCATCCCACTGAAATATCCATAAGGAGGAACTCCTCAACTAATCGATCGGCGGAGAGGTTAAAGATCTTTCCCGTCTTTCGGCTCAGGGCGTCGGCCACCACATTGGCCTTGCCCGGATGATACTGGATTTCCACATCATAATCCGCCACATACTCAAGTGAGAGGTCTAAGTTGTTAGCCTAAATCACCTAGAGGGGGGTGAATAGGTGAAATGCGTGTCAAATGCGGAATTAAAAACTAACACAGCAAATATCAAGCAATCACAGAAGACAAGAGATTTATAGTGGTTCCCCAATCTTGGGTACATCCACTTTCCTCACCGATCTAGCAAATTACTAGACTCGGCTACTCCACTATCTCGGATTGAAAACAATCCTACACCTCGGAACCACGTTCCTACAAATCTCGATCCAAAATGGATCTACAAAAACTCGGAAGACAAAACTTCCTACAAGTCTCGGAGAAAAATCTCCTACAATGAAATTTGGTTTGAAAATAAAAATCAAAACATCAATCTCAGATCTGGATCTTTGACGGTCTTCTTCTTTAGGAACTTCGGCTTGATCAGAAAAAAAAGTTGAAGATGACTTGAGAGAAATCCACGAATCTGAAAACTAGAACCACCTCGATCGAGAAAGTAGATCTGGAATCTTCAAGGCTCGGCAAGATCGAGTGATTCTCTTTCTTCTGGATCGCTGGAGGAAAGATCGATGAAAACGAAGGTCGCGATCCAAACTTTTCTTCTTCCGTGAACGGCAATGGCGGCGGCGTGAAATTAGGGTTCACGGAATTTCTCTTTCTTAAAAAGAATATTTCTGTAATAACGCTTAAAAGTCATTTCTGAAAAGACCTATTTATAGGTGGGTTCCAACGGTCATAATATTGATTAATGATGACACGTGGACCAATCAGAATTGACAGATTCAAAATACTTAAGACGAATTAGAACTTAGAAGAATTCTGAATTAGAGAACAGCTATACTCGAGTGAGAGAAGGAATACTCGAGTATGGGAACTTAGATACTCGAGTATCAGAAAACATATACTCGAGTAACAGAAGGATATACTCGAGTATCAGGGGATTACTCGAGTATCAGAAACACATATACTCGAGTATCAGGGAATTACTCGAGTATCAGAAAACACGTACTCGAGTATCAGGGTATTTACTCGAGTATCAGAAAACACATACTCGAGTATCAGGGTATTTACTCGAGTATCAGTACTTTGAACTTGCAGAGAAGAGAAGAAAAGGATCTACTCGAGTATCAAATATGATTTACTCGAGTATCAAGTTACTTACTCGAGTATGAAAAGAACTTACTCGAGTGACTAACTTAACTACTCGAGTATAGATATATCTACACGAGTATTCAGACCCTACTCGAGTAAGCCAAACTGATTACTCGAGTATCTCACTAACTACTCGAGTATGGGACACAGACTACTCGAGTATTAAGACCTTACTCGAGTAAGTCTAACTGACTACTCGAGTATCTCTAATTACTCGAGTATGTCTTACTAACTACTCGAGTATTAAGCCTGATACTCGAGTATCATAAGGGGTTACTCGAGTATTAGGGACTTAGAAAAATTCTATGAGGAAATTTGCTCCAATGCTTCTGTCCATCAATCCAAGTGCATGAAGGAAGTGTATCCCAATAGAGAGGCTATACATGGGCCAACACTTTGGATCACACAATGAGGGATTACATTGTATGGTCCTGTGTTTGGTGACCCATTATAGACTGACATTGGTCTACACTTGGCATTAAGGACCTGCACACATACAACTTAAACACAGCATCAAATACACCTTAATTCATCTTAGTTCAAGGTCTGACCTCCTACAAATCTGAGGCATTGTGGAGACAAACACCAACAATCTCCCCCTATTTGTAGATGTCAGCACTCTCTATACCAAGGTGAATTACTTAAGAGTAAAAGAAACAACATGCATATAACAGGAGAATAAACTTAACTAAAGCAGGGTAAGTAAAACATTGCCATAATCAGAATTAAATATATATATATATAGAAATGTTTTAAGCATAGAAACAAAAGTCCAATTTCACATTCTCAGTTCAACTCAAGATGGGGCATCCTTGTGCATCCTTTCTCTCTTTAGTTCTTGCCTTTCTAGATAACTGTATGGCTTGGGAAAGTAAGTCCTGGGCCTAGGAGGAGCAGATGGATTATTGTGTCCCCAGTTTCTGTCATGGAGTCTGATTTTAATCTGGGACACTTCATAGGCCTTCCATTCTGTATTACTGTAGAACTGATCTCTGTTTTCTCCAAGATCTGTCACTAACCTCAAAGTATCAAGAATTATGGACTTAGAGGTAGGACTCCACACTTCAGCATGAACAACAGGAGGTTTACTTTCAGAAGCTGGCTCTTTCCTGGGAGCAGAACGACTTGCAGAAGCACCTTCACCATACTTTCTTTTCTTCTTAGAAGGACCTTGAGAACGGGAAAGAAAATCATCTTGCCACATGTCAGAGTAGTTAAGAGGAGGCTCAGTCACATCACCCTCAGGTCTAGGAGAGAAGGCTGGCACACCACTTTCTGGAATGGTAGCTTGGACAGGGGCATCTGCAGAGGGTTGCTCTTCAAGAGGATTTAGGTGCTGAGGTATAATGGTTGGGTTGAGCTGGGCATTAGGGAAGTTCATGTTATGCAGCCACACAGCAGTGTCATAGGTATAAAACTTTACAGATTGAAGTTGAGAGAGAATGTCTGCTTTCATTTCCTTTACAATTCCATCCACTGTAGTTTGAGCCTGTTTAGAGAGAGTTTCAACTTGTTCTTTTACAACTATTTGAGCTTGCTCATGTAGTTTGTCCACTTGTTCTTTTACAACTTTCTCCCCCTTGCTGATATCTATGTTTAGCTTTGCAATGGCTTCATCTTTGAAGGTGCCCACTTCATTACATACTTTCACAACATTCATTTCAGCTCTCTCATCTAGCTTGATCTGATTGTGAGCTACTGTCTCGGCCTGGTTTCTTAGCTCACCTATGCTTGTAATGGTGTGGTCTATGGCTTTGCCTCCAATTTGGAACAACCTTTTTAACTCATCAGTATTTGCTTGAATCTCAGCAAAGCCTCTGCTCATCTCTGTTTCAAGAGCAGAGACCTTGAATGTTACTGATTGCAGAGAGGCATCAAAGTAATCTCTCTGTTCTTTGAGCATAAGCTCAATCTTGCTTATTATATCTGAAGAGGAGGGAGCTGAGGTTGGTTCAGGTGCTGAAGCAGCAGGAGCAGGAGCAGGGGCAGTCCAAGGAAGGATTTCTGTGATCACCACTGAGCTGACAACTCTCTTGAAGGGTTCTATTTCAACATTTTCTTCTGTGGGTAGGAGAGAGGGCATGGAGAAATCCAAAGTCCTCAGAGGTGCCTCCACAGGATCTGGAGACATCTCATCATCAGACAGGAGAATATGAGCTGATTGGCTAGGCTCACTCTCAGGAGATTGGACTGGAGATTGGACTGGAGATGGAGCTGGGGTTCTTGCAGGAGACTGAACTGGAGACTTTGCAGCTGATCCATTCTGGAAGAGTGGGGCATCTGAGCTGAGCTCATCAATAAGATTGTTAATTTCTTCAGCTGTAGACAAAAGGGCTGCTGAGTCTGGAAGCTCTGAGTTTGGGTTTGCTGATGGAATCTCTGCTGGAGGAGGAGAGACTGGAGGAGTAGGAATTCTTACTTCTTCTTCTTCTAGAATTACTGATTCTGAAGAAACCTGATTCTGAGGAAGAGAAGAGGCAGGCTCCCCCTCAACTATTGCACTGGTGGTAGCAGTAGTTTGATGTAGAGGAGGAGATGGAATCCTGTCTTCAGGGAAACTGGTTTCTTTGGGAATTTCTGAGGTGGCAGCAGATTTGGAAGCTTGGGCAGTATTGAGGAGCTTGATGTCATACCTCTGGATGGAGGAGAGAGAGACCTTCTTCATGTGGTGAAGGGGAGTTCCTTTGGACAAATCAAATACTGTAGGGTTGATCTCATGGAGGAGGAGGGAGATAATCCTTGCATAGCTGGGGTGCTTCACGCTTTCTCTAATCTTATCCAGTATCATCATGCCAAACTGGAATTTCTTGCGACATATGATGGCTTGCATGATGTCAAACATGTCCATTGAGATATCTCTGATAGAGTAGGTCTTGCAGAGGAGAACTTTAGCAATGACATCTACAAGAAATTTCCCTTCAGAGTTGAAGTCTGAGCGGCTAATCGAGTCTGCTTCAGGACATACTCCACAGAAGAGACTGGTGCGGTCGGAATCCTCTGTAGTTAAATCATCTTCTTCATCAACGACGGGCATCTTTAACAAGGTAGCTACAGAGGTCTTGTCTAGGCGGATTTTGAGTCCTCTGACTTTGGATTTGAGCACTTTTCCATTCCGTTTAATCTTCAAATTCTTGTAGAATTCCTCCACCGCAGGGAATATAACTCGGCACGGTGCCATCAGAACAAATGATAATCCGGCGGTGTCGAATAGGATGAGGAGGTTGCGGAAATCGTCTGAAAGTTCGGCGATACCTTCTGGGAAGAGTTCTGACCCAATACCGATCTTGGACGAAGGAGGAGCCATCAGGAAACTGCAATGCAAAGGAACCAGACGGCGAGGAAACTGGAATTCTTGCGGCGACGGAAGACGAAGAACAGGGTTTCGGGAAAACGAAAAGTCGGCGCTACTCGAGTGAATGAGAAGTGGAAAGGACTTTTTCGTTTTGAATATATATATAAATAATCCTAATTAGGTTTAAAAAGGTATTAAGTATAAGGACTTACCTGAAGAGGCGGCAATTTGCTAGGTGCGAGTAGAAATTTTGAAAAACCGAAAAATTTCGAGTACTCGAGTAAAGGAGGACGGCATACACGAGTATGAAGTTGGTATACTCGAGTAGGTCATGACATACACGAGTAATGAGAAGGCATACTCGAGTATGTAATCAGCATACACGAGTATTAGTCCTTTACGAATTTTAATACTCGAGTGAGGAAGTTCATACACGAGTAACTGTTGGATTACTCGAGTATATAAAACTTGATACTCGAGTATTAGCTGTTTACTCGTGTAAGTGTGACTTGATACTCGAGTCTCGAATTCTTGAAGGAATTTCCCTGGTAGATGTCCTGTTCCACTGAAAAACTGTACCTCTGAGCAGCCAACATTACTGATGTCTTCTTAATTTGAGAGTCCATCATTGGTCTTCTTTGTTGAGCAGTCCAAGCTCAGTTTTGAAGAACGAGAACTTAGACTCGTCCAGCGGCTTGGTGAAAATATCTGCAACTTGCCTGTCTGTGGAGACATACTGTAGATCTATATCTCCATTTTCCACATGCTCCCGGATGAAATGATAGCGAAGCTCTATGTGCTTGGTCCTGCTGTGGGAGACTGGGTTGTTGGCTATTGCTATGGCGCTGGAAGAGTCACAGAACAGGGGAATGTTCTGGAACTTCATGTTGTAGTCTTCAAACTGATTCTTGATCCATAACAGCTGTGCACAATAGCTGCCTGCAGAGATGTACTCTGATTCAGCCGTTGAGATGGCTACACAGTTCTGTTTCTTACTGCTCCAGGAGATAAGTCTCCTTCCGAGAAATTGGCAAGTCCCGGAAGTGCTTTTCCTGTCATCTTTGCTACCTGCAAAATCTGCATCTGAAAATTCAATTAGTTCACTATCATTACTTCTCGGGTACCATAAGCCAAGATTTGGTGTTCCTTTGAGGTATCTCAAAATTCGCTTTGCAGCAATGTAGTGAGATTCCTTAGAGTTCACCTGAAATCTAGCACATACACATGTTGAGAACATTATATCTGGTCTACTCGCAGTAAGGTAGAGCAAGGACCCAATTATGCTTCTGTACTTGGTTTCATCAAAAGGTTTCCCTTTCTCGTCCTTGTCCAGAGACATAGCTGAGGCCATTGGAGTCCTCATAGAGGTTGCATTCTCCATTCCGAATTTCTTAAGCAGCTCTTTGGTGAACTTGGTCTGAGAGATGAAAATTCCATCCTCAGATTGTTTCACTTGAAGCCCTAAGAAATACTTCAGCTCTCCCATACTGCTCATTTCAAACTTCCCTTGCATAAGTTTAGAAAACTTCTTGCAGAGGTTGTTGTCTGTAGAGCCGAAAATAATGTCATCGACATAGATTTGCACTAGCAAAATCTTGCCCTTTATTTCCCTAAGAAATAATGTCTTATCTATCTTTCCTCTCGTGAACTTGTTCTCAAGAAGAAAGGTAGATAGCGTCTCATACCAAGCTCGAGGAGCTTGCTTAAGACCATATAGTGCTTTTTGCAATAAGTAAACATAGTTAGGAAAGGTTGAGTCAACAAAACCTGGCGGTTGCTCTACATACACTTCTTCCTTTATGTCACCATTCAGGAAGGCGGACTTTACGTCCATCTGATAGACGGTAAAGCCCTTCAGTGCAGCGTAGGCAAGAAATAACCTGATTGCCTCCAGTCTTGCTACTGGAGCATAAGTTTGGTCGAAGTCGATCCCTTCCTCTTGACGATATCCCTTGGCGACAAGTCTGGCTTTATTCTTTATAATTGTTCCGTCTTTATCCATCTTGTTCCGGTAGACCCATTTTGTCCCGATGACGTTCTTATGCTTGGGTCTAGGAACAAGTGTCCAGACTTTGCATCTTTTGAACTGATTTAATTCTTCTTCCATGGCTAGAATCCAGGATGCGTCGGAGTTGGCTTCCTCAAATTTCTTTGGTTCAACCTGTGAGAGAAAGCTTAAGTGTAAATTCTCGTTAGTTGTACCTCGACGAGTTCTGACACCATCCCGAGGATCTCCTATGATTTGGTCAACAGGATGATCCTTCAAGTGTCTGAACTCTAAAGTCCTTGCATCTGGGATCTCTTCAGCCACTGGAGTTATATCTTCAGCTGGGATGTCTTCTTCATCTTGATCATCTCCCTCTCCAAAGGTGGTTGTAGAGAGAATCTTGATGAACGTCTCATCTTTATCTTTAATAGGTTCATCCAAGCTGAGTTCTTTCAACTTTGTACCTGCATCTACAATAGGCACACTAGACGAGTTGCTTTGCAACAGACTCGTCTCATCAAATACAAGATGTATCGACTCTTCCACAACCAGAGTTTTTCTATTGAAAACTCTATAGGCCTTACTATGGCTACTATAACCTACAAAAATACCTTCAAAGCTTTTCTCGCTAAACTTTGTAGTGTGATACTTGCCATTGTTAAGTACGAAGCACTTACAACCAAAGATTCTAAAGTATGAAATGGTTGGTTGCCTGCCTTTTAGAAGTTCGTAAGGAGTCTTATCATGGTCTTTGTTGATGAGTGCTCGATTTTGCACGTGACAAGCGGTGTTGACGGCTTCAGCCCAGAAATACTCCGGAAGTGAGGCATCACTCAACATGGTCCGACAAGCCTCTATGAGTGTTCTGTTCCTTCTCTCAGCCACTCCATTTTGCTGTGGTGTGCGGGGAGAGGAAAACTCATGAAAGATACCTTGACTTTCACAAAATTCTGTCATGGCTCCAGACTTGAATTCCGTTCCATTGTCACTTCTGATTTTGACTACGGAACGGTTGTATTCATTCTGGATTTGCCTGACAAAATTAGTGAAAATACCGAAGGTATCTGACTTGTGTTTCAGAAAGAACACCCACGCAAAGCGCGAGTAATCATCCACAATAACCAACGTATATTCCTTACCTCCCAAACTTCTAACCTGCAGTGGACCAAACAAGTCCATATGAAGAAGCTGTAAACTTCTATTGGAATCCTTGCCTATTATGCTTTTAAACGAACTTCTTGTTTGCTTGCCTTTGATACAAGCGTGACAAGGACTGTCCGTAACGCACTTGACCTTGGGTGCATCACGCACTAAGTTTTGAGAGAATAATTTATTAATAGTTTTGAAATTAATATGTGCTAGTCTCTTGTGCCATTGGTCAGCAAGAGATGCACTACTTTTTGCCAAAAGACACACTGGTGTCGAAGAGTCTATACAAATGAAATTCAAACAGAAAATATTTCTGCTTCGAGTGCCTGATAAAATAGTTTCCATATTGTTAACCGATTTTATCAAACACTTGTCAGCATGAAATTCAACTACGTATCCTTTGTCGCATAGTTGGCTTATGCTGTTGCTGTATAGACCTGGGCGGACAGGCAGCTTGGACTGGCGGTCTGGTAGCCGGGCGGTCAGCCCGGCTAATCTGGCGGTTTGGTAGCCGGGCAGTCTGGCGGTCTGGCGGTTTGGTAGCCGGGCGGTCTGCCGGCTAATCTCTGGGATCTCGGTGGTCGGCTGCGTGTTCTCTGGTAGAGACCGGGCGGTTAGTTCCTACTAACCGCACGGTTAGGCGGTCTCCTTGGCGGTTTGGCGGTTAACATTGTAGATGATGTCTTTTGTATTTTAGTCCCACATTGGGTATTTGTATTCTCTCCCATCTCCTCCATTCTATATAAGGGAGGCCATACCTTTGTAATAGATACCTTTTTCTGATAATAAAATTTCAGTTATACCCGTTCCGGCTTGTTTCTAGTTCATTTCTTACATGGTATCAGAGGACCCGATCTTGTCCTCCTGATTCTGTTTTCTCCTGTCCGTGCGACCTCTGCCTCTCTTCGCGGCCTGTCTTTCAGCTCGCGCGAGCTCTCTTCTGTTCGCGCGGCTACCTTCTTTCTCCAGTGGATTCTTCTATCCTCCTCTTCTGTTCGCGCGGTCTGTCTGCTAGCCGCCCGACTTCTCTCCCTCTGTTTGGTTCTGCGGCTTGGTCGTGGCTTCTCTGGCCGCTGGTGTCTGCCATCGTGACCGCTGCAGATCTTTTTCTTCCTGTCCGCGCGATTTCTCTCTGTTCGCGCGAATTCTCCCTTGTTTAGGCGGCCTCTCTGCCCGCCGCGGTTTGCCCTTTGTTCGCGCGGTCTTCTCGCTCTCTCTATCCGCGCGGCTTCTTCTTCTTCTTCCCGCCCGGTTTTCCTTGTTACCCGTGCGGCTTCTCTTCTTGTGCTTCGCAGCTTGGTCGTGGCATTGCTTGCCGCTGGTCTTCTTGTGACCGCTGCGACCTCTTCTCTTCCCTCTCTGACCGCTGCGGTCTATCTTCTTAACCGCGCGACCTCTCTTCCAGGATGACCACTGATGATGGCTCCACCTCGTCTACTGTCGTTGTTCCACCGCCTCCT
This sequence comes from Platanthera zijinensis, assembly GCA_039513925.1. NCBI lineage: Eukaryota > Viridiplantae > Streptophyta > Magnoliopsida > Asparagales > Orchidaceae > Platanthera > Platanthera zijinensis. Next base: position 39,748,863 of record CM077080.1, read on the forward strand.
CCTCCTCCTCCTGCTTCCGGGAATCTTGGCACCGTCTCCAAGCTATTGGGGCCCAATTATCCCGACTGGAGTGTTTCATTCACTTTTCTTCTCCGCTCTCAGCGCAAGCGTCATCATCTTACCGATGACCCTCCGCCTGCGGACTCTGCCCAGTTTCCTGACTGGGATGCGAATGATGCGCTGGTTCGTATTTGGCTGGCGAACAGCTTGTCTGATGAATGTCTTCCTGTCATCCGTCACGATGAGACGGTCAAACAAGCTTGGAATCACTTGGCCGCTCTCTACTCTAAGGGGGGCCAAACATCTCGCATCTATACCCTTTATGCGGATCTCTTTGCTCGCCAGTCCATGTCCCCTCCTGCAGCTTACCAACAAGTCCAAGCCCTTGGAGCTGAGATTCTACAAAATCGTCCTCTCTCGGCAGATGTGGCCACTCAGCTGAAGCACTTCCAGGAACTCCTAGTGGTCTGTTACCTTCTGCGGCTTCCGGACTCATACGATATGATCCGGCAGCAAATTCTTGGAGAGGCTGAGTCTCCTACCCTGGATGCTACTGCTGCCCGCATTGCCGCTGTTACCTCTCTGCTCCAACGCCCCGTGCTTGCCGCTCCTCCGGCTCCGGATGCCTATGCCCACCAGGCTCATCGTGGTGGATTTAGTGGTCGTGGTACTCACTCTGGCGGGCGTGGCCCTTCTCGCTACCTCTGTACTCATTGTGGCCGCCCAGGACACTTGGTTGACCGCTGCTGGACAAAGCATCCGCATCTTCGTCCCGCTGGTGATACTCCTCCTTCCAAGCCATCTGCCTCCGTGGCCACGACTTCAGGTAGTGCCCACGTGGTTACCCAAGGTAAATGGCTAATCGACTCTGGCGCCACTAATCATATGACGGGCAATCCTCAGTGCTTTTCTCTCCTAGAAACACATGATCGGTTGCCCCCTGTTCTCGTTGCGGATGGTTCTCCCTCTCCGGTGCATGGAACGGGCATGGTTCAAGTTACTCCGTCCCTTCGCCTGGCGGATACTCTTTATGTGCCCAAGTTTCCGTGCAATTTATTGTCGGTTACTTCTCTTTGCAAGCAACTTCAGTGTTCGGTAACATTTACTCCTTCTTCTTGTTCATTTCAGGACCCGGACTCCAAGCGGACGTTTGCTACTGGGACTGAGAGGGGCGGTCTCTACTTCCTTGATGATGTATCTGCTCTTACCGTCTTCTCTCCCGCTTCTACAGATCTTCTTCAGTGGCACCTTCGCCTGGGGCATCCTCCCTCGCATCTCATCCACCAGCTGTTTCCTCACCTCCCTCAGCCGGACTCTCCTCTCAGCTGTGATGCCTGTCAACTGGGCAAGCATCACCGTTCCCCCTTTCCTCCTAAGCAAGGTCGTGGCTCTTCCAAGCCCTTCGACCTTATTCACTCGGATGTTTGGGGACCTTCCCCTACCCTCACCATCGGGCGTGGAAGTTCCTATTTTGTAACCTTTATTGATGATTATTCTCGCTGTACGTGGGTGTATCTATTAAAGGATCGCTCCGAACTTTTTTCTGTATGGACTTCATTTTATTATATGATTAGAAATCAATTTGATGTCTCTGTCAAAATTTTTCGCTCTGATAATGCAAAAGAGTATCTGAGTAGTGATTTCGCTTCTTTCTGTACGCAACATGGCATCATTCATCAAACTAGCTGCGTCTATACCTCCCAGCAAAATGGGGTGGCGGAACGTAAAAACCGTCACCTCCTCGATGTCGCTCGCACTCTCATGACGCAGATGCAGGTTCCACGTAGCTATTGGGGCTACGCGGTCCTCATCTCCTGCTACCTCATCAATCGCATTCCCTCTACCGTCCTCAAAGGCAAAACCCCTTTTTCCATCCTCTATCCCTCCAAGGACCCCTTTCCCTTACCACTCCGCATTTTTGGGTGCACTGCCTTTGTTCATAGCCCTGCCGCAACTCGCGACAAATTGTCCCCTCGTGCTACGAAGTGTATCTTTTTAGGTTACTCCACAACTCAAAAAGGTTACTGCTGCTTTGACCCTGTTCATCGCAAGCAGTTCGTCTCTGCGGATGTGACATTCTTTGAGAATGCCGCCTACTTCTCTTCTGCTCTCCCACAGGTCGATGGATCGAACCTCCCTCTTTCTCCTACCGACTCGACCTCTCCACCCATTCTCTCCACCATATCCACTCCTCTTGAGATTCCTCCATCCTCACATCCTCCAGCCGCTCCTTCCCTTGATCATGCTCCTTCTCCCTCGTCCCCTCGGCCGCCTCTCTCTTCTCCCGGGCCAGCTATCTCCGCCACGGATGCACCGGCGCCTGAGGCAATCGAGGACCTGGAGCTGCCCATTGCGCTTCGCAAAGGGGTTCGGACGTGCACCCAGCACTCGCTGGCAGCTGTTATTTCTTATGATCGGCTAACACCTTCTCGCACGGACTTCGCCCTAGCCATCTCCGCGACTACCACACCTCGCACCTACCAGGAAGCCCTTGATATTCCTCACTGGAAGGCTGCCATGGATGACGAGATTGCTACTCTCTCTGACCGGGGCACTTGGACCCTTGTGCCTCCTCCCTTTGGCACGGATGTGGTTGGTTGTCGCTGGGTGTTTGTTGTCAAGTTTCGTCCTGATGGCAGTGTGGACCGGTACAAAGCCCGTCTTGTTGCAAAAGGGTTTACTCAGACCTATGGTGTTGATTACTTCGACACGTTTTCGCCAGTTGCTCGCCTCAGCACCATTCGGGTCCTGTTATCGGTGGCGGTCAACAAGGATTGGCCTATTTCGCAGTTGGACGTCAAGAATGCCTTCCTTTATGGTGACCTTCACGAGGACGTCTACATGGAGCAACCTCCTGGGTATGTTGCTCAGGGGGAGACTCACGTATGCCGGTTGAACAAGGCCATCTATGTCCTAAAGCAAAGTCCCAGGGCGTGGTTCGATAAGTTCAGTAGCATCGTTGGGGCTATCGGTTTCACCAGGAGTTCAGCTGATCACTCCTTGTTCATTCGCAAGACATCTTCGGGTCTGGTTGTGCTAGCTGTTTACGTGGACGATATTCTTCTTACTGGCGACGATCAAGCTGGTGTAGCCTTGACGAAGGTCCATCTCCGCCAACACCTAGTCACGAAGGATATGGGCTCTCCAAAATACTTCTTGGGAATTGAAATCTCTCGGAAACCGGGTTCCTTGGTTCTCTCCCAACGGAAGTATGCTCTTGATTTGTTGAAAGAGGCAGGGTTGACGGGTGCTAAACCTGCCCGGTGTCCCATGGCTCCTAGAGAAGACAAGACATGGACAGACGAATCACCTCCTCTATTGGATACTACGAGGTATCGGCGTCTTGTTGGCAAACTCATCTACCTTACGGTGACCAGACCAGACATCTCCTATGCAGTGGGAAAGGTCAGCCAGTTTATGCAGTCGCCTAGGGAATGTCATCTTCAATCTGCTCTAAGGATATTGGAGTATGTGAAGTCCGCACCTGGGAAAGGTCTTCTCTTTCAGAAAAACGGTCATCTAAGAGTCGAAGCGTACTCCGACGCTAGCTATGCGGACGACAAAGGAGATCGCAAGTCGACTTCCGGATTTTGCACGTTTGTTGGAGGAAACTTGGTTAGCTGGAAGAGCAAGAAGCAGTCAGTCGTCTCCAGGTCTAGTGCGGAAGCAGAATATCGTAGCATGGCATCAACCACGTGTGAGTTAAAATGGTTGCGGGCTCTCATGCTGGATCTAGGAGAGGTCTATAACTATCCTCTTCCCATGTTCTGCGACAACAAGGCTGCAATCTACATTTCCAAAAATCCGGTATTCCATGAGCGAACAAAGCACATAGAGGTTGATTGTCACTTCATTCGAGAAGAAGTGTTGAAGAACCAGATTTGCACTCCGTTTGTTACCTCGGAGAAAGAGCTGGCAGATATATTCACAAAACCTGTGTCCGCCTCTTTCTTCCACATTTGCAGCAAGCTAGGCATGATTGACATCTATGCTCCAGCTTGAGGGGGAGTGTTGCTGTATAGACCTGGGCGGACAGGCAGCTTGGACTGGCGGTCTGGTAGCCGGGCGGTCAGCCCGGCTAATCTGGCGGTTTGGTAGCCGGGCAGTCTGGCGGTCTGGCGGTTTGGTAGCCGGGCGGTCTGCCGGCTAATCTCTGGGATCTCGGTGGTCGGCTGCGTGTTCTCTGGTAGAGACCGGGCGGTTAGTTCCTACTAACCGCACGGTTAGGCGGTCTCCTTGGCGGTTTGGCGGTTAACATTGTAGATGATGTCTTTTGTATTTTAGTCCCACATTGGGTATTTGTATTCTCTCCCATCTCCTCCATTCTATATAAGGGAGGCCATACCTTTGTAATAGATACCTTTTTCTGATAATAAAATTTCAGTTATACCCGTTCCGGCTTGTTTCTAGTTCATTTCTTACATATGCTGATGAGATTGTGTTCCAATCCTTCAACATAGGCTACATCCGAGAAGGATACGCTACCGTTAGAGATCATACCATAGCCTTTAGTGATTCCTCGATCTGAACCTCCAAAGATGACCTTTGGTCCGTTGCAGACTGAGGTGTAGTTCAGTAGTAGGCTCCTTGTCCCGGTCATATGCCGAGAACATCCACTGTCCAAGTACCAGATTGGCATTTTGGTGGCCTTTGGACATACCTGCAATTACAATCATTTAGCCTTAGGAACCCAAACAAGTTTGGGTCCTTAGTCTCGAGTTAGAATACTCCCCCTACGAGTATTAGCCTCATGAGTGGTCATTCTCACGTTGCTAACTTTAGGGGTAGCAGCATTATTAGGATTGAACCAACAATCACTGGCAAAATGACCAATTTTGCCACAACACCAACAGTTGAACCTGTTGTATCTTTGCCTTGGGTAGTCCTGCCTGACTTTCTGGAATGAAGGTCTAGCAGGAGCCTTACTTTTGGAGGAAGAGGCTTCATGATGATTGCAGTTACATGAAGTCTTCTCCTTCATAGGCTTTTCTACAATGGGTTTTACTTTTGGTGTCTTCTTAAAGTTATGACCATGAGCATAAGGTCCATAGCTTTGAAGCTGAATCTCCTCATAAGGTGCCTTGAAGACACTCTCGCCAAAGTTACGAGGACGAGTCCAACCTTGGTATCTTGACTTAGGCTTCTCAGGGATTGGCCTAGAAAAGTGTCCGTAGGTGGACTCATAATCGAGTTCGTTCGTGGGAAAGATAACTTTCTTGAACACAACAGGTTCCAAGGGAGCTTTCCCTTTTTCTTCAGCTAGAGTCTTTCGGGCAGCCTTATTCTTTCTCTTGGCCTTGTTTCTTCTAGAGGATTTACTAGAAGAGCCAATGTGGCCTAAACCAGCACCCTTGGCCTTAGCAGAGAATTCAGCAACGATTGGAAGAACTGTCTTAGGCTTAGAGAAGCTCTCAACAAGCTTCTTTTCAGCCTCGAGTTGTTGTTCCAATTCCTTGATGATTGTCTCTTTAAGGTCAAGGTGCTTGAGAGCTTTATTGTATTCCTCCATAGCAGCATTGAAGTTCTCTTGAAGAGAGTTAGTCTTATTGACTTCTACTCTCAAGCTGCTCTCACTAGCCTGTAGAGATTTTATCTCTTTGGCTTGAGTTTTCACTACTCTACGACATTTTTCGTAGGCGGTGAGTAACTCCTTATACTGACTCATGAGCTCAGATTCATCTTCAGAGGAATAGCCCTCTTGCTCATTGTCATCATCAGAGTCAGAGAGAGGAGTGTGAGATTTTACCTCCCCAGTGAACTGGGGGACTTGTTCATCATCTGAATGAGCCATGAGCCCAAAGTAAGCTTCCTCTTCTTCACTTGACTCAGATGAGTCAGAGTCGCTGAGAGTTTTGCTCTTCTTGGCTACTAGGCTTTTCTCTGTCCTCTTCTTATGGTGTGAGGATTTCTTTTCCTCTCTTCTTCCACCCTCTTTCATTTTGTGAGGGCAATCGGCGATGACGTGACCTGGCTTCTTGCAACAATAGCAAATGATGTCAGTTGAAATATGTTTGTTCTGTTTAGAATTGTACCTGTCATGGCTGCTTGAGCCTTTCTTCCGATGATCACCGTCATGTCGTGATCTTCTATATGAGGCATCCTTGCCTCTCCATTGCTTCTTCTTGTTCAAGAATTTCTTGAACTGCCTTGAGAGTAGGGAGAACTCTCCATCAGATAGTTCTGAGCCAGATGAGCTAGGCTCAGATGATTCTTCTTCATCAGCCTCAGGAACTGGGGCAGGAGAGCTAGCCTTTATCTTCCTTGAGCTATCTGCCTTTAGAGCGACAGATTTCTCCTTGGATGCAGACCTGCTTGTCTCTTCTTCAGCTTTTCTTGAGTTGATTTGCAGCTCGTAAGACATAAGCTTCCGAACAGATTCTGCGGGTCCGTCTCAGCTAACCTTCCAAACTCCCGAATGACACATACCTTATTGTCCCATTCCTTGGTTAGGGATCTTAAGAATTTGTCATTGAGTTCCCCGTTGGTGAAGACACGTCCATAAACTCTTAGGCCATTTACTATCTTGAAGAAGTTCTCAAAAGTGTCAGCTATGGCTTCCTTATGACCCTGCCTGAAGGCTTCATATTTTTGGTTCAGTAGGGATCTACGATCATCCCTCACTTCTTCTGTACCTTCCATTAGAGTCACAAGGGATTGCCACATCTCCTTGGCAGACTGGCAATGAATCAGATTTTGCAGCATTGAGTCATCCACTGCACTTGCTATAATATTTTTGGCTTTCTTGTCCAGAGAGACAAGTGCAATCTCATCCTTATCTAGATCCATCAGCTTCTTGGGAACTTGCTTGGTGGGATCTATGGTGGATGCAGTCATAGGAATGTGGGGACCTTCTTCAACAATCATGAAGATCCGGGGATCTACTGCTTCCATGAAGAACTTTACTCTTTCCTTCCACATAGGAAAGTTGTTCTTGGTGCAGATAGGGAGTTTAGCAAAATCCTTGGTCTTACTCATGCTTGATACTTTTCAAGAAACAACTTAGAAGGATAAGATCAAGGTGTTAAACTTTTAACGATCAACCTCCCTCTGATACCAATTGAGAGGTCTAAGTTGTTAGCCTAAATCACCTAGAGGGGGGTGAATAGGTGAAATGCGTGTCAAATGCGGAATTAAAAACTAACACAGCAAATATCAAGCAATCACAGAAGACAAGAGATTTATAGTGGTTCCCCAATCTTGGGTACGTCCACTTTCCTCACCGATCTAGCAAATTACTAGACTCGGCTACTCCACTATCTCGGATTGAAAACAATCCTACACCTCGGAACCACGTTCCTACAAATCTCGATCCAAAATGGATCTACAAAAACTCGGAAGACAAAACTTCCTACAAGTCTCGGAGAAAAATCTCCTACAATGAAATTTGGTTTGAAAATAAAAATCAAAACATCAATCTCAGATCTGGATCTTTGACGGTCTTCTTCTTTAGGAACTTCGGCTTGATCAGAAAAAAAAGTTGAAGATGACCTGAGAGAAATCCACGAATCTGAAAACTAGAACCACCTCGATCGAGAAAGTAGATCTGGAATCTTCAAGGCTCGGCAAGATCGAGTGATTCTCTTTCTTCTGGATCGCTGGAGGAAAGATCGATGAAAACGAAGGTCGCGATCCAAACTTTTCTTCTTCTTCCGTGAACGGCAATGGCGGCGGCGTGAAATTAGGGTTCACGGAATTTCTCTTTCTTAAAAAGAATATTTCTGTAATAACGCTTAAAAGTCATTTCTGAAAAGACCTATTTATAGGTGGGTTCCAACGGTCATAATATTGATTAATGATGACACGTGGACCAATCAGAATTGACAGATTCAAAATACTTAAGACGAATTAGAACTTAGAAGAATTCTGAATTAGAGAACAGCTATACTCGAGTGAGAGAAGGAATACTCGAGTATGGGAACTTAGATACTCGAGTATCAGAAAACATATACTCGAGTAACAGAAGGATATACTCGAGTATCAGGGGATTACTCGAGTATCAGAAACACATATACTCGAGTATCAGGGAATTACTCGAGTATCAGAAAACACGTACTCGAGTATCAGGGTATTTACTCGAGTATCAGAAAACACATACTCGAGTATCAGGGTATTTACTCGAGTATCAGTACTTTGAACTTGCAGAGAAGAGAAGAAAAGGATCTACTCGAGTATCAAATATGATTTACTCGAGTATCAAGTTACTTACTCGAGTATGAAAAGAACTTACTCGAGTGACTAACTTAACTACTCGAGTATAGATATATCTACACGAGTATTCAGACCCTACTCGAGTAAGCCAAACTGATTACTCGAGTATCTCACTAACTACTCGAGTATGGGACACAGACTACTCGAGTATTAAGACCTTACTCGAGTAAGTCTAACTGACTACTCGAGTATCTCTAACTACTCGAGTATGTCTTACTAACTACTCGAGTATTAAGCCTGATACTCGAGTATCATAAGGGGTTACTCGAGTATTAGGGACTTAGAAAAATTCTATGAGGAAATTTGCTCCAATGCTTCTGTCCATCAATCCAAGTGCATGAAGGAAGTGTATCCCAATAGAGAGGCTATACATGGGCCAACACTTTGGATCACACAATGAGGGATTACATTGTATGGTCCTGTGTTTGGTGACCCATTATAGACTGACATTGGTCTACACTTGGCATTAAGGACCTGCACACATACAACTTAAACACAGCATCAAATACACCTTAATTCATCTTAGTTCAAGGTCTGACCTCCTACAAATCTGAGGCATTGTGGAGACAAACCCCAACATCAAGCCACCGCCGCTGACGCAGATTCAACTCCTTCTGCGTGAACACGTACTTCGGGCTCTTATGGTCAGTAAAAATCTTGCACTGAGCCCCATAAAGTAAGTGCCTCCACAACTTCAACGCATAGATAACCGCTGCAAACTCAAGGTCATGCGTTGGATAATTCTTCTCATGAGTCTTCAGCTGCCTTGACCCATAAGCGATTACTTTTTCATCCTGCATTAATACGCATCCCAGTCCTATATGCGAAGCATCCACATATACATCATAATCCACGCCCTCAGTAGGAAGGGTCAGAACGGGAGCAGTACACAATCTCCTCTTCAACTCCTGAAAAGCTTCTTCGCACTTCTCGCTCCAAACAAATGCCACATTCTTCTGAGTCAGCTTGGTCAACGGTGCGGCTAGAGAAGAGAAACCCTCCACGAATCTCCTGTAATAGCCAGCCAACCCTAAGAAACTTCTGATCTCCTTAGGAGTATTCGGCCTACTCCAATCCGTCACTGCTGCAATCTTTTCTGGGTCAACCGAGATCCCATCCTTGTTCACCACGTGGCCTAGAAAAGAAACCTGAGGCAACCAAAATTCGCACTTGCTCAACTTGGCGAATAACTTGTGGTTCCTCAACTCTGATAGGACCAAACGCAAATGCTGCTCGTGCTCCTCAGCACTGCGAGAATAAACCAACACGTCATCAATGAAGACCACAACGAACTTGTCTAGGAAATCCTTGAACACCCTGTTCATCATATCCATGAAGGCTGATGGTGCGTTGGTCAGACCAAACGACATCACCAAAAACTCAAAGTGCCTATGCCTCGACCTAAACGCAGTCCGTGGAATATCTGCCTCACGGATCCTGAGCTGATGATAGCCAGAACGAAGATCGATCTTGGAGAACACCGTGCTACCACGCAACTGGTCAAATAAATCATCGATCCTCGGCAGAGGGTACCTGTTCTTGATAGTGACCTTGTTCAACTCTCTATAGTCGATGCAAAGCCGCATCGACCCATCTTTCTTCTTTACGAACAAAACAGGAGCACCCCAAGGCGACGAACTCTGCCTGATAAAACCTTTAGCCAACAACTCATCTAACTGAATTCGCAACTCCTCTAACTCACGAGGGGCCATCCGGTACGGCGCCTTAGCAATAGGACGCGTACCCGGCTCCAAATCAATAACAAACTCCACATCCCGCTCAGGAGGGATACCAGGAAGATCATCAGGAAAAACATCGGCGAAACCACGAACAATAGGAATCTCCTCCAAGCGTGGCACGCTAACAACGGTTCCAACCGCCGAGACTAAACAAACACAACAATCAGAAAGAAACAATCTCTGAATACATACCGCAGAGAGAACAGGAGAATCCTGACACGGATCAGCATACACGCTGCCGGGCTGACCGTCGTCCCTGATGAAGTCCAAGCGCTTTCCCTTGCACTGAATGACCGCATCATACCGAGAGAGCCAGTCCATGCCCAAAATGACATCGAAGTCCTCTAGATCAATCATCTTCAGATCCGCCTTCGCAAGAAAATCCCCCAACAAAACCGGGCAATCCAAAATACCCAAATCTGACAACACAGATTCACCAGAGGGAAACTTGACACGGAAGGAATCCCGAACACGATCTAGAGACAACAGATGACGCTCCACAAAGGCTCTAGCCACGAACGAGTGGGTAGCGCCGGAGTCAAACAGAACACGCGCTCAGCGGTTCTTCACCTTAAATTTCCCTATAGGAACGCACAAAGCTAAGGAACTAGCACAACAGTACCGCAAATAATCTAGCAACTAAACTACCAGGCTAGAAAGAAAACAACAAACTACTAACCTGAGATCACCTGGGTCGAAGTCTGAGCCTCCTCGGAAGAAATCACGTTCAGCTTCCCTTTTCCCCTGTCCACACGCTGAGGTGGAGGTAATGCCTGCAATGGAACTGCAGGAAGAGCTGACTGGACCTGAGGACACCTCGACTTAACGTGACCCTTCTGCCCACACTGATAGCAGACTCTATCCCTGGACCAACACTGGGCTGCATCATGCCCGGATCGCTTGCAAACTGAACAGGAGACATCTCTCCCAGGAGCACCCTGAATAGCATGAACCTGCTCCTTCTTCTGAGCTGCCGCCTTCTTGAAACACCTCTCAACAGGATGGCCTGACCGGCCACAAAAACTGCACACCACCCTGCTCCTCTTTCCCGGAACAGCATCGGGTACCAGGGGTTTCTTCTCCTCTACCAACTTCCTCTTATCCTTCCTCAACTGCTGGCCTCTGCTCTTCGCCGTCTCAATGGCCTCAACCTTAAGAGCAGCCTCTACAACTCCAGCATAAGTCACTGACCCATAAGCACTGGCCAACTGCTGCACCTCACTCCTCAAACCACCGAGGAATCGCTTAACTCGATCAGCCTCAACGCTGACCAATCCAGGGGCAAAACGGCTCAACTTACTAAACTCTATCTCATACTCACCCACCGTGAGCTGCCTTTGCTTCAGATGGAGGAAGTCGTTCATGAGGCGGTCACGCTCGACCGAAGGTAAGAACTTCCTCAACAGTATCTCCTTGAACACTTCCCAAGAGCATCCGGCTACCAGGCTCTCCTTCTCTCTCAGCCACCAACTCTTAGCCAAACCTTTAAGCTGATAGGCGGCTATCATCACCCTCTGATCATCTGAAATCCCTGAGTACGAGAACATCTCCTCCATGGAGATCAGCCAGTCGTCTATCACCATGAAATCTGCCTTCCCATCATAAGTGGGAGGGCTCAGCCTCTGAAACTGCGAGATGAAGGCCATCTCTGCTGGCACCACCACTGGAGGCCTCAAGGGTGCAGGAGGAGGAGGAACAGCTAACCCCCCTGCAGGAACTTGCGCACCCTGAGCCTGCCCTGCCACAACTGCCACCAAAGACTGAATCTGGGCTTGCACCTCCTCCAACTGCCTACCCATAGCTTCGCTACTCTGACGCAGACCCTCGATCACCGCTTCGTTCTGAGCTCCAGAAGATTCACCCTCAGACAGGGGAGTCGATCGAGTCGCAGGACGCCTAGCCATCCTAAAAAATCAATACAACGCAAATCAGATCCAAATCCCACGACTAGAACCGACTACCAGTACAGACAATACATATGTAGATATAGACTTAAAGCTGCTAAACTTGCTCTGAGAGTTTATCTTCTTCACAATAATTAGATGATATGCCCTAACCTAGGATGGTTAACCACCACCTCACTAACTCTTGTGCCTAGATCGGATGCATGAACTTATGTTAGTTTGAAAATTTATGTGTGTACATATGTCATCCTGCAAATCTTTAGCTCGGCACGTTGTGCTTATGCAATGTTATGATATGCATGATTGTGCTATGCATTCAAAAAAAAAGGCCCTAATGCATGATATGAGCGACGTACACATGAAAATATTATGCATCCCATACTACATAACATTTCCATGCAACGAAAAAGAAACGTGCTAGTCGCAGTCATGTGGTGAGGTTATGCATCCCATACTACATAACCCTCACATGTAGCCCCTATGGTGGATCCATATACGAACACATATTATGCATCCCATACTACATAATATGCCCCGTATACTTCATGTTATGCTATGAGTGTAGTGTTCGTGCTTTTGCCAAGACGTGCTGATGACATATTGGTGTGTGAATGACATGATGCTGAACTACTAAAAGCATCCAAGGAAGGTTGCCCAACTAACTTGTCAAGCAACCTCCCTCTGATACCAACTGTCACAACACGCATTTTCTCCGAATTAAGAATTATCAGAGTAAGAGAAAACACGCGTCATGATGCCACGTCAAGCAGGGGATAACTGCTGACGCTCAGGCAAATCCAACTACAATCTTTATGCAAGGAAATCATGTGCTTAATGAATAGAAAATCAGTTATGTTTAGAGTCCGTATCCCTCGGCTCAGTGGATCATCTAGTCCACAAAAGAAAACTATATTTAAACGCTGCGGAAAAATACTTTGATTAGGTTTTACACCCTACAGAGCGCATAAGGGTCCCAAGAGAACCACTCATGCTATGCAAGACACTACACTTAGTTTATATAATATATATAAGAAAACGGTTTTCGTACGTGATTTGGAAAATAGTGATTAAGTTTATAAAAACATGCTGATCATGAGCTTCATTTATAATAGTATTTATAGTTTAAAAATAACTAGCAACCTAGCATGAAACCTTCTCAAAGCAAGTAGACTATCTCCAGAAAAATAAATGGTAGCAGCAATAGTGTATATCTAGTACAAGGTAAAAACTACTAGTGGGCGCCAACAACCTGACACGAACCCACCAACACACATATATGTCTGTAAGAAAGTACTGAAAACAACCTCACTAACAAGGTAAACAGAACTCCAAAGGTCCGGAAGTCCACCAACAACACCACCTCCAACTAGCCACCAGACTGGCTACAGCTCAGAACCTGAGGCATTCCAAAAGAAAACAGAATACCTCAGCAAGCAAAAATCAAGGTAAAACTGCATGAAAGAGTCAACCAAAAGGACAAAAATAACACGAAACATGCAGTAGAAAGAGTCACAACTGTCCACAACAGGATCACAAGAAATGCACAACGTGCAAAGAAACAGCAACGACCCAGCCCAGGAACCACATCCTGCAGGGCCTACTAGGCTACCAAGAGCCAGAATGCTGCAAACTACCAAAGAAGAAACTTCTAACACCCTAAACTGCGGGAAGTGATAGTAGCAAAAACAACAACGAGGAACCGGATCGAAGGCAAACGCAGTCCCCCAATCCACCATGTCCAAGTCAAAAGCTCGAGGGTCAACACGTGAAAACACAAGGGACCTTCCACCCGACATGCCCAGCCCGTACCTGGAGCAAGAAATCCATGGGTGGCCTTGGCTATATCACTCAACTCCACCCCCATAAAGAGCTACAACCACCACTACTATCCACGACCCACGATTCGGCCTTTAGGAAAAATAAAGAAAACGGCCGACAAGGAAAATCCAGAAATACAACTGGAAATCCACTCGGAAATGAAATACAAGGTAAAGGAAGAGTGTTGAAATAAACCAACACGACTAGGCGTTGAGTGAAACGCACTCAGCGCCTACCTAAACTTTGGCGTTGAGTGAGCTAGCCTCACTCGCCGCCAAAATTATACCACTACCCACAAGCCCACTAAAGAATGCGGAGCTCGACGACAGTCGAACGACCAAGGCAGAAGATCCAGAACTCGAGTAGTTGCCTGCCACTTGAGTATCTAAACTCCCGCACTCGAAACCATCTAAATTCGCTTATCAACAGAAAATATACAAAGCGCACGATCAGTGTCGCACGATCAGTGGTCGTGCGCACTCATCGGCTGATGATCGTGCGAAGCGAACCTGGAAAACCTGACAGAAAACCTAGCAACTGCGCACGATCAGTGTCGCACGATCAGTGGTCGTGCGCACTGATGTCAGCGCTCATGCGATTGCCCGAGACAGAACTTTGGAAACTGAAGTTTATACGCGCACGAACAGAGGCACACGACCAGTGGTCGTGCGCCCTAAAGGTTGATGACCGTGCGCGGTCAACCTGCACCGTTTGGAATTTCCCGAACGACACCGGAACGCGCACACGACTCACGCCACTGCAGTAGCAGTAGACAACTCTCAACGCCGCACGCTACTACCATTCAAACTATGCCTAACCATTCGAATAATATCTTAACGAAGGAAATTGGCAACCACACCCCCCTCCTAACTCTCCCTCTCGGCTACACCCGAACCAGAGCAACAATCAAAAAATAAAGGAAAACAACGGCTCCACGCCGACAATTTGGATTCCAAACATCATAACATAGGGGGGTTTCAGTAGGAAGAACTAAGCTCTATAGTTAGCAAGAAAAAATGAGAACAACAAGGCCTCTAACCTGGGCTAACCGGGATTTCAATTTCAGCAAATAAATTCAAAGAAAACACTTGGCAAGGGCAAGAATACCACTTGCCTCAAATCTCAGCGAAGCTTTGGACTGCTTTCCTCCTCTTCGCACGGATCAAAACGGCCGCAACACCTAGAACAAAGATTTGGCCATTAATGGCGGAAAACTTCCAAAACCGAAAATTCCAATCCTTCCAAAACTCCACGAAAATCGAATTTCTTACCGCAGGAATGAAGGTCTCGACGAGAGCAATCCGTATCCACTCTCGGAATCGAATTCCGTCCACAAACGCTCCGGGAATCGGCGTCCGAAGGGAAGGCTCGGCGGTTACTCGTTTCTCTCGTACAAGGGGCCGGCGGTTTTCTATCGTGAAGAAGATGATGGCTTTTCCTTCATTATATATATATATATATATATAATTATATAATTATATTATTAATTACAAAATTACATAAAGCACCAAATCGACTCGAAAACCGATTCACCTCGGAATTCGACGAAATTCGCACCGTAGCTAAATATCCACGCTACGAACACAACGGCGAAGTCGAAATTAACTTTCGACGAACAGAACTCGAGTTACACCCAAACGAAGCCAAACACAAACATCCCCCCGAGAGGCCACACCGGTCACCAAAACGACTCGGTTTGCTAGGGAGATCTTGCCAACAGGCTACCAAACAGGGCACTCAGTTCTAAGGAGCTAAACCATACTCCACACATGGCACAAGCCACGGAAACGCGTCATCGTAACGCCAAACGAGAATAAAAATAATCGCTGAAAAAAAACGGGGCGTTACAATGATTGTCTCCTTCCATTCTCTGTGCACTTGAGGACTTGAGCGTTCCTCTAGCTCGTAGGCGGCTTGAAAATGACCCGAGGGAGGAGTTCAGTAGAGCTCTGGCCTGAGGAAGAAGAAGACTGTGAGAGCAAAAAAGTGAGAAATGAGGAGGTCTGAAGCCTTTTATAGCCTCCAGGAGGTGATTACGGTGGTTACGCGGTTATCCGCAAACCGTAACCACCTACATAAGCATTAATTTCATAGTTTATGGGATTATTTATTTTAACGATGGCATGCCCCCCACTAACTTGGTGGTTAGGGGGTGGTTACCGGCGGCAGTGGCCGGCGGCGGTAGTTATTGAAAGGGTGCCCCCTCCCCATGATCCTCCTATTGTGGAGGAGATCATGGGAAGTGGATTGATCGGTCAAACCCATGATTTCCCCTTACGGGGGTGATCATGGGGTAGTGGTTAATTGCACCTCTAAACCTATAAATGGGGCTTCATCGCCATCACTTCTGATTTTTTTTTTCAGTGTACAGTTTTTTGCGATTCTCCAGCGCATTGTGCGTAGTTTTTCCTGTCATGTTTTGTTGCCTTTCTCCTATGTGTTGTTGCTTTAAGACATTGTTTTTCCGTTTGTTGTTTGCTATAGAATTATTGTCCCTGGATTTGATTGTTGGCATGTGTATAGAAGGAATACGTAACTATGATCAAGCATTTGTATTAGGAATATGTAGCTCATTCATGCATTTATGTTTGAAAATTTCTTTTTTTTGTTCATTCATGTTGTGATGTCTTGTAACACCTCTCCTGTAATGACAATATAATATGAGTCCAGTCGGGTCCCCATAACATACGGACGCCACAGCTTTAACATTAAAAGATGGTATTAACTACCCAACTCAAAACTCAGAATAAAGCAACAGCGGGAACATACCAACAAAACTAGAAGTTATCCACTACCGATCAGGAGTATCAAAATGACCTTAAGACCTTACACAAAATAAGTCCAACACTGAATGACAACAAGGTCAAATATCAACGTGCAAAAACACTCCTAGGCTACCTCGGCATGCAAGCCGGAAATACCAATAACATGGAGCATCACAGTCAAGAAGAAAACAAGCTAGTAAGCATGGTAATCACTTCATGAGGCTTAGGCCTTTTCGGCCGGCGCACTTGCTCCCGCTTACGTTCCTTGCCCTGTAAAAATTTGTGGTAACGTGGGTCAGTAAAGACTGACCTCTACTGTGTAACCAACACATCTCCTCCCGACCGCCCCTAACGGACCCTGGGGTACACCTCCAACCTGCAAGTCAGCACTTCGTATGTCATATACATAAACATGTAAAACTTTAAAAACAGGTTTGGATGTCTCAAACAACAAAACATGTTTTTTATGTTGAACATATAATCAAAGGAGCATACTATGCAACATGTATGCAAACTCGGGCTTCACCCAAAGCACCCTATCACGTATGCATCTAGCAAATCATCATAACAACTGGGTACTTCCAATTTCCCTATCGGCGTTAAGCCGCAAACAAAAAGGGTACTATAATTCCCCTAATGGCATATAAGCCGCCACACAGAAATCTTGCCAAGACCCCACCCGCTCGTGGGTCTTAGACCTGAGCTTGCCTACAAACTCTGATTTCTCACGTCAGGATTCCGTCTCACACACAAACCGATTCTAAGAACCCTTGCTGGACCCCACCCGCTCGTGGGCTTCATTGCCCGGGCTTGTCCTATGTTTGGCGTTCTCGTCAGTCTCACAGAAGGGGACTAGTCTCGCCGGGACACTCTCCTCACATGACTTGCACGTCACGGGATAGCCAGCCGACCACGGAGACAAAGCCGCACCTTAGCACATCACAATCTATAACCTTTCACACCCTAATTCATCATTTGTACTGCAATGTTCTCGCGCACCAAGGAAACCAACTACCGCCAACGCGAAGCTAATCTTGTCCGGTTCCGGCTACACGTACTCACTCGGAAAAAGGGGGAAACACATACATCACAAACGACATCTTGCTGCAACGGAGTTCTACAAAATCCTTAAGGCTCGCTATGCAACATCACCGAGTCGGACTAACGGTTGTGACTACGGCTTCACCCACAATGCCTAATCCACTAACGGAGCGGATCTCTAATGCAATATCATGTCGGGGACGGATACAATCGGCCAATTGATTCTTCTTGAACTATGGCGACCCAAACCCCTCTCATTTGAGAGATTTGGTGCCCAAAAGCTTGAAAAGCAAGAAAGAAAGAGATGTTATGCACGCATCCTAAAAATCCCGAGGAGAAATATCATTACCTTACGACCTCTCTTCCTGGCCATGAAATCCTTGCTTTGAATGGATTGACACGAGCTCCTTCATGCCCTCTCTACGGATCTAGTCTCGGAACGATGATCGGAGCTCTGAAGCTTCGTCAATGGTGGAAGGAAGCTCTCTCCTTCCTCCTCCCTTAACTCCCTCTCCAACCCTAACTCTCACTCTAAAAGATGAGAAATGAGGGGGAAGACACTCTCAGCCCTAATAAAGTCCTTTGGGCGGAAGATCCTAGGCCCTTGGATCGAATTTTAGGAAGTATCTGACGGCCACAAAAGAAAATGACGGAACTGCACCCGCCCGCACGATCAGTGGCGCACGACCAGTGGTCGTGCGCACTGGATCTCATGATCGTGTGTTTAACAATGACATAACTCTAGAGAAAATCGGATAAACGCGCACGAGAAGTGGCGCACGACCAGTGGTCGTGCGCACTAAGTCCAATGGTCGTGCTGTTGTCTTAGGCAGAACTTGGAAAAGTGGAGAATAGTGCGCACGATCAGTGGCGCACGACCAGTGGTCGTGCGCACTAGATCCAATGATCGTGCGCTATATCCAATGTTAAGCTCATCGACTTACCGCCAGCGGTATCTCTACCGCCGGACGTTAGATTCCAGCGACTCCAGGTCTGAAAACTGGGGGTGTTACATGTCTAATGGTTGAAAATTTTGCAAATAATTAGAAAACATAAAATCTTTTTTTTTAATCACTGTTAGTTTTCCAAATAGTTTAATAAATTTTTCTACCACTGTAAAACAACAGATTCTTGCATCACGGTTTCCCACCAATGCCTCTCCCAGCTGGATTTGGATCCCCTGAAGTTCGTATGGACAACTCCATGGTGGAGTTCGATCCATCTCACGCGTTGGATTGAAATCCAACACGCGAGATTTCCCATTTTTTTAAATATTTTTATTATTTTTCACTGTTCACTTTTTTTTTGGTTTTTAGCGCTTGTATTCATCTCGTCGTAGGGTTGCGAGATGAATCACTTTCACGCGTTGGATCAAACTCTACCCTGAAATTCTCCGTACGAACTTCAGGAGATCCGGATCCCTCCCAGCGCTACAACTTAGCCAAGCAAAAAAAAAACGCCTATAAGAAAACTATATTACTTAAATGCCTAAGGCTCCGTTTGGGGGGACTTATTTTCACCGGTCAAGCGGTTACGACCGCATGTACCAGACCCTAATTAAGGTCCGATACATGCGGTCGTAACCGCTTGACTGGTAAAAATAAGTCCCCCCAAACAGAACCTAAATTTGAAAAAAATTGAAAACAAAATCTTGCTTTTCCTTACTTTTTACTTTTTAGTTGAGTATAAATTCTCGCCAACTTTTCATTCGTTCATTTTTAAATAAAAAATTATATTAAGCAAATTTTGTTAGCACATAAAAAAGTTATATAAGCAAATATTTTCGAAGTGATCTAAAATTTCTTTGTGTCTCAAAATATCTTAAAGCGCCCCAATCTTTCTTAAAGTGTCCCTATTGTGGCCAACTCATGCTCCCGGTAGATCAGACTAAATTACGTTGTCTTAACCTGCGAAGTGATCGAGCCCAAACAGTCACAAAATAAATAAGAAAGTACACAAGTTGATTTTATCGCGAAAAAAACCCCTCAACCGGATAAAAACCACGTGATCAGTTCGATGTCGGTCAAACTTCAATATTGGCTGCAATTTACAAATTTTGAGTGAAATCGAGCGCGACATGACGCTCCTCGTTACAATTCGGAGATGAGAGCGAATCTTGCTGCGCTTGGTGGGCAATAGACCGCCTTACACAAAATTTAGTTCCAACTACTTTTTTGCGGTGGCGAACGTCCTCAGACACGATCAGACTGTTCAATACTGCTGCGAAGTTCGTAATGATGTGTTGGTGGAGGCTTGCAGGACCATGTGCACGTAGGATAATTCTTAGAGTAACCGGCGTGACTCCTTCTTTCTTAGAGCGCTGTGAACTTAGACAAATTCTTGGGCGGCTTGATGGGAGGAGGTGACTTCTACGAGGATTTCGGCAGAGCTTCGGCATGAGAAAGAAGAAAGTTGAGAGGAGAAAATGCTAGAAATGAGAGGGGTCTGGGGGCCTTTTTATAGGCTCCAGGTGGTGTCTACGGCAGTTACGCGACTATCGGTACACCGTAACCACCAAAATTACTGAGTGCAGACCGTATTTAGCATAGTTTTAAACAAGTATTATTTCTATAATATTTCCAACATGCAACTCGTAATTAAATAAATAAAATCCTCCACTAACGATGGTGGTTACCCACGTAATGGACAACGACAATCATGGTGGAATGATCGGACGGTGGAGATGGACCGCCATTGACAATATACGGGCAACGAACCCACGGGGGCGGGCAGCCACCAGGGGAGGAGGAGGAGTCACAACTGGCGGAGCGGCTGTCCGACCTCAGTGTCGACCACCCCTTGCGGTTGTGGCATGCGCGGCTGGGGGCCGGCCACCCCTAGCGGGAACGGCTGGCCAAAAACACGCCTGGTCGGGGAGGCCGTGTGGGACTAGCCGCTTCCCGCGGCGGCGGCCTCTCCCTATGCGACCGCCGACCTGCGGCTGTGGGGAGTGGCCGCAGGAGGCGGACACGGCGTGCGCCCGTGGCCTTGCGGCCGCGAAGGCGGCTGACCAGCCGGCCACGCTTTGCAGCCGCGGACTTGAAGCAGCGTGGCGCGGCCCCGGCCGGCAGCGAAACTGGTCGAGAGCCACCGGCTTGGGAGGGCTGGCTGCCGGGGAGCAGTGGCGACCGACTTTTTTGGCTGGCAGCAGACGGTTTGCACGCGTTGTGAGATCCCATTAACGGTTAATGAGGGAGATCGCGCGTGCTGATCGCACGCGGCGGTTATCCTATGATTCCCATTAAATTAGTGAGGTGATGGAGGCCCGATTAAGCGTACACTGATTTTTCTTATTAATTAAACCTAACCCCATCAGTACCCAAATATTTATGATCATATTCTGCCAAAACAAAAGAAAATCATTAGTAAGATTTCTGTGTAAATAAATAAATTTGAAAAATTGAAAACTAAATCTTACATTTCATTTTTGTAAGTTGAGTATGTATTCTCACAAAATAACTATTTGTGTATGACATTTCTTCCAAGGTGAGTAGAGTGGTGGTAGTGAGCTACCTTCTTTCATGCTCATTCTCACGAAATAATTATCATTTGATATGTATGCATAAATACGTCTCGTAAACCGCCAGGCACACCCCCATGCGTGGGGTGTGGATAATGAAAAACCTCCCCACTACAAGATAATTGCCCGATAGTGGGGGAGCGACCGAGGCATAACCGCCCTACCTTAATCGCCCAAGCCGGAAACCCCTTGGTCGCCCGTCCCTCCGAGAGCCCGAATCGGGCGGCCCTCTGGTCACACGACTCGGGTAGCCCCTTTGCCGCCCTAATTAGATGGGCCTTTGGCCGCTTGGCCCTCTGCCGGTGCACGAAGGGCCACCCACTTTGATCACCCAATTCGAGCGATCCCTTGGCCGCCCAGATCGGGCGTCCCCTCAGCCTCCCGGCCCTCTGCCGGTGCGCAGAGGGGCGCACCCTTTGATCCCCAGGTCAGGCGGCCCCTTGGCTGCCCGGCCCTCCGCCAACGCAAGCTCAAGCACACTAGGCAGTGTGATACTAAACTATCCTAACAAGTTGCCACGACACACACTCAATAGATACTTAACCTACACCTTTTAAAAAGTAAATGTTTGCCCGGAGTGCTGAATTTGATGGTTACATATGATGAAATTTAACGCTGATTCATGTAACATAGATTTTCATTCAATCATCATTAATAAATGAGATGAGCCATGACTAGTTTAATTTAGGCTGTGTTTGGGACGGCTTATCACAACTTATTTGCTTCGGAAATATTGGACAAAGGTGTCAATGTCATATCAAAATTTTATGTCTCAAATTAGTTTCTTTTTTAAATAACGATAGTAACACTGTCTTATCAAACATACAATGATGTTTTTGTCCAAGCTCACCGGAGCAAGTAAACTGCGATAAGTTGTGTCAAACACAACCTTAATCGTCTCTCTATAAGGCAGTCCAAATTGTCATCTAATTTTGATGCTCTCATTATGATAAAGATCTTATTGTCTTCATTTTCATATATCTTGATTAATATATCTCGATCTTAATAGACTTTTTCGTAATGCGCTCTAAATATGATTTGATTGGTTAGTTGTCTAACTAATTTAAATTTTGAATTAGTCCAATTATTTTACTTGGTGTCCGGGCCGGATTAAAATCCTAGTTCCACCACGTGTGGAAGTGCTAAATCCAATGGTAAAAATGTTAAATTTTAATTTTTTTTTGAAATATATGTCATGCCAATATTGCAGCAAGTTGAAATCACTAATCACATATCAGATATGATCATCAACTTATCATATAGTGCGGGTGGGCTTTTGAAATATCCCTCACTAAGTTAGTGAGAGTCATGAGGGTTTAGTGGGGTTGACCGAAGTTGACCGCACAAAACCATGGAGGAAACCACTCAAAACCATAGCATGCACGATCTGTGCGCCAACCACCGTTCTAACTGCCCACGGTCAGCCACCCGGCCAACTGTCGCCGCCCCTCGCGGCCGGCCTACCGGCCGCCATGCTTCGCGGCCACATCCACTTCATCTTCTGAGCACCAACAGAAGACCGCATAGCATCCAGAGCGTAGAGCACCCCTCTGCAGCAAAGAAAAGACTTAGCTCCGCGAGAGGTGACCTGTCACCTTCCGAGCTCATCTCTCTCTCTCTCTCTCTCTCTCTCTTCCAGTGATTGTAACGAGAAGCGGCTTGTCTCTCTTCTCTTCAAAGCATTGTACAACACCAGCAATTAACAAAGTTCGCCCAGCACAGCCCCGATCACGAGGTTTTTCATCTCTTTCCGAGGTTTTCCACGTTAAAAAAAGTTTCTTACTAGCCGTCTCCTTTTCATTGACTGTTTGCACACTCGACCGCTTCCGGGTTAGGACGAGGCAATCTAAATCAGTCTGCAGAAGCCTTGAGCTGGCCACAACAAGGATGATAATCGATGTCGCTGGATATCGATGCTGAGTAGGCGAAGCAGCTGGATGTTGTTGTCGAGTAGGTAAAATGTTGGATGAATTCGCCGATCTAAGTGCATCCGCCGAGCAAGATGCCGCCGCCGAGCAAGCTGACGTCGCAGTGCAAGAAGACATCGCCGAGCGGGAGCATGGAATGTGTTTGCGGAATGTGCAAGGGTCGAAATCCCCAAGAGTTTGGTTAGCTATTAAGATTTATTTAGGGGAGAAAAATACAAAATATTTCTAAATCGGATTTTCTAGATTTGCTAGCAGCAATATGAGTTAGAAAATAACAACACCCTAAAAATACCATTCCAAGCATATCTGCCACACGTAACTTTTTGAGGTATTGCCAATGAGAAACAAACATTCGAGATGCCGGAAAGGGGAGCTGAAGAGTTTAAGGTTCCGTTTTGCGTGACTTTTTTTCTCCGATAAATTTGAAAAAAATGTCACGCAAAAGGAGTGTTTGGCCTAACAACATTTATAACCACCCTAAAAAAGAAAACTACTTTTGAATATATAAGTGGATGAAGTTCCTTAAGTGAGGTCGGACATTAACGAACAACGGTTCATAACCACCGAGTTGAAAGTTGGGTCAAATAATTCTTCTTGAGTACGATAAGCCCACTTTAGGCACCACTCATGAGCAAGAGCCAAATAGGCGACCCAACAGCCGGACTACAGTCTGTACGCCACAACATTTCCTCCTCCTAAATATAGAGAGGTAGGTTGTTGAGGCCAAAACATGAACCACCGATCTCCTTTAAAAGAGGGAACTTATTCCGTCTCTCATACCCAACTGAGCTAAAGGAGTTCGGCGTTTCAAACCTCGGCCTCAATAACCTATCTCCCTATATTCGGGAGGAGAAAATGTTGGTCTTAAGGACTTCAGTCCGACTGTTGGGCCGTCTATTTGGCTCTTGCTTATGAGTGTTGTTTAAAGTGGGCTCACCACACTCAGAAGAGTGATTTGACCCAACTTTCAATAACACACTGAGTTCGTGATTGAGTGTCACGTCAAAGGGAGCCTAAGGCATGCGCCTGCTCGATGTCGTTGAACTCGGAATCATCAAGAAATCAGGGTTGCATGTCCTATTGATCTTTAGGACGCCCTGTGCTGATGCTTGCCCTCTTGCCTTTTTTTGAGCAAAAACCGAAGTCACTTGTAACATAATCCGGGGGTCATTAAGGAATGCAACAAAATCTTGCAAAAGAACCATCCCTACTCCAGGCGATTCCTTCATTGCCATAAAAAAAAAACATTGCCCAATTTAAGCAACAAGAGTAATGTGTTGTATTTTGCTCCAATCTTATACTTTTATTGATCACCATGCTTACCAATTTCAGATCAAATTAGCCCAATTCAAGCCCCAAATTGGATGGCCGCCCAGAGTGCTCAAATATTTATGGCTTGGTGTTGAATATAAAATTATTGATTAGCATCTTTCTCGTGGAGATTAACCTTCTCCAAAACAATAAAAACCTAGCACACAACCCTCTCTTTGTTCTTGACTATGCAAACAAATGGGAGAGACTCAAGACCAAGAATAGAGAATAAAATGTGATTATCCTCGTGGTGCCTCGCATGTTTCTGTCGTGTTATCTTGGGTCTCGAGTCTTGACGCATTTGTTATTGGTCATGAGGACCGGGAGGTAAACCGTATTGCTGATGTGTGTGCCATGCGACCTTGTCATCGCCAAAGGGGATTTCTATTGCTCGGAAGAGAATTATCTGGATGCGATTAGGAATCTTGTTTCATGGACTTTGTCTTTTTCCTTGTTTTTTGGCCTTCGAGACTTGTGAACGAAGAGGTAATCTATCACCCATCGAGAATCTCCAACTCTTGTAACCTCGAAGAATCTATTGGATTTTGGCTCGACAAATATCCGGCCACGTGGACTTCACCAATTATAAATTTTCTACAGTAAAATGCCTCGAGTCATTCCTGTTAGATTTTCATTTGATTGTTTATGCGCTCACCTCACTCTCGAGCTAAGGCGGTCCGATTCTCTGGACCGAGAGAAAATCGAGTGACCCGCAACGGTTTGACACCGTCTGTGAGAAGGTGTTCCAAACTCTTCAACACATCTCTGAGGATCGTGCATGCCCCGCACAAGCACCCCGACTAGCAGCAATGAAAAGAGGAATTACTCGCATCGCTAATGAGGCAACTGTCGAGGAGCATGCTGATCAAGCCCCCCACCAACTCTGTTTTGGAATCTCGTACTTGTATCATTCCGAGAATTGATTGGTGCGCGCCATTATTTGCTCAGTTATTCGCTTCCGTTGCTATTGTCCGCGACGAGTTCCGTACTCGCGGGCCGGTGTCAATTGTTGTGCAATTGGCACCGGCCCGCGAGTACGAAACTCGTCGCGGACAATAGCAACGGAAGCGAATAACTGAGCAAATAATGACGCGCACCAATCAATCCTCGGAAGGATACAAGTACGAGATTCCAAAACACAAAACCAAACACAGACGACAAGAGATATACGTGGTTCGGAGTTAAGCTCCTACGTCCACGGGGAGAGCGCTCCGGATCCACTAAACAAAATAATGTTCGATTACAACACAGAGAACTCAACGATCCTTTCGGATCGACACTAACCTAGAATAGGAAAGCAAGAACAAAAAAAGAAAAGGAGGGAAGAAAACTCCCCTAGCACGCTGCCGCCGTCCGGCCAAGAAAGCTGCTGCCCTCTTCAAGATGAAGGAACCGCAGTCTTATGCTCTCTTTCACCGCCGGAGTCGCCGCCGCTGCTGGATCGCCGGAGCCGCCGAAGGAAGAAACATCGCTGGATCACCACTGGAGAAAAGCCGCTGGATCGCCGTCAGATCGCCGCTGGATCGCCGTTGTAAACGGAGAAATTGGAGAAGAAACCGAGATGGCGCCGCCCCGTCTTCCTCCTAGCCACCGGAGAAGACGAGCCAAGAAGCCTAGCCCGCCGCTCGCCTCTTCCTCCCGTGCCGCTGCCGCCGGATCCCCGATCGTCGCCGGAGAAGGAAGCCGCCAGCCTCCACCGCAAGATCCCGTCCCAAAGCCGCCTCTCCCTGCCGCTGCCGGATGAAAAACCCTGGCCGCCGCTCCCTCTTCCTCCTTGTCGCCGGAGAAGAAGAGCCCTGGCCGCCGCTCCTCCTTCCTCTTCCTCGTTGCCGCCGAAGAACTCCGATCTCCGGCCGTTCTTGCTCGATGCCGCCGATTTTCTCTCGGTTAGGTTAGGAATGGATGTATCGGGGGTTAATTCCCTCCTGTGCAAGCTTATACATATATATAACTAAAAAACAGGAACCGGACCGGTCCAGCTGGACCGGCCGGTTGGAGCATCACCAAAAAATAACAATCTACACCTTGATGCTCCACGAACACTAATATCGTCTAGAACACACAGACCTCTACTGGCGACTACAAGCCCCCTCTCCCTGGGGCCGGCACGATCAACGTGCATCAGTCTGAGTCAAGTCAAACTTGACTCGCCTCACTGATTTCTCCCGTATGCTCGCAACGCATTCCTCCGTAGGAATCTCCCACAACATCACGCCTCCACCTCGAGCGAACTCCCTCAACTCCCGGTGACGCACGTCGACGTGCTTCATCCTTGCACGATAGACCGGGTCTACTGCAAGACGAATCGCACTCGAACTCTCACTGTGCAACTCCACCTTCTCCTGAGTGATCCTAAGTTCCTCGGTGAGACCTCTGAGCCTGATGGCTCCTCTCACGGTGTCTGGGTACTCCTGAGATGACTCTCTACCCGTCTCCTCTACGGTTGCGAAAACTCTACCTCCGCCAAGGTCCTCTCTACGCGCACACGCCCTTGCCACGAATCCTGCCCTGCTCCTCCGCTGGTCCTTCCTAGCTTTTCGCTGAAAACGGTCTCCGCTCTCTAAAGCTCCATCGAAGGAACCACGATCCGAGGAGATCACCTGAAATGCATATGCTACTGTATCCTGTACCTCGAGAGACGGTCCGACCTCTTTCCTCGCATTTTCCCTGACAATCGTGGTGCCAATAAGTCTATAGAGCGATCCAAAACGCTCTCCTCTCAAGACTGTTTGCGCGCCTCTCCTGACCTCCAAATACCCGCTGCTACTGGTATAAGAATACCCGACAGCCTCCAGAGTGCCTAGAGAAAGCAAACTCTTCCTCAACTCAGGCACATACCGAACGTCGGTGAGGGTCCTAACCACTCCAACGAACATCCTAATCCTGATGCTCCCGACTCCCGATATCTCACACTCTGACTGGTTCCCCATCCGAACAGGACCACCTCCACAGTGCCTAATACTGGAGAACCATTCAATGTTCGGGCACATGTGGAATGAACATCCTGTATCCATGATCCAAGAATCTGTGGTCCCGACTGCCACGTCACGACTCTGTGAAACGTGGAGAACGTCATCATCGCTCACGCACTCTGATGCCACTACAGCCTGCTGAGGCACAGACTCTTTGCCCTTGAGTTTCCTCACTGGGCAGTTGGCCTTCCAATGCCCCTCCTCCTTGCAGTAATGACACCTACCCCTGGACTTAGGTCGATCATCCTCCTTGCCTCACCCTCTCGATCTACCTCGGGATGGGTCTCTGCTCTTCACGAGCAGACCCTCGCTCGCACTCGATCCGGAACTGCTCCTCTTCTCATTAGAGAGAAGCATCGTCACCACTTCCTCCATCTTAAGCGTATCCTTTCCATACAATATGGTGGTGACTAAATGATCGAACGACCTCGGGAGTGAGGACAAGAGGAGAAGAGCCTGGTCTTCCTCCTCGACCTTCACATCCATGCCACGCAACTGGGATACCAACTTGTTGAACACATTTAAATGATCCAACAGTTGCGCGCCATCGGACATCCTCAAGCTGTATAACTGCTTCTTCACGTACAGCTTGTTCGTGAGCGACCTAGACATGTAGAGCTCCTTGAGCTTCCTCCACAGGTCCACCGTATTTTCCGCCTCGATAACGTTGTACATGACCTCGTCTACCAAACACAGCTGTATGGTGCTGATGGCCTTGAGGTCCAGCTCATCCCACTCGTCGTCGTCTTGCACCTTAGCCTTTTCCTTTCCAAGGAGTGTCTTGTGAAGACCCTGCTGAACGAGTACGACCTTTATGCGCTTTTGCCAAAGACCGAAATCGATCCGCCCATCGTATTTTGGAATCACGAATTTGGCCGCCATTGAATTTGCTCACAGGTCCGAAGATCGGAACCTCCCTCTGATACCAATTGTTGTGCAATTGGCACCGGTCCGCGAGTACGGAACTCGTCGCGGACAATAGCAACGGAAGCGAATAACTAAGCAAATAATGGTGCGCACCAATCAATCCTCGGAAGGATACAAGTACGAGATTCCAAAACACAAAACCAAACACAGACGACAAGAGATATACGTGGTTCGGAGTTAAGCTCCTACATCCACGGGGAGAGCGCGCCGGATCCACTAAACAAAATAATGTTCGATTACAACACAGAGCACTCAACGATCCTTTCGGATCGACACTAACCTATAATAGGAAAGCAAGAACAAAAAAAGAAAAGGAGGGAAGAAAACTCCCCTAGCACGCTGCCGCTGTCCGGCCAAGAAAGCCGTTGCCCTCTTCAAGATGAAGGAACCGCAGCCTTATGCTCTCTTTCACCGCCGGAGTCGCCGCCGCTACTGGATCGCCGGAGCCGCCGAAGGAAGAAACGTCGCTGGATCGCCACTGGAGGAAAGCCGCTGGATCGCCGTCAGATCGCCGCTGGATCGCCGTTGTCAACGGAGAAATTGGAGAAGAAACCGAGATGGCGCCGCCCCGTCTTCCTCCTAGCCACCGGAGAAGACGAGCCAAGAAGCCTAACCCGCCGCTCGCCTCTTCCTCCCGTGCCGCTGCCGCCGGATCCCCGATCGTCGCCGGAGAAGGAAGCCTCCAGCCTCCACCGCAAGATCCCGTCCCAAAGCCGCCTCTCCCTGCCGCTGCCGGATGAAAAACCCTGGCCGCCGCTCCCTCTTCCTCCTTGTCGCCGGAGAAGAAGAGCCCTGGCCGCCGCTCCTCCTTCCTCTTCCTCGTTGCCGCCGGAGAACTCCGATCGCCGGCCGTTCTTGCTCGATGCCGCCGATTTTCTCTCGGTTAGGTTAGGAATGGATGTATCGGGGGTTAATTCCCTCCTGTGCAAGCTTATACATATATATAACTAAAAAACAGGAACCGGACCGGTCCAGCTGGACCGGCCGGTTGGAGCATCACCAAAAAATAACACAACTCACCTACAAGCAACAGGCTGCCCGTCGAGGCAGCCTTAGCCGCACCAGCAAGCGCCCCACGCGCTCTCCTCTAGCAAGCGCCCCGCACACTCTGCGCCAGCTAGCGCTCTGCATACTCACCTTCAGCAAGTGCTTTGTCGTCAAGACCATCCAAACGCGCCCCCGAGCACTCCGCCGTCAAGATCATCCAAGCGTACCCCTGTGCACGTTGTCGTCAAGACCACCCAAGCATGCCCTCGCGCATCCCGCCGTCAAGACCATCCAAGCGCGCCTCCGCGCACCCCGCTGTCATGAACGTCCAAGTATGCCTATATACGCTCTGCTGGGACCACTAAGCTTACTCAGTGTTAGCAGACCAAGCCCGCCAGAGGGCGCCCGAGTTTGTGTGCCCCGTCCCGCCAGCTATTTGCAAGAGAGAATTCAGAGCCCGCTAAGGACCGCTCAACTGCAGTCCGACGTACAAAACACTCAACATTTCCAGCACCCTCGACTCAACAATAATCTCGACAGGCGGCAACAAGTCAGCCATTCCAGATTCATCCAAGTGTGACAGGAGTCAAGCCCCAGATTCTAGGACGAGAGTAGCGAGTTGCCTTCACATCCAAGCATCAGCAAAAGACTTCAAAGCGTGGCCAGTGCATCCCTGACTACAACACACAAAGTACTTAACTTTGTGAGTGGTGGCCTGTCACCCCCGAGTCCTTCCCATTCTCTCTCCATAACTATAACGAGAGGCGGAATATCGCCCTCGAGTTCTTCAAAGACAACTCTATACATCTACAAGCAAATAGTGGAGGTTTGGCTGGTATAGATCAGGTCACGTGATTTTTCACCCAGTTGATGAGTTTTCCACGTTAAGAAAAATTCATTTGCAGCTTTTTATTTACTGTGACTGTTGGTGTGCTCGACCGCTCTCGGGCTAAGGCAGTCTAATTTAGTCCGATCTACCGGAGCGTTGAGCGATCCCAAACACTCTTAAGTGGCGTTTGTCACAGCTTATGCTCTCCGGTGCGTTTCCAACGCACCGCAATTTTGACAATAAGTGTCGTTTGGCGCGGCTTGTTTTAGAAACGCCGGTTGGGTTCAGCCGCTTTTTCTTATTTATCGCTAGCCGCTGTTCTTTTCCACGTCCAGCCGCTACCTTCCTCCCGATAACCTAACGAGCGGAGTCGAGCGGAGCCCCGCGCTGGAGTTTCTTCCCCAATCGACGACAGGATCCACCCCTCTCTACCGACGGCCGGCGATTCTCCTTTGCTTCCCGTCCACGAAGAAGGCCGGCGCACATCGGAAGCTTTTCCCGTCCACGAATCGATCCGCTTCTCCCACCGTTAACCCTACATTGAGGTATACTCCTTCTTCCTTCATATCCTATGCAAATTTCGGGTTTCTTTAGGGTTTAGGGTGCTTGTAAGTCTTTCCCTCATCTCCATCTTCCACCGTCCTCCTCGATGCACAACCCAGTCCCGATTAGGGTTGTTCGCGAGCGGAGCTGGAGTAATTTCGGGTTTCTGTGATTGTTCTTGTGTGTGTGTGTGTGTGTATATGAGTGTTCAATTTTTTTCTGTGTGTGTGTATATTGTGAGAATGTGTGTATATGTATATATATGTGTGTGTGAATATCTTATGTGTGTGTGGAGATAAGGGAAGGACGGTTGAATATGAGTGTTGAATGTGTCCTTCCCTCATCTTCATATGAGTGTTGAAGAGATGATCGCACTGCGTGATATTATTGCAGATCAGGTGTTCGAAGCTAGAGCATAATTTCCGCGTTGGGTGTTACGTTACGTAGAATTTGATAAATGTATGAATGAAATTTTATTTGTCACCAATGTATGAATGAAGTTTTATATTGTGTTAAATTTGGGAAAAAAAATTAATTCAAAACTCGATTTTCTATCCAAATAACTTTTTGAAAACTCCGTTTTGTAAACTCTGTTTCACCCAAACAGTTTTTTAACAAAACTCTGTTTTCCAGAATCAGCACTTATTCCATCAGCAACAGTTCATCAACAGCTTTCCATCAGCAACAATCCAACCAAACAAACCCTTAATTCTCTCTGTTCAATCTTAAGTCTGCCAGCTCTCAACGCTCACATGACACTTCAGAAAGCGTAGGAGAAGGCATAAGAGAACGCTTTCATGGACACTCCAACTCCGCAGACTTAGTCTTTTCCTCCATTCTTGGCCTTCAAGGCTTATAAACGGAGAGACGACTTGTCACCCTTCGAGTATCTCCAATTATTGTAACCTCAAGAAATCTAGTGAATTTTGGCCCGACACATGTCCGATCATGTATTTTTTTCCACCATTTTCGGGGTTTTCACACTAAAACATCTGAAGTCATTGTTGCTTGATTTACATTTGACAGTTTACGCGCTCGGCTCACTCTCGAGACAAGATGGTCCGATTCAATGGACCGGAAGACAACCCAGTGAAACGCAATGAATATAATTATAATAAAATTTAAAACTTTTATTTATATATTATGCTAATTTTATTTATTATAGCATGTCAATTTAATTTTGAACATGTTCTTTCGGCTCAAAGCCCTCTCCAATTCTAAAAACCCTGCAGTAGATTAAAATTTCGCCTTAAAATTACCAAGAGAATGTAAACAACCTAAGAATTACCAAGAAAAATAAAATTCCCCCTAATGTAATTGCGTAAGAAATGTAAAAATTACCAAGAAAAGGAAAAATAAAAATAAAAAAATAAAAAAATAAAACAAAGCGTGATGATTGGAAATATCGGTTTGATGATGAAAAGCATCATGGAGGTCCTCTTGGCGTAGCATCGAAAGAAGAACGAGGAGACATCCTTAATTACAATGCCTGCCCTCATACCGCTTGCTGCCACCGCCATTCATTTCCGTCACACCGTCCTAATATTGCCGGCCCATTTGCAAATTCCCTTTCTACTTTCATCATATTTAATCATCACCACCTTTTTTAATCAAAATTCATAAATAAAGAAATTGCAGGGGTTGAATTCGCAAAAGACAAACAATACCTATTAAACAATAATTAAAAGTATATATATATAAATAAATAAATAAATAAATAAAAGAGGAAAGTAAAATAAAGTACTAAAAAGAGGGGCGAATAAAAATGTCCTAAACACATCCATCGGAGAGTATCACTACATTGCATGCAACAGTTGCTATCATCATCTATGATTGCAGCCACTGACAAATCCTATTGCCTCCATCTATTTGTCCCATCTCCCTACTATTGTCCACAAAATTTAATGTTTTTTTTAATATATATATTTAATGCGACACTTCAGAAGCATTTATTTACAAAATTAAATATTATATTATTATTATATATATATATATTAAATTCGGCCATTCGGGCATGGTTTGTGCGTTGATTATTGTGTCCGCTCATTTTGCCCTGCTGCAGATTTGCAACAGTGCTGCGGGTGGATCTTCAGACTTATCTTTATGCAGAAATTTATTAATTAGTCGTATTATGGGTTCATTATTATAATACACGGAAAAAGTGAATAACTGTAGAGAGGTTCTTATTTTTTGAAAAATTAAAATATAATTAATTGTATTTAAATGATTTGGCTACGCTTTGTGTGGTCACGTGTGTTTTGTCAACCCTGGTTTGTCGGTCAAACTCATTTGCTTGTGCGATTAATCCCTTCCCCCCTTTCTCTCCTTCTGCTTTCTTCATTCCTGCGCTCTCTTCTTCTTCTTCCGCTTCCTCTCTCTCTCTCTATAAATCTCGTGAGCCTTTTATCGGTCTCCTTTGCTTCACTTTTGTCCGGTCATTACACCTTTTATTCTTCTCTGCTTGCCTTGCTTTGCAAGGATGGAGCTGGGGCTTAGTCTGGGGGAGCCGCCGGCGAGGGCGTCGGAGAGGTTCGTCGGAGGGGGAGGAAGGCCGAGCACGAGGTTGAAGTTGGGGTTTTGCATGGAGGTGGGAGTTGGCCGAGAGAGGACGGAGGAGGAAGAGGAAGAGGATATGCTACGAGAGCGAAGAGGCTTGAACATGGAGGCCAAGAGGAGGTCTGCTGATCCTCCGGTGCAGCTTAACCTTCTTCCGCTCGCCCCTCTTTCTCGCCAAGAGATGGGATTTCCATGGGCGCCGGATAACAGTAAGTACTAAAAAGACGAACTTTTTCGCATTAGATGCGGTAAAAATGGATTTTTTTTGCCCTTTCTATTTTGCGCGCGATTGATTGCTGGTTAACCTGCAATTGGGCAAAACACAGGAAATTTGGAGGTGTCGACTAGGGTTTTGGACGTGAATCAGGCGCCGTCGGCAGACGAAACGGCCGCAATGTCGTCTTCTCCGAACAGCGCCGTCTCATCCTTCCACGTCGACTTCGCCGGTGGAGTCGGGGCGTCGGCGGCCGCGGAACAAGACAGGACTTCCTCGAGGGCAAGCGATGA
This sequence comes from Platanthera zijinensis, assembly GCA_039513925.1. Taxonomy (NCBI): domain Eukaryota; kingdom Viridiplantae; phylum Streptophyta; class Magnoliopsida; order Asparagales; family Orchidaceae; genus Platanthera; species Platanthera zijinensis. The sequence continues at coordinate 39,782,418 of CM077080.1, forward strand.
GGAGGACAATGGTGGGTCAAGGAAGAAGCTCAGGCTCTCGAAAGATCAATCCGCTTTCTTGGAGGAAAGCTTCAAGGAACACAATACCCTCAACCCGGTATAATTACTTCCATCTCCCCCACCCTGTTTAGTCTTTTTTCGCCTTTTAAAAATTCCTTTTTTCCCCCATTTGTTTCAACTATTTTTTTTTGTTTTTCTTCGGTGATTTCAGAAACAGAAACTTGCTCTGGCTAAGCAACTAAATCTCCGGCCTCGACAGGTTGAAGTCTGGTTTCAAAATCGCCGAGCAAGGTATACTCACATGAAATGATTTTATGTTTATGAAGAAATCTGGCAAGTTCTTTAATTACTGTCTTCTTCCTGCTAAACTAGAGAGAGAGAGAGGGAGAGAGAAAGAGCTTCAACATTAAAAAACATATAGAATATGAAACTAAATTCTTTGAATTAAAAAAAAAGGCATTTGAATGTTAAGCATATGCGTCGTGTAATGAGTGCAGGACGAAGCTGAAACAAACAGAAGTGGACTGCGAATACCTGAAGCGTTGCTGTGAAACGCTGCGGGAGGAAAATCGCCGCCTTCAGAAAGAGCTTTCGGATCTGCGGGCACTCAAAACCTCGCAGCCTTTCTACATGCAGCTTCCCGCCACAACGCTCTCCATGTGCCCTTCCTGCGAGCGAGTCTCCTCCAACTCCACGTCGTCCGCTGCCACCGCCGGTCCAGCCAACGGTTCCAATCCTCCGGCTGCCGCCGATAAGCCGCCGTCCAACTTCGCGGGTACACTCTTTCCTAAACCGCGGTTCTACCCGTTCGCCCATCAGCCGTCGGCGGCGTCCTAACCGCTACCGCGTCTGTCCTGCTAGTGGCAGTGCGTGTAATTATATTCGTTTTGAAGGGCTTTTATCGGCCAATAGCTCTTACTCGGTTTATTCCTCTCCTTTTCATTTTCTTGGTAATATTGGAGCATGGAAAATCGTGGCTTTCTTTCCTCTGTTTTTTAAAAAAAAAAATTATTTTAGTTTTTTCTTGAGGGAAATATTATATGTTAACCTTTTTTTTTGGCTCCTAGTTTTATTTTTGTATTTATCAACCTTGTTCTTCTATTTATTTAATTCAACTCAGCTTGGCTTGAAATGTATCGAATCACTTTATGATTTAATTTTACTCTATTTTTATTTCCGTTTCTTATATATATAAATTATGATACCTATTACCTTCGACTTTTTTTTAATTTCTATTTCCTTTGTGTACATGCGGATTCTTTAATTGTATAATAAAAATAGGCGTTTGTTAACCTCAATTTACCGTTTGGCACAGCGGCGGCGGTTGTAAATACATGGTTTAAACTGTCATTCGTTCAGAATCACCTAACAAACATCATTCCTTTGAACATAAAAGTGAATAAAGTTTCTTAAATGAATATTAACGAATGACAATTTAACCCCCATATTCAAGACCGCCACCACCATGCCAAACGGAGCCCTAATTTACTCGCCCTTCAAACGTTCTCTATAACTCCTGTATTCTACAAGATATTTAAGCATACAATATTTAATTAGTATATAACATTAAGCCGGATTTATTGAAACTAATAATCTGTCGTTTTTTTTTTAAAATTCCCGAATAATTAGATTTACTTTAATTTATCAGAGGACTGTTATAAGTTTGTCTAGTATTTTAACTGGTAATATTATTACTGTTTTGACTAAAATTGGTATACGTAATTACATACGTAATAGAGAAAATTTATATGATTTGTGTAAACCTTTTCTCGCTCTCAAATATTAAATAGTAAAATTTCATTAATCGAGATTATTTAGCGTATTTTATTAAAACAAAATAATTAGCAAAATGTGTTTTTCATGTCCCTCACAACCACGAGCACAACTAAAAAAGGTGATTGTTATCCGCACTGCAGTTTTGGTTATTCGCAAATATTTTTTTCCTAATTTTTTGCGCTTTTTGGAAATACGTCTTGTACATGCATTTTCAGGAAAAGTGTTCAACATCAAAGTTGTAGATCTCATCGAGATCTACAACTTTCGTGTTGAACACTTTTCCTGAAAATGCATGTACAAGACTTACTTTGGAAATACATTCAGATTTCGCGCCTTTTAGAAATACGTCTTGTACATGCATTTTCAGGAAAAGTGTTTAACACGAAAGTTGTAGATCTCGATGAGATCTACAACTTTGGTGTTGAACACTTTTCGTAAAAATGCATGTACAAGACGTATTTCTAAAAGGCGCGAAAAATTGGGAAAAAAAAAAGTGCGGATAACCAAAACTGTAGTGAGGATAACACTCACCCTAAAAAATGAGCAACAAGTGATGCCCAACACTTGTGAGTTTGCGTGTGGGCAGCGCTGTCACGTCGGGAAAATGTCGTGGTCGGAATAATGTTGCGTTGGACATCAAGGCTCCTGTGTACTTTCGAGGTACTTTCACGATTGGTCATAGGAGCGAAAAAGTATGCATCATTAATGACTCGTTAGTATTATGTGATTTTTAAATAAATGAATATTGATAGTTTTTTACCATGTTATTTAAATTATTATGATATTTACATTCATTAATGATGCATACTTTTATTGGATTTATTTTTTGAAATTTGGAAATTATCACCGGTTTAGGGTTCGGTTCAATTGAACCACTGCCAATCACCCGTGATCTTGAATTATTGTTTGGAATTGTTATACACAATGAAAGTGTCTATCCGCAGCTTTAAAAATAAAAAAATTATTATTTGTAAATATTTTTGTTATGATTCTTTTTGTAATACAATTAATGAATGTACACATTTACCATTATATGTACATATAAAATTTTAAAATAAATAGAATGGTTTCTCATTATAAATTCCTTAGAAACTACTATAATGCAAAATTTAAACAAAAAAATAACAGCTTGCATAATTTTTTGTTTATGAATAGAAGATATTTAATTTGATTTAAATGATTAAATTATTATTCTCATATAATAATTTCTTTTTCTTTTGTCCAAACTATTGTCAAAGGTCAAAATGATTAAATTTCTTTTCCTGCATCAGAGGTTGGAAATGTTGGTCCACTGGGAATTCCTTGCGAATGATAATTTTTGCTGTTTGAAGATTTGAAAATACTAAAATAGTTTAATGCTGGATTTAATTATATTAAAATTATTTATTTATTGTTGTTAGAAGATGTTATACTGCCCGAATTAACTTATTTCTTCAATCATTTTAGGTCACGGGGGTCTAAATTTTAATGATAATTAGTAGTCTTTTACAATAATCATCTTTTTAGGCTAATCCACCATTCAATCGTTTTACCCAATACAATCTGCCCGATTAACCTTTCGTGGAACCTTATAATAATAATAATAAAGGCAAGTTTTATGTAATCGTAAATTATCATTAAAACTTAAAGACAAGTTTTACCGTATTGCAATTAGACCAGCGATGCTTAATGGTTTTGAGTGTTGGGCAGTGAATTGTGTAAATGAGCAAAAATGGGATTTGCAGAGATGAGAATGCTTAGGTGGATGTGTTGGGTGTGGCCCGTCATCCAGGTGTTGGATGGGGTGCCTCCCGGGCGCACCTGGGTTGGCTCCTTGCATGGGTGCATGGGAACTCCATGGTACAGTTTAATGCAATGGAGTCGGGTTGGTTTCGGGCATGAGTACAGGGGAGTTCCGGGCACGGTTTAAGTGCGAGGGAGCCATGCGAACAAGTTTGACCGATCCTGCTAAAATAATATAAAGGAATTGGTAGCGCCCTTCCTAACACTCCGGGGTTTTGGGAGAGTTGGTAGGCGTCATTCCTAACAACTGGTATTAGAGGGAGGTTATGGGTTCGATCCCCCTGGATGGCGTTCCAGGGGGAGTTTGTTGGGTGTGGCCCGCCATCCAGGTGTTGGATGGGGTGCCTCCCGGGCGCACCCGGGTTGGCTCCTTGCATGGGTGCAGGGGAACTCCATGGTACAGTTTAATGCAAGGGAGTCGGGTTGGTTCCGGGCATGAGTACAGGGGAGTTCCGGGCACGGTTTAAGTGCGAGGGAGCCATGCGAACAAGTTTGACCGGTCCTGCTAAAATAATATAAAGGAATTGGTAGCGCCCTTCCTAACACTCCGAGAATTTGGGAGAGTTGGTAGACGTCATTCCTAACAGGATGAATGGACACACGGGACTGGATAAAATTAGGAATGAATGTATCAGGGATAAGACATGAGTAGCACCAATTGTAGAGACGATGCGTGAAGCTTGTCTAAGATGGTTTGTGTTGTAAAATCCGGTATACACATATGCACAACTAAAAATACTGTAGATACTCAAGAATATAAAATATAGCCACACAATTTATATAATGAAAATATAAATTTAAATACAAAGAAAATAGGAGGAAAAATGACCGTCCGGTGAATACGCCGATGATGCACTGGACACGCACGATCCGCGGCGAGAATCTGAGGTCTGGAATGCAATCCGCCTTGCGGACGCACAAGGTTCACCAGAACCTTCAACGTCGATGTACGACGTTCAATCGTACCACCACCGGAGAACAACGCCGCCACCGGAGAATAACGCCACTACCGAAGAGAAATCACCGTCGAGAATAACTGCACCCACGCACGCCGTCGACAACACGTCTCTCCACTCCAAAGAACGTTCACTGCAACGCCAATGACAAACTCTAACAAGCCCGATGACAACTCCCTCTCTGAACGCCGATGGATATCTCTTTCAAGACTGACGACGACACCCAAGACCGGCGGCTCCTCCGAGTGCACGAGCTAAAGAGAGAGAGATGGAGAGAGAGAGAGGGTGGATCTTCTATCTCCAACTCGCTCCTCCACGAACAGGCTGACGACTCTTCTTCCTCAAAGGCGGCTGACCCCTTGGGCAGGTAATTCCTTCTTACGGGATGGGTAGGGGAATAATCAAATCTAAGTTTTATAATGATATAAAACCTAAAGTGCTAACGGGTCCGGATCCGGGTTGGATCTGGATCCAAACCAATAAGGAAAACCAACAATCCACCACCTTGGTTTAGCATCCGGAGCCACCACCTGCACGAAGCACTCCCTGCACAGAGCATCATCTGCACCAGACACCAACTGCGCAAAACAACACTGCACGTAGCACAATCTGCACGAAGCACTAGTCTGCACGAAGCACGACCTCAAGATTGAAGTGTCAACCGACTTGCTCCAGTCGGCTCATCCCTGCTCAGGCTCAACCTCTGAATGTCGACGCAACTGGATCGCTGAATCTGACTCGCCTAGTTAGACTACCAGAAGGTCGATCCCCTGCACCACCTCGACCATCAACTCTATCGGTCGCAGAAATCATGGACACATCACCTTGCATCGTGGTCCCCATCAGCCGGTAAAGACTACCGCCCTACATAGCTCGCATGAGCACGATGCATCATCGCGTCACCGTCAGAACTCCACCTCTCGCCGTAAAACTGCATCCTCTAGAGTTTAGTCTGCCTAGGGATATCAAATTCCTGCGTAGCTTGGGTACCAGGTGCACCCGCACAAGCCTCCGTACTGCTCCGTCATGTATCCTGATGTTCTCCGTCCCTATCCCCGCGACCTCACATGCTGAGCCGTCACCCAGAAAGAATGACCCAGTCGTCATCTCCAGTGAACTTAACATCCCTGCATCCGAGCAAATGTGTTGCGAAGCACCAGAATCCAATATTCAGCTATCCGAGTCACATGGACTCTCAGTGATGAAGAGAGATACATCACTATCATCTATCGTAGCTACCGCCGCCTTGCCCGCACCCTGGATGTCCCCAGAAATCTGCGCACACTGTAGACAATGTCTCCTGATATGACCACTCTGCCTGCAATGGTAGCACGTCACTGCCTTCCTCGATGCGGATCTGGACCGTGCACTCCCAGATCCCTTCTCGAACTACCTCTCTCGCCGTCCTCCTACTACCAAAACATGCTCACCCTAAGGAGCGGGGTCCGACAACATTTGACTGGATAGTAACGCAGACACAATCTGCTCCACGTCTACTGTATCCTTCCCATACAGTAGAGTGATCTGCATGTGCTTATACGATGCTGGGAGCAAGGTAAAAAGCAATAAAGCATTGTCTTCTTCCTCCACCTTCACACCAACTATACAACCCCATATTCGATGGGTAGGACCAAGATCTCCCAAGGACCCGGGCTGGGTTATCCGTGGGCTAATGTTAAGCATATTGGGTCAGGCAAGAGGACTGGGCGGGAGTGTTCTCGCCGGGAGCGGGCGGGAAGGCTCTCGCCCAAGGGTTATATAGCGTCAGCTCGTCAAGCTCAGAACGTCGAGCTGAGAACGCTGGTTCGTCGAGCTCAGATCGTCGAGCTAAGAAAGATGGTCTGTCGGGCAGGCGAAAAGGCTTCGGCCCTAGGCCAGCGGGAAGGCTCCCGCCCTGGGCAGGTGAAAGGGCTCGCGTCTCTCTTTGTCAGAAGCTCAGCGCCCCCTTTGGTTTTTTGTTCCCGCTTGGGGTAGGAGGGAAGGCTCGCGCTCAGAGCAAGCAGGGTTCCCACAGAGCTCAGCAGGAAGAGCTTCCACAAGGTGGAACCCAGGTGGGACCCAGATGTGGGACCCAGACCTGAAATTACCTAAATATCCCTTGGTCTGCATTTAGCTCTTCATAACAGCGAAGTTTGGCTAGTGGCAAATCAACTCAAGGGCTTGATAGTAATTTTAGGGCAGCAAAAGTACGCTTTTGACAGATCAGACTTTGAAAACTTATAAATAGACCCATGAAGTTCTTCAGAATGCAAGCCATCATCATTTCTACAATTCTCTAGTGTGCTTTCTGAGGTTCTCCTAGCCCAGCTATTGGTTTTGGAGGGGAATCGCTCAGAGATCTTCCGGGTTAGTGGAGGGACCTCCCAGCTGAGGCTAAGGGTCAGTTCTAGGTTCTTCGTTGCTAGTCAGAGGTTAAGGTTTGGGAGAAGTAGGTGCTAGCTACACCCCTAACATCCGAACTCTCGTTGAGGCCATTTTTGGCTTCAACATTTCTGGTGCGGTGAGCGTAGACCATAGCTGGTATAGAAAAATTTCAAGCTGAGACTCATGGCTGGGGATGAAGGAGAAGGAGCTGGTTCAGGAGGTGCCTCCTCTCTAGGAGGTTGGGTGACGTTAGGGATGCTAGAAAACTTTAGGCCAGAAGTCCTCCAAACCATCCACCTGGCCTTCTCAGCAAGGAGCGAGTGGGCCACGCCTCAAGTCCCAGTGGTTGTCGTTCCGTATTTGGGCGAGAATGCCCCCGGGAAGCGTCCCGGGAAAGTGGTTCCGGCGAAAGGTGCCGAGAGGGATCTCGCCGGGAGGGAGCTGTTCCTTGGGCAGACCAGCGCCGACAGGGCCAGTAAGCCGAGGCAACGTGAGGAGCCTTCTCGGTAGGCTGTGGGCGGGAGCCCCTTTAGTGAGCTTATCATTTAAGCTCCGGTTCTAGAAGGGTTCTGGGAGCCGGACATGTCATACTACACAGGGAGGGACGACCCTTCACAACATGTGCAGTGGTTCGAAGATGTCGTTTCCATAAGGTAAATGTCGGATGCATTCAAGTGTAGGCTCTTTGCCATCACGTTGAAGGAAAAGGCAAGGGACTGGTTCCACCAGTTGCCGGCAAATTATATCTACAGTTTTGAGGATCTGCGGCGCGGGTTCCTGCTGAGGTTCTTGACGTCAAAGAAGAGGAAGAAGGGGGCGAAGTGCCTGTTCACGATCAAGTAGAAGCCGGAGGAGACGCTGGGACGCTATGTTGATAGGTTCTAGGAGGAGATTCTGCAAGTGCAAGAGATGTCAGGGAATACATTGATGCTTGCCTTCACCTTGGGTTTAAGGCACAACTTCTTTAGCATGGAGTTGAAGCGAGTTCCCCCCCTCTCCTTTAAGGAGTTGATGGAGAGGGCGGCGAAGGAGATCGAGATTGAGGCGGCCAATCCGGCGTTCGTTAAGAAGTTAGCCAAGTTGGCGGAGGAGGACGTGAAGGAATCAGGAGCTGGGAGGCAGAAAGAGTAGAGGGAGCAGAGGGAGCAGAGGGAAGAGAGGAGAAGAGAAGAGCCCAGGGGCCAAGGGAATCAGGGGCAGACCTAAGGGTGGGGGTGTAGGGAGCTAAACAATCGGTTGGGCTGGAGGCCCCAAGAAGGTCACCCCCAAGGGCAGGGGGGGGATGGCAGGGCGGAGACAACTTCCGTGAACAAAGGAGGTTCAATCAGCCAGCCTGGAGGCAAGGACAAAGGGACCCCCTCCCGCTGCAGCAAGAGGCGATGGAGATTGCGAGGGAAAGAGGAGGAAGGTGGGGAGCTCGAGGGGGAGCAAGGAGAAGAGAGGGCAGGGTAGTTGCCCTTTTGTGACTTTCACCAGGAAGTGGGTCACGTAATGGCCACCTGCCCCGAGTTCTTGGAGATCAGAGGGGCTAGGAGGCAGGTCCAGCAGCAGCCACCTGTGAGGATTGAAGAAGTTCAGCCAGGAGGAGGAGAAGATAGATGCGAGGACCGGGCGGATGTGGGGGCCCGAGGAGGGATCGGGGTGATCCATGGGGGTTTGTGGATCGAAGCCACTCGCAAAGGGAGCTTCCATACCATGTACCGAAGGAGTGTCGCCTTGAACTCCCAGACCCCCCCCAGGAGGAGGAGAGGATCACTTTCTATCAAAGGATATGCCGGACTATGAAGACCCGTTCTGTGACGCCTTAGTGATCCAGATGGCGATGGAAAACTTCACGGTCTCCCAGATCTTGGTGGACAACGGGAGCTCCGTGAACGTGATCTTCAAGAAAGACTTTGACGAGATGAAGGTGGAAGCTCGGAGGGTTCTAGACTCGGATGGACCGTTGTTTGGGTTCTCGGGGGATCAAAAGGAAGTAGAGCGTGGAGTAGGGCTGCATGTGATGTTGGGAGGGGGGGGGGGGGGTCGAGGAACTGTCGTTCGTCATCGTTGACGCTCCGAGCAGCTACAACGCAATCTTTGGGCGACCCCTTATCAGCACCTTTCGTTGCGTCCCCTCCTCATTTCATTTATGCCTAAAGTTTAGCAGCAAAGGAGTGCAGGTCAGGATCAGGGGAGATCCAAAGGTGGCGAGGCAGTGCTACGTGACTGCCGTCAATACCATATCCTGGATGGCGGAAGCGGAAGAGCTGGAGAGGGAGATGGAAAGGGAGGAGGAATTTGTGGGAGAAGGAGTGGAGCCTAGGTGAGGCTGGGGAGGAAGTTGTGGGAGGAGTGGAGAGCCTAGGTGAGGCTGGGGAGGAAGTTGTGGGAGAAGGAGTGGAGAGCCTAGGTGAGGCTAGAGAGGAAGCTGTGGGAGGATTGGTAAGCCTAGGTGAGGCTTGAGACAAAGCTGAGGGAGGAGTGTAGAGCCTAGGTAAGGCTGAAGAGGAAGCTACAAAGGAAGGAGTGATGAGCCGAGGAGAGGCTGGAGAGCACGCTGCGAAGGAGTAGGGGGAAGAGGGAGAAATTGGGGGTGAGACCCAGAGAGGTGAAGAAGTAGAGTTGCATGGGAAAGGCTTGTTGGAAGCAATGGAGGTGGAGAGGCTAGAAGACGAGGAGGAGTTGGGGGAAGAGGAGGAAAGGGCCAACTGGGAGCAGTCTCGGCTGGAATCGGCGGAGGAAGTCGTGGAGATAAAGGTCGTCAGTAAGGCAGGGAAGGTAGAGATGGTGAGGGTCAGCGGGGGCTTAGGCCCAGAAGACGAAGAAAGGATGCTGGTTTCATTTTGGAGATCCAGTACCCAGGCTGGGTCTCCAATGTGATAATGGTAAAGAAGAGTGATGGGAGGTGGCGCATGTGTGTAGACTTTTCTTTAATTAATAAATCATGCCCTAAAGATTGCGACCCCCTGCCTCGGATCGACATGTTGGTTGATTCAGCCGTCGGTTTTTCTATTATGAGTTTCTTGGATGCTTTTTCAGGTTATCATCAGATCCACATGCATCCCCCCGACGTCAAGGATGTCTCCTTCATCACAAGGGAGGGATGTTACAACTATAAAATGATGCCTTTTGGGCTTATGAACGCAGGGGCAACCTACCAGCGTATGATGGACCGGGTCTTCCAAGACCAAAGGGGGAGGAACCTGGAAGTTTACGTCGATGATCTTATGGTATAGAGCAGGGGGTGGACTTGCACCTACTTGACTTAGAGGAGGCGTTCGCGACCCTGCGAAAGTTCAAGATGAGGCTAAACTCCTAGAAGTGTGTCTTTTGGGCAAGTCGAGGCAAATTCCTTGGGAACCTCCTAACCCCGGCGGGGGTTGAGCCTAACCTGGATAAGGTCAAGGCCATCGTGGAGTTGGTGTCGCCTCACAATGCCAAGAAATTTCAGCGCTTGACAGGTAAGTTGGCCGAGTTGAGCCGTTTTCTCTCCCGAGCCGGGGATAAGTGATCTCCCTTCTTCAAAACGCTTCGGGGGAGCAAACAGTTTGAGTGGACGGAGGAATGTGAGGAGGCTTTCCGAGCATTCAAGGCTCAACTGTCCCAAGCATCGCTCCTTCAGAGCCCGAAGGAGGGGGAGGATCTAACCCTGTATCTTGGGGTAGGGGCAGAAGCGATGAGTTCTGTTTTGGTGCGGGAAGAAGGGAAGAAGCAGCTTCCAATCTATTACGTCAGTAGGATCTTGAAGAAGGCGGAACTTCGCTACCCCATCCTGGAGAAGTTGGCTTTCTCTCTAGTCATCTCGGACAGAAAGCTCAGGCCGTATTTCCAAGCTCATTCAATCAAGGTGGTGACGGACCATCCCTTGCACAAGATCTTTGAAGGGGTGGAGCATTCAGGGCAGTTGGCCAAGTAGTCCATTGAACTTAGCGAATTCGATGTCTCCTTCATGACAAGGCTCTCCATCAAGGCACATGCAGTGGATGACTTCTTGGCCGACTACGTCACAGAGCTGGAGGGGGAGCACTGCCAAGGGAAGCGTGGAAGATGAACATTGACGGAGCCTCGGGGAAACATTCCCTTGGGGGAGGTGTTGTGTTGGTAAGTCCCCAGGGGGTCATCATAGAGCAAGCAGTGGCGCTGCACTTCCCAGTCACAAACAATCAAGTGGAGTATGAGGCTGTCATCGCAGGGTTAAGGCTGGCCAATGAGCTCGGGGTTCACGACGTAGAGGTGGTCACAGATTCACTAGTAGTGGTGTCACAGGTCAGGGGGGAATAAGAAACCCGGGAACCCACCCTCCAGAAGTACTTATCCAAGGTGAGAGTGGTTATTGGGGGGGGGGGGGTTTCGAGCGTTCTCGATACAGCACGTCCCCAGGGAGGAGAATGAAGCGGTTGACCGATTGGCCAAGTTTGGACCCCGAGGGGGGGGGACCTTGACCGAGCTATTTCATCCAACAATCGAGGAAGGGGAGTTGATGGAGGTGGATCGACGACCCTCATGGGTGGATCCATTTGTTACTTTCCTCACCACGGGCAACCTCCCCAAAGGGGTCAAGGAGGCAAAGGTCCTTCGGCATAAAACAGCTCACTGTCTTATGCATGAAGGGAGCTTACATCAGAAGATGCTATCGGGCTTTCTAGAACGATGTGTGGTGGAGGAAGAGATACCAAGGATTTTGGAGGAGGTGCACTCCGGGGAATGTGGTAGCCATTCAGGAGGAAGAACGTTGGATGCAAGGGTAGTCAGACAGGGATACTTCTGGCCTACCCTGAGGAAGGAAACAGCAGAGTTTGCGAGGAGGTGCCAAAAGTGCCAGCTCTACACCCCCTTCAGCTCTTGTCTGCCCAAAGGCTCCGAAGCAACACGGCGTCGTGACCTTTTGCCATCTGGGGGATGGACTTAGTTGGACCTTTCCCTCCAGCAAGCGGACAGAGGAGGTTCCTCCTAGTCATGATTGATTACTTCTCGAAGTGGATGGAAGTCAAGGCGTTGGCCAAGGCAACCTCTCAGGTAATCAGGAACTTCGTCTGGGGAGAGATCATCTACAGGCACGGGTTGCTTAAGGCCATTGTCACGGACAACGGACCACAATTCTCAAGCGAAGAGTTCATTAGCTTCTACACCCAGCTAGGGGTCGACCTCAGGTTTGCCTCCGTCCACCACCCCAGGAGCAATGATCAGGTGGAGGCGGCGAACAAGATCATAGTGAACCTGCTCAAGAAGAAGGTTGAAAACTTGAGGGGGAATTGGGTAGACCAACTCCCCTCGGTATTATGGGCCCTGCGGACAACCCCAAACACGACCACTGGAGAGACCCTCTTCAAGCTCTCGCATGGTTGTGAGGCGGTCCTGCCTGTGGAATTTGAGGCTCACTCCCCTCGAGTTGCGGCGACCAACAAATGAGATGAGCCATGGAGGGAAGGAAATGAGGAGGAGCTATAGTTCTCATTGGACATGGTGGAGGAAACGTGGCCTCCGTCAGGCAAGAAGAGGTCAAGCGACGGATGACAAAGTACTTCGACAAGCACATAAGGATCAAACAATTCGCCAAAGGAGATCTAGTCCTAAAGAAAGTTAATGCGACCGGAAGATCGGCTCCAGTGGGTAAACTTAACCCCAATTGGGAGGAGCCTTACTTTGTGGAAAAATTCCTAGGGTCGGGGGGATACCACCTCCAGAATGTGGAAGAGGTATCCATGAGCCATACATGGAGTGTCGATGACCTGAAGCGCTTCTACCCTTAGTGGGAGACAAGGTTGTAAATCTTATTTGTAATAAATTCATTGAGTTATTTCATGGTCGGTTCCTTTGAGTTATTTCATGGTCGGTTTCTTTTGAGAGTTGAAAAAAGAGGTTGGTAGTTAGCAAGACCCCGAGATGATCCCACTGCTCAGGCTCCCACTAGTTGACAGGTCTGGAAGGCGCGCTCGGCCCTGGGTAGACCCGCTGCCAGACTCTCACTAACTGGCAGGGCCGTAGGCTCGCCTGGGGGGGGGGGGGGGGGGTAAGAGAATACCTCGAGTAGTGATTCCGCTACGCAGACTCTCCTAGCTGGCAGGGCTGGAAGGCACGCTCGGCACCGGGTAGACTCACTGTCTAGGCTCTCATTAGCTGGGCAGGGTTGTAGGCACACCTGGGGAGAAAGGATGAAAGGTTGAAGGATGAATTGAGAAACTAAGCAAGACCCCGAGATGATCCCGCTGCTCAGGCTCCCACTAGCTGGTAGGTCTGGAAGGCGCGCTTGTCCCCGGGTAGACCTGCTGCCAGGCTCTCACTAGCCGGCAGGGTCGTAGGCTCACCTGGGGGGAGGGGGTAAGGGAATTCCTCGAGTGGTGATTCCGCTGTGCAGACTCTCCTAGCAGGCAGGGCTGGAAGGGACGCTCGGCCCCGAGTAGACTCGCTGTCCAGACTCTCATAGCTGAGCAGGGTTGTAGGCACACCTGGGGGAAAGGATGAAAGGTTGAAGGAAGAATTGAGAAACTAAGAAAGACCCCGAGACGATCCCGCTGCTCAGGCTCCCACTAGCTGGCAGGTCTGTAAGGCGCGCTAATCCCCGGGTAGACCTTCTGCCATGCTCTCACAAGATGGCAGGGCTGTAGGCTCGCCTGGGGGGGGGGGGGGGGGGTAAGGGAATACCTCGAGTGGTGATTCCGCTGCGCAGACTCTCCTAGCTGGCATGGCTGGAAGGCACGCTCGACCACGGGTAGACTCGCTGTCCAGGCTCTCATTAGCTGGGATGGGTTGTAGGCACACTTGGGGGGAAAGGATGAAAGATTGAAGGAAGAATTGAGAAACCAAGCAAGACCCCGAGATGATCCCGCTGCTCAGGCTCCCACTAGCTGGCATGTCTGGAAGGCGCGCTCGGCCCCGGGTAGACCCTGCTAGGCTCTCACTAGCTGGCAGGGCTGTAGGCTTGCTTGAGGGGTAAGGGAATACCTCGAGTGGTGATTCCGCTGCGCAGACTCTCCTAGCTGGCAGGGCTGGAAGACACACTCGTCCCCGGGTAGACTCGCTGTGCAGGCTCTCATTAGCTGGGCAGGGCTGTAGGTAAACCTAGGGGAAAGGATGAAAGGTTAAAGGAAGAATTGAGAAACTAAGCAAGACCCCGAGATGATCTCGCTGCTCAGGCTCCCACTAGCTGGCAGGTCTGGAAGGCGCGCTTGTCCCCGGGTAGACCTGCTGTTAGGTTCTCACTAGCTGGCAGGGGCGTTGGCTCGCCTGGGGGGTAAGGGAATACCTCGAGTGGTGATTCCGCTGCGCAGACTCTCCTAGCTGGCAGGGTTGGAAGGCACGCTAGACCCCAGGTAGACTCGTTGTCCAGGATCTCATTAGCTGGGCAGAGTTGTAGGAATACCTGGGGGGAAAGGATGAAAGGTTGAAGGAAGAATTGAGAAACTAAGCAAGACCCCAAGTTGATCCCGCTGCTTCGGCCCCCACTAGTTGGCAGGTCTGGAAGGCGCGCTCGGCCCCGGGTAGACCCGTTGTCAGGCTCTCACTAGCTGGCAGGGCCGTAGGCTCGCTTGGGGGGGGGGGGGAAGTGAATACCTCGAGTGGTGATTCCGCTGCGCATACTCTCCTAGCTGGCAGGGCTGGAAGGCACGCTCGGCCCCGGGTAGACTTGCTGTGCAGGCTCTCATTCGTTGGGCAGGGCCGTAGACACACCTGGTGGGAAAGGATGAAAGGTTGAAGGAAGAATTGAGAAACTAAGCAAGACCCAGAGATAATCCCGCTGCTCAGGCTCCCACTAACTGACAGGTCTGGAAGGCGCGCTCGGCCTCGGGTAGACCCGCTACCAGGCTCTCACTAGCTTGCAGGGCCGTAGGCTCGCCTAGGGGGGGAGGAAATACCTTGAGTGGCGATTCCTCTGCGCAAACTCTCCTAGCTGTCAGGGCTGGAAGGCACGCTCGGCCCCGGGTAGACTCGCTGTCCAGGCTCTCATTAGCTGGGCAGGGCTGTAGGCACACCTGGGGGGAAAGGATGAAAGGTTGAAGGAAGAATTGAGAAACTAAGCAAGACCCTTAGATGATCCCGCTGCTCAGGCTCCCACTAGCTGGTAGGTCTAGAAGGCGCGCTCGACCCCGAGTAGACCCGCTGCCAGGCTCTCACTAGCTGACAGGGACATAGGCTCGCCTGGGGGGGGGGGGGGTAAGGGAATACCTCGAGTGGTTATTCCGCTGCGCAGACTATCCTAGCTGGCAGGGCTAGAAGGCACGCTCGACCTCGGGTAGACTCGCTGTCCAGGCTCTCATTAGCTGGGCAGGGTTGTAGGCACACCTGAGGGTAAGGATGAAAGGTTGAAGAAAGAATTGAGAAACTAAGCAAGATCCCTAGTGGACCCACTGTCAGGCTCTCACTAGCTGACAGGGTCGTGTGATATCTTGGGGGGAAGAAGGAAGAAGGGGATTTTTGTTTAAGTGGTCCCAGGTGGGCCCGATAACTAAGTTTAAACCAAGCAGACACGACAGTTGAAATCATGATGGATTCACGATGCTCTCGATGACAACTTCCCACACAGCTAACACCAATCCCCAAGTGAGGATGGGATGACCCAGACCCCTCTCGATAGGCCTCTCGGCAGGGGTCTCGATAAGGTTCTCAACATAACCCTCTCGATAGGGGTCTCGCCCAGGCTCTCGTCGTAGCCCTCCCGCTTGGGGTCCTGGCCAGCACCTTTCGACAAGGCTCTCGACACGACCCCTTTCAGCAAGGCATTCGGCAGGTCCATTCCGGCAAGTTTTACTGGGCCAGCTCTTCGAACCGGCGGAGGCCATCACCTAAGAGCCTAGGGTTCGCGCAACAGTCATGAACATCGCAACAAAAAGACAGATCTTTCAAAACGAAGTAATAGTGGAAGCATTGGTTGGGGGATCTCGCCCCTTACCAAAGTTACAAAAAATACAATTTTACGTGTTCACAAAAATAAGATTACAACGAAAGCTCAAAATTGTGGAAGCGATTGTGTAGGCTTGTCGGGGGTCCCGCCGGAGTTTCCGCTTGAGGTCTCGCCGGAGGTCCTGCTGTAAGTTCCGCTGGGGGTGTAGCTGGAGGACTCGCCGAGCGAGTTGCCGCCTGTTTCCTCGTCCAAGACCACCTCCGCCGTGTTGATGGTTGGAGAGATGTCCTCTCCCGCAGGCCTAGGGATGGGCTCTAACAACCATGGCAAAACACCTTGCGCCATCAGGGTCTTGCCTCCTTCGTTCAGAAGCTCCGTCTCTCGCAACACCCTGATGACCGCCTTGGTCGTAGCTTGCGCATTCTCCTGGATGATCACGTCGAGCTCGTATGCGGAATAGTGGCGGCGCTCCACTCTCTCCTCCAGCGACGGTCGGGTCAGAGCCAGGGCCATCGCCTCCTCCAGGCGCTTCATCTCGGCTCGCAACAGCTGGTTCTCGCACTCGACGCCGACCACTTTGGCGCGAGTCAATTGGGCTTGCGCGGAGTCCCGCGAGAAGGTCCTGTTAGACAAAATGTATGTGCTAAATATACATATTAAGAGAGTGTGAGTGTTGGAAGGTCCCGCTTACCTCGGTGACCGGGCGAAGGGAGAGAAGCTTTTGGGCGGCCGCTAAGTCAGTCTTCAGGCTGGCCACCTCAGCAACGGACGCATCCCTCTACTTGATCGTGTCAACGAGATTGCGCTCTATGGTGAGGGTGCGGCGCCCAGCCATGTGCGAAAGCTGGACCGCGCGATGTTGGGCCTGGGCAGCGTCGAACACGAGGTCCCGGGATGTCGTCCGGTCAAACGTGCTGGCGTCTTCCCTGCTATAGAGGTCATAGCCTAGCGTGAAGGCGTGGCCGGTGCTTGAATCCTGCTCCCTCCAGGAGGGAAGAAGGGTGGAAACTGCGACGCGGTTGGTAGTGTGATCCCACTGGAGCAAAGCCAGGCCCTCCGTATCCTTGTACTTATCGCCAAAGCCGAAATTCCGGTTCCCTTTTGGCACCGGCTTGCGAGAGGACTCGACCCGGGTCTCTGCGGTAGGCTGGACGGCATCCGCCTCACCGACAACTGAAGGGATCTCGACAGGGGTTTCGGCGGGAGCCAGTACGACAAATTTATCCTTGTCGCCAGCCGATGGTTTTGATCTATTGAGAGGAGGGTCAGGGTGGGGACTCGGCTTCCGCTTCTGGGCACTTGGCGCTGAAGAGGATCTCGGCTCCTCCCGGCAAGCGGTTGTGGCAGACTTGGCGAGAGGCAAGGGGTCGACGAGTGCCTTGGTCTCGTCAAAGGGTTGGTGGAAGGGGATTTCTCGTTCACCTGCGAGACCCATGGCTAAGTAACCCTGTTTCTCAAGTCAAAACAAAGGATTGTGAGAATAGACTGAGATAATACCTTCACCGGGAGGAACAGGCAGGAGAGAATCCAGGTCTCGTCAAAGGAACGGGACATCAAAAATCTTAGTCCTGAAAAATTTGACGAGGGCGCCCTCTCGCCCTCCGAGAGCGGGAGGCTTATAGGTCGCGTCGTCATACTGAACAGGCGTGAGCGGAATGTTTCCAAAGTCATCAGAGACAAAAACAAATCTCTGTCCCCATTGTTGGTTTTTGTTGGCGAGACCGCTCGTCTTCACCAATTGCCCCGAGAAGAAGACTACTCCGCCTTTCGCGCGGAAGTTGAACAGTTTCCGGAAGATGGGCAGGCTAAATTCAATCCCTTCCGCCTTCATGTAACAGATGAAGGCCACTAGAATCGCGAAGGAGTTTGGGTTGAGCTGGGCCGGCACCACCCCATAGTATCGAAGGGCCTGGCGCACTTCCGGCCAGAGGGGGAGGCGGAACCCCGCCTCGAAGTGATCTAGGGGAATGTCAAGCTCCCCGGCCGACGCAAGGTTAACTTTGTCGACGTTAACGGGGTTCCGCGTCGAGAACCCAGTGGGGATGAAGTTGGCGACTTTCATGTCGAACTCCTCCAAAGTCAGCCGGCAGGGAGGGAAATTGTGTTCAAGAAAGGATTGCGCACACTTGGAGCGGCCATCGCCCTCGCCAGGAATTTCGAAGAGAAGGCGAGATCCTTTGCGCTGTAGAGGTCAGCGAGAGCAGTCGGGAGAAGGACAGAGGCTTGGAATCAAAGAAGAAAATGCAGAGAAGTAAATGTGGTTGGTGGATTGGCCTATTTATTGAGGATACGGTAATCATGAGTCTTTTCTTAAGAAATGTGGCAGGGGAACGGTCAACGAGTCGGCAAATCTTGACATCCTGACTCCTCGGTTTCCGTTTTGCCAGTCAGCTCTCCTTGGACCTGCAGGAAGCAAGAACCTTTGGGAAGGCTAGGAAGAAGACAAACGATCTTAGCACGCGAGAAGTATTGAGCGAGGTGTATAGGTCAAGCATTCACAAAGTATCAAAGAGAGCATGCGAAGAACAGACGAGAAGGACATAGATACAAAGGGGGTCTCGTTGAGCGAGAGAATCCAAACAGCAAAAGGTAAAAAAAAGGGGGAAATAATAATAACAAATAATACTCATAATAATTGTCAGCTGCCGAAAGGCACAGGTTTTACAAAGGGGAAGGGGTGGGCTGGAGGGGTTGGGGAGAGAAGAGAAGAGATAAAGGCCACAAGGCTCAGTGCGGCTCCCACCTCCAACGACCCCAATCTCATCTCCCCGGCCTTGGAGGTGCCCGCGGATTGTAGAAGGCCGTCAGGGCAGTCAGCCCTTGGTTGGCCAAGCGGAGCTGACCCTGAACTCGCGCGATATATCTTCTGGGGGAGGTCTTAGTGGAAAGCGTCTCCTGGGACTCCATTTTGCCAATGAGGTAGGCGCACTCCCGCTCGACAATCCCCAACCGCCGCTCCATCGTCCCCAGTCGCTGCTCCATTGTCTCTTGGATTCCCTTCACCGCCGCGGAGTTGTCTCGCTGACGCCGCACAAGCTTCGATAGGATTGACACAATGTAACACCCTATCCGTCAAATAGTATATAGTCGTAGGTGCGGCCGGGGCCCGGCGTCATATACCACGGACAGACCGGTGGGTTACTCATTGAAACCAATCAACCAAACACAACGCCCTACACAGAGCATCTAGCGAAAGTAAATTATTAAGTTATAAAGGAAAGAACCCAGCATAAGCACAAATGTCCACTACTCAAACAAACATGAATGTATAATACATGAGTATTGACCTTATGACCTTACAATAATTTGCTCAAATATAAGTGTCTTCCAAACCTCGACATGCAGGCCGGTCACACATGAGAATACAAGAAATTACTCAAAAATTAGGCCTTCGAGGGCCGGCTCAGCAACTTGGGCTTTAGCCCGCTATTTACCGCTCGGCTCCGCAGCACCTGCAAGCACAATTCACCGTAACAGTGGCAAACAAGAATAACGGTCAGCTAAAGCTGACCAAATTATAACAATTCCGCCCCCAAATCGGGGCGGCAAAGCTCCTTCCCTGCACTTATTAGCAAAATAAGCAATATAACAAATAAACACAACATCAAAGGTGCACGCACACACGATCGTACACCTCGTGCTCTCAGGGCACTTACTCGGTGTAGCCAGTCCGAACCCGGTCCGATCCTTGACTTCACCACCACCCCTAGGGGCGGCAAACCTTATGAGAATTTAGTCCTTTCAGCCGTATCCTAAACTCGTTCTCCAAATCATCGGTAAGTCCCACGTTAACTTTAGGTCACTTTAACCGAAATAGAAGGAGTGGGTAGGGTTCCACCAGCCCGTTGCTCACCCTGCCATGACCATTTGGCCTTTAACGCGGGCCAAGCTTTCCCCAGTCCCAACTATTGATCAAACACGGTACATAGCCCCGCTATATACCCGGCTGGCTCCCAGACCACCGAAATGGCAGAAATGCGTTTCCGCCCAGATTTCCGGGTGCACCTTGGGATTAATCCCCAAGATTCCCTGATGCATTCTAACGCATAGCAACCCGAAAACAAACAAAATGCACGGAGTCTTCTCCGGCACAATATGCATAGCAAAACATCACCGATCCAGACCAACATGTCCGGGTAGGCTTCACACACCATGTCTATGTTCGTACTACGATTCCGAACTCTAACAAGGGGGACTTTACATATCTACCCCAAGAAATACTGCAAACTCACCGCACACTCGCGGGAGCGAGTTTTCCCATGCAAAGGAAGAAGATCTTCACATGCTCAAGTTGAAAATCGTTACCCTAGCATTTCTCCTCGGCGACATGGAAAACTACGCGGATGAAAAGCACCGCGATGATCTTGCCTCCGCAGATCTGGGCTCGGTTTGCGATTTGGCGCTCCGAATCTCCTCCGACGACCGGATCTCCCTCTACCTCCTTCCTCCTTGCTCTCCCTTATCTCTAGGATGTAGAAAGAGAGTGGCTCCAACACAAATGAGGGTTTGAACCCTAAGCCTGGCTTAAAACCCAACCACGAGAGGCCTGAGCCATTAGATCCCAAAGTAAGGAAACGAACGGCTGCGATATGCCCAGAAAATAAACTTCTTGGGCCGAACATGGCTTGCGACACGCCCGTGTACAAGTCTGTGTCACTCATTCGCCGTCGAAACCGTCGCGACCCAAAAAGAACATGGGCACTCGACACGCCCGTGTCAGGCTTGACACGCCCGTGTCATAC
This sequence comes from Platanthera zijinensis, assembly GCA_039513925.1. Taxonomy (NCBI): domain Eukaryota; kingdom Viridiplantae; phylum Streptophyta; class Magnoliopsida; order Asparagales; family Orchidaceae; genus Platanthera; species Platanthera zijinensis. Next base: position 39,802,859 of record CM077080.1, read on the forward strand.
AGTACACGCCCGTGTAGCTGGGCGTGTTCCTATATCGACACAGGTCCAAAACGACCAGAGCACGACATGGCCACGCCCGTGTCACATGCCGTGTGCTAGACACGCCCTAGGACGCTCCCGTGTCCCAAGCCGTGTAGCTGCCTTAGTACAGCTCGCCAAGTGACCCGAGCAGGATACGGATGTTCGACACGCCCGTGTCGAATTTCACACGCCCGTGTCGGACCCGAACACGCCTGGGCTCAGGCCGTGCGTCCTCACTCAACGATCATTGAGTGAAAGGCTTTGAGTGACTGACACGCCCTGGGACACGCCCGTGTACCAGGCCGTGTTCACACCCCGACGACCGTTGACTGCGATTTCGTCGACCAAACGACCATCGTCGAACCCGAGCACGACACGCCCTGGTACACGCCCGTATCCCAGGCCGTGTCACCTCTACCAAATCCCAGATTTGGCTCAAAACACCACCTGTCACTCTTTTGAGTTTCGGGGCATTACACACAATCCTTTGCCGCCGCGCTTTGCCACTCCCGGAGGCTTCAAGAAAGTCTTCCATCTCACTAGGAGAGGGGAGGGGTGAGTCTCCCCCATCTTCTTTTTCCTCCTATTCATGCTCATCTTCATCTTCTTCCTCTTCGGCTTCCGCATCCTGCACCCTTGGACCTGAAGGGTAGTCGGTCAGATCAAAGTAGGAGCGAGAGGGAAAATGATAGGTTCCCGCATACCTGAGTTGTGGCCGGGGGTTCCCGCCGACGGTTGGAGAGAGGGACCAGACAGTCCCTCAGGGCTCTTTCCAAAGAGCAGGTGAAGCGGTTTTCCGCGCCCGGGGCGTAACATCCTACGCTCCAAGGTCTCGGCCTCCGTCGGTAGGGGGGCAGAGGCACCCTTTTCGACCGGAGGCTAGGATTCCAGGGCGGAAGCTAATGTTTCAGCAACAGCCTCTCCGGTCGTGGGAGCGGTGTCGACCGCTTGGTTGACGGGATCTTCGGTAGCGGAAGCCCTGGGTCTCGGGTCAACGAGGTCCAAGTTTCCAAGAGAAGGCGCTACGAGAAGCATGGTCAGCGGAAGACAAGAGTAGATCAGTTAAAGCGAAAGCCACAGAATGAAATACCAGGAGTACTAGGGAGATTGGCGGGATTAGTTGGAGGGGTGGCCTCGAGTTGGATGGTGGAGCCTCGAGGAGGCGGCGGGACGCCTCAGCATCCGCCAGAGGGTTGTCGGCGACGCCTTTCAGCACCGTCTCCTGCGAGAAGGGTGATACATCAGTACACGACCTAGTTCATTGAGAAAGTTCACGCCTATGTGCGAGACGAGAAAAGTACCTCTGGCAGTGAAGGAGGATTCTCATCGTGGTTTGGAGTTGGGGTAGGCGAGGCTCGGTTCTCCTTCAAGAGGTCGTGCCTGACCGATTTGTCTTTCTTCTTTTTCTTCTTTAGGCGGGAGCTCTCACCGGATGGTTTTTCGCTAGCTGACTTCTCGCCCACTACCTTCTGGTCGGCGGGCCTCTTGCCCATCAACCAAGGGGCGACCTTGGCGCAGTCGGCACGGGCCCGCGCCTGAGCCGTGGCGAGGCGGTCCTGAAGCTCCGCCGAGAGTTGCTTTTCAGCGTTTTTGGCACGTATTTTCATGGCCCTGCAGGGGCTCGAGCAGAAAGTAATGACGAAAGAGACAGTTTGAAAGATAAACTCAGCGGTGTTTTTATAGGATGGAAGTGGGGTCTGCAGAAAGATTCCCTGCCAGATCAGCATGTACTCACCTAATAATAGGGGTTGAACGTGTCTTTCCGAGTGCAAGGCTAGCTCGCAAAGAGCTGAGATTGTGTGCCACCCCATATTTGATGGGTAGGACCAAGATCTCCCAAGTACCCGGGCTGGGTTAGCCGCGGGCCAATGTTAAGCATATTGGGTTAGGCAAGAGGACTGGGCGGGAGTGTTCTCGCCGGGAGCGGGCGGGAAGGCTCTCGTCCAGGGGTTATGTAGCGTCAGCTCATCGAGCTCAGAACGTTGAGCTGAGAACGCTGGTTCGTCGAGCTCAAATCGTCTAACTGAGAACGCTAGTTCGTCGAGCTCAGATCATCGAGCTGAGAACGATGGTCCGTCGGGCAGGCGAAAAGGCTTCCGCCCTAGGCCGGCGGGAAGGCTCCCGCCCTGGGCAGGCGAAAGGGCTCTCGCCTCTCTTTGTCGGAAGCTCAGCACCCCCTTTGGTTTTTGTTCCCGCTTGGGGTAGGCGGGAAGGCTCGCGCACAGAGTAAGCAGGGTTCCCATAGAGCTCAGCAGGAAGAGCTTTCGCCAGGTGGAACCCAGGTGGGACCCATACCTGAAATTACCTAAATACCCCTTGGTCTGCATTTAACTCTTCAGAACAACGGAGTTTGACTATTGGCAGATTAATCGAGGGGCTTGATAGTAATTTTAGGGCAGCAAAAGTACGCTTTTGCAGACCAGACTTTGAAAACTTATAAATAGACCCATGGAGTTCTTCAGAAAGCAAGCCATCATCATTTCTACAATTCTCTAGTGTGCTTTCTGAGGTTCTCCTAGCCCAGCTATTGGCTTTGGAGGGAAAGCACTCAGAGATCTTTCGGGTTAGTGGAGGGACCTCCCAGATGAGGCTAAAAGTAAGTTCTAGGTTCTTCATTGCTAGTCAGAGGTCAAGGTTTGGGAGAAGTAGGTGCTGGCTATACCCCCAAGGTCCGAACTCTCGTTGAGGCCATTTTTGGCTTCAACACCAACCACATGCAGTTGGCTCTGAAGTCCATTGAACACGTTGAAGTGTTCCAGCAGGTTACCACCTTTTTGCATTTTCAGACCGTACAATCTCTGCTTCAGTAACAGCCTCGTGGTCAACGACTTGCTCATGTAGAGTCCCTCCAGCTTCTCCTACAACGTGACAGCTTACTCTTCAATACCGATGTTGAACAACACCTTGTCGTCGACACATATCCTTATAACGCTAGCGGCGCGCTCATCCATCTCTGCCCACTCAGAATCCTTCACCGAAGCGGGCAAAGAATCACGCCCCCGTAGCACTTGGATCAACGCCTACTTAACCAACATATTTTTGACCCGAATCTGGCACATGCGAAAGTTCCCTCTACGGTCAAACTTTTCCACCGAATATCTGGCCAACACAATGTTCTTCCCTGCCATAGTTGTCTGCTGTACCTCTAGGTAATCTGATTAATTCACGGATCAGATCTGGAAAGATAGTGAGCGGGCCGATGTAATCAACCTAAAATCAGAACGTCCAATCAGTCACCTACTCGGAACCTGACTCTGATACCACTTGTTGTAAAATGTGGTACACACACAGACACAACTATAAAATATTGCAGATACTCAAGAACACAAAATATAGCCACACAATTTATATAATAAAAATATAAATTTAAATACAAAGAAAATATGAGGAAAAATGACCGTCCGATGAATATGCCGAAGATGCACCGGACACGCACGATCCGCGACGAGAATCTGAGGTCTGGACTGCAATCCGCATTGCAGACAAACAAGGTTCACCGGAACCCTCAACGTCAATGTCTGACGTTAAACCGCACCACCACCGGCGAACAACGCCACCACCGGAGAGAAACCACCATCGAGGCTAACTGCACCCACGCACGCCGTCGACACCACGTCTCTCTACTCCTAAGAACCTACACTGCAATGCCGTCGACAAACTCTAACATGCCCGACGGCAACTCTCTCTCTCAACGCCGGCGGATATCTCCTCCAAAACCGGTGACGACATCCAAGGTCGGCGGCCCCTCCGAGTGCACGAGCGAGAGAGAGAGAGTTGTCTCGTGGTCAACGACTTGCTCATGTAGAGTCCCTCCAACTTCTCCAACAACGTGACAGCTGACTCTTGAATGCCGATGTTGAACAACACCTTGTCGTCAACGCAAATCCTTATAGCGCAAGTGACGCGCTCATCCATCTCCGTCCACTCAAAATCCTTCACCGGAGCGGGCAAAGAACCACTCCCCCGTAGCACTTGGATCAACCCCTGCTAAACCAACATATCTTTGACCTGAATCTGCCACATGCGAAAGTTCCCGTTACCGTCAAACTTCTCCACCGAATATCTGGCCAACACAGTGTTCTTCCCTGTCTTAGCTGCCTGCAGTACCTCTAGGTAATCTGATTAATTCACGGATCAGATTTGGGAAGATAGGGAGCGGACCGATGTCGTCACCTACCGTTGATCCAAACATAAAACCGGAACGTCCAATGAGTCACCTATTCGGAACCTGACTCTGATACCACTTGTTGTAAAATATGGTACACACACAAACACAACTATAAAATATTACAGATACTCAAGAACACGAAATATAGCCACACAATTTATATAATAAAAATATAAATTCAAATACAAAGAAAATAGGAGGAAAAATGACTGTCCGATGAATACGCCGAGGATGCATCAGATACGCACGATCCGCGGCGAGAATCTGAGGTCTGAACTACAATCCGCCTTGCAGACACACAAAGTTCACCGGAACCCTCAACGTCGATGTCCGACGTTCAACCGCACCACCACCGGAGAACAACGCTACCACCGGAGAGAAACCACCGTCGAGGCTAACTGCACCCACGCACGCCGTCGACACCACGTCTCTCTACTCCAAAGAACTTTCACTGCAACGCCGTCTACAAACTCTAACAAGCCCAGCGACAACTCCCTCTTTCAACGCCGGCGGATATTTCCTCCAAAACCGACGACGACACCCAAGACCGACGACCCCTCCAAGTGCACGAGCGAGAGAGAGAGAGAGAGAGAGAGAGAGAGAGAGAGAGAGAGAAGAGAGAGAGAGAGGCCAATCTTCTATCTCCAACTCGCTCCTCCACGAACAGGCCTACGATTCCTTCCTCACAGGCGGCCGACTCCTTGGGCAGGTAATTCCTTCTCACGGGATGGGTAGGGGAGTGATCAAATCTAGGTTTTATAATGATATAAAACCTAAAGTGCTAACGGGTACGGATCGGGGTTGGATCCGGATCCGAACCAATAAGAAAAACCAACAGTCTGGACACATACAAAGGAGATCTTTAGAGGTATCTGTTAGGCGTTGTGAGAGTCTAGTTACTAGGCATGTTAAACAAGGGAGGGGTTGACCAATAAAAACTTGAATGAAACTCTAAGGAAAGACATGACGTATTTAGCATTAGTGAGATTATGGCAAAAGATAGGGCACAATGACGACTAATGATCCATAAACCGACCCCATTATAATAAAATAAAGGCTTGAATGTTGTAAATTAAATATCTAATCAATAATTCAAAAAATATAAGTCTGAGAGTTTTTGAATTCCTTCGCTCCTTCCTGTGAATAAGCAAAATTTTCGTATTGAAATTTGAAATGGCTCTATTTTTTTTTTCACGTGTCTATATAATTATTTGTCTTTTGTGCTTCATATTTCTAAGTGAATATATGCTTATTGTATCTATTTTGTTTTTTTTTCTAAATGATTAAAATTGAAGTGAAATGATGTGATTGAATTGTTTGAGGTTTGCTGAGCATATGAATGACTTGAATGTGAAGCTTATTTTAATGTTATTTTAAATTTAAATAAAAAAATATGATCAATGATTGATTATTTGATTAAAAAATTGTTAATATAATAAATATTGTTATTGAATGTACACCATCAAATTAATTTTGATCAACCCATTAATTTGATATTTTAATTGCATGTGGGAAATCACATCAGCATTCACTTTCAGATAGAATAAAATAAAATAAAATATAGTAAAATAAAATTAAATATAATACAATAGAATATAATATAATATTGTGGAGAGAGGAAAAATGGAATCATCACAAATAAAAAAAACTTGAATGAGAGAAAATAATGTCACAATTTGTTTCATTTGAAGTGGTTTTTTTGTTCAACGAGTTTGGACAAAAACACCACCATCATAGAATGTATGTTTGACATGAAAATAATTATGATCGTGATTAAAGCTTAATTTGGGAGGGGGGGGCTTCCACAGAAAATGATCGTGTCGCTGCATGCACCGCCACCGTGGTTCTTGCGGCGCGGTCATTTTCCGCGGAATCCACTGGTTTTGTTTAGCGGGGCAGAGCCCCGCCGTCCGATCGTGGGATTTCAAAATTTTTTGTGGGGCGGTGAGATCCGTGCGACCGGCACTTATCCGTCCGGCCAAACAAACCCTAAGAAAGTAAAAATATTTTTTGTGCATAGAAAAGAATAAAATTTCTTAGATGAGATTAGGTGTTCACGAACTACGGTAGATAACAACAGCTTTTGGGTCAGTTTGTTTCGGCAATGACGGTAGCAAAAGGAGCTGTGTGAATGAAGTTGTGGGAATGAAGCTGTTCAGAATGGAGAAACAATTTAATAAAACAACTATGCCATAACTGTTAATTTGAATGGAGAAACAATTTGATAAAACAGCGTTGACGTTTCTATTATATTTAATTATAAAAATTTACAATTATACTAATTAAAAAAATTATAATTAATATTTATTATAATCAATCAATGTCATAATCATATAATAATAATAATAATAATAACAATATAATCATAATGATAATAAAATAAGAATCTAGGACTTAGATCACCGTAACAATTTGATGCAGATCACAGGAGGCGGCGGCGGAGCATCACGCCGGCGTCGGGGGTGTGTGTTGGGGGGGGGGGGGGAGGCCGAGGGCCGGCTTCTCTCTGGCCGGAGGGGGTAGGGGAACTGATGGAGAAAGAGCTCCCGCGGGAGGGGATGCGGCTTCTCTCCGGCTGGTGGGGGTAATGGAGAAAGAGCTCCGACGTCCATGGCGGTGAGGAAGGGGGAGGAAAGCCGTCTGGTTTCTCGGTTGCGATGGGAACACGGCGTTGAAAAGCAGCTCGGAGCTCCACTGAAAACACAGAGTCAAATAGGTGGAAATTTTTTTTCCCGTTCCAGCCAGATCACAATGGAGGTTTAACGTGAAAACAAACTGATTCAAATATGACTGCCACTGAGAGTTGATAACCACAGCTTTATTGACCACCACCTGCCAAAGACAGCCTAAATGAACAAATCAAATTATATGTATAAGTGGTTTTGGGCGTGTGTTCCGTTAATATCTTAAGGCTCTATTTATTTGGGCGTTTCGCTGCTTTGTTTTGGGCAAACGCTGCCGAAAGGAGGGTAAACAAATAAATCTCTGGTGGCGTTTGCTCCGTTTCCACCCGTCCGTCTTGAGAAATGCCCCCAAAAGCTCCGTTGGGAACAGCCACCTCCCCTCTCCGATTCGAACACTCTGTTTCCACCTGCCGGATCCGCCACCCCTAAACCAAATGAAGCCTAAAATCTAGCCTAAAAGAATATAAAGATTTTTTTATTTACACTTTTTTAGAAGTTCGTTTTATACTAATTTATTAGTAAATTAGTTGTCCAAAAAACACGTAATATGAGAAATGCTCAGTTTGGCGCGGCGGTGACAGACATGATTACAGTGACGGATCCAAAATTTTCATCGGATCCGGACACTAAAAGCTTTGAGAATTTGATAAACAAAATTAAAACTATACTTAGAAGTTAGGAACAAAATGGGTCAGCTGCTAGCTATTCTCTTAGAAACTCTTCCATAGGTGTATTCTATATATAATATATTAGATCATGGTTTATCTCTAAGCACTCAGATAGATCAAAGATGTTGATATGCACCTTAAGCACACAACCATATTACTGTTGCAAATCCTTCTTGTTGTGGGCCGCCCGGCTGTTGTATCAGGATCCTCTCCATTTCAAGTGAAATGGAGGGGATCCAATTCACGGTCGAGATTGAAATGCTTTCGATCCGACGGGTTCATCATTTCCCATGTTTTTTTAGATTTTTTTAATCAAAAAAATCTCCACCACAAGATTTCTTTCCAACTTGTCTTGTCCATTAGATATTGAAATGGATCCCCTCCATTTCAAGTGAAATGGAGAGGATCCAGATCCGATGAGTCCCCGGACCGGAGAATCGGACCGCCTTAGCTTGGAGTCGAATCGGGCGTGCAAACAGTTAAAGAAAATCGCCGTAAATGACAAAAGACATTTATTACGGGGAAAATCCAGAAAGAGTGAAAAACCACGTGACTCGATCCGTGTCAAGCCAAAATCCACTAACTTTTGGAGTTTTACAAAGATTGATTTGATGTTAGAGGGCAACATGCCGCTACTCCGTTACAGGGATGAAGAATTGGAAATGAAGAAAAGTGGTTAAGTCTTCGGAGCCTCGATGGAAGCGCTCCGGCCTTGAGGTGTCGCTGACTTCACCGAACCTAGGTGGGAGCGTTCCGGTTGGGAAATTCTCTAAATCCAAGGAGCATCTGGAGGGTGCGCTCTTGTTGATGCGGAGCCTTGATGTGAGTGCTCCCGCGGAGGCGGTTAACGTCACTTGAGGCGTGAGAAAATCTTAGCGTAAGGTGATGAGTGAAGAGAATTCATGAGCAGAGAATCAGCATAAATCCATGATCTCGCCGAAAAACCTCTGAGCTTTCTTTTGCCTCTGGAGTTGTTTGTCTTCAAATGAAGGCCCGATGGACAATTTATAGTTTTCTGGTTGGTCATGGTGGTAATTGCACTGATGAGTAATTTGTGCTGGCAAATGACGTTACTTTATTTTGATCACATGGATCGCCATTTTTGTCAGAATGACGAGAGTGCCCCTATCCTCCAGGCAATTCGGGCGGTCCGGGGAAGGTGGTCGAAGGCGGTCGACGACGGAGACGACGAGGGTCGACAGCGGTGACGGCGATGGCCGCCTCTGCGCGGGTGCACGGGAGCGCGCTGTGCAGGCTCACTGGAGCGTGCAACACAGAGGAGATGGAGCGCGCAGCGCGCGGGAGCGTCCTGAGAAAGGAGAGATGATCTTGGAAGCGACAACTCGACGCCACCAGCGACAACTCAACGCCATATGCAATAGTTAAAGCAAGGAAGAGTTAAAGATAACTTGAGAAGAAAGTATGCAGAACGGATGAAGAGCAACTTGACATTGTCTATGCAATCTTATCTTTGTAATAAATGTTATAGCTTGTCCTTTGTCTATATATACTTATCAGAACTGTTCCTGTAAAGTAAGTCAAAAACTTAGAAATAAAAAATAGCTTTTCTTTAGCATATTTCAATTATTTCTTATATCAAATAATCTCACTAAAAAATCCAATTTAACTAAGATTGATATCAGAGCCATCAATGTTAGTATTGAGGTGAAGATTCTTCACTAGTGAAATCAGCTATCAACATATAACTAGACAAGAAGAAGATATAGCTTCATCATCCACCAATTTGCTTCCCCTCTATAGCCAAACTGGAGTGCCAATATTTAAGGGTGAGATGTATGAGTTTTGGAGCATCCGTATGCTCACTCTTTTGACTCACAAGACTGGTTGGATATTATAGAGTTGGGCATATATAAATACAAGAGAGCAACCTGAAGATATGTCATCATTAAAAATCACAGAGATCACATCTTCTGTGAAGGCAGCTACAAAAGATGATCGAACCAAAAATGCTAGAGCCATACTCCTTATACAGCAAGGAGTGTCGAATACCAACTTTCCTAGAATTATGTGTGCCTCTTCTGCTAAGGAGGCTTTGGACACCCTTAAAGAGAAATTTAAAGAAACGCACAAGGTAATTTCTATTAAAGTACATACGCTATGGATACAATTGGATGTCGTAGAAATGAGAGAAAAAGAATCTATTTTAGACCTCTATGCCCGTGTGTCTAATATAACAAATCAAATCTGTAATCTTGAAAAGGTTGTTGAAGATCAACAACTTGTTCACAAAATTATGAGAAGTCTTCCAACTAAATATGATCATGTCGTAGCCGCCATAGAAGAAGCCCATGATTGGACCTGTTAATGTCACAACCCGCATTTTTCTCACTATATTTTAAATCAGAGTAAGAGAAAATCTACGCGCTGTGATGCCACGTCGAGCAGGGGATAACTGCCGACGTTCAGGCGACACTCCAAATCCTTCAAATCATGAGTTAATTGGTTATAAAAACTTGATTTATTTATTGGCCGTATCCCTCGGCTTAGTGGACCAAAGAGTCCACGGTTTCAAAACTGATTTTTTTTATGCGTAGCGGAAAATACTTCATTTATGACAACATCCTAAATGAGCGCATAAGTGATCCCGAAGGACCCTTACGCTGAACCAAAACTCTAGTTTTAATTTATACATATATAGGAAAAATTCATTTGTTATACGTAATTAAGAAAGTACGCTGAGTGAGTTCTTTTAGAAATCATGCTGATCATGCTTTATATACATAATATAGTTTTGCTTTTATAGTTTTAAAGTAACTAGCAACCTAGCATAAAACTTCCCAGAGCAAATAGACCATCTCCCAGAAAGGGTAGCAGTAAGAAGAAAAGCATATCTAGTACAAAAAGGTAAAACTACCAGGGGCGCCAACAGCTGACACGAACCCACTGGCAAGTATGTATGTCTGTAAGAAAACAGTAAAACTACCTCACAATGACTCAGGAGAGTCTCAACAGCCAACAGAAAGGAAACCTCCAACAGCACCACAGCAACAGCCACCTACTGGCTACCGCCCAGATCCTGAGGCGTTCAGAAGAAAAATAGAACACCTCAGAGCAAGGAATGCAAGTGCTAAAAAGGAAAGTAAGGTAAAAGCAAGTAAAGTAAGGTAAAGAGAGTACAAAGTAGAGTAAAAACAACAATGCCCAAGGAAGGGCGAAAGCAAACCTGCACCAAGTGCGGGAAAACAGCAACTACTCTGCCTAAAAACCTGCAGAGTCAACATGGCCATGATGCCAAAAAAATGCTGCAACGCCTACGGAAGAAACGCCTAACATCCTAAATTGTGAGAGGCGGCAGTAGCAAAAACAAGAAACTTGGCATCAGGTTGAAAGCGTTCCAAAACGCCCAACCACTAATTCCAAGTCAACAAATTGCTCAAGGGTTGACACGTGAAGGCACAAAAGACCCAACACTCACTTGCCCAGAAACTACTCGGGTCAAGGTAAAGAGCGTGGTCAAGGCTACATCACGCCACACAACCCCTAAAAGAGCCATCCACCACCACTACTGACCACAACCCACGATTCGGCCTTCGAAAGGTAACAGCCGACAAGGGACTCTCGATACACGAGCAAAACACTCGGGGAGAAATCAACGCTAAGGGATTAGTCGTTGCGATTACGCAACGCCGCTGCGAGTGAGTACACTCACTCGATCCTAAGCCTAGCGTACGAGCACCGACATCGGGTCGCACGATTAAAAGACGCACGACCATAGGCCGTGCGTGCACAATTACACCTAAACGCCTCGACTAGGCAAACTAGGAAAAATCCCAAAACCTAGACCTGTACCTAGGCCTAACATGAACTCAACCCGACGCTAACCCATATCCACACTACACACCTACCGCGACGCCGTCCTAAATCGGAAGCTACTAGCGGGAGGATAAAAATCCTAATTTTCTAACGCGTTTTCAAAAGGGGTTAGGGTTAGGAGAATTTCAATTAAAAATTTCTAATTGCACGAATAAAAGAAATTATCCAGGAATTTAACAAAAAGGGAGGCCAAACGGCGAAAAGAGGGGAAGCACTTGCCTCGCTAAATCACCAAAAATTTCGCCAGCACAACGGCGCTATGGCGGACGCCCAAAAATTCCGGAAGGCTTCCAATCACTCCAACCAACCTAAGATTGCATTCTATCAACACAAGGAGCGAAAAACAAACCACATCCATTCCAAATCACGAAAAAAATCTACGGTGAAACTCAAAATAAATTACCTCGGGAGGGAGATCGCGCCTAGGGGAGTCCGGATCCGGCCTCGGATCGGAAAGGGGAGGCCGGGGCTGCCGGCGGCGGGCGGTGGAAGGGGCGGCTAGGGCTCCGCCCTTTTCTTCTTCCGCTCGGCTCGGGCTCGCACAGGAGAACAAAAAAAAAAAAGATAATGGGGGGGGGCGGCTGCTGGTTCACGGGAGAGAGGGGTTATTATAAACCTAAATAGTTTAATAACTTAAACTAATATAAACTAATATAAACTTATGCATATATACTTAATAGAAACTAATATATATATATATATCCTAAACTAATATATATAAAACTAATATATGTAAATTATACTAATATAATAACTAACTAATTTAACTTAATTACACACTAACACACATAAATATAAACATACCAACACCCATACATATATGTATACATACTACACGAACGCCGACACGCACGCGCAAACATACTCAACCCCGCGCGCACGCACACGCAAACATTATTAACCTCACACGTACAACACGCACACCAAACAATAAACCACACCGGCTCGCACGAGTCGCGCGCCACGCGACACATGCGCCAAGAGACATGCCGTCACATAGAAAAATGACGACTCGCACAAATTAACTACCGCCAAAACGACGCGAAAACGCGACGTCTTCGGATTTCGACCAAAATCGCACCGTAGCTAAAACCCCGGGCTACGAGAACAACGGCGAAGTCAAAAACGACTTCCGACGAACAAAACTCGAGCTAACCTCGCCCGAAGCCAAAACACGAGGATTCCCTGAAAGGCTCAACCGGGTCTCCAAAACAGACACCGGCTAGCTGGGGAAACCCGCAAACAGGCTAAACCTCTAAGAACACCTAACGAGGTACTCTAACAACGGCTCGAGACGGAAAACGTCAACGTAACGCCGAAAAAGGATTTAGAATAAATCATCGAAAATTCGGGGGCGTTACAGTCACTCCCCCTAACAAAAAGTTTCGACCCGAAACTTTGCGAAAACTACTCCTACAACAGAAGGAAAGAAACCAACTACTAGAGAGGGAACGTACCCGAAAACTCAGGGGAACAAATGAGGGTGAGCCTCCCTCATAGCCGACTCTAGCTCCCAAGTCGCGCTCTCCAAATCCTGGTTCTTCCAAAGAACCTTCACCATAGGCAAAGACTTCGTCCGCAACACTCGAGCTTGAGCTTCCAAGATGCGGACCGGCACCTCGACATACGAGAGATTTGGCTCCAACTGGGGCACAGCGTCCAAGACTTGCCCACTGCTCCGCACACACTTCCGCAATTGGCTCACATGAAAGACATTATGAACCCCCGGGAAGCTAGCTGGCAGATCCAGCCTATAAGCAGCCACACCAATACGCTCCAAAATCCTGAACGGGCCCACAAATCTCGGATCCAACTTCCGATTCCTGCCAAACCTCTTCACTCCTACCATCGGAGACACCTTCAAGAAGACCAAATCATCCACTGAAAATTCTAAATCGGACCTACGCCGATTGGCGTTCTTCTCATACCTCTCCTGAGCAACTCGAAGCTTCTCCCGAATAAGTTTCACGGAAACCTCCATCTCTTCGAGTGCATCAGGACCCAAAACAGGCCTCTCACCGGCCTCGGCCCAAAACAAAGGGGTTCTGCAGCGCCTCCCATACAACGCCTCGAAGGGAGCCATCTGTAGACTCTCTTGGTAGCTGTTGTTGTAGGCAAATTCCATGAGCCGCAAACGCTCATCCCACGCACCTCCATGATCAAGAATATAGCACCGGATCATATCCTCCACAATCTGATTCACACGCTCGGTCTGCCCGTTGGTCTGCGGATGGTAAGCTGTGGAATACCTCAAATCAGTGCCCAAACCCTCCTGCAAACTCCTCCAGAAACGGGATGTAAACCGAGAGTCTCGATCTGAAACGATGCTAACTGGAACGCCGTGCAACCTGACGACCTCATCCAAATACAACTCAGCAATCTTCTTCATCGAGTAATCGATCTTATATGGCACGAAGTGCGCACACTTCGTCAATCGGTCCACGATCACCCAAACAGAATCAAACCCTCTCGGAGATCTCGGTAAGCCTGTAATGAAATCCATCGAGATGCTTTCCCACTTCCAAGTCGGGATCTCCAAAGGTGCCAACTTGCCACCAGGCCTCCCATGGTCGGCCTTCACCCGCCTGCAAGTGTAACACTCCGAGACAAAACGAGCTATATCACCCTTCATCCCATACCACCAGGCGATTTGCTTCAGATCATGGTACATCTTCGTAGATCCCGGGTGGTAGGAAACACTGGATCCGTGAGCCTCTTTGCAAACCAATACTCTGATGTCTCCAACTGCGGGGATGCAAAACCTGCCGCGGTACTTCAAAGTACCCGCCTGGTCGATGGAGAAATCTGGCAACTCTCCCCTCTCAGCTCTGAGGTACAAGTGCAACAAATCCGGATCCTCTTTCTGATGCAATCTGGTGAGAGAAATCCATGACGGCTCTGCCACTACCAAACTGCTCTGCAACTCACAGCGTCCTGCGGTGATATCCATCAATAGAAACTCCTCCACTAAACGATCCGCGGTGAGATTGAAGACTTTCCCCGTCTTCCGGCTCAAGGCGTCGGCCACCACATTGGCCTTGCCCGGATGGTACTGAATCTCAACATCGTAATCAGCAACATACTCAAGCCACCGCCGCTGACGCAGGTTCAGCTCCTTTTGTGTAAACACGTACTTCAGGCTCTTATGATCGGTAAAGATCCTGCACTGGGCCCCATAAAGTAAGTGTCTCCACAGCTTCAAGGCAAAAATCACCGCTGCGAACTCGAGGTCGTGCGTAGGATAGTTCCGCTCATGAATCTTCAACTGACGAGACCCATAAGCGATCACCTTCCCCTCCTGCATCAACACGCCACCGAGTCCAACGTGCGAGGCATCCACATAAACGTCATAGTCCTGTCCCTCCGCCGGTAAGGTCAACACAGGGGCAGAACATAACCGACTCTTCAGCTCCAGAAAGGCCTCCTCGCACTTATCACTCCAAACGAACGCCGCATGCTTCTGCGTCAGCTTTGTCAAGGGCGCTGCCAAGGTAGAAAAGCCCTCGACGAATCTCCTATAATAGCCGGCCAACCCCAAGAAACTCCTGATCTCCTTGGGTGTGCTCGGCCTACTCCAATCCATCACTGCTGAGATCTTCTCCGGGTCCACTGAAATACCATCTTTGTTCACCACATGACCCAGGAAGGAAACCTGAGGCAACCAGAACTCGCATTTGCTCAGCTTGGCATACAACTGATGATCCCTCAAGGCGGATAACACCAACCGCAAATGCTGATCATGCTCCGCCGCATTTCGAGAATAAATCAGAACGTCGTCAATGAACACGACGACAAACTTGTCCAGAAAGTCCTTGAACACCCGGTTCATCATGTCCATAAATGCTGAAGGCGCATTGGTCAGCCCAAAAGACATGACCAGGAACTCGAAATGACCATGCCTCGATCGGAAAGCCGTCCGTGGGACATCCGACTCTCGGATCCTAAGCTGATGGTAACCCGAACGGAGGTCTATCTTCGAAAACACTGAACTGCCACGCAACTGATCGAATAAATCGTCGATTCTGGGCAGTGGATACCTGTTCTTGATGGTGACTTTGTTCAACTCTCTATAGTCGATACAAAGGCGCATCGAACCATCCTTCTTCTTTACAAAGAGAACCGGAGCACCCCAGGGCGACGAGCTTTGCCTTATGAAGCCCTTCTCCAATAACTCATCAAGCTGAGTACGAAGCTCCTCCAGCTCTCGCGGGGCCATCCGATACGGCGCCTTGGCAATCGGACGCGTACCCGGCTCCAAATCAATCATGAACTCCACATCCCTGTCTGGAGGAAGACCGGGAAGATCGCTAGGAAACACGTCAGGAAACTCTCGCGCAACCGGAATCTCATCCAAAAGCGGCACACTGCTAACAGTCCCCAACACTGAGACTAGACAAGCAAAACAACCAGCAGGAAAAACCCTCTGAGCACATACCGCAGCAATCGCCGGAGAGTCCCGACGCGAATCACCGAAAACACTCCCGGGCTGACCGCTGTCCTTCCTGAAATCCAAGCGCTTTCCCCTGCACTGAATCACTGCATCATATCGGGACAACCAGTCCATACCCAGGATGACATCGAAATCCTCTAAGTCCAACACTTTCAGATCAGCCTTGGCCAGATAATCCCCCAACAAAATAGGGCAGTCCAGAATGCCCTGATCTGATATCACGGATTCACCCGAGGGGAACTTGACGCTAAAGGCACCACCAACACGATCAACAACCCACTGGCACCGCTCGACAAAGGCCCTAGCCACAAAAGAGTGGGTAGCACCTGAGTCAAATAGAACGCGGGCCCAGCGGTTCCTTACCTTAAATTTCCCTATACACAAACAAAACCATAAACGCACAAGCAGTAAACAAAACAATAGCAATACTAAAACTGCTACAAAAGAGAAAGTCAAGCGAGGGGGGGGGGGTTACCTGAAATAACCTGCGTCGAAGCCTCAGCCTCCGCTGAAGATACCACATTCAGCTTCCCTTTACCCTTGTCCACCGGCTGAGGCGGAGGTAAAGCCTGGAGCGGAACGGCATGTAGAGCGGACTGAACCTGAGGGCACCTCGACTTAATATGGCCCTTCTGGCCACACTGGAAGCAAACACGATCCTTGGACCAGCACTGAGCAGCCTCGTGACCGGGTCGCTTGCAGACCGGACAAGGAACATCCCTCCTAGGAGCACCCTGGATAGCATGCACATGCTCCTTCTTCTGGACCCTTGCCCTCTTGAAGCACCTCTCAGCTGGGTGGCCCAGATGGCCACAGAAACTGCACACTACCTTGCTCTTCTTCTCAGAAGCAGCACCAAGAACCTGGGGACCCTTTTCCTCAACTGACCTCCTCTTCTCGTTTCTCGCCTGCTGCCCACGCTGCTTCGCGTTCTCGATAGCCTCTACCTTCAAAGCGGCCTCAACTGCCCCTGCATAAGTCACCGCTCCGTGGGCGACCGCTAGCTGCTGGACATCGCTCCTGAGGCCACCAAGAAACCGCTTCACCCTGCCCTCCTCGGAGCTCACCAAGCTAGGACCAAAGCGACTGAGTTTGCTAAACTCAATCTCGTAGTCGCTGACGGATAGCTGCCTCTGCTTCAAATGAATAAAGTCATTCATCAGCCTGTCTCGCTCTACTGACGGTAGAAACTTCCTCATCAGGATCTCTTTGAAGGATGCCCAAGTACATCCTCCCACCATGCCTTCCTTCTCTCGCATCCACCAGCTCTTCGCTAGCCCCTTCAGCTGATAGGCGGCTAACATCACCTTCTGATCATCTGAGATACCTGAATAGTGAAGCATCTCCTCCATAGTGATCAGCCAGTCGTCCAATACCATGAAATCCGCCTTCCCATCGTACGTGGGAGGGCTCAGCCTCTGGAACTGGGAGATGAAAGCCATCCCGGGGGGCACCACCACTGGAGGCACGAGAGGAGCAGGGGGGGCAGGAGGGGCTAGAACAGCTGTACCCACGGCGGGGTCCTGAACTCCCGGAGTCTGACCCGCCGCTCCGGATAAAAAGGACTGCATCTGGGCCTGCAACTCCACCACCTGCCTTGATAAGGCCTCGTTACTCTGCCTCAGGCTTTCCACCAACGCATCACTTTGAGCACCGGAGGACTCACCCTCAGACTGGGGAGTCGACCTCGTCACTCTACGCTTCGGCGGCATACTATAAGGAAAATTAAAACATAACAAACGATTAGAACTTAGCTAAACTCCTAGGATTAGACAAAAGGTACAGACAATACATACATAAATATGATCTTCTACTGCTATATTTGCTCTGAGATTTTATTTTATTTAATACAAAAGGAATGATATGCTTAGCCTAAGATGGTTCACCACCATCACACTAACTCTTGTGCCTAGATCGGGAATGCATGAATTATATTATTTTTGACTCAAAAATTATGTGTGTACACATGTCATCCTGCACGTCTTTAGCTTGGCGCGTTGTGCTTATGCGATGTTATGCTATGCATGATTATGCTATGCATTCTAAAAAGGCCCTAGTGCATGCCATGGCGGAGTACACATGAAAATGTTATGCATCCCATACTACATAACATTCCCATGCGACTAAAAAGAAAACGTGCTAGTCGCAGTCATGTGGTGAGGTTATGCATCCCATACTACATAACCCTCACATGTAGCCCCTATGGTGGATCCATATACGAACACATATTATGCATCCCATACTACATAATATGCCCCGTATACTTCATGTTATGCTTATGAGTGTAGTGCAGTGTTCGTGCTTCAGCCAAAACGTGCCGATGACATGTCGGTGTGTGTATGATATGACTCTAAACATCTAACACAAACAAAGGAAGGTTGCCCGACCAATTGTCAAGCAACCTCCCTCTGATACCAACTGTCACAACCCGCATTTTTCTCACTATATTTTAAATCAGAGTAAGAGAAAATCTACGCGCTGTGATGCCACGTCGAGCAGGGGATAACTGCCGACGTTCAGGCGACACTCCAAATCCTTCAAATCATGAGTTAATTGGTTATAAAAACTTGATTTATTTATTGGCCGTATCCCTCGGCTTAGTGGACCAAAGAGTCCACGGTTTCAAAACTGATTTTTTTTATGCGTAGCGGAAAATACTTCATTTATGACAACATCCTAAATGAGCGCATAAGTGATCCCGAAGGACCCTTACGCTGAACCAAAACTCTAGTTTTAATTTATACATATATAGGAAAAATTCATTTGTTATACGTAATTAAGAAAGTACGCTGAGTGAGTTCTTTTAGAAATCATGCTGATCATGCTTTATATACATAATATAGTTTTGCTTTTATAGTTTTAAAGTAACTAGCAACCTAGCATAAAACTTCCCAGAGCAAATAGACCATCTCCCAGAAAGGGTAGCAGTAAGAAGAAAAGCATATCTAGTACAAAAAGGTAAAACTACCAGGGGCGCCAACAGCTGACACGAACCCACTGGCAAGTATGTATGTCTGTAAGAAAACAGTAAAACTACCTCACAATGACTCAGGAGAGTCTCAACAGCCAACAGAAAGGAAACCTCCAACAGCACCACAGCAACAGCCACCTACTGGCTACCGCCCAGATCCTGAGGCGTTCAGAAGAAAAATAGAACACCTCAGAGCAAGGAATGCAAGTGCTAAAAAGGAAAGTAAGGTAAAAGCAAGTAAAGTAAGGTAAAGAGAGTACAAAGTAGAGTAAAAACAACAATGCCCAAGGAAGGGCGAAAGCAAACCTGCACCAAGTGCGGGAAAACAGCAACTACTCTGCCTAAAAACCTGCAGAGTCAACATGGCCATGATGCCAAAAAAATGCTGCAACGCCTACGGAAGAAACGCCTAACATCCTAAATTGTGAGAGGCGGCAGTAGCAAAAAACAAGAAACTTGGCATCAGGTTGAAAGCGTTCCAAAACGCCCAACCACTAATTCCAAGTCAACAAATTGCTCAAGGGTTGACACGTGAAGGCACAAAAGACCCAACACTCACTTGCCCAGAAACTACTCGGGTCAAGGTAAAGAGCGTGGTCAAGGCTACATCACGCCACACAACCCCTAAAAGAGCCATCCACCACCACTACTGACCACAACCCACGATTCGGCCTTCGAAAGGTAACAGCCGACAAGGGACTCTCGATACACGAGCAAAACACTCGGGGAGAAATCAACGCTAAGGGATTAGTCGTTGCGATTACGCAACGCCGCTGCGAGTGAGTACACTCACTCGATCCTAAGCCTAGCGTACGAGCACCGACATCGGGTCGCACGATTAAAAGACGCACGACCATAGGCCGTGCGTGCACAATTACACCTAAACGCCTCGACTAGGCAAACTAGGAAAAATCCCAAAACCTAGACCTGTACCTAGGCCTAACATGAACTCAACCCGACGCTAACCCATATCCACACTACACACCTACCGCGACGCCGTCCTAAATCGGAAGCTACTAGCGGGAGGATAAAAATCCTAATTTTCTAACGCGTTTTCAAAAGGGGTTAGGGTTAGGAGAATTTCAATTAAAAATTTCTAATTGCACGAATAAAAGAAATTATCCAGGAATTTAACAAAAAGGGAGGCCAAACGGCGAAAAGAGGGGAAGCACTTGCCTCGCTAAATCACCAAAAATTTCGCCAGCACAACGGCGCTATGGCGGACGCCCAAAAATTCCGGAAGGCTTCCAATCACTCCAACCAACCTAAGATTGCATTCTATCAACACAAGGAGCGAAAAACAAACCACATCCATTCCAAATCACGAAAAAAATCTACGGTGAAACTCAAAATAAATTACCTCGGGAGGGAGATCGCGCCTAGGGGAGTCCGGATCCGGCCTCGGATCGGAAAGGGGAGGCCGGGGGCTGCCGGCGGCGGGCGGTGGAAGGGGCGGCTAGGGCTCCGCCCTTTTCTTCTTCCGCTCGGCTCGGGCTCGCACAGGAGAACAAAAAAAAAAAAGATAATGGGGGGGGGGGGCGGCTGCTGGTTCACGGGAGAGAGGGGTTATTATAAACCTAAATAGTTTAATAACTTAAACTAATATAAACTAATATAAACTTATGCATATATACTTAATAGAAACTAATATATATATATATATCCTAAACTAATATATATAAAACTAATATATGTAAATTATACTAATATAATAACTAACTAATTTAACTTAATTACACACTAACACACATAAATATAAACATACCAACACCCATACATATATGTATACATACTACACGAACGCCGACACGCACGCGCAAACATACTCAACCCCGCGCGCACGCACACGCAAACATTATTAACCTCACACGTACAACACGCACACCAAACAATAAACCACACCGGCTCGCACGAGTCGCGCGCCACGCGACACATGCGCCAAGAGACATGCCGTCACATAGAAAAATGACGACTCGCACAAATTAACTACCGCCAAAACGACGCGAAAACGCGACGTCTTCGGATTTCGACCAAAATCGCACCGTAGCTAAAACCCCGGGCTACGAGAACAACGGCGAAGTCAAAAACGACTTCCGACGAACAAAACTCGAGCTAACCTCGCCCGAAGCCAAAACACGAGGATTCCCTGAAAGGCTCAACCGGGTCTCCAAAACAGACACCGACTAGCTGGGGAAACCCGCAAACAGGCTAAACCTCTAAGAACACCTAACGAGGTACTCTAACAACGGCTCGAGACGGAAAACGTCAACGTAACGCCGAAAAAGGATTTAGAATAAATCATCGAAAATTCGGGGGCGTTACAGTTAACCACCACGGAGCTGATGAGTTCTTTACAATCTCACGAAGATAGATTAAGAAAACACGCCCCTGTCATGAAACAGGCCCTTAAAACCTACACAGCTTATGGGTCTCAGAAAACAAAGAAGTATAATCCAAGAGGAAAAGAAAAGGGCAAATGCATGTATCCAAACGCACACATGTATTGTGAGTTGTGTAAAAAGTCAACACACAACATTGCTTCAATCGATACAAAGGATGTAAAAAAACAACTCATTTTGCTAAAGATTGTTGGTACAAAAACAAAGAAGACGCAAAGTTCACAGAAAGAGGGGGCAATGAGACCGTGTTCTTCACAAGTGAAACACTGAACAAATAAAACCAGTAAACTCAAGATGGTATATTGATAGTGGAGCCTCAAGTCACATGTGTGAGGAGAGAACACAATTCACCAGCATAGATACAACTTCAAAATCCGTAGTATATCTTGGAGATGGAAATTCACAAAAAGTTGAAGGAAAATGCATTATAGTGGTAACAACACACACATGACAACTTTAAAAAAATTAAAGATGTCCTATGGGTACCACAATTAAACCAAAATTTGCTGAGTATAGGACAGCTACAAAACAAGGGTTATATAGTAATTTTTTCAGGCAAACAATATCAAATCATAGAAGATGGTTCAAAACAGTTAATTATCTCTATTCCTATGACAACAAACCAAGTGTTTTTCCTTGATATGTAGCCCATTTCCTTAACTGTTGTACAATAAAAAACAAAACAAATATCAGATTCAACATTATGACACTATCGATTAGGTCATCTCCACTGGAAAGCTCTTCAACAGATAGCAAAATTAACAAAGGGCATGCCAAACATCCAAATATAGAAAGAGTTCTGTCAAAGCTGCGCAGAGGCAAAAGCGCACAAACTTCCTTTTCCAAAACAAGCTACTTGGAGAAGCAACTCTGCATTGGATTTAATTCACGCAGACATATGGGGGGGGGGGGGGGCAGACCAGTATTCCTCTCTACAAGGTAAGAGATATTATTTCCTATTAGTCGATGACTGTTCACAATTTATGTGGATTTATTATCTCACACAAAAATCAGAAACATTTGTATTTTTTTTCAAATTATGGAAAGTAAGAGTAGAAAAGGAGTTTGAAAAATCTGTAAAGGCTTTAAGGACTGACAGAGGAGGAGAATTTCAATCTAAAGCCTTTTTAAACTATTGTGAACAAGAGGGAATAAGAAGAGAGCTAACAACACCACAAAGTCCACAACAAAATGGTGTAGTAGAACGCAAGAATCACACTATTGTTGAAATGACAAGGGAAATGATGCTACCAATGAACTTACCTAAAAGTTATTGGGCTGAAGCATCAAACACTGCAGTCTACTTACTAAACAGAACACCAACTAAATCCCTACAGTCAAGCACTCCATATGAAACCCTATATTCCAAAAAACCATCGTTAGCTCATTGCAAAGTATTTGGATGTACAACCTATGCATTAAAACCAGATAAAGGAAAATTAGAAGCAAAAACAGAAAAACTTCTCTTTATAGGATATGCTGATCAGTCCAAAGCATATAAAATTTACAATCCCACAACAAGACAACTCACAATTTCAAGAGATGTATAATTCCATGAAAAAATGGCATGGGATTGAGGATCAGATAAAATTCAACTAAGAAATCAGCCCACTGTGGTTGAACAAGGGACCTGGATCCCTTGCACCATCCAAATAACATCTGAAACATCACAAACATCCAAATACAAATAAGTATTATGGGTTCTCCATCATCATCTCCCCACGAGACACACATAGACAGAGACATACAAGAAGCTTCTACTCAATCACAAATACTGAAAATGAAAAGCTTAAGGGACATATATGAGCAGTGTGAAATTGCCTTAATTTCTAATATGCCTGTATCATTTGAAGAGGCATACACCTCAGAGCCTTGGAGAAAAGCCATGGAATAAGAGTTACAAATGATCAAAAACCATCAAACTTGGTCTCTAAACAAACGACCCCTCAACCAAGAAGTAATCGATTTAAAATGGATTTTCAAAGTTAAAACAAATGAAACTGGTAAATTCATAAAACATAAAGCACGATTAGTTGCAAAGGGGTATTCATAGATTCCAGGTAGAGATTTTGAAGAATCTTATGCACCTGTGGCACGCATGGAAACCATCCGACTCATCATAGCAAAAGTTGCTCAGAAAAACTACCCAATATATCAACTGGATATTAAATCTGCATTTCTAAACGGTGAACTGAAAGAGGAAGTCTTTATAGAACAACCGCAAGGTTTTGTTACTACTGGACATGAGTACGATGTCTATAAACTTCACAAGGCATTATATGGCCTTAAACAAGCCCCTCGTGCTTGGAAAGGTAATATCGATGCATTTCTACTCCAAAATGGTTTTTATCAATGCTCTACGGAAGCTTCTCTATACATCAAAACAGAGCAAACACGTATCCTAATCGTATGTATTTATGTCGATGACATTATCTACACTTGAAGTTCTATAGTAATGATGCAAGCATTTAAAGATGTAATGTTGCAAAAATATGAAATGAGTGATTTAGGCTTATTAAGAATTTTTTCTTGGTATCCAAATTATCCAAAATTCAGACCATATTTTTCTATCACAAGAGAAATATGCAACTGAACTTCTCAGTAAAAGTGTCCTAAGTACTTGCAATCCAACTATCACTCCTCTGATAACAACAAAAATTATAGTAAAAAGAAAAGACGAAGAAGAAAGGGCAGAAGAAGGAAGCTACTGGAAACTAATTGGCTCTTTGATCTATCAAACGCACACCAGACCAGATCTGGAGTTCTGCGGCAATAAACTCTCTAGATATATTTCTAATACAAGTAAACATCATATTGAAGTTGTCAAATGTCTTTTACAATATGTTCAAGGCACCAAAAACTACGGATTGATCTATGAAAAAGGAGGAACAGGAAACCTACTTGGTTACTATGATTCCGACTGGGCAGGTGACGCAGAAGAAAGAAAAAACACCGGTGCTTACCTCTTTATGTATGACAACCATTCAATTTCATGGAGCTCACGCAAACAACAAACAATTGCTCTATCTTCTACCAAAGTAGAATACATGGCATTGTCAAATGCTGCATGTGAAGCAACTTGGCTAAAAAACCTAGAACACAAGATCAACAAAGAATAAGACCAGAAGGAAGAAAAACTGATTCTCCACTGTGATAATACCTCAGCGATATCACTTACCAAAAACCCCATCTTCCACAACCGCAGTAAACACAACGCAGTAAAGCATCACTTTATCCAAGAACAAGTAGAACTCGGAAAACTGCGAGTGGAGTACTGTTAGATGGAAGGTCAGGTGGTCGACATTTTAACAAAAGCCCTACCTCGACACAAATTCCTTATGCACCGAACGACGATGAACGCAGGGCCGCCTCCTGATCAAGAGGGGGTGAGAAAGGAGAGATGATCTTGGAAGCGACAACTCGACGCCTCCCGAGCGTTCATTTGAAGACAAGCAACTCCAGAGGCAAGAGCTCTGAGGGGTTTCGATGAGATCGTGGACTTGCACTGATTCTCTGCTCAGGAATTCTCTCCACTTTTCACCTTGCGCTGAAGTTTCCTCACGGCTCAAGTGACGTCAACCGACTCCGCGGGAGCGCTCTGTTAATGTATATTTGGATAATTAATAGGTTCAAAGGCATAGCGGGTCGGTTCGGATACACGGATATCCGATACTCGTAGATACTCCTAGGGTTTGCCTATTTATACCCACCTATGGGCAACTGAGAGGGGATTCCACTTTGATCACAACCCGTATGTTTCGAGTGACTTTATCATTCTTGAAGTTTTTGTCCTAACCGCTCGTACATCCTGTTCTTGTGCGATTCAATCGGAGCAGCCGTTTTCGCATGAAAAGAACGATTCCCCAGCGCTAGATTGGGATTCGGGAGAAGGACTGCGCCGCTGCTGCTCGATCAAGGATCAGATCCGTCGCCTTCCGACGAGATGGGGAAATTTTTCCCGTCGTCCTCTATCCCCTATAGGTCGTCGATCCAGCCGCCGACGGAATCGTAGGGAGGAAGTTTATCGCCGCTGCTCCTCCTCTTCTAATTTTTGGAGCCGCCACCGCCTGGTAGATTATTTTGTGGAGCCGCCGTTTTTCTCTGGTTTCGGGACCTTCGGCCAGCCTTAACTCCCAGCCCAGGCGTTGAGTGCCTGCTCAAGCAACGAGTTCTTCCAGGCGTCGAGTTCTGCCCGATGTAGAGTGCGTCGAGTTCAGCTAGGCGTCGAGTGCGTCGAGTTCAGCCCGGCGTCGACTGCATCGAGTTCAGCCAGGCGTCGAGTGCGTCGAGTGGACTATCTCAGGCGTTGAGTGCTTCTCCAGGCGTTGAGTATAGTCCAAGCTCCCGTGTTTTCTCTCATCGCCGCCATCACAATGATGATGGGGATCAATTTCTCGTCTCCGGTTCCGATGCTCAAATTGGACAAGTTCACTGCGACAGAGTTCAATGACTGAAACCTGAATACACAATTTGGGATGAAGTACCCGAGGCATCAACGAGAGCGCACCCCCCAGAGGCTTCGCGGATTTAGAGTATTTTCCAACGGGAACGCTCCCACCAAGGTTTCATAAAGTAAGCGAAACCTCAAGGCCGGAGCGCTTCCATCAAGGCTCTGAGAACTTAGCCATTTCCCCCCATTTCTTGCTCTTCATCAATGTAACAGAGTAGCGGTCTGTCGCCCTCCGATATCAAAGTAATCTTTGTAAAATTTCAAGAACTAGCGGATTTTGGCTCGACACAGATCCAATCATATGATTTTTCATCCTTTTCGAGTTTTTCACGTAAAAAATGCTTTTTGTCATTTACTGCATTTTTAAAACTGTTTGCACGCCCGGTTGACTCCGAGCTAAGGCAGTCCGATTTTTCGGGCCGAATAAAGAGCCGGGTAACCCGCAACAGTTATTATTTATTTAAGGGCGCAAAATATTTTTTCTTTACGAAAAAAAGAAGAAGACATAGCTACTTAACCTATTAGACGAAGAAAAAAATTAATATGTACCGTGAAATAGATGCACGTGGCCACCCTAACTGCCACAAGAAAAAATAGGCACCGCACTTTGCCGGATCATGGCTGTTCCATTCGATCACGAGTGATCATTGACTGTGCGAACATGTTGGGGACATTGAGCTCTGGGGTATGAACTCAATGATAATCTCAAGAGTCTCCTCATCAAAAGACGACGATCTGCCGAAAAATACATACTAAATGTTGCGGACTAACTCGATGCTCCGGTCGGGCCGGATATTCTTGGGCCGCCTTAGCTCTCGGAGCGGTCGAGCGCGCACACAGTCAATTGAAATACGGGGGATGGACACAGGAAGTTTTAGCGTGGAAAACCCTTCAACCGGGTGAAAAACCACGTGACCGGGTCGGTGCCGATCAAAATCCACTAGATTGTTGGAGGTTACAATTTGACGGGGGAAATCGGGGCGACAGGCCGCTCCCGTTACAATCTTGAGAGGAGAGAAGGTGACTGTAGCTGTTGGCGGGCAACAAACTGCCCCGCCAACGTGACTTGAACGGTGGAACGCGCGAGATGCTTCGGGCGTGTGCGCTCGTGGGCGGCCCGTGCTCGTGGGCTACCTCTGTCTTCTTCGCTCGGCTTCCTCTGGCTTTGGGGTGCTTCCTTCCTGACGGTGCGTTGATGGGGTGCTAATAGCCAATGACGGGTGCTGATAGCCGCTGGTTGCCGCTGAGGGTCGCTGGTGGCCGCTGGAGGTCGCGGGTGGCCGTCGGTGGTTGGCGGCGAGAGGTGGCCGCTGGTGGTTGGCGGCGAGAGGCGGTCGCCACGAAGGAGGAGACGGGAGAGCTCCCACCTGAGGAAGAAGAAGGAGAATTGTAGGAGAAAACAGAATGAGAAATGAAGAGCCCCTGGGGTCCTTTTATAGGCTCCAGGAGGAGATCATGGTGGGCCCCACCACTAACGTAGTGGGTTAGTGGGTGGTTGCCCCTTGATCGGACGGTCGTGGTAGCGCGCCATGATCGGATGGTGGAGGTTCGGGCGGCGAGCCACCGGCTGGCGGTGGAGGTGGCCGGTGATGGCCGGCGGCGGCCGGGCGGCGGCGGCGGCCGGGCGACCAGGCGGCGTCGGCCGGGCGGCGGCGGCCACGGCCGGGCGGCGGCGGCCGGGCGGCGGCGGCCGAGCGGCCGGGCGGCGGCGGCCGGGCGGCGGCGGCGGCGGCCGGGCGGCGGCGGCCGGGCGGCGGTTGGTTGCGGCGGCGGTATTCTCTCTCCCCTCTTTCCCCTTTTTGTGGATCTCATATTTGGTGGGAGAGAAAGAGGGGGGAATTGGATGGAGGAGATGAAAATGAGAGAAAGTGGGCTCTCCACTTCTCCCATCATGAAGGGAATCATGGGGTTGACTAGTCAACCCCATGATTTCATTTTGGGGATTGCTATTTGCACCCCTAAAGCTAAAAATGGATCTAATCCCTATCACTAAAGTTGAGTTGATTCCACGGAAAGAATATCAGTCGTGGGGAGAAAGAGGTGGCACGCTCTTTCTACGAACCACTAGAATTAGGTTTTTCCATGGCCGTTTGTGGTTCAACCAGGAATAAATAATATTAAAAGAATATCCGAGATCTTGGGGAATATTCTCCGCCGCCTATAAAGTTATGGGAGAATGGCATAGAAAAATGGAGGCAACGGGTTGGAATTTTTTTTAAGTGCGCCTAAAGAGTATGGCTACGTTTGGGGAGGCGGCAGCAGTTACGAACGCGGTGATTATGAACAGTTGTTTGGGGACGTCCGACTTCATCCTAGTTTTGTTTTCTTGGTGGCGGTCATAACCGTTGTCATGCCAAACATAGACTTTGGCTCCGTTTGGGGGGACTTATTTGCACCGGTCAAACCGTTAGGGCCGGTGCAAACGAGTCGAGCTCGAGTCAAGTTTGACAAAATTTGCAAGCTCGAGTTCGAGCTTTTCATTTCGAGCTCGAGCTCGACGAGCTACTTTATCCCAGCTCGAGCTCGAGCTCAATGCCAACTTATCGAGCCCGAGCTTGAGCTCGAGCTGCTCGCGAGCTTTTTAGCTCATGATGGGTACCCCCTAATTTATAAATAATAATTATGATAATTCTCACGCACCGGATCGTAACTCCCGCACACCGGATCGTAACTCCCGCGCGCCGGATCGCAACTCCCGCGCACCGGATCGTAACTCCCGCACGCCGGATCGCCACTCCCGCTCACCGGATCGCGTAACCACCGCGCTGCAAATCGCAACCGCCGCCGCCATTACGGGCAGGCGGCCGCCACCCCCCTTGTGGCCGGCGGCCCCGGCAGGCCGCCCCCTTGCGGTCGGCGGCCGCGGTCGGCCGCCCCCCTTGCGGCCAGCGGCCCTGGCCGGCCCCCTCCGTGCGGTCGGCGGTCGTGGCCGGCCGCCCGAGGCCGGCCTCCCTTGCGGTCGGCGGGCCCGGCTGGCCCCCTCCGTGCGGTCGGTGACCGCGACCGGCTGCCCGAGGCCGGCCGGCGGCCTCGGCCGGCCCCTCCGTGCGGCCGGCCGCCCCCTCGCGGCCGGCAGCCACGGCCGGCCGCCCCCCTCAAACGGGGCGGCCTTAACCGACCGCCCAGAACCGTCCGCCCACGACGGCCGCCCCCTCCCTCGGGCGGCCGCCGGCCGGCGTGCCTCCTCCGACCACCATCGTGAGTCGACCTTCTCTCCACCGTCTGATCATGGCGGACCATCACGGCCCTCCGATCGCCACAAGCGATCACGGCCCTCCGATCTGTGATTAACCACCGTAACCACCGTAACCACCTCGGAAACCCTATATAAGCACCCATGATAGTTCATTTCAGGGGATCCGGCTTCATTCTCTCCTTCGCTTTCTCTCTCTTCATTCCTACTACTCCCCAGAGCTTCTCTCTCTACTCTCTTCCTCCGTTCCTCTTTCACTCACTAACTTAGCAGGTTCTCCTCTAAGCGCCGCCCAAAGAAGAAAGGGAACGAAGGGCCAGTGAAGACAACCCTCCTCAGCCTGAGGGATAAAGTGCAGGCATCCTGCGGAGCGCAAACCAGAAGAGCAAGCACTCAAGAAAGACGCACGTCAAAGTGCACGAACTCCTAAGTGGTGACCTGTCACCCAAGGAGAGCTCCCTCAACTCCCCAGTATTTGTAACGAGGCGCGACCTGTCGCCCTCACATTCTCTCTACAATAGCACTGTAACAGAGACAAATAGTGGAGTTTGGCTGACACAGACCCGGCCACGTGGTTTTTTCCCCTTTCCGGGGTTTTCCACGTTAAAGTTGTGTGTGTACAATCTCTATTTTTCTACTTTGACTGTGTGCGTACTTGATCGCCCGGGGCTAAGACGGACCGATCTGGAACCAGTCTACCGAGGGCATTAAGCGAACCGCAATAGCTCATGAGTTTTATTTTCTTATTTTTTTAAAAAAATGTATAAATAAAAAGCTCGCGAACCGGCTCGCGAGCTCATGAACAACACTAGATGAGCTCGATCTCTCCACAGGCTCAAGCTCGAGTCGAGCTTTTTTCGAACCGGCTCATCGAGCTTTCGAGCCGGTTCAACTCAACTTGCACTCAAACAGTTACGATCCCATGAACCGGACCTTAATTACGGTCCGATTCATGCGGTCGTAACTGCTTGGCCGGTGAAAATAAATCCCCCAAACGGAGCCTTTGTTTGGTGCGGTTTATTTGTTCCGGTGAGTTTGGTCAAAAACGTCATAATCATTGAATTTATGTTTGACAAGAAAAATCTGCTTTATGATTGCTATCAAGAAACAAACTAGTTTTGAGCATAAAATGCATGAATTTATTTAGGTGAGGTCGGGCGTTAATGAACGACGGTCCATGACTGTTGTATTTGCCACCTCATCAATCCGTAGGAATCAACATTTCCTAATCTATGCCTAATCCTTTTTTAAGAAAATCATTATAGGAGATGATGGGTTCCACCTTCATTTATAGGAGAAAAGCCCCCCCCCCCCCATGATCTCCTCCAAAAGTGGGTCATGGGTGGCCAACCCCCTCCATGAACTCTCAGGAGGAGAAAATCATGGGGGGGGGGGGCGGGGGCGGGACCCACTCCCTCTCCCCGTGGAGGGAAACCGCCAGCATCAGGCAG
Source organism: Platanthera zijinensis (assembly GCA_039513925.1). Lineage (NCBI taxonomy): Eukaryota > Viridiplantae > Streptophyta > Magnoliopsida > Asparagales > Orchidaceae > Platanthera > Platanthera zijinensis. The sequence continues at coordinate 39,833,148 of CM077080.1, forward strand.
GCCGCGGCCAGACCGCACCAGGCCGTCTGGCCGCTGGCGGCCTAGCCGCGGTAAGGGCGCACTAGGCCGCACCAGGCCACTAGCGGCCTGGCCGCGGTAGGCCACTGGCCTAGCCGTGGGTAGCCGCGGCAGGCCGCCTAGCTGCTGGCGGCCTTGCCGCAGCAGGCCAACGGCCTAGCCATGGGCGGCCACGACTAGCCTTGCCGCAGCCAGCCACGACCGGCCACGGTCGGCTAGGCCGTCAGCGGACCGGCCACGGCAGATCGCCGGCCTACCCGCGGCGGGCCGCCGGCCTAACTGCGGCCGGCCGCCGGCCTCGCCGCGGCCGGCCCCTCCGTCGGCCGCCCGGCCAGCCACCACCGCCGCCGTAGCGGCCCGTTACTGTGGGTAGCCTCCCCACCGCTCGATCAAGGGGAGGCTCTCCTCGCCGTTCGATCAAGAGGGTAACCGCCCACTAACCCACCACTTTAGTGGTGGGGCCCGCCATGATCCTCCCCCTAAGGCTATAAAAGGGACCCCAGTGCCTCTTCATTCTTCACATTTTCTCTTCCAGGTTGTCTTCTTCTTCCTCAGGTAAGATCTTTTCTGCCTCCTCCACCAGGTCGACCACTGCTCGTCGTGAATCACCAGCAGCCACCATTAGCCACCAGCTGCTACCAGCGGCAATAAACACCTCACCAACGCGCTAAGAGCAAAAGGACGCCCAAGACCTCGAGGAAGCCGAAGGAATAAGCCCTCCGAAGCCAGCAAGCACGCGTCGCCCTGAGCGCAAGCGCCAGAAGCATCCCGTGCATTTTCACGTCTAAGTCACTTCCACGGTGCAGCCTGTTGCCCGCAGGAAGTTATAATCTCTCTCTCTCCCCCAAAGTTGTAACAGGAGTGGTCTGTCTCCCCGATTCTCCTACACACTGTAATCATCAGAATCTAGTGGAATTTGACCGAAACAGACCCGATCACGTGGTTTTTTTTTCTCATTTAAGGGGTTTTTCCACGTCATCACATCTTGTGTCAACTTTCTACTTTCATTGACTGTGTGCGCGCTCGACCGCCTCGTGAGCTAAGATGGTCCAAGCAAATCCGGTCCGACCGGGGCATCGAGTTAGTCCGCAACAGTTTGGCGTCGTTTGTGGGAAACATTCCCAACATCCTTCGGGAGACAAGTCCCTCATCTTCACCGCTTTAGAAGCCCAGATTCAATGGAGAAGAGAAGTACCCGCACCACTGAAGGATCCGCACTTGGAGGACACATCGAACCAACACGATCTCACTCACTAGTGGACGTGCCACTGACTGCCGAAGTAGCTTTCGCCCCCGTCACCGCCCTGGAGGGGCGCGTCCGCCAAATGGAAGAACAACAAAAGGAAATGCTTGCATTACTCCGAAACATGGGAGCACCTCCTGCTCCCCCGATGCCGCCGGCCCCAGCAAATCCTCCACTGCAACCAAACCTGGAAAGGGGCTAAGAAGAGCCCGAGGACTATTCTGACGTCGCTAGCTCCACTCACCCAGCTCAAAGAAGAGTAAGAGCAGATCATCTTCATCTCCACCCCGCCGACGACGTTCACCCCCCTCCTTTCGAAAGGTTTACTCGGGAGGAAATTCAGGAAGTTATAGCCGAAGAATACCGCCATGCTGGAAGATGAGACTTTCAGGCTCACCGACCGCTCTGTCAAGGCTTCCCCTTGACGCCACAAATTCTCGATCATACCATTCCACATGGATTCAAGCTTCCAAACATCGAGACGTTTGACGAGACCGATGATCCACTGGAACACATCAACCACTTCACCACCATCATGAGGATTTACAACGCTCCAGACCAGTTGCTCTGCCAAGTGTTCCCAGCAACACTCAAAGGACAGGCTTGTACATGGTTCCATTTCCTGAGAACTGGCACCATTATCAATTTCGTAGAGCTGACCAGACAATTTACTGACCAGTTTATCTAGGGGTGTGCACAGTGCGGTTTGGTGCGGTTTTGGCCCATCGCAATCGCACCGTAAGGGCTCGGTTTTTGCCCGAGCAAAACCGCACCGCACCGAAATTATGCGGTGCGGTTTCGGTTCGGTGCGGTTTTATGCGGTGCAGTTTCGGTTTCGGTGCGGTTTTTAACATGTATTTTACATAAACTACAGGTAAGCATCAGAACTATGAATGTTGCTTGATATTTCATGAGTTCTTTTATGTTTTATTGTTTTTCTCTTTTTATTGTATTAAATTACATTATTTTCTTACAACAGGTGATTTCATTTTCATAAATTTTAATGCAGTTATTTGTCTTTTTTTAGAGATGTCATACAAACTTATGAATTATATAGTGTGGCCGGCTGGGTCGGCCATATGTATTAAAACTAATAGACCATTTTAATTGATATTCAAATTGTCTGTGTGTGGTCGAGATACAACAACGCTCAAACCTTTATCCCACTATAGTGTGGTCGACTATATGGATCATTTGTCGTCATTGTGTCATATCTTGACATATTCCCACTAATGCGTAGATCATGTTTTCCTTATTGCTTTAAGCCTTTATTCCACTATAGTGTGTGTGAAAGAGATGATTCAGCAAAATATCTCATCTAATAATATTAACTCTGAAGGTAATATATCGTATAAATATATCAACTCTTACTTAATATACTTAAATGTGACGTCACATAATTAAAAAAAAATTAAATACACAAAATATTTGATGCGGTGCGGTTTTCCAAATCCAAAAACCGCACCGCACCGAACCGCGCTCGGTTTTAAAAATCAGTGCGGTTTTTGCAGTGCAGGCGGTTTTTGCGGTTTGCGGTTTTTCATGCTCACCCCTAAGTTTATCGCAAATCGAAGAATTGTTCGCGATCCCTCTCACCTTTCAGGTATTCGACAAAATGAAGGAGAGTCCCTCAGGGACTTCTTTCGCCGCTTCACCTCTGAGGCACGTCAAATTCCGAGCGTCGACCCAGAACTTCTCAGAGGCGTCTTCCTTGGCGGACTCCGCCCCAACGACTTCTATTCAGCACTCATGAGGGAGACCGTGCCCAGTTATCCAGATCTCGTTCATCGGGTCGAGGCCCAGATAGCAGCCGACGAAGCTATTGAAGCGCACCGACAGTAGTTTGAAGGAGGACAGAAAAGGAAGAAAGAGGAGGAACCAACTCTCACAAGACAATAAGAACGACGTCAGAGTGAGCGCCGCCGCAATAGCCGTCAACGTGACCTTCCAAGGAATGGGGGCAACATCCACTTCAGGAATACACCCCTCTGAATACCACCCGCACTAATATGATGTATGTCATTCAGAATGATCCGACCTTCCAACGACCAAGAGCACCACGGCCAAACCCCAAGGACGACCAGACAAGATACTGCGAGTTCCACCGAGCAACGGGTCACAACGCCAAAGAGTGTGCCGGCCTAAAAGATGAAATTGAACGTCTTGTCCGCCAAGGGCTCCTCGGGAGATTTTTGCAAGGACAAACACAGATCCCAGCACAAGGAAACAGTGGAGGAAGGTAGATGGTGGGTAACATACAGACCATCGTTGGACCCCCAGCAACGAATACCTAGGATGGACGTTCTCCCCGACGCAGGATGACCCTTTACAGCACACCTGCAGTCGGGAATTTGTGTCGCATCCATCCCTCCACATTTTTATCTTTTATTAATGATGTTTATCGTCTGCATTTTTCATCATCTTGTTTTTGTCACCTTAGAACAGTAAAAGTCACGAGCTTAGGCTCGCGCAAATCATGGTTATTTCTAAATACAATATCAAATTTGTTTTAAGGTAAAACCGTGCTTACAAACCGAACAAGCAGGTTTTTCACCAACTTTGCCCCTCAATGTCATGTCGTCGCCAAGGCCTGCCCACCTCGCGATTGCACCCGGATTGAGCACTTACGTTCTCCGACACCCGGATTGAGCACCTATGTTCTCCGATGGTCGGATTGAGTACTTACACTCTCCGACGCCATCGCTAGGGCCTGCCCCCCTCGCGATTGCACCCGGATTGAGCACATACGTTCTCCTGCGCCCGGACTGAGCACCTACGTTCTCTGACGGTCAGATTGAGTACTTACACTCTCCGACGCCATTGTCAGGGCCCGCCCCCTCGCGATTGCACCCGAATTGAGCACATATGTTCTCCGGCGACCGGATTGAGCACCAACGTTCTCTGACGGGCGGATTGAGTACTTACACTCTCTGACGCTATTGTCAGGGCCTGCCCCCCTTGCGATTGCACCCGGATTGAACATATACGTTCTCCGGCGCCTGGATTGAGCACTTACGTTCTCCGACGGTCGGATTGAGTACTTACACTCTCCGACGCCATTTTCAGGGCCTGCCCCCCTCGCGATTACACCAGGATTGAACATTTACGTTCTCCGACACCCGGATTGAGCACCTACGTTCTCCGACGGTCGGATTGAGTACTTACACTCTCCGACGCCATTGTCAGGACCGGCCCCCTCGCGATTACATCCGGATTGAACACTTACGTTCTCCGGCACCCGGATTGAGCACCTACGTTCTCCGACGGTCGGATTGAGTACTTACACTCTCCGATGCCATCGCCAGGGTCTGCCCCCCTCGCGATTGCACCCGAATTGAACACATACGTTCTCCGGCGCCCGCATTGAGCACCTACGTTCTCCGACGGTCGGATTGAGTACGTGCACTCTCCGAAGCCATCGCCAAAGGCTACCCCCTTGCGATTGTACCCGGATTGAATACTAACGTTCTCCGGCACCCGGATGGAGCACCTACAGCTGTCAGATCGAGTGTTTACATTCTCCGACGTTACTCATCACACAACCTTGCAAGGGTCTGCCCCATTTCACGACAAATCCGCGGATCTGAATCGTGCAAGCTAGGTCACGGACAGGAGCCGTGCAAACTAAGTCATGAGTCAGTCTCGTGCGGGCAAAGGCCGCGAGTCTGTCTCGCGCAAAACAACAGTACACGTCAAACCTACGCGAAACAACATGAACTTTGTCAAATTGGGTACCATTCTGGAAGCACCGTCTCTGCATCCGAGAACCTCGCCGCAACAAGTTTCCCCTTCCGACCTTGTACAAGAAGTACTCGGTGATACACTTGGGGGGCAACAGAAACTCCACATCTCAGCGATCCCTTCCTTTGAGCGCTTAGTGTGCCATGCATGTTACACCTTGCGCACACCGCGTATGCACCGTGCATCACGCACGCATCACCACTATCCATCGTACGCATTACATACCGTGCACATTGTACCTCGTGCACACATCACATACCTTGCGCTTTGCGCACAAAAAAGCACAGTTGTGCATATCGCGCCATGCACGCGCAAAGTAGAAATGTACATCTCATGTACGGTGCGCCCATCCACGCGCAAGGTCAGACGGGCGCAGGGTCACGTGCACGCCGGATCGCGCGCGCGCACCGACACACTGGGTCGCGCACGCGCACGCGCACATAGGATCGCGCGCGCACGCCCTGCGCGGGCAGGCAGCGCGCGCGCAGCCTGCCCGCGCGGCCTGCATGCCCGCCGAGCCTGCGCACGCACGCAGCCTGCGCGCACCCAGGGCATGCGAGCGCCCAGAGCCAGCACGCGCCAGGACCGGCGTGTGCGCAGCTTGCGCGCGCGGCCTGCGCGTACCCAGGGCCTGCGCGCACCCAAGGCTAGCACGTGCGCGCATCCTGCGCACGCTCAGGGCCTGCGCGCGCTAGGACCGGCCCGCACGCAACCTGCGCGTGCGGCCTGCGCGCACGATATGCGCGTACGGCCTGCGCGGGCAGCCAGCGCGCGCGCGGCCTGCGTGCACGGCCTGCGCGCGCGGCCCGCGCGGGCAGCCAGCGCGCATGCGGCCTGCGCACACGGCCTCGCGCGCAGCCTAGGCGCGCAGTTTGTGCGCGCATGACCAGCATCTTCGACCACGCGATGCCTAAGTATGCACGATCCGCCTTGGCGTTCTCGTCCGCCGAATCATCCTCCGAATACCTTTGAAGTACTGGCCGCCCCCGCCTCAGCCTTCTCACCGGAAGCCGTCATGACAACATGAAGCAGGGGAAATCTCTCCTCTCTCGCTCACTTCGCTCTCGGATAGCAAAGATTTTGGGGGAAATTGATGGGTTCCACCTTCATTTATAGGAGAAAAACCCTCCCATGATCTCCTCCAAAAGTTGGTCATGGGTGACCCACCCCCTCCATGAACTCTCAGGAGGAGAAAATCATGGGAGGCGGGACCCACTCCCTCTCCCCGTGGAGGGAAACCGCCAGCACCAGGCAGGCCGCGACCAGACCGCACCAGGCCGTCTAGCCGCTGGCGACCTAGCCGCTGGCGGCCTAGCCGCGGCAAGGCCGCGTTAGGCTGCGGCAGGCCGCCTGGCCGCTGGCGGCCTGGCCGCGGCAGGCCGCCTGGCCGCTGGCGGCCTGGCCGCAGCAGGCCGCCGGCTAACCCACCACTTTAGTGGTGGGGTCCGCCATGATCCTCCCCTGGAGGCTATAAAAGAGACCCCAGGGCCTTTTCATTATTCACCTTTTCTCTTCTGGGTTGTCTTATTCTTCCTCAGGTAAGTGCTCTCCAGCCTCCTACACCAGGTTAGCCACCGCGCGCCGTGAACCACCAGCAGCCACCATCGGCCACCAGCAGCCACCAGTGACCACCAGCTGCTACCAGCGGCTATAAGCACCCCACCAGCGCGCTAAGAGCAAAAGGACGCCCAAGACCTCGAGGAAGCCGAAGGAAGAAGCCCTTCGAAGCCAGCAAGCGCGCGCCGCCCTGAGCGCAAGCGCCAGAAGTATCTTGTGCATTTCCACGTCTAAGTCACTTCCGCGGTGCAGCCTGTTGCCCGCAGGAAGCTATAGTCTCTCCCTCTCTTTCAAGTTGTAACGGGAGCGGTCTGTCGCCCCGATTCTCCAACACACTGTAATCACCAAAATCTAGTGGAATTTGACCGGCACAGACCGGGTCACGTGATTTTTTACTCATTTAAGAGGTTTTTTCACGTCATCACATCTTGTGTCAACTTTCTACTTTCATTGACTGTGTGTGCGCTCGACCGCCTCGTGAGCTAAGACGGTCCAAGCAAATCCGATCCGACCGTGACATCGAGTTAGTCCGCAACATGAGATATTTTTTCCTTGCTGGCTTTCCTCTCTCGTGCATGCCAAATCAGGCTTGACTGTCCTCCTAGCTGCTATTTAAGGAGGAGGAGAGGGGGCGGTGCAAAATCAATTCCATTCCCGTACAACCACAAGAGAGGGTAAATCAGAGCTTGTGAAGAGGCTGTTCGGGCCAGTCCTACTCGGTGCTGGAGGCTCAGGGCGGCGGTAGCAGCAGGCTGCAGTGGCGGCGTTCTCGGCTCAGGCGCGCAGGCAGCGGCGACTCCAGGCGGAGTCAACGGAGGCGGCATCCGGTCGGATCCGGTCGGATCGATATCTGGCCGGCCTCCTGCAGTGGTCCCAGACGCGGCGGTGGCGATTTCAAGCGACGCGGCGATGGCGATTTCAAGCGACGCGGTGGTGGCGATTACAAGCGACGACTCTCATTTTCAATTTTTTCAATTCTCTCTTTATTGTTCGACCATTGCGGTCTCAGTTGTAATCTGTAACTCCTATTTTTGATAATGGATCTTTTTCGGCGCGGTCTCTCCGTGGACGTAGGAGCTTCTCTCCGAATCACGTAAATTTCTTTTGTCGTCTGTGATTGAAATCTCTTCTTTATTATTTTGCTGATTATTTTTGCTCGATTAAATTTCCGTTGCGCTACCGCGGTACTCGGTCCGATTGCACAACACATGACAACAACATTCATAACGGCCACCATCCCGCCAAACGGAGTCTTGGATTCTGAAATGACAAGTATGAGTTGAGTGTTTCTCAGCGAAATAGCTAGTTTTTATTAGTTGTCATTCAGCTGTAATCCAAATATAACGCTGTCAGTTAGCAAGTCATTTTCCGTTTATTTCCTCAATTATATATAGCTGTACATCCCCTTTGTCACAGTGAAGCATATAAATGATGTGTCTTGCTAAACTTTCTCATTTTAAAAATACATTATTGAAAATACAAGCAATACATTTTTTTTTCATAACAGCATTCACATGAAAGCTTTAAGGCTCCGTTTGGCATGGTGGCGGCGATCGTAAATGTGAATGTATATTTGAATACATAACGGGTTCGGAGGCTTAACAAGTCTGGTTCGGATTCTGAGATATCCGATACTCGTATTAAACCTAGGGTTTGCCTATAAAACCCAAGCTGAGTGCAACGGAGAGGTAGTTTCACTTTGACAATCACCCGAGATACTTCGAGCGACCTAACAGTAAACGCATGAGTTAAAACGTCATTCGTTAATAATCACTTAACAAACATCATCCATTTGAACATAAAAATGAATGAAGTTCCTTGGATGGGCTTTAAAAAATGACAATTTAACCTCGTGTTCATGACAACCACCACCGTGGCCGAACGGAGCCTAAATATAGATGTAGGGCCCAGAAGCCTTTCAAGATCCTTTAATTTAAGGTATGGATAATTCATAATTGAGCTTAATTTGTTAATAATTTTTAGCCTCCAAGCATGGTGGCATTCCTTAAAGCCTAAAGGTATCAAGAAGGTGTACATATATGTTGATGGCTCCGTTCAAGATAGTCTATTAAAATTCATCAAGTGTGGAATGACCTTATATAGTATCTTCAGCGTAGAGTCGTTACACCCCAGTGACACAAAACCCAAAGGATGATTCCGTGTCGGTCTCGACATACATGAACATATATTAAATACCCTAACAATATATGTTTAATGGATTAGAGTAGTGGGAGAACTCAAATTTTGGAGATCCAAGGATGCTCAGCGAAGGCCGTCACTGAGCATAGTATGTTTTGTTATCAACATGTATAACAAAAGTGTTATAAATTCTCATGCATAACAAAAAAGTGATGCTTGTACAACACTGGCCGTCATAAATGGGGCTATGCCTGTACATGATTGTTTTTGGTTGTGAACGTGCTTCGTCCGTCTCTGGGAGTTTTGGGTGCGCACATGCTCTGCTTGTGCGCGCCAAAGTAGTGGGTCGCGGGCTCTGCCCTTTCGAGCTACCAGGCTCCTCCCGTGCTAATAATTTGAAAAGGAATACACAAATGGTCCGGTTCATGCGGTCGTAACCGGTGACCGGTGAAAATAAGTCCCCTCAAACGGAGCCTAAATCGTAGCTATTTTAGCAGGTTTAGGAATTATAGAAAAAATTTTCCTCCCAGTTTCTCTCTTTCTTCTTCTTCGACTATAACAAATTTGATCTACGACGACATTTTTTATGCGACGTTTTTTAAAACGCCGCCGCTGTTTATTTTATATAATTGCGGCGCTTTAAGTTTAGGCTCTGTTTGACACGGCTGCAGCGACTGGTGAAACAGTGATCGGAAGCAGTGGTGAAATAATCAACTGTTTTGCAGAGTGGTGACAGAATCTGTGAAACTGTTTGAAAGAACAACATTTGAAGTGACGTTTCAACATGTAAGACACAAACATATGAACCAAAATTTTCTAAAAATCAATTAAAAAATTCTTTTGCAATAATTTATATAACTTATATTAATTAAGATAATTTGAAGATTTTAATATTATATATTATATTATAACATAATAATATATATTATATTATAATGTACCTCATTATAATGTTTATAATATAATTATTTTAGATTATAATATATTATATTATAATAAAAGTATTTTAACATTTATAAATTATAATATAAATTATTATAATCATATTATCATAAGATTTATAAATTATAATATAAATATTAATATAATATAAATTATAATGTAAAATATAAAATAAAAAAGGGGCAGCAGCACTGCAGCTGTTTTAGAGTCGCGGTAAATTTCCGCGACTCAAAAATAGCGGCCCTCCGCTGTAAAACACGGTGGCTGATGCCACCGTGGGGCCTCAATTTTTGTTTGGTGCGGCGTTTGAAAAATCGGCGGTCCACCGCTCTCAAAACGCCGCGACAAACAAAGGGTCAGTTTGTTTGAGCGTTTTTCTTCCGTTGAGTTTTGAACGCACCGTTTTTTTTTGTTCAGTTTGTTTCTTCATTCCATTGCCAACGGAGCCCATTTTTTCCGTTGCCAGCGGCGCTTTCCCACAGCTGCTGGGACTAGCTTTCCAACGCCGTGTTCCCATGGCTGGAGGAGAGAGAGAGGAAGGAGGTGAGAGAGAAAGAGAAGGTTGCCATGGGAATAACATCCACATCCACCGCCGGAGAGAAGATTGCCGGTGCTCTGGCTGGAGGAGGAGTTGTGCGCGAGGACCAGACGCCGACGGCGAGACAAGACGTGAAAGCTCCTCCGCCATGGACGCCGACCAGACGTGAAATCTCCTCCGCCATGGACGCCGACCAGACGTGAAAGCTCCTCCGCCATGGACGCCGACCAGATGTGAGAAGCTCCTCCACCATGAACGCAGACCAGACGTGAAAGCTCCCCCCCCCCCATCTCCTCCTCCACCGTCATGGACGACGCCGGGGAGACGACCTGGGAGAAGCCACCCCCCATCTCCTCCACCACCACGAGAGACTTGAAAGCTCCCCGCTTTGATTTCATTATTATGTTGCTTATTTTATTATTATTATTATTATAATATTAATAAATTAATATGATTATAATTCATTTTATTAGTATCTGATTAGTAATATTATTAATATTACTAATGATTATTATTCATTATAATTAATGTAATTGAATTTTTTTTGATAATTAAATATAACAGAAACGTCAATGCTGTTTTACCAAACTGTTTCTCCATTTTGAACAGCTCTGTCACCGCTGTTTTACCAAACTGTTTCTCAATTTTAAAAATCCATTCCCACAGCTCAATTCTTAAAGCTCCATTCTCACAGCTGCTTTTGCCACCGCCATCGCCGAAACAAACTGACCCAAAGCCTTAAAAACGCTGCAAAAACCATATGAGCGCACTTTTAAAAATCAAGCGCCGCAAATAGTTAATTAATACGCTGCGCTCGGGTTTATTTGTCATACCCCGTATCCCTCCCTCCCGGCCGTCTCCCGCAAGAACCCTGCCGAAAGCAGTGTGCGCCTCTGGTTGGAGCTCAAATTGATGGCCACGTGCTCGCCGGAGGTCAGATCATCGTCGGAGGTCAGATCCCTGGCATCACTTCGAGATTCTCGCCAAACTTCTCCGGCTGGAGAGCCTTCGAAGCATCGATCTCAGCTAGAACAACCTCTCTGGTTCAATCCCCGAAGGGTTTTTCTCAAAATGCAGGTCCCTGAGGTTTCTCTCCGTAACCAATAACGGGATTTGAGATGCAATTTCCTCATCGGCAATCTCCAAACATGGATCTTCCAACTGGGATTGAGACGGATCATAGTTTCTGAAAATTGACTCGGTGGGTTTATTCAAATTCCTGCTTGAAGTTCTTCAATATTAATAATGATGAATTTTTCAAAAATGTCTTCTCTGGCAACATTCCAAATGAAATTTCCTTGCTCAATTACTTACAGTTCTTGAATCTATCCCCAAACATGATCTCGCGGTCTCTCTCCTATCAGTTTTTGGTGCATTAAAGACCGTTGAAGTTGTTCTTCCCTAAATTTGTTGTAAGTTTCTTTTAATCTACATCCGTATTTTGCTTCAATTCGTTGTGTTTGATCGACATTTTAGTTGATTATGTTTGTTGGTTAAGAAAGATTACAACTTTTGAATGTAGATTCTTAACAACAAATTTTCTTTTGTCATTGCCACTAGTTTTGACTTATTGTTTTCACTTGTTTGGTTCATATTGATGCCCTAATCGATGTCTGATAAGACAAGAAGGAAGTTAGCCACCACGACAACAATAAAGCAGAATGATAAGATATGTATAAACTTATGTAAGAGTCACAGTTAGGTGTCATGGTCTGGGCCCAAGCTATAACATTATAAATAACTGTTCATGGGCTTGTAATAAACATATAGCATCTTGAACTCAATAACACTAAAACCACTTAAGCCTATTCTCCTTAGTTTTTCTTCTTCTATCATTGGTATCAGAGCGAGGTTCTTCCCGTGGACCTTGTCAAGCTTTAAACATCATTGGAGAATATGAGTTCTAGCAACTTCTCAACATCAAAGACCTCGATCTATCCCTCTTTTTAATGGAGAAAAATACGACTTTTGGAGCATTCACATGAAAGCTGTATTTGTGTCCCAAGGCTTAGGGGATATTGTCACATCTGGACCTTCTCCTGTTTCCCCTGTAAGTACAACACTCGAAATAGGTAAGGAACCAACAATAGCAGCTGATATTATACAAAAAGATGCGCGTGCACTATGCCTGATATATCAAGGTGTATCAGAGAATATATTTCCACGTATTATGGGAGCTCAAACTGCCAAAGCATCTTAGGACACATTGAAAGAGGAATATAAAGGTGATGAGAAAGTTATCTCCCTAAAACTTCAAAATGCTTGGAAAGACTTTGAAAATCTGAAAATGAAAGATGGGGAAAGAGTGAAGGACCTTCTTACAAGGACACTACATGTTATAAATCAAATACGCAGTTATGGGGACACAATTGAAGATAAGAAGGTTGTGCCCAAATTACTGCGCAGTCTACCAGCATCTTTCTATCCAATCGTGACAGCTATCGAAGAGTCCAAAGATTTAAAGACCTTATCATTAACTGCTTTGATGGGTTCCTTAAAAACTCATGAAGAAAGAATGAGTGACTCTACTCAAACTTTGGATCAAGCACTGCAAGTTAAGTTACAGTTAACAAAACCAAAGGATAAAAAGACCTGGCCTACCACATCAAGGGCTTCAACTTCTGCAACTAAGCCAGGAAACACCAACTTGAAAGCAGAAAAAAGGAAAAACAAGCAAAGTTTTACTACAACAGCACATACAGACAGTAGCACTGAAAAGTATTGTCATATATGTAAAAAGACCAATCATTTCCCTAAAGACTGTTATTTCTGTTGCAAAACCTGCAAAAACCCTAATCATTCTGATCAACATTGCTGGAATAAAGGAAAGGAAAGTGCAAAAGTAGCTGAGTTACAATAAGAGAACATAGAAGATATGTTCTACTCATCAACTTCCCCAAATACAGTCACAGCTGATACATGGTTTCTTGACAGTGGCTGTTCCTGTCATATGATAAATAATAAATCAATGTTTGTAAACATAGATGAAACATGTAAAGCTAAAGTACTTTTGGGTAATGGCATCTCAGCCAACATTGAAGGTAAAGGCACTATTTTAGTTCCAATTACTGCAGATGAAGGGCTTCATATTGCTGAAGTTTGCTATGTCCCATCATTAAAACAAAATCTGTTAAGTGTGGGATAGTTGGTATTAAAAGGATATACCGTTTCATTTGATCATCAAGGAGGGCATATATGGCATGCTGCCTCAGGCAGCCATCTAATCTCAGCAAAAGTTACTGCCAATCGATTATTTGCACTGTCAATGTCCATTATTCAGAAAAAAGCACTATGGTGTCATCATCAGGTACAACTTTCACCACTTACTTTATGGCATCATAGATTAGGGCACCTTCATTGGCAAGCTCTGCAACTTATGCAAAGTAAAACATTGGTAATTGGATTACCTAAGTTCACAGAAAAACAATTGAGCATATGTGAAGACTCCACATATGGCAAAATACATACTCAGCCATTTCCAACAACAGCAATATCAAGATCCACAAAGCCTTTGGACCTCCTATATGCCGATCTATGGGGACCAGCCCCAATACCATCCATGGGAGGTAATCTGTATTTCCTTCTTATTGTAGACAATTATAGCCGATACATGTGGACATACCATCTCAAGCTTAAGTCTGAAGCCTTGAATCCTTGAATAAATTTCAGATTTTCAAGAAGGAAATTGAAATGCAATTAAACTTGAAAATTAAGACCTCAAGAACTGACAGAGGAGGAGAGTTTACCTCATCTCCATTCACTAAATTCTGTCAAGAAGCAGGAATCAAGAGGGAATTGACTGCTCCACGCTCCCCTAAACAGAATGGAGTAGTGGAAAGAAGAAACCGCACCATTGTAACTATGGTCAGATGCCTACTTCATGCCAAGGGCTTACCAAAGAAGTTTTGGGAAGAAGTAGCTCAGACAACTGTGTATTTGCTTAATAGAGTGCCTTCCAAAGCCCTAGGTAACACTACCCCCTATTTCTTGCCCAAAAATAGAAAACCTACAATCACCTATTTGAAAATATTTGGGTGTATAGCTTATACACTGACAACAGCAATTGGAAGAGACAAATTGGAGAAAAGAGGGGAGAAGTGCATTTTCCTTGGATATAGTGATAATGCAAAGGCATATAGGTTATATGATCCCATTTCTAATTAACAAGATTAAAATTTCTAGAAATGTAGTTTTTGATGAAATTGCAGCTTGGAAATGGGAATCAGAAGAAAACCATATGTCATTACCTGGGATACCGGTTGAGCAACAACATCTCCCCATCCAGGTATACCCCAGAAGACAAGAGGAGCATCCTTCTCAGGAGTCAAGCCCACATGAATCCCCTATTGGTTCAGCTTCATCATCTTCCAGTCAATCATCTCAGACTCACATCCCTTCAGAATCACCTGTAAGTTCTCCTACCCCACTCAAAACTTGTAGCATGCATGATTTATATAAAGCCATAGAAACAGGAATGCAAACTACTCTATTGGCCTCAGTTCCAAATACGTTTACTGAAGCCAATATAGATCCCAATTGGAAAACATCTATGAATGAAGAGTGGGAGACAATACATAAAAATAACCCATGGACATTAGTAGATCTACCTCCAAACAAAACTCCCATAGGACTCAAATGGCTCTACAAAATCAAATACACAGAAACTGGAGCTTTAGCCAAGTATAAAGCTCGGTTAGTTGTCAAAGGGTACTCACAAAAACCTGGAGAGGATTTTAAACCTAGATTTAAAAGATGCATTCTTAAATGGGTCTATCAAAGAAGAGATTTATGTAGAGCAACCAGTGAGATATGTGAAGCAAGATGAAGATAGAAAGAAATTGTATTGACTACATAAAGCATTGTATGGACTCAAACAGGCACCCAAAGCATGGAATGAACACATAGATCATTATTTCCTGCAGCAGGGGTTTAAAAGATGTGTAAATGAGCCATCACTGTACACCAAATGGGAAGAAGGCAACCAACTTATTATTGGGCTATATGTAGATGACCTTCTCATTACAGGAAATTCAATAAACTGATAAACGAATTCAGAAACCAAATGAAATCAGCTTATCAAATGACTGACCTGGGACAAATGAAATACTTTCTAGGCATACAAGTTCAACAAACCCTAGAAGGTATACATCTATCACAACACAAGTTTATTCTTGATCTACTTATCAAAAATCAATTTCAAAACTGCAATTCCTGTAAAACACCGATGCCTGTTTCGGAAAGTCTGAGAAAAGAAGATGAAGAAGAATGTGTAGACACTACCCTATATAGATCCACGGTAGGATCTCTGATGTATATTACTAATACCAGGCCAGATATAGCTAATACAGTCAATCAAGTGGCCAGGTATATGCACAAACCTTCTAAAATGCACCTACTAGCAGTTCATTGGATCCTCCGTTACCTGCAAGGAACTGCTAACTATGGAATACGATACCTGCAAGATCCAAAGGCGGACTTACATGGATATACGGACTCCGATTGGGGTTCAAATGTGGATGATCGTAAAAGCACAAGTGGATTTATGTTCTTCCTTGGAACAAAGCCCATAGCTTGGGTAGTCCGCAAACAACTAGTTGTCACATTATCAACTATGGAAGAAGAGTATATTGCCCTCATCGCCGCAAGCTGCGAATGCCTATGGCTCCAACGCATTCTAAATGAAATCACAAAGCAAAGCCCAAAAACACCAACATCTCTACTCTGTGATAACATTTCAGCGATTTTCTTAGCCAAAAACCCTATTACTCGACGGAAAAGCAAGCATATTGATTTGCGGCATCACTTTATACGAGATCAAGTGGAAAAAGGAAGAATCAAGGTAGAATACTGCCCTACTGAACGACAACTAGCGGATATCTTAACTAAACCGCTAGATCGCCTCCGATTTACCAAGCTCCACGAGCAAATCGGCGTCACGCCCAACATCGCTTAAGAGGGGGATTGATGCCCTAATCGATGCCTGATAAGACAAGAAGGAAGTTAGCCACCACGACAACAATAAAGCAGAATGATAAGATATGTATAAACTTATGTAAGAGTCACAGTTAGGTGTCATGGCCTGGGCCCAAGCTATAACATTATAAATAGTTGTTCATGGGCTTGTAATAAACATATAACATCTTGAACTCAATAACACTAAAACCACTTAAGCCTGTTCTCCTTAGTTTTTTTCTTCTATCACATATATGCAGGGATCTTTCACAAAACAATCTCATTGACCTAATTCCCTCGGATCATCGTTGGGTGAGCTGAAGTGCTACATGCGTTTTTTAATCTTCTCCTCTTTTACTTTATCAATGATTTGTTAGTCTTTATATGTTCTAGAATTTGAAATTGGATATATAACTAGATTTGGAAACTGGTTTGTTGTTTCAGGCTTCGGAGAAATCAGGCGAGACACAAAAATGGGTTGAACCACATTTGGAGACAACAAAAATTGTATGTAGATGAATATACAAAAATTAATGGGAAGCTTCATTCTAAGATTTGATGAGAGTATATAGAAATCAGGCGATGCTCCTAACTGAAGTTTCAATACTTTCTTAAATCACTGTCATTCTTAGATTGATCTTATTCTTGTACAGGTATTTGATGGGAAGCTTCATTCTTAGATTTGATGAGAGAGTTCATATTCATTCTTAGATTTGATGAGAGAGCATAAATGTGGCATATAATGGAAACCATGTATAAAAAATTGGAATTCCTCGAGACATTGTTTTCTTTTGTTTCAGGCTTCAGAGAAACCAGGTGTTTGAGCTCTTCAGGATTAGGTGCTTATCAAAAATCTTGGTGATTCACCTGAATTTGCTGTCATTATTTCAAAATATCTTTTATATTTATATCCATAGTGTTTGATTAGTTTCCCTTATCTGAAAATGCTCATTCTCCAGACAGTTAGTGTTCTGTGCTGATATTTAAATACAAGATCAAAATATTTTCTAATGTGGTGGTGTAAACAGATATTTTAATTATCTCTCATTGCCTGCAGGAGCAACTGATAGTGAAGATGGCAGTATCTGAGAAAGCTCAACAGATTACCAAATCCCATGCAACAGAAGTATTGAGAAATGAAGATGAAGACCCTGCTCTTAGAACATTGAATTCCTAAAGACCTAAAAGGTCAAAAAATTTCCCTGTTTTTCTCTCTTTTTTTCACAGTTCCAAAAGTTTGTGATAAAGCATGAAACTTTATCAGGCATTGAGCGATCTAATTTGTATATATTTGGTTATAAAGATTATAATTTTGTGATGTTAACGTGAATATACTGCTGTGGCCATTGCTAGAGGTTTGTAGATTTTGCGTAATTTTTTTTAAAAGCATGTCTTAATTTGTATATCTTTATTTGCGGCGCTTGTTTTTTAAAAATAGGCCGCCACTTTTGGCGGCGCTTTTTTTTTTTCAAAAATTGCCTCTACTTTTGGCAGTGATTTTCAAAAAAGCGCAGCTAATTGTAAAAGCTCACATAAAACTCGGCCAAAAATCTGCACTGATAAGCCCAAGATTAAGAGAAATCTAGAACACTCTCTCTAGAATATTCTGTATCCAGATTATTCTATAAAAGCCCATATAATATTCCCTAGAATATTCTGTATCCAGAAAAGCCCATGTAATATTCTCTAGAATATTCTATATCTAAATTATTCTACTCTTCATGTATAAAAGCCCATGTAATACCGCCATTTGAAGGCAAGTAAAAAAATTTTCATTGCTTTTGATATCTCCTTACCCCAAAATAACACCTGCATATTTAAACATATTGGTTGTATTTCTCTAACAGTGGTATCAGAGGGAAGTTAGGGAATAATCAACCAATTCAGTTTCGTGGATCCACAGTCTCAAACCCCTTGCTTCATCATCTACCACTATGCCTATTTTCTCTCATCCATCCATCCCCATATTCAATGGAGAATTCTATGAGCAATGGAGTGACAAAATGAAAACTCTGTTAATCTCACAAGACTTGTAGGATATAGTAAACGATGACATTCCTTCCACCGGCAAAGCAACTGATGGTGCAGCCCCAAAACCCAAGAAGGAAGATAAGATGAAGGATGCTCTTGCTCTGCATCTAATACAACAAGGAGTTTCAACAACCATTTACCCAAGAATCATGGGCTCTAAATCTTCAAAAGAAGCTTGGGAGCGGCTCCAGAATGAGTATAAAGGAAACAAAAAGATAATTAAAATCAAACTCCAAACTCTACGATGTCAATTTGATGACATAAAGATGCATGATGGAGAAAAATCTAGTGAATATTTTGCTAAACTCACTAGCTTAGCAAATCAAATAAAGGCCCTGGGGGGAGACTTAGAAGAAACTCAAATAGTTGAAAAAGTACTAAGGTCTTTGCCCAAGACCTACAATCACATTGTCTCTGCTATCATGGAAGCCCATGATATTGAAGCAATGTCTGTCACAGAGTTAATGGGATCACTTCAATCCCATGAAGGTCTCCTACTCCATGACAACACTCCCACAGAAAAAGTTTTTCAAAGTAAAATGATGCTCAAAGAAAAGAAAGGGAAGAGGCCTCCTACCAATAAAAACTTTAAAAATTAGAGACAAGAAAAGCCAGAAGACAAAGGATATTTCAAACAGAAAGACACAACTCAATCCTTGGGGCCTTCCTGCTCCATCTGTAAGAAGCAAAACCACCTCACCAAGGATTGCTATTTCAGATGCAAGACTTGTAAAATCCAAAACCACTCTGAGAAAAACTGCTGGTTCAAGCCCAAACAGGAAGCAAAGTTCTCAGAGACAGGAAATGACCAATATCTCTTCGCTTGTAAAGGGTCGGAGAACAAAGACCCCTCTAATCTATGGTTCATCGACAACGGCTGTTCAAGCCACATGGTGAACAATCGTGATTACTTCCTCACACTTGATGAGACCTGCAAATCTGAAGTCATGATAGGAGACAAGAAGAAGATAAGAATAGAAGGAAAGGGAACAACAGCAGTTATCACAACCAATGGAGCTCAGAAGTTGATTGAAGAGGTACACTTTGTTCCCTCCCTCTCACAAAACCTATTAAGTGTTGGGCAGCTAATGAGAAGAGGGCACACGATAGTGTTCAATCATAACACTTGTTCAATTTATCAAGCTGAAACCAATTCCCTAATTGGGACAGCAAAATTGAACTCCAGTAACATATTTTCACTGGATTTGCAGCCTTACAAATCCATCGTGCTTGCCTGTACTCAAGACAACAAGTTAGTCCAACTTTGGCATCATAGATTAGGAAACCTGAACTTGTCCTCTGTCCACCACACGCACAAGCATCAGCTTGTAGAAGGACTACCAAGTCTATCTAAAACTGAATTAAAATGTGACACCTGTGCCCGAAGCAAATCTCACTGGTTGCCCTTTCCACAAACTGCACAAAGAAGGGCTGCACATCCCCTGGAAATACTCCACATTGATCTCTGGGGACCTACTCGTGTGCCATCACTAGGAGGCAAAAGATACTACATGTTAATTGTTATTGATTTCAGCCGTTACATATGGATCATGCACATAGAACAAAAATCAGAAAGCCTCCAGCACTTCCTCACCTTCAAAACACAAGTCGAAAATTAACTAGAAAGGCACATTAAAATACTAAGAAGTGACAGAGGGGAAGAGTTCCTATCCAAAGACTTCGACTCATTCTGCCAGGCAGTAGGAATCCATAGGGAGCTCACTGCACCTGCTTCACCACAGAAGAATGGTCTTGTCGAGAGGAGGAATCGAACCATTGCGGAGATGATGAGGGCAATGCTAATCCAGAAATCTATCCCAAAGTCATTTTGGGGAGAATCCACTATAACAACTGTATATGTTCTTAACAGAACTCCCACCAAAGCACTCATAAATTTAACCCCATATGAAGCATTGTTCAATCAGAAGCCCTCAATCTCTCATATAAGAGTATTTGGATGCATTGCATATGCACATAAAAACACTGAAAGACAAGACAAGATAGAAGAGACTAGTACCAAGTGCATTTTCCTAGGCTACAGTGATCAAACCAAGGGGTATAGACTACTTGAGCCCAGAAATAACAAACTCATTATATCATGAGATGTGATCTTCCATGAAGAAGAAGCTTGGAATTGGGGTTCAGAACATGACTCACCTCAATCTCCTGTGTTACCGGTTGAGTTGAACACTTCTCCAATTGTGAGAACTCCTCCAAGCCCCGTTCAGGATAACACAAGAGGAGGAGAATCTGAATTATCAGATTCAGACCATGAGTCATCATCACCACAAAGATTTCGATCATTACAGGAAATATACGTGAATGAGGAATTTGCTCACTGGCATCAGCTGTCCCTACATCATTTGAAGAAGCCACAAAGATTAAAGAATTGAGAGAAGCTATGATAGAAGAGATAGCGGCCATAACAAAAAATAAAACATGGATCCTTGTCACCAAACCCAAGAATC
This sequence comes from Platanthera zijinensis, assembly GCA_039513925.1. Lineage (NCBI taxonomy): Eukaryota > Viridiplantae > Streptophyta > Magnoliopsida > Asparagales > Orchidaceae > Platanthera > Platanthera zijinensis. The sequence continues at coordinate 39,853,777 of CM077080.1, forward strand.
GAACCATTATAGGACTCAAATGGATCTTTAAGCTAAAAGAAGATGAAGCCGGCAGAATCATAAAACACAAAGCAAGGCTAGTTGCAAAGGGGTACACTCAAAGGCCTGGGCAAGACTATGACGAAACGTTTTCCCCAGTCGCAAGACTGACTACAATTCGTCTAATTCTTGCTATAGCAGCTCAATACAACTGGCCCGTATACCAAATTGACGTAAAATATACGTTTCTTAATGGGGAGCTCATGGAAGAAGTCTATGTAATACAACCTCAAGGATTTGAAGTAGAGGGAGAAGAAGAGAAAGTCTATCGCTTGCTTAAAGCCCTCTATGGTCTAAAGCAGGACCCAAGGGCATGACATCAAAATATAGATGCATTCTTCCAGCAAGAAGGGTTCATCAGAAGCCCTGTCGAGCCAACACTTTACATCAAAAATGGAGAAGAAGGGAAGATTATCATAAGCCTATACGTAGATGACCTTATTATAATAGGGTCAAACAAAGCCCAGATAGAAGCATTCAAAGAGAAGTTAAAGACGAAGTATGAAATGACTGATCTTGGACTCCTGAAGTTCTTTCTGGGGCTCCAGATCAAACAGTTCAAAGACAACATCTTCATCTCCCAGGAGCACTACACCAAAATGCTCCTAAGGAAATTTGACATGGAAAATTGCAATCTTGCAATAACACCCATGTCCACCACCGAGAAATTAACCACTAGAACAGAAGAAGAAGAAGAGGCAGATCAAGAGAAATATAGAAGTCTCATTGGAAGCCTGATTTATCTCACAAACTCAAGACCAGACATTGAGAATACAGTCAACATCCTCGCACGCTTCGTCAGCAATCCCTCAAACCATCATCTCGCTGCAGCCAAACGCATCCTCCGCTACCTACAAGGCACAAAAGACTATGGAATTCTCTATCAAAGGAGCCCAAATTTCACTCTTCATGGTTTCACCGACTCAGATTGGGCAGGGGACACCAACGACCGAAAAAGCACCGGAGGATACATCTTTTTTGCAGGATCAGGACCTATTTCATGGAGCTCTCGCAAATAGCGAACAGTTGCGTTATCAACCACTAAAGAAGAATATATGACTCTCAACAATGCTGTGTGTGAAGCAATCTGGCTCCTTCGACTGAAGAATGAAATAGAAGGCAAAGGAAAAAGAGAAAGAGAAGGGGTAAAGCTTCATTGCGATAACAACTCCGCCATAGCTCTTTCAAAGAACCCAGTACACCATAGCCGGAGCAAGCACATAGATATAAAACACCACTTCATCAAAGAACTCCTGGAGAAGAAGATGATCCAAGTAGAGTTCTTCCCAACAAAGCGCCAACTCGCTGACCTAATGACGAAGCCATTGCCGCGGGAGAGGTTCATCGAGCTGAGAACAAAGATAAAAATGCTTAACAGTACAGATTTAGAGGGGGTGTAAAAGCCCACATAAAACTCGGCCCAAAATCTGCACTGATAAGCCCAAGATTAAGAGAAATCTAGAATACTCTCTCTAGAATATTTTGTATCCAGATTATTCTATAAAAGCCCATGTAATATTCCCTAGAATATTCTGTATCCAGAAAAACCCATGTAATATTCTCTAAAATATTCTATATCTAGATTATTCTACTCTTCATGTATAAAAGCCCATGCAATACCGCCATTTGAAGGCAAGTAAAAAAAATTTTCATTGCTTTTGATATCTCCTTACACCAAAATAACACCTGCATATTTAAACATATTGGTTGTCTTTCTCTAACACTAATGTCAATAATCAATGACAGCGATCGCTATTGCGGCCATTTCACGGCGTTTTTTAAAGCGCCGATGTACCTCGCCGCGAAAGGCCTAAAAATGCAGTGGTAGACCTATTTTGTTGTAGATTCTTCTCTCAGTCATGCATGGGATTTCGTCGTGTCCCGGTGCCGGTGCGACAACACATTTGAGTGTCAACATTTTTGTAAAAAATCGATTTTCTTAAATACAAAACTTAATTAAAATTAAAGAAATAAGAATTTCACCAAACAATATTTTTCCTTTTATCTCTTGTAAAGATCTGCTTCCCGAGTAGATCTATGATAATGAAATAATGTGGTTATCTTTCAGATTTATGTATGAGACCCCTTGCACATGTGCTGATGTGCACAAAGACATTATCTTACCAATCCTTACTGTACTCAAATGCAAATTCAATTTTTGATGCACATATATATTATGAGGTTGTCAAGGGTGGCTTAGCGCTCTCACGATTAGGGTGAATCAGACCTTCTTAGCTCGAGAGTGAACCAAGCGCGCACACTGTCACATAGGGAAAAAATTTAGGTCAGGACCGTGCATGGAAAAAATTTATCATCCACACAACCAATGAGCAGCCACAAATGATGATGGACCTGCGCAAAAGTGTATGGCACAAGTCAAAATTGCATGGGCCCCACCTCCTTTGCAGCCTCCTCATTGGTGCTGGACGATAAGCATCGTCTACAGTCCTGACAGTAGTATTTTCCGTCACATAGAGAACCAAAAGTAGGACAACGAGTCATTTTACATGGAAAGCCCGGAAAGGGAAAAATCACGGGACAAGATTCCCAACTTTGACCTAATCCACTACTTGCAGGATGTTACAAGAGTTAGAGTTTTCATGAGAGAGTGACAGGTCATTGCTCCTTTTACAAGTATCTCGAGAAAAATGTAAATTCTTCAACAATACTTGCGGGGAAATCTCTGCAGCAGTCTCTACAGCAGTTTTCAAAATAACAGGCTTCCCTGTAAGTATTTGAAAAATGAATATCGCAGAAGAAGTGCCTGCCCTACTTTCAATTCCATCAACTGCTTTTGCTCTAATTTTATTAATAATAAATGAATAAATTTTTCAATTTGTGTGACTTGGTGGAGATTTTAATATTTTGACTTCATTCTTTTGGAAGCAATAAATATATTATAATATTATATAATACAAATATTTATATTATAATTAAATAATAATAATTATCAATGGGCTGGAATGGTTCGGTTCTGTTTCGATCCGATTCAAATTAGAACAAGAAATTTTGAAACCAGTTCAAGGATGTATGTTGTGGTTCCGGTTACAGTCTAGATATTAAAATAACAAAGCGAGTCTAAAATTCAACCGTGAACTAAATAATTTGCACACGATTCGGTTCGATTCCGAAACATTTATGATTTTCAATTCTAAAAAGAGAGGCGAGAAATGAAACGGGCACGTGCTCTCATACGTATATGATTAACTCAATATATATAACTAGAGTCAAGATCATGGCCAACTACAGGATATTTCTACATCAACATGTATTCCGGCCTGAGGCGTGCCTCCCCAAATTAATAAGGTTTAAGCGTATTAAACAAATTAATATTAACATAAATGAAAAGATAATGATTTTGTAATCACCTAATCATTGACTAATGAGAAAGTAGCAACCGACCATGTGGTTTTGCTTTACTCTAACTGGCTCGTTCATTATTTATATCTAAAGCGCTTAGCCGACCGTAGGACAGCCCAGCCCGATCACATCATAAAGATTATGCGATTGAACAAAATCGCTCCTTCGTTGACAGCGACACCAAACTAATCTCTTTTTTGATCAAAGTTTAATTATAATTGTAATTAAGTACTAATTTTGTTATTTTAATCCACGCTTACATTGGTATTTGATGGGGTCCCCTGAGATGATGGTTCGACCAAACCCATTGGACCGGGCGCAGCCGCAGACCTGCGGACAAGTCAGCATGTGCTAACTCGGCCCTCTCTCGCTATGCACGTCCATGGATGCCCCGGACGCGTATCCTTAGCAGTGTATCCCAGCACGGGGCCTCACAGCCCTCTGGCCGCCCGGAAATGGGCGGTCATTTCCCGTCTAGGATGGGCGGCCACACGGCCGCCCGACCCTCTGGCTGCCCAGATCTGGCACTACAAGAAAAACTTTGATTAGCAAGGGGCAAAATTCCTTGCTAATTAGCAAAATTCGTTGATAATTTTAATTAGCAAGAAATTTAGGAACAAAAAAAATAACTTGCTAATTTGGTCCTAGCTAATTTTAGCTAGGAAATTATTTCTTCCAAATTTGCAAGAATTTTTTAGGAAGATATTATATCCTTCCTAAATTAGCAAGGAAAACTACATTCCTTGCTAATATTTTGTATTTTATAGAATTAAAATAATATTTATATATAACCAACAAAAAGAACATTAAAAAATGAGTTTGTTGAGAATCGAACCCCAAACCTCCCATATAAAATAACTTATGTTTAACCAACTCACTAACCAAACTAATATGTTCTAAAAATACTTTAAATTATATATATATATGCACACATAAAAAATGTTTATATAATTCCAAAGTTTTTATAATTTATATAACTAAATTTAAATGTATATATTTATATATGATTATGAATATGATATTTATATATATCGTGCATATACATATATATATTTATTTATTTAAATATATGCATATATATAATTATTTTTATATATGTACATGAATATATTTTTTTATATTTATTTATAGAAATATATATATATTTATATTATTTATAAAAATATATGCTTATTTCATGTATATAAATAATTTATAAATATAAATATATATATATATATATAATATTTTATAAGAGAGGAATAAGGAAATTATAAATTCTCTTTTTTTAATTAAAGCTTCATTTGGGGAGGCGTTTTCAAGCCGGTGTGAGAACAGAAGCCATCGTACGGCAGGAAAATAAGCGTGCAGCATCTGCTCTCGCCGCGCTAGAGGAACAAATCAAAAATTCTAAGTTTGGAATCTCTGCCTCCCCCTCCAGCTCCGAACGGCGGCGACATTTTCACCCGCTCGCTCTTGCCGAACCATATGAAGTCTAAGAGACATAAAATTTTTCAAAGAAAATAATTTTGTATCTTTATAAATATTTTGCAACAAAAAATTCGTTGCTATTTTGCAACAAAAGTTTTTCTAGGAAAAAATTTGTTGCTATTTTAGCAACGAAAATTTTGCAACAAAAAAATTTGTTGCTATTTTAGCAACAAACAAATCCCTTGCTATTTTGGTATGTAAAATAAAAAAAGTATATTTCTATCTAAATTTGATGTTAATTAGAAAGGATTATCAAGCCTTCCTAATTTCCCTTCCTAAATCATATTTTTCTTGTAGTGTGGGAGGCCTCTTGGCCACCGAGAAATGGGTGGTTGTGTTCCTCCAAGGGAGGGCGGCCATATGGCCTCCCCGCCCTATGGCAGCCCCGATCTGGGCGGCCATTTCCAGCAAGGGGTGGGCGGCCCGCCTCTCTGGCCGCCAAGATCTGGACAACCTCTTTGCCGCCCAAACCTGGGCGATCGCGTTTAGTCAGAGGCAGGCGGCCACAGGGCCGCCCCACCCCTCTGGCCGCCCCACCCCTCTGGCCGCCCCGACCGCCCAGATTTGGGTAGCCATTTCCCGTCAGGGGCGGGCGACCACATGGCCGCCACACCCCTTTGGTTGCCCAGATCTGGGTGGCCTCTTGGCCCCCCAGATCTGGACGTCGTTTCTCGCCAAGGGCAGGCGACCGCATAGCTACCTCGCCCTCCAGCCAGGTCCGTCTTCTCGTCGGCTGACGACCTTCACTGGATGTCGGTCTCGCCGAACCACCCCTCCACTCGCGGGAGGGGCAGTTATTTTGCCGTTGGGGGTCAAATTTGTCCGGGGACAAACTCGTCATTTTCGTAAAATAGTGATCCACGTGCTATAAATTAAGCATTTCTATTCGTTCGTCCGGTAATTATGGGGGGTGGGATTACCGGATCGTCCATCATGGAGTATATAAATAGACACATTTCCTCCTTCATTTCGACCTCTGCACCACCCAGAAAATCCTCATATAGATTTTCACTCTCCTCAACATATGACTTTCTCTCTCCTTTATTTTTCCTAGTTGAGCACACTCCCCTCTTGCGCGCATCCCTTTGTGCGCATGTTCCTCCATGATCACCCCCCTACGCGCATGTCCCTCCGTGCACATGATCCTCTTCGTGCGCATGTCCCTTCGTGCGCATGTCCCTCCGTGTGCATGTCACTCCTTGTGCGCACGTTCTTTCTTGTGAGCATGTCCTGCCTTGCACATGATCCTCCTTGTGGGCACATTCCCCTGGGCACACATTTATCCATGTGCACGTTCCTCCGTGCACACATTCTTTCATGTGCATGTGTTCCTCCCTATGTGCATTCCTCTTTGTGTGTGTCCTTTAGTGCGCATACCGCTCCAAGTATGTCGTCGATCGCTTTGCTCTCAAGACTACTCAAGTGCGCCTCTGTTGTGAAATTGGGACCGAATCCGCGACTACGGTAGTTCGCTGCGGATCTAGCAGCAGAAGCTAGTCTGAGCAATAGTAAACTAAACAATATTTAAATCCAAGCAAGCACAATCATAGATGACAAAATAATTACGTGGTTCGGAGTTTGGGCTCCTACGTCCACAGGGAGAGCGCGCCAGAAAGATTCACTATAAACTGATGAGGTTACAAGATATAAACAAAGAGACAAAAAAAACACGGTCGAACAACACAGGAAAACCAAAGAACCCAAAAGACTGAAGAACCGCTACCGCCGGGCGGTAACGATGTCGTCGGGCGACAGAGCACTGTTCTTCTTCCTCCGCTGGAACCGGCGTTTCCTGCACTTGCTTCCGCCGCCTGGAGCTGCCTTCCGCCGCTGGACAGAGCCGCCTCCACCTGAATCCGCCATCTACCGCCGCCTCCTGGAGCTGTCTACCGCCGCTGGACAGAGCCGCCTCCGCCTGAGGTGACCGGAGCCTTCGCCGCCTCTGAATCATAGCACGCCTGCTGTCGTCGCCGCCGCGCCTGGTCTGCACTGGAGTCGTCGTCGCTGCCGCCGCCTGAATGCCTTTCGATGACGCCTGGAGATCGTCGCTGCAGCCCGCCGGCGCCACCTCTGATCCTCCTGCACGGACAAGGCCCGCCTGCGCGGCCGCCGCCGCCGGAAAGCTCCTACAGGACCTGCTGCTAACGCACGGTTCTACTGGTGGCTGATGGCCTGGATTCCTATCTCTACTGTATTGCATGCATCCACCCACTGCCCATATATAGGGGAACGTACCACCTACTCCTAAGAAGGAAGAAGCACCAACAATGGAGAGCTATTAATGACACCTAACCAGTATGGAAATATCCAGCTGGCCATGGCTAGAAATAGCCATAACCGCAAGTGTCAGCCCCCCTAACTCCTCCAAAAAATCAGCCCCCCTCATTAAACCACTTCCTAATCAGGATTAGGACAAACTAGGCAAATAAACCTCCCTAGGATCGATGATGTGGCGCGATCCTAACGGTCCGAGATTGGCGATGAGGTGTCAAAATCTCAACACGCCTCTGCGCGCACTGCTCCAAGGATATCCACAAACACTAAACGCCCTCAACTCAAGAACAAACATACCGGTCGCCAACAAGGCCAGTGCTCCAGACTCCTCTCAATACGACAGGAGACAGAGCGCAGAGATAAAGACATGCAGAACTTTCCGTTCAAGCTTCCTAGCTGTCTGTACCAGAGCAAACAAAGCATGTCGATCCCGTTTAGGTGCTTCAACTGAAGACTTCAAAGTACGACAAACTCATCCCTCGCAGCACAAGAAGAAGTAAATAGCGTCGTGAGAGGTGACTTGTCATCCTCCGAGCTTTTCTCTCTCTAATAACTATAAAGAGAGGCGGTCTCGATCTCGGGTTCTTCCAAAAAGCCATGTACATCAACCAGCAAATAGAGGAGGATTGACCGACACAGATCCGACAACGTGATTTTTCTTCCAGTTGACGAATTTTTCACGTTAAAAAATTGTCTTGTCAGCTTTCTCTTTTTTCTGTGAATGTTTCTGCGCTCGACCACACCCGAGCTAAGACAATTCAATTTAGTCCGGTCTAACAGAGTTCTTCTTGAGTAATCCGCAACACTACTAAATAGTATTTGCTTTTTAAATAATAATATTAATAATTCATCTTTGAAAGATCATAATAATTTTCAAAGCATCATGGTCGCACTCTGTCCTCATTCAAACGGTTTATCAAATTGAAAAAGTAATATGTGACATGACAAATTACGCAAATGTTTTATGTAATATTTAAACTTAGGCATGGCTAGGCACGACAGTTTGGGCTGTAATCAGGAGTGAATTCTGGAAGTTCAGTAAGAGGGCCTAGACATAAGACGGAATAAGCTTTTTTTTTTTTTTTTCTTCTTCTTCAAAAATAAACTCATTTTAACTTTTAGGAAAAATCATAATCTAAAATATGAAAAAATATTTAAGACATGGACTGGTCGCCCGAAACCTATCATCCGAAGATGAAGCCTTCTCCTGCTTCCTCAGGACAGCAGGATGAAGAGCGAAAGTTCATACCCCAACTCCCTACTCCGCAGCCGTGTTAAGTACCGGAGCGGGAGGCGATTCTGCTATGGCTATGGTTTGTTCTAGTTGGCGGAGAGAAGAGATTCTTGAACTCGGAATTACGGCACGCGTGCGCTAGGCCGTTGATTTGTTTGCCGATTGTCTATATGAGTTCTTGTTCAAAATGCCTGGAAGCTGCATTCACTAAGGCTCTGTTTGGGGGGATTTATTTTCACCGGTCAAGCGATTGCTTAAGATCTGATTCATGCGATCGTGACTGCTTGATCGGTAAAAAAAAGTCCCCACAAACGGAACCTAAATCGTCCTACCGAATGTTTTTTGCAGCATCCATCAACAAAGAGTGGTGGGGTCACATACCCAAGATGAAAATGTTATATATTTTTTAAACTTTCATTTTGTTTGTACTTAAAAAAATTAATTTGCACGTAAAATTTTATGATTTGCACGTAATAATGATTTGCACGTTGTCAAAATTGACAACACGTTGTCAAAATTGATTTGCGCATAAATTTACTCTTAAAAAAAATAATTTTGAAAACAAAAATACATGAAGTTCCTTAGGTGAGATCCGACACTGAAGGATTTATAGCCACCGCTTTTCTGATCGCCGCCACCATGCCAAATACAGCCTTAAACAAGTGATTTTAAGTTAAGCTCCATTATTTATGGGCGATGTTATTAGCACCGCAGTTTTGGCTAGTCGCACCGCACTTTTTTCTAATTTTTCGCGTCTTTTGAAAATACGTCTTGTACATGTATTTTTAGGAAAAGTGTTCAACACAAAAGTTGTAGATCTCGACGAGATCTACAACTTTCGTGTTGAACACTTTTCCTAAAAATGCATGTACAAGACGTACTTTGAAAATACGCCAAGATTTCGCGCCTTTTGGAAATACGTCTTGTACATGCATTTTTAGGAAAAACGTTCAACACAAAAGTTGTATATCTCATCAAGATCTACAACTTTCGTGTTGATTACTTTTCCTAAAAATACATATACAATACGTATTTCCAAAAATCACGAAAAATTAATAGAAAGTGCGGTGCGACTAGTAAAAACTGTGGTATTAATAACAGCGCCCTTATTTATGTGCACCTTTAAGGCTTTAACTAACAAATTTGCGAATTATACTAAAATCCGACGGAGGATATATTCGTATGTTGTTCATAATAGGTCAACATCTCATATGTGTAGTACAAAACATAATGCGGTCATTAATTGCGTCATTATAATGACTGCGATCATTAATTGTGTCATTATAATGACCCCGGTCATTAATTACGTCATTAATACTTTATTATTCATGTTTGACCACACGCTACAAAAGGCAACGTTTCTGTGATAATAAAAGTTAAGGTTAAGGCTTCAGCTTTGGGACTAGAATTTATTTTTAGCTGTTAAGCGGTTACGAGCTCATAAATTGGACTTTAATTATGGTCGGATTTTCACAGATCAAAGGGTTATGACAGCTTGAATCGGATCTTAATTCTTAATTAAGATCCGATTCATGCGGTCATAACCACTTCAGTCACGATCGCATGAATCGGATCTTAATTAAAACAAGCCGAGCCTAAATCAGTTTGATTGACTGAAATTGAAGTGCTACGTGCTAACCTCCAAAAATAAAAAAAAAGGTTTAAATTATATAATTATAATTATACTAAAATATTTTGACATATCAAAGCTTATTTTAAACTAGTGTTAAGTTGATAAAAAATGGAGAATGTTAAAAATTTAACAGTACTTTTGAGTCTTTGAATCAAAATCAAGTTTGATTTAACAATTTTTTCTAAGAAAACACTGCTTCGAATTTTTCATGATTTTGGTTCCGTTTGGAGGAATTTTTTTTTACCGGTCAAGCGATTACGACCGCATGAACCGGATCTTAATTAAAGCCCGGTTCATGCGGTCGTAACTTGTCCGGTAAAAATAAATCCCTTCAAGGAAGCTTTTGTCTCAGGATAAGCACATAACATAAAATTAATTTTATATTTTTAAACATAATTTTTGAGCTAAGATTTCATTTGCTCCCAACTTTTCAAAACGGACCGGAGTTCACAGTTGCGCTTCCGGCTCTCCGATTCCTGAGCCGTTCTCGATTGGGACGGTTTTTAGGTCTAGTCAGACCGATTTATAGATCGACAGACCGTTCCATTAAATCCGGTTCAGCTAAAAAAGGAAGACTGGGTCAAATTTGAAATGTACAGGCATGCGTGCAGATTAACAAAATATTTATGCAGACCATAAAACTCGACCAAAATCTCTGATCTGCCCACGAACCCTTTCCCTCCCAACGGCCCCTCTCTATTGATCTTGTTCCAGGTTTCGAAATGAAGCTGGAAGGAAAACAGAAGGAGCTAGCTAATCCAACCATTGGATGTGAAACTGTAACTTGTCGCCAATCGTTGACTGAAGGAAAACGACGACATCTGTGAACAACATTGCGAACAATACCATTGCTTCAGAGGGGAGTTTGAAGTCATCAAGCCACATGGTCAGCAGTCCGCCGAAGGATGCGCAGCCGAACGGCGATGGAACCTCCGTCACAGACAAGTTTTTAGAAGTCTGATTCCAAACGACCATGGGCTCCATTTGGCATGACATTTTTGCTCCGGCGAGTTCGGGCAAACACCACCGTCATAGAATGTATGTTTGGGATGACAACGATTGTAACGCCCCTGATTTTTCTGCGATTATTTAATTCTCGTTTGGCGTTACGTTGACGCGTTTTCGTGGCTCGTGCCATTTGTGGAGTGTGGTCTTAACTCCTTAGAACTGGGTGCCCTATTTTGTAGCCGGTTGGCAAGATCTCCCTAGCAAGCCGAGTCATTTTGGGTGACCCGGTGTGGCCTCTCGGGGGATGCTTGTGTTTTGGCTTCGGGAGGGTATAACTCGAGTTCTGTTCGTCGAAAGTTAGTTTCGACTTCGCCGTTGTGTTCGTAGCGTGGATATTTAGCTACGGTGCGAATTTCGTCGAATTCCGAGATAATTTGGTTTTCGCGTCATTTTTGGTGTGCCATTAGTAAAGCCTATTAGAGAATTCTCTTAATTTAATAAGGGAGCCGGCGGTTAGGATTCAGTTTTGCTGAACCGATGCGTTTAAAGCTTATAAAAAGGCTTTATTAAGAAGTGGCGGGTCACTCTCTTCTTTCTTCCCAAGACCGAAACCGTCGCCTGCTCCTATTCGCGGAAAACAGAGGAAACCGCCGGACCTGCTTCTCCTTCGGACGGCGATTCCGGGAGTGTTCGTGGAAGGATTTAGATTCCGAAAGCAGCGTTGTCTTGCTCTCGCTCAGTTCTACGTTTCGACGGTAAGAGGTTTAATTTTCGTGGAGTATTAGGAGACTTGGATTTTCGGTTTCTTGTGGTTTCCGCCATTTAAGTGCGGGTTTGCTTGTTAGGTGCTGCTCCTTCTAGTGCAGAGTGAAGAGGAGGGAAAGCCGTCCAAGCTTCGCCGGAAATCGAGGCAAGTGGTATTCTTGCCCTTGCCATTGTTGTTCTTTTGAATTTTGGAATGTTTCCCGGTTAGCCCTACGGTAGAAACCAAGCATATTCTCCTTTATCTTACTAATTTTAGGGCTTAGTTTCTCCTATGAGCCCCCTCCTTGGGCTGTTTGCTCAACCTGCTAGTTGTGTTCACCATTTAGACTCCAAATTTGTAGTTCTAGTTGGGTGCTTTTGCGGGTGGGGCCGAGAGAGAGTGAGGGAGGAAGTTGTGGTAGGACTCTGGTTAGAACTAGTCTTGGTAGACTCTCGGGTTTTGGAGTTGAGTGTGGTGCACACACTCAAAGACAAAAGCCGCCCGGACTTGGCGTTGAGTGTGGTGGACACTCAAAGCCATGATTTGGTCTGTTCCTTGCGGCTGAGTGGTGGGGTGTTTGAGTGAGAATTTTGGTCTAAGTCAAAATCGACGGGAATCACCAAGTGATTCCCGCCGATTTCGACGTGTATCGTCAGTGATTCCCACCGATCGGCGAGAATCATCCTTGATTCCCGCCGATTCGGCGAGAATCATCCTTGATTCCCGCCGATTCGACGAGAATCATTCTGGATTCCCGCCGATCGTCGAGAATCATTCCAGATTCCCGCCGATCGTCGAGAATCATCCTGCATTCTCGCCGATTAGGCGAGAATCATCCTTGATTCCCGCTGATTCGGCGAGAATCAGTCGGCATTCCCGCCAACCTCCTCTTTTTGGCGTTGGCTTAGGGTTTTCCTGCGGGAATGAACTTTGGCGTATAGTGAGTTGACCTCACTCAACGCCAAAGCTACTTTGGCATTGAGGGAGGTGGACTCACTCAACGCCACTGTTGGGTTTTGTGGTTTTGCTGAAGGCGTTGAGGGAGTGGACCTCACTCAACGCCATAGCTGTTTTGGCGTTGAGTGAGGTTAGCTCACTCAACGTCGCTGCCTCTTTTGCTAAAGGCGTTGAGGGAGTGGACCTCACTCAACGCCATGACTGTTTTGGCATTGAGTGAGGATAGCTCACTCAACGCCAGAGCTGTTCTTGTGGAAGGCGTTGATGGAGTGGACCTCACTCAACGCCATGGCTGTTCTGGCGCTGAGTGAGGCTAACTCACTCAACGCCAAGGTCTGGTTAAGCGTTGAGTGGGTCCCACTCGACGCCAAGCCGTGTTGAGTGATTTCAACACTGTTTCCCTTACCTCGATTTTCGTTCCCGAGTGAATTCCCTGATTATATTTGTAATTTTCTTGTCGGCCATGTTTCTCTTTCCTAATGGCCGAATCGTGAGTCGTGGTTAGTAGTGGTGGGTTGAAGCTCTTTATGGGGGAGGTGTTGTGCAATTTAGCCAAGACCACCCTTATTCTTCTATCTTGCTCCAGGTACGGGCTGGGCAAGGGGGTGGAAGGTCCCTTGTGCTTTCACATGTAGACCCTTGAGCTTGTTGGCTTGGAAATGGTGGTTGAGGGACTGAGTTTGCCTCCAACCCGGATCCATGCTGTTTGTTTTTGCTACTACCATCTCCCACAACTTAGGGTGTTAGAAGTTTCTTCCTTGGTAGATTGCAGCACTTTGGGCTCTTGGTAGCCTAGTAGACCCTGCAGGATGTAGTTTCTGGGCAGGGTTGGTGTTGTTTCCTTGCACGTAGTGCATTTCTTGTTGTCTTGTCTTGGGCAGTTGTGACTTTTACTGCTGTGTGTTTTCCTCTTTTATTTATTCCCTGGTTGACACTTCCTTGCAGTTTTTTTTCCTTGTTTTGCTTGCTGAGGTATTCTTTCTTCTTTTGAATGCCTCAGGTTCTGAGCAGTAGCCGGTTTGGTGGCTAGGTTGCGGTGGTGTTGCTGTTGGTCTCTTGGACTTTGGAGATCCTGTTGCTTTGTTAGTGAGGTAGTTTTTCTGTACTTTTCTTACAGACATACATATTTGACAGTGGGTTCGTGTCAGGTTATTGGCGCCCACTGGTAGTTTTTACCTTTGTACTAGATATATTACTCTTGCTGCTACCATTTTCTGGAGATAGTCTACTTGCTTTGGGGAGAATTTATGCTAGGTTGCTAGTTATTTTAAAACTACATTTATTATTATTATAAATATATTGCATGATCAGCATGATTTATAAAAGTAAATCACTATTTTCCAAGCAGCGTATAAAGATCGTTTTCCTATATATAATATAAATTAAATGTAGAGTCTTGCATAGCATAAGTGGTCCTCTTAGGGCTCTTATTCACTTCTTAGGATGTCAAACCTGAATAAAATATTTTTCGGCAGCGCTTAAGTATAGTTTTTAACTGTGGACTAGGTGATCCACCGAGCCGAGGGATACGGCCTCTAAAGTATAACTGATTTTCTAATCATTAAACTCATAAATTTCTTTCATAAAGAGTAGTAGTTGGTTTTGCCTGAGCGTCAGCAGTTATCTCCTGCTTGACGTGGCATCATGACGCGCGTTTTCTCATACTCTGATAATTCTTTAATTCGAAGAAAATGCGGGTTGTGACAACGATCAGGACTGTCATAAAAAAATAAACTAGATTTGAACATATAAGTGGATGAAGTTTTTTAGGTGCGGTCAGATGATCAGGGACGATGATTCATAACTACAACTCTTGTGATCGACACCGCCATGCCAAACGAAGCCATATGTTTCAATATCTAGCTTGGGATTAAGTTCTCAGACAGATGCAGAAGTTAGCTTGCATAGGCAGGGAACTATCTTTGGAGAGGGCAATTGTGAATTATTATTGTTGCGGCTCACTCGAGGCTCCTGTAAACTGGTCTAAATTGCACTGTCCTAATCCAAGAGCGATCGAGCGCACAAACAATCAATGAAAAGCAGAAGACTGGCAAAGTAATTTTTTAACGCGGAAAACCCCGAAAATGGGTGAAATACCACGTGATTGGAACTGTGCTGACCAAACTTCCACTAGTTCTGGTATTGTTATATGGTTTTTTGAGAATGCGGGGGCGACATCCCACTCCTCATTACAATTATTGGGGAGAGAGAGAACTGAGCTCGGAGGGTGACAGACCACCACTTATGGAGCTAATTCTTTTGCTTGATACAATAGGGAATATTGCGCTTTGAGCGTACTGTAGACTTTTCCTGCTGCTTGGGGGCTTAAGCGGCGCGTTCCGCACGTCTGAATTTCTATGGCTTGTCTCCTATTCATTCAGAGGAGTCTGGAGCGGTTGACTTGTTGTAGACTGGAGACTTGCCGCGACCAGAGGGCGCAATGCGCACAAAGCGCGCTTGTGGACGCTTGAGAGGTGCTTCACGTCAGGGGCGGATCTATAGGGGGGCCACAGGGACACGTGCCCCCCCCCCCCCAATTTTTTGAAAAACTGCATTAATTCCCGGTTCGGCCAGCCCTGCCCCCCCCCCCCCCCCCCCAATTAGTTTCGCCCGTTTCGGTTCGCCTAACCCTAAAGGCTCCGCCTGTACCGCATGTTGTTCCGCCTGTACCGCATGTTGTTCCGCCTTTTCCAGTTTTCCGCCTGTTCCGCCTATTCCGCCTGTTCCGCCTGCACTCTGCGACTGCGAGAACCACAAGCCCTAATCTGTGAGAACCCGGTGCGGCAAGCTTTCTTCTGAGTTCTGACTTCGCTCCGCCTCCGGGCCTCCGGCAATCCGGTGTCTCGACTCTCACAGTCACAGAGTCACAGTCTCACTTCGCCGGCGTTCTTCTCCCCGTTGGGCGTCGCCGGCGTTGGCCCGGAAGCACCTTCTCTGCCTTCGTTCAGGACCTTCAGGCTTCAGGTTGTGAGTTCTCTACTTCTCCCTGTTCATTCCCTTTGTTTTGACGATCTGAGCTTTTTGCTTTGCCTCATCATCATCTTGTAATTAATTTAGAAAGGTCTACTAAGAAATCCATATCAAACAACAAACAATTTTTTTTCTCCAGAAGCAGATTTAGCATGCCAATAAAAATGAATGCTCAAAAATCACAAGAAATCCACTAACCACCAAAAGTTTGTGGCATCTCATTTTTTTCTACTTTCTGCCTTCTTCAACAGAGGCAATGTCAATGTGGAAATGTTGACATGCAACATTCATTTTGATGTCGTCCGTCGATTTGTTTTGCTTTCAAGTTGTGAGTCTTGTACCTTGTATTTAAAATTGTAATTTATTTATATCATTTCCTTTCAATTATTGCAGAAAAAATTGTAGTAAAGGAAACTACAATATTGGATTTTTTGCTTCTCCTCTAAAGGTAATTCCTCAGATATATATCTCCTTTTGTATTTATTTGTTATATATTATAGGTGTGTTTTGAAGTATTAGTCAAGTAGTGGCTAAGCAAATCATGTAGTCTATGTGAATCTGTGATGATTACTTGTAGGGCTGCTCCGTAGTATTGACCGGTAGAGAGTCAAGCGGAGCAGATAGATCTTAATTACTTTGCTTATTTTTTAGCTTGCATTATTGTTTGGGCAATTTGTAATACTCGATTACTCAGGATATGAAAAGTCAGGAAAAAAAACCTAATCTCATTGCATCAATGTTTCAAAAGAAATTAAAAACTCAAGTATCTTCCTCAACGTTAAATGAGGAGTTATCTCTTACTACTTCTGAAGATACTGAGAATGTGTCGTAATTTCCATCAGACCCATCACCTCATACTCAAGAGATTGTAATGTAGTCTACTTATGATGCAACAGTTTGTGATACTTTTGATGTAGCGTTGCTTCCACATGATCCGGGAAAGCGAAAAAGTATATCAACCTACCCTTTGCATGAGCAAGATGCGGTGCGGAAAGCTTATATCTTAAGAGGTCCGTGTCAACCAAAACTTCACTCATTTCCTCAAAGAAAGATTGGAGATCGGGATCGTAGATTTGTGGTCACCTGGTTTGATATGTTTGACTGGTTGGAATATAGCGTTGAAAAAGATGCAGCTTTTTGCTTTGTCTGTTACTTATTCAAGAATGAGACCACAACTATAGGGGGGATGCTTTTGTGAGCGGGGGAGGATTTAGGTCTTGAAATAAACCTGAAGAATTCACAAAACATGCGATATGTTGATGGAAAAGGAATGTTAATAGAGCGTTTTCTCAACCTTAGAGTTGTTTAATTTGGATTTTCAACTTGAGAATTTTATTGTGGATATGAGAAGCGATGTGAGGTTTTCTGACTTGAAGGATCTTGATCATCTTTCTATGAAACTTATTGAAACATGGAAACATGTTGCTTATCAGCAAATCTATAAGCTATTGAAGTTCGTATTGATTCTTCCTGTGGCTACTGCAAGTGTTGAAAGGGTATTCTCGGGCATGAATTATGTGAAGAATAGATTGCGTAATAGTATGAGCGATCAAGTACTGAAGGACTGTTTGGTTACCTTCATTGAAAGAGACGCATTTCTGAAAGTTAGCGATGATGATGTGATCGATCGTTTTCATAAAATAAAGACTCGTCGTGGGCAATTGTAATTCTCATGTATTTCTAATTTTGCAATTAGAAATTGATATGTAATTTTGTATGTTTATTTAAAGTCAACTTATTTATATTTCTATATAATGTCATTTAAAAATTTTTGATTGTGCCCCCCAAATCAAAATTCCTGGATTCGCCACTACTTCACGTTATTTGTAGAAAGTCTTTTGGGCAGCCAATGTCATTCTGGATGTGCGCTTGGGAGAGGAGCGCACGTGGCCGTACTAGGAGCGGAGCGCGCAAGGGCACATTGGGAGAATAGCGTGCGGAGGCACGCTTGGGAGCGACGCGCGCGGGGGCGCGTTGGGAGAGGAGCGCACGGAGGCACGCTTAGGAGCGGCGTGCGCTTAGGAGGAGAAGTGGAGGAGTGAAGAATTGTATGAGAATCTGGGGAGTGGAAGATGAAAATAAAAGAGGGACTGAGATCTATTTATAAGCCTCATTGGTGTTTATGGTGGTTACGCAGCTATCCACAGACCAAAACCATCATAGTTATTATTTGCAGACCAAATCAATATAATTCGCGACGCGCGTCCATTTGCGCTCTCCCGACAGTTGTGAGCGATTTTAAGACGAATGGTCTCAGGGTCGCGCTTAAAGAACCTTTGGTTGAACCGAACCATGTTTGAGGAACCCCATCAATTATATATATTTTCCGACTGTCTTGCTCTATAACTTAAATATCTTTATTGCACAATTTCCTTTTAAGCTATAGAGCTCTTCGTGCTGAGTTCATATTATTAAGAAATGGCCGACCTCACTTAAAGAGTGGAACTTCATCCATTTTTATATTCAGAACTAGTTTTATTTTTTTTGATGGTGTCATAACCAATCCACCGGAGCAAAAACGCAGAGCCAAATGAAACCTAAGGCATAAAATGTATCTTTCTCATGACAACATTTATGAACGCCACATAAAAAAGAAAATTAGTTTTAAACATAAGAGTGAATAAAGTTCTACATGTGAAGTCCGATATTCACAAACAACAGTTCATAACTACCGAGTTCACAATCACTATTGCCGTGCCAAAGAGAGCTTAAGGCTCTGTTTGACACGGTGGTGACAGTTATGAACATGAGGGTTAAATTGTCATTCATTAACGTCCATCTAAGAAACTTCATCCACTTTTATGCCCAAATGAATGATATTTGTTAGGTGATCCTTAACAAATGACGGTTTAACCCATGCGTTTACGACCGTCACCACCGTGCCGAACTGAGCCTAAATCTCCCGAATAGAAAGCTTAATATGAATCATTAATACATAAAAAAAAGACGGAAACTGTTGCGGGCAAACTCGGCGTCCGGGTCGGACCGTAATAAATTGGACCGCCTAAGCTTTCAGGACGGTCGAGCGCGCACACAGTCAGAGAAAAGAACGAATTGACACAAGATGTTTTTACGTGGAAAAATCCCTCAACTGGGTAAAAAACCACGTGACCGGATCGGTGCCGGTCAAAGTCCACTATCTGCTCGCGGTTACAGGGCGTTTGGGGAATCGAGGGCGACAGGCCGCCCGTCAATACAACTTAGAGGTGAGAGAGAATTTCCTGACTCGCAACGGGCAACAGGCTGCGCCGAAAAAGTTCTAAATGCTAACTTGGTGGCTTGTGTGATTGAGCGCTGACGGTGGTCGTCTTCTTCCCTTCTCCGCGCACTTAGTGACTTGGCTAGTAGGCGGCTTGAAGATGACCCGAGGGGGGAATTCGGCAGAGCTCTGGCCTGAGGAAGAAGAAGACTTCAGAGCAAAAAAAGTGAGAAATGAGGAGCTCTGGGGCTCCTTTTATAGCCTCCAGGAGGTGGTTATGGCGGGCCCTCCCACTAACTTGGTGGTTTAGTGGGTGGTTACCTGTAGATCAGACGACGACGGATGCTCAGTAATGATCGGACGGTGGCCAACCTGCAAGCGGCGGCGGGCGGCGGGCGGCGGACGGCGGGGGTGGGCGGCGGTAGTTGTTGAGTGGGAGGCCACCATGATATCTCCTATTGTGGTGAAGATCATGGGGGAGTGGGTTGACCAGTCAAACCCATGATCTCCATAATAGGAGGGATCATGGGGGAGATGGTCAAGTGCACACCCAAGCCTATAAATGAGGTTTCATCCCCATCAATTGCCCCCCAAATCCTTTGTTGTCGGAGGTTGGTACGAGCAGAGAACAAGAATTTTCTCTCCTCTTCGACTATGACGGCGTCCAGTGACATGCCAGAAACGTCAGCGAGTGGTGCCCGGCGAGCCCAAGTAACGACATGTTAAAAAATCTCTGCAGGAGAGGGGGGACGACGCGCCCACGGTCGGACGGCGCGACGACGGCCAACGCGCGGGCACATACGGACCAAGTTGCGCGGGACGCGGATCCGGTCGCGCGCGCGTCCTTGACCGCTCGCAACAGTGCGTGCGCAACTGTAGCGCGCGCTACAGTGCGCGTAACTGAAGCACACTACAGTGCGCACACAACTGTAGCGCGCTACAGTACGTGCAGCAACAATGCGCCACTGTGCGCGTACTGCGCGGGATTAATCCCGCTGGCGGGATTAATTCCGCGCGCACTGCGCAGGATTAATCTCGCGCGTACTGTGCGTGGGATTAATCCCGCATGCGCACGGTGCCCGGGATTAATCCTGCATGCGCACGGTGCCCGAGATTAATCCCGCATGCGCACGGTGCCCGAGATTAATCCCGTGCTCGGGAGGGAAACTCCCATGCACGACCTTTGTCGCGTAGGGCGATTGCCGTGCGGAAAGCCTCTACGGAGCGGCTCCGGCGGCCGTGTCGTGGGGTCGCTCTTTGCGAAAGACTACCGCGGTTGCGCTCACCGGACTCACGGTTCAGTCGAACCCGTTCATGGGACTTTTACTCAAAAGTTTGTTTTGGTGTGTAATAGTTGACGGTGGCGTGCACATGACAAGACGCGTGTGAGATGTGAAGGGTAGAATGTGAATAGTGAGCGTTATGCGTTGATATGTGTGGTGGCCGCAGTGCGCGCGAGGTGCACATTTAGACTTCATGCGCGCATGACGTGATATGCACAATCGTGTCTTCTATTTGCGCAAGGCGCAAGGTGTGTGAAATGTGCACGAGGCGTGATGTGCGCGGTGCGTAATGCGTGCAACATGTAACAAGTGTTGGGTGCGCGATGCGTGCAGCGTGCGCGACGTGCGCAAGGTGTAATATGTATGACGCATTGAGTGTTGTTTTGCGGAAGGGAAGAGGTTGCCGAGACACGGAGTTTCTGGTGCTCCGAGTGTGCCACTGGGGTACCTTGTGCACATGGTCGGAAGAGGGGGCATGCTGTTTCTCTCGACGTTGCTGCCTCCGCTGACCCAAGTGTGATGGCATTGGGATCTCCGGTCGCTCGGGCTTTCTCTTCCGGAGACTATTTCCCCAAGGATGTCTACTTTTTTGAAGGCAATGAGCGGCGTAGTACATGTGTTTGCTTGTGTTGAGTCTGTTGTAAATTTGACTCGTGGCGTTACTTTGCGTGGGTTATAGTCGCAGCTTAGTGTGTGTGAGGCTGACCCATAACTTGGTTTGCGCGAGTTGTAATCCCGACTTTGTCGTGAGGGGGGCAGGCCCCTATGAGGAGTTTGCGCGAGTCATGCTCGCGACTTAGTTGGCTATGGACCAAATGCCTGAGAATGTAAATACTCAATCCGGGTATAACAAGGAACGCACTGTTCGGAGGTAGATGTGGTGAAGAGCGCGCAGCAAGGAGGCAGTTGCTGTGAGGAGCGCGCCGCCCGGAGACAGTTTCTGTGAGGAGTGCGCTGCCCGGAGGAAATTGCCGTGAGCAGCGTGCTGCCCGAGGGTGGTTGTTGTGCGCTTGCCCGGAGGAAGTTGTGAGGCGCGCGCCGCCGGGAGGCAGTTGCTGTGAGGCGCGCGCCGCCCGGAGGCAGTTGATGTGAGGCGCACGCCGCCCGGAGGCAATTGATGTGAGGCGCGCGCCGCCCGGAGGCAGTTGATGTGAGGCGTGCGCCGCCCGGATGCAGTTGCTGTGAGGAGCACGCCGCCCGGAGGCAGTGGTGTGAGGAGCGCGCCGCCCGGAGGCAGTTGCTGTGAGGAGCACGCCGCCCGGAGGCAGTTGTTGTGAGGAGCGCGCCGCCCGGAGGCAGTTGCTGTGAGGAGCGCGCCGCCCGGAGGCAGTTGTTGTGAGGAGCGCGCCGCTCGGAGGCAGTTGCTGTGTGGAGCGCGCTGCCCGGAGGCAGTTGCTGTGAATGTAAATTGACGTCTTCGCACTTGGGCGAAGTGAGTGCGTATTTCAAACTGCACGGATGACGCTCGCCATCTGCAAGCCTGAAATGAGAAAACTTTAAATTTTTTTAGAGTTTCAGTCATAAGACTGTTCTTGTGGAAATTTACATGAAGAATTCAAAGTAAAGTAAAATTGATAAACACTCCAATGGGCAGAGCCCCGCTGATAGGTACGAAGCCCTCTCTTGGGTTGGTCGACTTAGGGGTTTCCCCCCAGTCAGTCCTAGTGAGCACTTAGCTGATTTCCTGTCAGCGGACTTGGTGCTTAGCCCCATATGAATCTCCCCAGGAGGCCCTATCCGACGAGACACTCGATTTCCTCTTTAAGCGTTGAGCAATCTTCTGTATCATGTCCTCGTCCCCGGTGAAACTCGCAGTACTTTGTCTGGTCCCCCGTATTTTTAGCGAGGGGTCTAGGCTTGCAAAAAGCCTCGTTGCCCTGAATTGCATAAAATACATTTGCCCTGGAGGTGTTGAGGGGTGTGTAATCCCGGGGCGGCTGATCTCTCTGATGGTCACGTTGGCGTTGCCCGTTCCGATGTTCTTCTCGGAATCTTCCTTCTTGGTGTTGAGGGACCGGCTCCTTCTCCCTTTTTCGCTTCTGCTTGTCGTCAAACTGTTGACGAAGAGCTTCAATAGCCTCGTCGACTGCGATATGCGTCTCTACGCGGTGCACGAGGTCGGGGTAGCTAGCGACGGTTTCCCTCATTAATGCTGAATAGAAACTGTCAGGACGGAGACCCCCAAGGAACACTCCTCTTAACAGCTCTGGGTCGACCCCTGAGATTTGGCGAGCTTCTGCGAAGAACCTGCGAAAGAAGTCCTTCAAAGACTCCCCTTCGTTCTGGCGGATACCTGATAAGTGGGAAGAGTCGCGGACGATCCTCCGATTTGTTATAAACTGATCTGTAAACTGTCTCGTTAGCTCTGTGAAGTTGGCAATGGTGCACGCCCTCAAGGAGTGAAACCATGTGCGGGCCTGTCCCTTGAGAGTGGCTGTGAACACTTGGCAGAGTAACTGATCAGGGGCGTTGTAGATCCTCATGATGGTAGTGAAGTAGTTGACATGTTCCAACGGATCGTCTGTTCCGTCGAACGTCTCGATATTCGGCAGCTTGAAACCATGAGGAATTGGATGAGCCAGGATTTGTGGTGCGAGGGGGAGCCTTGGTAGAGTGGTCGATGAGTATGTATATCCCGTCGGCCCGCCTGTCAGTATTCTTCCGCGATCACCTCCCGAATTTCTTTCCGGGTGAACCTTTCGAGCGGGGGAAGTTGGGCCTCGTCTCCCCACTTGTGGCGGTGTCGCCCAGTTTCAGCTTCTGCACGAGCCGGGTGAGTGGGGCTGGCGGCGTCAGAGTATTCTTCGGGCGTCTCTTGCCTTGGAGCTTCCTGCGCCCTGCCATAATTTGGAAGTGACGGGTTAACTGGTGCTAGAGGGGGAGCAGGAGGCGCTCCCAGATTCCTGAGCAGAGCAAGCATTTCAGTTTGTTGCTCCTCCATTTGTCGAACTCGCCTCTCGAGGGAGGTGACAGGCGGGAAAGCGGCCTCTGCGTTCAATGGCATGTCCACCAGAGAGTGGGAGCGTGCTGGTTCAACGTGTCCCTCTGGACGGATCCTTCAGTTGTGTGGGCGCTTTTTTTCGCCATTGAAGCGGAACTTGGACGTTGCAAAGGTGGAGGTCTTGACTTCTGAAAAAAGTTGGGAATCGTGGTTCCCACAGACGACGTCAAACTGTTGCGGGCAAACTCGGCGTCCCGGTCGGACCGGAATAAACTGGACCGCCTTAGATCTCAGGACGGTCGAGCACGCACACAGTCAGTGAAAATAGCGAATTAACACAAGATGTTTTTACGTGAAAAAACCCCTCAACTGGGTAAAAAATCACGTGATCGGATCAGTGCCGGTCAAAGTCCACTATCTGCTCGCGGTTACAGGGCGTTCGGAGAATTGAGGGCGACAAGTCGCCCCTTGTTACAACTTATAAGTGAGAGAGAATTTCTTGACTCGCACCGGGCAACAGGCTGCACCGAAGGAGTGCTAAATGCTAACTTGGCGGTTGGTGTGCTTGAGCGTTGGCGGTGGTCGTCTTCTTCCCTTCTTCGCGCACTTAGGAACTTGGCTAGTAGGCGGCTTGAACATGACCCGAGGGAGGAGTTCGGTAGAGTTCTGGCCTGAGGAAGAAGACTCCGGAGCAAAAAAGGTGAGAAATGAGGAGGCCTAAGATTCCTTTTATAGCCTCCAGGAGGTGATTATGGAGGGGCCCCCACTAATTTGGTGGTTTAGTGGGTGGTTACCTATAGATCGGACGGCGACGGATGCTCAGTAATGATCGGACGGTGGCCAACCTGCAAGCGGTGGCGGCGGTTGACGGCAGCGGGCTGCGGCGGGCGGCGGCAGGTGGCGGCGGGTGGCGGCGATGACGGCCGTCTGCGGGAGGCGGACGGCGGTGGCCGGTGGCGGGAGCGGCGGGCGGCAGCGGGCGGCGATAGCGGGCGACGGTAGTTGTTGAGTGGGAGGTCACCATGACCTCTCCTATTGTGGTGGAGATCATGGGGGAGTGGGTTGACCAATCAAACCCATGATCTCCACAATAGGAGGGATCATGAGGGAGATGATTAAGTGCTTACATTTAAGCAACGATTATGATGAACCCCTCCCCAAACTCTCGCTACGCGGGAATGGTTTGTGCACCAGGTTGCCCCTTTCTAGTTTTGTTCATTTTATTTATTATATTATATTATATTTCCTCTCCCATTTCTATTTATATATTAAACTTGTTGCGGATCGCTCAAGGCCCCTGGTAGACCGGACCAAATTGAACTGTCTTAGCCCGGGAGCGGTCGAGCGTGCAAACAATCATAAAAAGTAAAAAGTTGTAAAAAAACTTTTTTTAACATGAACAATCCTTCAACTGAGTGAAAAATTACGTGGTCGGATCTGTGCTGGTCAAACTTCTACTATTTATTGGTTGTTGAACATGACTACTTTGAAGAACTCAAGGGCGACAGGTCGTCTCTCGTTACATTTTGAGAGTGAGAAAGGGAGAGGTGCTCGGGAGTGACATAGCACCACTCGCGGAACTAATTCTTTTACTTACAACAATGTAAAACTTCTCACTCTGGATGTTTTAACAGTCTTTGACAGTTGCTTGGGTGCGGGTGCAACTTGTAACACTCGTTCTGATGTTTGGGGCTTGGAAGCTCGGGTGGCGCATTCCGCGCGCCTTATCCTCTGTGGTTTGTTTTCCGTTGTGCTTAGAGAAGTCTGGAATGGTTGACTCGTCGCTGACGGGTAAGCTTGTTGCGGAGTTGATGACGCTGGGACTGTTGAGCGTTCTGTACGTCCGAATGTTGCTGAGTGGTCCTTGGCGGGCTCTGAAGCTTATCTTGTCAATTGTTGGAAGTGTGGGGCACGTAGACTTTGGGAACTCTAATGGGCCTGGTTTGTTGACACTGAGGAGGTCCTTGGTTGGCTCAGCCGCCTCGCATGCGGTTGATTGTAGGAGATTATTAGGCCTCTTGTGATCTTTGAAGTGTTTGGCGTATCTTGCGGGCGGCTTCAGCGGTTGAGACGAGCTCTGGTGGACTAGACAGTCTCTGGGTGACTGGACGGGGTGTTGGCGGGAGTGATCTGAAGAGTGAAGTGCACGACGACACACCTGAAACGACGAGCGTACTGAGGGATTCACCGTTCAAGCAAGGGGGAACACGCACACGACGGAACGTGCACACAGAGTGGCGTGCACAAGAGAGAGCACACGCAAGGAGGAACGGGCGCACGAAGGGGGGTGCGCATGTTGTAGGAGAGGCGCGAGCAAGGGGGCGTCCGATAACTTTACCTAATAACTATCAGACCAGTCAATGGTAGCGTCCGATCCGGGGCACAGATTGCCATTTTTGAGGAAAAAAATGATTCCACCCCGGGCCAATAAGGGGCCCGCCCATGCCGGACGACAGCCCGAAACCGATGTGGCGGTGGCGGCCGTCTCTCCCACACACGGCAGGCGGCCGGGAAGGGCCGGCCGCGTACTGGGAGGCCTCGGCAGAGGGGGCGGCCGACAATCGCGAGACCTGCCGCGATCGAGGCCGCACCGGGCGGCCTCGGCGGAGAGGGCGGCCGGCCCTCGAGGGCCCGCCAAGGCCGCGCCGTGTGGCCTCGGCGGAGAGGGCGGCTGGGAATATTTGATACAACAGTCGTTCTGGGGCATTGCAATGTTGCATCATGATTGTGGAGTGCTTGACGTGCTCCAATGGATTGCAAGTTTCGTAGTATGTCTCGATCTTTGGGAGTTTGAAGCCCTGGAGGGTTGGATGTGTCGAGACCTCGGGTGTAATTGGCGAGCGACGACAACAACGGTGACGACGGTGACACGACGGCGATGGCAGGGGTGATGACGGCGATGGCGGCGATTACACCCCGGGTGGTTACTTCGTTAGTGGGGGCTCTTTGGATAACCGCACCCCATGCATGGGGTGCACCCATGCATGGGGTGCAGCTAGCGCGTATAAGGAGACCCCATCAAAACTTTACATTACTTTTAATGTATTTAATTATTTTATTTCAACATTACACAAAAGGGTATACAATATATTAGCTTATTGTACCATTATATCAAATTATCAAAACGATGTGTACTACATAGATGAATAAAAAAATTCACTACGCACGCAACATTTCAAGAAAGACCAATCACTTTACCGGTCGCAGTGTCGATATCAATATCGAAGAAGCACGGGCGTGTTGGGAGACCCGGCATCGTGCTCATTGTTCCCACAATTGGGTAGATGAAGCCCGCTCCAATGCTGGCTCGGACGTCTCGAATTGGAAGCACGAATCCATCTGGCACGCCCTTTCGAGCGGGAATGTGCGAGAATGAGTACTGGGTTTTAGCCATGCAGATGGGAAGGTTTGAGAAACCTTGTTTGGTGTACATATCAATCTGCTTCTCAGCCTGTTCCAAAAATCATGGGGTCATGCTGCTTCTGAGATTATCTTTAATACTATATAAAATGTAAGTGATGTAATAATATTGAGACCTTGGAATAATCCTAAGTTTGAACTCTCATCTTCTACCCTAAAGTTGGTTAAGGCGCCATTTAGGGAGACTTATTTTCACCGGTCAAGCGGTTACGACCGCATGAATCGTTAATTAAAGTCCGATTCATACGATCGTAACCGCTTGACGGGTGAAAATAAGTCCCCCCAAACGGAGCCTAAATGCAATTACATAGTATAATTATTTGAGATTGAGTTGAAACAGTGGCCAGAAGTTTTAGCAAGCAATATTATTATTACCCCAATAGTAGCTATTTAAATTTCCGTTTGTCCCCTCAAGCATTCATGGGTAATTGCGGCTTCCAGCTAAACCGGTTCAATGGCAGCAGAGAGAACTATTCACAGGGATTCTAAACCGGCTATAGAGATTATGATTTATTAAAGTGGACTGTAAGAACTGCTGCTTCCTAATGACTGATTTGATGATAACTGTTAAAAAGTTCTTTTGAAGATACTCAAAAACAGAATCTACTATTGCAGTTCACTATGATTATGATGGTTCAGGTGTTTGATGGCAAGGCATGCGTCATGTTTGAAAGCGTGTCGTTCCAGTGTCCCGGATTTGTTAGTGTTGCGATGATGGAGTGTTGTTTTTGATGCGGCGCAGGTGTCACACCTGCCCGTCACCCCCACCCAGGAGTCCCACCAAGGGGGCCACCTGGATCGAGCCCCAGCCTCAACAACCTATCGGCCTTGTGATGGAGCCGGGGATGGATTGGGGTGTACGGCCTGCGGGTCTAATAAAGCCGCCCGGTGCTGACTCCGAATGGGCCCCCTGATGGGACTCGAGGGTAGCGGATAGGTGTGACACCTGCGCCACATCAGTTTTAGTCTCAGCCACTTGTGCTTTATGGAACTAGTAGGACCTCTCCACAACTCAATCGTCCAGTTTTGAGTTGAATGCTATCAGGTTTTTTACATGGTAATGGAGATCTACGGACCACGCCCCTGGTGTCCCATCCAAGGGCGTGCTGAAGTGTTTCAGAGCAGGACTGTGTTGTGCGGGGTGACATGGTGTTGATTATCCCTGATGCGGCCCGCATTTGTTGGTGCTTTAATTAGTACTTCCTGCTTTTTAGTTACACATTGAGATATTCTTCCAGTTACATATTCTGGATTAGTTAACCAGACAGATTAGTTAAAATATCTTTTTCATGTTTTTTCTGTTTTGCTGCAACTTGTCTTTATATCTGCCTTTTATTTTGTCAAGGCTTGTATAGATAAAGCCTTGTTTTTGCGTGTAAATTTGAACTCAGAAAATTTGCTTTCTTCCATAAATAAATTTTTTTGAATTGTAAGATGGTATCAGAGCCTTAGGTGCGAAGATGGAAGACGCTCCTTCTCTTCCCCCTCCTCCTTCATTAACAGCAATGGAAAAACAGGTTTCAAAGAAAATCCCACTATTGTTCTTGTTTCCCTCCTACTCGTTGGCAAGAACTTCCATACTTGGTCTAGGACAATTGTGTTGTCCTGTTATCTAAAAACGAACACAAATTTGTTGATGGATCCATTATCAATTCTTCCTCCACAGACTCTTTTGTTTTAATGCCTGACAACGATGTAATACCATGATTCTTGCATGGATTCATCATTCTATTTCAGATTCCATAGCCAGATCTATTCTCTGGATTGATAAAGCAATTGATGTATGGACTGATCTTCATGATCATTTTAGTTGAACGAAAAGAAAATCTCATTTTATTAGGGCAACATTAGGCTATTTATAGTCTTACAACAATACTAACTATTACAAAGTATTACAACACTCCTCAAGATTGACGAAAGATATTAACTAAGCCCATCTTTTTACAACCCATGATCATATCCTCCGAACTGAGTTCCTTGGTTAAGCAGTCAGAAACCTGATCCTTGGTCGGCACGTGACTCAACTCCAGTAGTCCACTATCAAGCTTCTCCTTGATGAAAAATCTATCAATCTCTATATGATTTGTGCGATCGTGATGGACTGAGTTATTTGTAATACTGAAGGCTGACTGACTGTCACACCACAGCTTCATTCTATCTCCTTGATCTAGCTTCAACTCCCCAAACATTCCTTTCAGCCATAGGAGCTCTGCAAACCCTACTGTCATGGCTCTGTACTCTGCCTCAATTGTCGATCTAGCCACTACCGACTGCTTCTTGCTCCTCCATGAGACCAAGTTGTCTCCCACAAATATGCAACAGCCTGAAGTAGACCTCCTGTCATCCGCGCAGCTTGCCCAGTCAGAGTCGAAATAGCCTTCGATCCTCACGTGTCCGTTCCTTCTGAAGGCCAGCCCCTTTCCAGGGGCACTCTTCAAGTATCACAAAATCCGATACACTGCATCCATATGGCCCTTCCTCGGGTCATGCATGTAGCGGCTTACCACAGCCACAGAGAATGAGTTGTCCGGGAGAGTGTGACTTAAGTAGATCAACTTCCCAACTAGCATTTGATATATTTCCTGATCTATTGGTTTTCTGGTCTTTGCACGCAGTTTACACCTCTGATCGATTGGCGCCGCAACAGATTTGCATATCAACATCTCAGTTTCAGTGAGGAGATCCAACGTGCATTTCCTTTGGGAAAGGACTATCCCCTCTACCTCAAACGAAATCTCGATCTCAAAGAAATACCTAAGAAGGTCAAGGTCCTTCACCTCAAACTCCTTGCCCAGGGCCCCTTTAAGACGATCAATCTCCTGCTTATCATCCCTTGTAATGATCATGTCGTCCACATACACTGCAAGCGTGGTGGTGTGACCTTCACCCTGCCTGAAAAAAACAGTGTGGTCTACATTGATCTGGTGATACCTCATCCCAATCATTGCTCTCCTGAATCTGTCGAACCACGCACGGGGTGACTGCTTCAGCCACCCACGCAACCATGTTTTCAACTCCACTAGTTTCACAAGGGAGGCTAAAGCGTGGATGCTTTTTGTGAATGCGAGCTTGTTACCTACAAAGCATGCAAATCATATTTCCATGGACAGAGCTTTGATGATCTACTGTATACTTAAGGGAGCCAAGATAAACGCGGCCCAATTAATTTCCGACCAACTCCGCGAGAAGACTGCAACGGATGGAGGAAGGCAGTTATGATATCTTTGATCACTCAGTTATGTCGTTTTGCGGGAGTTGGCATGAGGGAGGGGGACATCAGCACCCATGTTGGACATCATATCACAAAAACAGTAATCTTTAAGAATATCAAGGTAGGTGCAGAGCGGGCCCCAACGCACTCGAACACCGAGACACAACCCTCCAAGACGATAGCTGACCGCATCGACATCAGTATTCTTGTGGCTGATAGGGGTACAGATCCTGACATTCTTATGGAGAACATTGAGTACATAAAGACTTGCCTTTGTTGTCAGCGCAAAGCAAAAATCCCAGTGATGACACCTTCTTACAAGCTTCGTTCATAGTTTGATGTTGAGGGATAATTGCTCGCATCTGATGGATCCAGAATTGACTCCACAGTGGTGGCCGCGGAGGAAGAGGATGAAGAAGAAGACGAGAGCGATGGAGAAGACGAGTGATGAGCTGATTCAGCTCGGTTTAGTTGTACTGCTCTTAGTTTTGGTAAACCTAGTTCTCTGACTATATTTTTATGCATTTTGGATATGGCTCTGCTGTGAACGTTATGATTGCTATCACTTAGGATTTATTCTCTCTCTGCTGTGGACGTTATGAATGCAGATTCGCTGCTGCCAAAACCCTTCAATGACAAACTTTCTGACGTTCCTGGTTGTGTCGCCAATGTTCTCCGCCCGTGTTTGAACTCGCCGGTTTGCTCTAGTGTGCAGTGCAGAAGATTGAGCTCGGGATCGGGGGGTTGAAGATGGTGAACAGGAGAAATCACCTCACTTGATTACGTTGGAAGCTCGCCGGTCACTCCAGGTCTTGCCGCTCGGGATCTCGCCAGACTCTCTCTCCTTCTTCTCTCGATCGCCGTTGTCGCCGCCTGTGTTTAAACTTGCTGACTTGGCCTAGTGATTTCACTGGTTACCGCCCACTCTTGCCCTGATGTGAAATGATGGGGATCGGTTTAGGTAAACAGGGTTGCGAGAATTAGGAGAAGGGGTGATCGGGATTTAAGAAATGTATAACCTGATTTCCGCTGGAATTGAACCGATCAAAGTCAGAGTTGCGCAGCCAGAGCTGTATAACCAGACAGCAAGAAATATGTTGTGACTTTTTTTTTAACTAGCAAAATTTGTTGCAACATATTTGTTGCTGTCTGAAATCTTGCAGGCCCCCCAAAAAAAGTTTAAAAAAAATATTTTTTTCTTTTATTATTAAAGCAATTACTTAATGAAATAACTACACCCTAAAGTAAAGTGAACGTTAATACTAACAAGAATACTTAACACATTGGGTTGTCTCCCAAGTAGCGCCTAATTTCAAGTCCTGACAGGACTTTGCCGACTAATGAATATTATTTTAGCGCGATGGATGAAACTACTCGATCACTCTCGTTCCCTTGATAATGTTTTACTCTTTGCCCATTCACCTTAAATTCGGTCTCATCCTTCTCGTTCAGTATTGTCACCGCTCCATATAGGTGCACTTCCTTGATTCTAAACGGTCCCGACCAATGAGATTTCAGTTTCTCGGAAAATATTTTTAAACGAGAATTGAATAATAGAACTAATTGTCCGGGTTCAAATTGTTTTTCGTTCAAGCGTTGGTCGTGTCATTTCATCGTTCGCTCTTTGTAAAACCGAGAGTTTTCATATGCGTTCATTCTCATTTCTTCCAATTCATTTAGTTGCAGTAATCTTTTCTTGTTCGCGTCCCGAAAATCATAATTTATTTTCTTAATGACCCAATATGCTCGGTGTTCTAACTCAAGAGGTAGATGACATGTCTTCCCGTAAACTAGTCTATATGACATTAAACCAATCTGTGTTTTAAATGCGGTGCGGTACGCCCATAATGGGTCATTTAACTTTTGGGACCAATCTTTTCGGTTGATGCTAACCGTCTTTTCTAAGATTTTTTTGATTTCTCGGTTAGATACCTCCGCTGACCCATTTGTTTGGGGGTGGTATGGTAGCGTGACTCTATGTGTTACCCCATATTTTCTCAATAGCGCCGCAAATTGGGCATTGCAAAAATGACTCCCCCCATCACTAATAATCGCCCTCGGAGTTCCGAACCGACTAAATATAAAGTTCTTCAAAAAATTTAAGACCGCCTTAGCATCATTCTTAGGTGTAGCAATTGCCTCCACCCACTTGGATACATAATTGATCGTTAATAAAATATGTAAATTACCATTTGAACTCACAAATAGTCTCATAAAGTCTATGCCCCAAACTTCAAATAGTTCTACTTCTAAAATTGTGTTCATGGGCATCGCGTTAGTTTTTCTTATGTTTTCGCTCCTCTGACATCGATCACAGTGTTTAACAAATTCTCTAGCATCGCGAAATAAATTGGGCCAAAAGAACCCAGCTTCTAAGACATTCATAGTCGTCCTATCCCCCATAAAATGTCCTCCATAAGAAGAGTTGTGACACTTCTCCAATATGACTTTCATTTCATACTCGGGCACGCAACGCCTCACAATACCGTCAGGCCCAACCTTAAATAAAGGTGGTGCATTCCATAGATACGAACGAACTTGATGCAAGAATCTCTTTTTTTGTTGATAGAGTAAATCGGGTGAAAAGATTCTACTAACGATATAGTTCACGTAATCCGCATACCAGGGCACCATGCTTTCCGATATAGCTAATAACCACTCATCAGGAAATCTCTCATCAATTTCAGAACGTAGGGATTGTTGTGAACACTCAATTCTAGATAAATGATCCGCTACAAGATTATCTGCACCTTTCCTATCCTTGATTTTTATGTCAAATTCTTGCAGAAGGAGCACCCACCGAATCAATCGTGGTTTATCGTCTTTTTTCTCCATGAGATAATGTATAGTTGTGTGATCGATGCAAACAATGGCGTTGGTGCATAAGAGGTAGGATCTAAACTTCTCAAAGGCGAAAACTACTGCTAGCAACTCTTTTTCTGTGATAGTATAGTTAACTTGAGCTTCTATTAAGGTTTTACTAGCATAAGTGATCGTGTGGAAGACCTTCTCCCGCACTTGCCCTAAGACAACTCCAATAGCATAATCACTAGCGTCGCACATTAATACAAAGGGTTTATCCCAATCGGGAGTTACCATAATAGGAGCAGTAGTTAATCGACTCTTCAATTTGTCAAAGACATGTACGCTGTACAACCCCGTATCCCGCGAGTGGTCGACAGGGGTTGAACCGGCCGGCTCAGACCAACTTGGACCCAGCATGCCGAGCCCGAGCTCGGCAATAGTCGAGCTGAGCTCGGCGATGGCCGAACGAAGCCCGGCATGTCGAGGCCGAGCTCGGGTGCAGGAACAGAGCTCGACGATAGTCGAGCCAAGCTCGACGATGCCCGTGCCGAGTTCGGCTTCTGTTGGAGCTCGACGATCGTCGTGCCGAGCCCGAGCTCGGCAATGGTCAAACCGAGCTCAGCGGTAGTCGAGCACAAGTCTGCCGAGTACCTGCCCGCCTAGGCCCAAGGCGAGGCGAGTCAGGCCTCCTGCCAAGCGAGTGCCCCCTCAGGTCCAGCTCGCACCTCGGCCATGGCATACTTTTACTATGTGGCCCCTTTTGGTTTGCCTGTAGTCCTCGAAAACAGTGAAGGTTGTATATTAGCAGGCCATCTTTTCCTATAAATAGGACCCAAGGGGTACCTCAGAGGGCACGCTTAATAATTCTCCGGCCTATTAGCGCTTTCTGAGGTACCTTAGCCCGGCATTTGGCTAAAGAGGGGAAGCGCTCTAAGATCTTCCGGGTGTGTGGTGGGACCTCCACGCCGGGCCCTTGGTCTAGTCCTTAGTTCTTCTTTCTTCTTGTCATTTTCTTGCAGGAGCGAAGTAGGTGCGCGGTCACCCCTTCCCCAAGGGTCGAACTCCACAAGAGGCCGGTTTTCCGGTTTCAACATTTTGGTGCGGTGAGCGTGGAAAGTGGTCAGCAGAGAAAACCTTCTGCAGGCTCGATGACTGGAGATGAAGGACAGGGATCAGGCAGGGGCAACTCGCCACCCCCTCCCCCACCCCCAGCGGCGAGCATGCCGGCGGAGCTCAGGGAGGAGATCCTCGGGCTCGTCAGGACCGCCCTCGGCATGCGAGCTGAGAGTGCGACGCCGGCAGTCCCGGTGGTCGCCGCTCCCGCACTCGGCGACGACGCGCCGCTCAGGCGACCAGGGAAGGAACCCGCCGAGAGGGGCGAGCGCGAGTTCCAGGGGCGAGTTCTGTTCCCCGGCTCGGCCGCCGAGTACCACTTCGGCGAGACTGCAGGGAGGGAGTTCCCGACTCGCCCGGCTGAGGGGGGGAGCCCCTTCAGCGAGTTCGTTTCTTCAGCCCCGGTTCCCGAGGGGTTTCGCGAGCCGGAGATGACTTACTACTCCGGGAGAGGAGACCCGGTCCACCACCTCCAGTGGTTTGAGGACATGGTCTCCATTCGACAGATGTCAGACGGCTTCAAGTGCCGACTCTTCGCCATCACCCTCAGAGAAAAGGCGAGAGAGTGGTTCCACCAACTCCCGACCGGGTCCATCTACTGCTTTGAGGATCTGCGACGGGGTTTCATGCTGAGATTCACCACTTCTAAGAAGAGGAAGAGGGAGGCGGAGTCTTTGTTCCGCATCAAGCAGAGGGTGGGAGAGACCCTGGGAAGCTATCTGGACAGGTTCCAAGAGGAACTGTCCCAAGTTCAGGAGATGTCAGGGCACACCATGATGGTGGCCTTCACCCTGGGTCTCCAGTCCGGGTTCTTCGCAATGGAACTGAAGAGGTCACCTCCAGTGTCTTTTGAGGCACTCCTAGAGAGGGCGGCCAGGGAGGCCGAAATGGAGGCAGCACATCCAGAGTTTGCTCGAAGGTTGGCCAAGTGGTCCGTGGAAGAGGAAAGGCCAAGGGGTGGCCGAATTCAGGAGGAGAGGAGGGCTGAACCTCGGCAAAGGGAGCAGCCGCAGCAGCAGCCGCAACCCAGGTGGGTGCGTCCGGAGCAGACCCACCGTTTGGGATGGAGGCCCGAGTGGCAAGACCAGGCACCACGAAGGGGTTATCAGGGAGGAGATAACCGCCAGGGTGGCCGAGGGCAGTACAACCCCCAGGGGGGTAGGCAGGGTCAGAGACCCCCTCTCCCCGACCAGGAGGAGGCAATGGCAATTTCCATGAGGGGGAGGAGGAGAGGACAGCCGAGGAGAAGGAGGGAGGTCAGGGTGGACCTGCCCTATTGTGACTTTCATCAGGAAGAGGGGCACCTCACATCCACGTGCCCGGAGTTCCTCGAGATGAGGGGGAGAAGGGAACAGCAACAACAAGGCCATCAGGAAGTTCGGATAGAGGAGATCCGGCCTCGGGAGGAGGGGGATCGGTGCGAAGACCGGGTTGATGTGGGCACCCGAGGAAGGATCGGAGCGATCCACGGGGGGGCCGGGATCGAGGCCTCCCGTAAGTCAAGCCTCCACACTATGTACCGGAGGAGCGTTGGCTCCACATCCCAATCCCCTCCCCCAGAGGAGAAAATCACCTTCTCCAGAGAGGACTTGCCGGGTCACGAGGACCCCTTCTGCGATGCGCTGGTTATCCAGACAGCCATCGAGGATTTCACTGTCTCCCGAATCCTTGTAGACAATGGGAGTTCGGTCAACGTCATCTTCAAGAAGGCGTTCGATGCGATGAAGGTAGAGGCCAGGAGGGTGTTAGCCTCGGACGGGCCTCTGTTCGGCTTCTCAGGGGAGAGGAAAGAAGTCGAGGGAGGAGTGGGACTCCATGTCACTCTAGGGGGGCAGTCACGCAACTGCAAGTTCGTCATCGTGGACGCTCCTAGCAGTTACAGCGCCATCTTCGGGAGACCCCTCATCAGCGCCTTCCGCTGCGTCCCCTCGTCCTTCCACCAGTGTCTAAAGCTCAGCGTCGAGGGGGTCCAGATCCGGGTTCGAGGAGACCCTAAGGAGGCAAGGGAGTGCTACGTCTCGGCGGTAAACTCCATCTCTTGGTTGGAGGGGGCCGAGGAGATGGGGCAGAGGTTGGAGGAGGAGCAGGAAGCCGACAAAGAAATGGAGGTGGAGTGCCGCGCTCGGGAGGAGGCCGCGGAAGAGACTCGGGGGTCGGCCGAGGCCATGGCCGTCGAGGAGGCTGAGGAAGAGGTCCTCGCCCCCGGAAAGGGAGGTATCGAGGATTGGGAGGAACAGTCCCGTCTGGAGGCAGCGGAAGAGGGGGAGGAGATGGAGGTCCTCACCATTGGAGGCAGGGTGGAGAAGGTCCGCGTCAGCGGAGGCCTGACCCCGGAAGCTCAAGGCAGGATGCTGGAGTGCATCCAGAGGAACGTGGACATCTTCTCCTGGAGCGCCGCGGAGATGCCAGGGATCGACCCCGACGTGGTCTGCCATCGCCTCAACCTGGACCCGGAGGCTCCCCCCATCCAGCAGAAAAAGAGATCCATCACGGACAAGCTCGCCGAGCCAATCAGAGAGGAAGTCGCCAAGCTCCTCGAGGCTGGCTTCATATCTGAAATCCAATACCCCGGCTGGGTCTCCAACGTTGTAATGGTTAAAAAAGGAGACGGCCGGTGGAGGATGTGTATCGACTTTTCTCTTCTTAATAAATCATGCCCGAAAGATTGTTATCCTTTGCCTCGGATCGACGCGCTGGTTGACTCAGCCGTCGGTTTCCCTGTAATGAGTTTTCTGGATGCTTTTTCAGGTTATCACCAAATCAGGATGCACCCCCCTGACGTCAAAGACGTCTCGTTCATCACGGGAGACGGATGTTATTGTTACAAAATGATGCCCTTCGGGCTAAAGAATGCAGGGGCT
Organism: Platanthera zijinensis; assembly: GCA_039513925.1. NCBI lineage: Eukaryota > Viridiplantae > Streptophyta > Magnoliopsida > Asparagales > Orchidaceae > Platanthera > Platanthera zijinensis. The sequence goes on from CM077080.1 coordinate 39,890,240, forward strand.
ACCTATCAAAAAATGATGGATAGGGTCTTCCGAGAGCAGAAGGGGAGGAATCTCGAAGTGTACGTGGATGATCTCATGGTCAAGAGCTTGGATGTCGACTCCCACATCCAGGACTTGGAAGAGACCTTCGCCACTCTCCGCAAGTTTAAGATGAGGCTGAACCCCTTGAAGTGTGTCTTCGGGGCGAGCCGGGGAAAGTTCCTAGGGCATCTTCTCACCCCTGCTGGGGTAGAACCTAACCCAGATAAGGTGAGGGCAATCCTGGAACTAAGGTCGCCACAAAATACCAAGGAAGTACAGCAACTGACAGGGAAGTTGGCAGGGTTGAGTAGATTCCTCTCCCGGGCCGAGGAGAGGTGCTCCTCATTCTTCAAAATCTTGAGAGGGGGTCGAAGGTTTGAATGGACCTCGGAGTGCGAGGAGGCATTCCAGGCTTTCAAGAAACAGCTGACTCAGGCCCCCCTGCTCCAAGGGCCCAAGGAGGGGGAAGACTTATTCATATATCTAGGGGTCGGGGCTGAAGCCTTGAGTTCGGTTTTGGTTCGGGAAGAAGGGAAGAGGCAACTCCCCGTCTATTATGTGAGTCGGATATTGAAGAAGGCCGAGCTCCGTTACCCCATCCTGGAAAAACTGGCGTTCGCCTTAATCATCTCAGCCCGGAGGCTTCGGCCCTATTTCCAGGCGCACTCAATCCGAGTAGTGACCGACCACCCCCTGCGCAACATCTTCAAGGGGGTAGAGCATTCAGGTAGGTTGGCCAAATGGTCAGTGGAGCTGAGCGAGTTCGACATCTCCTTCGTCCCCCGCCTCTCAATCAAGGCCCAAGCTATGGCTGACTTCCTGGCAGAGTATGTGGTCGAGGTGGCGGAGGAGAGACTCACTCGCCCCCTCCCCTGGAAAGTCAGGGTGGACGGTGCCTCGGGGAAGCACTCTTTAGGGATCGGGGTCATCTTGGAAAGCCCCCAAGGGATAAAGATCGAGCAGACTGTGGTAGTGCACTTTCCTATCACCAACAACCAAGCCGAATACGAAGCCGTAATCGCGGGTCTGCGCCTGGCAAGAGACTTGGGGGTGCATGACGTGGAGGTCCTCACCGACTCCATGGTGGTGGCTTCCCAGGTCAAGGGGGAGTTTGAGGCGAGGGAGCCCACCCTGCAGCTCTTTTTGATGAAGGTAAGGGGAGTCATTGGGACCTTCCAGACCTTCTCAATCAAGCACGTGCCGCGAGGGGAAAACGAGCCAGTCGACCAGCTAGCAAAGCACGGCCCCCGGATGGGAGGCACCATCACGGATCTCTTCCGACCTTCCATCGAGGAGGGGGAACTAATGGAAGTGGAACAGCACCCCTCATGGATGGACCCCTTCGTCACCTTCTTGTCCACCGGAGAATATCCGGAGGGAATGGACCGAAGAGGGCTCAAGCACAAGGCGGCGTACTACCTCCTACGTGAGGGACAGTTGTACCGCAAGACCCTCTCAGGGATGTTGGCCCGTTGCGTGGCCGAAAGAGAGGTGCACAAAATTTTGGAGGAAGTCCATTCCGGTGAATGTGGGAGTCATTCGGGGAGTCGGACCCTGGAAGGGAGAATCGTCAGGCAAGGGTACTTCTGGCCCACCCTCGGTCAGGATGCAGCCGAATTCGCAAAAAAATGTCATAAGTGTCAACTATATGCCCCGCTCCAGCTCCAGCCGGCTCAGAGGTTAAGAAGCATCATGGCACCATGGCCCTTCGCCATATGGGGGCTGGACCTCGTAGGACCTTTCCCTCAGGCCAGCGGGCAGAGGAGGTTTTTGTTGGTCATGGTTGATTATTTTTCTAAGTGGATGGAGGTGAAGGCTCTGACCAAGGTGACCTCTCAGGCAGTCAGGAACTTTATCTGGGGAGAGATTATCTGCAGGCATGGGCTGCCACAGGCTATCGTCACGGACAACGGACCTCAGTTCGCCAGCACGGAGTTCATTCGTTTCTGCGAGCAGCTAGGGATTGACCTTCGGTTTGCTTCTGTCCATCACCCCAGGAGCAACGGGCAAGTGGAAGCGGCCAACAAAATCATCGTGAACCTCTTAAAAAAGAAGGTGGAAAATTTGAGGGGAAGTTGGGTGGAACAGCTTCCATCAGTCCTCTGGGCCTTGAGGACCACCCCCAATACGGCCACAGGGGAGACACCTTTCAAACTCTCTCACGGCTGCGAGGCGTTCTACCTATCGAATTTGAGGTCCAGACGCCTCGGGTCGTCGAGGCAGGAGCCGGAAGGGAAGAATGGAGGTCGGAGAATGAGGAGGAGCTTCGACTCTCCCTTGATATGGTGGAAGAACTACGCGACTTGTCCGTCGTCAGGCAGGAAGAGGCCAAGCGAAGAATGGCCAAGTATTTTGACAAACACGTCCGTGTCAAGCAGTTCGTGGAGGGGGACCTTGTCTTGAAAAAAGTGGACGCGGCAGGGAGATCAGCCGCCGTGGGAAAACTCCACCCCAATTGGGAGGGCCCCTACATTGTGCAGGAGGTCTTGAAATCGGGGGGGTATCGCCTCCAAGATGTAAGAGGGGACACCCTCAGCCATTCGTGGAGTGGTGACGATCTGAAACGTTTCT